>LR990611.1:34977786-37377786 GCA_905147815.2 Phalera bucephala
CTTTCAGCTCCCACTCTCGTCAACGACTCGCTGTTATATCTCTTTCAAATGGCGCACAACTGCATTTATACTCGAGTCAATTGACATACTCGTTATCCTTAGTTCATAATTTATTAAAATAGCACATCCGTTGTCGTTAATCATTAGACGTACTTATTAAAAATGAAATGAATATAACAGTCGGCCATTCTGAGATTTACATGTCCTCATGTTTTCCTTTTTTTTTTTCTAACAACCTAGTAAATATTACAATATACAAAAAATATATACGCATACATAAATTATACTACATTATAATTTTATTTTACTATATATTAAACCTTTATAGTTATTCATAGTTCATTACAATATAAAACTACTGCCTCGGCCATCACCAAAAACGAGAATTGTTCCATCAATTTCTTAATATACTTACGGTTAATAATTCATATATCAATGTTCCATATCATATCAATATCGATTCAAAATCATGATCAATTCAAATATCATATCAATCAAAAATATTTGCACACTCCTTGGTTGGCTTATCGGCCTCATTTGTGTGAAAATATATTCTCAATATACCTAGCATACTCCTCAATTTGGCTTATCGGCCTCATGTATGCAGGTATCCTATCCAGGTAAATAGATGCTCCCAAAGTTGGCTTCTCGGCCTCATGTGCATCCTTTACCTAAAACTCCTTATTTATTCACGATCACAATATATCCTTTGAATCCATATTGTTTTAATAATTAAAACAATAAATAAAATAAATAGATTACAATATTATAATTGTTGAACCTACAATTTATAATATTAAATAACTATTCCATTACGATTTTCAATTTCATTATCAACTTCGTAATTAATTACATCTTCACTTTCCACATTACAATTACTAGAGGTAGTAGTTTCCTGTTCAATGTCATTGCCTGGTTCAACCCCTCTATCAGAGTCTGTATTTTCCTGATCCGAACTCGAATCTACATCATCCAAATATTCCTCAGTGTATGTCAACCATGGATAAATTTTATCTATAGAAATAACAGCTTCATACCTTCTATTTTGCTTCCGCGTTAAAGGAGTATCTTCTACGACATACCTATCATTATCTAATACTTTAATGACTCTATAAGGACCTTGAACTTTCGGCAAAAGTTTCTTAGATTTGCCACTGTTACTTGCTATTTCCCTTTCTATTCTTACTAAGTCACCTACCTGATACTTTTTAGCTTCTTTTCTTTTCCTATCAAATCTTTCTTTTTGTTTAATCTGTTCTTTTGCTATTCTCATATTAACCTCGTCTCTGATTTCAGTTAAGGACTTTGAGGATTTTTTATCGGAATCTAATAATGTAACTATATTACTATCACCCTTTGTCCGTAATCTTAACCCGAATAATATTTCCGATGGGCTCTTTCCAGTAGTTTTATTTAAAGTTGTATTCAAACCTAATTGTATTTCTTCCAAATGCTTATCCCATTCGTTTTCAAGACAGTTATGATTTTTAGTGGCAAGTGAAGCTAAAATTGTGCGATTATATCTCTCCACCTGACCATTGGCCCTTGGAGTTGCTACTGCGTTTAACACGTGACGTATGCCTAATTTGTTTACAAAATCTTTAAAACCTTTGCTGGTGAAAGACGAACCCCGATCGCTTATTATCCTACTCGGTACCCCAAATAAACTAATATAATTGTTTAAAACTTTTAAGGTTGTTTTAGTTTTAGTATTTCTGACACCGTACAAACTAATATATTTCGTATAGGCATCAATCAAGACCAAAATATAGGAATTCTTTGATTTACTTTTAATAAACGGGCCTAGATGATCCAAATGGATGGTGTGGAAAGGTTCGTCTATTTTCGGAATAGGGTGGAGTAGTCCCTGTTTCTTACCTCCAGGGGTTTTATGATAAGAACAGTCCAGACATGACTGTATATATTTCTTGACAAATTTTCTCATTTTGGGGAACCAATAAAGATCCCTTAATTTATTTAGAGTCTTCTCAACTCCAAAGTGGCCCAACTCGTTGTGATTTTTTTGAAGTAATTGCCACCTAGCGCCCTTTGGCACCATCCATTTCAATTGATCATTAACTACGCGATAGACTTTTCCGTTTTTGATTTTATAATTTTTATAAATATCCACAACATTTTTAGCATTTGGATCCTCTAAAATTTGTTTTATTTTCAAAATTTCATCATCAATATTTTGCATTGTAACTAACCAGTCCTCAGTTTCAATAGATAAAATATCAAATACAGGTTCCGATTCATTAGTTATTTCTATAGCATTTCTGCTCAGGGCATCTACATGATTCATTCGAGGACCAGGCCGGTACTCTATACTACAGTCATACTCTTGCAATTGCAACCACCACCTAGCTATTCTAGGTATGATGTCTCTTTTAGACAGGGTTGTTCGCAAGGCGTTACAATCAGTGACTATAGTAAATTTTAAACCTAAGACATAAACTCGGAACCTATTTAATGAAGCAACGACGGCAAGAGTTTCAAGCTCAAAAGAATGGTACTTTTTCTCTTCAAGATTTGTTTGACGACTATAATAAGCAACAGCTCTCCACCTACCAGAATCATCTTCCTGTAGAAGCATGCCCGCTATACCACTTTTACATGCGTCAGTGTGAATTTGTGTCTTAGCGGAGGGATTGTAAATGGTAAGTATAGGTCGTTTTACTAATTCGGACTTTAAAGTTAAAAACGCTTGATTTTGTTCCTCGCCCCATTTCCATTTACAGTCATTTTTCAATAATTTTGTTAGCGGTGAAGCAATAATTGCAAAACCTTTAACGAATCGTCGAAAAAAGCTAACAAGCCCCATAAACTGACGCACTTCATGTTGATTTCTGGGCGCTTTGTACAGTTCTACGGCTTCAGATTTCTTGGCACCGGGTCTAACACCCTCTTTGGAAATTTCAAACCCTAAATAATCAATTGTAGTGTAGAAGAAAATGCATTTTCCAACTTTTAAAGTCAACCCAGCATCTCTTAATAGTTTCAGTATAGTTTCCAATCGCTCCATCCCCTGTTCTATGCTCTGACTCGGTATAATTATATCATCCATAAAGGCATAAGCTTCACAATTTCTTGTGTTTTTCAACATTTTATTTATAGTTTTTTGGAAAACAGAAGGCGCATTAGCTAACCCGAATGGCATCCGCGTAAATTGGTACTGGCCATCGGGTGTAACAAAGGCAGTTTTATCTTGAGAAGAAGGAGCGATTGGAATCTGGTAGTAACCAGATGCCAAGTCCAAAGTAATGAAATAAGTGTATCCTCCAAGGCTGTCAATTTGGTCCTCTATTCTTGGCAATGGATAATGTTCTTTGACAGTCTTGGAGTTCAGCGCTCTGTAATCTACACATAAACGCTGATCACCTGTTTTTTTTTGAACCAGCAATATTGGACTTGCATAAGATGAAGTAGATTCAGTAATTATTCCGCTGCGTAACATTTCTTGTATCATGTTTTTTACCTTTTCCCTCTCAATATGAGCTAACCTATATGGCCTGTAGACAACAGGTGTGGAATCATGTAAAGTAATTGTCATTTCCATTAAGTTGGTCAAACCCAAATCAGAGAGACCAAATGAAAAGCAATCTTTATATTTTTTAATAAAGCATGTAATCTTTGAATCTCTATATCATTTAATGTATTCCCTACTGATATGTGTTCTAATAAATCGTTTGATTGTTCAACTTCGAATTTATTTACTTCAAATATTTTTCTATCTTTAACTATTTGAGCCCTGGCTATTAAAACATTATTTTTAATCGTAAATGTTTTTGGTTCTAAATTCACTATTACAATACATCCGAAACCATTTGTAATCGAATAAGTTCCCGGCATAACATAATATTTATGTTCATTTTCATATCGTATGGATCCCCGTATATAAACAGTGCAAGTAATATTACTATTTACTTTAATCGCTACAGCTGTCATTGAATGTATCGTAGTATCGGCCCTAATAATTAATTTTAATTTGTCCAGCGTATTATTCTCAGGCTGCTTATGTAAAATCAAATGCTCATCAGTTTTTATTATTATAATACCTGCCTGCTCAGTAAATGTATGCCCTAATAATATCGGATACTTTAGCAACTCGTCTTTTACTATCAGCACTTCTGTACGAGCAGAAACCCCTTGAACAATTATATTGACAACTGATTTACCTATGGGATCTATAAGAGAATCTCCAAACCCTTTCAGTGATGGCAAATTAATCTCAGTATTATATGGGATATTTAGTTCTTCAAAGTTACTTTGTCTTATAAGAGTGCATTGACTACCAAGGTCAACATAACACATCATAGAACTACCATTGACACTGATGTCTAAAATGTATTTACCATCCAAAGTCCCTGCTAACTTTACTTCCGATACTCCTACCTTATTACCACTTTTACTATTAGAAACATCATTGGTATTTTTTTGTAATCGTCTACATGAAGTGGTTTGATGCCCTAGACGTTTACATATATTACAAGTCACCAATGGTTTAGAGCACTTGAAACTAGGGTGTCCTAATTCATCACAATTAAAGCATCTAATAGATGCTGCTTTATTATTGTCACTATGTAACTCTGAACGCTTTTTATTAAAGAAGGGTTTCCTAGTATCTTTAATATCCTCAGATTTTATTGCTTTAAAATAAGTTAACAACTGTTCAGGTTCGGTGTAATTACCTGCCTGAGCTCCAAGTCGCATACTTCTATCATCTAACCCATTTATAATACAATCTATTGCCTTCTCATTGTATATTTCGCATCTATTTAATAAATTGATCTTATGGTAATAATAGGTCTCCAATGATTCATTAGGTTTAACTTTCCTATCTAACATCTCTTGTAACAAGTGAGCATAATTTTGTACTGTGGGAAAGGTTTTTATAAACTTTTCTTTCCATTCAGACCAAGTAAAATTAACAGAAGATAATCCTTGGTACCACACCTTTGCTACGCCCATAAGTTTGGGTAATGCATAGTGCAATAATTGGGTCTCACTCCAGTCATATAATTTTGCACATTCTTCTACTTTCTTTATCCATGTATCGACAGTTTGCTCTTTATTAGATGGATCAAATTCAGGGACGGCATTACTACTCATTGAAAAATGGTTATTAGACGTTGTAGCAGGCAATGACTTTATCAAATTTAACAGTTCTCGCGCAGAAACACTGGTTGAATCATTAATATTATAGTGATGGTTGAGTTTTTGTCTCTTTGAACGTATTAACCTAGATCTCTTAATACAACGATCTATAGAAGATTGGTTGCTTGAGAAATAACTATCAGACGGACGGACGGAACTAGAAGACGGAGTACTCACAGTTGATGACCGCCTTCTGCCACGCTTATGTCTACGCCGACGCTCGGACGAAGGCTTGCGATGTCTACTTCGGCGGCTTCGCGACTTTTGTAGTCTTCGGGAATTCAGCCGGCTCCGTGATCTATGTGTACGTCGGTTTCGGCTTCGGCTTCGGTGCGAAAATGAAGAAGATTCCGAATGACTCCGTTGCTCACGATGTTTACGACTTCTATATCGACAATGACGATTTTCGGGTAATGGTGGAGTCCCCGTAGGTGCAATCTGTTCTTCCTCATCTCCAAACATCATTCCCAACGCTCTGAAACTTGTTATTTATTGCATTAGGTCATGATCAACTAGCACAAATACGAAGTTCATAAATACACAAACCAGTTCACTAAATTAATGCCTTTACTCAAATAAATAAAAGTCTGTGGGTAATTTTACTTTACAGAAATTACCGACATAATTTCATCGTAGAACCCTACTATTTATATGCAGTGGAGCAAACCATTAATAAATGCATTTAATCAACTATGACTTAATGTTCTGTTTCAATTTTAGACGTTACAATTTAAATTCGCGTCGTTTTATAAGTCAGTTAGCATGATAAGAAAAGGAAATTTAAAAATGTGCAAAGCATTTATTTCCTACTTTTCTTTACGCAGAAATAAACGAAATGTAAATGTTCAAATCACTAATTATTTGCAGAGTTTGCATTAAGAAAAAGGTCTAGAGATATAAGTACTAAATGATCGCACTCACCTTTATTTCCAGTCGAAATTTGTTAAATTCCGTTACCTTAACGGCTACTTGTAGGCGTGGAAGGAATTATATCCTTTTTATGATCCCACTTCTGAACTATAATAATCCAGAAGTTAGGAGGTCAAAGAAAGGTCACGACTGAGATGGATAACACTTTTTATTGATATTTCACAAACATTAATTGTGCACACAGCAATGCTTTCAGCTCCCACTCTCGTCAACGACTCGCTGTTATATCTCTTTCAAATGGCGCACAACTGCATTTATACTCGAGTCAATTGACATACTCGTTATCCTTAGTTCATAATTTATTAAAATAGCACATCCGTTGTCGTTAATCATTAGACGTACTTATTAAAAATGAAATGAATATAACACATTGTGCCTTGTATAATGGCTATCAGCTCACTTTCTATGACATTGGGACCTAACGTTGTCGGCGAAAAGTGGGTGTACACAGAACAGCTTGGCGACCCCCGCTTGGGGAACATGGCCGTAACGGCTCTAGTTTTTGTTTGCTCCTAACTGTGCTATTTAAGAATTAGAGAACATTTCCTATCGATATTTGTATGTATGTATATATTCATGTTGTCTATTTATGGTAGTTTATAGCATGTGATATATTTGTAGATATATCTTTTTTTTTTTTTTTTTAAAAACGTAGCCCACACTAGGATTTATTCCTGTGTCGTGGGTGCGTTTACAAACATGAAAATTCACATACACAAATACCCAGACCGGAACAAATAATTGTGGGTCACACAAAGATTTGTCCCGTGCGGGAATCGAACCCGCGACTATTAGATACAGTGGGCGGAGCGGCTTAAGCTCTTAACCACTGCGCTAAATTGTCCGTAGTTTATACCTTTTCAATCCATAAATATCTTTGCTTTCCTTTCTTTTGTGTTGTACACTTATGCCTATACTCATTTTGATAATTTGTTTCTCTATCACTCAAAGGTTTGCTGTTAGAGAACTCGACTTTGAGTTAAGCTCGCCTTTGTACATTTATTTACATTGTATTTTCAATTATTCGTAACAATTTGTGTGTACAATAAAGAATTAAGAATTAAACATCCATTTTACACCTCTGTACCTACCTAAGTTTTTAATTAAGAGAGTGAGGTAATGCTATTGAACCAACATTATAACCACAGTACCGCAGTGTTATTAATATCAATTAATTATTTACCGATATAACCACCAATGTCATTAACTCCCGATCCAATCTAGTGGTTTCAACCTACAAAGATTTACCTACTATATAGAAATGTTTGTCCTGACTCACTCAACAACGCTGAGGCGAAACCGCTTGTGCCCGAAAAATGAATTTTGGAAATAGGGTTTATTTTATAACGTAGCCAACTACTATGCACGTCGATCACAAACCTGTAAAGTGTTAAAAGAGTTTTTAATTACGTCCTCTAAGGGTTTGAAAAGGGTGAAAAAATATTGTAAGAAAATTCATTACATTTAATTAGATAAAATATAGAAAATAACATTTACACTCTTTTATTGAAATTAACTCTTTGACTCGCATAAGTTCGTAACTAATTATATCAGTAAGATCGTAGAGATATTTTTTGGGGGAAAGGTCTATTTTTAGCCGAGGTTTGCAAAAAATAATGATAATTAAAAGTGAAAGTGGAAGGATGCAGGTACCGGGGAAGACCTAGACTATCTTACCACGACCAAATAAACCGAGTCATATCTGATGGAAAAGTCAAGAGTCTCCGTAACCGGCGAGCGTGTATGAGACGAACTATGAGAGTCGAGGAAGCCAGAGAGGTATGTAAGGAAAGAACCTGTTGGAACTCTGTACTCTGTGCCTACCCCGCAAGGGATCTGGCGTGAGGTTATAGATAGATAGATAATTAAAAAAACTATGGCGAATTTTCACTTGAAATAAAAAGTAAACGACTCTATGATGATGACGTGTTTTATATCCGCACAATTTCATAAAGTTTGTGTACTATTACTATTAAAAATCCTACCACAAATATAAACACCCGGAAAATCTCATAATTTTTACCCTGTTTCTACGTAAACTAATTTTTTTAGGAAATTCTTCATAAAACTTAGACAAATGATTTATTGCACTTTCTAACTGCAAATAACTAATAAAAAAGAATGCATATCTAATTTTAGGTCATCCAAACAAATAAATAGCTAAAAATACCTCGTTAGCTATCGAAAAAACTTGCCTGGATTTCTTGTCTAGATAGGCCGAAATCTAGGCAAATTTTTTCACAATAATATTAGGGTTACGACGTAATTTTTTGGCAAAAATAGGAAGAATACATCCTATTTTACCAATATAGACAAAAATAGACATAAATAAACGTTTATTTTACGAAATATTGACCTGAATTTGCACAAAGGTACTTACCGAAGATAAGGTTACTCTTTCCGTTGAGAATCTCAAACAAATACTTTTTATCACTCACAATTTTCAAGGGCTTAAATTTTTTTATACACACAAACGTATTACTACAATTATTATACATAAATAAAACGAGAATATTATCCTCTATATTTTGTTTGATCACTGTCTATAGCTAAGATTTAGTGTTTGCCCACAATAGATCGATAAAAAATCGACTCTACTTGCGTATAAATTATACGTTACCGAGTCAAGGGGTATTATTTAATTAGTTATATGGGAAAATCTACCTTATAAGTGTGAAATAGAATAGATAAAAGTTTGTATAGTTTTCAGTCAATTTTTATAATACGTAACAATAAAAATTGGTGATAACGCAATTATGTTTAAAATTTTCATATAATAAGTTCACTGACAAGGCGACAGTTAAAACTAATATAGAAACAATAAAACTTAATCAAAAAGACCGCATCCGCGTGGAATAGTGGCAAGAATGCTAGCTCTGTTTCCTCGCTGACTAGACAAAATTAATCTTTTGAGCGAGAAATGAGCCAGCTCCCTTGTCATCGGAGGGCGTAAGTGTTATTTTATTAGTCAGTTAACTTGGTATATGAATATTTCGAATAATAATGTGTAATGTTGGTGGAATATTAACCATTATGTATTCTTATACAAGGTGTAACATAATAAACGCTACACCTGTAAGTAGTTTGTTTTAAATCGATAACTGAATTGAATCCAACAATTTTTCAAGTTTTTTTTTTAATTTGCAAAATATGCTATTACTCTTTTAGTGCGCTATAATAACCTAAAATTATTCTTGATTCAAAGCAGCACAGAGATTTCAAATGCATTTCTAAAACGTATTTCTCAATACGCACACATTTACGTACAAGTTTTATTGTTAATTGGGGTATAAAAGTGCTTAAAAAGGGGTTCAAAAAATTTTGATTTGTCAATTGGTTTTCGTATTGAATTTGTAAAGCAATTATCTAATCGGGGTGTCTGAGGTCTTGCGTTATTTACGATACACCTCGTATGTGCAAAAATGAAGGAAATTGTGACACAGCGATAAAAAAAATGTTTATCAAATAAAAAAAAAATACAGACTTATCGATTTTTAAAATTAACCCCTAAAGGTAAAAACAAGGAACAAAAGTTCCCTAGTGTATCTTCCAAGTCCAAGGTCCAATACCGATGAATTTAAAGTGGGACCACTTTGGAGCTATACTGAACCCAATGCAAAAGAATAATCAAAATCAATTCATAATTGGCGGAATGATCGCGTAACATACATACACAAAAAACATACAGTCGAATTGAGAACCTCCTCCTTTTTAGAAGTCGGTTAAAAAGCCATAAAATCTGAAAGACATTAATTTTATTTAATATATTTGCGTAAATCTAGGAAATTTATTTTGTATATACTTGAACTACGTGAAGGAACCCAGAGAGGTATGTATGGAAAGAACCTGTTGGAACTCTATACTCTCTGCCTACCCCGCAAGGGATCTCGCGTGATGATATATATATGTACTTCGAAGGAGTCTGAAAAGGTATTGTATTGAAAGCATAAAAAAAGATTTGTTACTTTGGCTCGCTAGTGAATGATATTTGCCTTATAAATACATACGTATACAATATTATGAAGATTTAATATCTCTAGTAGGTTTGTGCGTCGCACTCGGCGTGTATTATCAACAATAGAGGCTGTCAAGCCCATCTCAAGATCACGGACTCGATAGGGGAACGGCTGCAATCAGTCTGTTTGTCTATCGAGTTTATCTACCATGTTGTTTAGGTATTATGTTTATTGGACCGTGTTTTTTGTATAAGTATCGGTGAATATATCGGGCGTCTGGATGCTTGATAAGAAACCGCCACTTCTAACAGCTAAACTTCACTAAACCGAAATTTAACTGCTACCGATCCATTGATCGGTAGATATATTTAGTAGTACCTACCTCAAATCGAAAGACATTAGTTTTAGTGGATTATTTTTTTCTAGAATAGGGTCCCTGGTTATAGCCCATAGAAGGATGAAAATTAGCAGTCAGATTTCTCTTTTAAAATAAAAATAAATCCCGGTGTGAGGCTACCACACTAGGATTTATTCCAGTGTCGTGGATGCGTTTGCAAACATGAAAATTCACATACACAAATATTCAGACCGAAACATATGATTGTGGGTCATACAAACATTTTTCCCGTGCAGGAATCGAACCCGCGACTATCAGATACAGTGGGCGGAGCGGCTTAAGTTCTTAACCTCTATGCTAAGTCAATCGTAAAATACTGCTCAAGACGTAAAGTGAATAGGCTCACCACAAAGTGAATCGATGACCTAGGGAAGGCCGAAGGTAGAAGCCGGATACCTACAGCACAGCCCTGTCATTTTGGCGAGTTTTAGGAGGTCCTTTGTCCTGCAGTGAGTGACGTCATTCGGCTGATGACAATAGCTCAAGACGAATAATATTACGACGAGAATTTACGTAAAATATTACGCAATCCTATGCAAGGCTCTGGCTGAAAATTATGAAACGAATATTCAACTTTAGGGTTACCCTACGACGTCCTATTCGACATACTGACTGAGTCATTCAAAATTCGGAACAATATAAAACATTTCCCGTATCTCGCAATACGTACATTACGCGTATTGTCTCATTCACCCGTATCATATTTATTTTAGTATCGTGCCCGCGCGGAGAACATTTTAATTGAAAGGGAAATGAATCCAATGCTACCGTAACGAAGTCACATGAATAATTTAATTTCCCGCTTAAGTGTTGTACCTGATGGCATAGCAGGAAAATAATGACATTAGCGTGACGCTAGCGAGTAATCGTGCTGTCACATTCATGTCTATTTAGAAAATTTGTGGTGTGGTAAGGATGGCATATCGACTTGCTAGTGATACGCTAAAGTCATATTTTCGTGCTAAGCCCTCAGAAGGGGGCGGAAGGAGGGTAGGGGAGAAGGTGTTACGTCATTCCTTAAAAATACGCGTGGATTGTATATGAATCGGGTTGTGTGTAACGAATTTTTCATTGTGCTAAAGTGTGCCTAAATGGTTAGCTGTCTCTTACTCGTTCAAGGACATATTAATATGTTTTATCTTTTTCTCTCTTTAGGATAATGATACATTAAACGGTAGAAGAATAGATATGTATAGAAATGTTACTGACAACGTTATTTTGAAGAGATGTCCACAAGCGTACCTACGACATTTATGACAACTACGTCATCGTTGAAGGCAACTCAGTATTGATAAGCAGAGTACATAGTAAAGATAAAATATGATAGCTTCTAGGTAGCTTCCTAACCAGTACGAAAGGGTTTTTGAAATACAACCATAGAAAGCGGAAGCAAGAATATCAATATTAATTTCCAAGCAGTGAAATCCAAGGATAGTCTATAATACTTTGAACGGCTATTTATAATCAGTTTAAAATAACCACTTCTGTATATGCAATACACATAAGTAAGAAGAAAAACACTGAACCCTTTTAAACAACACGCAAAATCCATTTTTCTTGAACATTTTTTACTATTTCATTATTCATTATCATTGAAAATAAGGTCACCGGATGAGGGAAGGACAGAACAAAACATCTTGAAAACTTTCTCCTTGACACTTCGCTCTTCAAAACAAGGTCTGAAGTTGCAAATTAAAATCAAATCTTACCATATTTTTTTCGAGAATTTTCCTCTCTAAGCCCTCGTAAAAGACTTTTCTCATAAAAAATCGAAGGAAGCATCGAAGTAAAAGTGACCATGGTAATTTACTTAACATACTTATCTACGTAAGTAAAGCTAGGAAAGGAAAGGAGAGGTTGTAAATACATGAAGATTTTGTTCTTCAGTTATAAAAAATAACCAGACATGTGAGAGTACGACTTGTGCACTTATTTTTTCATGGAATTCGAGGAATTTTAAATAAAATAATTAAACTCTGTGACCTAACATCATCGGCAAAAAGTGAGTATACACAGAATGCCTTTGCAAATTTATTTAAGTAATTTAAATACAAATTCATAATATTCAATGTTTTTTCTTGACTTATACTATAAAAGCTTGCTTATTGACGATTTTAATGCTTCTAAGTTGATCAAAGGTAAATATAATAGCTTGTGATTAGTGAATTAAAGATAAGCCACAGATTTTAATTGCATTGATTAAGAGGCCTCAAATTTTGAACTGCTTAGGGATGGTCTCTCAGCAGTTTAAAAACACTAAAGTCTTGGATATAAATTTATATTTGATAGGTTTGATTTTCGGACAGACAATGTGATCCTATAAGAATTCCGTTTTTACCAAACAAGATGCGAAATCCTAAAAATAGCCTGGACCTGAATGCTTTCTGAAATCTTTTCTCGCTGGAGACAAAATTTTGGCGACTCAAGTCTATACATCAAGACATTACATTTCCTAAAACTAGTATTCTCGTGCCGACTTTGATACGCCATTCTAACACGCAAGACAACGGTTATCACACACCTAGGCCGACAGAATCCGAGACCTGTCGCGCCCCCTGTGGTAGTCCTGTTGTAGGTACGTTTCACGGTGAAAGATATCTTCAGCAGGCATGGTAGCTAGGGTGGCACTTTTACACCAGCTATACTAGGTAGTGTAAAATTTTAACCCCAGCTAAGCTACACCTAGAGGTGGTTCTCTGGAACAAACAAGGTGACAATACGCCGAGCGCCCGGTCCGTTTCTATGGCAACGGACGAGCGCGCCCCGGTCGTCGCCCCGCCCTGCGACCTTGCCAGGCTCAACAAGGTCTGTACCAAGTGAATACACTGCCTTATCCGTGGCTTGCGGCGTATAAAATTTTGGAGGGGAGCTCTGGCGTACACGTTGGTGGGGGCAAAAGTCTTGCTGTTAATATTATATTTAGTCATTTATTGTTTATTTTTCTTTTAACCTTTTTAACCAGGAACTATTTTTGTTCTTGGAACAGTGCTCACCTTCAAGTTACACTTGTATTTTTTTGGCGAACGGGCAAATGAAATGTTGTTCCCATCGGGCGGTCGCGCCGCAGCTCCCCCAAGATCACAGTTGTTTCGCCGAACAAGCCGGCGGCGGCAACGGCTTTTGCGTTTTGGCACCTACAATATGGTTATGTATGTATATCATATAAAAAAAAAACAATTACATATACATATTGGACTGGATGTCATGCTACGTCAATGTACAATAACAAATATTCTACATGTTACCTACTAAATACCGGGCAGTCATATTCATCTGATTAATGCGAATTCTTTTGTTTCTTTTTAATTGGTAAGTTTTTATATTTTTTGTTTTTATTAAGATGATGTCAGTGATCATTACATTATAATATCTGTATTATCACAAAACTAAGCTAACCTTATAATTAGAAAAATATAATATTATTTCAATAATTAAATTCCAAATTAAAATAATATGGGAATGGAATGCGGCTGCCTGTCACTCGCACCGCAGCGTTACTGAGGCCCACCTGGTAGCAGAATCAATGCGAACCTAGATTAATATAAACTGCATAAATAGGATTATATAGAACGATTAGTTATCATTGGTTATTATATTAAACTATACGCTTACACTTATATGACGACGATTTCTGTTGATTATTTATCATTCCTGAAAAATATTATTAGTATATAATTTCTATATTATATATGTTATATTATATATTATATTATCTGTAGTAATTATTACACACATTTCACTTCATTGCACTTAACAAACGCGCACTAATATATAACAGTTGAATTTTCGAGCTATATTTATTTTTATTATCAAAGGATACTGGATTGACATCGGTGAAGACTCAGGAGGGTCCAGATGAAAATCAGCGTCTCGCACTTGTGCCTGACATTAAGCTGATCTGGATACCTATTTGGCTCAGCCGTGAGACACCTACTCGTACTCATGTGTATGACTTACTTTGTTTTTTTCCATTTATGTATTTTTTTTTCTCTCATGTGTATTTTAGAGACCAATATTAATCGTTTGTACTTTTTTAATTTAATGGTTAAATTGCTAAGATGTTGTTATATCAGCTAAATATCTCTGTCTGTGTCTCTCATGCTGTGACAAATAAAACATTTTTCTTTCTTTCTTTCTTTCAAAAAAATACAAGTGTATGCATATTGGAATATTGAAAAGGATATTTAAATATTTTATTTTGGTTTAGGTGTCAAAGGAGGCAACAAAAAATATTACACCAGTACTTTTTTTTGGTCTTCATCTCATTGATGTAGTGGTGCATGTGACTTGGTTTCAAATTCTAGATCGCACAAAGTGGTCGAAGTTGTTTGTATCGAAAAAAACAGTAGCATTCATTTTTTTTTTAAACGTAGCCCCCACTAGGATTTATTCCTGTGTCGTGGGTGCGTTTACAAACATTAAAATTCACACATAAAAATACCCAGACCGAAACAAATAATTGTGGGTCACACAAAGATTTGTCTCATTCCGGAATCGAACTCGCGACTATTAGACACAGTGGGCGGAGCGGCTTAGGCTCTTAGACACACTAAATCGTCCGTCCTATGATGAGATGTACCCCTTATATCCACCCATTGCATTCAGACCCTATATTATCGTCGAAACTTAAGTGCACACTATGTATATCTGCCGCCCCGCTGGTTATCTATTTTCGTTTTATTTTTATATATTATTTTAATGTATTCTTAAATCTCTGGATGGTTACAAAAAAAAAATAAACCAATGTTTAGTAACACATAACTGGACTGAACTGGAAGCCCTTAAGGTTTACACTTTTACCAACCCTTAATCTGGACTTTTACCCTTCATCAGTCCCTCACGAGAAAAGTAATTCAACTCAGACCGGCTTACGCTGAGTCCATTCAACCACAAAGGCTTCAAATTCTAGCAACAGTTGCAATATTATTTTATTTTCTTTGTGTTTGAAATTTGTTTGAATAATTTAATCTTTCAATCTTTACGTTGCGTGTTGGAGTATGGCTTAATCTCTCTCACCTCGATTTGTGCGAACAATAATAAGATTTATCTAGTCTTCCAGTCAGTTGCTTAGTAAAGCGTTATAGACTTACTTGTTTCTGCCTAAATATCGTCCGCGGTAATTTTAGACATGAACCTTACATTTTCCAGGATGAAATGTATTCTGTGTGTTAATCGTTCAGCCGTTCAGCCGTTTTTGCGTGATAGAGTAACAAACATCCAAACTTTCACATTTATAATAGTCGGTTCGTTGTTTCCTACTCAACGTAACAATTAGGATATAAGGTGCTAACTGGGACCAAAAGGAAATTTTAGGTTCTTCAAGACCATTTAACGACGTCAGTTGGTTCCTTGCACAAGACAAAACTGTGTCAAGAAATGGATAAAATGAAACAGTATTGGGCATTAATCGATTCAATTTTTAATTGTAGGCAATTAAAATTACGACCGAAATAAACAACTAATCAATTGTCCAATTAATCAATTTGTTGTAATTAATTAAACATTGCAATTACAACTGATCAATTGTTAATTGTCTCAACAATGGATTTCTGCTAAACAATGATCGGTACCTACTTGTTTCATACTTCTTTGGTACCTACCTTCTATGAACCACAGATAAATAACCTCAAAGATTTTTAACTCTGTGCCCAGACTATCGAAACTTAGATTGAAATATCAATATAAATGGCTTGGCTCACGTAGTCTGGACCCTTATTCTCTACAACCGATTAAACTCTTAACGCGGTGCGTTGCGATAACTTCGTGAATATTTGTTTAATAGTTGTCCAAGATGAAGTAGAATGAGGAGATTCGTAGAAGAACCAAAGTCACCGACATAGCCCATAGGCCCCCTAGGCGTTGGGGCAGAAAGATTCTAGAGTGGAGACCACGTATTGGCAAGCGCAACGTGAGACGACCGCCGGCCAGATGGACCGACGATCTTGTGAAGATCGTAGGAAGTCATTGGATGCAGATGGCATCGGACTAATTGCGCTGGAAAACGATTCGGGAGGCCTATGTTCAGCAATGGACAAGTACAGGCTAAGATGATGATAACTCCAAAATACCATTACACAATCATTTCATAAAGTTATCGTAACGCACCTCGTTTAGTTATAGCACATTAGAACCCCAGTCGCATTGTCCTCGCAACCTTCGCCCGGCCAAGTTCGCTAGTTAACGAGTACTTTACCCTCTTTTTTAAATACCAATCCTTTTTGTACTTGCATCGTTCTTGCGTGTAAATAACTTTGTTTTGTATGAAATATTTTGTTTTATTATTTATTTTGAAAGCTGTTGTTAACCTTGGTAAGGACTTGTCAAGGTTAAATTAAAAAATATTATAATCTTAAAATTTTGTTTTTTTTTTTATACAAAGCCCCACGCTTCAGTTTATTCCTGTGTCGGTGCGTTTACAAACAAGAAAATTCACTTACAAATACCCAGACCGAAACAAATAATTATGTATCACACAAAGATTTGTCCCGTGCGGGAATCGAACCTGCCCTAAATCCTTCAGTTTAATTGGTCCCGTTTATCCGTTTCATTGGGCTAAAGGCGCCGGCTGCGCTACGGCGTTCATGACGTCCTTGGTTTGCAGCCTAGTCTGATATAATATTGGTGGAGTGTTTTCTTTTGAAAACTTCTCAGTAAATTTCCAAGGTCTGGAATTGGGTCTGGTAAAATAGATCTCCTTGTATGATATCTGACGGACGATTTAGCGCAGTGGTTAAGAGCTTAAGCCGCTCCGCCCACTGTACCGAATAGTCGCGGGTTCGGTTCCCGCACGAGACAAATCTTTGTGTGACCCACATTTTTTTTTATTTCGGTCTTGGTATTTGGGTGTGTGAATTCATGTTTGTCAATGCACCCACGACGATAAATCCTCGTGTGGGTCTACGTTTAAAAAAAAAATACCTTACATCGTCAACAAATGTAGGCGTACAGAGTACACCTCTACACAGCCTACGCAGTACACCGTTCGGGAAGCGAAATAAAAATGAGATGCATTGAAAGCATTTTTATTGAAGTTAGGTAAAAAGCGATTTCATTTTACTAAGTTCAATAAAATATGCCCATTGCATTTTTATCTTAGTTTGGGACTTATACTTGCTTTGGTTAAGAACCAATATTTCCAAAAAAGAAAAAAAAAAATAAACTAAACCCATAAGCAGTTATTTATCGTTCCCCATTACTCATGTAGGTAATGCATTTTTGCTAAAGGGCCACAATATTTCATATCTCTAACTTCTCTTAGATAAAAGCCTAACGACACTTTCGAAGTGCGATAACGGTAAATGTTTTGCCACATAGCCGACACAGGGCTACGGGAGCGCGACGGTGGCGCTGCTTTGGGAGTTGTAATGTACTGTAAAGTACGAGAGACGCCACACAGTGCATCCCCGCTCGGCGCGACGGTAGCGCGGCTTGGGGAGTTGTAATGTACTGAAAAGTACGGGAGACGCCACATAGCGCAGCCCCGCTCGGTGCGACGGTGGCGCGGTTAAGGGTGTTGTAATGTACTGAAATGTACAGGAAACGCCACACAGCGCAGCCCCGCTCGGCGCGACGGAGGCGCGGTTTGGGGAGTTCAATATTCATTTTTTGGCTCTTTAAAGACGGTTTTATTTCTTTTTAAAAAGATTTTTATTTTACAATTTTAAATGACAAATGAATTATTTAAAAAAAAATACATCGTCACGCCTATATCCCCAAGCGGGGGTGGCAGAAGTGTCCTGAGTACACCCACGTTTCACCGACGATGTTAAGTCCCATGTAATAGGGGGCGAGCTTATTGCCATATACCGAGCACAATTCTAAACTCCGGACTCGTACTGGGAAGTTTTCGTTAGAAAAACTCCATTTGTCCGACCTAGGATTTGAACCCAAGACCTCGTGATCACAAAGCGATGCGCTTTGCAACTAGACCAACGAGACAGTCTGAATTATTTACTAATATTTATATACCTAAATTATATTATTTTGCTGAGTTGTACAGCAAGGTACCTACAGGATTGATATAATAACCATAATAACGGAATCTATACATTCGTGTTGTTCGCCGTTAAGGAGTCCCCTGGTGTATCTTCAAAGTCCAAAGTTCAATACCGATTTCATTAAAATGGGACCACCTCAAATCTATACTAAACCCAACGCAATAAGAATCATCAAAATCAGTTCATAAATTAAGACGTTATAAAAAACACAGACGAATTGTCAACCTCCTCCTTTTTTGAAGTCGGTTAATATTCTGATTAGTTCTATGGCAGGGTACCTATAGGATTGACGTAAGCTCAATCTACGCATTCATATTGTTTGTCGTTAAGGAGTTCCCTAGTATATCTTCCAAGTCTAAGGTCTAATACCGATGAAATGCAAATGGGACCACCTTGGAGCTATACTGAACCCAATGCAAAAAGAATCATCAAAATCGATACATAATTGGCGGAATGATCGTGTAATATACATACAAAAAAAAACATACAGTCGAATTGAGAACCTCCTCCTTTTTGGAAATCGGTTAAAAAATAATCATCTTCACATTCACATTCTCTTCAAGCAGGGACGACAGAGGCGTACTATATACACCCACATTTCGCCGACAACGCTAGGCCCATATAAAGTTGGGGGCGAGCTTCCATTTCACCGTTAAAATAAATTGTCTATAGCAAAATAATTAACTTTTTAAAAACAAGCTTTTTAGCAAAAACACAACAAAGATATCTTACTCACTTAAGGAGTTCCTATGGCTTCTTCTAGCTCCATCATCAGACCTTGGATACGATCCGGGTCTGAAGTACTCGTCAAGACAGATCCAACGAGCCTGAAACACAGTTGGGTTATATGAAGTAATTGCGTAATTCCATTGGGCACCTTCTGGTTTCAGCATCAGACCCTGGACTCTATGTAGTTGCACAGCACTTATCAATACCAAGCCTAACTAACAAGCCTAAATACGAGGGGGTTACGTTGTAAAGTTCACATGTTCCTATGGCCACCTTCCGACTCAATCAGCTAACTAACTCTACGGTACCACATTATTGAATTGTCATTGAATTTATATACATATAACAAATTTCAACTCAATCGGATACCCTTACGCTTACCCTTACGGGCTTGAAAAATGGATCATAAAATTTGAACCGGAGAGACAAACAGACAGACGCTTAAACATTGCAAGTTAAATAAAAGCTTGTAAAAAGAATTAATCGCTTACCAAGGTTGTCTTATAAAAGTCGTGATATCTAAATCATCAGAACACAACACGAAACGACCGCTCAAGCGACACACTGACTATAAGCCCATAAAATATTCACGGCAGCCATCGGCAAGGGGTGCACAGGGGGATCGAATCGCTGCGTTTATCGGCGTAACCTTCAGATATGAGAATTTAAGTGAGGCGCCGAGGAGGTTGAGTATTCTCATGAGATAGATATGATTGAGGGGAGCGATTGGTTTTGTTTGTGATTTTATATTAGAATGTTAACATTTAACTCTAGCCTCGATTGCCTGGAGATGCATAGTGCGGCTAGCGATCAGGAAGTCCTATGTTCAAATTCAACGTCGAACAATACTTTCCAGTACGTAGAAGTCTAGGAATATGCCCAGTATTATGACAATAGACTAGCCCCCTATCATATTTGGATGTAACGTAAATGAAATGTGGTTATCCTGTATACATCTCTGATGGAATGATGACTGCTTGCCATAATGCGTCCTTAAACGAGCGTGCAATTTTCCATATCTTAAATGGGGCATTCATTATTAGGTGAATGCGTGACGGCAAATATCAGTATTTCTTCCACATCTAGGCAGGGGTGATAACTTGGGGACACAAAGGGCCGTTTCTCACCTAAATTATTCAACACCAACTCAAGTTAGAATACATCTTTCATTAAACATTAACGTTAAGGTCACTCAAAGATATTATGTCTAGTTTGGGATCGAACTCGAGACTACTTGATACAGTGGGCGAAGCTACTGAAGCTCTTAACCACTGGACCAAGCTGTTTCATCATCAGCCCAAATCAGTCCACTGCTGGACATAGGCCTCTTCCAATGTGCGCCACAGAGCCCGATCCTCGGCTTTATGCATCCAGTTCCTGCCGGCTATCCGACGTATGTCGTCACTCCATCTCGCGGGGGGCGTCCTACACTGCGATATCCAGTTCATGGTCTCCACTCCAAAACGCGTCTACTGCAACGATTGTCCGTTCTGCGGCAAATGTGACCAGCCCATTGCCACTTTAGCTTGCTGATTTTCAGAGCTATGTCGGTGACTTTGGTTCTATGCCGGATAGTCTCATTTCTGATTCTATCTAGCATAGAAACTCCAAGCATAGCTCTCTCCATAGCTCGCTGAGCGACTCTTAGCTTACGGACCAGTCCCATCGTGAGAGTCCACGTCTCAGCTCCATAGGTCATAACCGGCAAAACGCACTGGTCGAAGACTTTCGTTGGGCCAAGCCGTTTGTCATTTATATATTACCTCTAAATTATAACCAGCGCTTTCTATCGTGAATATTTGAATTAACCAATACCAATCCAATCAAAAAACATAGAAATTAAAGAACGGGTTACACACAGTACTATTAACAGAATTTGTGCGATCAGCAGTGTGAAAATACGCTCGTCTGAACACCCATCAAATTATTGGTTTTCCGATTCCGGTAGATGTTCGAACTAGGTGACCACATACTCGGCATAAGTCAAAGGGAAAGCGGTTAAAGAGGTCACTTGAGGTCGCATTTCAAAGAGGGTGAATTTTTCAGCATATCCTTGTTGGATTTTTAAGTACTTATAAATTCGTAGCTCTGTGGTGAGGCGGCGGTATTCTTATACTCCGTTTTTACATCGCTAATGCCACCACTTCCACTCAAGAGTAATAAGCAAGACTGCGGCAGCGTCGATTGTTCACATACTCCCTTCGCACTTCAAGTATCGCTCTGTGTTTCTTTTGTGTTTGAAAAATCCCTCCCGATATCAGATTTTCTTTTCCCCGAAATGATGTTTCATAAAAATATCCCCAAGGCATTTTTTATTCTATCTTTCCCATAGTTTTTCTGATGCACCACCCTCACATTTTTTTTATATTTCATATTTTTTTTTAGGTATTTCTCGTAGTTTTTTTTCTAAAATTCTTTTATCCCCTCATTTCAAAAAGATTTCTTAACCGGCCACACTGAATGAGCGTGGCATGCCAGTTTTTTGACTTCCGCCCAAAAAACAGCCAACGAAGGGAATGCCTGGCAGTGATAGTGCGTAGCGTAAGTGGTGCGTTTATATGGCATCCACTTCACGCGGAAGGGAGCAATGTGCAGATTGGGTATTAGGCGTTATTCTTAGATTAAACAGCATTCAGCTCGGTCAGTCGGAGGCCCTTTGTACCGTTGCACCGGTTAGCACGTAATGAGAAAGTCTTTAAGCTAAATTTGAAGCCTTATAGGTGGATAGATAAGTTTTAACAGCAGGTGGCCATAAACCTGCCTCCACCAATCCGCATTAGGTCTCCGTGATGGACTAGGAACTTATTTATCTCACCTCGATTTGTGAGGGAAGGCTTTTTTCAGCAATGAGACAGTATAAGCTGATGTGTAAATTAGATGACACTGCCACGCTTTTATTCTCCAAGCAGGATTGGTATTTTTTTTTTTTAATTTTGTTTTTGAAAAATAAGTTATTCCTGTATCGTGGGGGAGTTTACTAACATGATACACAAATAATACCCTGAGTATAAAACGAACACAGCGCGGGGATAGACAGTCTCTTTTCGGAAGCGACAGCGATCAATTCGGAGAACAAGTGATCTAAGTGGAATACACCGGCGATCTTAGCAACGATATACGGATTCTACGAGTGACTTAGAGACTTAGAAGCAGTTATTGGGTACTAACAAGAGTAGTACTAGTGTGTGATTAGTTCGCGTGTGTACTTGCATTCGACGTACTGTTTTGTGTGCACACTTCGCACTTCGCACGTTATTCAGCATTTAATTACCCCGAAACGTAACATTATTATACCTGGCATAATACGAGGCTCCAATGTGCGACTGTCGTTTTTACGATAGAGAAAACGTTTTCAATATCTGTGTGTGAATATGTGTGTGTTTTAAAAAAATATCAAAGAAATTTCGTTCAAGTTTAGATTCAAACCCAGGACCGTGTTATCACCACCCGCACCATACGACCTATACAAACAAGGCAGTAAAATATCCCTTTTCTAAGCCTTCTTCAAATCTTGTTTATTAAGAAGCTTACAAATTATCTAAATGAAGCTTTTTAATTCACAAAATGTCTGGGGAAATTTATGTAGAGCGGAAAGTCAAATAAAGTCGCGACACATTAGGGGTGATAATATGACGCTCGCTCGGTGAATCGTGAACGAAGGGGTGCCTATATTTTATGTGTACCTATGTAGCTATATTTTTAGCTAGTTCTCTCGCATCATCATCATCATCAGAGGAAACGCAGAATCGCATTATCATATTCATGTGCCGAAAGACTTTTACGATGAACATGACCTTCTCTTACTGAGTTCTTAGATTTACGTGAATATTACACATGAAATAAAACTATGTTTTGGGATTTTATCGCGGTTTATTTTTTGTTTTTAAGTTCCCGACATTTCGAGTGCTTTGCAGCACCCATGGTCACGGGAGGGACTGAGGTGTTAGACGTCCAAAAGGCATAGGTGTTTCGGGGTACCCTCAAACTTCTTAATTATTTTTGTTGGTCCGATCTACGCAGAATGAGCTCACGGTGTCTTGAGTGTTATGCTTGGTTTTGAATTATATTATATTACCTAAAACACCGTCGCTCAAAGAAGTCTGCAGTCTGTGAACATGTCCTTGACCGCACCCGCAATAATATCAGATTTGATAGACAACAAATCCTCGTGAAAGAACTACCAACGATGGTTCGCGAGGCTATTGAAATTAAAAAACATTCTAATTTCGATAGAGAAGATGGCTAGGTGCTTCCATCGACTTGGGATCCCGTAATTAATATAATGCATGCTATGGTAAAAAAAATAGTAATGTATAAATTTTTGTGAAATAGATATCGACATTTTGTATGAGACCATTTTTGTTGTTTATATTGCTTTTTAGAATTAAGTCAGATATAAAAGTAACACGTATAATCTCTCAGGCATCTTAGATAAAATAAGGACGGACTGACAGATTATACGTTTTTAAATTATTTTTATGAAGTGAAATGAACTCGGCATAATCTATTCTGTCTTTCAATTTTTGAGACATGATCTCTGTCCAGCAGCGGTGTGTGGTGTGACACTACTGCGCAGACGCAGTACCGGCTCAAAAAAAACATTCCCCTTAGTTTTACGTTTCAATCATCATAAAATGCGCTTAGATAACAGTAACATATAAACCGGGCGCCATTTTAGCCGGTTCTATTCGCAGAGTCGTTATATAGGATGGCCACGTGATTTATGAGAAGCGGGACACAACTCGGTGTTTCACTTACACGTCACGGGAAACATGTAGGGTGGCCGTGCGTGTGGAAAATGTGCGCCGGCTCAACGCGTATATGGAGTTGCTGTGTGAATCGTGATGTCAATAGAAATTTGTACCTTTTTGATAATAGGTAGAGAGGAGAAAATTATGTGAAGGGTTTTTTTTGAGTGGGTAGTTATGTTTTATTTATTTGACGTAGTTTTGCCGATATTTGAGTGTATTGAGAGCAAAATATATTTTAATTGTATTCTATCTTGTTATATCTTCGTTAACGTTGACGACAAATCATATTTGGTTTGTAAATAGTATGCTACTCCCGTGTTAGATAATTTGTCAAAGGCTGCTGTTGATTGTAGCGTTTATACCTGTCCATCAACTAATTAGTTACAACAACGGATCGAATAATTAATTACTACTAATATTAATAGTACTAATATATCATATTTGAAAAATAAAATGCTTTGTTGGCCTCATGATGCAAGAGTGCTGCTGGCTTTCACAATATCCTGGGTTTGAATCTCATACAGTGTTTATTTATTACATTACCTAGTAATTCAGAGACTGGAATTATGTTCGATGTAAGAAAAGACTAGCCCCCTATTACATTGGAACCTATCATCGTTGGAAGAATGTGAATGTATTACATCTTCACGCCTTGGGAATATAGGCCTGATGACGCTTTATTTCCGGTTTTTTATTAATCAAAAAGGCATCATCACAGTTCAATCGCGCCCCATGGTCACCATACAAATACTCCCCAGTTCCGTAGATCGAATCTTTAGATATTTAGTTACGTTTACGTCGAAAACATTACGTGTCGTTGTATTTCATTCGAAGCAAATGGAAATTTCACCGAGAACACTACGCCGGAATGTTTACTGCGCCGCCATACCCGACTTGAATTAAATTTAGTTATAGTATGGAGGCATCCTATTTTATGGTGGGATCGACATAAGGTAATAACCAAACAATAAAACAAGTATATTCATACTCATATTATTTATTAAAAATAAATTTATTTGTCTGTCTGTTGCCTTGTTACGCCTAAACCGCTGAAGAGATTCTGATAAAATTTAGAAGATAGATTGCATCTTGGGGTAGGACAAAAGCTACTTATTGTTTAAAAAATACGCAGATGAAGTGGAAACAGCTAAAAGACAATAAATACTGAACTCAAAAACAATTGTCAAATTTTACCTATTCTTCCTTTTATGCAGATCAAAATTATTACAATATAGATAAAACACTTTTTAAAAAAGGGAAACCGACTTCATAAAACAAAAAATAAATATTTGAAGTCGGTGCTGGTTGGTGCAGTCAGTTACTTGGCACCGACTTCAAATATTTATTTTTTTCTATTTGAAGTCGGTTTCCCTTTTTTTAAAAACTTTTTTATTTTACAATTTTTAATGATGAGTGAATTTATTATTATTATTTATATACCTCCTTTATATTATCCTACTTATTTATACAGTGAAATACCTACAAGATTTTGAGTGAGTTTTATATCAAACTCATAATAACTGAATTTCCACATTCATGCTATATGCCGTATCGGTTAACATTCTGTTTAGTTCTATAGTAGGGTGCCTATAGGATTGACGTAATACCCATAATATCTCAATCTACGCATTCGTATTGTATTCCTGATGTCGTTAAGGAGTTCCTTGGTGTATCTTCAAAGTCCAAGGACCAATACCAATGAAATTAAAATGGGACCACCTTGGAGCTACACTGAATCCAATGAAAAATGAATCATCGAAATCGGTCCACAACTGATGGAAATATCGGTGAACGTACATAAAACATAAATAAAAAAAGCATACATACAACCGAAAAAATAGACACCTACATTCCCCTAGCGGGGGGTGAAGGTGTACTGTGTACACCCACTATTAGTCGATTGGGGCAAACCTGTTACCAATTTACCCAGCAGGATTTCAGACAGACGGACGATTTAGCGCAGTGCAGCAGTTAAGAGCTTAAGCCGCTGCTCGGCCCACTGTGTCTAATAGTCGCGGGCTCGTGCGGGAGCACGGGACAAATCTTTGTGCGATCCACAATTATTTGTTCCGGTCTGGGTATTTGTGTGTGTGAATCTTCATGTTTGTAAATGCACCCACGACACAGAAATAAATCATAGTGTGGGACAACTTTTTTTATTAAAAAAGGGACTCCGTACTACAATTAAGAATTCGATAGAAAAAACACATTATGCACTAAGCATAAAACCCTTCAAGTAGATAAATAAATCTTTTTATACGCAAATAGAGTGGGTGTTTGTACTAACAAAATACAAATTTTATTCCACAAGCTGGTTGGGTTGTTTAAAGATTGCGGATTCGATGCAAATCCGCGGACCATTTGCATTTTGTGGACACCATTTATTATCTAAAAAGGGATGAGTGTAAATAGAATTATGTAACTAGGTTGTAAAAGTTGAAATTATTTAAATTTGCTATGAGAAACACTATTTGCTGAACACATCGATAAAATATAGGTAGGGCATTTTGGAAAAGTCAAGAGTCTCCGTAACCGGCGAGCGTGTATGAGACGAACTATGAGAGTCGAGGAAGCCAGAGAGGTATGTAAGGAAAGAACCTGTTGGAACTCTGTACTCTCTGCCTACCCCGCAAGGGATCTGGCGTGAGGTTATAGATAGATAGATAGATAGATAGACATTTTTAGGACTAGCGTGTACGCTAGCTACATGAACCACAAAAAGACAGGTAAAAGTGAGCCACAAAAAGACAGGTAAAAGTGGATGGTACTAAAAAATTAACAGGTTTCTGCTTTTTTGCAAATACAACTTTAGAAGCTACGAGTAAGGTTCAATATGCCCTAATTTATGTTTAAATCATAACTATTACTACTCACGTGGGTTTGTGGGGCATTTTTAGTGTATCTTGAAATGATATATTGATGGCCGTGTGGTGCCGGCAGAGTAGGGTATCGTAAAAGGCGATTCAGTGAGTGTGAGAAAATACTGACTCCTTATATGTTTCTCACCGTGATACTGCTTCATCTGTCTGAGTCCTTTTCCGGTCGTAACGGTCTCCGTTCCACTGGGCCCAGAAGGACAAGGATGGGTATGTGCACCTGAGTCTCGCGCTTATACTTGTGCGCATCTGACCGCTTCCGTTACTGGACTCCGCGTACGCAAAAGTCCTGTGGCGATGGGTAAAAGTAGCGAGGTCTAGCCTGATGCAAACTAGGCTTTGTCTGATACCTGCACGCAGTCGGTCCCGGGGGCGTGAGTACACGCCGTGGTCGTTTCCGCGCTGCAAATTTGGGGCGACAGCACGGGCTCGGCAGCACTCGGGATGTCAAAGCAGCCCTGTTTAGGGAGGCACTGCTTTCCCCGCTTAGCTGGGGAAGGGGCTAAAAAGGGTGCCCTAAAAAAATGCTCGTCCCGACATGGCAGATGGTAGTAACCGCGGCTATCATCGCATCATTCAAATCGTGGTCGACGTCGCAAAGGAAGTTTAAAAAGAACACTTCGTGAGAACGCTTCTTGATCGAGATGGAAACGCCTGCCATGAACGTAAGATCGCCATAGTAGCTAAGGAACTTCATCGCTATAACGTGGATGTGGCTGCTCTCAGCGAAACACATCTCCCCGATGAAGGAGAGCTGGTGGAAGTAGGTGGTGGCTACACTTTCTTCTGGAAAGGTGTTGCTGCCTCCGAAACTCGACGATCAGGGGGTGGGATTTGCCATCAAAAATCACTTTGCAAAGCGTTTAGAGGATTACCCTCTACATATCTCAGACCACGTAACCACACTGCGCCTTCACCTAAACAAAGACATAGTTGCCTTTCTTCCTTAATGTCATCAGTGTCTATGCTCCAACGCTAGACAAGTGTGATGACATCAAGGAAAAGTTCTATGAGGAAGTGACTCATTGCCTCGATAGCATCAACGCCAGAGAGCAGGTTTTATTGCTGGGCGATTTCAATGCCAGGGTTGGACGGGACTATGAGGCTTGGCCTGGAGTTCTGGGTAGACATGGAGTTGGTAACATGAACAGCAATGGTCAGTTGCTGCTCAGTCTTTATGCTCAATACGGTCTGGCAATTACGAACACTATGTTTAGACTTGCCGCCAAGTACAAGACAACATGGATGCACCCAAGATATAAGCATTGGCATTTGATTGACTATGCTATCGTGAGACAAAAAGATTTCAGCCAAGTACAGGTCACCCGCGTCATGCGTGGTGCGCACTGCTGGTCTGACCACCGCCATTGTTACTAAGCTACGAATCCGCCTCCGTCGCCCGCGTAGATCTCTTATAAAAAAGTTTGCTTCTTTGAACTTGGATAAGCTAGAAGATATCGCGGTCATGGAGAAATACGCGGAAGCCCTGTCTGAAAATCTGATGTCAGCTAATGAGGTAGGTGATGTTGATGCTGCCTGAGGAACTTTGTCATCTCATATCATGGATACCGCTTCAACTGTACTGGGTAAAAAGTTCCGTCGTCGTCGTCGTCAACGAAGACTGGTTTGATGGAAATGATGAAATCCTGCGGGCAGCATTCGACAAACACCGAGATCTCCTGCGATAAAATGCAAAGAGGAAGCGTTGCGGTTGTTAAACCTAGTAACCTTGAATTGCGCAAGCCGTCTCGACATATGAAAGACAAGTTGTGGCAGGACAAAGTTAGTCACATGCAATGGCTCACTGACATAAACCAGCTGGGAGAGTTCTACAGTGAGGTACGTAAGCTGATTGGTTCATCCTACCACGCAAGGGTGCCTTTAAGGTCTCTAGATGGTAGTCACCTGTTGACGAGCAAGAAGGATGTACTAAAGCGCTGGGCGGAGCACTTCAACACTCTGCTAAATATGGATTGATCAGTTGATCTGCAAAGTATCGGTTTGATGCCACAGCTTCATCTTGCCTTTGAGCTGGACGAGCCTCTATTGCGTGACGAGGTTGTTACTGCCATCAGATAGCAACAAAACAAACGGGCGGCTGGCATTGACCTTATACCGGGAGAGCTGATAAGATACGGCGGAGAGGAGTTGCACACGTTAGTGTGGGAACTATTTGTTCGCATGTGGGAGGAGGAGCGCGTTCCGGACACGTTTAAAGTATCGCACATGAGTGCTCTTTACAAGAACAAGGGTTACCGATCTGACTGCAACTCTTACCGCGGTATTTCGCTCCTTTTAGCCCCCAGAAAGGTCTTTGCTAGAGTTCTCTTAAACCGCCTAAGGAACTTGTCTGAAAAGATTCTGCCTGAAACCCAGTTTTGCTTCCAACCGGACCGAGACACATGCGAAACTATATTCTCTGTACGTTAACTGCAAGAAAAGAGCAGGAAACAGGGCTGTCAGCTGTAGCTTTGTTGACCTGGAGAAGGCCTTCGACAGTGAGCCTCGGGAAGCTCTATGGTTGGTGCTAGGTAACCTCGGGTGCATGGAACAGTTTGTGAGACTTCTTAGACTCCTGCATGACGACATGCAATGCTGCGTTGCCGTAGACGGTGAATAAACAGACTTCTTCCCCGTTACCTGTGGGGTGAAGCAAGGATGCGTCTTAGCGCCTACTCTGTTCGCCTTATACTTTGGGTTGGTAGTTAGAGAGGTCTTACACACTGTTACTCAAGGAGTCCGCATCCGTTTTCGCACAGACGGCAGCCTTTTCAACTTGGCTAGAATTAAAGCTCGCACTAAAGTCTCTTACGCAGTGAGCACTGACAACATGGTGAGGATGTGCTAAAGCAGGTGGATAAATTTCGCTATCTGGGGAATACTGTAACATCCAAGTGTGATCCTTGATGCTGAGATCAATAGCAGTGTGGGTACCGCAGCTGCGGTATTCGGCAAGCTATGTACCAATGTCTTCTGCTCGCATAACCTTAAGTTGCCCACTAAGATATCGGTGTATATGGTAATCGTGCTGCCAAACCTCCTATACTCCTTTGAGACGTGGTGTGTATACCGCCGCCACATTCGCACTCTGGATCGCTTCCACCTTAAATGCCTCCGTACCATGATGAGGATCAGATGGTCCGATAGAGTGCGAAATACCGAAGTTCTGCGACGAGCCAATGTTGGTGGCATTGAGGCCTATTTAATGCGTCGACAGCTTCGGTGGTGCGGTCACGTATCTCGTATGGCGTAAGAAAGTGTGGCGAAGCGCATCTTCTACTCTGAACTAGAGAAGGGCAAGCGGAATCATGGCGGTCCCCTCCTCCGGTACAAAAATACCCAAAAGCGACACATGAAGAGATGCAACATAGAGGGCTCGTTGGGAACGTTTGGCAGCACAGCGGCCAGAATGGTGCAGGATGGTGAACGCGAGTTCGAGGCTCAGTGTGAAGCTGACCTTGATGCCAAACGCGATCAGTTAAAGGCTGCTGCCATAACATACAATTATGAGAGCGGCGTACTCACGTGCCCTCAGTGTGCACGGAGTTTCGCTGCGAAGATAGGCTACATAAGCCATCTTCGAGCGCACCAGCGCCATTACTCCGACTAGGGGTCAAACTGGTCGCCAGGGCTGAAATCGGTCGGATCAATCATTATATCGATGGCTGAACACAAATAAATGTGATGATTGGGCAAATTTTATTATTAATTAGAAGGAATAAACAGCGTTTGCTATTAGCTCAAACGTTAAATAAAAAAAACAATACAAATTAGATAAAGATTTGCCTGTAAAACTACAATTTTATAGAACGGCCAGGATATTTTGGCCCGTGGATGACATTGACAGGTTGGTGTGAAATAAGAATTATCATTTAATATGATTTCCCTACTTCCAGCGAAATATTTTAACAGATGGGTCCACATGGTTACTAATTTAAAACAGAACTTGGGTAAATTTCATAGCAAACGGCAACTCTGCGACTGCCGTAAAGTGGCATTTCACTTGATGACAGCGTTGGTTCTGGCCGCGGGCCAAAATATCCTTGTATGACTGTATTTCACGCATGAAATTTCAAGTGTGATTTAAGCAGCCATTGTGAAGTAAAGTACATGAAATAGATTTTTTTTATGTTTTTATGTTTATGGCATCACGACGATGCGTATTTTGCCAAGATAGTATAAAGTATTACGAATATTTATTTCTGAATTAATTCAACTCCCCGATGAACTTGATGAAAAAGATGATTATGAAATTGATGATGTGCCCCACCCTGGATAGTAAAGCGATGGATACTTTACATACCAATTGCTACGGCCGTTTTGAGGGAAATCGAAAAGGCACGTTTTAACACTTTGTTACAATTACCTTCACTCGTGCACATATAGATTTCTATATGTGCAATGCATTTGCATAATGGTTAATATTCCACCAACATTACACATTATAATTCGAAATAACGCAAGTTTTGGAAATTAAAACAAATTGACGACTCTTCGATATCCCGCCAAAACTCCCCATGAAATAGAGTTTCGTGTAAATAAAATAATATTAGCCCTGTTAAGAAACTGTCCCACTGTTGGGCACGGGCCTCCTCTAAAACTGAGAGGGTTTAGGCCATAGTCCACCACGCTGGCCCAGTGCGGGTTGGCGAACTTCACACACCTTCGAGAAACCCTTAGGCATGCAGGTTTCCTCACGATGTTTTCCTTCACCGTTAAAGCAAGTGATAATTAATTTTTAATACGCAGATGCTTTCGAAAATACAGAGGTGCGTGCCTGGGTTTGAACCCGAGACCTTTGACTTTGCAGTCCAACGGTCTAACCACTAGGCTATCATTGCTATTATTATGAGTTTCGTGTGATATGTAAAATTTCATTAAATTTTACTTGTGAAATCTTCCATGCCCAATTTATCTAGCTCAGTCTCTTTCGAACGGCAAAATAGGATCATAGTAACACTGCTAAAAAGATTTGTAGCCCGTGATCTCTGTCAATATCTATTACGTTTTGATTCGACATTTTGAATTTGTCAAGCCAGCTCAGTCTGCTAGTTATAGCTGCTGGTACGGTTCTGATGCAAATTTATGAACAATTTGCATGTAGTACGCTCCACTCCAATTCAGGAACGGGGTAAGCAGCGGTGCATAAGGAAGTGGAAGCTTTACGTGTTCCATGCCGCAGTACTAATAATAAAATAAAAGTAGGTCCTCCATATTGTTTTGGTATTTAGGTAAGTTTGGTATGGTGTAAATATTCACAAAGAGAACATTACTTAGTAATGAAGTACTGCAGTAGTATCAAGAGTTTCGAGTTGATTGTGGGTAGCATTTTCAGTACTAGCTTGTTGAAATAGTAGAATCAATATAATAATAATATAATGTTAGCCCTGTTAAGAATCTGTCCCACTGTTGGGCACGGGCCTCCTCTCAAACTGAGAGGGGTTAGGCCATAGTCCCCACGCCGGCCCAGTGCGGCTTGGCGAACTTCACACACCTTCGAGAAACTCTTAGGCATATATTATATACTCTCTCATATATTTTGACAATACGTTGTTATGGTTTATCGACGCAGAATCGGCTTAAGCTAATCACCACAGTACTCGCATTAAGCCGAATAACGTCTGTCGGTGGTCGGGAGGCTACATGCCTACGGTCGGCAGTCGTGTCCTCAAAATGGGCGTCGCGACGACTGTTAATATATTTTCGGCAGTCGCGTCCTCCTGACTACCATTACGACAGCTGCCGTTGCGACAAACAACGATATTTGCTCACCAATATTTTTTTTCCGTAATTTTTGTATAATTTATGGTACATACCCGTACAACACGATAACTGTCACCGCAGATCGTCGCCGTTCGGTCGTTGCCGTCGCCGGCGCTTTTCGGCTGCCTTCAAATATAGAAGCATGCCGATATAAGCGTTCAGATGCCTTTCGGCCGTCGCCAAAGTGGTAAGCATCGTCACGCCGGCGTTCGGCTACTGTCAGTCTCATACGGATTCGATCACCAAAGCAGCAAACCGCGGTTAAAGCCCAATATACCGGGAACAAGTACCTATAGGCTTCAGATTTCTATTTTGAATTCTTTGATAGAAATTACACCTTATTTGTCCTAGGATTTGAACTTAGGACCTCGTATCCGCTAGCCACACAGTTCACCAATAGATAAAAAGGCAATCACAGAAAATGGCCACGACCCATTTTTACGCCACCAGAAAAGTATTATGAATGCATATATATCATAAGGCCGTGCCGACTGTATCTCGGCAGCCATAATTTGCAGTCTGCAAGCTGGCAGAATCAAAAGTATCCACTACAAGTATATATTTTATGAACCTTATATAGCTCCATCTTTCCCAGACTAAATTGTGAACGTAAAATCTGACTATACAGACTGATGCATTGGTATTCTTGCGGAATATATAAAAGCACCTGCACTGCTTATATTAAACACACACAAATTTCTATAAAAATAAACGAAACACAATTAATTAAAAGTTAATTTATTTATCTTATTATTTATTCATTATAACCAAACAAGCTAGGTGGGGCGACGATATTCGTAAGGCAGCGGGCAGGGATTGGAGGAGGAGAGCTGAAGAGTGGACTGACACGGCCTGATGATGATTACGATAAAGAAACGAAACAAACCATTTCGTGTGTTGTTTCCCCCTCGTATTTGGTGACATATAACCTATTTACACGTCTACCGGATTGTAAGATATTCTTCACTTCAAGTAAGAATTTTATGTAGAAATTTGTGTGTGTTTAATATAAGCAGTGCAGGTGCTTTTATATATTCCGCAAGAATACCAATGCATCAGTCTGTATAGTCAGATTTTACGTTCACAATTTAGTCTGGGAAAGATGGAGCTATATAAGGTTCATAAAATATATACTTGTAGTGGATACTTTTGATTCTGCCAGCTTGCAGACTGCAAATTATGGCTGCCGAGATACAGTCGGCACGGCCTTATGATATATATGCATTCATAATACTTTTCTGGTGGCGTAAAAATGGGTCGTGGCCATTTTCTGTGATTGCCTTTTTATCTATTGGTGAACTGTGTGGCTAGCGGATACGAGGTCCTAAGTTCAAATCCTAGGACAAATAAGGTGTAATTTCTATCAAAGAATTCAAAATAGAAATCTGAAGCCTATAGGTACTTGTTCCCGGTATATTGGGCTTTAACCGCGGTTTGCTGCTTTGGTGATCGAATCCGTATGAGACTGACAGTAGCCGAACGCCGGCGTGACGATGCTTACCACTTTGGCGACGGCCGAAAGGCATCTGAACGCTTATATCGGCATGCTTCTATATTTGAAGGCAGCCGAAAAGCGCCGGCGACGGCAACGACCGAACGGCGACGATCTGCGGTGACAGTTATCGTGTTGTACGGGTATGTACCATAAATTATACAAAAATTACGGAAAAAAAATATTGGTGAGCAAATATCGTTGTTTGTCGCAACGGCAGCTGTCGTAATGGTAGTCAGGAGGACGCGACTGCCGAAAATATATTAACAGTCGTCGCGACGCCCATTTTGAGGACACGACTGCCGACCGTAGGCATGTAGCCTCCCGACCACCGACAGACGTTATTCGGCTTAATGCGAGTACTGTGGTGATTAGCTTAAGCCGATTCTGCGTCGATAAACCATAACAACGTATTGTCAAAATATATGAGAGAGTATATAATATATGCCTAAGAGTTTCTCGAAGGTGTGTGAAGTTCGCCAAGCCGCACTGGGCCGGCGTGGGGACTATGGCCTAACCCCTCTCAGTTTGAGAGGAGGCCCGTGCCCAACAGTGGGACAGATTCTTAACAGGGCTAACATTATATTATTATTATATTGATTCTACTATTTCAACAAGCTAGTACTGAAAATGCTACCCACAATCAACTCGAAACTCTTGATACTACTGCAGTACTTCATTACTAAGTAATATAATAAATAATTAAAATTTCGACAAACAGAAAACCGGTAAAAACTCGGGTTAAAGAACACATACCTAACCTAAAACACCGTCGCTTAAAGAAATCTGCAGTTTGTAAACATTTCCTTGACCACACGTGCCATAACATCTTGTCCGGTGAAGGTATAAAGGCCCCGCAACCAACAGCGTAGATCATTCACACACACACCTGCCATAACAAATTTGATAGATCGCAAATCCTCGTGAAAGAACACCGATTTTCACCAAGGATGGTTCGCGAGGCTATGGAAATTAAAAAAAAAACATCCTAATTACAATAGAGAAGATGGGTGGGTGCTTCCATTAACTTGGGATCCAGTAATTAATATAATCAAATCCAAAACCAAGCATAACACTGCAAGGCCTCAAGACACCGTGAGCTCATTCTACGTAGATCGGACCAACAAAAATAATTAAGAAGTTTGAGGGTACCCCGGAATAACTATACCTTTTGGACGTCGAACACCTCAGTCCTTCCGGTGACCATGGGTGCTGCAAAGCACTTGAAACGTCGGAAATTTAAAAAATCAAAAATAAACCGCGATAAATTCCGAAAAATAGTTTTATTTCATGTATAAGAAAATTATATATGATTGCGATGATTATCAGTCTGCCTACATCTAGGTCTACCTAATGGGTAATGTTAGGGTTTCTGTATGGTCAAACAAAATAACCATGAAGTTTATGGCGAGGCTTGGGTAATTCTAAGCAAATCCCACAGTGCGACAAAGGTCTTTTAGCCCGTGGATGACATTAACAAGGATTGACAGTTAAATTAGAGTTAACATTTAGGGAAATTGATAGAGATATGTCAACGGGTGGCACGGTTACCGATAAAAAAATTTGCTTGGGTAAATTTCATAGCAAACGGACATTCTGCGACTGTCATGAAGTGGTCATTCACTCGATGACAGCGTTAATTTCGATTTTTGCCTCGGGCCAATAGATCCTTGTAGCACTGTATATATTATTTTGTTTTGTCCCACAAATGACTTTGAAACTACAATATAGTTACAATAGATGTTACGACAAGTTGAGATGTTATTGTGTCGTGTGTGACAAACGGCCGTCTCCGCAGTGTGTACCTATTAAACTGTAATGTGCGGGCTCGTCTTGTCTGCAAGACTGGTTATACTGAGATGCTTTTATTTACTCTGTAATATATGTAACTTGTTGGTATAGTACCGTCTAGTAGCATATTGTGTAAGTGGCGACCGCAACGTGTTACATTAAAATTCTCGGTCTATCTATCTATATTACATACCTCTCTGACTTCCTCCACTCTTATAGTTCGTCTCATACACACGCCGGTTATGGAGACTCTTGACTTGCCCTTCAGATAAGACACGGTCTATTTGGTCATGGTAAGATAATCTAGGTCTTCCCCGGTACCTACATCTTTCCACTTTCGCATTGTATATCTATTTTGTCATTCTTGTGTAATGTTCAACAGTTAAACAGTGTAATGTTCCATCGAAAACTCTTTGTTTTGAATTGTGTTCGGTTTATGGCACCATGCTTGCATGGGACCTAACATCATCTGGAAAAGTGGGTGTACACAGTACACCTCTCCTGCCCCCGCTTAGGAAATAGGCGTGACGGTGTATATGTGAATGACTCGTTGGTCTAGTAGCATAGCGCGTGGGTAAGGGTCAAGACGTCTTAAGTTCAAATCCTTTGTCGAATAAAGTGTTATTGGAGATTTCTTATCAAAAACTACTCAGTCCGGAGTCTAAAATTTTGGCCGGTGTAATAGGAATAGGCCCTATACATATAGTAGCGCCGGCTTCGCACGGGTGAATTATACACATGAACCTTCCTCTTGAATCACTACGCCCATTGGTTAAAACCGTAGGATAATCGGTTCGGTAGTTATTGAGTTTATCGCGTTCAGACAGACAGACGCAGCAAGTGGATTTTGTTTCATAATATGTAGTGATTATTAGTCACCCTGAGTCTAAAGATGGTCTTTTCAACAAAATATCAGAGTAAGTGTAAATTTGCCAAAATACTCTAAAACACCGTCGCAGCTATTACCTACCCCCGCGGCTACCCTAATCGGGAATGGCAAAGGTGTACTGCGTACACCCAACCAAAAGCAAATGAGAAATATGTACTCTAAAGTAAAGTACTACACTCTTTTTGAAGTAGTGTGTACTTTAAACTCTATAACCTTAATAGAGTACGTTAAAATGCTCTCTTTACCCCAACTGCGACGTATTTGCTTAAAAATGTGGCCATAACACAAAATAAAACTTATTTCTCAACTCAACTACAAAAAGCTACTGTCATAAAACAAATACTAGGATTTCCTAGTATTTGTTTTTTAGTATTCTTACATAGATTCTTTTAAGACGAATTGGCAACCCCGGTTGAGCGTCACTCGTCTCGGCCGTCAGAAATATCGACGCAAAAGTCGGAACCAAAATTGGCGCCTGCCCCAACATACTATGTCGGGCTTTAAATGAATTTCCGAAAGTGCATTGTGCGATAAAAATTCCCTCCAATCGGCCAGACTGCATCGTTTCGACGATTTTGAACGCAAAGTGGTCCATTTTAGCTGCTGCCGTCGATTGAGTGATAGAATATGAGGACTCAGTATGAAAAAAATACGCTAGCGAGTTAATACTAGACTTTATAAGAAAGGGTATTTACAACATTTCGGATTATCTTGACGATAAAACAGATTGGATTTGAGCAGCTCCTCAATCAGCATCATTAATCAATGATGTATAATACAATTTTGAAAAACAAAAAAATGGCTATCTAAAAGGCCAAACAAATTAAATTAAAAGAGACTAGACCGCAAAATATCTCGCCGGATCTTCTCAGTGGAGGCCGCGTTCCGATCCGGTGGTAGATTTAAAAAATGTAATAAATTGACGTTTGTGACTGCTATTGTATTGGCCTATACAAATAAATGATTTTTGACTTTGACTTTGAATATGCTGTCCTTGTCATACTACACAAGTACTAAATAAATATGAACGTGACAGCACGCTTGCTCGCTAGTGTCATGCTAACGTTAATCTTTTCCCACCACTTGTTCATCTGTATTTATTAAATTTGTAGGGTAAATATGATGACTTATCATCTCGATATCATTACAATAACATCGACATGATCGTGCCTTCTGGTAATCGTAGACACTGAATTAGCTATAGAAAAATTAGCAGATGCTTAAAACGTTTATTACTCCTTTTGGAAATATAATAAAATAGTCATCTCCAAGACCAATATAAAAAATTGTGGTTTCCAAGCATAACGAATTTGCAAATAGGAAATAAAACAATTTTTCGGATTTTATCTCGGTTTAATTTAGATTATTTCGACGTTCGACGTTCGATGCTTTGCAGCACTCATAGCCACGGGAAGGACTGAGATGTTAGCCGCCAAGACACCGTGAGCTCATTCTGCGTAGATCAGACTAGCAAAAATAATAAAGAAGTTTAAGAGTACCTCGAAACAACTATGCCCTTTGGTCGTCTAAAACCTCAGTTCTTCCCGTGACAATGGGTGTAGCAAAGCACTCAAACGTCGGGTACTTAAATGTTAAAAAAAAAGCTGCGATAAAATCCTACAACAAGTTAGTCCTACAACAGTTTAATTTTATGTGTAATATTCCCGTAAATCTAAGAACTCAGTATGCGGATTTGTATGTATTTTGTATATTCTATTTCCGCAGTCGATAGCATTGTTTTGATCACGTGACTTTTCATTTTAAAATGTTTTCTTTTAGCATTAACTACTGTTGAAAGTCAACTTAGCTACGAGAATTGAGGTACTTACGCATACTAACTGATAGCAACATAAATCTCACGCGCACAGATAGGTAAATCGAATTAAATACTATGAATCACATGCTAAGGGATCTGGCGTGATGATATAAATAGATAAAAACACAAGCAACAAGTGCATACACTCAAAGACCTAGAAAAAGCTGATATCCATCGCACGAATCTCATTTCCACTTCAACAGGTTTTAAAACGAGCTTATGTTAAACTTGGTTATTACATTGAGACTCCGAAATGCCTGGATCGTTAGCCCTCTATTAATTTGTACCACTATTTAAGCTAGTCCGCGCAGCTTAGCATCCAGTTGACGCCGAGATTAGGCACCGACATACCTTGACAAATACTCGTTACATACGACGCAAAACTTGAGTCATTAGTCTTCGTCGGCAACAAGGAGATTCGCGTGCTCAGTGGATGAGGCATGTTTCGAAGTGTGTGGTTTTAAACAACTACATAAGTCTGAATTGCTGTTGATGAAAACTGAATAAAGTCAAATTTGTGGTGTTTCTGTGAGTCCCTCACCTCATTTCATTTGGTTGAGCAGAACAATAGCTGCTGTTCTATCTGAACAGCAGCTATTTAATATATATATAGTCGCTGCAATTAAAATTAAATATGAAGTTTCTTACCTTTTTAATATAAAACTAATCAAAGATTAACATTCCAAACGGGTGAGAGTTTTACAATTTTTGACAACTTATGTTTCAGTAATGCTTGCACTAGAATAGGTATAAAATAATCCAGTATTTTAAAAGCGGAATTAATCAAGAAAAAATCGATTGATAAATCGATTGAAATAAACAGTGTTGCACTGTTTTTGTTATTTTTTCTTTTCTCTTTTTAATTTAAGAAGTGATCAACCAGTGGCGACAATCTTATTTTTTTCGTTTATTTTCAAGATATGCGATTTAAACCAATTATATAATTCCATAGCAATATTTAAATTCACCATTTCCTGCATTAACATTTTATTAATTTATTTTAAACTTGCAGGCAACGACAGTAAGTGAAGGAAATGGAAATAGGTTGATATAGGCGGTGTTTCCTCGGTCCAGGAAATCTCCGGCCCGATCGCCGGCTGACAAGTAAAAAATGATCATTGTAATGTTGGCTATTAGATGTCTGTGCCACACGAGAGGAAAAAAGATGGATCTTTACCATCCGTTGTTTTTCCGTCATTGGATTTGAGTTTGAAGATTAAACTCTTGTTTTAGCAGTATATCAATCAGTGGGAGAGTATCCTTGTCAAATATTTTGAGATACTTCCATGTTATATTAATATTCTAGTGTGAAATTGCTACTGCTGTTCCGGGTATTTTTTCCAAGACACTCGCTATTGCTCATCAATCACGTATAGATAGACTTGATGACCTGAAAAATGGTAGAGTCTAAAGTGGTTCTTGATTCACTTGACTTGAAGACTCAAGTGTCTTATGATTTACCTGCAGTTTCTGAGATGGAGGAAAGTCTCCTGAGACCTACACTTTGGAAGAAACTTGCAGGTAATGTCGAACTCGTACAAATTGAAACCGCCTATACAGAGAAAGTTAGGGTCTTTTTGAGGAATGCACTGGTACTCCTGATATAGTAGTGCTCATTTATTTGTCCCTTAGACCAAAAAGTCACCCTAAACTCTAATAATATTCTGGCCTTGAATTTATACATTAACATTTAGAAATAAAATAAATAAACACCTTCATGCCTATATTCCCCAAGCGAGGGTGGCAGAGGTGTACTGTGTACATCCACTTTTCGCCAACGATATTAGGTTCCATGTAATAGGGGGCGACCTTACTGCCATATACTGGGCACAATTCCAGACTCCGGACTGATACTGGGTATTTTTCAGTACTAAAACTACATTTGTCCGACCCAGGATTAGAACCTAGGACCTAGTGACTCCACTAGACTGACGAGGCAGTCATTAACATTCAAATTCAGTAATTTTGTTAAATTATCTTTAGTTTTCGCAAACCCAAGGTAGATAAGGAATGCGGAACAGCCAATCATGGTCATTGTTCGAATGATCTAAGAAATAAAAACATGGACTAGTTCCACACTATTCCTGAATGAAAATGATAACCAAGTCATCTAAATACGTTGGGAACCAAGCCATACTCACCACAATCAATACCAAATTTATATTACCTCCTCCAATCTTCGGCTATTCCAGTGCTCCAGTTTCATTTGTACCAAGACGCTCTTCATACACCTGTAACATCTGCGAACCCGCAACTTTGCACTCCTCAGCGCTGCCTTTCACAGCTGTCTGCCGGTCTGACAAACCATGCACATTATTTTCTGATTGCACATAAGTTTTGTGCACTGTGCTGGAGAACGAACTTTGTTCCGCTTGCTGTGAGGAACAGTTTCCTGGCCTGGAGAATTTATGTTTCCATATTAGTTTTGCTATTGGTATGGTAATTATTGTTACAGCAAATTACCAGCTACACATTTCTTGTAAAAGGCTTTGCAGTTTTATTTATTTTAAGTTTTATATTTGTCAAAGATTTAAATACTAGAAAACTTCTGTTAAAGAACGGAAACACTGTAGGGACCTGACCACCTTTAGCTTAAGATTATATATTTTTTTATTTTATAATAAAATTGTAGCCCCACACTAAGAGTGATTCCTGTGTCGTTGGAGTATTTACAAACATGAAAATTTACATACACAAATACTCAGACCGAAACAAATAATTGTGTGTCACTCAAAGTTATGTCCCATGTGGGAATAAGGTTTTCAATTTTAAGTCTATATTTACAGTCGTAGATACGTTAAGAAAAACAAATTTACATCGAACCTGGAATCACTGCATGACATATGCCAAAAATATTTGACATGACACAAATGCTCTATGTCAATATCGGACGTACTGTTTACAGCACTGATTAATATTCTAGACTACAGCCCTCATCTCGCTGATTACCACCTATGGTCATCAAAATATCGCGGGGTAGGCAAAAAGTAGTCTCTGGCTTCCCCCACTTTCATAGTTCGTATTATACATGCTCGCCGGTTACAGAGACTCTTGACTTGCCCTTCAGATTACACACTAGACGACGACACTATTTAATCTTAGTAGAATATTTGATTTAAAAGGGTGTTCTAGTTCAATTATTATCGCGACCATTTTATTAATACGCTAACCTTCGGAGTAAAATGTTGTAATGAATTCTATACATCGCTACATAGTTGAGATTACCTACAAACAGATGCTGCTGACGATCCGCTATACATGTCTAGAACGCGGTATGAGAGTTCAGACGACGCGTCGCATATATACAAGCCCCCGACAACAACTCTTGAGGCGAGTGGCAGGCTCCGCCAGACACAACACCCGTCTGGCTGGAAGATCTTCCCTTTGTCAAATCTTACTTACTTAATACTTTTAATTAAACCCATTTGTTTCAACCATCATTCATTTCTCGTTATTAAAATTTTACTTTGAACAAGTGCTGACAGGATCTTACTATTAAAAAAAAAATCTCATTCGTATACGAGTTTAGAATTGTACCCTGTATAATAACAATACTATACTTTTGCCACACACACATTTATTTATACTTTTACATACATAATACGAGTATATTCCAACATATAACAAGCTAATCACAAATCAAGCTTGGTTCGCGTACTGATAATTCAGCTTGAATAGAGATATTGAATGGAATGATGGTCGGTATTGAAAGGCCACGTTATCAGCTCACCACCAATGGATCGCGGAGATTTTTAAATGTCATGGGAAGCATTAATCTTTTGTGTGGGACTTGCTTAGTGGTGCGAGTATTTAAGAAGAGGAAGCGAGATGGTATTTTGTGTGAGCACTTGGAGGAGACGAAGGGAGTTGGGGTTTTACTTTACACTCACTGCTTTGAGGACCGAAACCGAGTTGAAATATTGTGTGAGTGCCTTGAGAAGAGGAAGCGTGTTGGAATTTTATGTTAATACTTTGAAGAACTAAAGCAAGTTTCGATTAATTTCAGGCTGCATTAGAGTTAGATTGCTGTCTAGTTAAAAACGTTTATTTAAAAATCTTTACTTCTCGCTAGCTTGTAAAGAATATTTTGATGGTTTATCGACATACTTTTTACAAGCTTTCATTTCGGTTCCTTCGTTAGTATGTTAAATTAGTAACTTTTGTGTAAAATATGTAATTTGTTTGTTAAATTCGTAACTTGTGCTCGAATTTTCAAGAGCTTGCTGGCATCCGAGTCAGCTACAGTAATGTTATGTAATTTTGGTGACAACAATTTGCTATGGAAAAAAAAACAAAGTTAAAAACCTGCGTATAACCACAATATAACAGCAAAGTATGATTATTATAGCTTTGTTCAATAGATTTTTGTTGCCCAGGTCTAAAAAATTAGCCATAAGGATGATACGAAACGGTTCAAACAACATCACCGACCGGCTGATCAATTTTTATAGAAAATCAAAAAATCTTTTCGCCAAAAACTAAAAAAAAAAATCACTTAGACTAACATAAAATTGTAAAAACTGGCTTAGACTAACATAAAATTGTAACAACTTTTGGTATGATACCCGAATTCCAGGTCACCCGCAACATCGCCGCAAATCGCCACCGGCGACAATGTAACCGCAGCTCTAACACAGCGTTCATTACTGTTTTTACGCGACACATAGATCCAAACGACAGCTCTGAATAATGTTGCCGTCCCCGCAAAGTTAATCGCCCATCGTACACAATGCATGTTCCTATAGTAAACCGCTAAGATAACGCACTTCTTTATTTCGATATTATGAAGACTTTCTCTAATGACCGAAATAAAGACGCACGTTGAAGCTGGATGCGTGAAGCACAAAGCCGGTCGTCGGTACAATCTTTGAGATCTTTTTCCTGCATTGGATGTCTTTCTGCTGATGATGAAACTATCTTGAGATCGGTACTTTTAGGTAAAAATTACTTTCTTTCAATTTTTTGCAATGATGTGCACACTTTAGTCTTAATAAAATTTAAATTTAAAAAGACCTTTTTAAAAACAAACTTTTATAGCAAAAACACGAATATATTTTATTTAGTTGACGAGTTCCTAGGGCTTCCGACTCCATCATGAGACCTTGGACAACATCCGGGTCTGAAGAACTCGTCAAGACGAATTCAACAAGCCCATCCACGAAGGGGGCTATATTATTTCGTTCGGTGGTTTCGTTGGCCACATTTTGGCTTCATTATCTGGTTGTGTAGTTCATGTTAGTACCAATCTAACAATCCTTAACATGAGGGGATTACGTTTCATAGTTCACATGTTTTTATGGCTAGCTTCCGACTCACACACAACAACATCAGACCAGCTCGATGGTACCATATTATTACATTGTCACTGAACTTACGTATGTATGTATAATTCGAATACCGAAAAGTGCTTGACAAATGGATCACCTGATTTGAACCGGAAAGACAGACATACATACGAACATTGCAAGTTAAATAAAAGTTTGTAAAAAGGTTATTGTTAAATCTAAACTGTAATTCCATACCCAGGTTAAAGGAATTTGGGACGCTTGATATCTCCAAATATAAAATTTCAAAGGCCTTGAGTCACAAAACGACTGTTAACATGTTTCATTGGCAGTCTTAATACCATGCGGACCCAATTCAGATTGTTGGAAGTAGATTTGTGGCCTCCTGCTGTTGGAACTTATGACGCCGCCCATAACTCTTTTAACTTGGCTCTATGACTATAACATGAAAAAGTAACCTAAACGAATGGCTTAACCTGCATTCCAAAGCATCGAAATGCTCGATATTCGTATGTTTCCCAAAAATAAACAAAAAATTACATCTATTTATCTTAGGCTACCTAGTTGATCGATGCTTCTCCTTGGTGAGCGTTAATTTCAATAATAACAGAAATTATTACGCTATTTACACACCAGTATATATTTGAGATGGATACACTCAGCTCCATTCACAGAAAAGTCAGTTTAATAAAGTAGTGAAGTACGTGGTTTTTGAAGTTTACATTATACATCTTTTGTTTATATTTCCCGCCCTTGGTGTCATTGTAAGTTACGACATGAAATTCTTGGAATCTTCCTAATACCTAGAGACCTACATTTTAGCTGAAATTTCTTCATGAATATGAAGATACGAACCTAGATTTTCTTTATTCCTCCAAACTTGGATTTATATACATTCATACATAATATCTCTCTGATTTGGTTTCTATTTGGTAAAATGGCAATTGTCTCTCTCTTTATTAGCATGACGACTTTACATCGTCACCGATAAGTATATTTGGATAGTATACCTCTCCCACCCTCGTTTGGGAAATACGGGCATAATGGTATTTACTTTTATTTTCATTAGCTGGAAGACCACTGCAGGACATACAAGTACCTAGCCGTTCCCAAAGATTGCCACGACGACCGGGTTTCTCAGTACGTATGCAGCTTTCACCAGTTCATTGATTTACATTGTGAGAGGTATACCCACACCAATCCCAACCTTCCGTCAGTTCTAGGAGCAATGTGCCCCGCCCACTACCACTTGAGTTTGGTAATTCTGAAGGCTATGGCAGTCAGTGGCTTTGGGTCTCCCGCGGATATCCTTGTTTTTTATTCCATCTCGCAGGGAAGCTTCGAGCATAGTACTCTCCATTTCCTTTTGGGTGATCTTGAGCCTCCTTATGAGGCCATGAGTTAGTGCCGTAGGTCATCAGCGACAACACATTGAGCCCTTACTCGTTATGAACAATTGAACAAGTGACGTGTAACTTCGTGAAATATTCGTTTGATTATACTTCAGTTGTATACAGAACACTATTACACCATAATTGACGGACGGCTTAGAAGTTAAGAGTTTAACCCGCAGCGCCCACTGAATCGAATAGTCACGGATTCAATCTTCGCACGGTACAAATCTTTGGTGTGACCCACAATTATTTGCTTTAATCTGGGTGCTTGTGCATCTGAATTTCATGTTTGTAAACGCACCCACGCGTCTATTGGGCAAAACCAGTTGACGAAGCTGAAGACGGAGGACGGAAACGTAACGTCGAATAGGTCGGAGGTGCTCAGGGAGATAGAGAGGTTCTATGGACAGTTATATACTTCAGTAGCTGAATCTGTTGTTGACTTGGTAAAAGACCCAAGAGCCAAGCCAACCCGACACTACACTATCCAAGCCAAGATATCCCAGACATCAGCCTGTACGAGGTTAGGATGGCTCGCAAACAACTCAAAAACAACAAAGCGCCGGGTGAAGACGGAATTACCGCAGAGCTTCTGAAAGCGGGCGAAACGCCGGTACTTAAAGTCCTTCAGAGGTTGTTTAATTCCGTCTTGCTCGAAGGGAAGCTCGAAGCATAGAACAGGGGTGTGGTGGTGCTGCTTTTCAAGAAAGGTGATAACACCTTATTAAAGAACTATAGGCTCATCGTACTGCTGAGCCATGTTTATTAGTTGTTTTGGAGAGTCATCACGAATCGTCTCGAACGCTAGTTTGATGACTTCCAGCTTCCTGAACAAGCTGGTTTCCGGAAAGGCTTTAGTACCATAGACCACATACATACGCTGCGGCAGATTATACAGAGTATAATCGGCCACTATGCTTGTCGTTTGTGGTCTATGTTTTGTTCATAGATCTCTCCAGCGATGCCGCATTGACTATCGGTACATCGAAGTGTTAAAGTGCTTGTATAATAACGCCACCATGTCAGACCGAGTACAGAGGCAGTGCACGAAGGCGATCCCCATAAAAAGAGGAGTAAGACAGGGAGACGTCATTTCTCCCAAACTGTTTACGGCCACTTTAGAGGACGTCTTCAAGCTTTTAGAATGGCGAGAGCTTGGCATAAATATCAATGGCGAATACATCACTCACCTTCGATTTGCCGACGACATTGTGGTCATGACGGAACAACTCAACAGAATAATCCAACAAGTGGGTCTTAAAATGATAATGGACAAAACAAAAATAATGTTTAATATCTATGTCGTTCCCACCGCACTCACCGTTAGGATCTCTACTCTTGAAGCTGTCGACAGGCAGTCCGGTTAGGTAGGTCTAACTTTGAGAGAGAGGTCAATCGACGAATTCAACTCGGCTGGGCAGCGTGCATTAGGAATGAGGAGATTTTTAGAAGAACCAAGGTCACCGACATAGCCCTCAGAATTAGCAAGCTGAAGTGGCAATGGGCGTGCCACATAGCGCGAAGATCGAACGGGCGTTAGGGCAGAAAGATTCTAGAGTGGAGACCACGTATTGGCAAGCGCAGCGTTGGACGACCGCCTCCCAGATGGACCGACGATCTTGAGAAAATCGCAGGAAGTCGTTGGATGCAGGTGGCATCGGACCGGTTACGCTGGAAAGCGATTGGGGAGGCCTATGTTCAGCAGTGGACAAGTATAGGCTGAGATGATGAAACGCACCCACGACAATAATAATTGTAGTATGGGGCTACGACTATTGAAAACACCGTCACGCTTATATTCCCCAAACGGAGGTGGCAGAGGTGTACTTAGCAAGCCCACTTTTTGCCGACGATGTTCAGCCTGTTGCCATATACTTGGCAAAATTCCAAACTCTGGACCCATACTGGTAAGTTTTCCTACGATTCGATGACAACATACGATTCCAACAGGTTCTTTCCTTACATACCTCTCTGGTTTCATCCACTCTCATAGTTCGTCTCATACACGCTTGCCGGTTACGGAGACTCTTGACTTGTCCTTCAGATAAGACACGGTCTATTTGGTCATAGTAAGATAGTCTAGGTCGTCCCCGGTACCTACATCCTTCCTTCAGGGGAGGCCTTTATTTAGCAGTGGACGTGTAGAGATTTGTAAAGTTTGATATTAAACACTGCTTGTTATCAACGCGTCTTTATTACATACTGGTCCAAGTATTAATTCGCATCTTATAATCAGCTCTTAATATCACTATTCACATGCTTACCTGTACAAGACTGTCGAATTTGTAGAAAGGAAACTAGCGGAGAACAACATGCCAGCGGAATACTCAGAACTATTGAGACACTGCCTTACATCTGGCTACTTTCTGTAGAAGAAGAAGTTCTACAAGCAAGTAGATGGTGTGGCGATGGGCTCCCCTGTATGTCCCATTGTTGCCGATATATTCATGGACGACTTTGAGGAGACAACCCTTCTTACCTCACCTGTAAAGCCAAGTTTCTACAAGCGGGACGTAGATGATACTTTCACAATATTACCATCTGATAAAATTAATGTATTCCGTAATCATCTTAACTCCATTAACCCAAAAATTCAGTTTACAATGGAGTTGGAGGCAAACAATTCCCTAACTTTCCTAGATGTCTCAGTAATCCGTAACCCCAACAACAGCTTAAGCCATACGGTTTATAGAAAAAAGACCCATACTGATAGCTACTTAAACGGTGACTCTCAAGACCATCCATCACAGTTAGCTACTGTGGGTAAATATTTGTTTCAAAGAGCACAAGGGATCTGTGACAAGAAACATCTGGCCGCCAAGCTACAACATGTCAAGCAAGTCCTGCACGACAATAAGCTTTCAGTCCCACGCCAACGTCACAGTGCCGAGTGAAACCAGCCACAGTCGAGCGTCGCCCTGCTGTACTACCTTACTTAAGAGGAGTCACGGACAAGATTGGCTACATCTTGAAGCGTGCTTCAATGAAAACATTTACAAGCCGCCGAAGAAGATCAGTCAGTTTTTACCATCTGTCAAGTATTACATCCCTCTACAAGATACAGAAGTATACAAGCTTGATTGTGAATGTGGTCTCTCTTATATAGGACAAACAAAAATACCAGTAAAAACTTGGGTTAAAGAACACATAGCTGACCTAAAACACCGTCGCTCAAAGAAGTCTGCAGTCTGTGAACATGTCCTTGACCGCCCCCCCCATAACATCAGATTTGATAGACCACAAATCCTCGTGAAAGAACACCGATTCCTGCCAAGGATGGTTCGCAAGGCTATTGAAATTAAAAAAAAAATCCCAATTTCAATAGAGAAGATGGCTAGGTGCTTCCATCGACTTGGGATCCGGTAATTAATATAATCAAATCTAAAACCAAGCATAACACTGCAAGACCTCAAGACACCGTGAGCTCATTCTGCGTAGATCGGACCAACAAAAATAATTAAGAAGTTTGAGGGTACCCCGGAACAACTATGCCTTTTGGACGTCTACCTTTGTCCCTCCCGTGACCATGGGTGCTGCAAATCACTCGAAACGTCGGGAACCTAAAAATCAAAAATAAACCGCGATATAATCCGAAAAAATAGTTTTATTTCAAATATTAAGATGTACATACGGGGTAACATAATAAACGCAAGACCTCAGGCACCCCGATTAGAGAATTGCTTCATAAATTCAAACCGAAAACCAAAGGTTTAAAGGTTTTTTACCATTTTTTTAAGCACTTTTATACCCCAAGTAACAATGAAACTGGTATGTGTGCGTTTTGAGAAATACGTTTTAGAAATGCATTTTAAATCTCCTTATTGCTATGAATGAAAAATAAATATATTTTGTTAGGGCGCACCGAAGGATTAACAGTATACTTAGCAAATTAAAAAAACACCAAAATATAATAAAAATTGTTTGAATCAATTCAGTTACCCATTTAGAACAAACCACTTTCAGGTCTTGCGTTAATTATGTTACAGCTTGTATATACTGTACATTACATGCCTACAAAGGTATATAGGCTGACGTAATGCTGATGATAACATAAAATTAATATATCCGAATCCTTTTGCAATAACCCCAAGTTATTTCCATGCAAACCCCATTACCATAGTTATTACAATAATTATATTTAGACACTAATCCTACTAATATTATAAATGTAAAGTTGTATGTTTGTTACTCAATCATGCAAAAACGGCTGAACGGATTTGGATAAAATCTGTCACACAGATAGTTTATTACCTGGATTAACACATAGGGATTAACATATATTTTTAATTCCGGAATACTGTCAGATTCCCGTCTAAAATCAACGCGGACGAAGTAGCGGACAGAAACTAGTATTCTCATAAATATAGGAGCTATTAACATTATCAAATATTAACAAGGGGTATTAACTTTATCAAATACATATTCCAATGTATTCAACAGTGAAAATTTAAATTAATTCAAAGTTCACATATGAAGCCGCACCACACGGCGCCTCTCCGAGTCGAATGCCAAACAGTTCAATTCGAATAGATAACTGGAACTTATTCGCTACGACCCATCGCGGCGCGTTACGGTCACTTCGTGAAATGATCGTGTAATGATATTTTGCAAGCCACTGGAGAATCATTCCGAAGGTCATTCAAGTAAGTAAGTTAAGGCGTAAAAATTTCCCCTGTCTGCTGACGTTCACTTTCTGTTAGCAGGGTACTAGGGACCCGGAAGTCAAAACAGTTTCGTAATGAACACATGCGTTTATTGGTCTAGCGGCTAGTACTACAACTTACAAATCAAAGGTTGGCTGCGAGGGCGCATCTTACCTACGTAGCTATATATGTATATACTAGTTACTGCCTCTTTGGACTTGACTGCCTCGTTGGTCTAATGGCAAAGCGCATCGCTTTGTGATCACGAGGCCCTGGGTTCAAATCCTAGGTCGGACAAGTGTAGTTTTTCTAAGGTCGGAGTCTGGAATTGTGCCCGGTATATGGCAGTAGGCTCGCCCCCTATTACATGGGACCTGACATCGTCGGCGAAACGTGGGTATACTTAGTACACCTCTGCCACCCCCGCTTGGGGTATATAGGCGTGACGGTGTTTTTTTTTACTAGTTACAGGGTACAATATTGGTGTAGGCGCACGCTCACACACTTCGGATATTTAACACTTCACTGACACTTTCACTAACAATCGTGAAAAGTGTGCCCGAAGGACCTAATTCATTTTTTTTTCAAATAATTCAGATATAATTAGTCCAAATAAAAAAGTCTCAAATACGATTTGTAGCGCATATTTTAAGCTTTCCTTCCATGTATATTTTATATATATCCTCTCAGCCATTTTACAAGTTATATTAAAGCAGGGCTTGCAAAAAGTTATTTTTTTTTTGAAATTTGAATACATTAAATTCATTATGTTCAATACATAAACTTTATTTTCAAATATACTTTCTATAATAAATAGGTCGTAAATTATTTAAGATCCTTCAGCAAATCAGTCGTATTTTTAGGAGTTCATCATCATTTCACGAAGCTATCGTAACGCACCGCGTTACGTGTTTAATTTGCATAGCAAATAAAGGTCTGAGCGTAATTCAATTTAATACATTCCGTTTGAGATACATATTCAAGATGGCCGATACGCGAGACCATTGTTTTTGTTACGTAGTGATATAATTTATTAATTATGTACAGTTTCTGCCCGCGACTTTGTCCGCGTTGACTTTAGACAGGAACCTACTCGTAACATTTTTCCGGGATAAAAAATTCTATGTTTTAATCCAGGTAATAAACTATCTGTGTGCCAAGTTTCATTTAAATTCGTTCAGCCGTTTTTGCGTGGTTATGTAACAAACACCTAAACATCCAAATATCTAAAATACAATTTTCACATTTATAATATTAAATATTAGAAGGAAGTAACAATTGACTGCCTCGTTAGTCTAGTGGCAAAACGCATCGCTTTATGATCACGAGGTCCTGGGTTCAAATCCTAGGTCGGACAAATGTAATGTTCTAACGAAAACTTCTCAGTATGAGTCCGGAGTCTGGAATTGTGCCCGGTATATGGCAATAGGCTCGCCCCGTATTACTTGGACGTGGAAGCTTACATCGTCGGCGAAGTTTCGCCGACGTTTCGCCTTCGCCGCTCTGCCACCCCCGCTTGGGCAATATAGGCGTGACGGTGGTTTAAGGGAGTAACAATATAAAATACAGTCCCAGTTCTGGGCTAAAGCTCTCATAAATCTAGGCGAGAGAGATTAGGTCATACTCCACTACGCGGACCCAGTGAGGATTAGAGGAGGTGGTTTGTGGCCACCTACTGTTAGAAATTATCTGTCATCACATCACATCCATTACAGAGTAGGCAGAGAGTACAGAGTTCCAACAGGTTCTTTCCAGATAGACCTCTCGCCCCTCTCGGAAACTTATCAAGCCGCCTATAAGGCTTCTAACTTGGCTTAACTTCTACCATATTGTAGTATGTAGTGCTTACCGGAACTAACCTTCTGCATCACGTAGACGCTTGAAAATGAAAATGCCACAAATGGTCACCCATCTCAGGCTGACCGAGCCGAACGCTGCTTAACCTTGGTGCTGGCTTAACGGGTGCTGCTTGTGGGGACTGGTCCATCTGGAATCCTTTAGACAGTCTTTATAATTATTTTTTTCCTTTTTAAAAAAGCGGAGTCCCACACTCTGATTTATTCCTGTATCGTGGGTGCGTTTACAAAACATGAAAATTCACATCTACAAATACCCAGAACAAAACAAATAGTTGTGGGTCACACAAAGATTTGTCCCGGGCGGGAATCGAACCCGCGACTATTAGACACAGTAGGCGGAGCGGCTTAAGCTCTTAACCACTGCGCTAAATAGTCCGTCAAATAATATCATTAGACCCATATCTCGGTCGTACGGCACCACACTGGTGCCAGATCGTAAACTATTTAATTGTAACCTAACATTGTATTGACATTATATCCACACAATATGATTAAACAAAAATAGAAGAAAAAAGTTATGAAAGACGACTGCATGATCAATGGCTTACACTTGAATGTGAAGAAAACCAAGATTATGGTTTTTGAAAGGGAAGAAACCAGAACGAATGTAAGGATTGTGGTTGGTAACGATGTGCTGGAGCAAGTGAATGAGTTTGTATATCTTGGATGCGCCTTCAGTAAGGATGGGAAATACACCGCTGGCATAGAGAGAAGAGTGAGTGCAGGGAACAGAGTGAATGGTGCGATGGGAAAGCTACTCGGGAGCCGGCACTTAAGCCATAAGGCGCAGCTGGCCATACATAACGGAGTTCTTGTCCCAACGCTGTTATATGGTAGCGAGAGCTGGGTATGTAAGAAGGAGAATGAAAGTTGGATAAATGCGGTAGAAATGCGAGCTCTGCAGAAGATGTGCGGAATGAAGCTGACCGACCGCATTAGCAACAGCATAGTAAGACAGCGAGTAGGTATGAAAGATAGTATCGGTGTAAAGATGAGAAAGGGCATGCTCCGTTGGTTCGGGCATATAGAAAGAATGCCAGAGGAAAGAATGACAAAACAGATATACAATGTGAAAGTGGAAGGATGCAGGTACCGGGGAAGACCTAGACTATCTTACCACGACCAAATAAACCGAGTATTGTCAGATGGAAAAGTCAAGAGTCTCCGTAACCGGCGAGCGTGTATGAGACGAACTATGAGAGTCGAGGAAGCCAGAGAGGTATGTAAGGAAAGAACCTGTTGGAACTCTGTACTCTCTGCCTACCCCGCAAGGGATCTGGCGTGAGGTTATAGATAGATAAATAGATAGATAGAAGAAAAAAAGAGAAAGAATTAAATAAAAAAAGACAAGCCCGCTGAGTTTCTTCGCCGGATCTTCTCAGTGGAGATCGCTTTCCGATTCGGTGGTAGATCAGCATTTAAATTAGAGTTAAAAAAATAGACTATTTGTAAGCGCCATCACAGGGCTTATACAAATAAATCATTTGAGTTTGATCGCTAAGAACACCGCGGTGACACAAGACTACGATCGCTTCAGTACCTAGTTATTAATATTAGCGTATTATTTGTTCTGTAGCGAAAAAGTTAAAGAAACATACCTAAAGTTAAAGACAACTCTTGACCTTTATTCCTATGTGTTGCTGTAAGGACTGCTCAATGTTTGTAAAGTAAAAAATACACGTTAAAAGAGAAAAAATAATACAGAGTACAACACTTTAAAAGCGATTTAATATTTATCAGCTGAAGTGGATCTGAAAAGATTTTTCTGTATGTTTTGTTCGCGGAATCCTAAATGAGATGAAGCGGTTTATTGAATGTAATACACTTTAATTCTTGTATCTATTTAAGTAGAATTCTAAATACAAGAAGTAATGATGGTAGTCTACGGTAAAAGTATGGTTCTTTAATATATACAAGGTGTAACATAGTAAACGCTGGACCTGAAAGTTGTTCTATCTATCTATCTATAACCTCACGCCAGATCCCTTGCGGGGTAGGCAGAGAGTACAGAGTTCCAACAGGTTCTTTCCTTACATACCTCTCTGGCTTCCTCGACTCTCATAGATCGTCTCATACACGCTCGCCGGTTACGGAGACTCTTGACTTTTCCATCAGATAAGACTTGGTTTATTTGGTCGTGGTAAGATAGTCTAGGTCTTCCCCGGTACCTGCATCCTTCCACTTTCACATTGTATATCTGTTTTGTCATTCTTTCCTCTGGCATTCTTTCTATATGCCCGAACCAACGGAGCATGCCCTTTCTCATCTTTACACCGATACTATCTTTCATACCGACTCGCTTTCTTACTACGCTGTTGCTAATGCGGTCGGTCAGCTTTACTTCGCACATCTTCCGCAGAGCTCGCATTTCTACCGCATTTATCCTACTTTCATTCTCCTTCTTACATACCCAGCTCTCGTTACCATATAACAGCGTTGGGACAAGAACTCCGTTATGTATGGTCAGCTGCGCCTTATGGCTTAAGTGCCGGCTCCCAAGTAGCTTTCCCATCGCACCATTCACTCTGTTCCCTGCACTCACTCTTCTCTCTATGTCTTCTCTCTATGCAAGGCGCATCCAAGATATACAAACTCACTCACTTGTTCCAGCACATCGTTACCAACCACAATCCTTACATTCGTTCTGGTTTCTTCCCTTTCAAAAACCATAATCTTGGTTTTCTTTACATTCAAGTGTAAGCCATTGTTCATGCAGTCGTCTTTCATAACTGTGCCTAGTGTTTGCAGATCAGTGGCTGTTGGCGTTATTAAAACCGCGTCATCTGCATAAAGTAGATGGTTTACCACTAAGTCACCCATTGGTATACCTTCATTCATCGCTTTCAGTCTTTGAAGACTTTTATCCAGATATATTATAAACAGTCTAGCGGACAGCACGCAACCCTGCTTGACGGCGATTTTAACGTCAAACTTGGGTGACCTGTTACCACCCACCCGTACGCATGCCTTGCAGTCCACATAAGTGGACTGGACGGCTCGCAACAGAGTGCCATCTATACCATACTCTGGCAAAATTTTCCAAAGTCTCTTATATTATATAACGCATTTTATATTATATTATAACTAAATATTGTAGGTTTTTCGAATAGAGCAATGTAGTGATAGACTTTTTTTATTAAAAAAAACGTAGCCCCACACAAGGATTTATTCCTGTGTCGTGGGTGCGCTTGCAAACATGGAAATTCACATACACAAATACCCCGATCGGAACAAATAATTGTGGGTCACACAAAGATTTCTCCCGTGCGGGAATCGAACCCGCGACTATTAGACACAGTGGGCGGAGCGGCTTGAGCTCTTAACCACTGCGCTAAATCGTCCGTCAACCTTTAAAATTGCACTTAATGATAAACTTATCCTGTAAATTTATATTATTTTAATAAACAACAATAAAAAAATAAACACATTTTACCTCCAACCTAGAGAAGGATATATATGATATAAAATAAGGATATAAATGATGAAAGTACAAAGCTTTTTGCTCAGTTGCAGACACATTCTTTAAATTTGAAAGATACCATTAAACGCTGATCTATCATCATTTCATTGTATAAAACAACATAGGTAAATTTTTACATTGTAAATAATGCATTTATTAGAAATTTCGTTTTATGAAATGAAGGGTTAATGGTGAACTTTCTGCAACTGGGTGTTTGTCTCTTGTTTGTCTATTTGGTTTTAATAAAAGCCTATTTTTTCATATTTGTTTTTTTTTTTAAATTTTAACACAACTACCTCTTTTATGAGCGTTCCATTCTAATTTTAAAAACTCATTAAAAATAATAAACAAAATATCATCAACCGAATGATACATAACTTTTTAGGCTAAATTTAAAAACCTATTCCGGATCTTTTGACCCGCGTGGCCAACATCGGAACTAATCAAGAACTAACGCTGTCATCAATTGAAATGCCATTTCATCTCAGTCGCAGAGTTGCCGTTTGGTATGAAAGGAATTGTCCTTGCCATTGGGCAAACTCCCATACATGGTTTAGCCTGATATCGATTTGAAGCGTCTATTAAGCGTTGTTGAATGAAAAAATGTGAAAACTATAGGGTTTCCATTATTTAAACATAAACACCGAGAATTTTTATTTGAGACATCGAAAAAAAAATGATATTAACATTTTAGTTTTCAGGTTATGTCAATATTCCATATATTCATATTTATATGAATTAACAAGGCATTAAATAGTTAGGAATCATGAGCTATTTATAACTTTGAGGCTTCTAAAACACTCAGCGGTAACCATAAAAGAATATAATAGTACCCATTTAACTTAATGCAGCCATACTATTTCATGTTTTGCGGTTATATCAATATGAACTTAATGAAATTACCTCTTAATAGGTAGTTGCAGTAGGTCATTGGTGATTTGAATTTACGAGTCTTCTAAAAAAGGGTAACTTGTAACCATTAAAAATTATAATAGTAGACACTACGTTTAAGTATCTACTAACTTTTATATGAAATATGTAAACTATCTCTTATCTCTTTGAATGGGAAGTAACCAGAACGAATGTAAGGATTGTGGTTGGTAACGATGTGCTGGAGCAAGTGAATGAGTTTGTATATCTTGGATGCGCCTTCAGTAAGGATGGGAAATACACCGCTGGCATAGAGAGAAGAGTGAGTGCAGGGAACAGAGTGAATGGTGCGATGGGAAAGCTACTCGGGAGCCGGCACTTAAGCCATAAGGCGCAGCTGGCCATACATAACGGAGTTCTTGTCCCAACGCTGTTATATGGTAGCGAGAGCTGGGTATGTAAGAAGGAGAATGAAAGTAGGATAAATGCGGTAGAAATGCGAGCTCTGCGGAAGATGTGCGGAGTGAAGCTGACCGACCGCGTTAGCAACAGCATAGTAAGACAGCGAGTAGGTATGAAAGATAGTATCGGTGTAAAGATGTGAAAGGGCATGCTCCGTTGGTTCGGGCATATAGAAAGAATGCCAGAGGAAAGAATGACAAAACAGATATACAATGTGAAAGTGGAAGGATGCAGGTACCGGGGAAGACCTAGACTATCTTACCACGACCAAATAAACCGAGTCTTATCTGATGGAAAAGTCAAGAGTCTCCGTAACCGGCGAGCGTGTATGAGACGAACTATGAGAGTCGAGGAAGCCAGAGAGGTATGTAAGGAAAGAACCTGTTGGAACTCTGTACTCTCTGCCTACCCCGCAAGGGATCTGGCGTGAGGTTATAGATAGATAGATAGATAGATCTCTTATCTCGATTTGTGAGACATTTGAATTCAGAGTTCAGAATTAGTTGATTCTTTTGTTTTTGTTTTTTCATTTGTTTTTGTTACCACCATAGAATAACAATAATCTAGAAGCCGCGGCCGCGCATCGAGTTGAAGCAACAATTAGTACGTGCAAAGCAAGTAGTCACACGTTTACGCGATTAGTCACTCGGCGACCGTCGCGCGATACAACGTGCTCTACGCTTGTCAAATTAAATTTAATTATGGCGTCCTGTGGCGTTCCTACCTGTAACAATTCCGTCAAGCTCAAAAAGTAACAGGATGGGATTACATTCCATGTGTAAGTAGCGCAATCGGACATTGTATTATTTAAATATTGAATTAATTGTTCCGGTCATAATTGTCACCGAAAATGATGCGTCCATTTTGTCTGTGTTGCCAATACCGCAGTGTAATTTTTCCCTTCTTTTTTTACTATAGACCTTAGTTGTTATAGTACTAACTTTTATTAATTTAGTTACTTATTACATAATGATTTATCTACTTAGTTACGATGACGAAAGTACTTCTCCCACTTTTAATTACTAAAATCTGTACGGAATGACGCTTTTATATGTATGACGCAGTAGTAGATAGTTAAAGTCGGGACATAATTTTATTTCTAGTAGTATAATGATAAGCCGGATGAATCATCAGGCCTACATTTTGCCGACAATGTTAGATACTAAAAACCTATTTCGCCAAGTGACGGTGGCAGAGGTCTACCGCGACCACCCACATTTCAGGCAATATTTAAAAAAAAAATCAACAAAAGTGATATTAAAAATAATTTTCGTCCTAAGAATCGATCCTAGAACCTCTTAATTGTTTCTTTTTTTGTTTTTTAAACAAAGCTCCACTCTAGGAATTATTTCTGAGTCGAAAATTCACATACACAAATACCCAGACCGAAACAAATAATTGTGGGTAAAGGAAAGATTTGTCCCGTGCGCAAATCCGCGACTATTTGATACAGTGGGCGGAGCAGCTTAAGCTCTTAATCACTGCGCTGAATCGTCCGTTAAATTGTAACCCAACGACAGAAATAAATAAATAATTCTTAACTTATAAAAAAAATAAACATTAACTAACTGCTAATGGAATCGCGTTTTATTTTAAGAACCTACTTAATTATGTATATTTCTTTTGCTAATATGTACAAAGCTACATGTTACCGCTAGAAATAAACAATAATGATTTTATAATCTCTTACTAAACATGTAGGCCAAAAAGTGGTAAATCATTTTTAACTAGCAACATTATGTGGGTGGACAGTGCGGTGAGTGCGGGACGTTTGTTGATTTTTTGGCTTCACCGCGCGGCGTGCAATTACGACTGGACGCGGCTTCTGGATTATTGTTATTGTATGGTTACCACCTAGTTACCACCCATCAAAATAAAACAGGTAAAATAAAAATGGTTATCAAGATTTATTTTATAAATATGTATTCTTCGTCACATACAATAGCTAAGAGTCTAGTTGTAGAGCGTGTTCTCGTGTTTTGATCCAAGACTTATATCGCTGAGCATTATTGACTCCAATATAACATTTGCACGCACATAATGCGTGTAGGTCTGTCACACCTTTCCGCCTCCAAGCGAAGCGTACCTACACAATTTCTTGAGGTACGATCGGAGACCGTCTAGAGAAAAAAAATATCAGTTTCGTACGATAAAATCGAGTAGCTGCAAGGTTTAAAACTAAAAACGTATCAAACAAAAACTTTAACAAAAAGGATGGTTGTATTCCAAACTTTTATTATACCCGGTTGAGGTGATTAGTGTTTTTTGTATGTAAATGTTTTATATAACCCTCAATTTTGGTATATTATATACCTGTTGCGGAGGAATTCGTTAACATACCGACGAGCTTCATCTCAAGTTTTCAGATTTCATTTTAAAATATTTAGAAAACAGATTCTTGTAAAAATAAGGAAATAAACACCATTGCGCCTAAATTTCCTAAGCGGAGGGTGGTAGAGGTGTCATTATACCGGGCACTGTTCCAGACTTCGGACTGTTACTGGGAATTTTTTATAGAAAATCTACGTTTCATCTCACCTATGCTTGAATCCAGAATCTTGTTATCACCGGCCACAGTATTTGCCTCTACATGGGGCAGTTGTAGACTTTACAATGACCTTACAAATGTTCTCCTTGATATACAAAATACTGAAAATGATGTATAAATACTATATCGTCACAATTCTGGGCAAAAACATTCTCTCACAAATCGAGGTAAGAGAGTTTAAGTAGTACTTCAGCACGCGGACTACCAAGAGATATACCATATTAAGACCACCAAGGCGACTGTAACGCTGTGCGACCGCGGTGTTCTTATCCTTCACCAAGGTTAAGCAGCGTTCGACTCGGTCGGAGCGAGATGGGTGACCGTTTGTAGCATTCTCATATTCGAGCGTCTCCGTGCTTCAGAAGGCATGGTAAGCCGTTGATCCTGTAGCCACTCAATGTGTTAAGTCATGTTGACTCCACCAATCCGCACTGGATCCGCGTGGTGGAGTATGACCTAATCTCCTTCGCCACAATTTATGAGATAAGGTCTTCGCTCAACAGTGGTATATTAATATTTTAAGTGGACCATGTAAGTTTTACGGGGACCAATGGCAGCACGTGACGCTCGAATATGAACATGCAACAAACGGTTAAAATGATAAACCATTATCGATATCTATACGTCCAGCTTCTAGTAGATAATAGCGTGACAGCTCTCTTTCGCATCCCAACGGCGTGGGACATTAAAATAGCCGATAAATCGTCCCTCGATATCGAATTAATGTCACTCGTACACGATAACACGTACAGGGTCCTTATTCGTTATGACCAAACGCGGCGCGTTATGCTAACTTCTTAAAATCATCGTATATTCTGTATCCCACTGAAGCACTATCTGTTATATCGATTCCTACTACTATGTTGTTAAATTTGCAGTTTCCACCTCCATAGTAATTCAAAAGTGCTAATTATCAATATATGCCTTTGTAAACCTATTGAGTTGTTATGTAACAACTACATACTCAAGTATTTTTATAGCAAAAGTAAGTGTGCATACACTCTAGTGCACTCCGTCATCAGCACTTCCGGGAGCTCCGTATGGAACGCACCGGTGCCCCTCTTGTGCCGCTCTCTGAAGAGCCCGCCAACAGGGGGCGGCTTGATGACACGCTCCCCCCCCCCCACCAACGCGGTGCTCACGGTGACGTGGGCCACCACGCCACCATCCTCCTCGGCGTCGCTCGTGGAGGACGGCCCCTGCCTCTTGCGTCCGCGACCCCGAAGGCCCCCCTGCAGATGTTGATCCAGAGGCAAGGCTTTGCTTGACAAGTCTTCTCTAGTATGTGGTACGTCATAACTCAATGTATAAACAACCAGTTTTTCATTAAAAAGCAGTCCTTAGTACTTTGTCTGTTTACTTTTCAACTATGGACTTGCTTTCAGTAAAATGTTAGGAATACGGTGACACTTTACAAAACTTGTATACGGCCCATTATGACGTCCGCTTGTGAGGTTTCAGGAACGCCGCCCGCTCTCACATCGATAGACTCCAAACGGTTCAATCCCGTTTCCTCCGCAAAGCCGTCCGAGCCCCGTGGTTCATATGAAATATCGATCTCCATTCCGATCTCGGTCTCGTCCCTATTCGCGCCTTTATTAAAAAGGCGGCAATCCGATATTTTGCGAATGCGTCTAATCATAGAAATCCGCTTATGTAGCCGCCGCCGACTACGGACCTAGCTCCCCTCCTATCAGCCACTACGGCCGTCCGCGGCGTATTCTTACCGACCCTCCCGATGCCCTTATATCCCTTCTTTCAGATACAGATACCACACATAGGATCAGACACCGACCTTGCCGGCGAGATTGAAGAATTCCTTGGCCGCCGGCCGGTGCAGAGCACCACGGCGAGACACCTAGTATACGCCCTCCCACGTAGCGACTGCCCAAGCCGAGGCCGTCGAGGCCGCCGAGGTCCTCCTTGAGGCGCCCTTGAGCCCTTGGCCCTCTTGCCCTTCTGGCTCGAGCGTAGTGGTTGCACGCTCGCCCTCTTGTCTGGTGAAGCTGTGAAGCCCCGCGGCCAACAGCGTAGATCATTCACACACACCCACACACACGCCTGTCGGCGGACTCGGTAGTGAAAACTAATTTACCATAGGGTTCCGAACTAGACAAAGACTATCAGGAGATCTAGCGTGGGACGCAGCAGTAGCATACAAAACTGTAAGAATTATTGACTATCGATCTATATCATTACGCCAGATCCCTTGCGGGGTAGACAGAGAGTACAAAGTTGCAACAGGTTCTTTCCTTTCTTCTGTCTTTTTACTTAATTGTTGACTAAAAACACAATAGTGAGTTGTGTCGGTAAATTGTTGTGTTTTTTAAATAACAATGCGCCGGGACCTACCAGTTCATATCACGAATCGTAACGCGCCGCGTTACGTGTTTAATTGGTCATAGTGAATAAGAGCCCAGTTTTAATGCGATGTACGTGTAGTTTGTAACAGCGGACATTTTGCGTCAGGTAAAATTATAGCTTCGTATTAAATGGTATGTCCGACAATTCGAAGTATTTAATTATTGATTTTGTACGTGTTATGACTGCTGTACTCATGGAGGTGTAGATAGAGACATTTGATACAGATAATAGGATCTGTATCAAAACAAATATTAAATTTAAAAAAATACCATAACCTCTTGTGTTGTTGGCTAGCGTTTTAAATATTTAATTTTAAGAAATGATTTTTTAACTATCACACGATATCAAACAGAAAGACAAACGTCTTTCTGTTTGATATAAGGCAAAGACACTGTGTACTGTATGCCTCTCACTTTTACTTACTGAAATCAATTTTCGGTCAGATGCTGAATTAAAACTTAAAAGACAATTACGGAAATCTTTAACATTTAAAGCGTTGAATCAACACCCGTGTGTTCAAGTCAAAGCAAACTTATTACAAAAAAAATATTGTAAGATAAATTATCATGGATATTATAAAAAAAAATACATGACGCGCGATGGCATCGAAATTAATCGCAAAATTGAAATTTTTTCTGCAACCAAAACCATGCTACCTAAAGATACTACTACATACCTAGCTACCGCGTATTCTTCAAAACGTTTCTCCTGAAGACAGCCTTAAGGTTAACGACATATTTATTAAGCTGGCTAAGTTCAAGGCTGGCTTGATTTACGAGTTTGTTTTCGCTAAGCTTGAAAAAATCGAACGTTCAATAATACCTCGCCAGATGTCGCCACAAGCACCGCAAGATTTATTACTTAATTTAAAACGATTTAGCCAATGAACGCACTTGGAATTTCAGCAAAGACTTACAGCTGTCTAGACTAAGGCAAACAAAGAATATCTAGTCAAGAAAACATGTCTAACATGTCAGGTTCTGTGTTAGAAAAATGTAATATGAAATCAGGTTCGCTCCGGTTTGGATTTTAACAAAGATGACGAGAACTTTGGAATGCATGTAAAGCTGTTACCGGTTTCCATTCATACGGCTATTGTTAAGCCCATTTGAAGGCCCGGCAGCTTGATAAGTTCGAAGAGCGGGTGCTCGTAAACCTGCCTCCACCAATCTGCTCGAGGTCCGCGTGGTGGAGAAGGAGAGAAGGTCTGATAGTGTGAAAGTATAGATAATTTACTACTATCATCATATTCTTGATACTTGTTTAATGAAGATGGAAAAGCATTATTATTATTTCACAATACTGTAGAGGGGTAAAAAGCTTAAGATTTGTCATGACGGTGATCTACTGAGCAGAGATGCCTCTCTAAGGCTTGGCTCTTCTCTCATCCTATCTAACCATGACCAAATAGACCGAGTCTTATGTGAAGGACAAGTCATCGGCGAGCGTGTATGAGACGAACTAAGAGAGTGGAGGAAGCCAGAGACGTATGAAAAGAAAGAACCTGTTGAAACTCTGTACTCTCTACCTACCCAGCAAGGCATCCGGCGTGATGATATAGATAAAGATAGTTACTACTCAAAAACTAATAATTAAAACATTCTTTTAAATAATGCACTTTATGCACAGGTGCAATTTAAAACGGCACATTATAATTAAATGTGTTACAAAATTTCATATTTATTTTGTTTCCGTTGGGAAGTAGTCTAAATATTGACTGTAGAATTATGGGTTCATGCGTAAAGAATCCCGTTATGCTTACCATAAGATTGCATTGTCATCGAAACAAAACCGACTTGTCAAATATGAATTCCGTAGGATAAGAGGAAGTGATTCTAATTCAGCTTGCAAGATCTTTTTTTTTATATACCCTATTCTTCGTAGGATGCCTGCTCGCCATTGGGGGAAGCGAGAAATTATGTCGAGACTCCTACCGGCTAAAACCCCCACCATGCTCCAATTCATGGCTGTAGCTGGGGCGGGTTACGGGAACGCGTGAGCAACCATCTGCGACCCGCTAGCGTTCTTCCACTTTTGTGGAAATCCACTCTTGGGAGAAATGCTTCCCGCACACTTCATCGAGAGGCGTGCTGGGAGCACGTGGCATGCACTTTCCTCCCGAAGGCCAGTTATTGTGTGCAGGCGATAAGCAACCCCCTTCTCATTACCCGCAAATCCTCATCAAGGCGGCAGACACGCTGTAGCTTCCAAGATCTGACCCAACTAACAGTCATTGCAAGTTAAATAAGTTTTTAATTATAAGCCAAGTAACCGACTACACCAACCAGCACCGACTTCAAATATTTATTTTTTGCTTTTTGAAGTCGGTTTACCTTTTTTTTTTAAAGATTTTTATTTTACAATTTTTTGTGACGAGCGGATTATTTAGTAATATTTATATACCGATATTATATTACTTTGCTGAGTTGTACAGTAAGGTACCTACAGGATTAATATAATGACTATAATAACGGAATCTATACATTCGTGCTGTTCGCTGTTAAGAAGTTCCCTCTTGTATCTTTAAAGTCCAAGGTCCAATAACAATAACATGAAAATAGGACCACCTCAAAACTATACTGAACCCAATGCAAAAAGAATCATCAAAATCGGTTCATAAGCAAAGGAGTTATAATAAAAATCTTTTATAAAAAAAGGAAAACCGACTTCAAAAAGCAAAAAAATAAAAATATTTGAAGTCGGTGCTGGTTGGTGCAGTCGGTTATTTGGCACCGACTTCAAGTATTTTTATTTTTTTGCTTTTTGAAGTCGGTTTACCTTTTTTTATAAAAGATTTTTATTTTACAATTTTAAGTGACCAGTGAATTATTCTATAGTAGAGTACCTATAGGATTGACGTAATACCCATAATATCTCAATTTACACATGCCTATTGTTTGTCGTTAAGGAGTTCCCTGGTGTATCTTCTAAGTCCAAGGTCCAATGTCAATAAAATTAATATGGGACCACCTTGGATATATACTGAACCCAATGCAAAAAAAATATCAAAATCGGTCCACAATTGACGGAAATATCGCTGAACATACATAAAAAAAAAGCATACATACAACCGAACATAGAACCTCCTCCTTTTTGAAGTCGGTTAAAAAAGGACGAATTATGAACCTCCTTTTTTGAAGTTGGCTAATATACAACTTAGTTCTATAGTAAGGGACCTATAGGATTAACGTAATACCCATAACGACAAACAATAGGCATGTGTAAATTGAGATATCAATTTACACATGCCTATGGTTAGTCGTTAAGGAGTTTCCTGGTGTATCTTCTAAGTCCAAGGTCTAATGCCAATGAAATTAAAATGGGACCACCTTGGAGCTATACTGAACCCAATCCAAAAAAGAATCATCAAAATCGGTCCACAATTGACGGAAATATCGGTGAACATACATAAAAAAAAAGCATACATACAACCGAACATAGAACCTCCTCCTTTTTGAAGGCGGTTAAAAAGAAGAAGTCTTTTGACTGATAACTACGCAGATCACGATTAATGCGATAATGAAATCATCTAATAATCGCACGATAAACGAGCATTTCGCTCAGCGTAACATAAATTTATGATTTAACAGTTTATTGGGGTAGAAAATTATGGGAAATAGAGTTATTCATAATGAATCCCTTTATTGCTTCGCTTTGTGTTGGTAAGAGGGAAAATATGGAAATTATTTTAATATACATTTTTTTGCAAATTAAATAAAAAAGGATCGGTGTTTTTAGCTATGAAAATCTTCAGAATTTGCGATTGGGAACTGAATTTGATTATAATAGTGGTCGCTCATAGGTCGATATTCGACTTTTATCGTTTGCTGGTTATGTATGACATTCAGTAAGACTATAGACAAATAATAATATTAGCCCTGTTAAGAAACTGTCCCACTGTTGGGCACGGGCCTCCTCTCAAACTGAGAGGGTTTAGGCCATAGTCCACCACGCTGGCCTAGTGCGGGTTGGCGAACTTCACACACCTTCGAAAAACTCTTAGGCATGCAGGTTTCCTCACGATGTTTTCCTTCACCGTTAAAGCAAGTGATAATTAATTTTTAATACGCACATGCTTTTGAAAAGACAGAGGTGCGTGCCTGGGTTTGAACCCGAGACCTTTGACTTTACAGTCCAACGGTCTAACCACTAGGCTGCTGCTAGACAAATAATATTAAAGACAAACATCAATTGACGTGTATTGTGTCAAATACATGGTAGTGTGTGTAATGTTTTTTTCATTGATTTAATGTATGTTTTATGCATAATTTTAAAAAAAATATTAGCATTCTGCACTCCTACTCTATATAAACTATAAGTGTGGGAAATTTCATACTCCGCGCAATTTTCGTAAAAATGTGTACAAAGTGTTTGCTTCACGTATTAATATATAGATTTAAAAGTCATCTTAATGCTCAATAAGATATGCAAGAATGCCACTAAAACTTTAGTGAAAGAAAAGCGTGAAAGAGCCAGTATGATTGAGGAGGAGAGGCTGGCGAAGAACTTCGAGAACAACACCAAACTCTTTTGGAGCAAGGTGAGAAAGGCTCGAGGTGATTCGTCAGGCTCCAGAATGGAAAGGATAAAATCTAAAGATGGTGACATTCTTGCAGACACACAAGCTGTGCTAAACCGGTGGAGTGAATATTTTGGAGAAATGTATGGAGATGACCCGGAAGATTTGCAGCTGGCATCGGTCCAGCTCAGTAACAAGTTAGTTTAATGCCGCCGGGGACTCGAATGATGAACACCCCTTAAACACTGCCACAATTACGTTGTACTCGTATCACTTTTACGAGGTGCTCTTGAGCTATGCCGAGGCTTGACTTTCGATAAGCTGTGCTGTCGAAATGGCATGGAAATTGATGTCGTTAATAAAATTGTACAGTTTCTTTTTGGTTTTGTGTGTGTGTGAGTGATCTATGATGTTAGCCGCGGGGTCTTTATAGCTTCACCGGACAAGAGCCCGGCTCGTGAGTTTGCGTTGGAGACTCGCCAGTCCGGGTGGGGAGGTACCTAAAGTACCTAGGCCTGACCCTGGATAGTCGCTGGGGCTTCGAGGTGTACTTCGTACTAGTTCGTACTAGTCCCTCAGGTCGAAAGGATAGTGGGTACTATGCACAGACTGCTGCCCGACCTTGGGGGACCGTTGAAGGAGGTGCGCCGCCTCTACGGGGGAATCGTGCGATCGGTGACCCTCTATGGGGCGCCCGTGTGGTCACACCGACTGTTGGGCGTCCGGCGCAGCAGGATGAAGAGCCTGCAGCGCAAGATGGCCATCCGCATTGCACGAGGATCTTATCATATTGGTTGGTTATATCAGACTTGGTTTTGGATCCATCAGTGTACCATATCATTAGTTTCTTACCTTGTTTATTTAGACCACTATTCTATTGTTCCCTGGTAGGTAGTGGGTGCTAAATCTTTTGTTGACCTTGTACGTGGTTAAGATCTTGTCACTTAAGGAACACACACATAAGGAACATGAGTTCCTTATGTCATCTAGTTCCTTGTGTGGCGCTAGCTTGGTGTGTTCAAGGTTTGGCGCTGTTATGCTCTATAGTCCAGTTTTCTCCTTAGAGTGCCTTCCTCACCTCAGTCTCAATGACGATATGTAATGGAGTGAGATTGAGTAACCACTCCATAGCTACCGTCGGTGTTGTTTTGAATGCACCTGTGATGGCTAGGCAGGCTGTCCTCTGTAGTTTTATTAGAGCATCCCCGCAGGTTTGTGTATTAGTTCTAGGCCACCACACGATGCATCCATACGTTAATATCGGTTTTACCATAATTTTGTATACCCAATGCATTATTTTGGGCTGTAGACCCCATGTCTTTCCATATGCTTCTTCTTATCATTTCGACGGCAGACATGTCAAATCTATATAGAGGCGACCCAGAACGCGGCCACCTCGACCGCATTGTTGGTAGCATTCATCAAATCCTGCCGCCTGCAGGTGCTGGGACATGCAGAGCACGATGTATGGTGGGTCATCATTTATCGTATCGTAACACCACAGAAACACTTAAGATTGGTATTGTCTGAGTCTCCACCTGAACATGTTTTCCTTGCTACGGCTGACCAGAGTCTATGTCTTTCCATATGCAGACCTACACATATTCAGTACTCTCCATGCTTTAGCAATGGTTTGGTAAACATGTGCAAACCACCGTAGTTGCTTGTCTAGAATCACTTCCAGATATTTAACTTCAGTGGCCCATTTAATTTTATTACCGTACATATGAAGGAACCATATGAATATGAAAGGTACATACGTCGAGAAAGCCAGAGAGATATGTAAAGAAAGAACCTGTTGGAACTCTGTACTCTCTGCCTACCCCGCAAGGGATCTGGCGTGAGGTTATAGATATATAGATAGATATGAAGGCAAAGGAAGGAATTGTAGGCCTGTTAGTACCTTTTTCCGTGTGAATAAGATGACATTAGTCTTCTTCGGGTTAACCGAGAGACTATTTGTCGTGCATCAATTCGTTACTTTATCTAGACCTTCCTGCATCAGTGTCGATACTGTGTTTGAAAATTTCCCATTGATTGCTATCACTATATCGTCCGCATATCCTGTTCCGTAGAACGGACCTTTGTTGATTATCTTCAAGAGAGATTCCACTACCAGGCTCCTCAGAATCGGCGATAAGACACCTTGTGGGCATCCTTTAGTCGTTTTTACGGATAGCCTTTCTTCTAATATAGTAGACTGGATTATTCTGTTCTTTAGCATGTTTTTAATCCATCTGATTAGAGTTGGTTCTATCCCATGCCCTGTAGCAGCTATTTCAAGGGATGAGAATGTTGTGCGATCAAAAGCACCCTCGATATCCAGAAAAGCTGCAGCACAGATTTCCTTTTGCTGCAGAGCCATCTTTGCGTGATTCACCACATAGTGTAATGCAGTTTTCGTAGACTTACCGGGTAGGTAAACGCATTGCATCTTATGTAGAGGATGACCTTTAATGGCCATCGTTTATGTGCCTATCTATCATTTTCTTTATACATTTTAAAACGAATGAGGATAGGCTGATTGGTCTATAGGATTTGGTATCCTCATAATTCAGTTTTCCTGGTTTGGGGATGAACGTCACTGTCACCTGCCGCCAGATTCTTGGGGTATGCCCAAAGGCCACACACGCCCTGAATAGCCTGCACAAATGTTGGCTGAGTACTAGTTCTCCCTCTTATAGAAGAATGGGATAAGCACCATCCGGTCCAGGGGCCTTAAATTGTTGGAAGCTCTTTAAGGCCCATTTGAGTTTATTCTGTTCTACGACTTTGCCTGCCGTTTCCCAGTCAGCTCTGATTGTTTTTAAGCTGAGCTCATCTATATCGACATCACACATGGTGTCCTCTTTTTGTATTTCTATTACTACCTAACCCAGGAAATGCACGCTGAACATAGTTGTCAATGTTTCTTTCCCGTTGCTTGTAAGTTCTCCTTTCTTATTCCTTAGTGAAGTAAGTGGATTTATTTTGGCCGTAGATATTGCCTTGGCAGGCCTCATACCCTCAGGGAGGCTGCATATGCTTTTAGTAGTGTCTTTTCCAAGCCTTCTTTTTGCTTTCCGCACTTCTGTATTGCACCTCGTGAGTATCGTGGAATGTTCACTAAAGTTATTAGTTGCCTTCGCAGCATTGAATGCCCGACAAGTTTCTAGTCTTAACCGCGCCAAATCATATTTGGTAATTACATTTCCGACGATAACGGGTCGTCCATTAATCATGGTGATGTGTTTAGTATTATTTTAAGTCCACTTAATAATACATGGTGAGAATTGAGACTAACCTCCATCTTTGTATTGTGTGTCATTTTGGGTAGGGGACCCAAAATCACACACAATACAAAGTACCTTAAACAATTTCAAGGCGAGTAAAGGTAACGAAAAAATAAATACGACGTGTATTAATTTTTTTGCCCCTCCCCCTTTGTGATATTTCGTGATTTTTTCCGAACCTTCTCCCCCCCTTCGAGCCTCACGTGATTAATGGACGATACCTAATAAGCGAGTGTACACAGTACTCCTCTTCTACTACTGCTAAAGAAATTAATAGTGTTTATTTTTTTAAGGAAATAGAAATACCGCAGTTTTGTAAGCTATAAAGCAGAAGCAAAACCGGTGATAAACTAGTTAAACTTCTTGGAAAGCAGCAGCAAACTCATTCGCATTCGTTTTTGTATAAACAATGTTAGTAACATCCAGGTAACAAAGGATCCAGGTGTAGACGTACCCTTGAGCGATTTTGAAGTGCAGTTTACAAGTAACGAGTTAAGACTTCGAAGCGTATTGAGCGAAACGTGGTGAGGGGTTAAAACTATTGGGAATTGTTGAAAATCTAAGATTGGAAATGTTGCTTTAATAAGGGTTATATTTGAGGTCCTTTTTAGCTTTGGCTAGAAGCTAATATCATCTTCGTTGTTGGTGTTTTAGTCTACTGAAAGAATTTGTTTTTGTCAGATTTTTATTAAAGTCTGGTGGGCATGAGCATGTGGTATCTGTAATGAGCTAACGACACGCACACCTTCCCTTTACCTTAATTTAAATAGACATCCATAATTCGGATTTCAATCCTTACAAGGTTATGCAACCACTTTGACTGTCAGTCTGAAAAAGACGCCGTTATGTATAAAGGTTTCGACACATAGCCGATGCAGCGCGACGGGAGCGCGACAGTGGCGCGGCTTGGGGAGTTGTAATGTACTGAAATGTACGGGAAACGCCACACAGCGCAGCCCCGCTCGGCGCAACTACAAACGTCACGACCGAACGTAGAGGAACGCTTCTGTCACGCTACCGTCGCACTCCGTGGGCTATTTGATCAAACTTTTAAAGTGGAAAGTTTAGCAACTTTGTACTCTGCTTCTCATTTTAACGTATAAAAGCTTCCTACACTGACTTTCAGTCAGGCTGACCAAGTAATCTTATACTTTGTCTTATACTATTGCGCTACTTAAACATACCATGACTAACGACTACTTTACATCAACAAACGATATAAAAATTTAATGCAACGTTAAAAATACTAATCATACTAGGGACTTAGCTTATTTCAACCACTAACTTATTCAATCATAAATCAAACATAAACCCAAATTACCGACACCAGACACTTAAAATCTTTGCCTCTAACCTAAAAAACCAAATAGTACTGTTACAAAGAGCGTACGCCTTTCTGGTGCTCATTATTTTGCAACCGGATCTATAAGTACCTTCAAATTATACCCTTCCAATACTTTTTCATTATTAGCTTTTGTAAGAAACAGCCTTATAAAAGTAAAAATTACTCAAAGGACCACTTTGTCGCTAACGAGCGATCTCTTCTGTTGAAAATATGTTGAGGGTCTATGAACTTAGCGAATGAAACTATTATATTAGTGTACTTAATATGATATATGAACTATACTTGACAATAAGACTTGTTAATTCTTTGAGCATTTAGCATACACCACGAGCGAAACCATTATTGACACATAGATAAGCTTACGAACCATTAAGAAAACTTGATCAAAGGAGATATTCCAAATAATGTTTTTAAAAATTATCGACCACATTCTAAAACTTATTCTTAAAGTTTACAATAAATAAATAAAATATTTATACAATTCCAGCGGCCTTAAAAATATTCAGCCGGAAAAACAGCTTTTACAACACCAATTTATATATCGCCAAAGCAAATTATTATGCTAATTCGGTACTTTGTCTCAAAAACCGTACACCGGGGCCCATAAATAAGGGTTTTAAGTCCGAGCCGAACTAAACTTTGCGCCGTAAACGGTGTCCGTAGCCACCCACTATGTTTTAATTTAAAATTCTGAACGTTTCCATGTAAATAATTGGTTTACAGGCCGTGAGAAACAATGGAGCAGGGGTATTTCGCGCGGTTTGCTTTAAACGGCTTTGCAACTGAGAGAAAGGCTTTAGTTTAAAAGGATACTCTTTATGGTTATTTGAATCTATGCATTCATAGATAGGGTTAAGTATTTCATTGTTTCTCGGGTACCTACATCCTTCCACTTTCGCATTGTATATCTGTTATGTCATTCTTTCTTCAGGCATTCTTTTAATATGCCCGAAGCAACGGAGCATATCCTTTCTCATCTTAACACCGATACTATCTTTTATACCTACACGCTTTCTTACTATGCTGTTGTGAATACGGTCAGTCAGCTTGACTCCGCACATCTTTCGCAGGGCTCGCATTTCGACCGCATTTATCCTGATTTCATTCTTCTTCTTCCATACCCAACTCTCACTGCCATATTGAAAGAAAGAAGGAAAGAATATAAAATTTATTTTACATTGAGTAGGTATATGAGTATAATATAAACGTTGGTAATAAATACGCTACATGACCTCGCTACAGAAACGGACTGAACTTAGCATAAAGCTGGCTGCTTATGCAACCAGCGCTGATCTTCCGTTGAGCCGTTTGGTCGTCATGGACGTTAACAAAAAGAGAAAAGAAAAATACAAAAAAGTTAAATAAGTAACTGAAATTAAATAGGGTGCATGAAAAATCATAAAACAAAATCGTACAGAGTAATACATAATAGGTACAGACCCCTTGCCATAAAGAGAGAAAAATTTCCTAGATATTTCCTAACCTCAACCTGGCGTATACGTGGCATTTGCAAAAAAGTTGCTTTATGTTGTGGCAATCTGCATAATTTTAAACAATACAACGCGCTATACTAACTCTGGAACCACGACGCCGCTTTAGGTGGTGTTGTGCAAACCCAAGGTAGGTAAAAACCAGGCAATGCATGTACCTTTTATTGCATAAAGAGGTTATATTTGTTTGTAACTATTTCCAGGGCACGCAGTGTGGTCAGCGGATCGTTTCAGCAGCAGTTCGCTGCGAGTCTAAGGTTTATTTGATACTGATCAACTGGCATGTGTAAAGTGTATGACCTTAGTCTAGGGCCGGATCTACAAGACGAAAGTAACAAGAGCAGTATCCGCTACCAATCTAAAGGAAATAAAAATGCTTAGTAAGTACGCAAAAAAAATAATAGTAATTGGTAGGCAAGGGACCGGCGCAGTGATATAGAATTAGTAGGTGCGAAATTATACTATACTCATATGACGCCTAACACCACGCGGGGTAGGCAAAAAGCAATATATATTAACAAATTTCAACACCAATTCAACTAAATTTGCCTAAATATGACAACAATTATTATAAAGCACTGGTATAATGTGTCAGTGTTCCCTGTCTTTTTTGGAGGTCAAGTAATTTTTTTCAATTATAAACGCAAGACCTCAGACTCCTGGATAAGAGAATGGCTTCATCAATTCAAAACGAAAACCAAATTTCCAAATTTAAAGGTTTTTAAGCACTTTTTTTAAGCACTACAAGTTTCATTGTTAATTGGGGTATAAACCCCAATTAACAATAACACTTGTACGCGTATGTGTGCGTTTTGATAAATACGTTTTAGGAATGCATTTGAAATCTCCTTATTACTATGAATCAAGAATAAATTTAGTTTTTTATGGCGCACTGAAGGAGTAAAAGCATTTTTGGCATATTAAAACAAAAGTGTAAGATACATTAAAAATTGTTGGAATCAATTCAGTTACCGATTTAGAACAAACTACTTTCAGGTCTTGCATTTATTATGTTACACCTTGTATAGCGTTTATAATATTGGTAGGATATAACTTATAACACTATACTAGGTATTAAGGCGGTGATTTCATATAGGTGTGCGGCACACTGCGTTCCCGCGTCACTCACATGGGGAATGAAGCGTGTACTTTTCGCTCCAAAAGCTTCGTATAAAGCGAACCGACATAAAGCGGAGCGGCGGCGTCCATTGTTTTTTTTTTCGATACATCGTTTACCGGAATAATCTCACATGCACAGGGCTTGTAGCTAAGTAGACTTTCTAGTAGTTAACGCCAATAGAAACCAAAAAATGTAAGGAAATGATATTTTAAAACGTAAATTCACGTGGTCGGAACGATGCGCTAGCGATCGCGGCAAGAGAATAGATACAAGACGCTTGCCACTTGGCTAGGCCAAGCGGGGGTGGCAGGGGCGTAGTATGTAAACTCACACTTTGACGATAATTTATTACCGTTAGTCTATTGCCATTATACTCGGCACAATACCAAACTCTGGGCTGCTATTTACTTTTTTCGAAAGAAACTTCCAGTGACATGTTGTATAATTTATAATTATAACCAAAGAGCTCTTGTGCATTAGCCACACCTTGTGTCATTAATATAAAAAGACGGTATAAGAAAAAAAATCTAGGTCGTCTAACCAACGAACAATGTCTTAATTAGGAATTTCACACAATTTGATCATTTTAAAGCCACTTCAAAGCCAAAAGCCCCGACTTCTTGCTTTTTTCTAGTTCTTAAATTAACGCGAATATTACACATGAAATAGAATTTTTCAAATTTAATCGCGGTTTATTTTCAATTTTAATGATTTTCACTCATGGTCACGTAGATCGCACTAACAAAAATAATTAAGAAGTTAAAAAGTACCTACCGTTTCTCTAACACCTTAGTCTCGTCACCATAGGTGCCAAGGATGCAAGGATTTGTCGAAATCTTTAAAGGAGCCATCTAATTGGTCCAGGTGCACCTTTTAAGTATCTTAGAATTCATTATTTGGAACTGATTTGTATGATGAATTAAGTAAAGTAAAAAGTGCCCTAGGATCCATGAAAGAAGCCATCTAATAGATCCAAGTGGACGTCGCGACTGTAAAGTACTCGAAACGTCTAGAAAATAGTACTTTATGTTTACATGTAAGAAAAAAATAAGTCATTTATCGAGCAGCCGCCGCTGATTTCCCAACGGGCGTCACTTTTCATTGCCTGCTTCAGGTACATAGCCATTTTATTGTTGACGCGAGCAACACGCCGATTACCTATTTCTTATTAAACTAAGGTTACTTGTACAAAGATGGGGATTTGATAATTCTTTTACATATTTTTGTCACTTTTACTTCACAAACATGTTTGGATGACCACTGAGGCAAGCCAGACCTGAAAAGCACCCTTGGATTTCTACTCGGCCGTGCTGTTGCCACTTACTCTCTGCTACTCTTACTTTTTTGAGGCTAAATTATGTAAAAATGCTTATAACGAAATTTCGGATTACATAGAAGATATGACTGCGTGGGATAGAAGTGCCATATTATTTAGTGTTGCTATTTATTTTTCTCTTGGAATTACATTAATGTTAAAGCGTAGCGTGTTGTGCCTAACGAGCTTGGTGTATTGCTGCTTTGTTGACACAATCTGACCACCGTCTTTGGGGTTCTGGTTTAGTCATGCTCACCATAACGTCTTTGCCTGCGGTGGCTGTCTTGCGCGGGTCACTCCCTTTCCTCCAATGTGGTCGAGGGGAATGTTGGCTGTTCCAGTAGTCATACTTGAATGGACTCCTTTAGATCCTCTTTATAAATAATATCATTAGTATATCTCGGTGGTACGGAATCACACTGGAGCTAGATCGTAAACTGTTTAATTGTAACCAACAGCGCCCCCGCAGGGCTTATACAAAATAAATTATTTGAGTTTGAGGTAAAAAGACACAGATATACAGTTTAAGATTCCATTACTTTTTCACAGCAAAGTAAGAGAAAATGATTACTGCTAAAGATATTGTAGCAGTAATCCAGTTCCTCATAAATTGCCCTGCGATTACATCATCATCAGCCCGCGTCAGTCCACTGCTGAACACAGGCTTCTCCGATGGCACGCCACTGAGCTCGATCTTCAGCTCTCCTCCTACAATCCCTGCCGCTGCCTTACGAATATCGTCACTCCACCTTGCAAAAGGGCGCCCTGCGATTAGTCAGTTACGAAACATAGTTTCATATGAAATCCATAATAAATATCCTGGATTGGTAAACAGTTACGGAATGATGAAATAAAATTCTTCTTTGATAAGCTAATTGCGAAAACTCAGCAGTGAACGTGAACCAAGGGTTTGTATAATATCTAGTGAGTAGACCAAACCCAAGCCCGGTCTACTAAATAAAAAAGAATAATAAACACCGTCTCGCCTATATTCCGCAAGCGGGCGTGGCAGAGGTGTGCTGTGTACACCCATTTACCGCCGACGATATTAGGCCCCTATTGTCAGATGCGACGAGGCTTTTGCCATTATTCCGGACATTATTCCAAATTCCGGACAGCAACAGATTTTTCGATAATTTTTTTTATCGTCCGACTTAAGGATTTGAAATAAGGCACTCAGAAACTCAGAATAAGGCAGTTAAAACAACATTCTCATACATAGATGGATTACTTACTAGCACAATATGAGAATGATTGCGTCGCCTGTGCCATACCAGCGGTTTCTTGGCTAATTTCCCGTGGGAGTGGTTAGCCATCGAGAACCGGTACTCTGATCCAATTGAAGAAACCGATGCTATAATAATGTATAAGAACGATTCTTCATCATACAACATTTTCGTATATAAATCATATATGTCTATATATCATAGACATACGATTTTAAAAAAAGCATATACGTCTTCCGCAGTTCGATGCCAACTTTAAAAAGTAAGCTAATTGACCGGCTTTTGAGGAATAAATACTTATAAGCCGATTTTTTATTAACTCGATTTTTATACTCGCGTGTCATTTTAACACACTAGTGTGCAGAAGTGTACTAAAATATGAAAAACGAATCCAAATATGTCACCCGTGGTACGATGACTACCGGAAATACAAGTTAATTGACTGGCTTTGATTTGGTTTCGAGCAATTCACAGTCACATGTATTATTTTAATGTGATATCATTGAATAAATTCGGAAACACCACCTGTACTAGTTTTAATTATAAAAAAAAACATACATTATTATCAAGCATCTATCAATAATATATCGATGCTATAAAGCCGTTTATTTAATAGCCGATACCATTTCTGTACCGAACTATCATTTTCTAACAAACCAGTGCGATGTGTGTGTGTGGATTAATTTGCCTACAAAAACCCAGATTCGTCCTTTTCAGTTTGACTCCTAGTTGAAAAATGAATTGACCGGCTCTCATATATGTATATGAACGTCAAGAATCAGCTCTAATGTGAACAACTAAAACGTTTGATTCCTTTGTTTCCGCTATTTTAGTAGTAAAACTTTTCCATTCGAGCAAAGATATCAATAAATACAGATAGAATTGGCGTTATTTTACCATTATACCAAGATCTCGGTAACCATTTTTTTCATCTTCTCTCCCGCCATAACTTTCATCAAACCACATAGACGTATCAAAACGTTTAATATCGCGAAAAGTAGTACAGAATCCTTTTTTTACGAACACGACTTTATCCCAGTACATAAGAGAACAAAGCAATGTTTTTTATTATATTTTTTAAAGCGCAAAAGGAAACAAAGGGCCTTGAAACGGGCTGTATCTTATTTGAATACGTCGTTGTATGAAAGCTACGGGCTGCATTCACTAGGAACCGGATAGTGAAGTACATAGCCTAGAAAATACAGTAAGACAAGTTGCGAAGTTATTCTGGGAGGAAACTATAACCTCTTTAGCAGTATTGAAAAAGAGACCGAATTGTACTGTGTATATCCACGTCTCATTCTCACGGGAAAATTAAAGAAAAACATAGGTGCAAAAGTGTTATGTGCATACCCACATGTCGCCGACAATATTAGGTCCAACTGTTATTGAAGACAAGTCCAGTGATTCAAAGCTAAGAACTCGTGATCGCGTTTACATTTTCGCAGTAGTCTAAATAAAATTAAAATCTATCTATCTATCTATCTATAACCTTACGCCAGATCCCTTGCGGGGTAGGCAGAGAGTACAGAGTTCCAACAGGTTCTTTCCTTACATACCTCTCTGGCTTCCTCGACTCTCATAGTTCGTCTCATACACGCTCGCCGGTTACGGAGACTCTTGACTTTTCCATCAGATAAGACTCGGTTTATTTGGTCGTGGTAAGATAGTCTAGGTCTTCCCCGGTACCTGCATCCTTCCACTTTCACATTGTATATCTGTTTTGTCATTCTTTCCTCTGGCATTCTTTCTATATGCCCGAACCAACGGAGCATGCCCTTTCTCATCTTTACACCGATTACTATCTTTCATACCTACTCGCTGTCTTACTATGCTGTTGCTAATGCGGTCGGTCAGCTTCACTCCGCACATCTTCCGCAGAGCTCGCATTTCTACCGCATTTATCCTACTTTCATTTTCCTTCTTACATACCCAGCTCTCGCTACCATATAACAGCGTTGGGACAAGAACTCCGTTATGTATGGCCAGCTGCGCCTTATGGCTTAAGTGCCGGCTCCCGAGTAGCTTTCCCATCGCACCATTCACTCTGTTCCCTGCACTCACTCTTCTCTCTATGTCAGCGGTGTATTTCCCATCCTTACTGAACAAAATTAAAATAATATTATTAAACGGGTTATCAAACCCGCTAGGCTGCTTGAGACAGTTTCTTCTTTGACGATTCAGTCTAAAATATGTCGTTTAAGCAATTTATTACAAGGTATTTATGATTTACCTACGAGTATATCTAGAAGGCGTATTCTACACTTCAAACAATTTAAATGCTATTTTATTATAGAGAGAATATAGTTAAATACACATGTAGTTTTATTAAAAAGGCGTTATTTCGCGAACGCGTCCAATTATACGAATCCGGTAATCGTAGCCGCCGCCGAATACGAACCCAACTCCCCTCCTATCAGCCGTTACCGTCGTCTGCAGCATGTTCTCATCGACCCTCCCAATGCCCTTACATCCCTTCTTACGGATACAGATACCGTACATAGGATCAGACACCGACCTCGCCAGCGAGGTTGAAGAATCATTTGCCCGCCGGCCAGTGCAGAGCGCCACGGCGAGACACCTAGTGTAGTGTAGCGACCTTTATGGTCATGACACGACTGATGGAACGGTGTGATCTTTGTGACGGATGTCATTCCGCTAATAAATATTGCCACAGTAAACTGGGTTTGATTTCTATTCTGAGGGAACATTACAGTGGCGACGAGTTAAATTACGTGTGTCTGGCGTGCTTAACGGAGTAATTATCATACATAAACATGTCGGTTGGAAAATTAAATGAATTTGATTTGTGAGTCTGGTATGTGGTCATCATATGTTGATAGACTAGACATGTAATTTAAAGTAAATAAAGTGGATAGGGTAGTGGGAGTTGGTGACGATGTCTGGTATCGCCAGTTTTCAAAGAAAGAGAAATGGCTACCAGGTACAGTGGCTAGCACCTCAAGGGCCAAGGATTTTCAGGTTTCGGATGGAAAAGATAACCACATACATAGGCATATTGATCAGTTAAGGCGTAGGGCGTAGTTTACTTGTGATCCCCACAAGTCGTAATCGATCGCACGGAGTGGCGTCGAGCGTGGATCCTCTGGCGGCTACAGAGGCCCAACCAGGGCAGGTGGAGTTAACGGACGACCGCACGATCGGGCCGCGTCCTGATTTCATAGCCCAAGAGGCGGCGACTTGAGCAACCGGAAGAGGAATACACGACCCCACCAGCCACGCCTGTACCGCCCCAGCCGCGACCTATTCGGAAGTATCGACTAAATAAGTTACCGAAATAGAGTTGGTTCTTGCTGGTCTCTCCCCAGAGTTGGGTTGTTCCCATTTTAGTAGGGAGGAGTGTAGTGTAGCATTTTAGTGGGGAGGAGCGTAGTGTAGCATTTTAGTGGGGAGGAGTGTAGTGTAGCGACCTTTATGGTCACGACACGATTGATGGAACGGTGTGATGTTTGTGATGGATGTCATTCTGCTAATAAATATTGCCACGGTAAACTGGGTTTCACTTCTATCCTGAGGGAACATTACACCTAATATATGCCCTCCCCCATAGGGACTGCCCAAGCCGAGGCCGTTCCTCCTTGAGGCGCCCTTGAGCTAGTTGGCCCCTTGCCCTTCTGGCTCAAGCGTAGTTGTTGCACGCTCGCCCTCTTATCCGGTGAAGCTGTAAAGGCTCCGCGGCCAACAGCGTAGTTCATTGGCACACACACACACACACACACACAAACTCAAGCACGCACGCACACGCACACGCACAAACACACGCATACGCATACACACACACACGTTTGCCTGTTTTTAACTAACTTTTCAGGTTCGTTGATATCAATATACGATAATTTTAATATATATCTTCCACTTCCACTCTCTGCCAACTTGACCTACTGCCAAAAAATACACTATGTCCACAAACAGTCATTATTATGAATTTCATTTTATGCTGACCGGTTGGTGGCTCCGGAGCTTTTGACACGCTCTTTGCAAAGAGCCTGGCTGCAGTGGCTCTGAGGAACGCCGAGTCAAAGTCAAAGACAACAACTTATAAGTGAAAGATGGTGTCGTATCTAGATGAAGCTAGTTATGTATACTAGACCAGTACACAGCTCAGTGCAAGTACTTTAAAAGATTGTTAAATATATTTTTATAAAGTCACACCGGCCTTTATATTTGACTAGCTATATACTTTGCTTGTATGCTACCTTTTACCGCTAGATGTTCTGCGGAGAGAACGAAACTTAGATTAAATTAAAAAAGGAAGAGCTATGACAAACGTTTCGATTGTTTCCAATTTAATCCTATAGATCCTACTAATTTTATAAACTAGTTTCTGCTCCCGACGTCATCCGCGTTGACTTTAGACATGAATCTTACATTTTTCAAAACATACAAGTTTTTACATTTATAATATTAGTAGATGTTTGTTCCTCAATCACGCAAAAACGGTTAAACGGATATGGAGTTATTATTGAGTTTATTACCCGGATTAACATATAGGATACTTTTTATCCCGAACAAATGTCACGGGAAGAAACAAGTTCTAAACAAATTCAATATAATGCCTTGGCATTCATATCAATTATTATATTGTCATCGACATCGATCTATATAATAAAATATGCTCAATCTATTTTTCTCTAGCTATGAAAGTGCAGAAGAAAAATTAGTTCTAACTTAAATTATCTACTATCTTTGCAAATACTATGTCGTACGGTAGTATGTGATTAAAATAAACAACAGTAATTTTGGCGAATGTTGATCCTCATTCATCTTATCCATCCCCCATTAATCTTATGGGTTGAAGTACATTAGAATCTCAATTTTCTTTAATATATAATCCTGGCCCCTAATAAAACCATCTATCAACGGACTCCACCCACGTGCTGAAACGTAATTATGGGACCACAAAAATGAATAGACTTCCATTTAGCTTATCGAAAATTTTGGAAGGGTAAATATCTTTTTGAGGTAATCTTAACAGAATTCCTTATAGAACAAAAACGATTTTTTTCTATCTATATTATCCCACCAGATCCCTTGCGGGGTAGGCAGAAAGTACAGAGTTCCAACAGATTGCATTTTATCGTGATTTATTTTTACGGACTGCCTCATTGGTCTAGTGACAAAGCACATCGCTTTGTGATCACGAGGTCTTGGGTTCAGATCCTAGGTCGGACAAACATAGTTTTTCTAACAAAAAAATCCCAGTATGAGTCCGGAGTCTGAAACTGTGTCCGGTATATGGCAATAGGCGTGCCCCCTATTACATGGGACCTTACAGCGTTTTCGAAAAGTGAGTGTACTCAGTGCACTGCCACCCGCGCTTTGGAAATATAGGCGTGACGATGTTTATTTATTTCTTTATTTTATTTTTACGTTTTTTAAAGATTACTTTTTTTTACTTTACTGCATCTATAGTCATGGAAAGGACTAAGACGTTTGAAATTCATAAGAAATCATCCTATCCTGTCCCACTGCTGGGCATGGCCTTCTTTTATAAATCGAGTTGAAAGTAGGTCATATTCCACCATACGAATCCAGTGCAGCAAGAGGAGGCAGACTATAGGCATCTGCTGCTGGAATTTATAAAGCTTCTAACTTGGCTTAACGACTACCACGTTAAAAATTTTGCCACATAGCCGACGCAGCGCGACGGGAGCGCGACGGTGGCGCGGCTTGGGTAGTTGTAATATATTGAAATGTACGCGACACGCTACACAGCGCAGCCCCGCTCGGCGCGACGGCAAACGTCACAACGAACGTAGCCGACCGCTTCCGTCGCGCTCCCGCTGCGCTTCGTCGGCTATTTGACCAAACCTTAAGTGGTAACCGGTACCAACGGCTTAACATGCATTTTAAAGCCAGAGGTGCTCGAATATAAAAGTGTCGCAAACGGTCATCTATCTTAGACTGACTGACTCGGACATTGCTTAACATTGGAGATCATTACAACTCACATGGTCCTACAGCGCTACGAGTGCCTCTATGTAATTATTATTCCGAAGTTCAAACTTTTAGTTCCAGTACTACAAGGAAATAACAGTTAACTATCTATCTGTCTATATCATCACACCAGTTACCTTGCGGGGTAGGCAGAGAGTACAGAGTTCCAACAGGTTCTTTCCTTATATACCTCTTTGGCTTTCTTCACTCTCATAGTTCGTCTTATACACGCTCGCCGGTTACGGAGACTCTTGACTTGTCCTTAAGATGTCTTATCTTTCATCCATGCTCCATTTTCCAAAACGAACACTTTGTAAGCAAGCTTATTATTCAATAGAAGATTATTTAAAAGATAAAAATGCTTGGATAGATGCTATTCCAGCTCCACTTGAGTCATGACAACCTATTCAACTGTTGTTAGTTAACATTACCTCTCTTCCTTCTATTAATTTAACACAATATGTACTTTTTTTTTGTAAATGAGGGAACCATGTAGCCATTCTCATAAATAGTATTATTCGCTTTTTTTAACTTAGACTCACCTGATGACCAACCTACATTGTTCTCCCATACCCCACAACAGAATGTAGATGAAAAAGTTTGTAATTTCTTATTTTAAAAGAGTAACCGTGGAGTTTCTTGCCCTTCTTCTCCACAGGAATGACATTCCGAAGTGGCGGTAGAGTCTTTGTTAGTTTTCTGACGATTCATAAATACTGTAATGGTTTACATGAATAAAAAATATTCTGATTCTGATTCTGGTCATAACAGTTAACGTGAAGATAATAGGTATGTTGTTGGCCAAATGTAATAAAGACACAACTCCAAAAATGATTATTTGAGGTAGAACTCTAATTTCAAATATATACAGCTTAATCTCACCTGTTCGTAATTTTTTTTGTGTCTCTAATTTATTAGGCGGGCGATCTAAAATAGGTTAAAGCTAGATGTTATTGTAACAAAAGTAGGTATTACTATTTTGAAAGATATACAGTAACTTTACTCTTATATTGGAATCCCGAATTTAGTTCGGAAGAGATAAGTACGATCGTTGTTAGTGCACTTAACTGCTGAAGTGATTTTTTTTCTATGGTCAAAAGTGAAAAATGGCAAAAGTTACTTTTGTATCGAATTTTAAACACATGACATTACTCGACTAAGTAAAATCTTAAGACTAAGTAATTAAATGTCTATACATATGGGTGTAAATTTCGACTGATGTTTTAAATTGCGATCGCAATTCATAAGATATTAATAGGTGATGAGATGTGTTAAAGGTGAACGTTACTTTTGCCTACCCTCTTTAGTATTAATCAAATTTATATTGATTTTTTTTCACTTGCCGTAACACAATATGTACGTGCCACACAAAAATATGCAGGGATATCGTGTACCTACATTCATATTATTAATCTTTATAGTACTTTTTTATAAATAAAATATACAGTAAAATAAGAAATTCTTTTTTTATTATCATCAAATTTAAAGATTTTAAAGCCATCCAGTTAGTTCAAAGATTAAAAAAATGTGAGGAATATTGCCATTACCACTTAATATGTCATTTCTAAACATATTCATTACTACGTATTTTTTTTTATAATGTGATAATATTTTGAAGAAAACATCAAGTATATAATAAATATTATGCAAAATGATTTATTTATTTTTTATATCAACTTTTGTACACGTCTATACACAATATACCAAGCGTTGCGCACTCAAATAGCCCTATGCCTGCGACTGCTGACTAGTCAAAGGGACGTAGAACGGCGCTAGCCGGTCAAAAGTACCCCGTATACCTTTCATGCAAATCAAAGCACACTTTGGAATTTCCGCTTTATTTTTGCGCTAAGCTCGCCGTGTAGGGTTGAATACGAACTCGTGGAGTAATAAATAATGTAAAGAGAAGTGGGGCATTTTATGAAGTGTTATTGGTATGTGGATTATTGGGTTAAAAGGTGATTAGCGTAGCGTAGTAATTTTGATGTAGATTTAAAGGGAAATCTTGTTTAAACTATTGCGTATTTGGGGCCAGAGGTCTAAGTATAAATAAATGACGTGGTGCTAGCGAGTAAGGGAGCTGTACCGTGCATTTATATTAAGTAAATAAATGGTGTGGTAAGGACGGCACATCAACTCGCTAAGTTCTGTGATAATGAACTGTGATTTCCAAATCATTATTTGGAAAATTCTTAGATTTTATTTCAATGATCAATATAATGACATGAGGGATGCTGAATATAATTTCATACAAATGCATGTTTTTTTAAATCTTGTTGTCATCTATTCTTTAGTTGGCTCTGGCTGCAGAGTTATTTATAAAATTGAACATTTAAGTTCTTTTTCTCAATGTCTTGAGATAAAATGCATTTTTCTTACTAAGGCATTGCCGTTAAATAAACAAGATAACTATCCTGTTTTCTACTTATATAAACTGCTACATATTAAAAAATACACTGATTTAGATCTAAAACATAATTCAATTATTTTAACAATAAAACGATGCCATAAACTAGGAATTATTTTTGTACCGTAGGTGCGTTTACAAATACATTTTTTTTTTAAATGTAGCCTCGCTAGGAATATTCCTGTGTTATCCTGCGTCTACACACATGAAATCGACATACATAAAAATTCCGACTAAAACAAACATTTATTTATTTATTTTAACGGACGATTTAGCGCAGTGGTTAAGAGCTTGAGCTGCTCCGCCCACTGTGTCGAATAGTCGCGGGTTCGATTCCCGCACGGGACAAATCTTTGTGTGATCCACAATTATTTGTTCCGGTCTGGGTATTTGTTTGTGAATTTTCATGTTTGTAAACGCACCCACGACACAGGAATAAATCCTAGTGTGGGCCTACGTTTTTAAAAAACAAAAAAAAAAAAAAAATTATGTGTCACGCAAAGATTGGTCCGGTAATCGACACGCGACTATTCTATCTAGTTACTGGAGCGAACTACATTACATTAACCACTGGTCCAAACCGTCGTCGTTGTATTACAGACAAATAAAAAGATAACTTTATTTTCATAACCCAATAACGCTATATCCCTAAATAAGCATCTAGACCAACCGAGCGTCACTACCCGTCATTACCTTACAAAGGGCGAAAAAAGATTAAGACGATCTTTATTAGATTCCCTACCGACACGGTTCGTTACTCTGACATCATCCAGACGCGGCTAACGAGCCGTGTGAGTGGAGATATTTATCTAGTCCTCAGGCTTGACGGTTATTTAAATCGACAAATGAAAAGTATGGTTTTGCTAGAAGCTATTTTGTTACTGGGTAGCCAGCTGTACAGCGTTATTGGTTCTACGTTACAGAAAATGGCCCTGCATTTTCATGATCATTAGCCAAAAGACAATTGCAGGACAAAACCTTATAAGAAAGGTATGGCGAGTGGTTACGTGCTGTACGCAATCAAATCAGATCACTTGTCATCAAAATGTTGGTATATAGAATACTGCTCTGTCACCGCTGCTTGGAGAGAACAAGCGAGACGGAGATTATATTTTTATTTTAAAATCGTTGCCTGTTTCACACTAGGATTTCTTTTGACCATTCCATATTCTTAAACACAGACAAGTTGCTGGTTTTCATCATTATCAGCCGAAAAATCACCACTGCAGGACAAGACCTCCCCCAAAGATCACCACGATGAAGCTTTGTGCTCTATGCATGCAGATTTTTCCTGTCATATTCATCAAGTCATCAATCCACCATGCCGGGAGTCTGGTTGTTTTATCGTCATAAAACACACGGTACAACAACGTACAGAGTATACCGATGCAGATCACATGACTCATACACCTAGTGAGTGCATCATAAGTTGATTTAACGAGTCAACCGGCTTCTGTTTGTCTTCTGTGTGTATGTATTAATGCATGCTGTGATTTCCTGTAAGTGACAAGACACTTAGCTTAACTGTTATATACATGTATCTTTATTTTTAACTGTGTACTTGTTGTTGGAAATCCAAATAAATAAAATAAATAAATAAATAAAACTGGGTTACTATTACTAGATCTATTCAAAGTATAATAATAATTGTTCATATTATTTAGACATACATAAAACCCTACTGTAAGAGCTTAAGAACATCAAGACCCCAAATAAAAAGGCTTACAATTAATGCCAAAACTCGCTTAAACACTATACACTCAGAAAGGCAACCCCATAATACGAGGCAGATAGCGCAGTATACGTGGACCCTCGATAGAATTTAGCCACTGCGCCGCGTGGTATAATGTACCCAACATAGTCATAATTGGGTTAAGTCGGACGAACACTTAGCCCGTTTTTATGCAAAGTTGGGTTATGGGAAAGTGCTTTGTAAGTAACGATTTTTGAAATACTGTAAATATTTCTTATTCCTGAATTGACGAAAATGAACATAAATATATAAAAATTTATATATAAAACTCCGGAGTGCGTGTGTTCGTAATTCTTCTCCTACACGGCTTAATCGATTTAATTTGTTTTTATACTTATGTGATCACCAGGATGGTTCTTACTTATAGTTAAATCCAAAGGTAGGTATGTTGTCGACTGGTACGGAGTCTCAAGAAATTGTTAGTTTTTATAAAGAACAGCGGAGAGCCTTTTGACAAGGTAAACGCACGGGTTATTTTATAAGGGCCCACCTTTCCTATGGAGATTACGGAACCCTAAACATGAAAATATAAAGGCGGTGTTTACTGATTAGGTGAATTGTTTATGATTCCATATTTTATAGAATAGCACCTGAACAGCGGGTCATGCCTTTCTTATTTTATTGTCTAGCAATTGATTTTACAGTCCATGGTTCGTAAGTAATACGAGTTTCGCCTGCACAAATATCCAGGCTAAAACAATGTTTGTGGGATGTACCTTATTTGATTTGAGTCTGCGACTACACAATGCAGGAGTGTGCAAAGGGAGTGGACTAACGATATCGTGATAAAGTAAAGATATTGTGCACGTTCAGTTTTCTAAATGTTTATTTCACTATATTCTATACTTTTTCCGCTTTTACTAGGGATATTCTGACCATTAAATTATATAAGGAACTTCTCTCAAAATATGGAAATGTAAACATACCTACAATATCTCAAGGGTATCATTTTCCTTTTGAAGCGGTACTGGTTGCAATAACAGTGGCCGGGCTAATGAGAATGGCCCAGTGGAAGAATTAGTCCGGCTGGAGCGGCCGGCCGAACCTGATCGCCTTCTGAAATATAGAACGTAACATGTAGGCAGATATCGTTTTTGAATGGATACTATTTTATTATTACAGATCTTCTGGAAGATTATGGAGGCCATTCCCCAGTAGAATTAATTTTGAGTGCTTTTTATGGGACTATACAAATAAATGATTTATAGGCTAAGAAAAAAAATTGTGCAAGTATACTCAATGTACTATGTATGGGTTTTTATGTATTTATAAGTACGCTGATTGTGTCTGTATCTAAAGGTAATACATTGTATCTATCTATTACTTGATCTTATTTTATCTATTACAGTGATCACCGAATGGTCAGAGGCACATTAAATATTAATGTCAAAATGGAAAGATCGCGTCTGATGAAGTCTACGCTCCGACCTTCTTATGCACATATCCAAAACCCCGAGAACTTTCAACTCGAATTGGCAAACCGCTTCGAATTGCTAGACAGCAGCGCATCAGTGGACGAAATCAACAACAGGCTGGTAGAGACTGTCCATACGGTCGGGTCCAAGTATTTTAAGCCCCACCGTAAAAATAGACCTCAAAAACTATCCAACTACACCCGAAACCTCATGGCTGAGCGACGTTCCATGACGCTCCAAACCTCCGATGATGCTAAGTCCTATAGGCAGCTCAATGGACAGATATTGAAGTCCTTGCGACACGATTTACGGTCCTTCAATACAAGACGTATTGAGGAGACCATAGAGCAGAACAAGGGCTCCAAAGTGTTTGCAAGAGACGCGTCTATTGGGCAAAGCCAGTTGACGAAGCTGAAGACGGAGGACGGAAACGTAACGTCGAATAGGTCAGAGGTGCTCAGGGAGATAGAGAGGTTCTATGGGCAGTTGTATACCTCAGTAGCTGAACCTGTTGTTGACTTGGTAAAAGACCCAAGAGCTAAGCTAACCCGACACTACACTGAAGATATCCCGGACATCAGCCTGTGCGAGATTGGGATGGCTCTCAAACACCTTAAAAACAACAAAGCGCCGGGTGAAGACGGAATTACCGCAGAGCTTCTGAAAGCGGGCGGATCGCCGGTACTTAAAGTCCTTCAGAGGCTGTTTAATTCCGTCTTGCTCGAAGGAAAAACGCCGGAAGCGTGGAACAGGGGTGTGGTGGTACTCTTTTTCAAGAAAGGTGATAACACTTTACTGAAGAATTATAGGCCCATCACACTGCTGAGCCATGTTTATAAGTTGTTTTCGAGAGTCATCACGAATCGTCTCGAACGCAGGCTTGATGACTTCCAGCCTCCCGAACAAGCCGGTTTCCGGAAAGGCTTTAGTACCATAGACCACATACATACGCTGCGGCAGATTATACAGAAGACCGAGGAGTATAATCGGCCACTATGCTTGGCGTTTGTGGACTATGAGAAAGCCTTCGATTCGATCGAGACTTGGGCGGTTCTTAGATCTCTCCAGCGATGCCGCATTGACTATCGGTACATCGAAGTGTTGAAGTGCTTGTATAATAACGCCACCATGTCAGTCCGAGTACAGGGGCAGTGCACGAAGGTGATCCCCATAAAAAGAGGAGTAAGACAGGGAGACGTCATTTCTCCGAAACTGTTTACGGCCACCTTAGAGGACGCCTTCAAGCTCTTGGAATGGCAAGGACTTGGCATCAACATCAATGGCGAATACATCACTCACCTTCGATTTGCCGACGACATTGTGGTCATGGCGGAGTCGCTGGAAGATCTAGGACGAATGCTCGGTGACCTAAATAGAGTATCCCAACAAGTGGGTCTTAAAATGAATATGGACAAAACAAAAATAATGTTTAATGTCCATGTCGTACCCACCGCACTCACCGTTGGGAACTCCACTCTTGAAGTTGTCGACGAATACATTTACCTGGGACAGGCAGTCCGGTTAGGTAGGTCCAACTTTGAGAGAGAGGTCAATCGACGAATCCAACTCGGCTGGGCAGCGTTCGGGAAACTGCGCAACATCTTCTCATCCAAAATACCTCAGTGCCTAAAGACTAAAGTTTTTAGTCAATGTGTGTTACCAGTGATGATATATGGATCAGAGACGTGGTCTCTTACAATAGGTCTCATAAAAAAGCTCAGAGTTGCTCAGCGAGCTATGGAGAGAGCTATGCTCGGCGTTTCTCTACGCGATCGACTCAGGAATGAGGAGATTCGTAGAAGAACCAAGGTCACCGACATAGCCGTTAAGATTAGCAAGCTGAAGTGGCAATGGGCGGGCCACATAGCGCGTAGATCGGACGGGCGTTGGGGCAGAAAGATTCTAGAGTGGAGACCACGTATTGGCAAGCGCAGCGTGGGACGACCGCCTGCCAGATGGACCGACGATCTTGTGAAAATCGCAGGAAGTCGTTGGATGCAGGTGGCATCGGACCGGTTACGCTGGAAAGCGATTGGGGAGGCCTATGTTCAGCAGTGGACAAGTATAGGCTGAGATGATGATCTATTACTTGATGATTGGGGCACGAAATATTTATAAGGAAATGAAGGTATGTATGGTCGAAATTATCTCTATTTTTCTTGAAGGAAACGGAGATATGTGTGGTCAAAATTCCGTCAATTTTTCTTGGCTGAGAAGCCATGTAGTTACTAGAATCGTAGAACAGCCTCTTCTTTTTGGGAACCATCACGCTAGATTCCTTGCGAGGTAGACAGAGAGTACAGAGTTTCAACAGGTTGTCTCTTTGCAGATCTCCTTGGTATCCTCCACTCTCATAGTTCGTCTCATACACGCTCGCCGGTTACAGAGATTTTTTACTTACCTTTCAGATAAAACATGGTCTATTTCAGTAAGATCGCTCACTCTTCACGATCTTTCACTTTCGCATTGTATATTTTTGAAAAGTTAATCGTGCATATTTTATGAGATAATCAGTTACGTAGTATCTCAAAGTGCTATTAATGCAGTGGTGCTTCTGTTAGAACTAAACTGATTATCGCGTGCGGCGCGATGGAATTTCCGCCACAACGCCGCACCGCAGTTCTGCAGATAGACTAAAGTACGCCGTACTTTAGTTCGAGTCATTAGCTTGGTTTTTATTGTGTGGAATAAAATTGCTCGAAGTGTTTTTCAAAGGTAGTTATTGACGAATCACTGGAAGGAGAGCAAACATACCGAATCCCTTCTTCTACACTTATCTGGCCTTTTTAGGTTTAATCTACCTATCTATAGATTTAAGGAGATGAACCTCTCTCAGGCCACCAGTAGCAGCAGGCATGCGTAGTAGTGCTGGCTCATTTATAATAAAAAAATGTTTAAGAGTTCTTCTAGCCTCGAAAGTTATAAGCAACGTACTAATAGAGTAAAAATACTAGGTGACATTACATATCATTTTATTTATTTATTTATATCATCACGCCAGATACTTTGCGGGGTAGCCAGAGAGTATAGTTTCAACAAGTTCCTTGCTTTGCAGACCTCTCTCGCTTCCTCCACTCTCATAGTTTGTCTCATACATGCTCGGCTCTTACGGAAACTTATACCATTTTTTTAAACCTAACGAAGAAAGAATTACAAAACAGATATACAATGCAAAAGTGGAAGGATGTAGATTCCGGAGAAGACCTAGAATATCTTACTATGACCAAATAGACCGTGTTTTATCTGAAGGCCAAGTTAAGGGTCTCCGTAACCGGCGAGCGTGTGACGACCTATGAGAGTGGAGGAAGCCAGAGTGGTATGTAAGGAAAGAACTCTGTACTCTTTGCCTACCCTGCAAGGGATCTAGCGTGATGATATAGATAGATAGATATTATTATATATGCTTGATGTACTGGAAGATCTCGTAAAATATTGGTTATATAAATAGTACACAACGTTCGTTTTGGCATTTTACTAAAGGTAAACAAATCAAAAATAAGGCTCTTTAGATATTACTTTGTCATTTCAAGCTCAAAAACAAATAGTTATGGTGCGGCAAGGATGTTTTGGCCCGTGGATGACATAGGCGTGCAATAGGGGTTATCATTTAGTAAACTTTTCTTACTTCTAGGGAAATATTTCAACCGGTCCGCATGGTTACTAATTAAAAAAAGAACTCGGGTAAATGTCATAGCAAACGGCAACTTCGCGACTGACATAAAGTGACATTTCACTTGACAGCGTAGGTTCCGATTTTGGACGCGGGCCAATAAATCCTTGTATTACTGTACTAATATTATTATGTCATTCTTCTTCATATCGGTCATAAAATACTTGGCAGCTACGTATCATCTCGTTGATTGAAGCGCATAATAATCGGTTTTATTCATCATCATCTCAGCCTATACTTGTCCACTGCTGAACATAGGCCTCCCCAATCGCTTTCCAGCGTAACCGGTCCGATGCCACCTGCATCCAACGACTTCCTGCGATTTTCACAAGATCGTCGGTCCATCTGGCAGGCAGTCGTCCCACGCTGCGCTTGCCAATACGTGGTCTCCACTCTAGAATCTTTCTGCCCCAACGCCCGTCCGATCTACGCGCTATGTGGCCCACCCATTGCCACTTCAGCTTGCTAATCTTAACGGCTATGTCGGTGACCTTGGTTCTTCTACGAATCTCCTCATTCCTGATTCGATCGCGTAGAGAAACGCCGAGCATAGCTCTCTCCATAGCTCGCTGAGCAACTCTGAGCTTTTTTATGAGACCTATTGTAAGAGACCACGTCTCTGATCCATATATCATCACTGGTAACACACATTGACTAAAAACTTTAGTCTTAAGGCACTGAGGTATTTTGGATGAGAAGATATTGCGCAGTTTCCCGAACGCTGCCCAGCCGAGTTGGATTCGTCGATTGACCTCTCTCTCAAAGTTGGACCTACCTAACCGGACTACCTGTCCCAGGTAAATGTATTCGTCGACAACTTCAAGAGTAGAGTTCCCAACGGTAAGTGCGGTGGGTACGACATGGACGTTAGACATTATTTTGGTTTTGTCCATGTTCATTTTAAGACCCACTTGTTGAGATACTCTGTTGAGGTCACCGAGCATTCGTCCTAGATCTTCCAGCGACTCCGCCACGACCACAATGTCGTCGGCAAATCGAAGGTGAATGATGTATTCGCCATTGATGTTGATGCCAAGTCTTTGCCATTCCAAGAGCTTGAAGGCGTCCTCTAAGGTGGCCGTAAACAGTTTCGGAGAAATGACGTCTCCCTGCCTTACTCCTCTTTTTATGGGGATCGCCTTCGTGCAATGCCCCTGTACTCGGACTGACATGGTGGCGTTATTATACAAGCACTTCAACACTTCGATGTACCGATAGTCAATGCGGCATCGCTGGAGAGATCTAAGAACCGCCCAAGTCTCGATCGAATCGAAGGCTTTCTCATAGTCCACAAACGCCAAGCATAGTGGCCGATTATACTCCTCGGTCTTCTGTATAATCTGCCGCAGCGTATGTATGTGGTCTATGGTACTAAAGCCTTTCCGGAAACCGGCTTGTTCGGGAGGCTGGAAGTCATCAAACCTGCGTTCGAGACGATTCGTAATGACTCTCGAAAACAACTTATAAACATGGCTCAGCAGTGTGATGGGCCTATAATTCTTCAGTAAAGTGTTATCACCTTTCTTGAAAAACAGTACCACCACACCCCTGTTCCATGCTTCCGGCGTTTTGTCTTCGAGCAAGACGGAATTAAACAGCCTCTGAAGGACTTTAAGTACCGGCGTTCCGCCCGCTTTCAGAAGCTCTACGGTAATTCCGTCTTCGCCCGGCGCTTTGTTATTTTTGAGTTGTTTGAGAGCCATCCTAATCTCGTACAGGCTGATGTCCGGGATATCTTCAGTGTAGTGTCGGGTTAGCTTGGCTCTTGGGTCTTTTACCAAGTCAACAACAGGTTCAGCTACTGAGGTATACAACTGCCCATAGAACCTCTCTGTCTCCCTGAGCACCTCCGACCTATTCGACGTTACGTTTCCGTCCTCCATCTTCAGCTTCGTCAACTGGCTTTGCCCAATAGACGCGTCTCTTGCGAACACTTTAGAGCCCTTGTTCTGAGCTATGGTCTCCTCAATACGCCTTGTATTGAAGGACCGTAAGTCTTGTCGCAAGGACTTCAATATCTGTCCATTGAGCTGCCTATAGGACTTAGCATCATCGGAGGTTTGGAGCGTCATGGAACGTCGCTCAGCCATGAGGTTTCGGGTGTAGTTGGATAGTTTTTGAGGTCTATTTTTACGGTGGGGCTTAAAATACTTGGACCCGACCGTATGGACAGTCTCTACCAGCCTGTTGTTGATTTCGTCCACTGATGCGCTGCTGTCTAGCAATTCGAAGCGGTTTGCCAATTCGAGTTGAAAGTTCTCGGGGTTTTGGATATGTGCATTACAAGGTCGGAGCGTAGACTTCATCAGACGCGATCTTTCCATTTTGACATTAATATTTAATGTGCCTCTGACCATTCGGTGATCACTGCCGGTTTTTACCCTGTGGATCACGGAGACATCATTAAATATTTGTCGTTTGGTGCTCATTATGAAGTCTATTCGGTTTTATTGCATTTTGTAAATTACCTTGCTTTTTGTTTGGTTTTTGTTTAATTGCATTTTATAAAACAATGAGAAAACTCGAACCTGGCTGGACTGACTGAGCTAGTTCCTATAAATGATATATACAGATTCACATAAGAGTGTTGTTACAACTGTAGATGCTTTTTTCGTTTAAATACATCACTGAAATAAATGCAGTTCCTTTCAATGATAATATTGGTAAATAATATCGTATGTAAAAAAAGGTTTAGTACCCATGATGAGTCACGTGTTTTTTGTTTACCTTTAGTAAAATGTCAGAATGAACGGTATGTATATCTATCATACAAAAACAAATGCTTTGAAGAAAAGATAAATAGCATATTTGCCGTTTTATTGCTCACACAACCAAAAATGAAAAAGACGAAAAAATTTCTATCGACATGACATAAAATAACGAAGAGAAAAAACATGGAGCCGAACGAAATGATGAGAGAAAGGACCCCTCAATCGTACGAGCGCTTTCTCAGCACGCAGAGTTGAAGCGCTGTAAGCGTTTTTCAAAAAAATGTACCGATTGTATCATTCCGGCGCTTTATTAATGCGCGTTAAAAAACGCTTGAGTGAATGAGGAATAATTGTGTGAGCTCAAAATTGGTCGCTGCTACAGCTAATGCATATTCTAATGCTAATGCTTTGAATTCATTTATCTACCTACATCAATACTCGAATTATCCCTTACCAATTATTTCAGTACCGTGAAATTAGTACCATGGCTAATAATTAGCACTCCAGCCTCCCCGAGCCGCCATTGTGCTGCCTGAACCACCGGCAGAATGAATCAATGCGTGGAGATCTCTGTTTGATAACGACCCTCTGTTGGATAGGGCGGGGGTTGCTAACATTCAAGATTATGTACACTAGCTACCGACTATCCTCGGCTGAATGATGACCAGTGTTGGGTATTATTCAAGCATTTTTTAATTATAGGATCAATAAATTAAAATTCTAATTGCAATTAAAATTATCGCCCTAAGGTACTCCCGAATAACAATGAATTTTTATCGTCAAACGCTTTAGTCCCTCCTGTGAACATGGGTGATGTAGTCCACTCGAAACGTCGGGAGCTTAAAAATTAAAAATAAATTGCGATTATATTTGAAATATCTGAATTGAAATTAAATTTGTTTACTTTTATTTTGAACCAACTCTGATAATGATTGAAGATACAGGACTTACGTCCTGTATCTTGGACTTAATACTGGTAGTAAGCAAATTTGTCCTTCAATTGAATACATAAACTGGCCATAAATTGTAACCAGAAACTATTTTATAATTTTAAATTATCCTCGTTAGTGTTTCGAAGGTGTTTTGCAGGCAATCCTCGAAAATGTAAAAATCTACAGCAATTAAAAAAACGATCACGCCATATATCACCAGCTCAAAATAAAACGAAATAACCAGGAACCAATTAGTCAGCAAAAACATTTTGCCGTGGCACCGAGTGATTTCATCTGCCATCAACGGTGCAATCTCGTCCATTGTTTTTTCCGCGAATAGACACCGATTGGGCATTAATACTGCAGCTACTAGCAATCCAGTGGACATGTGCGGGTTAAATTCGATGCGCGTAGGCGCGCGCCTTATGAAGGATTTTGCACGGAAAAATACATACTGCGTAGATAATTAGAGTAAATTCATTAGAAACCTACTTACGACGTTGAGCGGAGCTGCTGCGTAAACAAACACAAATTTAAATATATTATAATAACTGTTCAGACTAAACGAGATTGGTTGCTATGACATTATTGATAGGTACTCGACATCGACCTTTGAAGCGGCTTACAAAAGTGATAACACATTAGGGCCCACACTACATTATTATGTACAGCAGGTACATAATAATGTAGTGTGGGCCCTAATTTCGTCTGCCATAATCTAAAAAAAGTGTTGTTTCATTTTTTTGTACTGGTAATATTAATATAACCTACATTACCTCCATAGTCGACGATCAAACGGTATCTCAACCAAACTAAATACACAATTTACTGAATTCTCCCTCGTCCCAGTTTTGGTATAAAACATAAACATTGCTAACAAAACAGACTGTTTATTCAGTCTGATTAGTTATTTATTTAATGATTTGTTTTGTAGATGATGTAAAAAATTGTGGAATAGACGAAAATTTTGAAACTTATGTATTTATGCGAAAACAAAAGTTAGAAAATCACAAAAATGGCGAAACAAGTATTGCGCCTATGAAAACTGTGTTCCTATTGCTAAAGTAATTATACACTTTTATTGAATTTATGTCATTTTGAACGTAATAGGCATTATGTGTTAACAAATCAGCTTATACTGTCCGGCTGTTGAGCAAAGGTCTTCTTTTATAAATAAAGTTGAAAGAGAATCAACTATGTTACACCACGCGGATCGAGTGCAGATTGGTAGAAGAAGATTGCTGACCACCCTTGAAACCAATCAAGTCACTTAAAAAGCTTACAACTTTGGCTGACAACTGCAACTTGAAGGGTAACCGGGACCAACGACTTTAGGAGAGTCAGTCTCGTGAAGTCGTTGGCCCGGTTAGCACGAGTTCAGAATAAAATAGAATAATATAAACGCTTATCCAAATCAGACTTACCGAGCTGAAAGTTTCTAAACCTTGGTGATCGTTACTAACATCATGGAACTACACCGCTACGAGCGGTTCCTTCCTGATGCCATTATGGAGTGCTTAATTAGTGTTGAATGGTTTTTATTTTTGTAGCCATTAATTTTCGACATTCAAAGGAAGAATTTGTACCAAGTAAATGAACGAATTATAGTAGACAGGCCAGAAACTAAGTTAGATGCTACAAAGTTATCTAAAGTCACAGCAAAACGTAAAGAGCATCTAAGGTCGACGGTCTTGTGCCAAAAAACACATTTTATTAAACATGTCTATTTCTCTCGCAAATAATTGTTTTTGCTTATCTTTTATTGTATTCGCTTTATCTGTGATCTGTTTCGTTTTGTGATTCCTCCAATAAATGTCCACCTGTGCCTTGCGGGTACTGTTGTGCGATAATTTTGTTTTTATGGTTTAAAAATTGTGCCTTGATTTCAATTTTTTTACATGTTTTGTGCTCAGGAGTTAAAATTCGACGACAGCTTGGACCAATAGTTAAGAATTTAAGCCGTTCCACCCATCGGATCCAGCTGTTGCAGGTTTGATCCACGCACGGGATAAAATAAATCTGTATGTGATCCAGAAATGGTTATTTCGGTCTGGGTTTTGTGTATGTGAAATTTATGTTTGTAGACGCACCCACGAGACAGGAATTGTTCCTAGCGTGGGGCTACGATTCAAGGGGCAGATTCCAATTGGAATAAATACGTCGCCATTCGAAATCACTGTAACAAGGTGTGTAGAGATTCATAGTTCTGTCCAAAACGGTAACCCAGCAAATGTCTGGAAATTTCTGAAATCAATGGGGATTGGTAAATCGCGAAAAGAAAACATTCCTAAAGATTTAGATATCAATCTTCTTAAAAACATTTCTCTGCTTCGTCTCACTTCGATAAGACTACAAAATTAAATACGATAAACTATCTTTCTTCCATACCGATTATTCTCCATATTTCTTTAGTCAATTTTCCGCTTGTTTTGAAGAAGAGCATAGAATCGATCACAACCAACGCAATTGGCAGCGATTGTATCACCCGTAATGTTGTCCTTCCTTTCCTGGATGAAATCGTTCCTACTATTTGCCATATTTCAAACAATTCCATATCCAGTGGCCACTTTCCATCGTCATGGACAGAAGCACAAATAACTCCTTTACCTAAGAAATCCAATCCTACTTCCTTGTGCGATTATCGTCCCATATCCATATTGCCTTTCCTATACAAGATCCTTGAGCGGCTCGTACATGATCAGATCAGCTGTTTTCTTAACAAAAACTGTGTCTTTAATCCTTTTCAGTCCGGTTTTCGCCCTGGTCATAGTACTGTTACTACTCTGGTGAATATTACGGATGATATCAAACTTGGAATGAAAAATAGTAATCTAACTATACTTACGTTGCTCGACTTCAGCAAAGCTTTTAATACAGTGGACTTTGATATTCTACTTGGGAGTGCTATGCTCTATTAACATATCTCCAACGGCGATTGATTGGTTTCGTAATTACCTGTTTGGTCGCCGGCAACGCATTCGCATCGAAGATACTTACTCTTCTTGGTGCAATACGAATGCCGGTGTTCCACAGGGTGGCGTTTTATCTCCTTTGCTCTTCGCTATCTTTATTAACTCTATTTCCAACCAATTACGTTCTTCATACCACCTTTATGCAGATGATCTCCAAATTTACTCACAGCTCCACTGACCAGGTTGTCGCAGGCTGTTTACACTATTAATGAAGATTTAAATAAAATATGCGACTGGAGTAAAAGTCATGGCCTCACAATTAGACGTGCACAGACATTAGCTACTTTTAAAATTATAGTTAAGAACCACTTCCTCTCTGTTGTCAATATCCGCTCCGCTCCGCTGTCATAACTTCTAACCTTTTGTATTTACCTATCCTTATTTATACGTAACGTTTATTTTTATTGCACTATGTATAAATTTAATATATTTCTTACTATATATGTATGTTATATTTTGTATATGTATAGTTACTTTATTCTGAATAAATGTACGCCACCAACTGCCCTTTATTTTTATTGTATTTCTTTGGACTTGGTTGTCTGGAAGAAATTGCTATTAGTAATAAGACTGCCAATTGTACTTGTTATTTTACAACAACTACTTTGTTATGTTATAATGCATTTGGTGTGTACAATAAAGAGTATTATATCTATCTATCTATCTATTTACGTTTATTCTATTTCTATCTTATCATCGTTGTATTAATAGTATTTATTACACTTCTGATAGAATCGATCGTCGAAACATTTTGACAAGCCATGTACCTTTGCATATTGTCCTATATTATTTTGAACCCGGGGATCTTGAAACAAAAAACTTTATGGAGACAAATTCCATTGAGAAAAAGAAATTTTAATCTCAAATTAACTTGGAAATTGTTTTTATTAGTCGGAACTTGCCATCTTTGAATTATTACATTGGAAGTTCTGAAAAATTCGCCGATTTCTTTTCTACTTCTTAAACGTTTTGAGGCCATTATTTCAATGGCGGTGGTAAAGTTAAACTGCTCTACCTCACGGCTTATCAAACTTTTAGCAAATTTATTTATAAAAGTCTGTGTAACCTTGGTTTTCGGTATGTTCAGGTATTAATTCACCTTAAGGGCAGAGTGTATACGTGAGTTCATAAACAATACTCGTTAAAAGAAAATATACGATAAAGGATTTTTTAGCTATCTAATTAAAAAGAGATGATTATTTTTGTCTTTGTTTTTAAAAATAAAATTGTTGTTAATTTTAATTTAAGTAAATTAAAAATAACAACATAATTTTGTAGAAATTTTGATATAATGCCTAAACTAACTATCTTTCTTTCTTTCTTAATGTTTTTTTTTTCTCCCTCGTTAGTCTACTGACGTATGGTGTAGCTGATAATCATGAAGTTTTGGATTCCGACCCTAGGTAGTTTTCTTTTTTATCGATTTTTTTAATAGGCTTGGGTCCGGTATAAATACAGTAGGTTCGCTTCTATTACATTGGAATACTCGCTGTACCCCGCGACATCGCCTGCGAGGAAAATAACAAAAAATATTTTTTTTAAATAAAAGTAGCCTAACTTTCTTCTTATAACATCAGCTATTAGCTAGTGTCAGTCCCGTCAAAATCGGTCCAGCCGTTTCAGATATTAATCGGAACAAACAGACAGACAAAAATTTTAAAATTGTGTATTTGTTATAAGTACCTTATATACTTTCATATGCATTTAGTAAACAGTTGTTATTTTGACATAACATACAATCACTTCAAATATATTTGTATGGATATTTTTTTTTGTATAGATATTATCGTCTCCATACTGTATAACTCCTACAATTTATTTATTTTATTTTATTTATTAAAACAAAGATGTCAGCTGTCACGGTTGTAACTGCAGATTCACGACATTTCTCTCAGTTTCACAGTAGGTATCCACCAAACCTTAAGCTTAATTTGACCAAATGAAATGGTGTTTGCGAACGAAATGAAAGCAACTCAAGGGCCTAAATAAAATCATTTCACACAAAACAAAGGACCTGTATACAAATCCGGGGGTTCATAAATCTTCCCTATGAATAAGTCACTTTATACCGGGTAAATTAAAACTTAATACAACTTTGATCTTATGTAAGTGGAGAGAGAAATGAATCAAGTTTTTGTGTTAATTTATTGTGGTTTTACAAAGAATTTATTGCTTAAGTGCTTTTGTTGGTAAAAACGGTTGATTATACAATGGACTTAAACTTGAGTGTACTTTATTATCATTAAAATAGAAGTGTTATTTTCTGGTAAGATTTTAAAATAGAAGTGTCATAAGATTTTGGTGCTTTGTTAATGCTATGGTCTGTCGGTTAAATTTCTTTCTATATTCGTTCGAATCGGCATGGAAAATAGTGTCATGTTTACACGATCCAGAGGTATTTGTATCAGTCTAGATTTGTGTCTGTAATATTTTGTATTTTTGAAGAGGTTACCCGGCACTATTCCAGACTTCGGACTCATACTGGGAATTTTTCGTTAGAAAAACTACATTTATCCGACCTAGGATTTGAACCCAGGACCTCGTGATCACAAAGCGATGCGCTTTGCCACTAGACCAACGAGACAGTCTTGAAGAGGTTATAGCGATTAAAGAGGATACACTTATTCTTTTTCAGCCGAAAGACGTCCACTGCAGGACAACAGCCTCCCTTAAAGATTGCCACAACGACCGGCTTTGTGCTGTACGCATCCAACTTCTACCCGCGACCTTCACAAGGTCATCGGTCCATCTTGTAGGGGCCTACCCACTCCACGTCTTCCGGTACGTGGTCGCCATTCGAGAACCTTTTTGCCCCAACGGGCGTCAGTTCTACGAGCGATGTGCCCCGCCCACTGCCACTTAAGTTTAGCAATTCTGAGTGCTATGTCAGTGTGTTTGGTCCTCCTGCGGATCTCCTCGTTTCTCTCTCCGTGCATAGTTCTCTCCATCGCCCTTTGGGTGACCTTGAGCCTTCTTATGAGGCCCATCGTAATCAACCATGTCTGAGTGCCGTAAGTCATCACTGGCAACTCACACTGGTCAAAGACTTTTGTCTTGAGACACTGCGGAATTTTGGACGAGAAGATGTTACGTAGCTTCCCGAACACCGCCCAGCCGAGCTGGATTCGACGATTGACTTCTTTCTCGAAGTTAGACCTACCTAATTGGATTCTTTGTCTCAGGTATATATAATCGTCAACAACTTCGAGCGTAGAGTCTCCAACCTTTATAGAAGTTGGTACTACATGGACGTTTGACATGATCTTCATCTTGTCCATGTTCATTTTAAGACCTACTTGTTGAGAGACTCTACTGAGGTTGTTAAGCATGGTACTGAGGTCTTCCAGGGTATCAGCCATGAGCACGATATCATCGGCAAATCGAGGGTGAGAGATGTACTCGCCGTTGATGTTGATACCTAGTCCTCTCCAGTCTAGAAGTTTGAAGACATCTTCCAGCGTGGCGGAGAACAGTTTCGGGGATATAACGTCTCCCTGTCTCACACCACGCTGCAGTTGAATAGTTGTTGCAGGTTTCGAGCTCTGGTCCGGAAGGCGAACTGATATGGTAGCGTTTTGGTACAAACTCTTCAGCACCTCGATATACCGGTAGTCTACTTGGCACCGCTGGAGAGACTGTAGTACAGCCTAAGTCTCGATCGAATCGAAGGCCTTGTCATAATCCAGAAACGCTAAGCATAGTGGCAAGTTGTACTCTTAAGTCTTCTGTATGACCTGTCGCAGCGTATGAATGTGGTCTATGGTGCTGAAGCCTTTTCGGAAACCGGCTTGTTCGGGAGACTGAAAGTCATCGAGTCTGCGCGCGAGATGATTCGTGATGACTCTCGAAAACAGTTTATAGATGTGGCTCAGAAGTGAGATGGGTCTATAATTCTTCAAGAGGGTTTTATCACCTGTTTTGAAGAAGAGAACTACCACACTTCCACGCCATAACTGTGGCGTTTTGCCCTCGGGGATGACGGTCTTGAATAGATTCTGGAGAGCCCTCAATATCGGCTTTCCACTAGCCTTGAGAAGCTCGGCTGTTATACCGTCATCGCCTGGCGCCTTGTTGTTCTTGAGCAGTTTGAGAGTCATACTAATCTGGTACAGACTGATGTCCGGGATGTGTATAGTGGTATAGTGACGGGTTAATATGGATCTTGGGTCTATGGCCGGATTGCAGACAGGTGGTTGTACTGATGTGTATAGCTGGCCGTAGAACTTCTCGACTTCCCTCAAGAGTTCCGGTGTAGAGGATACAATCTTGCCGTCTTCGGTCTTCAGCTTACTCAACCGGCTTTGTCCGATAGACAGATCTCTTGCAAACACTTTAGGGCCTTTGTTGTGCTCGATAGTCTCTCTTATTTTGTCAGTATTATACTCGCGTACATCGCGAGATCTGTCTATTGAGCCGCTGGCGTTCGGAAACTTTTTTTGAAGACTGCATCATCCTGCGTCTTTCCTCCATAAGCTTGAGGGTAAAGTCTGAGAGCTTTTTGGTTATTTTTGTACGGTGAGTTTTAAAGAACTTGTGCCTGACTGTATGGACAGTTTCCACTACCCTGCTGCTATAATCGTCCACGTTTATGCAGGCTAGGCTTTCGAAGCAATTCTGCAGTTCGAGCTGAAAGCTATCGGGCTCCTGAATCTGGACAGGTGCTGGACGGAGTGTAGACTTCATTAGTCTAGACCTTTCAAGCTTGAAATTGATATTCAATGTGCCTCTTACTAGTCGGTGATCACTTCCAGTTTTAGCTGCGTTGATCACAGAGACATCATTGAATATGTGCCGCCTCGTCGACATGATGAAGTCTATCTCGTTTCTTGTAACACCGACAGGGTTCACTCAGGTCCATTTATGGGCCCACGAGGATACCGTAATATATCCTTTGAGGCGGCAACCCTCTTGGCGCGCTTTCCGCCGCTCGATATCCTGGCGGACATGGACGCGAGGGTTTACGACCAGACTCGTGGCGTCCGCCAAAGCGGCGAGGGCGTGCCTGCGCTCGAAGAAGTGAGACGGCGGGAACGACGAAGCGCTCTGGAGGAGTGGCGCGCGAGGCTCAGTCAAGAGCACATCGCGCGCAAGCGTCCAAGCTATTCTGCCATCCTTCGAAGCCTGGCACCAGCGGAGAAGAGGACGAGTCACCTATAGACTTACTCAGATAATCACCGGTCACGGTTGCTTCGGTAATTATCTGAGGAAGATCGGACGCGAGGCGACAACGACTTGTCACCACTGCGGTGGGGACCAGAATTCCGCCCAGCACACGCTCGAAGAGTGCCTAGCGTGGGCCTCCGAGCGGCGGATCCTGGTCGACCGGATCGGACCGGACCTCTCCCTGCCGGCAATAGTAGCGGCTATGCTGGCAGGGGAATCGGCGTGGGGGGCCGTATCCTCCTTCTGCGAGACTGTAATGTCCCAGAAGGAGGAGGCTGAGCGGGATCAGGAGAGAGCCGATCCTGCTCGACGAAGGCGACGGCGCCGGGGCGGAGGCACAGCCCACCCAGGCCCCCCAGCCCAATAGCCCGGGGCTTAAGAGTACGGGCTAACTCACGTCTCCCGCCGTAATATTTGGCGGGGGACCCCCCCTGCACCAACATCAGCAGGGAGTGCCTTCGGGGTCGCGGACGCAAGGGGCGGGGGCCTTGAGCGTTCTTCACGAGCGACCCCGAGGAGGACGGCGGCGGCTCACATCGCCGTGAGCACCGCGTTGGTGCGGGGGGAAGCGTGTCATTAAGTCTCCCCCCGAAGGCGGGCTCTTCAGAGCGTGGCACAAGAGGGGCACAAGTGCGTTCTATACGGAGATCCCGGAGTCCCTCCAAAGTGCTGATGTCGGCCACCCTGGGGTTTTTAGTCGGTAGGAATCCGACACGCCCCGCGAGCGTCCCTCAAGGCTCGCGGAAGTCCTATGCAGGATTTTCCCCAGGTAAAAAAAATAAAGATCCATTTATGGTGTTTCCGCTTCTGGAAAAAGGAGTTCATCTTAAAGAGTCCCTCCTTCTCCATGAAGTCAGCCAGCCGTTGGCCCCGGTGTTTCCATTATCCAGTACCAAAGGTTCCCACCCTCAGCTCATCGTCGCCTCGTCTGCCCAGTTTCGCGTTAAAGTCCCTCATGACAACGGTGTAGTGAGTTTTAGAGGTATGTATGGCTCTAGATATATCCTCATACATAACCTCTACCTCATCGTCGGGGTGTGTCGAAGTCGGTGCGTATACCTGTATAATTTTCAGTGAATACCTTTCAGTCATTTTGAATATCAGGTACGCTACCCTGGTCGACACACTCTCGATCTTGACAACGTTGTTCACGAGAAACCTGTGGACTATAAACCCAACACCACCCTGGGACTGCTAGTCGCCCTCGCGGAAGTGTACATGTGATATAAGTGTACCGGGGATTCTTAGCACCCCCTGCCCCGCTGTTACCGTGGCTGCTACCGTGGCCAGGACTAGCGGGGCCGCCGGGAACTGGGGGCCCTTTAATATTTGTGGAAATCATTAGGGGGATGATACTATAATCGCCACGCTTGGCAGGCGGGTTGGCGATCGCAGTATAGCGTCAGTAGGTATTAAGAGGACGCTGCTGCCCATCCTCTCGTCTTACAAGCCCGTTATACACCTCTTACGGCACCTGTGGGCTATGATCTCCTAGCAGTTACCCAACTAACTAGGGCTTTGGATGCCATGTGTATCGCCATTCCAGAGAGTGGTGCCCTGCTTCCGGCAGCACTCAGCCCAAGCGAGCCCTCTTCCGGTGTGGCACCAGAGTACTGCCTCGCTTGAACTACCGCTTGCGGTATTTGTTGCTGGATTTGGTCGCCACTTACGACCCGCTGTTAGTCCAGCATGCGGTGGGGAGACTGCATTCTTGATCCGTCCTCACACGGAATGATACACTTATAGCTTAATGCAATTATTAAAAACTTAAGTCTTACATAGACAGCTAAGCTTAATACAGTATTAAGGTATTATAGTATGACCTAGCCCCTACGATGACACTGACAACAGGATCAGTATTTGTGTCTAAAATAGTTTTCAGATTCATTTCCATTAAGATTCGAAGCTCCATTTTATTCACAAACCCCTTAGCAAATGTGGTCGGAGCCAGCAGCCTCTGACTTCGGAGCTGAACCATTAGTCTTTTGATCTCAGCAGTTCTTGCCCATTAAAAACATCTTCACTTCACAGCCTTGATAAATGGTATTGTCTGCTCTCTTTACAGAAACGATTCGCTGAAGAGTTTATGTGTAGATTTAACTTTTAGTGTATTATGGAGATGTATTTTGAATGAATGAGAATATGAGTAAATGTTGAGATGTTTGGCTGTTTGGATGTTTGTTACTCAATCACGCTAAACGGATTTGGATGAAATCTTACATACAGAAAGTTTATTAACTAAATTAACACATAGGATACTTTTTATCCCTGAAAAATGTTAGGTTCCTGTCTAAAGCCAACACGGTCGAGTCGCAGCCAGAAACTAGTAAATAATAAACAAATAAAAGGAACACGGTCACGCCTTTATTCCCTAAGCAGGGGTGACAGAGGTGTACTGTGTACACGATGCTGTTAAATCCCATGTTATAGGAGGAAAGCCTATTACCATTATACCAGGTACAATGACAAATTCCGGACCGATACTGGGAATTTTTCGATAGAAAAATTCCATTTGTCCGATTCCGATTAGAACCCAGGACCTCGTGATCGCTACGCGTATTATTAGCCATTAGACCGACGAGGCAGTCAAACATTTTTTTTAATAGTATATGAATTTATATTTGTTATTGATAAAATAATATTACTTCTGTATGATTAAGGGGTCCATGGTGCAACACTGTATCGCCTTTACCCACTAAGCGGTGGTGGCAGAGGTGTATTATTAACCCAGCAAAGTCATGCCCCTTAGCGACCCACTCTGCCTAACTTTCGTCTCTTCAGCTTATTTACTCTCAACAAGTGATAAATACAAAGTGAATATCCTATTATTGAGTCCACAATCCACATTTTTGGCCCCATCGTCAATTACCATCAGCTGCGATATGAGTCAATCGCTACTAGTCCTTAATTTAAAAAAAAAACTAGTGTTGTCTAATAAAGCTGGTAGTGATTTTCTAACGTTTTTAAAACCTGGTAATACTAAAACTAATGTCACCTATTGTTCTGGTGAACCATAGACACATACGAACTAGTTTTGATACACGGTAGATTAATGTTATGTTACCTCTATATCTATCTATATCATCACGCCAGATCCCTTACGGGGTAGGCAGAGAGTACAGAGTTCCAACAGGCTCTTTCCTTACATACCTCTCTGGCTTCCTCTACTCTCATAATTCGTCTCATAAACGCTCGCCGGTTACGGAGACTCCTGACTTGTCCTTCAGATAAGACCCGGTCTATTTGGTCATGGTAAGATAGTCTAGGTCTTCCCCGGTACCTACATCCTTCCACTTTCGCGTTGTATATCAGTTTTGTCATTCTTTCTTCGGACATTCTTTCTATATGCCCGAACCAACGGAGCATACCCTTTCTCATCTTTACACCGATATTCTCTTTCATACCTATTTGCTTTCTTACTACGCTGTTGCGAATACGGTCGGTCAGCTTCACTCCGCACATCTTCCGCAGAGCTCGCATTTCCACCGCATTTATCCTACTTTCATTCTCCTTCTTACATACCCAGCTCTCGCTGCCATATAACAGCGTTGGGACAAGCACTCCATTATGTATGGCCAGCTGCGCTTTTCGGCTTAAGTGCCGGCTCCCAAGTAGCTTTCCCATCGCGCCATTCACTCTGTTCCCTGCACTCACTCTTCTCTCTATGTCAGCGGTGTATTTTCCATCCTTACTGAATGCGCATCCAAGATATACAAACTCATTCACTTGCTCCAGCACATCGTTCCCAACCACAATCCTTGCATTCGTTCTGGTTTCTTCCCGTTCAAAAACCATAATTTTGGTTTTCTTCACATTCAAATGTAAGCCATTTTTCATGCAGTCGTCTTTCATAACTGTGACTAGTGATTGCAGATCAGTGGCTGTTGGCGCTATCAAAACCGCGTCATCTGCATATAGTAGATGATTTACCACTAGATCACTCATTTGTACACCTTCATTCATCGCTTTCAGTCTTTGAAGACTTTTATCCAAATATATTATAAACAGTCTAGCGGACAACACGCAACCCTGCTTGACGCCGATTTCAACGTCAAACCAGGGTGACATGTTACCACCCACCCGTACGCATGCCTTGCAGTCCACATAGGTGGACTGGACGGCCCGCAGCAGAGTGCCATTTATACCATACTCAGGCAAAATGTCCCAAAGTCTCTTTCGCACAACTCTATCAAACGCCTTCTCCAGATCTACAAAACCGCAGAAAACCTTCCGGCCCACTGCCAGATGCTTCTCTACGATGTTGCGAAGGGAGAAAACTTGATCCGAACATCCTCTTCCGGACCTGAAATTCGTTATGTTACCATTCCATAAAATCAACATAATTTCAATTTAACATCTCTGAATGTGAAATCTTATTAAATTCCATGGCATTGCATTGATGGATTGTGTAGATGATGTTTGAAGTCTTCAGACAATTAGTATTTTACTTTAAAAATTGAAAAAAAATACAAGAAATTGATTTAATATCTAAAAGGCGATAAATATAAGGTTCCCAGTGTAGCAAACAAATAGAAAACCAAGGACTCGAAATCAATAACATGAAAGAATGCTATAATATCTATGTAACTCCCTCCCTACTCCTTCCCATCACTCATTCCTCCACTCTCCTGTGTGTATAGATGGTTTCCATAAAATCAAAAAAAATGATTTACACGATTTTTTGCTTATGCTCTACTATTTTTTAGTCATATATATATATATATTAGTATTCAAGTATTAGATACCTTTATTCCCAGTTCATCCAGGTCGCACGGCCTAATTTATTTTAAATTTGCCGCTATATTCCATTCTCAGCTTTTCAGTGAAGCAGCTGAGATTAACATGTGATCAACAATATATTTCAAATTAAACAACTTGACATTATGTCGAAATTAGACAGAATTAATATTGAAATCGGATCGATACTTTAGTGGAGGAGAATACCAAATGTACACAATCAATGGGCTACAATCTAACCACTACACCAAGATATCATACTACTATATTTTATATTTTTCCAGTATTACTTGGATATTCTGACCATTAAATTATGTGGGCAAGTATATAAGGAACGTCACTCAAAATATGAAAATGTAAACATATCTACACCAACTCAAGGGAGTATAATTTTCCATTTTAAGTGTTATTGGTTGCAATAACAGTGGTCGGGCTAATGAGAATGGCCCAGTGGAAGAATTAGTCCGGCTGGAGCGGCCATCGGCCGTTGAACCTGATCGCCTTCTGAGATATAGAACGTAACATGTAGGCAGATATCGTTTTTGAACGGATACTGTTTTATTATTGCAGATCTGCTAGAAGATTATGGAGGCCATTCCCCAGTAGAATAAATTTTGGGTGATTTTTATGGGACTGTACAAATAAATAATTTTTGATACATTTTATAGGCTAATTAAAAAAAATGTGCAAGTACACTCAATGTACGAGAATATGTATGGGTTTTTATTTATTTATAAGAACGTTAATTGTGTCTGTATCTTATGATAATACATTGTATCTCTACGGTTTTTCGCTGACCTTAAATACATACAGATTACTTTATCAAAACTTGATGAGTGGAGCACGAAATATTTATAAGGAAATGAAGATATGTATGGTCGAAATTATCTCCATTTTTCTTGAAGGAAACGGAGATATGTGTGGTCGAAATTCTGCCAATTTCACTTGTGTGTGGATCCATGTAGTTAGTAAAATTGTAGAGCAGCCTTCCAAAAAGAATTTTGGGAGCCCTCACGCTAGATTCTTCGCGAAGTAGGTAGAGAGTACGGAGTTTCAACAGGTTGTTTCTTTCTCCACTTTCATAGTTCGTCTCATACACGCTCGCCGATTACAGAGATTTTTGACTTGCCTTTCAGATAAGACATGGTCTATTCCATCGTAGTAAGATAGTCTAGGTCTTCCCTGGTACTTACATCGTTTCACTTTCGCATTGTATATTTTTGAAAAGATAAATCGCGCATATTTTGTAACTGAATCAGTTACGTAGTATCTCATAGTGCTAGTATTGCAGTTGTGTTTCAGTTGGAACTAAATTGATTATCGCGTGCGTTGCGATGGAAATTACGCCACAACGCCACACCGCAGTTCTGCAGATAGACTAGCTACGGCGGACTTTAGTTCGAATCATTATCTCGGATTTTATTGTGTGGAATAAAAGTGCACGAAGTGTTTTTAAAAGACTGATGAATCACTGGAAGAAGAGAAAACTAAGCAGAGTCGTTTTTCTACACTTACCTGGAATTTTAGGTTTAATAAAATGGTGCAAGTAGTCCGTAATAGGCGAGCGTGTAAGAGACGAACGAGAGTAGAGGAAGCCAGAGAGGCCTGCAAGGAAAGGATTTGTTAAAACTATACTCTCTGCCTACCCCGCAATGTACCTGGCGTGATGATATAAATAGATAGATAAATAAAATAATGTGTAATGTGACTTAGTATTTTTACTCTATTAGTACGTTGCTTATAACTTTCGAGGAGGAGGAGGAGAAGCGCACTTAAAGTTTTTTTTTATTATATAAAAGTCAACACCACTAGGCATGCCTGTTTTTTTACTAGTGGATTGAAAGACGTTCATCTCCTTAATTCGCGTCTTCGCCGATTTGTTTTATGTACAAAACAAGTCTTTGTGTGAGCTACAGATATCAATTGATCGCATCTGGCTGTTTGTTGTGGCTTATAACGTGTATGGGGCACCGTTTAGTAAAAATACACTACGTAACAAATCGAACGCGCACCGTAACACAGAACTGTTCATATTCCCAATTAGGAGTAAATTCGAAACCAATCGCGAGCGAGTGCGGACCCGCGAGTGACCTCGTCCCACGGAAAAAGGTCGAACGACTTTTACCGACCTTTTTACCGTTGGCGACTAAACTTTATATCGGGGCACATTGTACCTGTACAAATTTACGTGTTAAGTTCCATTTTTATTGCACGCAGTTCTAGTGTGACCTCTGTGAAATAGGTGCGGTGGTATATTTTCGGTAAGTAAAGAAGACAGGATAAGTGAGATTTGCAATTGTAGTGTTTTTGGTGGCAATTTGATATGTTGCTTTCATAGGTATAGTGCGACAAGGGTCTTTTGGCCCGAGTATGACATTGATAAGGGGCGTTGGTGTGAAAATAGGGTTATCATTTAGAAATGTTTTTCTACTTCCAGGGAAATATTTCAGCAGGTGGATCCGCAGGGTTACTAATCAAAAAAAGAACTTGAATAAATCTCATAGCAAACGGCAACTCTGCGACTGTCCTGACATGATTTTCACTTGATAACAGCGCTAGTTCCAATTTTGGTTGCGTGCCAAAAGATCCTTGTCGGCCTGTAGGCAAGAGGTACATCATCACACTTCTTTCAATTCTTTTATCCAACTAATATTATAAATGTCAAGTTTGTATGTTTGGATGTTTGTTACTTAATCACGCAATAACGGCTAAACGGATTGGATAAAATTTGGCACACAGATAGTTTATTACCTGGTAAAACACATGGGGTATTTTTATCCCGGAAAAATTGTTCCTGTCTAAAGTCAACGCGGATGAAGTCGCGGGCAGAAACTAGTAATAGTATAATTTAAGACTTGATATTTCAATCATCAGATTCATCATTCATATTATAAAGTACAGCGGTGTACTAAGTACACCCACTTTTTGCCGACGATGTTAGGTCTCATGTTATAGGGGGCGAGCCTATTGCCATATACCAGACACAATTTTTGGTTAGAAAAATAACATTTTTCCGTCCTAGGATTCAATGAACCCGGGATCTCATGATCACAAAGCGATGCGTTTTGCTACTAGACCAACTCGGCAGTCAGGTTATAATGTAGCTGATAAATATTTTTTAACTGATGTTGAAAAATCGCAACAGCCTAGTGAGAAAGTGTGTAGGTATGGGAGATAGTATCGGTGTTAAGGTGAGAAAGGGCTCCGTTGGTTCGGGCATATAGAAAGAACGTCGGATGAAAGAATGACAAAACAGATGTAGATACAGAGGAAGACCTAGACTGTCTTACCATGACCAAATAGATCGTGTCTTATCTGAAGGGCAAGTCAAGGGTCTCCGTAACCGGCGAGCGTGTACGAGACGTGTAAGGACGTGTAAGGAAAGAACCTGTTGGAACCCGGTACTCTCTGCCTACCCCGCAAAAGATCTGGCGTGATAGATAGATGTTATTATATACGCCTGATGTACTGGAAGATGTAGTAAAATAATGTTTATATAAATACTAAACGACGTTCGTTTTGGCATTTTACTAAAGGTAAACAAATCAAAAATAAGGTTCTTTAGATATCACTTTGTCATTTCAAGCTCGAAAACAATTAATCATGGTGCGACAAGGATATTTTGGCCCGTGGATGATATTGGTGTGAATTAAGGGTTATCATTTAGTAAAATGTTCCTACTTCCAGGGAAATATTTCAACAGATCTATACTAATTAAAAAAAGAACTAGGACGAATTTCATAGCAAACGGTGGCAAACGGATTTTGGCGGGAAATCGAAGAGTGATGTCGTCAACTTGTTTTAATTTGCAAAACTTATGTTATTTCGAATTATAATATCTAATGTTGGTGGAATATTAACCATTATGTATTCTTATATGTGCATGAGTGAAGGTAATTGTAACAAAGTGATAAAACGTGCCTTTTCGATTTCTCTCAAAACGGCCACCAAAAAAGGGTGGCAAACGGCAACTTCGCGACTGACATAAAGTGACATTTCCTAGATCCTTGTATGACTGTACTAATATTAATATGTCATTCTTCATCATATCGGTAATAGAATACTTGATAGCTACGTATCATCTGGTTGATTGAAGCGCATAATAATCGGTTTTATTGCATTTTGTAAATAACCTTGTTTTTTGTTTGGTTTTTGATTAATTGCATTTTATACAACAATAAGTAAACTCGAACATGGCTGGACTGACTGCGCTAGTTCCTATAAATGATATATACAGATTCACATAAGAGTGTTGTTACAACTGTACATGCTTTTTTCGTTTAAATACATCACTGAAATGAATGCAGTTCTTTTCAATGATAATATTGGTAAATAATATCGTATGTAAAAAAAGGTTTAGTACCCATGATGAGTCAGGTTTTTTTGTTAACCTTTAGTAAAATGCCAAAACGAACGGACTGTATATCTATCATACAAAAAAAAATGCTTTGAAAGAAAGATTAATACTTTTTTGCCGTTTTATTGCTCTCACAACCAAAAATCAAAAAGACAAACAAATGTCTATCGACATGACAAAAAATAATAAAGAGAAAAAAACATAGATGCCGAACGAAAAGATGTAGAGAAAGAACCCTACAATCCTACCAGCGCCTTCTCAACGCGCAGAGCTGAAGGGCTGTAAGGGGTCCTCCATTAATCACATGGTGTATTCACCAACTTTTTTACCCCTTTCTCCCCCCTGGTGACGTGGTGAGGATTAAGGCTACCCTCGCCCTACCCAAAATCACGTGTATTTTTTTGGTACAAAGTATCTTAAAAATTTTCAAGGCGAGTCAAACTCACGCGCCGCTTTTATCTATACAATATATATATTCTTAGAAATTACTCACAAAATTTATTAAAAAAAAATAACAAGTGGGAATACCTGACTCATATTAATTATTTACAAATTATTCAAAATAACAATCAGTTGAAACTAATTAATCGTTAACTATAACCTAATCAGAAATACACCACGAGCGACATAGAGATACGTCCGTCACGTCCGAAAGCCGAATGAAGAAAGCCCCGATCTGTCTGCTGTGCTCCTTTTTATATAATAATAATAATAATAAAACTTTATTTAACCAGATTATTTCGTACATTAACAATAAGGGAGCGACAATGGAGCAACAACATTGGTACATTATTACGAATAGGTGGGTGAGCTCTGTTCTCCTAGATAGGTTATAAAATAACCTGTGTTAAGGAGACGCAGTGCGATTCCCTTAAGGTTTACATTATAAAATGTTGTTTACGTATACATATGATAGTACTAGTAGGTAACATTGACATAACAATAATAATAAAAATAAATGTGTTTGTGTGTGTGTGTGTGTGTGTGTGTGTGTGTGTGCGTGCGCGCGCGTGAGTGTGGGTATGGGCAAGAGAGAGAGAGAGCCTATTGTGATACTAGTGATATAGAAAATATTCTGTGTCGTCATATGTTTTGTTTTGGAGAAAACGGCGGACAGTCCTTTTACAATTGAAAGAAGAAAGACTATTGATGGGGCATTTGGCATTAATTTTGTTATAGAGGGAGGGGCCGAGGTAATAAAAGAATTTCCTTGTGAAGGATACTCGGGTTTTTGGTAGGGTAAATATTAAGTCATTACGACGTTTGGTGGTTGGTTTGTGTGGGATTTTTTGGTGTTGTAATAAGATCGTACACAAAATGAATATTTGCCTTATATTGAGCACATTCCAATTTTCATACAGCGCAATGGTAGGAAACAATATTGGGCGGAAGGTGGCTACTTTTAAGATGGCTCTGTGCGCAATTTCTAGTGGCTTGAGAGTCGTTTTAGCAGCACCTCCCCAACTTGTGATACAGTAGCTGATGATTGAGTAACACAAGGCATAGTATACATTGCGGATAGCAACTGAGTTTGCAACATAACGAAGGGTTTTAAGGATATACATTAATTTTCGAACTCTTGCCGTAAGAAAATCTATATGGGGTTTAAATTTAAGATTTTTGTCAAGAATGATACCGAGGTATTTGCTGTGGTCACTAGACGTAAGTGAAGGACATTGGCAAGTTAGTGTATTCGTGAGACAAGCATGAGCTTTTATAGATATTGTAGATTTGGGCTGTGAAGCAGAGCTGATTGAGAAAGTAATAAACTTAGTTTTTGAAGTATTAACAGTAAGAGTATGGGAGTGAAGCCATTTTACAGTGAGATCAAAACCTTGTTGAGCTTTGTGCTCAAGTTCTGGGACAGAATTAGCGACAAATGTAATTGCGGTGTCGTCTGCAAATGACACTACTTTTGCGTTAGCGATATTTAATTTGCAAAGGTCATTTATAAACACAAGAAATAAGGTTGGACCTAGAACACTCCCTTGCGGGATTCCGTAATTACTACAAGGCAACTCATCACTATTGTGGTTATCTATTTTAACAATTTGTGACCGATTCGTAAGATAACTCCGAAATAATTGCAACTGTGGCCCCCTAACACCCATACCCTCTAACTTTAATAAAAGAGAAGAAATAGGAACAGTGTCAAATGCTTTTGTAAGATCTATAAAAATGGTTAAAACTTTTTTGTTATCATTTAGGTTATGTATTATATAGTTAGTCAGATCATGAACTGCATCACTAGTAGAACGGTTTTTGCGAAAGCCAAATTGTTGTGGAGACAATAAATTAAAGTGCTCAAGGTAATTAGATAATCTCTTATTAATCAGACGCTCAAGCACCTTAGATAAAGAACTCAAAACCGCAATAGGTCGGTAGTTATTAGGAAGGGTCGCATCTCCACTCTTAAATATTGGATGAATTATAGCTTTTTTGAATGCATTGGGAAAGGTTGAAGTATGAAAGCAAAGATTGAACACGTAACAAAGTATAGGTGCTAGGCAAGAAGAATATCTTTTTAGGATGATTGGATTAATACTGTCCCAACCTGTTGATGCATTAGATCTTAAATTTTGTATGATAGACACTATTTCGTCTGTATCTATATTATCAAGAACAAATGAAGAGATAGTTGAGGTTTGTGAGGTTACTGCTTGTGTTAGTGGTTGATTAACAGTTATGCTAGCTGCAAGATGTCGTCCAACATCTGCAAAGAATCTATTCACTTTATTGCAGGACTGTGCGGGATTTTCTTCATGTAATAGTTGTATGGGTGGATGTTTAGTTTTGGTGGTGTGTGTTATTCTTTTGATTGTATCCCAGAGTGTCTTAGGGTTATGGATAGCATTATTTAGTTCGCGTGTATCATATTGCCGCTTTGCCTTTTTCAAGATCTTTGTACAGAAATTTCTGTATCGTTTATATGTAATTTGTAATACTGCATTATCTGGAGATTGCCTGAGTTTTTTATGTAAGTTGTCCCGATTTCGTATGCACCGTAACAGTCCTGGAGTCATCCATGGTTTTAGGATTTTCTTCTTAGAAGGTATCCTAACAACAGTTGAATTTTCTGTAATGGCTTTAGTCAATAACGATATGAGTGAGTCAGTGGCCAAATTAGCATCTGGTATGGAGAGAATGGGAGAAAAATCTAGTTGACTAAAATATTTATCCAGTGCTACATAATCAATTTTAGCAAATGTAGGTGTAACAGAAGTATATACTCGTTTATTGTTAATACAAACTAGTAAAGAGGAATGGTCAGTAACTGAAGAGTCGTAAACAAGGGTTATGGAAGGCGATTTGGTTCGTAACATGACGTGATCCAAACAACTTTTGGCCCTAGTTGGCATAGTGTGAGCAGGTAGAAAACCATGATAAGCAAGGGTGTTAAGATATTCATGAGAGTAGGTGACGTAGGTGATAATGTCTATATTCATGTCACCGGTTATGATGACGGATTTAAATTGATTAAGCGACGGTAGTATAGAGTTAAGGGTTGCGAGGAATGGGTTAATAGTATTATTTGATGGGGAACGATACACACAAAGAATGGCCGTGTCAGAATTTACTTTTATTATCAAACCCGAAGCAGAGACGAAAAAGTCGGGCTCTTCACATGTGTGTAATAAAGTTGATTTAACATAAACGACGACACCATCGCATTGGTTTATATGCCTGGTTGTTCTATGCATATTATAATTGTCCATAATAGGTATATTGCTGTTATTGTTACACTGCAACCAACATTCGGTAAGAACTATAATGTCGCAGTCTAACGGAATACGATAGATTAGTGTTTGTAGATTAAGATAATTACAATTAATTGATCTGATATTTTGTGTAAGAATTTTTAGATACGAGTCTGGACAACTTATATAAGACGTTGTTAGTTCCGGTTGACAACAGTGGTTGTCTGATACAGAATATTGGTCAACGTTATCAATTAATGAAGGAATATTAAAAGACATTTTTGTATAATTATAAGAAAAATAGAAAAAATGAAACACGCGGTATAATTTATATTTATAAATGGAGGTAAATTAATGACAACATCATAGTCCGTGTTTGTAGGTATTACTCCTGGGCGTTTTTTACACAGACTAATAATATTGCATATCTGCCAGTTAGTTGATAAAAGATTAATGTAATCTAAATATGTGTATTTGTGATGAGATCCCAAAAAAGGTAATGTCTTTGTGTAAATGACACACCATGAAATTATGTGTTTTAAATATATAAGAAAACATCTATTAGTTATATAATCTTGTTTCTTATTATAAATCTTTATATTCAAAGTTGAGGTGTAATGTGTTATAAGATAGTAAATATTATTGTTGGACGGGAATGTATGTGTGTAGTGTAAAATGTGATTGTTCAATGTATGTGGATTTATAATTTGTAGACACAAATGCACAATTAGAGTTATGGATATAATTATAAAATCATATATTAAAAGAAAGTAATTGTTCAAATTATAAAAGATTAGAAAATTATAAAAGTAATAAACGCAAGAGTAAAAAGTGTAAGAAGGTGAAAATAACAAGCATCGAATAAATAGTCATTGTATACATGACTTGGCTAGTTCATTTAATTGTAATTCATTTTTTATTATTATTATGTAAGCACTATTATTTTCCCTTCTCAACATAATGTTTCCGTTAGATACCCAACAATGGGCATAATTATTAATTTTAGCAAAATTTCGTGTGAGATAAAACAATCTTTTAGAGTACGATGTCAGCTGTTCGGCAATGTAAACAGGTATTATCACACTATTGATACCCAAGTGTGACGAGTTTATTTTGTTTGCGGAGTGCAACTTATTATAATCCTTGACCTTTGCCAGAAAGTTACTCTTTATTAAAGAATTTGAGAATTCAATTTTTATGCATGAGGTCTTGCTGTCTCTTTTTGATGGTTGTCTCGAAACATCACGAATATTTGACTCGCTTAGTTCCAGTTCTACCTGTTTCGATAATTTTAGCACCATATCATAGATACTGTTCTTAGTTTCTTGCGCTATTTTTGGGACATTCCTTATTTCCACGCAAGTCTTTAATTGGCTACGTTCGAGGAACTCCAATTTTTCGTCTAGTAGAGATATCTTCTGAAGCATAGTAGTTCGTTCCTTTTCCAGTATATTTATCTTGCTTTCCAATGTTGTGAGTTTATCCGACATATATGTAACTGATTTTTCAATATCTTCGTTTGTGCTGCGTATAGAAATATTCAATTCTTTCACATCCTTCAAATGGTTTTCCAAGGTATCCAGTCTTTGGTTTTGGGTGGTAGTGAGTGTTTGCAACATCGACATAAGATCCTTTCTAAGCTTGTCGAATTTTTCGTCCATCTGGTCATTTGAACGGCGTCGTTTTGACCGCTGGGGTAATTTATTGTCGGCATAAGCACCCGTACCTGATGTTTCAGATTCAGACGCAGATATTGCAAGAACACTATATTTGTTAGGCGGTGTATGCAGCATCTTCAACTTTTTATTTTATAATAAATTATTTAGTGGGTACCACAAAAAGCACAATGCAAATACGTGATTAGATCTCACACCCTACCAGCAGCGCACAATAGGCTGATCCTTTCGACCAGAATAAGAATTATTGGCCAGAATAAGTACTGTAATTGCAAGTGTCTTTGCCCTTTCACTTGATTTTGTAGGACACTGCACAACACATACGTTGTTATAACGAGATTTTACTTTAAAAGTTATTAAAGCTACTATTTTACTTTCGTTTGTTTTGTGTTTTGTTTGACACTGTTTAAGTCACACACTGGTAGTTACATTAATTTGAAATGTGAACTTTACACCACCTTTATTATTAAAAAAGGCAGAGCGTACTCTGTGCTCGGCAGCGACGCGCGAGGGAATGCTCGGTCCAGGTTGTGGGGTAGGAGAATTATATATATATATATCTCACTAAAAAGTGATATTTTGTTATACTTTCGAACCCCCTTCACCCATTTCTTTCGAGCTTCACGTGATTAAATGGAAAACCCTTAGGAAACCCATAAGCGCGTCTCAAAAAAAAAAAGTGCTGTTAACCGTTTATTTCATTCCAGCGCTTTATAAATGCGCGTTGAAAAAGCGCTAAGCACATCGCTTGGTGATCACGAGGTCCTGGGTTCAAATCCTTGGTCGGACAAAAGAAGATTTTCTATCGAAAATATTTCCAGTATGAGTCCGGAGTATGGAATTGTGCCCGGTATATGGCAATAGGCTCGCCCCCTATTACATGGGACCTAACACCGTCGGCGAAAATTAGGTGTACTCAGTACACCTTTGCCACCCCCGCTTGGGGAATATAGGCGTGTCGGTGTGAAAAAGCGCTCGTGAATGAGGATTAATTGTGTGAGGTCAAAATTGTTCTCTACCGCAGCTAATGCATATTCTAATGTTTTGATTCATCTGTCTACATAAATACGCGTATTATTCGAAGCCAATCATTCTGTGGCAGATAATTAGCGGCCGACCCACCCCCTGTGACGCCATTGTGCTGCGTGAACCGCTGGCAGAATTAATCAATGCGTAGAGATCTCTGTTTGATAACGACACACTATGGCATGGGGCGGGCGTTGCTAATATGCTGAGTTTGATAAGATTATATACACTAGCTAGCGACTAATTTCTTTATTTTGTAAATGAGAGGACTGTGTAGACACTGATTGACACTATGAGTGTAACGTTTACGTTTAATCTTTACTTAAGCCTCCTTAACTTGTTCTGCATTGTTCTCCCATACCCCATGAACTCAATGTATATAAAAAGAATTCTAAAACTCTTATTTTAAAAGAGTAACCGTGCAGTTTCTTGGCCTTCTTCTCCACAGGAACGACATTCCGAACGGGTAGAGTCTTAAGTAATTACTAACTTTTTCTTCTTGACTATTCATAAGTACTTTTTGGTCTACATGAATAAAATCTATTGATTTTGATTTTATCCTTGGCTGAATGATGACCAGTGTTGGGTATTACTTAATCATTTTTTAATTGTAGGATCAATCAATTGAAATTCTGAATGCAATTAAATTAATCCGCGTTTTTGACGTTTTTTGGACGTCAAACACCTCAGTCCCACCCGTGACTATGCGTATTATAGGGCAACGTCGGGAACTTACAAACCAACTTACAAACCATTAGATAAAATTCGAAATATTTTAACTGCAATTCAAATTCAATTTCATTCACCATCAATTTTTGCCTAATTCTGATGATGACTGAATTACAGAACATAAGTTGGACTTTATATTGATAGTAGGCAAATTTATCCTTGAGTTGAATATAAAAACGGGCCATAAGTTGTGGCCAGAAACTATTTTATAGTTTTAAATAACCCTTGTTAGTGTTACGAAGGCGTTTTGAAGGCCCAAACCTCGAAAATTTAAAAATCTATAGCAATTAAAAACACGATCACGCCATATAGCAACAGCTCAAAATAAAACGAAATAACCAGTAACCAAGTAGTCAGCAAAAAACATTTTGCCGTGGCACCGAGTGATTTCATCTGACTTGCAGTATCGGCGTTTTAAACGGTGCAATCTCGTTCATTGTTTTTCCCGCAAATAGACACCTATTGGGTATTAATCATCGTACTGCAGCCACCAGTAATCCAGTCGACATGTGCGGGTTAAATTCATTGCGCGTAGTTACGAAGTTTTTGCACGGAAAACTCATACTGCGTGGTTACTGAAGTCATTTTTAGTCAATACTCACCCACGATGTTGAGCGGAGCTGCTGCTGCCTAAACGAACACAAGTTAAAATTTATTATAATAACTATTCAGACTAAACAAGATTGGTTGCTATGAAATTATTATATAATATATATTATATAACAGGAAAAAGATGAACGAACATCCTCTTACGTTGATCGTCTTTATCTTTATCTATCTATATTCTTTGCTCGGAAGGCAGAGAGGCTTCCTCCACTCTCGTAGTTCGTGTCATATACGCTCGCCGGTTACGGAGACTCTTGACTCGTGTCCGTATGTAGGTAGATTAATTTAACTATAATCCTTTCCCACATTTTAGTTTCGTCTTCCATAATCTAAAAAAGTGTTGTTTCATTGTTGGTACTGGCAATATTGATATAACCTACTTTAACGACGATCAAACGGTATCTCATCCAAACTAAATACACAATTAACAGAATTCTCCCGCGTCCCAGTTTTGGTATAAAACAAACATTGCTAACAAAACAAACTGTTTATTCAGTCTAATTAGTTATTTATTTAATGATTTGTTTTTGTAGATGATGCCAAAAATTGTGGCACAGACGAAAATTTCCCATCTTACGTATTTTTTGCGAAAACAAAAGATAGAAAATCACAAAAATGGCGAAACAAGTATTGCGCCTATGAAAACTGTGGTCCTATGGCTAAAATAATAATACACTTTTACTGGATCAATGTTATTATGAACGTTATTAACGTGCGTTGTGTAGTTAATAAATCAGCTTATACTGTCCAAATGCGGGGCAAAGGTCTTCTCTTATAAATAAAGTTGAGAGAGGATCGACCATGTTACACAACGCGGATCGAGTACAGATTGGTAGAAGAAGATTTCTAACTACTGTTGCAAGCAATCAAATTACTTAAAAAGCTTCCAAGTTTGGCTGACCACTTGAAGGATAACCGGGACCAACAACTTTAAGAGAGTCAGTCTCGCGAAGTTGTTGGTCCCAGTTAGCACGAGTTCGCAAAATAATTGAATAATATAAACGCTTATTAAAATCAGACTGACCGAGCTGAAAGTTGCTCGACCTTGGTGATCGCTACAAACATCATGGTGAATGTTGGAACAAATATCGTAATTTCACCGTGTACAATATTGTTCAATAATTAGGTTGTTTACGACATACCCCGATAGATGGCGCTGCACCGAAAGTAAATAATTCATGAAGAAAGTTAGCCCGCGGTTTCGAGATTTTCAACCGATTAATGACTACCGGTCAGTTTCGGTGTAGCGTCAACCTTGGCACAGTACGAGGAAGGCTCAATAATCTGAATTTGCAAAATGTTGAATTTTCATTATGTTGAATTCCCAATATTTTGAATCTCAAAATGTTGAATTCCCAAAATGTTGAATTCTTCTTAAGTTGAATTTTAAAAATGTTGAATCCCAAAATTTTGAATTCCTGGAATGTTGGGGTTCTTATAATGTTGAATTCTCATTATGTTGAATTTTTCAAATGTTGAATCTCACGGGCCGGTTCTCTTATTTTCCGTGTGGTTCTAACTTAGAAAATATCAACCCATATTATCCCGTGGGTGTGGGTGGGGTAGAAGGCGAAATAGAGAATATCTAAACCAGAAAACGAGCAGCGCCGTGATGATGAGAATAGATATAACATTTAAAAATAAAGGAAAACCAACTTCAAAGCAAAAAATAAATATTTGAAGTCGGTCCCAGTTAGTGCAGTCGGTTTCTGTGCTCCGACCTCAAATATTTATGTTTTGCTTTTCGAAGTCAGCTTTCAATACCGATTTCATCAAAATGGGTCCACCTCGAAGCTATATTCAAGCAAAAAGAATTATCAAAGTCAGCTCATAAATAAAGACGTTATAAAAAAAGCAGACAAATCGTAAACCTAATTATTTTTTTTATTTTTTTTTAATTCTTATTATTCTGGCTAGTTCTATGGTAGGGTATACCTATACGATTACCACAATACTTATAATAACTCCATCTACAGATTCTAGTTACTTGTCGTTAAGGAGTTTAACGACAAGTAATAACGACTTTCGTTTAACTTCAAAGTCCAAGTTCCAATACCTATGATTAAAATGGTGTTTTGGATAAAATTAAATTATTATTAAATAAACCCAATGTAAAAAGAATCATCAAAATCGGTCCACAATCGACGGAAATATCGGCGAACATACATAAAAAAGCATACATACAGACGAACACAGGACAAGAATTCAGTTAAAAAGCATAAGGATCTTCTTCAAGAACGTCAACGTAACGAATATGAATTCAACATTTTGGGATTCACATATTGGGAATTCAACATTTTGATATTAAACATTTTGATAAGTTCAACATTGTGAGAATCGTTTGTTCAACATAATGAGAAGTCAACGTTTTTGGACTCAACATTTTGGGAATTCAACAATTTGAGATTCAACATATTGGGAATTCAACATAATGAAAATTCATCATTTCGCAAATTCAACTTTTTGGACCTGAAGGCTACGCACCACCGAGTCCAGCGCTTTTCTAAGGCTTCAATCCCTTTCACAAAAAATGTTTTGTTTTGGTCCAGCAAAAAGCTCTCCACGGCATCCATCACCTCGTTATCGTCTTCGTACCTGTTTCCCCTTAAGTATTTTTTCAATTTGGGGAATAGATAAAAGTCGCTAGCTGCCAGATCTGGTGAATAAGGGGGGTGGTCAACCAATTCAATGGCAGCCATCGCAACTGCCGACCTGTGCGCGGGTGCGTTGTCGTGATGAAACAGCACGCCCCTTCGAAGTTTCCCTCTCCTTTTCTCTTTGATGGCATTCCTCAACTTAGGAATTAAAGCTGCATTATATTGGCCTGTAATAGTGGTTCCACGCTCCAGGTAATCAATCAACAATATTCCTTCTGAGTCCCAAAATATTGAGGCCATAACCTTGCCAGCCGATGCCACGACACGAAACTTCTTCGGGGCCGACCCCGATGATGATGGCCGTTTCCATTGCGAAGATTGCTGTTTTGTCTCGGGATCAAAATGATGAACCTATGTTTCGTCCATTGTTACTAAACGAGACAATAACTTTTCAGAATCTTCTTGAAACTTGTCCAACAATATCTTCGAAATGTCAAGTCGATTTTGTTTCTGACTGTCGTTTAACATTCTCGGCACCCATCATGCGGAGACTTTTCTCATATTCAAAGATTGTTTCAATATGAATTGAATACTTCCATATGAAATGCCCGTTTCTTGAATTAAGTATCGGATGGTAACTCTTCGATCGCTCAATACAATTTTCTCGACTTTCGCAACATTTTCTTGGGTGACTGACGTCGATGGACGGCCGCAACGATGTTCGTCTTCCGTGCTCGTTCTCCCTACTCGAAATTGAGAAGCCCACCTTGCGACAGTGGAATACGGCGGAGCAGACTCTCCTAATGTTGCCTCCAAATCGCAATGAATCTCTTGCGTCGTTAACTTTTTTAAACAGAGGTATTTAATAACGGCTCGCACTTCGTTTTTCTCCATTTTCGAGAACACGTTCCGACACGAAGCAAACAAATGACTACATTCAGAAAAAAACAAAAGAGAATCGAAGATTTTTTTATCTGAGCTATGCCTGCCAGTATTTTTTTTTACCAGGGAGTATGTCGTTCTCACTACTTTTTGATCCCTCCTAGTAGAACAGTTAAGTATACTCCTTAGTACACATGGAGGTTGTTTGGACCTTCGTTCAGTGAAAGCTTTCTGATGCCATTATGGAATGCTTAATTAATTTTGAATGGTGTTTAATTTTATAGTCATTATTTTTCAACATCCGAAACAAGAATTTGTACCAAAGTGTTACCAATTAACTGAACCTGCATAAGAATTGTAGTAAACAGGCAAGAAACTAAGTAAGAGACTACTAAGTTCTCTTAAGTCGCAGCAAAAACGTGAAAAGCATCTAAGGTAGACGGTGTTGTGCCAAAAAATACATTTTCTTAAAAATGTCTGTTTCTTTCGAAAATAATTTGGGTTTTTTTTGTTTATCTTTTATTGTATTCGCTTTATCTCTGATCTGTTTCGTTTTGTTTCCTCCAATAAATATCTACCTCTGCCTTGTGGGTATTGTTATGCGATAATTTTGTTCTTTAACCGACTTCAAAAAGGAGGAGGTTCTATGTTCGGTTGTATGCATGCTTTTTTTTATGTATGTTCAGCGATATTTCCGTCAATTGTGGACCGATTTTGATGTTTTTTTTTGCATTGGATTCAGTATAGCTCCAAGGTGGTCCCATTTTAATTTCATTGGCATTGGACCTTGGACTTAGAAGATACACCAGGGAACTCCTTAACGACAAACAATAGGCATGTGTAAATTGAGATATTATAAGTATTACGTCAATCCTATTGGTACTCTACTATAAAACTAAGCAGTATATTAGCCAACTTCAAAAAAGGAGGTTCATAATTCGTCCTTTTTTATAACTCCTTTGCTTATGAACCGATTTTGATGATTCTTTTTGCATTGGGTTCAGTATAGTTTTGAGGTGGTCCTATTTTAATGTTATTGGTATTGCACCTTGGACTTTGAAGATACAAGCGAGGGAACTCCTTAACGGCGAACAGCATGAATGTATAGATTCCGTTATTATAGTCATTACATTAATCCTGTAGGTACCTTACTGTACAACTCAGCAAAATAATATAAAAATCTTTTAAATCTCGGCATATAAATATTACTAAATAGTTCACTCGTCACTTAAAATTGTAAAATAAAAATCTTTTAAAAAGAAAGGTAAACCGACTTCAAAAAGCAAAAAATAAATATTTGAAGTCGGTGCTAAGTAACCGACTGCACCAACCAGCACCGACTTCAAATATTTATTTTTTGCTTTTTGAAGTCGGCTTACCTTTTTTTAAAAAAGATTTTATGGTTTGAAAATTGTGCCTTTATTTCAATTTATTTTAAATGTCTTGTGCTCTTGTGTTGAAATTAATCGACGGCTTGCACCAGTAGTTAAGAATTTAAACCGTTCCACCCATCGGATCCAGCCAACTGTTGTGGATTTGATCCACGCACGGGACAAAATAAATCTGTATGTGATCCAGAAATGTTTGTTTCCGTCTGGGTTTTCTGTATGTGAATTTCATATTTGTAAACGCACCCACGACACAGGAATAGTTCCTAGCGTGGGCCTACGTTAATTATATTTCTATTGTATCATCGTTGCATTAATAGTATTTATTATACTTCTGACAGAATCCATCGTCGAAACATTTTGACAAGCCATGTATCTTCGCATATTGACCTATATCATTTTAAACCCGGGGATCTTGAAACAAAAAATTTTATGGAGACAAATTCCATTCAATCAATCAATCAGCCTATCGCAGTCCACTGCTGGACATAGGCCTCTCCTAACACGCGCCATTGCACACGGTCCTCCGCCTTCCGCATCCAGTCTGTCCCAGCGACCTTTTTGAGGTCGTCGGTCCATCTAGCTGGGGGCCGTCCCACCCTACGCCTACCAAGTCGCGGTCTCCACTCTAGGACACGCTTGCTCCATCGGCCGTCGGTCCTTCTGCAGATGTGACCAGCCCATTGCCACTTTAGCTTACTGAGTCTGCGAGCTATGTCGGTAACTTTGGTTCTTTGTCGGATTACCTCGTTACGAATTTTATCCTTCAAAGAGACGCCGAGCATAGCTCGCTCCATAGCCCGCTGTGCGACTTAGAATTTGTGGACTAGTCCCACTGTGAGTGGCCACGTCTCAGCCCCGTAAGTCATAACAGGTAGGACGCATTGGTTATAGACTTTAGTCTTCAGGCATTGCGGTATAGGCGAAGAGAAAACGTGACGTAGTTTGCCAAATGCTGCCCAACCTAATTGAATCCTGCGGTTGATTTCTTTCTCGAAGATGTTTCTACCAAATTGGACAACTTGTCCAAGGTAGGCATATTCCCGAACAACTTCGAGCATCGAACCATCGACGTAGATCGGTCCCGGCGTGACATGTTCATTAAACATGATCTTGGTTTTATCCAAGTTCATGCCGAGACCGACACCTCGAGAGGCTCCATTTAGGCTATGCAGCATTTCGCTTAACTGTTCCAGTGACTCTGCCACGATGACGATATCATCGGCAAACCGAAGGTGTGAGATGTATTCGCCGTTGATGTTAATGCCCCGCCCAGTCCAGTCCAGCGTCTTGAAGACGTCTTCGAGTGCATTGGTGAAGAGCTTGGGGGATATTACATCCCCCTGTCTTACCCCTCGACGCAGCTCGATCGGGTTGGTCTTTTGGTCCTGGAGCTGGACGGTCATTGTGGCGGTATCATACAGACATCTCAACACCTCGATATAGCGCCAATCGATGCCACATCGCTGCAGAGCATCCAAAACCGCCCAGGTTTCGATGGAGTCGAAGGCTTTCTCGTAGTCCACGAAAGCCATACACAGCGGCTGATTGTACTCTTCGGTCTTCTGTACAATCTGCCGAACAGTATGGATGTGGTCTACGGTGCTGTAGCCTTTTCGAAACCCGGCTTGTTCCGGTGGCTGGAACTCGTCAAGTCTTCTGGCGAGGCGGTTTGTGAGTAGTCTCGAGAACAACTTGTAGACGTGGCTCAGGAGTGAGATGGGTCTGTAGTTCTTCAGCAAGGTTTTGTCACCTTTTTTGAAGAACAGAACCACCGCACTCCCGCTCCACGCTTGAGGTGTTAAGCCCTGGTGGATGACGGAATTAAAGAGGCTCGCTAGCTTTTTCAGGATTGGAGTCCCGCCTGCTTTTAGGAGCTCAGTGGTGATTCCGTCATCGCCTGGCGACTTGTTGTTTTTGAGCTGCTCGAGAGCCACTCTGACCTCGTCCTGGTTGACATCAGGGATGTCTTCCGTGTGGTGGCGTGTGAGTGGGGCTCTGTGGTCGTCAGCGCTGGGTCTCGTGGGTTTAGTCATCCGTGATGCGCACAGGTCTTTGTAGAAACTCTCAATTTCCTTGAGTATCTCGAACTTGGAGGTTACGGTTTTGCCACCCGCAGTTTTAAGTTTCGTCAGATGGGATCTACCTAGCTGGCGAGCGAAGACTTTGGTGCCTCTGTTCTGTTCAATCGCAGCCGCGATGGCGCGGGTGTTGGAACATCGGAGGTCACGTCGCACCCGCTTCCGGATCTTCCGGTTGAGGTTCCTCCCATCCGGCGAAGACGCCTGCGTGGATGCCATTTCCCGTCTCTGCCTCATAAGTTCGAGAGTCTCGAGCGAGAGTTTAGATTCTCTGTTACCGCTTTTGCCGGGAAACACCCTTCGAGACACATCCTGTAGCGTTTTGACCACTGTGTCGGTTTTCTCGTCAACCTTGCCTTCGGTTTCCAGCAGGTCGAAACGATTTTGAAGCTCCAGTTGGAACTTTTCGGACCCTAAAGCTATTTGAGGCGCAGTAGGTCTGAGAATAGACCTCATCATGCGACGTCTTTCGGCCTTGAAGTTTATATTTAGAGCGCCTCGGGCAAGTCGGTGATCGCTGCCGGTATTAAACCTGTTGATCACGGAGACGTCTCTAAACATAGACTTCCTGTCAGTCATGATGAAGTCTATCTCGTTCCTCGTCACAGTGTCGGGGCTTCGCCATGTCCACTTTTTATGAGGCTTCTTCTTAAAGAACGAATTCATCAAGAAGAGCCCCTGCGACTCCAGAAAGTTGACCAGCATCTGCCCCCTGTGGTTTCGGCGCCCCACGCCGTGGGGTCCGATTATCGTTTCGCCGCGTTCTTGTACTCCCACTTTGGCATTGAAGTCCCCCATAACAACGTTGTAGTGAGCCTTGGTGGTGCCATGTAATGCCTTGGCGATGTCTTCATACATGGCTTCGGCTATGTCGTCGCAGTATGTCGAAGTCGGCGCATATACCTGTACCACCTTCAGGGTGTATCTGTCGGTGATTTTAATTATGAGGTACGCTACCCGTGTCGACACACTGCTGACTTCCACAACGTTGTTAGTGAGAGCTTTGTTGACCAGGAAACCGACACCGCCCTGAGAGGGCCGATCACCTTCCCGAAAGTAGAACAGGTGGCCTGACTCAAGGGTTATCGTGTCCTCGCCCTGTCTTCGGACTTCGGATAACCCCAATATGTGCCAGTTTATGCGACCTAGTTCTACCTCGAGTTCAGTGAGGTGTTGGTCCAGCCGTAGAGAGCGTCCATTGTACGTAGCCAGGGTCAGGTGTTTTTGGTAGCCTTGTGTCGTAGCCCGGAGATTCTTCGCACCCCCTGCCCCGCTGTAACCGCGACCGCTACCGTGGCAGCGGACAGCGGGACTACCGGGAACTGGGGGCTTTTGGTTTAGGTGCCTTATCATGTTAGGAGGTTTTTTGGCCTACTATACCACGCTGGCCAGACGGGTTGGTATAGGGTTTATTCCGAATTTTCCTTTTCTGGTCCTTTGGTGGACTTACTGTTTTTGGTGGACTCTTACCACCAGCCTAGCAAAAGTATGGCTACTGGGGCATTCTAAGTTTTTCTTTCGCTTCCAGCCCAGTAAGGAAGTTTCCAGCCCCATTGAGAAAAAGAATTTTTAATCTCAAATTAACTTGGAAATTGTTTTTATCTGTGGGAACTCTTGCCATCTTTGAATTATTACATTGGAAGTTTCAAAAATTGCGGCGATTTCTTTTCTACTTCTTAAACGTTTTGAGGCCATTATTTCAATGGCGGTGGTAAAGTTAAATTGCTCTACCTCACGGCTTATCAAACTTTTAGCAAATTTATTTATACAAGTTTGTGTAACCTTGGTTTTCTGTATATTCGGGTATTTATTTACCTATAGGGCAGAGTGTATACATGAGTTCATAAACAATACGAAACTAAAAATACCTTAGCGGAAGTTGGATAGATAGAGTACTCTTTAATGTACACCAGTGATATTATAATTAATAAACAACTTATTACATACAAATATGTACAATTGGCGGTCTTATTGCTAAAAGCGATTACTTCCAGACAACCTATACAATGGAAGAAGCAACATAAACAGAAATAGAGGGCAGTTGGTGGCGTACACTAAAAACTTAGATAATACATTATAATTATATTGCAGCTATAATATAATATTATATACACATACACATTTCACACACAACTAACATATAGTAATAGATAAGTCTTAGTCTAAGAGTAACAGTGCTCGGAAAGTTTATTAGTGAAGAAAGTGATTTTGAACCTATTTTTTAAAGGTCACTAACGATTGTGCGCTTCGGTCTGTCACAGGCAAAGCATTCCACAAATGAACGGCTTGATTAGAAAAGGATTATCGGAGTTGTTTGTTATCTAATTAAAAAGAGATGATTATATTTTCTTTGTTTATTAAAGTACAAAAAATAACAAAATAGTTATGAAGAGATTTTGATATGAATTCCAACCTAGCTCCTTTTTTTATATTTTGCAAGAATAAATCTTTTTTTGTGCCTCGTTAGTCTATTGACGTATGGTGTGGCTGTTAATCATGAGGTTTTGGATTCCGATCCAAGGTTTCTATTCTATTGATTTTTGGGTTTCGTACCTAAAACGAAACCTTTATAGGATCACTTCGATGTCCGTCTGTCCGACGGTTATCATCTTTTTAGGGTTTCTTTCTCAGGCAAGGTTTTAAAGAACAAATTAAGGAAGAAATCCGATATTTGTCAATTTATAACTATAACATAAAAAAATAATTATTTTCCTTCAAATCTGATGACTACTTTAGACACTACAACAATACTTCTTTGTCTATGTGCTATCAGTGACATGTTGTGGAACATTTTTATTTGTGGTGAATAAATATTTATTCACACACACACAGAGATCTGAGAGATCTGTGGCGCCTTCTGTGTACGTTATAGGACATAAATTGTATCAGATTGTTGATTTATTCTTTTATTTTTATGTAGTTTAAATGAAAATTAAATGTTATTAATTTAATTACGGCAAAATTTATAAAGAAAGAGCACTTTTCTAAAAGGTATTTTTATGGACTGCCTCGTTGAACAAGTAGGTACCGTATAATGCGTTAAGAGATCGCGGAGGATCTCGTACAAATTGTAGGACGAGCAAAATGTAGTTTTTCTATAGAAAATTTCCGAGTATCAGGCCGGAGTCCGAAGTTGTGCCCGGTATAATAGCAATAGCCTCACGCCTATTACATTGGCACCTTATATTCTCAGCAATAAGTTGGTGTGCGCACATAGTACGACTCTTAGCCACTCCCGCTTAGGGAATGTAGGCGTCCCGGTGTGTGTGAATTTCTTATACGGAAATAATGGAATATCAACGTTGTTAATTTAAATTGTAAAATATATAAAAATAAACATCGTCACACCTGTATTCCCCAAGGTCGGATGTTAGATCTCATGCAATAGGGGCAAGCCTAATGCCATTATATCGGGCACAATGCCAGTTGACACTGAAAATATTTCTATCGAAAAATTACATTTGTTCTGACCTGGGATTCGAACTCAGGACCTCGTGATTGCTACGCGCATTATTCGCCAATAGACTTACGAGGTATGGGTAACTTTTTAGAAGCTTTTGTGTTCGTATGCCTATCTGGTTCAAATCTTGTAATCCATTTTCAAGCACTTCGGGTATATTATTTATTAGTTTTATTTCATTTTATTCAGATATCCAATAGCCTTTGACAATAAAAAGCATGTATCCGACTGAGCTGAAATTTAGCATACGTATGTAAGTTCGGTGACAATGCAATAATATAGTACATACCATGGACGCAGCTCTAGAACAGTCTTTTGATGGGGTCGAAAGGTGGCCATGGGAACATGTCAACTACACAACAAAACCACTTCGTGTTTACACTTGTTAGATTGGTATTGACAAGTACTATACATCCAGATGATGTTTAGGGTCTGATGATGAAATGGCAATGTGACCAACGGAACTACCCAATTACTTAACATACCCCCGCCGGGTTTGAGCTCGTTGGATTTGTCTTTACGAATTCTACAGATCCTGATGGTGTCCAGGATCTGATGATAGAACCGAAGAGTGGCCAGCGGAACTACCCAATTACTCAACATAATCCTACCATGTTTGGGTTTGCTGGATTTGTCTTGACGAGTTCTATAGACCCGGATGATGTCGAGGGTCTGATCATAGAACCGGAGGGTAGCCAATAGAACTTCTCAATTACTGAACACAATACTGCAGTGTTTGGGCTCATTGGATTTGTCTTGTCGAGTTTTATAAATCCGGATGCTGTCCAGGGTCTGATGATGGAGCCGGGAGGTGGTCAACGGAACTACCTAACTACTTAACATAGCCCCGCCGTGTTTGGCTCGTTGGATTTGCCTTGACGAGTTCTATAGACTCTGATGATATTCAGGATCTGATGATGGAACCGAAGGGTGGCCAAAGGAACTACCCAACTACTCAACATAACCCCGCCGTGTTTAGGGTCATTGGATTTGTCTTGACAAGATCTCTAGATCCGACGAAACTACAAATTGGCGCTGAAACTGGCCGAAACTGTAACCGGTACGAAACCCACAGAGCACGAGTTCTCCTTGCACTTGTCCAGTTCTTTTGATAGGCATTGGGTTGGGCAATAGGTTCGCTTGTATTACATTGGAATACTAGTTGTACCCCGCGACTTCGCCCGCGTGGAATTAACCAAAAGATCTTTTTCTTAAATAACCTAAGTTATTCCTTATAATATTAGCTATCTGCCAGTAAAAGTCCCGTCAAAATCGGTCCAGCCGTTTCGGAGATTAATCGGAACAAACATACAGACAGACAGACAAAAGTTTTAAAAATTGTGTTTTTTGTTATAAGTGCCGTATATATTTTCAATTTGCATTTCGTAAAAAGCTGTTTTTTTTTGCGGAAGATGAAGCTGACTTCTCTATGTGGAAGAGTCGTCATCATGGTGCCGGACATTCTCGCGGAAGTCGAAACTTTCTATTCCCAACTTTACGCCACGCAAGTTAACCAACCAGAACCTGACATATGGGATTTAAGAGGCACTCTGACCCGCCACTACAAGGACGAGCTGCCAGAAGTTAGCCTTGACGAAATCGTGATAGCTCTAAAACAAAAAAAAATAGAAAACCCCCGAGTGATGATGGAATTACTACCGAGCTTTTAAAGGCTGGAGGCACTCCTATGCTCAAACCGCTTCAGCGTATTTTTAATTCCGTCATTTTCTCTGGGAGAACTCCATAGGCATGGAACAGGAGTGTAGTCTTCTTGTTTTTCAAGAAGGGCGATAAGACCCTTCTGAAAAACTATCGACGCATTTCCCTTCTGAGCCATGTCTACAAGTTGTTTTCTAGATTCATCACAAATCACCTGGCGAGAAGACTTGACGAGTTTAAGCCAACGGAACAGGCTGGTTTCAGGAGAGGATATGGCACCATAGACCACATTCACACAGTGCGGCAGATTATGTAGAAGGCCCAAGAGTATTATCGGCCCCTGTGCATAGCATTCGTGGATTACGAGAAAGCCTTTGACTCCATCGAAACCTGGTATGTTCTCGAATCCTTGCAACGTTGCCAGGTCAACGTTGCAAGGATTCGATTTGCAGCGATACATCTAAGTGCTGAGATCCCTTTATGACGCAGCAACAATGATCGTCCAAGTATAAAACCGGCGGACTAAGCATATCCAGGAGGCTTGCATCGAGGAGTGAGACAAGGTGATGTAATCTCACCTAAATTGTTTACGACTGCACTGAAGGATATGTTTAAGACGCAGGACTGGAAAGGACGCGGCATTAACATTAACGGCGAGTACATCTCTCACCTTAAATTCGCGGATGATATCGGCGGAGATGTTGCAAGATCTACAACAGATGCTGGACAGCCTAGCTCTTTCTTCTTAACGCATTGTTCTCCGGATGAACATGGATAAAACCAAGATTATGTTCAATGAACATGTCATTCCGGAGTCAATAGTCTTAAACGGGACTACTCTCGAAGTTACCTCGGACAAGTTTTACAATTAGGTAGAAACAACTTTGAGAGAGAGGTCCGCAGGAGGATACAGCTGGGCTGAGCAGCATTTGGCAAACTTCGTCACGTCTTCTAGTCGCTAATACCGCAAATTTTAAAGACATAGGTCTTCAATCAGTGCTTCCTACCTGTCATGACATACGAAGCCGAGAAGTGGACACTTACGGTGAGACTAGTCCACTAAATGAAAGTTGCTCAGCGGGCTATAGAGAGAGCTATGCTCGGAGTTTGTCTAAAGGATCGAATGCGGAATGAGGTGATTCGACAGAGAACCAAGCTCACCGATATAGCTCACAGGATCAGCTCGCTAAAGTGGCAGTGGTCTGGCCATATTTGCCGATGGACCGATAACCGTTGGGGTAGACGTGTTCTTGAGTGGAGACCGCGGCTCGGAAAACGCAGTGTGGGACGCTCAGTAGCTAGGTGGAGCGACGATATACGCAGGGTGGCTAGCAGAGGTTGGAAAAGAAGAGCCGAAGACCGGGCTCAATGACTTGACTTGGGAGAGGCCTATGTCCAATAGTGGACCGATACGGGCTGATGATGATGTTGTTTTTTTGATATTACATACAGACGCTTCAATTTTATTTATTTGTATATTTTTTTTGTATAGATAATATCGTCGCCATACTGTACAACTACTACAATTTAAAGTAAAGCAAAGATATCAACTGTCACAGTTGTAACTGCAGAGTCACGACATTTCTCTCAGTTTCGTTGGAGGTATCCACCAAACCTTAAGCTTAATTTGCCCAAATGAAATGGTGTCTGCGAACGAAATGAAAGCAACTCAAGGGCCTTAATAAAATCATTTCACACAAAACAAAGGACCTGTATACAAATCCGGGGGTTCATAAATCTTTCCTATGAATGAATCACTTCATACAAAGGGGTAAAGTAAAACTTAATACAAGTTTGATCTTATGTAAGTCGAGAGAGAAATGAATCAAGTTGTTTTTGTGTTAATTTGTTGTGGTTTTACGAAGCATTTAATGCTTAAGTTTTTTTTGTTGGTAAAAACGGTTGATTATACAATGGTCTTAAACTTAAATGTACTTTATTAACATTAAAATACAAGTGTTATTTTCTGTTATAAGATTATGGAGCTTTGTTAATGCTGTGGTCTAACAGTTAAATTTCTTGCTGTATTAGTCCGAATTCGTAGGAACAAAGTTATATTTACACGACCTAGAGGTATTTTTATCGGTCTAGATTTTTGCAAGTAATATTTTGTATTTTTGAAGAGGTTCTATAAAATAAAGAAGATACACCTATTGGTGCAATTATTAAAAATTTAATATAGATAGCTAAACATAATGTGATAGTAGACACGGGCAAAAGATTCAGTATTTTTATACCTCCAAAATAGTTATCAGATTCATTTTCATTGAGATTCAGTGCTCCATTTTATTCACAAAACCCTTGGTAAATGTGGTCGGAGCCAACAGCTACTGACTTCGGAGCTGAACCATTAGTCTCTTGATCTCAGCAGTTTTTACCCATTGAAAACATCTTGACTTCAGAGACTAGATAAATGGTATTGTCTGCTCTCTTTACAGAAACGTTTCGGTGAAGAGGTTTATGTGTGGATTTAACTTTGAGTGTATTAAGGAAATGGATTTGAAATGAATGAGAATATGAGTAAATAATACTTAAAAATAGACTCATTTTTTGTATGAATCCTACTAATATTATAAAACTAAAATTTTGGCCTAGTGGTTAGACCGTTGGACTGCAAAGTCAAAGGTCTCGGGTTCAAACCCAGGCACGCACCTCTGTCTTTCCGAAAGCATGTGCGTATTAAAAATTAATTATCACTTGCTATAACGATGAAGGAAAACATCGTGAGGAAACCTGCATGCCTAAGAGTTTCTCGAAGGTGTGTGATGTTTGCCAACCCGCACTGGGCCAGCGTGGTGGACTATGGCCTAAGCCCTCTCAGTTTGAGAGGAGGCCCGTGCCCAATAGTGGGGCAGTTTCTTAACAGGGCTAATATTATATTTTTTTCAATTTTGGATGTTTGGCTGTTTGGATGTTTGTTATCAATCACGTAAAAACGGCTAAACGGATTTGGAATAAATTTGGCATACAGATAGTTTATTACCTTGATTAAGACATAGGATGCTTTTTATCTCGGAAAAATGTTAGGTTCCTGTTTAAACTCAACACGGACGCGTCGCAGGCATAAACTAGTAAATAATAAACAAATAAAAGAAAAACGGTCACGCCTTTATTCCCCAAGCAGGGGTATGTAGTAGGCAGGGGTAGATATGTACTGTGTACACTGAATTTTCGAATTGTCATTCTACTGGGTACGATACCAAACTCCGAACCGATACTGGGAATTTTTCGATAGAAAAACTACATTTGTCCGATTCCGATTTGAACCCAGGACCTCGTGATCGCTTCGCGCATTATTCGCCATTAGACGAACGAGGCAGTCAAGCCTTTTGATAAGAATATTACTTCTCTTTGGCTAAGGGGTCCATGGTACAATACTGTATCGCCTATATTCACTAAGCGGGGATGGCAGAGGTGCCAATAAATATAATCTAAAAGCCACGGGCGCGCATCTAATTAAAGCAACAATTACTACCTGCGAAGCAGGTAGTCACACTTTCACGCGAGTATTCCCTCTGTGACCGTTGTGCGAAATAATGAGCTCTACGCCTCTCAAATTAAATTGAATTATGCCTTGAAAATTACTGTTGAGTTCGAAAAGAAAAATATATTTATTATTCTAAAAGAAAGATATATTATTCTAAGGTTCCGGCATGTCGCCATATTTGGCCATACTTCAGTCTCTTATGCCTATTTATTCTCAACAAATTATAAATACAGAGTGAATACCACAGAATTAGTAATTCTTTCATGGGGCAAGGTATACGCTTCTACAAAAATTACCCATAGGTATATGCCAATCAATAAGTTTAAAAGGCAATCAAAATTAGACTCTAAGAAAATATTACAAAATTACAGATTATCTTAACGATACAACAGATTGGGTTAATACACCAATCATTTTGATCACAAATGAATCACAAGTTCAACAACTAATGCAAGGAGCATGACTAGTTTCGGGTCCTTATTGTTGTAATAACTTTTGTCTACTACTAATAGTATTATGCACTTGTTTTTATTATTATTTTAATTATATACACTCTCAAATTATAATTACGCACATCTCTATCACACACACACACATATACACATACTCTACTCAAAAAATTACTTACGCCAAAATATATAAATTTACTAGTTTTGACATAGCATACGTATATTTATGCAATTATATAGGATGTATATTGTACACTTAACCCAATTATATCTAAAACACATCTGTCTCCTTTTATGATTTCACCATGAATACTTCCCTAATTAATATGAATGAAATAGATGGCATTGAGTCTGCGCGGGCTGTTCAATGTGAAGTAAGCGATTTGTCAAAATTTATACACAACAAAAACACAGACTTGTCAATTGCTACACAAAACATTAGAAGTGTGTACAACAATTTGGATGACTTGCTAACAACCTGATCACAACTAAACTTGAATATTGACATACTTATTTTAACGGAATGCCGTTTAAGTCCTTGCAAATCTATTCCCCCTATTATAAATTATAACTCATACAGAACAACGAATCATTTAAATCAGAATGATGGTGTAGTCGTGTACATAAGCAACCAACATGAGGCCAAAGTTAAAGAAATTAATCTATTGCATGCCTCATGTCTACAGATTTCTATTTGCAATCTAGTGATTATTGGTATATATCGTTCCCCATCGAATTCCAATGCAGAACAATTTATAAGCTCATTGAATACCCACTTAGATACTCTCCAAACACACAAAAATATTATAGTGACTAGGGACATTAATATAAACTTAATACCTAGACTAAGTAAACAAGCACAGGATCGCAGTAACCGACTTAACTACTTAAATATGCTTTCTACTCAAGGGTTTCTCCCTGGTCACACGTTACCTACAAGGCATCATAACTGCCTAGATCATTTTATGGTAAAACTTGAGGTCAATAAGAAGTCAGCATTCATAGCGGTTCTTAATACGACGGTTACAGATCATTGTTTAGTAATATTTACAATCTCTTATATAATTAATTTGAATAATATTTACAAAAAATCTAAAATAACTATAGATACAACGAGGCCCTCAATACACTACGACAATTTTTTTATTTATTTTTTTTAAACGTAGCCCCACACTAGGATTTATTCCTGTGTCGTGGGTGCGTTTACAAACATGAAAATTCAAAAACAAATACCCAGACCGGAACAAATAATTGTGGATCACACAAAGATTTGTCCCGTGCGGGAATCGAACCCGCGACTATTCACACAGTGGGCGGAGCAGCTTAAGCTCTTAACCACTGCGCTTCTCTGATTTACTCAAATGTAATGACCCTACAATATTAATAGCTAAAGTAATAAAATTAATTCAAAATTCGTTAGAAAATAATACAAAAACAATCAAAATCACTAGAAGCAAACGGATAAGCAAGCCTTGGATTTCTACAGGTATTTTACGATGCATCAAAAATAGAAATAAAATGCAAATGAAACTACGTTCAGACCCTAATAACGAGATTTTAAGTCTTACCTATAGAAGGTATCGTAATTTTATTATTTTTATTTATTTATTTTTTTATTTATTATTAACAATTTAATAAAAAAGTTAAAACGTAAATACGACAGAGAACAACTTAGTAAAGCAAATAAAAGCCCTAAGTTGCTGTGGAATTGCATAAATAGTATAACTCACTACAAGTCCAGAAATGAATCAAACTCTGATTTACTTACTATAAAACCTACTGCGCTTGAGTCAGTTAATACAGTTAACAACTATTTTTCTAATACAGGTAAAGAATTAGCTCAACAATTAACTTCTAAGCACTCATCAAAACAAATTCGATCTAATTTACTATCTCATCACCATGCTTCTAATTCTTTTGTTTTACTAGAAACAAATCCTAATGAGGTATATAATGTGCTTATGAGCCTAAAATCGGACAGTTCTCCTGGTTGGGATAACATACCAAATCGTTTCCTAATGATTGCACATGAACAGCTTGTGCCCATTCTGTGCCATCTCACTAGCTTATGCTTTCAAAAAGGAATTTTCCCTGCAGAATTAAAACGTTCTATTATAACACCGGTGTATAAGAGTGGTGACAGAGATGATGTCAGTAATTACCGTCAGTAATTACAGTTCAGTTCATCATCATCATCATCATCATTTCAGCCTATACTTGTCCACTGCTGAACATAGGCCTCCCCAATCGCTTTCCAGCGTAACCGGTCCGATGCCACCTGCATCCAACGATTTCCTGCGATTTTCACAAGATCGTCGGTCCATCTGGCAGGCGGTCGTCCTACGCTGCGCTTGCCAATACGTGGTCTCCACTCTAGAATCTTTCTGCCCCAACGCCCGTCCGATCTTCGCGCTATGTGGCCAGCCCATTGCCACTTCAGCATGCTAATCCTGAGGGCTATGTCGGTGACCTTGGTTCTTCTACGAATCTCCTCATTCCTGATTCGATCACGTAGAGAAACGCCGAGCATAGCTCTTTCCATAGCGCGCTGAGCAACTTTGAGCTTTTTTATGAGACCTATTGTAAGAGACCACGTCTCTGATCCATATATCATCACAGGTAACACACATTGACTAAAAACTTTAGTCTTTAGGCACTGAGGTATTTTGGATGAGAAGATGTTGCGCAGTTTCCCGAACGCTGCCCAGCCGAGTTGGATTCGTCGATTGACCTCTCTCTCAAAGTTGGACCTACCTAACCGGACTGCCTGTCCCAGGTAAATGTATTCGTCGACAACTTCAAGAGTAGAGTTCCCAACGGTGAGTGCGGTGGGTACGACATGGACATTAAACATTATTTTTGTTTTGTCCATATTCATTTTAAGACCCACTTGTTGGGATACTCTATTTAGGTCACCGAGTATTCGTCCTAGATCTTCCAGCGACTCCGCCATGACCACAATGTCGTCGGCAAATCGAAGGTGAGTGATGTATTCGCCATTGATGTTGATGCCAAGTCCTTGCCATTCCAGTTACAGTTCAGTTATTACTTCTATTTCAAAAAATTTAGAAAAAATTGTTATTACCAGGTTAGTTAATTCTACGAGGAGGGATCAAAAAATAGTGAGAACGACATACTCCTTGGTAAAAAAAAAAATATGGGCAGGCATAGGTCAGATACATATTTGTAATATTAATAAAAAAAAAATCTTCGATTCTCTTTTGTTTTTTTCTGAATGTGGTCATTTGTCTGCTTCGTGTCGGAATGTGTTCTCGAAAATGGAGAAAAATGAAGTGCGAGCCGTTATTAAATACTTCTGTTTAAAAAAGTTAACGACGCAAGAGATTCATTGCGATTTGGTGGCAACATTAGGAGAGTCTGCTCCGCCGTATTCCACTGTCGCAAGGTGGGCTTCTCAATTTCAAGTAGGGAGAACGAGCACGGAAGACGAACATCGTTGCGGCCGTCCATCGACGTCAGTCACCCAAGAAAATGTTGCGAAAGTCGAGAAAATTGTATTGAGCGATCGAAGAGTTACCATCCGATACTTAATTCAAGAATTCGGACATTTCATATGGAAGTATTCAATCCATATTGAAACAATCTTTGAATATGGGAAAAGTCTCCGCAAGGTGGGTGCCGAGAATGTTAACCGACAGTCAGAAACAAAATCGACTTGACATTTCGAAGATATTGTTGGGCAAGTTTCAAGAAGATTCTGAAAACTTTTTGTCTGGTTTCGTAACAATGGACGAAACATGGGTCCATCATTTTGATCCCGAGACAAAACAGCAATCTTCGCAATGGAAACGGCCATCATCACCGACCCCGAAGATGTTTCGTGTCGTGGCATTGGCTGGCAAGGTTATGGCCTCAATATTTTGAGACACAGAAGGAATATTGTTGATTGATTACCTAGAGCGTGGAACCACTATTACAGACCAATAATATGCAGCTTTAATTCCCAAGTTGAGGAATGCCATCAAAGAGAAAAGGAGAGGGCAACTTCGAAGGGGCGTGCTGTTTCATCACGACAACGCACCTGCGCACAGGTCGGCAGTTGCGATGGCTGCCATTCAGCAAGCTGGCTTCGAATTGGTTGACCACCCCCCTTATTCACCAGATCTGGCGGCTAGCGATTTTCATCTGTTCCCCAAATTGAAAAAATACTTAAGGGGGGAAACAGGTACGAGGACGATAACGAGGTGATGGATGCCGTGGAGAGCTTTTTGCAGGACCAAGATAAAACTTTTTTTGTAAAGGGATTGAAGCCTTGGAAAAGCGCTGGACTCGGTGTGTCGAGAGACTCGAAAACTATGTAGAAAAATAAATTATTAAGTTATCAATAGTCATTATTTTCTATCTAAAACTCACTACTTTTTGATCCCCCCTCGTATAAACAAATTTAATATTCTTACACCTTCGCAATACGGATTTCGACAGGAACTGTCAACTGAAGACGCGGTTACAGCACTGACTTCCTGTATAGTAGAACACGTTGATAAAGGGAAAAAATGCGTAGCAGTGTTTCTAGACCTAAAAAGGCATTTAACACTGTCTCTATCCCGATTCTGATACACAGGCTTGAAAAATATGGTTTCAGAGGTACCCCTCTTTCATTATTAACTGATTACTTACACAATCGTATACAACAAGTTAAGCTAGGTAACAACCTCAGTGATACCGCAAAAATTACCTACGGAATTCCTCAGGGAAGTATACTGGGTCCAACGTTGTACTTGCTGTACATAAAGATCTATCTAATTTGAAGATATCTAATGCAAAGATATTTTCCTACGCAGATGACACTGCTGTTGTATTTACAGGAGAGAAGTACAAAATACTGCTGAAAAGGGGGCTTTCTATAATTGCTAAATGGTTAAACACTAAGCTCCTGACCCTAAACATTACAAAAACTAATTACATAAGTTTCAATATTGACAAAAGAACACAACCAAGCAATGACTTTGAAATTACCATACACAATTGTTGAAAGCCCCCAAACACAACATGCCCCTGCCCTTGTATCAATAAAGTTACCTCAACTAAATATTTGGGAGTCATTATTGACCAACGCTTATCGTGGCACCCACACATTAAAATGGTCAACTGGTTAGGATGGTTGGACTGGTATGGTTAGGAAACTAATGTGGATCTTCAAAAAACTAAGACATGTCATCCGTAAGGAACTCATAAATAAAATGTATTATGCACTTGCTCAATCTGTATTAGGTTACTGTATCCCCATATGGGGTGGCGCAGCAAAAACAAAATTTTTGGATATTTAGAGAAGTCAAAGGTCTCTTCTTAAAGTTATGTACTTTTTGCCGTACAAATATTACACTAATGAATGTATATCTACGGTGACGTTCTAACGGTCAGGAAACTATATATTTTAAATTCTATACTTAGACTTCACAAGATTATAACATACCACCCATATAAGTTAGTGACTAGGAGAAAAGACAGAGCTATTCAAATTAAAACAGTCACAACAGCCTTTGCCGCTAGACAAAATGAGAGACAAACTGGCTATCTATATAATTTAATAAATAATAAACTTAATATCTATCCCCTAAACCATTACGATTGTAAGAGGACTCTGATGATCTGGTTAAAATCTCTAAACTATACTGAAACAGAAAATTTATTAAAGAAAATAGCATAGACATATTTATCTACTTATATGTATATATCTATATTTTGATTTAAAATATATAGACCCTCCATAACTAGTTTTGATTACACACACGAGCGCGCACACACACACACGCGCACTCATACACACACACACACACACAAACACACACACACACACTCACCCACCCACACATAAACATATACATGCTTTTATATTAGATAAATTTAATGTTCTTAATATAATATAATTTTATTTTAATCTATGTGCAAACACGGGATGGAAGAGTGGTGGCTTCCTGCTACAGGTATTTCATACTTACTAGGAAAGTCACCGCAATATCATTGTTAATATCTAGATTTTTAATGAAATAAATATTTTTGATTTTTATGATAACAGAATCTTGAAAAAAAAAATGTTTATCAGAAATGTCAAACAAATTCAATTAAAAGACTAACCTGCTGAGTTTCTCGCCGGCTCTTCTCAGTGGAGGCCGCGTTCCGATCCGGTGGTAAAAAATGTTATAATTTTTACGTTTGTGAGTGCTATTGTATTGGCCTATACAAAAAAAATGATTTTTGACTTTTTACTTTGACTATCCTATTATTCAGACAGCAAGCCCCATGTTCAGCCCCATCGTCAATTTTCATCAGTTTAGATAGGAGTCAATCGCTGACCAGTCCTTAATTAAAATTAAAGGCTAGTTCCTAACCGTTACTCCTAATGTGGTTATAATATAATTTTAATAATAAGTGACGTATTAAATCCAATAAATCTTGCAAAAATTTTCAGGCTCCGGAGTGCTGCAAACGGATTCAAATCTAAAACCTCTTGATCGCCAGTCGTTATAAGTACTATTTAAATAAATTAAGTGGAAACTCAGACGAAGCCTCGAAATACTCAAATAAATGCAAATCGGGCAAGCGACCTTCCTCAATATTGTTAAAAATCAGTTTGTAGAACTCCTGAAAAAATGCGTAGTAAAACAAAAGTATAAACCACTTTATACTATCCGAAAAAGTCAATTCTGACAACAAAGGCAAAATATCACGATACCCCGAGTCCTGGATCACAGGATCACAGTAAACCCTTCGATTTTTGCCAGTTTAATCATAATCTAAAAGTTCCTCTCCAGAGCGATGGAAACAATCCCTTGCTCTATCCTCATTTCGTTTCCTAAAGGGTAAATCACGGTTCGATGCCTCTCGACCTTGCACCTTATGCTCTTACCCAAAACGTACTAAGTTAAGTTGTTAAGTTCAGGGACGGAAGGTAGATTAGAATACTAGATTTATTTGAGGATCAGTTTTCTTGATAATAATCAGACGGGTGCGAGGTCTCGTACTTTGGGGGTGTCGTATAAGAACCACTAGATGGCAGTATTTTAAATTTTCATCGATTTCAAGTTTTGTTCTCTTTGATGTTTTTACAAAATAACTATATTCAAATGTTTTCGTTTCCCTTTACCATGAAATAATAATATATTATAATTACTACTCAGACTAAGCGAGATATGTTTGTAAAAATAATTATAAACCAAAAAGATATTTTTAAAAACAAGCTTTTATAGGAAACACATAACTTTTGACAAGAATATTGAATATCTTGATTAGTTAAGGAGTTCCTTTGGCTTTAAAACCAAACCCAACGAGCCCAACCACGGCGGGGTTATATTGAGTAGTTGGGGGATTCCATTGGTTTCCTTTCGGCTTCACCATGAGACCCTGAACACTCTCTGGTTGTATATAGTACTTATCAGTACCAATCAAAAAGCCTAAATACGAGGGATTATGTTGTATTATTTACATATTCCTATGGCCACCTTTCGACTCCATCATCAGAACAGCTGCATGGTACCATATTTTTGCATTGTCACCGATTCAGCTTGAAAAATGTATTACAAGATTTGAACCGGAAAGACAGACAGATAGACATACGAACACTGCAAGTTAAATAAACACTTAGAATATCAGTGAGCGCTCGCATTTACGGTCTTTGAAGGGTCTGGCAGAAGTTAGTTCCCACAGAAAGTGTCTAGTAGAGTTATCAACAATATTCTGCATAATATATAAAAACCAACATTCACACTTAGACGTAGGCACTTTGTTCCTGTTACCTCTAAAAATACCTGGTTTGAAGCTAGCGAGTATGTATACGTTCGTAACTACATATTAAACTACTCATTTACGAAAGTCTTGTTTTCATAAAGTTACGCAGGTCTGACTGACCGCTTACATTTTTACAACGTTGATTCAATTTTCTCTGTTCGTGTGTCTGTCTGTCGTTCCAGTTTGTGATCCATTTTTCAAGCACTTGCGGGCATCCCAATAAGCTGAAAATTGGCATAACTATGCAACTTCGTTGATAATATAATAATATCCTGAACTGATGTTTTGATGAAGCGGGAAGGTGGCCACAGGAATATATCAAATACAAAACATAATCTCCGTGTTTGGGCGGGTTGGATTTGTCTTGGCAAGTACTATAGCCCTAGGGTCTGATGAAGCCTAAAGATGGCCATAGGAACTTCTTAACTAAGCAAAATATCCCCGACGTATTTTTGCTGAAAGCAATATTTTTAAAATGATGAATAAATAGGTATTAATATTCGGAACCTTTTGGAGCTCTGTACTCTTACTCTGCCTACCCTGCAAGGGATCTGGCGTGACAATATAGATAGATAAAAATAAAACACCGTCACGCCAATATTCCCCAAGCTGGGGTGGAAGAGGTGTACTAAGTACACCCACTTTTCGTCGACGATGTTACGTCCCATGTAATAGGGGGAGCTTATTGCCATATACGGGGCACGATTCCAGACTCTTTAGACTCGTTAGAAAAATTAAAATTGTCCGACCTAGGATTTGAACCCAGGACCTTGAGATCACTAAGCGATGCGCTTTACCACTAGACCAACGAGGCAGTCCAGATTATTATTTTTAGAAAAAGGCCCTAATATTACTGAATAAAATAAAAGTTGTTTATCCTAATAGATATTAAAATTACCTATTTATGCGTTTACGCACCCGTCCATACATCCTGTATTTAATCAGCTGTTTGTCCTTTTTTGACTAGAGGTGGTATAAATACTCTAATTTGTATCTTGGGTATTGGCACATTAGGTCCGTTATGTATTTTCTGTAGAAAATCGTCTTTATGATGAAATAAAGCTAGTTATTATCACGTTTTAGATGAAGACGCTCATTTACTTTCCCGAGGGATTCCCTACATAGTTGTACATACAACAGATACTGAAAACACACAGAGGATATTTTGGGGCGCTCACAAATAAATTATCTGTTTATATTATAATTTATAGATATAAAGCAGTGATAACCTAGTGATTAGACCGTTCGACTGCAAAGTCAGAAGTCATCATCATCATCATCATCATCATCTCAGCCTATACTTGTCCACTGCTGAACATAGGCCTCCCCAATCGCTTTCCAGCTTAACCGGTCCGATGCCACCTGCATCCAACGACTTCCTGCCATTTTCACAAGATCGTCGGTCCATCTGGCAGGCGGTCGTCCCACGCTGCGCTTGCTAATACGTGGTCTCCACTCTAGAATCTTTCTGCCCCAACGCCCGTCCGATCTTCGCGCTATGTGGCCCGCCCATTGCCACTTCAGCTTGCTAATCTTAAGGGCTATGTCGGTGACCTTGGTTCTTCTACGAATCTCCTCATTCCATTCCCTCCTCAGCTCTCTCCATAGCTCGCTGAGCAACCCTGAGCTTTTTTATGAGACCTATTGTAAGAGACCACGTCTCTGATCCATATATCATCACTGGTAACACACATTGACTAAAAACTTTAGTCTTAAGACACTGAGGTAATTTGGATGAGAAGATGTTGCGCAGTTTCCCGAACGCTGCCCAGCTGAGTTGGATTCGTCGATTGACCTCTCTCTCAAAGTTGACCTACCTAATCGGACTACCTGTCCCAGGTAAATGTATTCGTCGACAACTTCAAGAGTAGAGTTCCCAACGGTGAGTGCGGTGGGTACGACATGGACGTTACACATTATTTTCGTTTTGTCCATGTTCATTTTAAGACCCACTTGTTGAGATACTCTGTTGAGGTCGCCGAGCATTCGTCCTAGATCTTCCAGCGACTCCGCCATGACCACAATGTCGTCGGCAAATCGAAGGTGAGTGATGTATTCGCCATTGATGTTGATGCCAAATCCTCGCCATTCCAAGAGTTTGAAGGCGTCCTCTATGGTGGTCGTAAACAGTTTCGGAGAAATGACGTCTCCCTGTCTTACTCCTCTTTTTATGGAGATCGCCTTCGTGCACTGCCCTTGTACTCGGACTGACATGGTGGCGTTATTATACAAGCACTTCAACACTTCGATGTACCGATAGTCAATGCAGCATCGCTGGAGAGATCTAAGAATCGCCCAAGTCTCGATCGAATCGAAGGCTTTCTCATAGTCCACAAACGCCAAGCATAGTGGCCGATTATACTCCTCGGTCTTCTGTATAATCTGCCGCAGCGTATGTATGTGGTCTATGGTACTAAAGCCTTTCCGGAAACCGGCTTGTTCGGGAGGCTGGAAATCATCATGCCTGCGTTCGAGACGATTCGTGATGACTCTCGAAAACAACTTGTAAACATGGCTCAGCAGTGTGATGGGCCTATAGTTCTTTAATAAAGTGTTATCACCTTTCTTGAAAAAGAGTACCACCACACCCCTGTTCCATGCTTCCGGCGTTTTTCCTTCGAGCAAGATGGAATTAAACAGCCTCTGAAGGACTTTAAGTACCGGCGATCCGCCCGCTTTCAGAAGCTCTGCGGTAATTCCGTCTTCACCCGGCGCTTTGTTGTTTTTAAGTTGTTTGAGAGCCATCCTAATCTCGTACAGGCTGATGTCCGGGATATCTTCAGTGTAGTGTCGGGTTAGCTTGGCTCTTGGGTCTTTTACCAAGTCAACAACAGGTTCAGCTACTGAGGTATACAACTGCCCATAGAACCTCTCTATCTCCCTGAGCACCTCTGACCTATTCGACGTTACGTTTCCGTCCTCTGTCTTCAGCTTCGTCAACTGGCTTTGCCCAATAGACGCGTCTCTTGCGAACACTTTGGAGCCCTTGTTCTGCTCTATGGTCTCCTCAATACGTCTTGTATTGAAGGACCGTAAATCGTGACGCAAGGACTTCAATATCTGTCCATTGAGCTGCCTATAGGACTTAGCATCATCGGAGGTTTGGAGTGTCATGGTACGTCGCTCAGCCATAAGGTTTCGGGTGTAGTCAGATAGCTTTTGAGGTCTATTTTTACGGTGGGGCTTAAAATGCTTGGACCCGACCGTATGGACAGTCTCTACCAACCTATTGTTGATTTCGTCCACTGATGCGCTGCTGTCTAGCAATTCGAAGCGGTTTGACAATTCGAGTTGAAAGTTCTCGGGGTTTTGGATATGTGCATTAGAAGGTCGGAGCGTAGACTTCATCAGACGCCATCTTTCCATTTTGACATTAATATTTAATGTGCCTCTGACCATTCGGTGATCACTGCCGGTTTTTACCCTGTGAATCACGGAGACATCATTAAATATTTGTCGCTTGGTGCTCATGATGAAGTCTATCTCATTTTTTGTGGAACCATCAGGGCTCATCCAGGTCCATTTCCTATGAGACGGCTTCTGGAAGAAAGAGTTCATCATAAAGAGTCCCTCCTTCTCCAGAAATTCGGCCAGCCTCTGACCCCTGGGGTTGCGCTGCCCATATCCAAATTGCCCCACTCTCAACTCATCATCGCCCCGTTTGCCCAGTCGCGCATTGAAGTCACCCATAACTACTGTAAAGTGTGCTTTGGAAGTATGTATGGCTCTACTAATGTCCTCATACATAACTTCGACCTCATCATCTGAGTATGCCGAGGTCGGTGCGTAGACCTGTATGACCTTCAGCGAATATCTTTTGGATATTCTGAGTATCAGGTACGCTACCCTGCTCGACACACTAGTGATGGACACAACGTTGTTTATGAGTGACTTGTGGACGATAAATCCGACACCACCTTGGGACTGCTGTTCGCCCTCCCGGTAGTAAAACAAGTTGCCGGATTTTAAGGTTATCGTGTCCTCGCCCTCTCTTCGGACCTCCGATAAACCAACAATACTCCATCGCAACTTGTTTAACTCTTCTTCCAGCTCAACTAGCTTCTCATCTGTCCTCAATGTGCGTGCGTTGTATGTCACCAGGGCCAATTTTCGGTTTTGGTGGTAGCCGAATCTCTGCCGGAGATTCTTAGCACCCCTTGTCCTGTCGTTACCATGGCTGCTACCGTGGTCAGGACGAACAGGACCGCCAGGGACTAGGGGCCTGGTTTTCCTACTTTCTTCCATAATTGGGGGTGTTTGCCATACTCGCCACGCTTGGCAGGCGGGTTGGCGAGCGCAGTTATTGGTCGTCGAAGTGTTAAGGGAACGCTGCTGCCCATTCCCTAGTTTTCCCTTAGTCGCCTTGTACGACACCCGATGGGATGAGATGGGTTGGTCCTACTCTAAGCCGGGAACCACGCGGTATATTATTTATTAATAATTTTTACACTTATACGTTTGTTTTGCAAGAAAAGATGACCGAGTTTTGCAATTCTACACGAGATGAAAAATTGTTCAGGAAAAAACTGTTTGGAATACAAAGGTATTTAAGTCTTGTCTGTTATAGTTCGTCGAGGATTTGGCCCAGTGGTTAAAAGGCTAAGCCACTCCGCGCACTTGATCGAGCAGTTGCGAGTTCGAGCCCCGTACGGGACACATTTTTGTGTGACCCATAAACATAAATGTTTTTTTTAGTTTGGATGTTTGTCTATCTATCTATCTATCTATTTTTTTAACGGGTTTTTTTAAATAGAATAATATATGTATAGATATACTCGTATTAATTTCATTTTTATGTCGCTGTCGCATGGCGGTATGCGCAGATATCCATTGAACCCATATCCAACATTGAAACGATGTATTTAAGTTACAGTCAATTTGTGACTAATTTCTTCTTTTTATTCAATTTGATTACTTCTACTTTTTATGGTAAATCACTACTTACTAATAGAATAAAGTCATGTTATGTTTGGATGACCAATCCTCTGATACAAAAAAAATCATACGGATTTAATATCGTATGTTTCCAAATAAGTTGTATTCGTCTTGTTCAGAGGTTGCTTACGAGGAAAAGCCTCGATAAGCCCCAGATATTGAGTATTATATAGATTTATTGTTCCAGTATAGCTTATTTCTTTTGTTTTCAGACTGTAAGGTATCCACCAAAGTGGAGGGAGGAGATGAAATCTTGTGGTAAAAGAAACGTAGCCTCACCCTAGGATTTATTCCTGCGTCGTGGGTGCATTTACAAACATGAAAATTTACATACTCAAATAGCCAGACCGGAACAAATAATTGTGGATCACACAAAGATTTGTCTCGTGCGGGAATCGAACCCGTGACTATTAGACCCAGCGGGCGGAGCGGCTTAAGCTCTTAACCACTGCGCTAACATTTTCTGTAAATTATGGATATCAATTAACCTCTTCTTTCTTAACTCGATTTGTGAGATAATTCTTTTGGACAACAATGGTACAGCAATATTTTGTCAATAAAATTTACCAATATAGACAGCCTGGTTTATTTGGTATTGCGTAGTGCACGTGGCAATCACTAGCAAGGTTCCGAGTTCTAGCTCAAACTAAGTGTAGGTTAATACCGAAATAATTTCACAATTCCAGACTCCGGACAGATGAGTCCGGAGTCTGAGACTGTGCTCATCCTTATTACATTGGTGCCTAACATCTTCAGTGCTTATCACTGAAGATATTAGGCACCAATGTAATAAGGATTGTATATAGAATACCTCTGTCACCTTCAGTTGGGACGTATAGGTGTGACAGTGTTTATTTTTTATTTTATGTAATCTACCTTTAAGAAGATCGGCAAAAAACTCAGTGGGCTTGTGATTTTTCATTTAATCATCTTTCTTTACATCCTGCCCTCACTCTTCCCTCTGTTCCACCGGTCTCCGCTATCATCAGTGGCAGGATATTAACGTTGTAACAGACGCCGTGCGCTCTCCGCTTGTGAATTAAGTTAGGGAAACACGACTTTTGCATTTGCGACGACATCGCATCGGAATTCGAGATGAAATTTGCGCTATAATGGAGGATGGGACTTTGACACGCATAGGGAGCGAAGGAAGTCTGTAAGAAAAGATTCTGCTGAAACTATGTATTCTCTTCCTATCCCGCAAGGGATCCGGCGTGTTAATATGGTAGTAGGAGTAGTGTTTACCCCGCACGCCCGTGTTTTTTCCTTCCCTCTGTCACCTATCTCCCCTTTAGAAGGTATTGGGACTAAAAAGAAAACGTCTCGGCATCATTAGTAGGCTATTAACATTGTAACAGATGCCCTGCGCTCTCCGTTTGTTCATTAAGTTGGGGAAACATGACTTTTGCATTTGCGACGAGATTGCAACGAAATTCGAGGTGAATTTTGTATGATAATAGAGGAAAGGTGGAATGGAATGAGATTTTAACGCTTTTATAGGAAGCGAGAAAGGTCTGTAAGGAATAATTCTGTTGGAGCTTTGTATTATTTTCTTAGCCCACAAGGGATCTGGCATGTTAATAAAGTAGGTAGTAGTAGTATGTTCCTTGCACGCTACGTCTTTCTTCCCTTCACTCTTCTACCTATCTCCCCTTTAGAGGTACTGGGCCTAAAAGGGAAACATCTCGGCATCATTAGTAGGCTATTAATGTTGTAACGCTGTAACGCCGTGCGCTCTCCGTTTGTTCGTTAAGTTGGGGAAACATGACTTTAGCAATTGCGACGAGATTGCAACAGAATTCCAGGTGAAATTTGTGAGTGAGTGAGGATGGGACAGTATAGTGCGTCCGTATTTGTATTGTGCGTCTTTACTGTGGCTGAATGATGGTCGCAAAATGTATGGAGTTAAGTGTGTTGGAATGAACTATCGGCGTAAAAGGAAAGTTTCTAGCTTGCAGGGGACGAAATGACCTAGAAATGATTATGATAATGGTATATCAGTACTTAATGTGTAAGGATTTCTGGATAGAGCATTTGAGATTGAGAGATTTGAGAATTAAAATCATATTATCGCTTCGTATTCCACCTGCGTATACCCTAAGGAATCAGAATATTTTTTATTCATGTAAAGTATTACAGAATTAATGAATCGTCAGAATAGTAACAAAGACTCTACCACCAGTTCGGAATGTCATTTCTGTGGAGAAGAAGGGCAAGAAACTCCACGGTTACTCTATTAAAATAGTATTTTTACAATTTTTTCCATCTACATTTTGTTGTAGGGTATGGGAGAAGAATGTAGTATCAGGTGAGTCTTAATTAAATTAACCAAGTTATACTATTCATGAGAATGGCTACATGGTTTTCTCATTTACAGATAAAGAAATGAGGAAAAAAAATGATCAATTTTATTAAACTGCGAGAAGGAAGAGAGGGAATAATAAATAATAATAATAGCTGAACATGTTATCCACATTCAGGTGGAGCTGAAGCAGCACCCATCCTAGTATTTTTATCATTTTAATAATCTAGGGCATAGTAAGCTCGCTTGCAGAGTGTACGTTTAATACAAGATTTGAATTTATTTTCACAAGTTGAGTGACGTCAATTGGGATTTTATTATAGAATTTAACACAGCACCCCATGAAATACGTGTGAATTTTAGACAAACGATAATGCGGTTGATCTAATTTATTCTTATGTAATACAATTCTCTTAAAGAGTCGCAACTTCCTAAGTTATAGAGGGCCTTATAGCCCTGTTTTATAAGATAAAAATGGAATAAATGTCAGCTGCTCTACCCCACAATAATATACCGTAAGACACGACACTATGAAAGTAACTGAAGTAGACCAACCGCGTGGTGTCCACATCAGTAAGGTGTTTGTTTGTCATGTTTCTTACGGCATAGGCAGCGGAACTGAGTCGTTTACCTAAAGTCTTAATATGAGGGCCCCATTGCAACTTAGAGTCAAGCGTAATCCCTAAGAAACATATATTATTTATCAACTCAAGTTTCTCGTTATTCAGTATAATATCACATGCAGTACTTTTCACATTTGGTAAAGAAAATCGTATACATTTAGTTTTCTTGTTATTAAGCACTAAATTGTTGCATGTGAACCAATTATGTACTTGAAGAATAGCGTCATTTACCTCGTCGAAGTTATTTACATGTCTACCTACTTTAAAGATCAAACAGGTATCATCAGCAAACAACACTACCTTCACCCGCCCCTCAACTGCTCGAGGCAGGTCATTTATATATACCAAAAATAGGAACGGGCCCAGTATCTATCCCAGAGGAACGCCCATTTTAACTAAAGCTTCTAGAGATTTCATTACGTTTATTTGCACACACTATCGTCTGTCTCCTAAGTAAGATTTTAGTAGATATACCTCGGATTCCATAGTGCTCTAGTTTCAGCAACAATGTTTAATGTTGAACACAATCAAATTCCTTCGACAGGTCGCTATGAGTTCTCCCAGGCATCAAAGATATGCTTTACTAAGGTCACACCGGCGTCGGTGGTACAACGTCCTTTGGTGAAGTCATATTGCTGATCATAAAGAATATTATTAACGTTTAAGTGATTTAACATTTAAATAAGCATTATCTTCTGAAACACTTTGCTGAGCACTGGCAAAACACACAGGCTTATAGTTATTTGGATCATTGCTGTATGCAAATTCTTAGGTGTTGTGTGTCTACATTTAATGTTAATACCTTTTTGTGGTGTTCGATTGTCCTGTGTGATCTGATGGGAGATAGTTAACTACTGTTTGATCTATATAATCCCAATTACAAAAAATATTTGTCAATTGTCAATGCATCTAGCAGAAGTTGATGTTATTCGAATCGGTTCGAGAAAAACGGTAATTTATTTAAAATAATTAAATAAAGTTAAGAGTCTGTCACTGTGCCATGTTTGTTCTAAAATATTTATGTTGATGTCACTGCAAACTACAACAGACTTGTTACTCGTGAAAGTTTTATTCAGCACATCTTCCATTACAGATTCAAATGTTGTAAAATTCTGACTATTGGGGGGTCTGTATATACACACAATAATATGCTTATCCAGCTAAACACAGGAAATTTCAACACACTGTTCAACTGAAAGCCCAACTATATCATTGTACCCAATTGTGCCCAACTGTACATTAATTTTGGTAAAATAAATGATTTTTTTTACCAATATTAATGTACCCCCATGAAGCCTGGACTTACGACTATAGCAACTTAAAACCGAATAATTGTTATAATTGACTAATATTTCATGTGATTTAAGCCAATGCTCACAAATACAAAAAACATCATATTTCGCCTTTTCCAAAAATAACTCAATCTCTAATGATTTAGAAGAGAATCTATGTATACTCTGATGGAATAGTCTCAAACTACCCGGCCTCCCTTCCTCCTTATTTAAAAGATGCGAATTGCTAGAGGTATTCGATTGTACATATGTTGTCAACCTCTGTCGTTTAAACAGTTTATCACAGTATTATTAGAAAGACTATGTAATACTGACTCATCTCCTATCATAGATTTCGTTAAATTACTTTTAACTGAGTTAATATTATAAGCTAACAAATTAGAAATTTTTAATTTACATTTTTAGGAAGAAACGTCGCTTCCTGAGCCAATTTAAACCCAAATTGGTTACAACAACAACAACAATTGGTAACAAATTTGTTAGTGTCAAATAATAAAACATTGTCATTATAACTTGACAACATATAGCTATTCAAATAATGCATAAATTTTATTTTTCTGACATGTAGTCAGAGTAAGGAAAAGCACACAAAATTAAATTCCCTAATTGTAATTGCAATAAGGTATTATTACCATCAACAATGCCCTTTTTTTGTATACCTAGGCTGTTTCTAAATAACAAAACAACTGTAGTTGTACTATCCATTTTTATCTGTGAAATCCTATCTATTAATGAATTATAAGGTAAATTATTATAACAATAGTTGGTTACGTTGTGGTTAAGTTTACAATGCAAAAGTGAACCAAAGCCTGTCCCAATTTGGTCGGTGAAAACTAATGTTTTGCAGCCCACTTAAGATTGAGTGAATTTTTGTACAGGTGTTACATGCCTGGACGCAGAATAGTGTGTCAATGGGGTACAGGTACATGAGAGATTTTTGGTTAGAGACTCAATCTGAGGTGTTGATCTCATTCTTCATACTAGGTAGAATTTCAAAATCTTTCTTCTGGGTCGGGAACTGAATCACTAGGTCGCATGACGAAGCATGCCATAGGTTAAACTCATAAAATATAATTTGACACAAAAATAATTTTCCCGTGTTGAATTCAAATTACCAGTGATGATATATGGATCAGAGACGTGGTCTCTTACAATAGGTCTCATAAAAAAGCTCAGAGTTGCTCAGCGAGCTATGGAGAGAGCTATGCTCGGCGTTTCTCTACGCGATCGAATCAGGAATGAGGACATTCGTAGAAGAACCAAGGTCACCGATATAGCCCTTAAGATTAGCAAGCTGAAGTGGCAATGGGCGGGCCACATAGCGCGTAGATCGGACGGGCGTTGGGGCAGAAAGATTCAAGAGTGGATACCACGTATTGGCAAGCGCAGCGTGGGACGACCGCCTGCCAGATGGACCGACGATCTTGTGAAAATGGCAGGAAGTCGTTGGACGCAGGTGGCATCGGACCGGTTACGCTGGAAAGCGATTGGGGAGGCCTATGTTCAGCAGTGGACAAGTATAGGCTGAGATGATGATGATGATGATGAGTTCAAATTTGCGACAACTCGATCCAACGAGAGAAACAGCCGACATTATTTCAACCATGTCCTTTCAAAAAGTTTAATTAGTAAAGAATTTCCTTTTCCTCACCACCATTATTTCATTAAAATCTATTCAGTTTCGCTCGAGGTAAAACTCCAGGTAGAAATTTACAAGTTAATATATCGGCTATCAAAGTTAGCCCGGAAGGAGCGAGCCAGGCGGAGCGAACTTTTGACATTCCTTTCATCTTTTAAAATACTTCTCCATTATAATGGTCGGGGTGGACTGAACAAGGTCAACCGATGATCTGTTGAAAAGGCAAAAGCTGGATACATAAAGAGCACAAACCCGTGGCCGTGGCGGTCTTTGAAGAAGGCCTTTGCCCTTTAGTGGACGTCCTTCGAACAGTGATATTAACCAATTAGATGAGTTTTAAGCAAGAAGTCTATAGGTATATCTATATCATCACGCCAGATCCCTTGCGTGGTAGACAGAGAGTACAGAGTTCCAAGAGGTTCTTTCCCTACATACTCTGGGTTCCTTCACTCTCAGAGTCGTCTCATACACGCTCGCAAGTAGTCGTTCTAATACCTGAGGGCCTAGACAAGTTGCAAGCGTTTTGTTTCTATTCTCTTGTCGCAATCGTGACTTTTCGCTGCAAAATGTAATTCCCATACATTTTTCCGCTTTCTATTAGCGTTAACGACTGTAGATTGTCAACTTGGCTATAGGCGCTGGTTAGAAATACTTCCAGCTTAAGTAGGGGGCTTAAGCAGTGATAGCCTAGTGGTTAGACCGTTGGACTGCAAAGTCAGAGGTCTCGGGTTCAAACACAGGCACGCATCTCGGTCTTTTCTTATTAATAATAACTATTACTTAATTTAACGGTGAAGAAAAACATCGTGAGGAAACCTGCATGCCTAAGAGTTTGTGGAAGGTGTGTGAAGTTGGCCAACCCGCACTGAGCCAGCGTGGTGGACTATGGCCTGAACCCTCTCAGTTTGAGAGGAGGTCCGTGCCCAACAGTGGGACAGTTTCCAGTTTCTTAATAGGGCTTATATTATTATTATATTTTTAAGTGGGGTTGGGCCGACCACGTCTGCCACTTGGCAAATGTCAAGTAGGTCAAAATAACAGCTAACTAGTACTAATTAGCTGTAGCAATGTAAAAAAACGAGAATGTGAGCAATATAAGTCGCTCAACATTCTCGTTTTTTCAACTAACTTCCATTTTCGTTTTACGTCAAATCCATTATTTTTGGTGATCTAAAATATATTTGTATATTTTTCTAATAATTACGTTTTTAAAATATTCAGCCCCGTGTGTGAAATTAGGAGCATTACATTGAAAAAAATATATTAAGCGACTTAAGTTGATAACTGTACATGAGATGGCGGGATGATTGTGTGTAAATGGTCTACGCTGTTAGCCGCGGGACCTTTTCACCTTCACCGGGCAATAGGGCGAGCCTGCAGCCACTACGTTCGAGCCAGAAGAGCAAGGGGGCCACTAGCTCAAGGGCGCCTCATGGCGGAATGAACTGGAAACCCTTCTAAAAGACTGGCCTGACATAACAACTAACTGTGGAGAGTGGAAAAAGCGGAGAAAATGGATGTGTGCAATAATGGCTCTTAACAATAGTAATTATCTTAATGTTTCTTCATTTTTAGCTTTTCATTTTAGCACGAGGCTTATAATAACTTAATGTAAAGGGCCTCTACGTGATGGACTCATTACTATTATTTATATTTTTGAAAAATATTTGGAACTATTGCACAGTGATGAAGCAACAATAATAATTAAAAAAAATACAGATATGCAATTCAAAACTGAAAGTATGTAAGCGCTGGAGGTAACCTAGGCTATTACCGTGATTGAAAAAAGCTGTGTCGTATCTGATTTCCAAGTCAAGAGTCTCCGTATCCGAGCGTGAATGAGACGAAATATGAGTGTGAAAGAAGCCAGAGAGCTGTGTAAAAAAGGAACTCGTTGGAACTCTGTACTTTCTGCCTCCCCAGGAAGGAATTAATGCGATAAAAAGGAATTGTGTGAGAGTGGAGGAAGCAAGAGAGGTATGTAAGGAAAGAACCTGTTGGAACTCTGCGCTCTCTGCCTACCCTGCAAGGGATGTGGCGAGATGATATCGATAGATAGATAGAAAAAGAAATTAATGCAAATAAATCAGGCGTGAAGATTTAGATTGATAATCTTTGGAAATACTTAACCCAAATTCACATGTAATAGTGAGATGGTCTTTGACGAATGGGCCCTTATTAACTACTAGCTGTGCCCCGCGGTTTCATCCGCCCGTCTAATAAAAACTTTCGTCCCCTATTTCACACCCTTTAGGGTTTTTTTTAAGATAAAAAGTATGCCTATGACCTTTTTTCGGATGAAATGTATCTCCATGCCAAATTTGACCAATTTTTTTCAGCGATTTAGACGTGAGAAGGCAACAGACAGACAGTTACTTTCAAAGCAGTCATACTCGTGAACGGGTGCTGCTTGTGGAGACTGGTTGACCCAAAATCCTCTAGCTTTTCATTATAACATATATTTAAAAATATTATTATTAGTCTTATATTTAAGTTCTAATGCATCACACTGGAGCTGGATCGCATTAATGATTTTGTATAATATAAAAATAAATGATCTATACAAAAAAAATATTAAAAAAAATGAACGTAGAATTATACAATAAAGACAATCCCGCTGAGTTTCTCGCCGGATCTTCTCAGTGGAGGCCGCGTTCCCATCCGGTGGTAGATTAGTAACTTAAAAAAAAGTAAATAAGACCATTGTAAATACCCCCGCATGTACGAGTTTATGCAAAATAAACGATTGGAGTTTGAGTTTGAGACAGAAAACGCGGTGCGTACTTCAGTGGCATAAAGAATACCATTACATAAGCATTTCACAAAGTTATTGTAACGTACTCTGGCTAGAAATACACAACTAAAACCTCGCTTAGCTCAGCTCATTTCTAAGTGGTAGTAGCGGTGTATTAATATGCAAATAACTAGCTCGCGTGGAACAAAGCTGCGGCCGGAGCTCTGAGAGAGTTACACTCCTTTTGTTCCACGTAATTAATATATTAGCTACCTTATTATCTATCAAAGAACGGGGAAATACAATGAAACGGTTAGTTAGAGACTGCAGTTTTAATTTAAGCTGTCTCCTGTCTCGTAGCTGGGCAAAGACCTTCTCTCACAAATCGAGGTGAGAGAGATCCTATTTTCTATTAATATTATAAAGTTGAAAGTTTGTGTGTTTGTTAGTCAATCACGCAAATACGGTTGAAGGTATTTGGACTGCCTTGTTGGTCTAGTGGCAAAGCGCAATGCTTGGTGATAACGAAGATACGTTTCGTTTTCTGGTCTCATACTAGGGTATGAGTCCAGAGTCTGGAGCCCGGTATATGGCAATAGGAAATTCGCCTTTTGCCGAAGAGCCCGGGGCGTTCCACTTGGAGATCCCGGAGCCCTTCTGACACGTGCCTGTGCCGGCCACCGTGGGGTTTTAGTCGATAAGAGTCTGACATGCCCCGCCAGCTTCCCCCGAGACTGGCGGAGATCCATAAGGATTTCCGCACGTAAATAAGAAAGGCAGCAGGTTTGTGGCCACCTTCTATTAGAACTCAGTCAAGCCGTTGAAGACGACTACCACATTAAGTGACCGTCGGGACCAACGGCACAACGTGCCTTCCTAAGAACGGAGACATTTAAAAAGGGAATCACCACAAATGGTCACCTATCTTAGACTGACCGCGCCGAAAGCTGCTTAACCTTGATGTTCGCCAAGAGTGCCGTGGCAAGGTTACGAGCGCCTCTATCTATCAAAATCATGCCTCTACACGTACTCTCCGCCTATCCCGCAAGGAATTTGGCGTGATGATATGTATAGATAGAACATGACCTACCTTATATAAGAGACAATAAAAACCTTCTAAGCGACGAAACTGTATACATCCGGGTTCGAATTCTGTCAGAATCACGACCGATATTAAATTGCGTTTTGATTGATAGTTTCCATAGAATAGTGGCGGGTATGGATCTAATGATGTAGGATTTGTAATATGGCGTAGAACTGTATATATTGAAAATAGACCCTTTTTTAATCTTGTTGTTTAAAACGTTTGTCGTAGGTACGTTTACTAACATGAAATTCACATACACAAATGCCCAGACCGAAAAAAATAAATGAGGGTCACACAAAGATTCGTCCCGTGCGGGAATCGAACCCGCGACTATTAGACACAGTGGGCGGAGCGGCTTAAGTTCTTAACCACTGCGCTAAATCGTCCGTCGTCAGATTTTTATTTTGGTTTAACAGAGTTTACATTGGTCTTACATGGTTCGCCTGGGAATCATGAAGTCTTCAGTTCAAATCCTTGGTGTGAAAGTGTGTTATTCTATCAAAAAATCTCTACTAGCTAGTCTGGTGTAAATCATTATGTTAGAGCAACTTTAGAGAAGTGCGAATGTCTCTTATCACCCGTTGAAAACGTGATAGGTAATTGGTGCTTTGTCGAACCTATGAACATCCGGAATATTCGTCACAAAGGTCTACGTTGCTTTTGTATTGTACATAAAAACTAATACGTTTGCGAATTTTAAGCGCTTCTGTCGCAACTTTTTTAGAGAGTTGTCAGAATTCCATGAATTATACGAACGCTTTCAACTGTTTTGCAGAACATTCACAAATAAATGGCGTTTTGTCAATCTTTAACATCGCAACCGTATACAGATAGTCCCTTTTAATACTTTTTCTTACGTAGTACTTTCTCAGTATTGAGGATTGTAATCTTTCTGAAGAATTGGTCCTGCTTCTGTAGAAAACGCGTCACTAATACTCGAGTCAAGGATCGATCGAGTAACTGCTTGTACAGGGCTCTAAATTTACTAAATAGCTATTAAAATAATAACCCTCAACTATAAACTGTATTTAACTGATGTGTAAAACATTTGAATCTTTGAAACATTTATCTTTTTTTCATATGCGTATATATGCACGGCATAAACCTCCTTGGCGCCACATATCTTGAGAAAATTTGGACTAGGTCTTAGCTATGTTATCTGTTATACGCAATTGCCATATATTTTTGTGTGTACTGCATCCGTACTTGTTAGTGGGAACGGTTTGTCGCAGTTTTTACCGACGCCAACGTCCGAATAACCGCCTCGGAGCGTGGGTGATATTTTCAGCACAACCTGAAATATTACGAGCATTTTTATATGACGCTGAAAAAGTTCAGTACAAAACTAGTTTACTTAATTTGTGCGGTAAGGGGATATTAGTCACTGTTTAGATATTATTTACTCTATTTTTGTTATTCGCACTGGATATAGTACACTCTTTCGTAGTAAAATAGTGAAACTTTTTCTGTTTATACAACTTTCTGTAAATCAAATTGGCCACAATCTCGTTTCGGAGGCCACTGTAAAATCCAAGAGTGGCGGCAATCCTCGTTTAAAGTTGGCCTTCGATCCCGAAGTGATAGGGTAATTAGGGTACCATCACTTCGGAGGAGCTTCGGAATCTCCGCTAGAAGAACTTCCTCAGTGCCTAAGAGTCCGCCACCGGGTGCGCTTTTAAGGTTTAGTTTCATTTTGGGTCTATTATATGTAAGTAATCGGTTGCGTTTAGAAAAACTGAAAGGGCGAAGACCGCGTATGCTCGTTAAAGACATTCCCGGGTCAATGGAGGACAAAGATTTTCTTGTCGCTTTATATCGTCAAAACAATAAAGACGAAATGTTAATTAAAGAGGGCGATTTTATTAAAGCGGCGAAAATTATTCGTAGTCGTCATATAATAAATACCGGGTGAAAATGGATAGGCGTAGAGATCAATTCTCAAGTACGTAAGCATCTGTTGGCCACAAAAGACACATTGTTCATCGACTGGGCCGCTTGTCGTTTCTTTGATGACGTAGAATTAATGCGTTGCCCAAATTGTCAACAATTCGTGCATGTCCAAAAATATTGTACCGAAAAGTCACCATTCTGCGGTCATTGTGCAGAAGAACACGCGACGAGGTCCTATACGAATAAAGATAAACCCGAGTTTGTACCTGTCTGTGCCTCGTGTAAACGATTTAGGAAACCATGCGACCATCTCTGTGGCGCGTCAGACTGTCCCACGTACAAGTTTAAACTGGAACAGCTGGTGCTTAACATTAATTATTAGAAATGGATAATCTGACTACGTGTCGAGTTCTAAATATACGATTACGTCATTTCAACACACTGTGCTGTCGTGGAGGTTTCAGCTCCATCCTGTAGGGTTTACGTTGTGGCCTATTATTTTCAATATTCAGACCCTGACACTTTACACTTACACCAACTCCGCCACGTTTTGAGGTCTCTTGCGGGCCGTAAAACTATTATTGGCGCTGACGTCAATGCGACATCTACTCTTTGGTATGGCAAGTTTAGGTACACGGACATTGATTGCCGGTGCGCGATAGAAGATTTCATCGCTGAGATGAACCTTTCCATTCACAACACACCTGAAGCACCTTTTGCAGCCCTATGGGTTAATCTTCTATTGACGTTACACTTTCAAGTGTAGATGTCCGATTGGATAGGTGGCGCGTTTACCCGACGCGTCTTGAAGTGATCATCGCCTGATCGTGTACAAATTTGTCCCGGGAATAATACAAGATCCTAATCCTCCTGGTCACAATTATAGATACAAATGTAATGGAGCAAACTGGAAGTTTTTAGTACACATTTTTCACGGTGTGTTGGAGATTTTACTCACCAAGAATTATCCGCGGAAGAAAGTGCAGAGATAATGTTGGAGTCTTTAATATATTGTGCTGACGTAGCTTTAGGCTGCGTATCTTTACCTAATACCAAAAGATGCGATTGGTGGAGTAATCACTAAGTTGAACTCCACAAATGTTTCCGAAAGGCACGTAGGAAACACAATAAGCTCAAAAAATCTAATATCCCGGGAGACACGTTTGAGGAAGCTTTAGTTGCACTTAGAGTTGCCAGGTCTCACTACAGAGCTGCGGTTGAAAAACCTAAAAGCGCTTTACTTAATAGGGTAGTAGAAAAATTTGCAAGGCCCTTGGGCGCCACTGTACCATGAGTTCAAAGCAAATCAATCAATCGACTTAGCATACATACAAAACATCAAAGTAAATAATAAGCAGTCCGTTGGTATTGAAGAGACCACAAGTGCCTTGCTCAATACGCTAATCCTGGCGACGATACGACAACTGATAGCGAACATCATAAGCAGATATGTGCGTGGGCCATAGAACCACTTTTTCCCCGCGTCTGATCTTCTATTTCGCGACGAATTCATTAACATAGTCCGAGCTCTCCCTCTAAACAAAGCCGCCGGTGAAGATAAAATATCGAATAGAATGATGAAAAAAGCTAGTCGAACGTCGGGTTACTCAATTTTACAGGTTTTTAATCGATGTTTATCTGAGGGAAGATCCCTAGAGGGTGCCGTCGCGGAATCATACGAATTATTTCGAAGAGTGTTGACAAGCCACCTGATAACCCCAAGTCATATCGACCGATTACCCTGTTACCGTCGCTGGGTAAGCTCTTGGAGCGTCTTATAGTCCCTTGCCTATTGCCCGGTGGGCCAAAATTTAATCGGAAACAATTTGGATTCACATCGGGCAGATCGACTGTAGACGCAGCCCTATCCGTTAGAAAAACTATCAGCACTACAGATTTTAAATACGTTTTAGACGTTTTCCCCGATTCAGTCGTACAAGGCACGACTAAAATTAAACTTGGTCACCATGCAGAGTCTGAATCGCTGACGATGGGATGTCCTCAGGGGTCTGTATTAAGTCCGTATCTCTGGAATTTAGGGTTCGATGATTTCCTAGAGATACCTCGTGGTTGCACGTTAACCGGTTACGCTGACGATGGACTTCTACTCATAGAATCTTATACTAGGGACGGGCTAGAGAAATTAGCGGACCATGTCTGCATCTTATTTTAAAATGGGGTGAATGAAACCGCCTTAGGTTCGCTCCTCAAAAAACATGCTAACTCTTAATAAAAGGGAATTTACAATTGGTTTGTTATCTCGGTTTAGTTCTGGAGATAAATTTATCATTTATTGAACATATAGAAACTGTAGGCGTAAAAGCTAAACGAAACTTTTATGCACTTACCAGAATATCAAGGTTAGGTTTTAACTTGGGTTAAAGTTTAGTTTTAATACTCTTAAAATCATCTACGGAGCAACATACTTAGGCTGTATGTGTTACGGTGCACCTATATGGGTCAACAGGGCCAAGATAGGGGCGTCACGGCGTAAATTGCTTCAGAGTCAACGCTTGGCACTGATATGTTTGTGTAGGGCATACAGGACGGACAGTACAGAAGCCCTACCGGTACTTGCGGGTGTATTTCCGGTCGATCTTGAGGTTCAGAGACGCGCGTTAATGTATTATTATTATTCCACTTGAGAAAACTTGAACACCGAGTTTCTAATGCCTCGAGATCACTGTAAGATCACTAGATTATTCAAACCGCAATCAATCGCCTATGGAGATCTCCTGACCGAATGGCAGGAAAGATGGGATACAACAACAAATTGCCGTCACCTCTACTTGTTCTTTCCATCCGTACGTGAGCGTTAGGCGAGAACGTGGCTGGAGGTAGATCACTGTGTGGCTCAATTTCTCACCGGACGTGGCAACTTTAGGAGTAAACTATTCTTATTTAAACTGATACCTTCACCGCTATGTCAGTGTTCCACATCTAACTACGAGTATGAACAATCAGCACACCACATTCTTTGGGAGTGCAGTGTTTGGCACAAGGAGCGTACCATTATGTTAAACAGTCTGCGAAATACATCTGGGGTAATCTACTACACGGATCTTGTAGAAACTCGGGATAATTTCCGTGCGTTCGAGCGTTTTTGCCATACCTATGACTGGAATCAAACATGAGGCTCGCAAATAGGCCCTGTTAATAGTTTATCATATCCGTGGTGCTTTACAACTGGGCTTAACCTTGATGTAGTTTCCTTCTCTATGGCTGACCTGCCTTTTTTTGTGTCTCCCACTTTGCAAATTAGTGAAGTGGAATTTTTATTTTTTCTACTCCTGTTTATCTTTCCACTTAAATTTGTTGCGGATTCCAAGACAATTAAAGCGCTTCCCGGGACACCACAAGGTTCAAACCTTGGCGTCATCTAAGGATACCATTTTGGATCCTGGCTTACAGGAGTTACAATGGTGGGAACGTGGGGCGGGCTTAGTCCCATAAAAAAAATCAGTTACATAGATCGAACTAACTGCTCGTAGGTACCTCATCATTATGATATTTAGGGTCGACATTTGTAAGTTTGTAACTATTCAGTAATTTGTAACATTTATAATTAGTCAGTGTGAAATTGCTTTTGTGAATATTAGATAGTTCGAATACTAATTAGTGCTTAATATATTTGTTGAAAGATATGGACGTGACAATGTTACACAAATACTGATCTTCATACTTCAGTCTTCAACTTAAATACATTTTGACGCACAAAGGGTTTTTCAAATAAACCAATATATTTTAAAGAAATAGGTAGGTCTCCCCTGCATCCTTCTGTCCTATGTACCTGTCTCGGTGAAGAAAGTTAATAAATTAATAGTAGCGAACAACTATATGGATTTCTGATCGTTAAAACCACCGCAATCCTGTAGGGTTAAAAGGCCTTATTAAAAAAATAAAAAAATTGTGCTCTGACTGCCTCGTTGGTCTCGTGTTCATATGAATATGCTAGGTTGGACAAAGTGGGTTTGTTCTATTGAAATAATCTCAGATTTCTTTTTCTATGAAAAAAACGTGGTCCTACACAAGGATTTATTCCTATGGCGTGGAAGCCTTTACAACCATGAAATTCATATCCTCATTGGTCCAGTTCCAAGCAGTCCGCTTGCAAAATAGTTTTTCAAGTTCAAAGTTAAACTGACGATAGTTTGGCCTAGTGTTTAAGAGCTTGAGCCGCTACGTCTACTGGATCGAATGGTTGCGGGTTCGATTCCTGCTTTGATCAATTGTGACGCACAAACATTTGTTTCGGTCTAGGTATTTGTGTATGTAATGTATATAAACACATCCACGATACAGGAATAATTTCTAGTACATTTTTTGATGAAACACGAAAGAAAGATACAAATTCTTTCGATATAAGCGCTTTTCAAAATGAATACCTGTGATGGAAGTATAAAAGTTCATGAAACACAATCAGAAAGTTGTCAAGAAAAGGGTGAGAACGGAAGTACTGACATTATGCACTATTAAGCTTTGAACGAATAGCCGATGGAGCGTGACGGGAGCGCGGCGGACGCGCTCTGCTGGGCTGCGCTGTGTGGCGTCCCGTACATTTCAGTACATTTTAACTGCCAAAGCCGTGCCACCCACCGTCGCGCTCTCGGCGCGGTCCGATATTGTCAGTACTTCCGTTCTCACCCTTTTCTTGACAACTTTCTGATTGTGTTTCATGAACATTTATACTTCCATCACAGGTATTCATTTTGAAAAGCGCTCTAAAGTTTTCGCGCCAATCATGATAGCTTGCGCTGTCGAATGGCGCGATATAATGTGACCGTGTAAGACGACCAATGAGTAAAGACTATGTACTGTTCTTTATATAGGCACAGTTATATTAAAAAAAAGGGACTTTTGTACCATATTATAAGACAAACGACGCTTAACATCATAAGACTCATTATTTCAGACATTTTGACACTGTTGGTCTAGCACTGCCCCTAATGTTAATCACATCTGTATTGAATAACTTGCGGGAGTCATATAGTACATAAAAAGCAGAATATAATCAACGTAAAAATAATAGAAGTGAGGTAAGATTAGCCGTATAAACGGGCCGCTGGTGTTCTCAGACTTTTATCTTATTTTTATTTTCGACAAGAAAGAAAGATGAAAACACTTGGTTGGGATTTGTAAACACGACCATACGTATGCCATCCAAGCCATCTAAACATTTATATAATCTATGCTCACATATTACCTGTGTCATCAGGGTTGCTAATTGTATACTCCTTTTTTATATGGGTTTTCCGCCAAATATGATTTCGATGATTTTCTCTGGGTTACAAAGAATAATAGATGATTGGGCTGTCCTAACTAAGTAAACATAAAAAAATATTCTTGCTTGCAACACCGCTGCATGACTGGCTTTGACTCAGATTTGTCAAGACTGACAAAATTTTGTGTTCATCAAAAATTACTGGTATTCAATCCTCTACTGAAGTTCTGTTCCGAAGATTGACAGAACTTTTGTTAGTACTTATTACAACGTTTTTATATACGTATAATTTTATTTTTGTATTGGCAACTGGAAAATTTTGACAATTTTCAGTATTCGTATAGTATAAGTTCGTGATAGCATCGTGTTTTAGCTACTTTCACTTCCTTAAATCGCGGCATTAAAATCGCGCACTTTAGAAACTTTTCCTTATAAACTTTAATTTTTTAGTTGTTATTTGAAAAAGAAACATAAATAATTACTGATTTTGTGCAACGCTAGTTACATATCGAAGTATTAATGGGTTATGAGCGAGTTGTCTAAAAGCAAATTGCTTAAAGGTACGGCCAAACCAACGCTTCCAGCCGCGTCCGCGATGGCGTCCGCGGTGACGTCAGTACCTATCTCCCTACGACCGCGCGTGCAGACGCCGCACAGATCGCGCGTGCAGGACACGTTTGTGTAAACACGTCTATAGAAATACTACTGCAAGAACTGATCGCCACAATGCAAGCCATAGCGGACACGGCAGGACGCGTTAGTTTGGCCGTAACTTTAGAAGGCAGAATACTTAAATGCCTGGCTCTTTTAAATACCGCAAAGTGGCTTTAATTGACTTTATCATGATGGAAATTTTCTAACTCCTTATTATGAAGCCATTAAAATATGAACTAAAGGTCAAGTGTAAAATATAATTGTATCCGAAAAAGAAAACATTATTTACATAAGCTTAAACATTCAAGTTTAAATATATTGTGGGCAATTTAAAAATGTCAGTAAGAAAAACCATACCCTGAAGCTAAATGAAATACTGTGGCAAGACTAAAGCACAGAGCTTAAAAAAATAATTAACTTTTTTCCGTGCACCCATTTTTTATGGACTCGGGCCAGATACATTCTCTTAGCTGTTGGATTACTTTTTAAAGGTGTGAGATTTAAAAGATCTTTAGTGTTAAGATTTTGATTACGGCCGGGTCCAACGGTTATGAGCATAGGCCACTGTCCGGCCTGTCACTGGATCGAGTAGCTGCGGATTCGACTCCCGCATGGGAAAAATCTTTCTGTAATCTAAAAAGCTATGGAAAGAGTTATGCTCGGCGTTTCTCTTCGTGATCGAATCAGGAATGAGGAGATTCGAAGAAGAACCAAGGTCACCGACATTGCGCGAAGACCGGACGGGCGTTGGGGCAGAAAGATTCTAGAGTGGAGACCACTTTTCTATTTCCCTTAAAAATCGCAATCCGCAATTGGTATGTAAAAGTATCCATTGCTGTACCATCTAGGGTGGGGTAATCATCAATGTCATTATCATTCTTCTCATCAATTCATCGTATCTATAAACAATAACCACTTATGACTAGGCTGTACGGGTATTGTGTTAGCCAAAATATTAAAGTTTTTAATATATGTACAAGTAGTTTTCGTAATATAGGTTATTCGCTATTCCTGTATTTAAGCTTTGCGAAAAATGGTATCTTATTCTAACAATAAAACTAATAAAGCATTGCATGAGCATTATCTAATGAAACATAAAATGAAGTCAATTCCTTAAACATATTTATGTACTAATTGTGGCTTATCTGACCTTGATCATTATGACCGCTTGTGCAAGTAGGTGCTTACCTAGGTGTTTGTGTGTAAAGTTATGTGCTTGAAACCGATGAATATTTAACTAACATTTCAATTAGATTTATAGATCTTTGTTTTACCAAGATTTTTAAACACCGTCTCATTTCAGCATTTAAATAAAAAAAGACCTTAGTTTTAATTCTTTCAAACTAGATTCAAATTTAACATTCAGAGCGTGGATTACAAATTGAAATCCGACAATCCAAGTCCCTGGTTACACTCGACGCTCCCACTGAATTAATATACAACTTAGTCTCAGGGGAGGTGACGACTTTAAGAAATGAGTGCTTGAATGAAAGAGCAAAAACGACGCATGTGCCGGTGAGGACAATCATACATTTACAAACTGATGATATAATATGATGGAATGCACCTCCGTTACTCATATTCTCCAATAATTTTTGTCTTCTCAAATGGGCATAATTCCATATTTTTATGTTTACGTGAAGACGTCGCTTGTTAGTTAGTAAGTAGGCGCGAATGCGCTCGGCAGGTATGCGTATAAGCGCGCATTAGTGTCTGCCGTGCGATAGCTGTATGACACTTTTAGTTTTCTCCCATTAGTGCTTGTTGGATTTCAGCTGGATTGTCGCGTTGGTTGTGCAACTTGATGTAAGTTTCCCAGCTAATAGTACAATTTTTTTTAAGGTTTCACTACATAGCCAACGCAGTGCGACGAGAGCGCGACCGTGACACAACCTGGAGAGTTGTAATGTACTGAAATGTACGGGAGACGCCGCACACCGCAACATCGCTCGGCGCGACGGCAAACGTCATGACCCGCTGGCGTCGCATCGGACGCGATTACAAACGAAGCACGGAGAAGCGTGACGCCAGTACTTATGCGAGCGGGACGCTAGTGTTAGGCGTGGGCCCGGCCGGCGCGACGTCGCTCCCGTAGTGTGACATGTGCGCCGCGCTGCCGACCGCCGGCCGAGCGTCGCCGAGCGTCGTGCAACGTCGGCTCTTTAACTCGGCTTTATACTTCACGCGAAAGACGTCTACGGCAGTATAAATGCCTCCACAAAGATCGCCACGACGTTCGACCTTGTGATTTACATATCTAGCCCCTCCTATAGTCATTCATACACACAAAAAATATATATAGAGGTTGAATGGGACAGGTCTTGAAACTAATCAATACGAATCATTCTTATTATGGTGACACTATAAATTATCTATACGAATAATTCTTATTAGAAGGACGATTTAGCGCAGTGGTTAAAATCATAAGCTGCTCGGCCCACTGTGTCTAATAGTCGCGGGTTCGATTCCCACACAGGAAAAATCTTTGTGTGATCCTAAATTATTTGTTCAGGTGTGGGTATTTGTGTATGTGAATTTTTATGTTTGTTAACTCACTCACGAGACAGGAGTAAATTCTAGTTAGGGGCTACGTTTAAAAAAAAAAAATTTTGGTGACACTTGTGACACTTGCCGGAAATAAAAAAAGCATGTATCGGTCTTATTAATTTTGTAAAATAGGTATGAATTTTTGGTTTCAAAACGCTTATTTGAAACAGATAAATTTTACTTGGCCCTTATCGATATCTAATGGATGCCAACAATTTTTAATGATGGAATTCCCGGAAATTAGCAACATTTTGCTTGGAAGCGCTTTTTTTCCGGTCAATACATTTAATGAAAACACAAAAAAATATAAAATATTCCATATCAAACCATTATTACTTTATTATAAATAGGAACTCTGCCCGTTCACAAACGTTTTGAGCCGTGAAGCAACACAATAATGAAATGCCGAGCACTGTCGCCATAAAATTTAATAACACATCGGAATAACATTGTATTTCCCTTTTATAAATATGTAATTTCATTTCCCCGACATAATGGAGTTTCTCATGAGGAAGTTAAGGGTAGCGACAAAATTGAGGTGGTGTTTTTCTTACAATTTGATGTTAAAGTTAAGCTTAGATCGATGGGTTTAGGGATTAAATCAAAGTGGTTGCGGTGAAAGAGATTTTAAGTTAACAAAAGTCTATGAGAGTGGAGGAAGCCAGAGAGGTATGTAAGGAAAGAACCTGTTGGAACTCTGTACTCTCTACCTAACCCGCAAGGGATCTGGCGTGATGATATAGATAGATAGATAGAAAAGTCTATAAAAAGCTGTAACATGATTAACGCAAGACCTGAAAGTAGTTTGTTCTAAATAGGTAACTGAATTGATTCCAACAATTTTAATGTATTTTACCATTTCTTTTAATTTGCAAAATATGCTGTTACTCCTTCAGTGCGCTATAAAAACTAAATTAATCTTGATTCAAAGCAATACGGAGATTCCAAATGCATTTCTTAAACAAATTTCTCAACGTACACGTACAAGTTTCATTGTTAATTGTAGTACAAAAGTGCTAAAATAAGGGTTGGAAGTTTGGATTTCGTATTTAATTTGTAAAGCAATTATCTAATCGGGGTGTCTGAGGTCTTGCAATATTTATGATACACCTTGTATGTATAAATCAGACTATATTCTGTCCCACTACTGTGCAAGGGCTTCTCACCAATCCAGGTGCACCGCATTGGCGGAGGCAGGTTTGTGGCCTGCTGTCAGAACTTATCAAGCCAGCTCTAAGACTTCCAACTTGGCTTAATAACCAACTAAGTGGTAGCTAACACCTCAAGGTATTGCTGTCCGTAGTACGGGGATGCTCGCATATGTAAATGTATAAATAATTGTAGGTCAAACAAAGATTTGTCCCGTGCAGGAATCGAACCCGCCCCCCCTATTCGAGCCAGTGGGTGGAACGGTTAAAGCTCTTAACCACTGCGCCAAATCGTTCGTTTTGTGTATGTGATACGATACAGGAATAATTCTTCCCTCCTATCAGCCGCTGCCGCCATCCGCGGCATGTTCTCACCGACCCTTCCGATGACCTTACATCCCTTCTTTCGGATACAGATACCGCACACGGGATCAGACACCGACCTCGCCGGAGAGGTCGAATCTCTTGCCCACCGACCGGTGCAGAGCACCACGAGACACCTAGTATATGCCATTGCCCTATAGCGACTGTCTAAGCCGATGCCGATCCTCCTTGAGGCGCACTTGAGCTAGTTGCCCCCTTGCCCTTCTGGCTCGAGCGTAGTGGCTTCGCACCCGGTCTACAACAGTGCCATCTACTGAGTCCAACTATAGCTAAGAACCATCCAGGTGACCCCATATGTGCAAAAGGAAAATTCACCAAAATCCATTAAGCCGTTTGGGAGGACAAAAACATTTTTCTTAGAGCAGTGCCTAGTTGGAGTAGTGGCGAATTATGCTCGTTGCGATTACGAGCTCCTGGGTTCACATCCTGGGTCGGACAAATGTAGTTTTTCTATCGAAAAATTCCCAGTTTCAGTCCGGAATTTGGATTTGTGCCCTGTATATGGTGATAGACTCGCCCCCTAGTACATGGGACCTAATAACGTCGACGATATATGGGTGTACATGTACAAAATACACCTCTGCCACCCCGTTTATCCTACTAATATTATAAATGTGAAACTTTGTATGTTTGAATGTTTAGATGTTTGGACGGTTGTTACTCAATCACGCAAAAACGGCCGAATGGATTTGGATAAAATTTGACACACAGATAGTTTATTACCTATATTAACTAACACATAGGAAAAGATGTTAGGTTCCTGTCTAAAGTCAACGCGGACGAAGTCGGGGGCAGAAACTAGTTGTATATAATTATGTGAGACATTGTTTATTATCCGAGATCCGAGTTTTGTTTCACCTAAACTAATATTATAAAGTTGTTTGTAATGGATAAACTCTGAAACTACTGAACCGACTGTGATAATTTTTTCACTATTAGTAAGCTACATTATCTAGAAGTAACATAAGCCCGGTAGGTGGCGTTGTCGATGGGGTGCGAAGCCGCGGCAAACTGCTAGTGTATATTCGCATCAATCTAAAAACACAATCTTTATTTACTGTAATACTTATTTTACAGTAATTAGCGGGGTCGTCCATCAGCTCATTAATTATACTCCTTCAGTGACACCGAATATGGGCCTATTAACTATTAATTAATTACAAGATAATTAATTCTCGGGACAAAATTAATGTATCTATTATTAAGAGGCGCGATATTACCATATCAAACATTTTTTATTAAATATTATCTGTGTCGTGAGCATGATGACGGTTTGGTTCAGACACATTGTATCAGGGGTAGTCACAGGTTTAAATCCCGTACAGAACAAATTATTTTGTGAATTTGTTTCAGTGTGGAGGTTCGTGTATATACATAAGCGTTCCCAGCACTCAAGAATAATTTATTGTGTTTTTTAAACTCGGTTTCTAACACACTCACCAAGGTTCAGCAGCATTTGACTTGGTCGGTCTGAGATGGGTGACCGTTTGTGGCATTCACTTATTTAAGCGTCTCCGTGCTATGGAAGGCACGTCCGTCCGTTTGTCCCTGTTGCTACTTAATGTGGCGATCGTTAAGCCAAGTTAGAAGCCTGAGAAGTAGGTTGATATTTTCCAACAGCGGATGGTCATAAATTACCTACCTTCACCACCGCACTGGGTCCACGTAGTGGAGTATGACCTCATCTCTCTTACCTCAATTTTCGAGAGAAGTTATTTTCCCAGTAGTAAGACGGTATAGGCAGATTGTATTATCATTTAATTCAGGCAACTGAGATATTACAAAAATATATATGAAAAACTTATAAACTATGTAACATGTCTTGCCGGCGACATGTTGCTCTGTACAGGGACGCTCTGTCTCCCAAGAAATCTTCTGAATACGATTCTCGCTCATGAAGGTCTCCAGCTTGGCAGTGGGAACTCGTATGTTGAAATTATGATAAAGGTTAATTTTTTCACACGTTCTTTAACCCATTTATCGTCGTCGAGGTAGGTTCAAGAAGCGGTGGCGTGATGACTTCGACGTGTAACGAGCTAAATGGCTATTATTATCAGGGGATAGAGATTGTTGGGGTACATGTACATGTATAAGCGCAAAATGAAACACGTCACAAGCAGAACTTCTTCGTTCCAGACGACAGCTTGCGAAAACTTCCCTTTTAACTTCGGGCTTGAAACGCGTATCCTGTGTTTTAAAACTTATGCTACGGTTAGGGCGTTTCCATATTAAATGTTATGTGGCGATACGATCAATCCTACTAATATCCTACTTCTTACTAATATTATAAATGTGAAAGTTTGTATGTTTGGATGTTTGTTACTCAATCACGTAAAAGCGGTTGAATGGTTATGGATGACATTTAGCACACATAAAGTTTATTACCTGGAATAATACAGCGTTTTTATTCCAGGAAAAAAATAAGGTTCTTGTCTAAATATTAGCACGCCTTCTTGACACCGTTATGCGGAGTCCTCGAGTAAATTATTCGTAAAGCATTAACTTTGCCACGTTTTTAGTGTGACGTATCCTTTATCATAGCCTAACGTTCCCCAACGGCTTTGTCCTGGCTGGTCCAAATGTCTTGATTTAATGTTAGATGAGAGTTTTAGTTTTGCGATTCTGTAAAGCTTTCAGATTTCCGAGTTTTATAAGGATGTGTGATTCGTGCTACCAAATAGTATTCTCCTTTAAGTGAAACATGTTAGTGGCCATCAATAAAATGAAAAGCATTTATAGAAAGGATTTTAAAGAAGCCTTTGATTTTGCTTATAGTAGAGTGATGACCAGGTACTACTTAAGTAAGTCAAGTTGATGCAAGGATACTAAGCTTGGGATAAAAAGATATATCAGAATCAGAATATTATTGTTTCATGTTTACACATTAAAACAAAGACTCTTTTTGTATGTGGTGTGTAAATGATCTAGGCTGCTTGTCGCGGGCCTTTACCGCTTCACCAGACTAGAGGGCGACTAGAGACTAGAGCGTACAACCACTGCGCTCCAGACAGAACGGAAAAGGCTCTACCACCAGTTTAGAATGTTATTCTTATGGAGAAGAGGGGTAATAACATTCACTTAAAGTCAGGTACTCCTTAAAATAAAAGTCTGGATATTTATATATGGATAAAATATGAATATGCTACTGACTATACTATGCTTTGGATAAAATATACTTTTGTGCCATTTTACTGCCTCGTTAGTCTAATGGCAAATCGCAGCGCTTTATGATCGCAAAGTCCTGGATTCAAATTCTAATCTGGACAAATGCAGATTTTCTAACGAAAAACTTCCCATTATGAGTCCGGACTCTGGATTTGTGTCCAGTGTATGGCAATAGGCTCGCCCCCTATTACATGGGGTCTAACAACGTCTATGGAAAGTGGGTGAACTCAGTACACTTATAGCACCCCCGCTTGAGGAATATAGGCGTGACGGTGTGCCATGTTATGTTATGAGACTTACGACATATGACGATATAAGACACATTGATGTCTTATATATCGAAGAAATTTGTACCAAGTTTTAGCAAGACATAATCCTCGAATCAGATAATTGAATGAGATAGTCAGCAAACGACTAAAAGCTCTGATCATTTAGCTCAAAATATCTACATGACCAGACCCATTAAAACATTTCAGCTCCAGCATTTACCGTCACATCCCAGCACGACTAACACCTAATTATTATTAACCGTATTTGTTCCCGAACTTTACCTCAAAATATCACCTCACTAAACTACCTCCCAGTTGCCTTTTACTATAGATGGCAGCACAGATAACTACTCAAGTCTCCACTAATTACGGACGGAACTCGCCTTCGAAATATTAATTAGTCCCTTTTGTCCCGTATTGGAAGACTGTTTCTTACAAAAGCTAATAATGAAAAAGTATTGGAAGGGTATAATTTGAAGGTACTTATAGATCCGGTTGCAAAATAATGAGCACCAGAAAGGCGTACGCTCTTTGTAACAGTACTATTTGGTTTTTTAGGTTAGAGGCAAAGATTTTTTGCAAGCAGTGGTGCAGATTTGTGGTTTCATTTTAAGTGTCTGGTGTCGGTAATTCGGGTTTATGTTTGATTTATGATCGAATAAGTTAGTGGTTGTAATAAGCTAAATTTCTAGTATAATTCGTGTTTTTTAAGTTTTGCATTGAATCTTTATATCGCTTATTGATGTAAAGTAGTCGTTAGTCATGCTATGTTTAAGTAGCGCGATAGTATAAGACAAAGATTATATGGTTAGCCTGACTGAAATTCAGAGTAGGATACTTTTATACGTTAAAAAGCCTAACAACTTTCCACTTTAAGGGTTTGGTCAAATAGCCCACGGAGCGCGACGGGAGCGTGACAGAAGTGCTCGTCTACGTTTGGTCGTGACGTTTGCCGTTGCGCCGAGCGGGGCTGCGTTGTGTGGCCACTTCCGTACATTTCAGTACATTACAACTTCTCAAGTCGTGCCAGCGTTGCGCTCCCGTCGCGCCACGTCGGCTATGTGGCGAAACCTTTATACATAACGGCGTCTCTTTCAGACTGAAAGTCAAAGGTGTCTCGTAACCTTCTAAGGATTGAAATCCGATGATTATTGGATGTGTATTTGAATAAAGGTAAATGTAGGTTGGATGCCTCAGAGGTAAAGATATGTGTGTCGTTAGTGCATTTACATATACCACATACATGCTCATGTCCAGTAGATTTAAACAAAAGTCTGACGGAAACAAATTATTTCAGTACAATAAAACACAATTAAGATGATATTAGCGTTTAGCTAAAGCTAAAAAGACCTCAAATGTATCCTTCATTAAAGCAACATTTCCAATCTTAGATTTTCAATAATTTCCAATAGCTTTTACCCCTAACCACGTTTCGCTCAATACGCTTTGAAGTCTTAACTCGTAAGTTGTAAGCTGCACTTCAAAATCGCTCAAGGATACGTCCACACTTAGATCCTTTGTTACCAGTTACTAACATCGGTTAAACAAAAACGAATGAATGAGTTTGCTGTTGCTTTCCAAGAAGCTTAACTAGTTTTTAACCGACTTTGCTTCGTATAGCTAACAAAATTTCCGTATTTCTTTTTTCTTAATGTTAATATAATATAATTAATTATTTTTCTTAAATGGAATAAATACTGCCACCGCCAGGCCTAAATCTCTTTCTTATTATCCTCAGAAATGTAAGGTAAAATTCAAGAGTCTCCGTAACCGGCGAGCGTGTATGAGACGAACTATGAGAGTCGAGGAAGCCAGAGAGGTATAAAGGAAGAAGGAAAGAACCTGTTGGAACTCTGTACTCTTTGCCTACCCCGCAAGGGATCTGGCGTGAGGTTATAGATAGATAGATAGATAGAAATGTAAGGTACCAATATTATTTAGGTTCCAACTGTGCCGGGAACAATCGCATCCTCCGGACTCCTAATATTTCAATAGAAAACCACATTACGTTCCATTTAGGACTAGAACTCAGGACTTTGATCGCCAGCTGCAATATGAGCTACTAGACCAACAATTACTTTTTACTGTGTTATTAACCACTTCACTAGTATTACGTCATTGTTGTTTCGGTTAAAATTTCTTAATATTTTCGTTAGTAGATCTACACCAAATAAACGAATCACGATGCAAAGCGCTTGAAAGGTCGGGAAAATGTATGTCTATCTATTTATATAATCATGCCAGTTCCCTTGCGAGGTAGGCAGAGAGTACAGAGGTTCAACAGGTTACATACCTCTCTGGCTTCCTCGACTGTTATAGTTCAACTTATACACGCTCGCTCACATAATATTTGTCATGTGTAAAATTCGCTATATCTTTGATACGTTTTTAGTAAGGACAGGAAATACACCACTGTTAAAGACAATAGAGTGAATGCAGGGAACATATTAAATAGTACGTTGGGCAAGTCAAGAGTCTTCGTAACCGGTGAGCATGTATAAAAAGAACTATGAGTATGGAGGATGCAAGAGCCGTCATAAGGAACGAACCTGTTTGAACCCTATACCCTATGCCAACTCTGCAAGGGATATGACGCGATATACATAGATATATACGTAATATTGTAGAAATCTAAGAACTCAAGAACAAGTAAAATAAGAACTTTATATACATAGATATATACATAGGTAGTAAAAGGCAGGCAAAATAAAACTTCTCCATTCCGATCTCGGTCTCGGACCGATTCGCGCCTACATTTACTAAAAAGGCAACAACCCGCCACTTAAAGAACGCGTCCAACCATCAGAACCAACTAATCGTAGCCTACGCAACTGACACTCCCGCTATCGCCCGCCCTCCCATTGCCCTTACTTCCCTTCTTTCGTATACAGATACCGCATACAGGATCAGACACCGACCTGGTCGTCGCTGGTGAGGTCGAAGAATCCCTTGAGACACCTTTTATATGCCCTCCCCCATAGCGATAGTCCAGGCCGAACCGTTCCTCCTTGAGGCGCCCTTGACCTAGTTGCCCCCCTGCCATTCTGACTCGAGGGTAGTGGTTGCACACTTGCCCTCTTGTCCGGTGAAGTTGTAAAAACCCCGCGGCTAACAGCATAGATCACACACGCACACAAAACCAAAAACAAACTAAAATTTTATTTACGACATCAATTTCCATGCCATTTCGACACAGCTCATCGAAAGTCAAGCCTCGGTAAAGCTCAAGAGCACCTCGTAAAAGCGATACGAGTACAACGTAATTGTGGCAGTGTTTAAGGGGTGTTCATCGTTCGAGTCCCCGCTGGCATTAAACTAACTTGTTGCTGAGCTGGACCGGTGCCAGCTGCAAATCTATTGGTGGGTTTGCGCTTCGGTGGACTGGATCAGGGCGTTTTATTTATCTTGTAACGTGGTGGTATACGATATTTTGTCAATGTTTCTAGTTGTATTTCCCATATACACCAATACACTGGCGGCACCAGAAGCTGAGAGCTTAGCACGAAAAGGTTGACGTTACCGAGTTGATATGCCATCCTGGTCTCACTGTAAATTAGAGCTCAGTAGCGTCACGCTAACTTCAGTCTTTTCGTATTAAGCCCTTGATTGCTATGTTGTAGGGTACATTTTACAATAGAATTTTTTCCTGTGTCATGGGTCTATAAACATGAAATTGACATACAAAAACACCCAGACCGAAACGAATATTTGTGGGTCAAACAATGATTTGTAGCGTGCGGGCGAACCCGCGGCTACTTGATTCAGTCCAGGGTGGAGCGGCTTTAGTTCTTGACGACTGGACCAAGACGTTTCGTTTATAAATACAAATGTTGCATGACATCCAAACTGTACAATTCGTCACGTACCAGGATGCTTATTCCGAAACCATTGTGGTGCTTAAAATCGTGGTAATTGTATGGTATAGAGCTCTGGCATTTCCGCTTTTTTTTCATCGCCGTCACGCCTGTATTCACCAAGCTTTGTACAGCCACATTTGGCCGACGTAAAAGGAAACGAGCCTGGTGCCATACTGGGCACAATTCCAGAATTTGGATTAGTTGTTACTGAGATGTTTTTCATAGAAAAATCAGATAACGCTTTTTCTGACTTAGGCTTTGAACCCGAATTATAGTCGCCCACCGCGCCATGCGCTATTACACTAACGAGGCAGAAAATGAAACACCTGTTTAAGGCGGATACGTATGGTAACTAAAATTCCCTATGCACGTAATTTAAATCGGATATTGAATTGTAAAACCTTCTAATGTCTATAGGCTAAAAACACCGTGTGTGTGAATGATCTACGCTGTTGGCCGCGGGGCCTTCACAGCTTCACCGGACAAGCATCGTATCTCATCACGTTATAAAGCTAAAAAAATACTAGCATAAAATTGTAACGAAACAAATATTAATTCATACACTACACCTATAACACAGAGTGTATAACCCAAAAAACTTCAAAATTTTAAATCTCTAAAATGATAACTGAAATTGTCTAGCGATATTAAAAGTACCTTGAAGTGGACGCCTTGGAAGCAATATTGCCCGTTTGCAGCCTTATTAATGCCCAGGTGCGCTGCCTGTAAGATATTAAACCTTACTGTATTTTATCATACTTAATTTAAATATTGAATGGGGTGGGATTACGCTTGTAATATCTTTGGAACACCGAGGCAGAAGGAGAAGGTCATTGTAAAATTGCTGTGTATGATAAGGATAGCAAGTCTATAAATAATAGTGAGGAACGAATTAATCGGATAGAATATTTTGAATTGATTAAACTTGATCAAAAATTATTTCGGATTTTGAAATGCTATTTACCGTATCTTAAAGTAGATTGTGTTTGTGTTTCCTGGCACTTGCAGAAGTAATAACGCAGTTTGGTTTAATAAATACTCCTCGCATTTGATATTTTCTAAGGATTAGAGAAGAGATACCAATGTGACAATTGGTGGCTCTGCCATTTTTTATCGGACATATCATTTCATATTATTATATCTTTGGAAAACTTGTAAAATCCTCTGAAATAAAAATATTGTATCACAATATTTTCAGTTGGCATGTGGCATATTGCACAAAACTTCAAAAATACTAGATCACTAGATGTTCACTAGATTTAGAAACCTGCTGAAAGGCTGTCAATCAACTGGTTGACTCTATTTTATTCCTAAATCCTTGATTACATCGTGCGAGCATAGTGGCGAGAGAGTCGAATTATACTCGTCTGATGTATGCAGCATGTAGGCATTGAGCGCTCAATAACGTATACATAAAAACCGAGCAATCAACCCACTGGCTTGCCTTTATACTCGTTCCAAGTAATCAAACCACCGTCTTTTATTCTCGAAAAGACTTAAAGGTAATCCGCTTTCAAATCCAGTATTTAATTAATTCCATTAGTTTTTTGCCAAGCGTAATAGATTTCAATCAACGTAAACCTCAAATATTGGTTGAAATCCAAATCCCGTATAAATAATGAAACATGTCACGTCAGATTCCGAGCAGAACAAACTTCTGGCGAAACTAAATTACATTCCGAACTAACTGACCGATATCACGTCAGAAACATTTTACTCTGGGAAGGGATTTCATTTATCACAAAGAGCTTGGTATGTTTCGCGGTCGGGCGTCGAAGTTGGATATTTTGTTGTTTTTTCAATACTATTTATCTAATGGAAAATTGTGGACTCTGAAGAATTGATAAAATATATATTGTTAAAAGAACAGTAAATTAGCGCCTGTTTTTATTTCTATTGATTCAAGTACAAGGTATCTGATTGATTCATTTGTGGACACTGTCTATCTATCTATCTATATCATCTCGCCGGATCTATTGCGGGGTGGGTAGAGAGTGCAGAGTTCCAACAGGGCATGGGAATATAATATGATGACGGTGTTCGAACACGGTCATCGTGTTAATTTTTTTAAATAGGGATAAAATACGTGTACTGTTTACATCCATATTTCTGGAGTGGAACCCATTGATATTTTACTGGTCAAGATACTTAAACTCCGGTGTGCACCAAGAATTTTTTGATAGAAAAATCTGAATGACACATTATCAGACCTAGGATTTGAGCCCCAAAACCTCATGATCGACAGCCGCAAAATGCGCTATTCGACCAATGAGGCAGTAAAATAATTTAATATCGAACATAATTACTTTCTAACATATACATGCCATTTAAAACTAGCAAATTTTCAAATAACTGAATAACTATGTAGTATTACGTAAGGACAATATGTTTAAAGGCCTATTAGTTCATATTTTAAACGATCATAAACGTATGTTAACCTTAAGTATATATCTTACACATTAAATAAATACATTTTATGCATAATGTAACAGTATACACTCCTTTTTTATCAATAATGAAAGGTCACTCAGCACGTCACGATGTTTAAAGGGAAAATTTCCTGATCCCCAATAACTGAGGATATTCCCCTTACGTAGCGTCCCGTGACGTCACCTAATGAACTTTCTCTCGGTCCTTTCACGTTTTTAATGGATCACTTTTCTCGCTTGAAAAATAAGTTTTTCGTGGTTACATCACTTTGCTCGCAGGAGACGCGCGACGGTAGCAAATTATTAGCTCAAGGAAACGGAGATTAATAATGTTCTATTGTGTTTTTATTTAGTAAGTACCTGAGGGAATTAATAAGCGCTTGAAAAATAAATGGGTTTTGGGTTGCAACATTTTGCTCACGGGGCGCCGGTACGGAAAGATTTCGTTTTGTAAAAAGAAAAAGATTGATAAATTGTTCAATTTGTGCTTTTCTTGATACTTAAGATTTTTTTATTTCACAGTCACTCGTTTTTTGATGTTAGATGCAGGGGCGGGACAAATATATTAATATTAGGCACAATTCTAGATTTTCAACGAACAATTCCCAGTATGAGTCCGGAGTCTGGAATTGTGCCCGGTATATGGCAATAGGCTCGCCCCCTATTACATGGGACCTAACATCGTCGGCGAAACGTGGGTGTACTCAGTACATCTCTGCCACCCCCTCTGGGGAATATAGGCGTGGCGGTGTGTGTAATTCTAGATTTTGAACTGCTACTGAGTATTTTTAATAGAAAAAACACTTTTTCCAGCCTACAAAGTACCGTACTCCGTGGTCCAGCCTAAGATTTGAATCTAAAATCATATGAATTCCAGTCGTACATTGCGCTACTAGACCAGGCAATCCGTAAATAAAAATCCGTAACGGTTCTGATAAAAAATACCTTACGATTCATTACTTTTTATTGAGCTAAAGATGACTTTTAAATATAATCAAATTTAGTTCCCAGTTGCAAATTCTGAAGACTTTCACACCGATCCTTTTTTTATTTAATTTGTAAAAAAAATGTATATAAAATAATTTCCATATTTTCCCTCTTACCAACGCAAAGCGAAGCAATAAAGGGATTCATTATGAAACACCCTATTTCCCATAATTTTCTACCCCAATAAACTGTTAAATCATAAATTTATGTTACGCTGAGCGAAATGCTCGTTTATCGTGCGATTATTAGATAATTTCATTATCGCATTCATCGTGATCTGCGTAGTTCTCAGTCAAAAGAATAGAGAAACTTCTTCTTTTTAAAAACTTATTTAACTTGCAATGACTGTTAGTTGGATCAGATCTTGGAAGCTACAGCGTGCCTGCCGCCTTGATGAGGATTTGCGGGTAATGGGAAGGGGGTTGCTTATCGCCTGCACACAATAACTGGCCCTCGGGAAAGAAGTTTATACCACGTGCTCCCGACGCGCCCCCGAATGAAGTATGCGGGAAGCATTTCCACCAACAGTGGATTTTTACAAAAGTGGAAGAACGCGGGCGGGTCACGAATGGTTATATAAATTAAATTTTTCTATTTAGTTAAGTTTTAAGAATGTTTACCACTAAGAAGTTACACAGAACCTGACATTTTAGACATGTTTTCTTGACTAGATGTTCTTTGTTTGTCTTAGTCTAGACAGTTGTAAGTCTTTGCTAAAACTCCAAGTGCGTTTAATGGCATTTTAAATTAAGTAATAAATCTTGCGGCGCTTGTGGTGACATCTGGCGAGGTATTATTGAACGTTCGATTTTTTCAAGCTTAGCGAAAACAAACTCGTAAATCAAGCCAGCCTTGAACTTAGCCAGCTTAATAAATATGTCGTTACTCTTAAGGCTGTCGTCAGGAGAAACGTTTTGAAGAAGACGCGGTAGCTAGGTAGGTAGTAGTATCTTTAGGTAGCATGGTATTGGTTGCAGAAAAAAATTCAATTTTTTCGAATAATTTTCATACCATCGCGCGTGTATCATCATGTATTTTTTTAATAATATCCATGATAATTTATCTTACATTTTTTTTGTAATAAGCTGGCTTTCATTTGAACACACGGGTTTTTATTCAACGCTTTAAATGTTAAAGATTTCCGTAATTGCCTTTTAAGTTTTAATTCAGCAACTGACCGAAAATTGATTTCAGTAAGTAAAAGTGAGAGGCATACAGTACACAGAATCTTTGCCTTTAAATCATTTCTTAAAATTAAATCTTTAGAACGCCAGCAATTTAATGTTTGATAGTATCTGTATCAAATGTCTCCAGCTACACCTCCATGAGTACAGCAGTCATAACACGTACAAAATCAATAATTAAATACTTCGAATTGTCGGACATACCATTTAATACGAAGCTATAATTTCACCTGACGCAAAATGTCCGCCGTTACAAACTACACGTCCATCGCATTAAAACTGGGCACTTATTCGCTATGACCAATTAAACACGTAACGCGGCATGTTACGATTCGTGATATGAAATGGTAGGTCCCGGCACATTGTTATTTAAAAAACACAACAATTTACCGACACAACTCACTATCTTGTTTTTAGTCAAGAATTAAGTGAAAAGACAGAACTTTTGCAACTTTGTACTCTCTGCCAACCCCGCAAGGTTTCTGGCGTGATGATATAGATAGATAGTCAATAATTCTTACAGTTTTGTATGCTACTGCTGCGTCCCACGCCAGATCTCTTTAAAGTCTTTGTCTAGTTCGGACCCCTATGGTAAATTAGTTTTCACTACCGAGTCAGCCGGCAGGGGTGTGTGTGGGTGTGTGTGAATGATCTACGCCGTTGGCCGCGGGGCTTTACAGCTTCACCGGACAAGAGGGCGAGCGTGCAACCACTACGCTTGAGCCAGAAGGGCAAGAGGGCCAAGGGCTTAAGGGCGCCTCAAGAAGGAACGACCTCGGCTTGGGCAGTCGATATGTGGGAGGGCGTATACTAGGTGTCTCGCCGTGGTGCTCTACACCGGCCGGCGGCCAAGGGATTCTTCAACCTCGCCGGCACGGTCGGTGTCTGATCCTATGTGCGGTATCTGTATCTGAAAGAAGGGATATAAGGGCATCGAGAGGGTAGGTAAGAATATGCCGCGGACGGCCGTAGCGGCTGATAGGATGGGAGTTAGGTCCGTAATCGGCGGCGGCTACATTAGCGGATTTCTACGTTCGCAAAATATCAGGATGCCGCCTTTTTAATAAAGGCGCGAATAGGTTCAAAACCGAGATCGGAATGGAGATCGACATTCCATATGAACCACGGGGCTCCGACGGCTTTGCGGAGCAAACGGGATTGAACCGTTTGGAGTCTATCGATGTGAGAGCGGGCGGCGTGCCTGAAACCTCACAAGCGGACGTCATAATGGACCGTATACAAGTTTTGTAAACTCTCACCGTATTCCTAAGGGGCATTTTACTGAAAGCAAGTCCATAGTTGAAAAGTAAACAGACTAATACTAAGGACTGCTTTTTGATGAAAAACTGGGGTTTATTTATTGAGTTATTATGTACCATATACTAGAGAAGACTTGTCAAGCAAAGCCCTTCCCCCTGTATAAACATCTGCAGGGGGGCCTTCGGGGTCGCGGACGCAAAAGGCAGGGGCCGTCCTTCACGAGCAACGCCGAGGAGGATGGTGGCGTGGTGTTGGCCACGTCACCGTGAGCACCACGTTGGTGCGGGGGGGGGGGGGGGAAGGGGGAGCGTGTCATCAAGCCTCGGTTATTTTAATATCCCACGCCGTAGGGATGCGAAAGAGAGCTGTCACGCTATTATCCGCTCGAAGCTGGACGTATAGATATCGATAATGGTTTATCATTTTAACCGTTTGTTGCATGTTCCTATTCGAGCGTCACCGTGCTGCCATTGGTCCCGATAACACTTACATGGTGCACTTAAAATATTAATATACCACTGTTGAGCGAAGACCTTATCTCATAAATTGTGGTGGAAGGAGATTAGGTCATACTCCACCACGCGGATCCAGTGCGGATTGGTGGAGTCAACATGAATTAACGACTACCACATTAAGTGGCCACAGGATCAACGGCTTAGCATGCCTTCTGGAGCACAGAGACGCTCGAATATGAGAATGCTACAAACGGTCACCCATCTCACTCCGACTGAGTCGAACGCTGATGATAACCTTGGTGATGGATAAGAACACCGCGGTCGCACAGCGTTACAGGCGCCTTGGTGGTCTTAATATGGTATATCTCTTGGTAGTCCGCGGGCTGGAGTAAAACTCTCTCACCTCGATTTGTAAGAGAATATTTTTGCCCAGCATTGGGACAACATAGGATTTATATATCATTTTCAGTACTTTGTACATCAAGGAGATCATTTGTAAGGTCATGGTTAAGTCTACGACTGCCTCATATAGAGGCACATACTGCGGCTGGCGATAACAAGATTCTGGATCCGAATCTTCGGTCGAATGAAGCATAGTTTTTCTATAAAAAATTTCATTAACAGTTCGCAGTCTGGAATTTGCCCGTTATATTAACACCTCCACCAGCTACCGCTTAGGAATCTTAGGCGCAATGGTGTTTATTGCCTAATTTTTCAAAAATCTATGTTCTAAATATTTTAAAATGAAATCTTAAAACTTGAAATGAAGCTCGTTGGTATGTTAACGAATTCCTCCGCTATAGGTATATAATACACCGAAATTTAGGGTTATATTAAACATTTATATACAAAAAACACTAATCACCTCAACCGGGCATAATAAAAGTTTGGAATACAACCATCCTTTTTGTTAGAACCTGTAATTATAGCGGAATTCAATCAATCATGGCGGACCTCAACCGCCAACCGCCGCAGACAAGCTCGTTTTTATCTCATTTAAGGGCTTAAAAAAAACATACAGCGAAATATTTTATATTCAAGTGAATTGTTACATTTTTTAATCAATTAGTAATTAAGGATGAATAAATGTAAATATTTTTTTGGAATAGGTTTTTAAATTGAGCATTGACAAGTCGATGATATTTTAGACATGTTTTCTTGACTAGATGTTCTTTGTTTGTCTTAGTCTAGACAGTTGTAAGTCTTTGCTAAAACTCCAAGTGCGTTTAATGGCATTTTAAATTAAGTAATAAATCTTGCGGCGCTTGTGGTGACATCTGGCGAGGTATTATTGAACGTTCGATTTTTTCAAGCTTAGCGAAAACAAACTCGTAAATCAAGCCAGCCTTGAACTTAGCCAGCTTAATAAATATGTCGTTACTCTTAAGGCTGTCGTCAGGAGAAACGTTTTGAAGAAGACGCGGTAGCTAGGTAGGTAGTAGTATCTTTAGGTAGCATGGTATTGGTTGCAGAAAAAAATTCAATTTTTTCGAATAATTTTCATACCATCGCGCGTGTATCATCATGTATTTTTTTAATAATATCCATGATAATTTATCTTACATTTTTTTTGTAATAAGCTGGCTTTCATTTGAACACACGGGTTTTTATTCAACGCTTTAAATGTTAAAGATTTCCGTAATTGCCTTTTAAGTTTTAATTCAGCAACTGACCGAAAATTGATTTCAGTAAGTAAAAGTGAGAGGCATACAGTACACAGAATCTTTGCCTTTAAATCATTTCTTAAAATTAAATCTTTAGAACGCCAGCAATTTAATGTTTGATAGTATCTGTATCAAATGTCTCCAGCTACACCTCCATGAGTACAGCAGTCATAACACGTACAAAATCAATAATTAAATACTTCGAATTGTCGGACATACCATTTAATACGAAGCTATAATTTCACCTGACGCAAAATGTCCGCCGTTACAAACTACACGTCCATCGCATTAAAACTGGGCACTTATTCGCTATGACCAATTAAACACGTAACGCGGCATGTTACGATTCGTGATATGAAATGGTAGGTCCCGGCACATTGTTATTTAAAAAACACAACAATTTACCGACACAACTCACTATCTTGTTTTTAGTCAAGAATTAAGTGAAAAGACAGAACTTTTGCAACTTTGTACTCTCTGCCAACCCCGCAAGGATTCTGGCGTGATGATATAGATAGATAGTCAATAATTCTTACAGTTTTGTATGCTACTGCTGCGTCCCACGCCAGATCTCTTTAAAGTCTTTGTCTAGTTCGGACCCCTATGGTAAATTAGTTTTCACTACCGAGTCAGCCGGCAGGGGTGTGTGTGGGTGTGTGTGAATGATCTACGCCGTTGGCCGCGGGGCTTTACAGCTTCACCGGACAAGAGGGCGAGCGTGCAACCACTACGCTTGAGCCAGAAGGGCAAGAGGGCCAAGGGCTTAAGGGCGCCTCAAGAAGGAACGACCTCGGCTTGGGCAGTCGATATGTGGGAGGGCGTATACTAGGTGTCTCGCCGTGGTGCTCTACACCGGCCGGCGGCCAAGGGATTCTTCAACCTCGCCGGCACGGTCGGTGTCTGATCCTATGTGCGGTATCTGTATCTGAAAGAAGGGATATAAGGGCATCGGGAGGGTAGGTAAGAATATGCCGCGGACGGCCGTAGCGGCTGATAGGATGGGAGTTAGGTCCGTAATCGGCGGCGGCTACATTAGCGGATTTCTACGTTCGCAAAATATCAGGATGCCGCCTTTTTAATAAAGGCGCGAATAGGTTCAAAACCGAGATCGGAATGGAGATCGACATTCCATATGAACCACGGGGCTCCGACGGCTTTGCGGAGCAAACGGGATTGAACCGTTTGGAGTCTATCGATGTGAGAGCGGGCGGCGTGCCTGAAACCTCACAAGCGGACGTCATAATGGACCGTATACAAGTTTTGTAAACTCTCACCGTATTCCTAAGGGGCATTTTACTGAAAGCAAGTCCATAGTTGAAAAGTAAACAGACTAATACTAAGGACTGCTTTTTGATGAAAAACTGGGGTTTATTTATTGAGTTATTATGTACCATATACTAGAGAAGACTTGTCAAGCAAAGCCCTTCCCCCTGTATAAACATCTGCAGGGGGGCCTTCGGGGTCGCGGACGCAAAAGGCAGGGGCCGTCCTTCACGAGCAACGCCGAGGAGGATGGTGGCGTGGTGTTGGCCACGTCACCGTGAGCACCACGTTGGTGCGGGGGGGGGGGGGAGGGGGAGCGTGTCATCAAGCCTCGGTTATTTTAATATCCCACGCCGTAGGGATGCGAAAGAGAGCTGTCACGCTATTATCCGCTCGAAGCTGGACGTATAGATATCGATAATGGTTTATCATTTTAACCGTTTGTTGCATGTTCCTATTCGAGCGTCACCGTGCTGCCATTGGTCCCGATAACACTTACATGGTGCACTTAAAATATTAATATACCACTGTTGAGCGAAGACCTTATCTCATAAATTGTGGTGGAAGGAGATTAGGTCATACTCCACCACGCGGATCCAGTGCGGATTGGTGGAGTCAACATGAATTAACGACTACCACATTAAGTGGCCACAGGATCAACGGCTTAGCATGCCTTCTGGAGCACAGAGACGCTCGAATATGAGAATGCTACAAACGGTCACCCATCTCACTCCGACTGAGTCGAACGCTGATGATAACCTTGGTGATGGATAAGAACACCGCGGTCGCACAGCGTTACAGGCGCCTTGGTGGTCTTAATATGGTATATCTCTTGGTAGTCCGCGGGCTGGAGTAAAACTCTCTCACCTCGATTTGTAAGAGAATATTTTTGCCCAGCATTGGGACAACATAGGATTTATATATCATTTTCAGTACTTTGTACATCAAGGAGATCATTTGTAAGGTCATGGTTAAGTCTACGACTGCCTCATATAGAGGCACATACTGCGGCTGGCGATAACAAGATTCTGGATCCGAATCTTCGGTCGAATGAAGCATAGTTTTTCTATAAAAAATTTCATTAACAGTTCGCAGTCTGGAATTTGCCCGTTATATTAACACCTCCACCAGCTACCGCTTAGGAATCTTAGGCGCAATGGTGTTTATTGCCTAATTTTTCAAAAATCTATGTTCTAAATATTTTAAAATGAAATCTTAAAACTTGAAATGAAGCTCGTTGGTATGTTAACGAATTCCTCCGCTATAGGTATATAATACACCGAAATTTAGGGTTATATTAAACATTTATATACAAAAAACACTAATCACCTCAACCGGGCATAATAAAAGTTTGGAATACAACCATCCTTTTTGTTAGAACCTGTAATTATAGCGGAATTCAATCAATCATGGCGGACCTCAACCGCCAACCGCCGCAGACAAGCTCGTTTTTATCTCATTTAAGGGCTTAAAAAAAACATACAGCGAAATATTTTATATTCAAGTGAATTGTTACATTTTTTAATCAATTAGTAATTAAGGATGAATAAATGTAAATATTTTTTTGGAATAGGTTTTTAAATTGAGCATTGACAAGTCGATGATATTTTGTTTATTATTTTGAATGAGTTTTTTTTAATTAGAATAAAAGTCCCACTGTACTTAACATTTTGAGCTGTTTCAAAATGTTAGGTAGGTAAGTACAGTGCGCAAGGATCTTTTGGCCCTTGGGTCATACATCCATTGACAGTGGTGCGTTGCAGTTGGTGTAAAATAATGGTTAACATTTTTTTTTTTTTACTACTTCCAAGGAGATATTTCAAGAGTTGGCTCCGCATGGTGACTGATTAAGAAAGTACTTGGGTAAATTTCATAGCAAACTGCAACTCAGCCAATGTCATGAAATGACATTCCATTTGATGACAGCATTAGTTCTTGGTTGGTTCTGATCATATCCATGTTCCGATTTTGGCCGCGAGCCACAAGATGGAGTCTTGAAAAATTGTATAGCCTTCGCTTAGTGAGATTTTAGGTATTATTTTGAATGGGTTTTAAAATTAGAATGAAACGCTCGGAAGAGGTGGTTGTTTAAAAAAAAACAATTATGAAAAAAATTGGCTTTTAATAAAATCAAATAGACAAACAAGACACAAACACTCAGTTGCAGAAAGTTTATCATTAACCCTTCATTTCATAAAACGACATTATCACTAATGAAAGCATTACCTATTTACAATGTAAAAATTGACCCTTTTTTGTTTTATGCAATGATATCATGATAGATCTGCGATTAATGTTATGTTTCAAATTTAAAGAATGTATCTGTAACTGAGCAATAAGCTTTATATTTTCATCATATATTATATATATGATGAAAATCCTTCTTTTGGTTGGAGATAAAATGCGTTTAATTTTTTTATTATTGTTTATTTAAATAATATATATACAGGATAATTTTATAATTAAGTGCAATTATAAAGATTGACGGACTATTTAGCGCAGTGGTCAAGAGCTTAAACCGCTCCGCCCTCTGTGTCTAATAGTCGCGGGTTCGATTCCCGCACTGGACAAATCTTTGTATGACGCACAATCATTTGTTCGGAGTATTGAATTTTCATGTTTGTAAATGCACCCACGACACAGGAATAAATCCTAGTGTGAGGGTACGTTTATTTTATATAAAAAAGGTATCACTACATTGCTCTATATGAAAAACCTACAATATTTAGGTACATTATAATATAGATTAGAGTACCATACTTTTGCCGTAGACTACCATTATTATTTCTTGAATTTAGAATTCTACTAAAATAGATACAAGAAGAAAGAATGACAAAACAGATATACAATGCGAAAGTGGAAGGATGTAGGTACCGGGGAAGACCTAGACTATCTTGCCATGATCAAATAGATCGTGTCTTAACTGAAGGACATGTCAAGAGTCTCCGTAACCGGTGAGCGTGTATGAGACTAACTATGAGAGTGGAGGAAGCCAGAGATGTCTGAACGAACCTGTTAGAACTCGGTACTCTCTGCCTACACCGAAATGGAACTGGCATAATGATACAGATAGATATATACACGAATTGAAGTGTAATAGGTTCAACAAACCGCTTCATCATATTAAGGATTCCGCGAACAAAACATACAGAAAAATCTTTTTAGACCCACTTCAGCTGATAAATATTAAATCGCTTTTAAAGTGTTGTACTCTGTTTTCTCTTTTTTTTTTGCTTTTTACGTGTATTTTTTACTAAACAAACATTGAGCAGTCCTTACGGCAACGGTTATATTTAACTTTACATATGTTTCTTTAACTTTTTCGCTACAAAACAAATAATGCGCTAATATTAATAACTAGGTACTGAGGCGCTCGTAGTGTTGTGCGACCGCGGTGTTCTTAGCGATCAAACTCAAATAATTTATTTTATATAAGCCCTGCGAGGGCGCTTACAAATAGTCAATTTACATATTTTTTTAAAATCTAATTTAATTACTGATCTACTACCGGATCGGAACGCCACCTCCACTGAGAGGATCCGGCGAAGAAACTCAGCGGGCTTGTCTTTTTTTATTTAATTCTCTTTATTTTTTTTCTCTCTATTTTTTTAGTCATATTGTGTGGATACAATGTTAAGGTTACAATTAAATAGTTTACGATCTAGCTCCAGTGTGATGCCGTACGACGGAGTTATGAGACTAATGATATTATTTGTAAAGAGTGTCTAAAGGATTACAGATAGACAAGTCCGCACAAGCAGCACTCGTTCACTAGTATGACTGCTGGAACAGCCTTCACCTAGGTTAAGCAGCGTTCGGCTTGGTCGGTCTGGGATGGGTGATCATTTGTGGAATTTTCATTTTCGAGCGTCTCTGCGTTGCAGAACGAACTTTGAGTTATTAGTTCCGGTAAGGTTCCTGCGGGCAGAAATTTTACATAATTAATAAATTATACCACAACGTAACAAAAGCAAGTCTCGCATCAATATATCGGCCATCTTGAATATGTATCTCAAACGGAATGTACCAAATTGAATTACACTCGTGCCCTTATTCGCTACGACCAATTAAACACGTAACGCGGCGCGTTACGATATCTTCGTGAAATGATCATTTAAGGCTGTAATGATTGTGAACTCCTAAAATACGGCTGATTTGCAGAAGAATTTGGAAGTATTTAGTATAATAAAGTTAATGTACTGAACAAAATTTAATTGAAAGTAAACACATTTCCAAAAAAAAAGTACTTGCAAGCCCTTTTATAATATAACTTGTAAATTCTCTATTTAATGGCTGAGCGGATATATATAAAACTAGCAGTTTCTTGCGACTTCGTACCCGGTCGACAACAGCGCCACCTACCTGATCTATTTCATATAGCCTATGTTACTTCTGAATAAAGTAGCTTTCCAATGGTGAAAAAATCATTAAAATCCCTTAAGTAGTTTTTAAGTTTATTTGTCACAAACATACAAAAATATAAATCTTTCCTCTTTGTTATATTAGTGTAGATACGTACACGGAAAGAAAGCTTAAAATATATGGTACAATCTGAATTATTTGAAAAAAAAACTGCAATTTAGGTTCTTCGGGCACACTTTTCAACATTGTCAATGAAAAGTGACAGTGAAAGTGCACGTCTATAGACATGAGAAATTTTCAAACAAAAATGCTGAAGATCTCCCCTTAAGGGGCTTACTAACCTGAATGACCTTTAGGAACCATTCCATTAAAGTGACATGCAGAATATCATTACATGATCATTTCACGAAGTAAACGTGTCGCGCCGCGTTGGGTCGTAGCGAATAAGATCCAGTTATCTATTCGAATTGAACCGTTTTGAATTCGACTCAGAGAGGCGCCGTGCGGTGTGGCTGTACGATGTGTGTAATCTAAATTAATTTAAATTTTCACTGTTGAATACATTGAATTATGTATTTGATGAACGATTTAGCGTAGTGGTTAAGAGCTTAAGTCGCTTCGCCCACTGTGTCTAATAGTCGCGGGTTCGATTCCACAATTATGTGTATGTGAAATTTCATGTTTGTAAACGCACCCACGATACAGGAATAAATTCTTGGCTACGTTTTAAAAAAAGCCACTCCCAAACATCGAAATAGCGAACGGTATTGTGCTGCATAAATCCAGCTCTTACTCGTGACCTTCTTCAGGTTATCAGTTCATCTCACGAAGGGCCTGCCTACACCACATCTTTCCGACCATAATTATATAAATAAATTATTAAAATTGAATAGTCTATGAATATAATTATGTATTTCTTTTCAAATATCATTGTTGTCTAGCACAGGTGGCGCAACAAGTCACGGATTTTGTCGCTCTAGACGTGAGCTAACCATGTGTCTTAAGTGCTAGCATGTCGTGTCGTGACAAAAGTTTGACACAAGAACACTCGTTTCAAGAATTGTATTGTATTGACATGTAGCAATGACTATTATTTTTGTTTGTTTTTTTTTAAAAAACGTAGCCTCGCAATTGCATTTATTCGTGAGCCGTGGGTGCGTTTACTAACATAAAAATTCACATACAATAACACAAACACAAATACCCAGACCGAAATAAATAATTGTGGATCGTACAAAGATTTGTCCTGTACGGGAATCGAACCCACGACTAAAAGACACAGTGAGCGGAGCGGAGCTCTTGACCACTGCACTCAAAACGTCCGTATTTACTATTGATCTATATATATCATTACATCAGATTGCGTCCCGACAAAGTCTTTCCGTACAGACGTCTCTGGCTTCCTCCACTCCCATAGTTCGTCTCATACGCACTCGCAGGTTACAAAGATTCTTCACTTGACTTGGTGTTCAAATAAGGTACTATTTGTCATAATATAGATCAGGTCTTCCCCAGTACCTATATCCTTTCACTACCTCACACAAAGCTATTTTGACGTATAAAACTCAAATATGTGGCTGTCAAAATTTTGTCTCGCCCTAGAATAGACTTGCCGCCGAGCTAACCCTGGAAATAACCGAATAGAGAAAGAAACATACTGTTTTAAAGCAATGATTAATTATAGAAAATATTAAATCTTAAAGCGTCGCTTAGCGGGGAGAGAAATTAAACGAATTTGTCACCGTCAAGACAGCAGATGAAAAAATATATACCAATACATAAAGCAACTTAAAAAAAACAAGGGGTTGCGATTAACGCGTTATTTATTTTTCTTTGGACGCTGTAAATGTGAGGTTTAAATGGTATATTTATAACGTCTCGGTCTCTCGATCGCTCGAGCGTTTTTCAATACGTACATTTTAAAGCGCTCGTTGAAGAAGCGGACGTGCGAATGCGGGAACAATTTTTTCGGAGTTATATGCGACATCTTGACTATATATTACAAGACTGACTCGTTGATCTAGATCTAATTCGAGGTCGGGCCAATGTAGTTTTTCTAATGAAAACTTATGAGTATGAGTCCGGAGCCGGCGGCGAACATCGTCGGCGAAAAGTGGGTGTGCTCAGTACACCTCTGCCAGCGCCGCTTGGGGAATATAGGCGTGACGGTGTTCTGAATAGACGTAGCCCCATACTAGCCATGATTATTGTCATGGGTGCGTTTAAAAACATGAAATTCAGATGCACGAACACCCAAAACAAATAATTGTGGGTCACACAAAGATTCGTCCCGTGCGAAGATCGAACCCGTGACTACTCGATCCAGTGGACGGAGCGGCGCAAGCTCTTAACTTGTGGACCAAGCCGTCCGTCAATGATCGTGTAATAGTGTTGTGTATACAACTGAAGTATCAAACGAATATTTCACGAAGTTGCACCTGACTTTTTTAATTGGTCATAAAGAGTAAGGCACCAATGTGTTGCCTGATGACCAATGGCCGTCGATATATCATAACAAGATACACAGTCCCGTTCAAAAGTTACACTAAAAACGTCCTCAAATCCACTCAAGTAGTTATAGTTATGATATAAACATAAATTAGGGCATATTGTACCTTATTCGTATCACTTAAAAGTTGTATTTGCAAAAAAGCGAAAGCCTGTTATTTAAATTTTTTAGTACCGTCCACTTTCGCGTGCCCTTTGGTGGTGCCATTTTTCGTGCAACGAGCGTGTATCTACCTATATTTAATCGATGCCTACGGCACTAAGACAGAGCCGCTCACGATGGGCCTCATAAGAAGGCTCAAGGTCACCCAAAAGGTAATGGGGAAAGCTATGCTTGAAGTTTCGCTGCGAGATCGAATAAGAAACAAGAACATCCACGGGAGAACCAAAGTCACTGCCTTAGCCCTCAGAATTGCCAAAATTAAGTAGCAGAGGGCGGGGCACATTGTCCGTAGAACTGACGGAAGGTTGGAATTGGTGTGGGTATACCTCTTACAATGTAAATCAATGAACTGGTGAACGCTGGATACGTACTGAGAAGCCCGGTCGACGTGGCTATCTTTGGGAACGCCTAGGTGTATGTCCTGCAGTGGTCTGCCAGCTAATATAAATAAATACCGTTATGTCTGCATTCCCAAATGGGGGTGGGAGAGATGTACTATTCAAATCTACTTATCGGTGACGATGTTAAGTCCTAAGGCTAAAAAGGCAAATCAGAGAGGTATTATGTATTTTATTTATTTTAAAAAAATTGTTGTATTATTAAAATATTTTAAAAAAATATTCGAGTTGCTCGTTTGGTCCGCATGGAAGGAATTTGCAAGTGGGCCGATGACGTCGCTAAACCCCGCCTCCCGCTGGCTGCGGTGAAGACAAAGATGTAACAAAAGAAGATCTGGGTTAGTACCTACATTTTTATTAAGAAATTTTTAGCTAAAATGTAGGTAGGTTCCAAGCCGGAACCACCCTAATACTTAGAAGTATTAGGGTGGTTCCAAGAAATTCAACTTGTAACATACAACGACTCCAAGAGCGGGAAGCATAAACAAAAGATGTATATGTAAGCTTTGAAAACCAGGCACATCACTACTTTCTTGCACTGGCTTTTCAGTGAATGAACTTGAGTGTATTCCATCTTACTCCTATTCTGGTGCGTGAATGGTATAATATCAAAAATAACATTAGTGAGTTAAATAATGTATTTGTTGGTATTAACCAAATTAACGATTACCAATAATTGGTATTAACGGTCGATTGGTATTAACGAAACGAACGATTACCAATGTTAAGCATCGATCGACTTGATAGCCTAAGATGAATAAGTGGATTATCTAACATTTTGATGCTTTGGAAGACAGATTAAGCCATTGTTTTAGGTTACTTCTTCATGTTATAGCCATGGAGTCAAGGTTAGCAAGTAAGGAAAGCTTTATGGGCGGTTTGATAAGTTCCAAAAGCAGGTAACTACAAACCTGTTTCCAACAATACGACTTGAGTTCGCGGGGTATTATAACATTTTGTTTCATTTCGATTTTTGGGATAAGATTTATATCATCATAATTTTTGAAATATTGAAGTGAGATCCAAAGCCCTTCGACTTAGGTAAGAAACTGCAGTTAAACTCTGACAGCTGAGAGTTAGTTTGACCTCTCTGCCATATCATCAAGCAAGTCTTAACAAATTTCACCAGCAAATACCCATATAAGACCTCATAGTCCACACCGTTGCAAAAGTATTAATAGAATGAAAACTTTAACTAAAGTTACCTATCTCAAAAAAGTCTCATCATCAGCGGAAATACCTCCATTGCAAGATAAAGATCTCCTCAAAGATTGCCACGACGACTGGCATGGTGCTGGATGCATCCAGCTTAAATCTGCGTTTTTCACCAGGTTATTAGAGGAAGTCTTAATAATATAGTAATAGGGAAGTGCGTTATCTTAACGGCTTACTATACGAACATACATTGTGTACGACGGGCGATTAACATTGCGGGGCCGGCAACATTATTCAGAGCTGTCGTTTGGATCTATGTGTCGCGTAAAAACAGTAATGAACGCTGTGATAGGGCTGCGGTTACATTGTTGCCGGGTGCGACTTGCGGCGATGTAGCGGGTGACCTGGAATTCGGGTATCATACCAAAAGTTGTTACAATTTTATGTTAGTCTAAGCAAGTTCTGATTTTATAATATTCTATACAAATTGATCAGCCGCTCGGAAGAATGTTGTTTGAACCGCTTCGTTTCATCCGTATGGCTAATTTCTTAGACCTGGGCGTGTATCACAATCTATTTAACAAAGCTATAATAATCTCACTTTGCTGTTATATTGTGGATATACGCAGGTTTTTAACTATGTTTCTTTTTCATAGCAAATTGTTGTCACCAAAATTACATAACATTACTGTAGCTGACTCGGATGCCAGCAAGTGCTAGAAAATTGGAACACAAGTTACGAATTTAACTTATTAACGAAGGAACCGTAATGAAAGCTTGTAAAAAGTATGTAGATAAACAATCAAAATATCCTTTACAAGCTAGCGAGAACTAAAGATTTTTAAATACACGTTTTTAACTAGACAATCTACATTAGACAATCTAACTCTAATGCAGCCTGAAATTAATCGAGACTTGCTTTATTTCTTCGAAGTATTAACATAAAATTCCAACTCGCTTTCTCTTCTCAAGGTACTCACACAATATTTCGACTCGGTTTCGGTCCTCAAAGCAGTGAGTGTAAAATAAAACCCCAACTCTCTTCGTCTCCTCAAAGTGCTCACACGAAATTCCATATCGCTTCCTCTTCTTAAGTACTCGCACCACTAAGCAAGTCCCACACAAAAGATTAATGCTTCCCATGACATTTAAAAATCTCCGCGATCCAGTGGTGGTGAGCTGAAAACGTGGCCTTTCAATACCGACCACCATTCCATTCAATATCCCTATTCAAGCTGAATTATCAGTACGCAAACCGAGCTTGATTTGTGATTAGCTTATTATATGTTGGAATGAAAGATTCATTAATATATTATGTATGTAAAAGTATAAATAAATGTGTGAGTGGCAAAAGTATAGTATTGTAGTAAAATTCTATCAATACTTGTCCGAAGTCAATTTTTAATAACGAGAAATAAATGATGGTTGAAACAAATGGGTTTAATTAAAAGTAATTCGAGACATTGTGGCAGGAACGTCTTGGCAGGATTTGACAACGGGAAGATCTTCCAGCCAGACGGGTGTTGTGTCTGGCGCAGCCTGCCACTCGCCTCAAGAGTTGTTGTCGGGAGCTTGTATATATGCGACGCATCGTGTAAACTCTCATACCGCGTTCTAGACATGTATAGCGGATCGTTAGCACCATATGTTGGTAGGTAGTCTCAACTATGTAGCGATGTATAGAATTCATTACAACATTTTACTCCGAATGTTGGCGTATTAATGGTCGCGATAATAATTGAACTACAACAGCCTTGTAAATCAAATTTTCTACAAAGATTAAATAGTGTCTTCGTCTAGTGTGTAATCTGAAGGGCAAGTCAAGAGTCTATGTAAATGCTCGCCGGCATGTATAATACGAACTATGAAAGTGGGGGAAGCCAGAGACTACTATTTGCCTACCCCGCAATATTTTGATGACATAGGTGGTAATCAGCGTGATTAGGGCTGTGGTCAAATATATTAATCAGTGCTGTAGACAGTACGTCCGATATTGATGTAGAGCATTTCTGTCATGTCAAATATTTTTGTCATATGTCATGCAGAGATTCCAGGTTGGAGGTAAATTTGTTTTTCTAAACGTATCTACGACTGAAAACATAGCCTTAGAATTGAAAACCTTATTCCTACACGGGACATATCTTTGAGTGACACACAATTATTTGTTTCGGTCTGGGTATTTGTGTATGTAAATTTTTATGTTTGTAAACACTGCTAGTGTGGGGTTACAATTTTATTAAAAAAAAAAAAAAAAAAAATCTTAAGCTAAAGGTGGTCTCTATAGTGTTTCCGTTCTTTAACAGAAGTTTTCTAATATTTAAATCTTTGACAAAAATACAACTTAAAATAAATAAATAAATAAAACCCCAAAGCCTTTTACAAGAAATGTGTAGCAGGTAATTTGCTGTAAGAATAATTACCATACCGATTGCAAAAATAGCAAAACTAATATGGAAACATAAATTCTCCAGCCCAGGAAACTGTTCCTCACAGCAAACGGAACAAAGTTCGTTCTCCAACACAGTGCAAAAAACTTATGTGCAATCAGAAAATAGTGTGCAGAAGTTTGCTAGACTGGCAAACAGCTTTTAAAGGCAGCGCTGAGGAGTGCAAAGTACCGGGTTCGCAGATGTTACAGGTGTATGAAGAGCGTCTTGGTACAAATGAAACTGGAGCACTGGAATACCAGAAGTTTGGAGGAGGTAATATAAATTACTATTAATTGTGGTGAATATGTCTTGGTTCGCAACAGAATAGGATGACTTAGTTGTCATTTTCATTCAGGCATAGTGTGGAACTAGCTCATATTTTTATTTCTTAGATCATTCGAACAATGGCCATGATTGGCTGTTACGCATTTCTTATCTACCTTGGGTTTGCGAAAACTATAAATAATTTAACAAAATTATTGAATTTCAATGTTAATTACTGCCTCGTTAGTTCAGTCGCGAATAATGTGCTTTTGTCACTAGGTCCTGGGTTCTAATCTTCGGTCGGACAAATGTAGTTTTTCTAATGAAAAATTCCCATTAATAGAGTTTGGGGTAACTTTTTGGTTTAAGGGACAAATAAATGAGCACTACTATATCAGGAGTACCAGTGCGTTCCTCAAAAAGATACTAACTTTCTCTGTATAGGCGGTTTCTATTTGTACGAGTTCGACATTACCTGCAGCTTCCTCCAAAGTGTAGGTCTCTGGTGAATTTCCTCCATGTCAGAAACTGCAGGTAAATCATAAGATACTTGAGTCTTTAAGTCAGGTGAATCAAGAACCACTTTAGACTCTACCATTTTTTAGGTCATCAAGTCTATCTTTACGTGATTGATGAGCAATAGCGAAAGTGTCTTGGAAAAAATACCCGGAATAGCAGTAGCAATTTCACACTAGAATATTAATATAACATAGAAGTATCTCAAAATATTTAACAAGAATACTCTCCCATTGATTAATATACTACTAAAACAACAGTTTACTCTTCAAACTCAAATTCGAAGACGCAAAAAATGGTAAAGATCCATCTTTTTTTGTCTCGTGTGGCACAGACATCTAATAGCCAGCATTACAATGATCATTCTTTACTTGTCAGCCGGCGATCGGGCCGGAGATTTCCTGGACCGAGGAAACACCGCCTATATCAACCTATATCCATTTCCTTCACTTCCTGTTGTTGCCTGCAAGTTTGAAATAAATTAATAAAAGGTTTAGTACAGGGAATGGTGAATTTAAATATTACTATGTCATTACATAATTGGTTAAATACGCATTTCTTGAAAATTAACGAAAAAAAATAAGATAAACAAAAGAATAATATTTTTCGACTTGAGCAATGTCGCCACTGGTTGATCATTTCTTAATTAGTTTTATGAAAGAGAAAAAGAAATAAAAAAGCAGTGTTGCTATCAATCTTCTTTTTTCTTGATTAATTCCGCTTTTAAACTACTGGATTATTTTATACTTATTCTAATGCAAGCATAACTGGAACATAAATTGTCAAAAAATTTAAAATTCTCACCCTTTTGGAATGTTAATCTTTGGTTAATCCTATATTAAAAAGGTAAGGAATTTCATATTTAATTTTAATTGCAGCGACTATATATCTGAACAGCAGCTATTGTTCTGCTTAACCAAATGCAATGAGCTTAGGGACTCACAGAAACACTACAAATTTGACTTTATTCAATTTCAGACTCAGACTTATAAAGTTGTTTAAAACCACACACTTCGAAACATGCCTCATCCACTGAGCCCGCGAATCTCCTTGTTGCCGACGAAAACTAATGACTCAAGTTTTGCGTCGTATGTAACGAGTATTTGTCAAGGTCTGTCGGTGCTTAATCTCGGCGTCAACTGGATGCTAAGCTGCGCGGACTAGCGTAAATAGTGGTACAAATTAATAGAGAGCTAACAATCCAGACATTTCGGAGTCTCAATGTAATAACCAAGTTTAACTTTGGTATTTGGTAATATTTAAGCTCATTTTAAAACCTGTCGAAGTGGAAATGAGATTCGTGCGATGGATATCAGCTTTTTCTAGTGCTTTGAGTGTATGCCACTTAGCTTTTTGCTTGTGTTTTTATCTATTTATATCATGACGCCAGATCCCTTAGCATGTGATTCATAGTATTTAATTAGATTTAGCTATCTGTGCGCGTGAGATTTATGTTGCTATCAGTTAGTATGCATAAGTACCTCAATTCTCGTAGCTAAGTTGACTTTGAACAGTAGTTAATGCTAAAAGAAAACATTTTAAAATGCAAAGTCACGTGATCAGAACAATGCTATCAATTGCGGAAATACTGAGTTCTTAGATTTACGGGAATATTACACATAAAATTAAACCTTTTTTTCAGATTTTATCGCAGCTTGTTTTTAATTTTTCCCGACGTTTCGAGTGATTTGCTGCACCCATTGTCACGGGAAGAACTGAGGTTGTAGACGACCAAAGGGTATAGTTGTTTCGAGGTACTCTTAAACTTCTTAATTATTTTTGCTAGTCTGACCTACGCAGAATGAGCTTACAGTGTCTTGACGTCTAACATCTTAGTCCTTCCCGTGGCTTTAAGTGCTGCAAAGCATCGAACGTCGAACGTCGTTAAATAATCTAAATTAAACCAAGATAAAATCCGAAAAATTGTTTTATTTCCTATTTGCAAATTCGTTATGCTTGGAAACCTCAATTTGTTATTTGGTTGGATTGGTCTTGGAGATGACCATTTTATTATATTTCCAAAAGGAATAATAAACGTTTCAACCATCTGCTAATTATTCTATAGCTAATTTAGTGTCTACGATTACCAGAAGGCACGATCATGTCGATGTTATTGTAATGATATCGAGATGATAAATCATCATTTTTACCCTACAAATTTACTAAATACAGATGAACAAGTGGTGGGAATAGATTGACCTTAGCATGACACTAGCGAGCAGGCGTGCTGCGTGACAGCACGCCTGCTCGCTAGTGTCATGTCGCAGTGTTCATGTTTATTTAGTACTTGTGTAGTATGATAAGGACAGCATATTCAAAGTTAAAGTCAAAAATCATTTATTTGTATAGGCCAATACAATAGCACTCACAAACGTCAAAATTATTACATTAGTTAAATCTACCACCGGATCGCAACGCGGCCTCCACTGAGAAGATCCGGCGAGAAATTTAGTGGCCTAGTCTTTTTTAATTTAATTTGTTTGGCCTTTTAGACAGCCATTTTTTTTTGTTTTTCTAAATTGTATTATACATAATTGATTAATGCTGCTGATTGAGGAGCTTCTCAAATCCAATCTGTTTTATCGTCAAGATAATCCGAAATTTTGTAAATACCCTTTCTTACAGAGTCTAGTATTAACTCGCTAGCGTATTTTTTTCATACTGAGTCCTCAGATTCCATCACTCAATCGATGGAAGCTGCTAAAATGGACCACTTTGCGGTCAAAATCCTCGAAACGATGCACCCCGGCCGATTGGAGAGATTTTTTATCGCACAATGCACTTTCGGAAATACATTTAAAGCCCGACATAGTATGTTGGGGCAGGCGCCAATTTGGGATCCGATTTTTGCGTCGATATTTCTGACGGCCGAGACGAGTGACGCTCAACCGGGGTTGCCAATTCGTCTTAAAAGAATTTATGTAAGAATATCTGATTTCCTAGTATTTGTTTTATGACAGTAGCTTTTTGTAGTTGAGTTGAGAAATAAGTTTTATTTTGTGTTATGGCCACATTTTTAAGCAAAAAAGTCGCTGTTGGGTTAAAACGAGCATTTTAACGTACTCTATTAGGGTTATAGACTTTAAAGTACACACTACGTCAAATAGAGTGTAGTACTTTACTTTAGAGTACATATTTGTACTTTACTTTTGATTGGGTGTACGCAGTACACCTTTGTCATTCCCGATTGGGGTAGCCGCGGGGGTAGGTAATAGCTGCGACGGTGTTTTTAGAGTATTTTGGCAAATTTACACTTACTCTTATATTTTATTGAAAAGAATATCTTTAGACTCAGGGTGACTAATAATCACTACATATTATAAAACAAAATCCACTCGCTGCGTCTGTCTGTCTGAACGCGATAAACTCAATAACTACCAAACCGATTATCCTGCGGTTTTAACTAATGGGCGTAGTGTTTCAAGAGGAAGGTTCATGTGTATAATTCACCCGTGCGAAGCCGGGGCGCTACTATATGTATAGGGCCTATTCCTATTATACCGGCCAAAATTCTAGACTCCGGACTAAGTAGTTTTCGATTAGAAATCTCCAGTAACATTTCATTCGACAAAGGATTTCATCCGAAGACGTCATGACCCACACCCACGCGCTACGCTACTAGACCAACGAGTCATTCACATATACACCGTCACGCCTATTTCCTAAGCGGGGGCAGGAGAGGTGTACTGTGTACACCCACTTACCTAGATGATGTTAGGTCCCATGCAAAAATGGTGTCATATACCGAGCACATTTTTTGATGGAACATTACACTGTCTCCGACCTAGAATTTTAATGTAACACGTTGCGATCGCCACTTACACAATATGCTACTAGACGGTACTATACTAACAAGTTACATATATTACAGAGTAAATAAAAGCATCTCAGTATAACCAGTCTTGCGGACAAGACGAGCCCGCACATTACAGTTTAATAGGTACACACTGCGGAGACGGCCGTTTGTCACACACGACACAATAACATCTCAACTTGTCGTAACATCTATTGTAACTATATTGTAGTTCCAAAGTCATTTGTGGGACAAAACAAAATAACATATACAGTGCTACAAGGATCTTTTGGCCCGAGGCAAAAATCGAAACTAACGCTGTCATCAAGTTAAATACCACTTCATGACTGTCGCAGAATGAACGTTTGCTATGAAATTTACCCAAGCTCATTTTTAATCGGTAACCGTGCCACCCGTTGACATATCTCCATGAATTTCCCTAAATGTTAACTCTAATTTAATTGTCAATCCTTGTCAATGTCATCCACGGCCCAAAAGACCTTTGTCGCACTGTGGGGTTTGCTTAGAATTACCCAAGCCTCGCCATAACCTTCATGGTTATTTTGTTTGACCATACAGAAAGCCTAAAATTACCCATTAGTTAAACCTAGATGTAGGCTGACTGATAATTAATCATCGCAATTATTTTTAATATACCTTTACATGACATAAAACTATTTTTCGGATTTTATCGCGGTTTATTTTTGATTTTTAAGTTCCCGACGTTTCGAGTGCTTTGCAGCACCCATGGTCACAGGAAGGACTGAAGTGTTACACATCCAAAAGGTACGGTGTTTGTTGGTCCGATCTACGCAGAATGAGCTCACGGTGTCTTGAGGCCTTGCAGTGTTTGGTTTTGGATTTGATTATATTAATTACCGGATCCCAAGTTAATGGAAGCAGCCACTCATCTTCTCTATTGAAAACAGTATTTTTTTTTATTTCTTTAGCCTCGCGAGCTATCCTTGGTGAACATCGGTGTTCTTTCACGAGGATTTGTGGTCTATCAAATCTGTTATGGCACGTGTATGAGTGAATGATCTACGCTGTTGGCCGCGGGGCCTTTACCGCTTCACCGGATAAGGTGTTATGGCAGGTAAGGTCAAGGGCATGTTCACAAGTTGCAGATTTCTTTAAGCGACGGTGTTTTAGATCAGGTATGTGTTCTTTAACCCGTGTTTTTATCGGTCTTTTTGTTTGTCCTAATTATAATTATTAATTAATTTTTACCACAATTTCGACACAGTCTTGTACAGGTAGGCATGTGAATAGTGACTGGACATCGAAACTTACCATAGTCACTTGTCAGTAAGATGTAGATTTTTGATCTCACTATCAAAATAGTATGAATCCTTAACGTGTGCTCTTGTGTGTCCTCTGAGTAGCGCTACGTGCTGAGCCAATCTGTCGGTTGGTGTGTCGATTTGGCTAACGATTGGACGAAGGGGAGCTTTCGGTTTATATATTTTTGGGAGCCCATACAACTGCGGTGGTTTTGCGCACATATCGCTAATACCTTCATGCGCATACATAAACCGAATGCTTTATTAAAGCCACGAAAATTAGTCGCAGTCGTCGTATAATAAACATTGGGCGAAAATGGATCGGCGTCGAGATCGATACGGAAGTGCGCAAACATCTGCTGGCCACAAAAGACAAATTGTTCATCGACTGGGCCACTTGTCGTTTCTTTGATGACGTAGAATTAGTGCGTTGTCTTAATTGTCAACAATTCGGGCATGTCCATAAATACTGTACAAAAAAGTCACCATTATGTGGTCGAATAAAGATAATCCCGAGTTCATACCTGTTTGCGCGTCGTGCAAACGATTTAAGAAACCATGCGACCACCGCTGCGGCACATCAGACTGTCCCACGTAAAAATTTAAACTGGAACAGCTGGTACTTAACACCAATTATTAAAAATGGATAATCGGTCTATAGGACAGCTAAATCTCCACAACGATAGGCTGGCGACGTCCGAATTAGGCCGCTTAGTTATAGAATATAACCTGGACATAGTACTTATTCAGGAACAATACCAAAATGCTAGCTTACGCAGTAGGGTAGTGCAATTAGAAAATAAAGCACGAGCCGGAATCTACGTGTCGAGTTTTAAATATACGGTTACGTCACTGCAACGTCTTATGACGTCACACTGTGCTGTCGCAGAGGTGTCATCCCCATCCTGTAGGATTTACGTTGTGAGCTATTATTTTCAATATTCAGACCCTGTCACTCCACACTTACACCAACTCTTGCGGGCCGTAAAACTATCATCGGCGCCGACGTCAATGCGTCATCTACTCTTTGGTATGGTAAGTTTAGGTAAACCGACACTGATCGCCGGTGCGCGATAGAAGATTTCATCGCTGAGATGAACCTTTCCATCCACAACACACCCGAAGCACCACCGACCTTTTGCAGCCCTATGGATGAATCTTCTATTGACGTCACACTTTCAAGTGTAGATGTCCGATTGGATAGGTGGTGCATCTTACCCGATGCGTCTTGTAGTGATCATCGCCTGATCGTGTACGAATTTGTCCCGGGAATAATTCAGGATACTTCTAGTCGGAGGCACAATTATAGATACAAATGTAATAATTTGCGGATAATTCCTGGTGAGTAAAGTCTCCGACACACGACGAAAAAAGTGTACTATTTTTAGTACACTTTTTTCGTTGTGTGTCGGAGACTTTACTCACCAGGAATTATCCGCGGAAGAAAGTGCAGAGATAATGTCGGAGTCTTTAATATATTTTGCCGATGTAGCTTTAGGCTGCGTATCTTTACCAAATACCAAAAGATGTGATTGGTGGAATAATCACTTAGTGGAACTCCGCAAATGTTTCCAAAGGGCACGTAGGAAACACAATAAGCTCAAAAAATCTAAAATCACAGGAGATACATTTGAGGAAGCTTTAGTTGCACTTAGAGTTGCCAGGTCTCACTACAGAGCTGCAATTGAAAAATCAAAAAGCGCTTTACTTAAAAGGGTTATAGAAAAATTAGATAGCGAGGGCCCTTGGTCTCCACTGTACCATGAGTTCAAATCAAATCGATCAATCGACTTAGCATACATACAAAACATCAAAGTAAATAATAAGCATTCCGTTGGTATTAAAGAGACCACGAGTGTCTTGCTCAATACGCTAATCCCTGACGACGATACGACAACCGATAGCGAACATCATAAGCAGATACGCGCGTGGGCCATAGATCCATCTCTGTCCCCCGCGTCTGATTTTCCACCTCACGACAAATTTATTTACATTGTTCGAGCTCTCCCTCTAAACAAAGCCGCCGGTAAAGATAAGATATCAAATAGAATGATAAAAGAAGCTAGTCGAGCGTCGGGTGACTCAATTATACAGGTTTTTAATCGATGTATATCTAAGGGCATCTTCCCTAGAGTGTGGCGTCGCAGATTCATACGTATTATTCCGAAGAGTGGTGACAAGCCACCTGATGACCCAAAGTCACATCGACCGATTACCCTGTTACCGTCACTGGGTAAGCTCTAAGAACGTCTTATAGTCCCTTGCCTATTACCCGGTGGACCAACATTTAATCGGAAACAATTTAGTTTCACATCGGGCAAATCGACTGTAGACGCAGCCCTATCCGTTAAAACAACTATCAGCACTACAGATTTTAAATATGTTCTAGGCGTTTTCCTCGATATCTCTGGTGCTTTCGACAACGCATGGTGGCCGATGCTACTTCTTAAGCTGAAGGCTCGTGGATGTTATAGAAACATCTACCTACTTATTCAGTCGTACTTTTCATAAGGCACGACTAAACTTAAACTTGGTTACCACGCAGTGTCTAAATCGCTGACGTTGGGATGTCCTCAGGGGTCTGTATTAAGTCCGTATCTCTGGAATTTAGGGTTCGATGATTTCCTAGAGATACCTCTGCCACGTGGTTGCACGTTAACCAGTTACGCTGACGATGGACTTCTTCTCATATAATCTAACACTAGGGACGGGCTAGAAAACTAGCGGACACATGTCTGCATCTAATTCCAAAATGGGGTGAAAGAAACCGCCTTACATTCGCTCCTCAAAAACATACCAACTCTTATTAAAAGGAAATTTACAATCAGCGCCGCGTATTAAATTCAACAATCAAACAGTCAAAAGAAAAGAATCGGTTTGTTACCTCGCTGAAAAATCACTAGATTATTCAAACCGCAATCAATCGCCTATGAAGATCTCCTGACCGAATGGCAGAAAAGATGGGACACGACAACAAAGGGCCGTCATCTCTACCTGTTCTTTCCATCCGAACGCGAGCGTTTGGCGAGAACATGGCTGGAGGTGGACCACTGTGTGGCTCAATTTCTCACTGGACATGGCAACTTTAAGAGTAAATTATTCTCTTTTAAACTGGTACCTTCACCGCTGTGTCAGTGTTCCACGTCTAATTACGAGTATAAACAATCAGCACACCACGTTCTTTAGGAGTGCAGTCTCTAGCACAACGAGCGTACCATTATGATAAACAATCTGCGAAATACATCTGGGGTAATCTACTACACGGATCTTGTAGAAACTCGGGATAATTTCCGTGTGTTCAAGCGTTTTTTGCCATACCTATTACTAGAATCAATCATAAGGCTCACAAATAGGCCCTGTTGTGGTGCTTTACATCTGGGCTTATCCTAGTTGTAGTCTCCTTCTCTATGGCTGATCTGCCAATTGTTTTGTGTCTCCCGCTTTGCTAAGGCGGGAAGTGGATTTTTTATTTTATTTTTACTACTCCTCCTGTTTTTCTTTCTAATTAAATTTGTTGCGGATTTCAAGACAATTAAAGTGCTTCCCGGTACACCCCAAGGTTCAAATCTTGGCGTCATCTAAGGAGACTGTTGTGGATCCAAGCTTACAGGAGTTACAATGGTGGGAAAGGGTGGGGGGCTTAGTCCCAATAAAAAAAAACCGAATGCTCTCCTACGTCCAATCGTTAACCAAATCGTATTTTTTTTCTCAGTACCAGTGAACAGTAGGCATTGGATACATCACCTGATCTTTCGCTCTAGAACGACTAAAGTTACACCGTGTAAAATAGAGAGAAAGATATCCTAGGTTTCAGAAAATATTATTGCAGTTTTTTCATCGAATAATTAATATCACATCATTTTACTTTGGGACCATCCTCGCTTAAGGAATATGGGCGTGACGGTGTATATTATAGATACAAAAAAAAACAGTTTTTAACTCTTGAATACACACACACCGTCACGCCTATATTCCCCAAGCGGGGGTGGCAGAGATGTACTGAGTACACCCAATTTTCGCCGACGATGTTAGGTCCCATGTAATAGAGAGTGAGCTTATTGCCATATACCGGGCCACAATTCCGGACTGTGGACTGAACATAATCATCATCAGCCAAAAGACGTCCACTGCAGGACAAAGGCCTCCCCCAAAGTTCGCCACAATGACCGGCTTTGTGCTGTACGCATCCAGCTTCTACCTACGACCTTCGCCAGTTCATTGCTTCATCTTGTGGGATGCCTGCTCACTCCACGTCTTTTGGTATGAGGTCGCCACTCAAGAACCTTTTTGCCCCAACGGCCGTCAGTTCAACGAGCAATGTGACCCGCCCACGCCACTTAAGTTTGGCAATTCTGAGAGCTATATCAATGTCTTTGGTTCTCCTGCGGATCTCCTCATTTCGACCTCGCAGTGAAACTTCACGCATAGCTCTTTCCATTGCCCTTTGGGTGACCTTGGCGCTTTCTTATGAAGTCCATCGTGAGTGACCATGTCTCAGTGCCGTAAGTCATCACTGGCGACACACACTGGTCAAAGATTTTTGTCTTGAGACACTGCAGTATTTGGGACGAGAATATATTACGTAGCTTCCCGAATGCTGCCCAGCCGAGTTTAATTCGACGATTGACCTCGTTCTCGAAGTTGGACTTACCTAATTGGATTATTTGTCTCAGGTATACATAATGGTCTACAACTTCGAGTGTAGAGACTCCAACCTTCACAGGAGTGGGTACGACATAGGTGTTTGATATGATTTTCGTCTTATCGATGTTCATTTTAAGACCCTCTTGCTGAGAGACTCTGCTGAGGTCATCGTACATGGAGCCAAGGTCTTCCAGGGTCTCAGCCATAACCACGATGTCGTCGGCAAATCGAAGGTAAAAGACATCTTTTACCTTTGATTTGCCGACGACATCGACAATATCAACGGCGAGTACATACTCGCCGTTGATATTGATGCCATGTCCTCTGTCCAGTCCAGAAGCTTAAAAACGGCCGAAATCAGTTTTAGAGATATAACGTCTCCCTATCTCACGCCTCGCTGCAGTTGGATGGGGTTTGAGTTCTGGCCATGGAGACGGACTGAAATCGTGGCGTTTTCGTACGAACTCTTCAACACTTCGATGTAACGGTGATCTACTTGGCACCGCTGGGGAGACTGTATGTAGCACAGCCCATCTCTCAATCGAATCAAAGGCTTTTTCATAATCCACAAACGCTAAACATAGTGGCCGGTTATACTCCTCTGACTTCTGTATAATCTACCGCAGCGTATGTATGTAGTCTATGGTGCTAAAGCCTTTTCGGAAACCGGCATGTTCAGGAGGCTAGAAATCATTGAATCTGCGTGTGAGAAGATTCGTAACCACTCTCGAAAACAGCTTATAGACATGACTAAGAAGTGATATGGGTCTATAATTCTTGAATAAGGTTTTGTCGCCCTTTTTAAAGAAGAGAACCACTACACTTCTGTCCCATGACTTTGGCGTTTTGCCCTCGACAACGGCGGATTTGAATAGCTTCTGGAGAGTCTTCAGTATCGGTTTTCCACCAGCCTTGAGAAGCTCAGTTGTCATACCGACATCGCCTGGTGCCCTATTGTTTTTGAGCTGTTTGAAAGCTATACTAATCTCTTACAGACCGATGTCCGGTATATCTTCGGTGTTATGTCGGGTCAATCTGGCTCTTGGGTCTTTCGCAAGACTGCTAACAGGTGGGCGTGTTGACATGTATAACTGTCCGTAGAACTTCTCGAAGTCCCTCAAGGGTTAAGGTTTGGAGGATATATATCCTGCCGTCTCCGTCCCTCAGCTTATTCAACCGACTTTGTCCAATAGACAGATCTCTATAAAACACTTTAAAGTCCTTTGTCCGCTCTATAGCCTCTTTTGTTGTGTTGGTGTTGTCATCGCGCGTGTCGCGAATCAGAGGGTATTTGCCTTACTCGCCACGCTTGGCAGGCGAGTTGGCAAGCGCAGTTCAATGCTCGTAGAAGTATCTAGGAGAACGCTGCTGCCCATTCCCTAGTTGTCCCTTAGTCACCTTGTACGACACCCGATGGAATGATATGGGTTGGTCCAATTCTAAGCCGGGAACCACACGGTCTGTGGACTGATAATGGGAGTTTTTCGTTAAAAAAACTACATTTGTCTGACCTGGGATTTGAACCTAGGATCTCAAGATCACAAAGTGATGCGCTCTGCCACTAGACCAATGAGGCAGTCTTGAATATTGTTTTTATTATACTGGAAACAATTTACGGAAACCTAGCCGCGTGTACCCACATCCCAAGCCATTTATCATAATGTTAGACAGGTATTCCACAGCGCAAGTGGCCATAAGTCTTCATTGCGAAACCCCGGCTTAACAACTAATAGACAATTCATGCTTCATAGGCAATTTGTGTGATGTTCATTTTTTGGCTTTGGTGCCAAGAATTTTAACTGTTGCTTGGTAGTTTGTATATAAATTACGAGTCATAAGTAGATAATAAAAATTATCATATTTTTTATGTTAACTCAACACAATTATAAAGAGCGTTTATCGAAACAATGAAAGTATACTTTTAAACGAACGTTTTTATCTATATCATCACGTCAGACGCTTTGTGAGACATACAGAGAGTATGTTATCTAACATTAAATATTTAAAAAATATGATTTTATCTTAAAACGAATCCAAACAACGTTGTTCCATTTATAATTCCTAATACAACCTCGTATACAAAGAGTTCCGTTAGGATATGTGGTCATATGCGTATTTGGTACTTATCCTGACAACTTCTTAATCGTTTCGTACAGAATCTTGAAAGCAAAAAAATAGACATGCAAGCGATTCGAATCCTTGGTCGGACAGTGTGGTTTTTCTATCGGTAAATAATAGATTTTCAGTAGCGGTCCGGAGCTTGGATTGATCCTAAAAGGCTCGTTCCGTATGCCTCATATATAAGGTCCATTTTCCTGGGGAAAATCCTTCATAGGACTTCCGCGAGCCTCGGGGGCAGCTCGCAGGGCGTGGCGGATTCCTACCGACTAAAAACCCCAGGGTAGCCGACATCAGCATTTTGGAGGGGCTCCGGGATCTCCATATGGAACGCACCGGTGCCCCTCTTGTGCCGCGCTCTGAAGCGCCCGCCATCGGCGGGACACTTGATAACACGCTCCCCCCCCGCACCGACGCGGTGCTCACGGTGACGTAGGCCACACCACGCTGCCGTCCTCGTCGGGGATAGATAGGGTCCAAAGCTCACCACATCCTCAGTATGCAGGTGTACACCTCTACCACCCCCGTTAGGGGAATATAGTCGTAACGGTGTTTATTTCCATACATACACATGAAAATATTTCCTCCGGGGGCAGTTGTAAACATCAAGTTAAATAATATTGCTTTCGCTTAAGTATTCCACTTTCATATTTATCCTTTAATTTAATACAAAGCTCTAAATATCTGCGTTTTTAAAATTGTTCTTTTTTTCAAGCAAAGGTCAAAGTCTGAAACTAGCTGAGAAGTCACGGTTATGGAGGTACTAAAGCTATTTTATTACAATATTTTTAATAATTTAAGCCCTGTTAAGAAACTGTCCCACCGTTTGGCACCGGCCTCCTCTCAAACTAGTTGTTTAGTCTTAGTTTGAGAGGAGGCCGGTTATAGGCCATAGTCCACCACGCTGGCCAAGTGCGGGTTGGCAAACTTCACCTTCGAAAAACTCTGAGGCATGCAGGTTTCCCCACGATGTTTTCCATCACCGTTAAAGCAAGTGATAATTAATTTTTACGACGCACATGTTTTCGAAAAGACAAAGGTGAGCGCCTGCGTTCGAACCCGGGACCTCTGACTTTGCAGACCAACGGTCTAACCTTTAGGCTATCACTGCTTCTTAATATTAATTTATTTATTTTCTCTTTGTAGTTGTTCTTGTGTTAATTGTTATTTTTATAATAGGTGTGTATACCATGACCAAACGGACCGTGTCTTATCTGAAGGACAAGTCTCCGTAACCGGCGAGCGTGTATGAGACGAACTATGAGAATAAAGGAAGCCAGAGAGGTATGTACTCTCTGCCTACCCCGCAAGGGATCTGGTGTGATGATATAGATAGATAGATTCAAACTTAAACAATTTATTTTATATAAGCCCTGCGGGAGCACTAACAAATAGTGCATTTACATTTTTATTTAATCTTATTAAACTACTATTCTACTACCGGATTGGAACGCGGCCTCCACTGAGAAGATCCGGCGAAGAAACTCAGCGGGCTTGTCTTTTTTTATTCAATTCTCTTTTTTCCTTTCAATTTTTTTCAATCATATTGTGTGGATACAATGTTTAGGTTACAATTAAATAGTTTACGATCTAGCTTCAGTGTGATGCCTTATGACCGAGATATAAAGCTAATGATTTTATTTATAAAGAGTGTCTTAAGGATTCCAGATGGGCCAGTCCCCACAAGCAGCACCCGCTTACGAGTATGACTTCTGAAACAGCCATCACTCCCCTCGACCATATTGGAGGGAAGGGAGTGACCTGCGCCAGACAGTCACTGCAAGCAAAGACATTATAGCGACATTGATGTTTTTTCACATTTAATTCAGTTCTTATATTTTTAATGTTCCGGTCCTCTTGTATTACGTTTATTTTTTTAAGTCTTTCTATTGTTATCTTTTTATTGTAATCGGTATCCCAAGATATGGGCTGAGCCTAGTTTGGGAACCCCTGTGGTGAGGTCGTAAGGTTCAGTTTGGCTTGTGCCGAAGGATCAGTTAGAGAAACACGTCTTTCCTTCGTAAATTTATATTGGCAACTACTGCTTAATCGTAAACTTAATTGGAACTACGTTTTTAGGTTCAAAATCGCAAAACAGAATCACGATAAGCCGCCCACCAAAGGACTACTAAAGTCCTTTCAAAAAAAGTAAAATCAACAAAATTTATAGGTAATCACATGTTTTGAGTTTGCTTCTACAACAATCATTCAGGTATCGGTATATGGTGCGGTTAGAAAGAATTTATACAAAGAACAATAGAAGAGTGAGTGCAGAAAACAGAGTGAATGGTGCGATGGGAAAGCTACTCGGGAGCCGGCACTTAAGCCATAAGGCGCAGCTGGCCATACATAACGGAGTTCTTGTCCCAACGCTGTTATATTGTAGCGAGAGCTGGGTATGTAAGAAGGAGAATGAAAGTAGGATAAATGCGAGCTCTGCGGAAGATGTGCGGAGTGAAGCTGACCGACCGCATTAGCAACAGCATAGTATCTTATCTTATCTTGTCAATGGCTTATCGGACCGAGGAGACCTCAGGCGCACTTCGACCCGTTGGGATCTTTTGTGCTGTCCTTGCCCTAACGCTCTTACATACCTGTAGAATCGAATACTCCCTGTACCAGGCTGCAGATTCCAGCAGGGGGGAAGAGCCGAAATTCCTCTGGGTTTGGATAGGCCACTCCCAGTAGCTTCATTCGCCGCGCCGCCAGAGCGTCGCAGTGGCATAAAACGTGCTTCATGGTTTCAGCTTCTGTCCCACAGTTCCTGCATGCCACGTCGCTGCAGAGGTTCATCTTATGTAGATGTTCTTTTGTGCCATAGTGGCCAGTATAAGCTCCGATTAGTTGCCTTAATTGTAGTCTGCTATGTTTTAGCAGTCTCTCGCTGTCGCTGTCACACCATGTGGAAAGGAAATCCTTGGAGTGTCTCAGCCCTGTTTTAGTTTCCCATTCTCTCCCGTGTTGTTCTTGGGCATATTTGAACAGCGCTCCTCTGTAGGCACCATCTGGTATGCCTATGAACGGTTCTGGACCAACAAATTTCTCCATTGCTCCCTTTTTGGCTAAGTCATCCACACACTCATTGCCATCAACCCCCGTGTGCCCAGGGACCCAGACTAATCTAATCGTGTTGCGCGCTCCACATCTGTCAAGAAGGTATGCGCACTCCACGGCCAGTGCCGAGTTTAGCTCATAGGAGCTGATGGCTTTGAGGGCAGCCTGACTGTCACTACAAATGTAGATTCTCTTGCCTGTAATTCGTCTGTCCAATATCTCTTTTGCACAAACATTTATCGCATAGGTCTCTGCTTGGAATATTGATGCAAATCTACCCATGCTTTGGCTTAGATTGTATCCTTCTGTATATACACCGGCTCCTGTTCCAGACTTGGTTTTGGATCCATCCGTGTACCATATCATATGTTCTTTACCTTGCTTGTTTAGACCACTTTTCCATTGTTCCCTGGTAGGGATGTGGGTGCTAAATCTTTTGTTGAACATGTACGTGGTCAAGATCTTGTCACATCTCATGTTCCTAATGTCATCTAGTTCCTTGTGTGGCGCTAGCTTGGTGTGTTCAAGGCTTGGCGCTGTTATGCTCCATAGTCCAGTTTTCTCCAGTCTATAGAGCGCCTTCCTCGCCTCAGTCTCAATGACAATGTGTAATGGAGTGAGCTTAAGTAACCGCTCCATAGCTGCCGTCGGTGTTGTTTTGAATGCACCTGTGATGGCCAGGCAGGCTGTCCTTTGTAGTTTCATTAGATCGTCCCTGCAGGTTTGTATTTTAGTTCTGGGCCACCACACGATGCATCCATACATTAATATCGGTTTTACCATAATTTTGTATACCCAGTACATTATTTTGGGCTGTAGGCCCCATGTCTTTTCATATGCTGACCTACACATATTCAGTACTCTCAATGCTTTAGCAATGGTATGGTCAACATGTGCATGCCACCGCAGTTGCTTATCCAGTATAACCCCTAGATATTTAACTTCAGTGGCCTATTTAATTTTATTACCGTATGTGATCTACATATGTAGATCTTGCAGACCTGTTAGTACCTTTTTCCGTGTGAATAGGATCACGTTAGTTTTCTTTGGGTTAACCGAGAGACTATTTCTCGTGCACCAGTTTGTGACTTTGTCTAGAGCTTCCTGCATCAGTGTCGATACTGTATTTGGAAACTTTCCATTGACTGCTATCACTATATCGTCCGCATATCCAACTCCGTAGAACGGACCTTTGTTGATTATCCTCAAAAGAGAATTCACTACCAGGCTCCACAAAGTCGGCGATAAGACACCTCCTTGCGGGCATCCTTTAGTCGTTTTGACGAAGAGACTTTCTCCTAATATTGTAGATTGGATTATCCTGTTCTTTAGCATGTTTTTGATCCATCTGATTAGAGTTGGTTCTATCCCATGCCCTGTAGCAGCCGTTTTAATGGATGAGAATGTTGTGCGATCGAAAGCACCTTCAATATCCAGAAAAGCTGCAGCACAGATTGCCTTTTGCTGCAAGGCCATCTCTGCGCGAGTCACCACATAGTGTAATGCAGTCTCCGTAGACCTACCGGGTAGGTAAGCGCATTGCATCTTATGTAGAGGATGATCCTTTAATGGACTATCCTTTATGTGCCTATCCATCATTTTCTCAAGACATTTTAAAAAGAACGATGATAAGCTGATTGGTCTATAGGATTTGGTATCCTCATAATTCGGTTTTCCCGGTTTGGGGATGAACGTCACTGTTACCTGCCGCCAGATCCTAGGGGTATGCCCAAAGGCCACACACGCCCTGAACAATCTACACAGGTGTTGGTTGAGTAGTCGTTCCCCCTCTTGTAAAAGAATGGGATAAACACCATCCGGTCCAGGGGCCTTAAACGGTTGAAAGCTCTTCAAGGCCCATTTGAGTTTATTCTGTTCCACGACTTTTCCTGCCGTTTCCCAGTCAGCTCTGGTTGTTTTTAAGCTATGCTCATCCATATTGACATCATACATGGTGTCCTCTTCCTGTATTTCTACTGAACCCGGGAAATGCACGTTGAACATCGTTCTCAATGTTTCTTTCCCATTGTTTGTGAGTTCTCCTTTCTCATTCCTTACTGTAGTAAGTGGATTTATTTTGGCCGTAGATATTGCCTTGGCTAGCCTCATACCCTCTGGGAGGTTGCATATGCTTTGGCAGTGTCTTTCTCAGGCCCTTCTCTTTGCTTTCCGCACTTCTGTGTTGAACCTCGTAAGTATCATAGAGTAAGCACCGAAGTTCTTAGTTGCTTTTGCCAGATTAAATGTCCGGCGGGTCTCTACTCTCAGCTTTGCTAGTTCTGGCGTCCACCACGATACACGCTTCGCTAGGACTGTACTCTCCGGACAGTTGTTAGTCCAGGCGCTATTTACCGCCCTAACTACGTTATCTGCTTTAAACTCTATATCTAATATGGAGTTGAGCCTACCTCTGACCTTTCCAAGCTCTATCTTTAGGTCTCTTTTGTACGCGGCCCAATCAGTGTTCCTGGGGTTGCGCCTTTTTACATTTATGTAATTCATTTCAGCTTCGTAACGGAAACATATGTAATTGTGATCTGAGGATGAGATCTCATTGGAGACATGCCAGTTGCCAATTTTCTTACTCGCTTTGTTGCTGGCAACTGTGATGTCGATAACTTCCGCCCTTCGTTTATTCACAAACGTGGGCTCATTGCCTTTGTTAAGAATTTGTAGAGGAGAACTTACCAGAAATTCCAGAAGTTTTTCCCCTCTCTGATTAGTGTCCGAGCTGCCCCAGACGAGCTCAAAGTTGTTTGTGCTGGAATAGTCGACCAAGTCACGTAGTTGTGTTGTAACTGGGTCTGCATATTCGTAGGGCAGATAGGCAGCCGAGAAGATAACATCCCGACTGCCCGTTTTACCTTCCAATTTTAATTTCACCGTGGTGAGATCCCTGTAACAGAAAGTGGACAGAGGCATTGCACTTATGCCATTTCTGACAAAAATGCAAGTCCTCATGTCATTGGTTAAGCAGTTATGGAACAGGTTACCTCCCGCCCCATCTAAGCCCCGTATCTGTCCCCTAAATATGTAGGGTTCCTGTATTAGTGCTACATCAAAGGTAACCCTGCGCAGCTGGCGATCTAGTATCGCCGTAGCCGCCTTAGAATGATGTAGATTTATTTGCACACACCTTAGACCAAGCTCCGTTGCCGTCGAGTTTGTGTACGGATTAGGAAGTCCAGACAAGGGACTCCCCTACTTGCAGCTCTCCAGATCGCTGCACTCTAGGGCAATTTCATCCGTCCCAGCAGGGGACGAGGCAATGCTCAGGTTTTCAAAGCCCGCAAGCCCGTCCGATCTCGTCGACATAGCTGGCGACGGGGCCAGACGGTCCGCAAGCAGCGTTTCCTCCATCAGTTCCTCCGCGGTCCTTTCATTTCGCTGGTGATCCGGTTGTGGTTAAACCGGAGCGGTAGGAGGTTTCGCCGTCGGTTCAGCGGGTTTCTCCGCAGCTCCCTCTTTGTCCCCGGGAGTCTCGAGAACCTTAAAATAGCCGCGTTCAAGACCCGCATGCAGCATATATCTCGCTTCCTTAATAAAGTCAGCAGAGACTTGGTCCATGAGTATAATACTCCTAGCTAGTAGTCCCCCCGTCGTCGTATTCACGACTCTCCAGCGGTCCGTGTTGATGGTTTTGTGGAGCCGCTGGAGCACCTGAAGTTCTTCAGACAGAGGGACTTCCTCATTGATTTTTGTTCTTTTCCAGGCCATTTTAACAGGCCTGGGTAAGTCCCTCTCCTTGATCACCTTTACCTTGACATTTCCGAGGGTTTGACCATCGTAATGTCTCAGCCAGATGATCGCTTCCTCGCTTGAGCATGCAATGCTGATGATTCCGCCCTGGATACCTTTCCATTCTATGGCAAGGATGGGATCGCTCCTCATCCTCACCCAGAATGACTGCTTCAGTTCCCAGGCGGTCTTCTCATCCAGCATAGTTTTCGGATAGTCATCCGCTATGATGGCCATCCTTGTTGTCGTCAGGGCATCCTTGAAGGAGGACCCAATGCGAGCTCGCTTTGTGTCCCCCGTGGTATCCCTGGCCTCATCGCTAATCTCCCTTGCCCGTTTCGTGAGTGTTACCTCTTTCACAGGTGATCGGGAGATGGCAGTTTGCCTAGCCAGCTCCATGCGCCTCCTTCTCTTAGCAAGGCCGCTGGCACGCTTGCGCTTCTTCGGGGAGACCTGGTCACGCAGTCTGCCAACGCTGGTCGCCTGAGCGGTACAGTTTTCGGGTCCAGCAGAGCCAGACGCCTTGACCTCCGCCTTGGCAACCAGGGGTAGACCGGAAGACACTGACTCTCCCCTAGAACCGCCTGGTTGTTTGCTTGTAGGGACAAGACTGGCGCCACCGGTCGGGTTCGCTGCCGTCACTTGTCCCTTTGCCTTTTAGTTGCCCGTAGGCTTGGTGTTTCGCCCTGATGGGCCTTGTGTGCATGATGCACCTTGTCCCCTTTCGGAGACCATGTTGGGGTTTAATTTTATTTTGTCCATATGACCTAAAAAGTTTTCGCTCTGATGATTCCCCACCCGCCACGGAGCCCTCACCTTTGGGGATGCTATATAAGCACCAGGGCTATCACCAAAGTATAGGATTCCAGGATGAGTTGTCCACGAGACTAACGTTGTTCGCCCTCACTCCCACGTAGTGTAGGCTCACACCGCCGCCTGCGGACCCCTTCACCCCAGAACCCTAGCCTAGCCCATCTGAAGGATGGACTTCAGCCGAGATCGTCTTCGCGTTTTAACCATTTCGGTCTTTGTTGCAGCCGCGTCAAGTATTCTTTTTGCCATCTTGACCAGAAGTCGTTCAGCAGTTTTTGCATGTATTGCCAACGTGTCAGGTTGCTTATTTTAGCGTCTTTCAGGTTCACATCAGGCATGGTTACAGGGGCTTCAATTATCAAAAAATGACCCGGAGTTAATGGTTCCAACGTGCTGTCTTCCTGCGGGCACAGCGGTCTCGAGTTCAAGCACGCTTCAATTCCACAGAGAACCGTCGTAAGCTCTTTATAGGTAAGGTTAGTGTTAAGGATTCTTCGTAGATGGTGCTTAATAGATTTCACACCCGTCTCCCATAAATTTCCAAAATTTGGGGAGTAGACCGGGATGAAGTGCCATTGTGTTCCATCATTAGCAAGTTATTCACTAATTTCTCCATCAAATTGTAGGCGAGCTTTGTTCCAGGCTTCAACCAGATCATTGTTAGCACCAACAAAGTTTCTTCCCTGATCACTCCACATGTTTGTACATCTGCCTCTTCGTGCGCAAAATCGTTTAAAGGCACCAATGAATGCAGCTGAAGTCAGATCACCAACTAACTCCAAGTGGATCGCCTTCGTGGACATACATACAAAAATAGCTATGTACGCCTTGACAGTTTGGGCTCCTCTGCCCTTTTTTATTAAAATTTGAATTGGTCCCACAAAGTCGACACCGGAGTTAAGGAATGGCCGAGCTGGTTTTACCCGAAAACTTGGTAAGTCTTCCATCAACTGTGTTTTTACCCTAGCCCCATGTCTAGCTAATATCAAGCATCGATGGATACTCTGCTTTACTAGGGACTTCGCGCGGAGTATCCAGTATTTCGATCTCAGGTAAGTGAGCATCAATTGCACTCCTCCATGCAACGTCTTCAAATGTGCTTCTGCGACCACTAAATAGGTAAGTCTACTTGCATGACCCAAAATGATTGGGTGCTTCACTTCATTAGCCAGTTCAGAGTTCCTGAGCCGACCGGGCGGTCGACCTTCAGGATTCCATCTTCGTCAAGGTAAGGATCTAGTGCTAAAAGCACTTAACTCTTAACGTTTGCTCACTTAACTCTCTTTTTTGTTTTTAACGATTCTATATCTTCTGTAAATTCTTCTTCTTGTGCTCTTTTTATACAGGTTTGCATCGATACGTGTAGTTCTTCAGTTGTGATTTTGCTATCTATTCTGTCTTTTAATGTTTTTTGTTTCAGGATTCTTCGGCAGTATGTGATTGTGAGTCACTGGAACAGTTGAGCGGAATGCTGCATAGCCTAAATGGAGCCTCTCGAGGTGTCGGTCTCGGCATGAACTTGGATAAAACCAAGATCATGTTTAATGAGCATGTCACGCCGGGACCGATCTACGTCGATGGTTCGATGCTCGAAGTTGTTCGGGAGTATGTCTACCTTGGACAAGTTGTCCAATTTGGTAGGAACAACTTCGAGAAAGAAATCAACCGCAGGATCCAATTGGGTTGGGCAGCATTTGGCAAACTACGTCACGTTTTCGCTTCGCCTATACCGCAATGCCTGAAGACTAAAGTCTTTAACCAATGCGTTCTACCTGTTATGACTTACGGGGCCGAGACGTGGACACTCACAGTGGGACTAGTCCACAAACTCAAAGTCGCACAGCGGGCTATGGAGCGAGCTATGATCGGCGTCTCTTTGAAGGATAAAATTCGTAACGAGGTAATCCGACAAAGAACCAAAGTTACCGACATAGCTCGCAGACTCAGTAAGCTAAAGTGGCAGTGGGCTGGTCACATCTGCAGAAGGACCGACGGCCGATGGAGCAAGCGTGTCCTAGAGTGGAGACCGCGACTTGGTAAGCGTAAGGTAGGACGGCCCCCAGCTAGATGGACCGACGACCTCAAGAAGGTCGCTGGGACGGACTGGATGCGGAAGGCGGGGGACCGTGTGCAATGGCGCGTGTTAGGAGAGGCCTATGTCCAGCAGTGGACTACGATAGGCTGATTGATTGATTGATTGATTGATTGATGTGATTGTTCTAAGTAGCTCTAATAGTGTATCAAATTCTTCAAATTGTGTAAGTAGTCTCTTCTCTTGTTTATTTTTGTTGTAAGTTATTTTTAAATTTTGTATTTTAATATTTTTCCTTTCAATCTCTGTTTGCATAATGTTTGGTTTAGTGAACTGTATCTTCGATTGTTGTAACCAGTCTCTCCCGTGCCACCATAATGCACACTTTTTCAGTTTTTCTACTAACATCCCCCTGGAACCAACATCAGCTGGATTATCTTGAGTTTGGACGTGATGCCACTGACTGCGGGATACATTGGTTGTAATCTCAACAACTCTGTTTTCAACAAACACCTTCCAGTTGTTTGGATCTCCAAATAAACACGTCAGGACAATTGACAAATTTGTCCAAGCATAAATTTGAGTTGCAGGTATTTTCATTGCTTTACCAACTTGCTTAAGCAATCTTGAGAGTATCAACGCGCCGCAGAGCTTCAAACGAGGTAAGGATATTGTTTTCAACGGAGCCACTCTTGTTCTTGCTGCGATAAGCGTCGTTTTGTTCGTACCGTCTGGGTAAGTCACTCTGCAATATACTACAGCGCTATATGCTTGGATGGATGCATCGCTAAATCCATGGATTTCTATGGACTCTCTGTTGGCGCACGTCGTACCTACCCATCTTTCTATGTAGATTCCATTCACATGTTCAAGGTCAGATCGCAATGTGATCCACTTGCTGGCTATTTTAGAATTCAATGCATCGTCCCAGGTTATCTTTTCAAGCCATCTTGCATTAATATCTTTGTCAGAACGATGCTAGGCGCAATCCAGCCGAGTGGGTCAAACAACTTTTGGATGTCAGACAGAATGCTTCGCTTCGTGATCACTTCATTAATTGAAGGTAAGTTTAAATTGTACTCGAATCTGTCTTTTCCTAAATTCCATTGTACGCCAAGTGCCTTTATTGTTCCATCAATCTTCAATTCCAGATTAGCATTAGACGATCTATCGCTAGGATCAACTGATTCCAAGAATTCTCGGCTGTTGGATGACCATTTCTTTAGTTCGAATCCACCCAAATGAAGAAGCGCTCTATGATCTTGACTATTCTTTATTGCTTGTTGCAGACTGTCACTTCCAGACATTGCGTCATCTACGTAAAAATCTTCACGCAATATCTTAGCAGCTTCTGGATATCGGACGCGTTCATCTTCTGCCAATTTCATAAGGGTTCTTACGGCGAGATAGATAGCAGAAGCTGTTCCAAATGTAACAGTCAACAATCTGTTTGTCTTTGACTTCTTCAGATTGGTCGTTTCTCCACAAATTCTTTGATAATCTGTGTCTTCTCGATCAACCCATATCATACGGTACTTTTTCTGGATATCAGCAACAAAGCAAACGGCGTGAGTTCTCCACCTCATTATTAGGTTTCTCAGATCGTCTTGCAGTACAGGACCCGTCAACAGTTCGTCATTGAGAGAGGCACCGTTGGAGCCCTTCCACGAGGCGTCAAATACGACACGAGTCTTCGTGGTTTCTTCATCATTACGGATCACGGCGTGGTGAGGTAAGTAGACTGATTTATTATATATTTCTTCTATAGGTATTTCTTCGATATGTTTTAGATCTATGGAGTCTTCAATTACCTTCTTGTATTCTTGCTTTAATTCTTTATTTTGATTGAACCTTCTTTCTAATTGCATTAGCCTCTTCATTGCTATTTCTCTCGTATTTCCTTCTGTTGATTTAGGTTCTTCAATGTTGAATGGTAATTTAACAACATATCTTCCACATTCATCTCGCTTCTGTGTCTTAGTGTATATATCTTCACATAACTGTTCCGTTTGTGTTAGGTTTCTTTTCGTATCTTCATCAACTTCCCATATTGTTTTCAGTAAATCTTCTATATCAACTTCTTGTTTCATGACCGTTAAGGATTGCTCATGATTCCTGACCTTGATGTCAATTCTACCCATAAGGATCCATCCCAGGTATGTATCTTGTGTACATGGTGTACCTGGTGGACCTTTGATCAATCCCTTCTTCATAATGTTTACATACTCATTGACTCCCAACAGCAGATCGATGTTACAGGAGGCGGAAAATGTTTCGTCTGCCAGTTGAATGCCAGCAAGGTGTGGCCAATCTCTTCTTATTATTGTACCTGAATGTATGTTAGAGGTCAAGGGCTTCGTCATCACGTAGGCTTTAATAGGTAAAATGAAATTGTTCCATCGTGATAATACATTTACATTTACTTCATGCCGGACTCTAACCTTCGTGGACTCAAGTCCAGACACGATAAGATCTACTGCTGTCTTATGTAGTTTCAGGATCTGAGTTGCCTTCTCACTTATAAAACATGCTTGAGATCCTGAGTCTATCAGCGCCTTCAATGCAGTAGTGTGTCCACGTTAATTCTTGAAAATTACTATTGCAGTGGCTAATAGTCTGTTTCCGCCCTGCGTGATAGTGTGACGCAACCATTGCTTGAACTTCCCCTTCTTCTACATTTGCTTGATTGGATGACATCGGTTGATTAGCTACAACATGAGAAGCCGATGCCTCCCCGTAGTTAGGTAGGTGTAGAAGAGTGTGGTGACGTCTCTTACATACACGGCATGATGTTGGCAAACGGCACCTAAATACCGAATGTCCAACTCCTAGGCAGTTGAAACAGAGCTTGTTTGTTTTGACATGTTCTCTACGTTCGTTTGGTGACATCTTGGTGAATACGTTACAATGGCATAACGTGTGCGCATCTGTACATAAATCACAACTTCTTTGCTTTGGTCTTTCCGTGGCTGTAACGTGAAGGACTCGTTCCTTGACAAGCTTCGTAGTAGCGGGGGGGGGGGGGGGGGGGGGGGGATGTTGACTAATTCCAATGTTCTGAATTTTGCATTTAAAAACTTGCGCAGATCCCTCCAAGTCAACAAGTCCTGGGAATTCTCTGAGTAGGAATTTTGTTCCCACTCCTTCTGGGATTCTGGGTCCAACTTCTGTGCAACCAGAAATATGATTACTGGATCTCAAGAATCCGTTGACACCTCCAGATTTTCTAGACTCTGTAATACTTCGTTGGTGGTGTCGAGTAGAGATTTCAGTTGGGTTGCGGCTTGGCTGGTACATTTCTTCTGGGCAAAAAGTCGCTTCAACAATGCGTTCACTATTAGACGCTTGTTCCCATATCGATGATTCAGTGTTCCCCATGCTTGAATGTAGTTAGCGCTTGTTACTGGAATGTGCTTCAATAAAGTCGCTGCTTCACCTGCCACACTGGTTTTTAAGTAATGGAGTTTTTCGACGTCGCTTAGTGTCGTGCAATTGTGGACGAGTGATGAAAACAAATCTTTAAAACTAGGCCAGAGTTCGTACTCGCCCGAAAACAGAGGTACATGTATAGCCGGGAGGTGAACTTTCTTATTTTGCAGGTCTTCTGGCGGCGATTGTTTACTTTTGGCAGACTCGACCTGCCGCCAACATGTCTTTCAAGTCTCCCAACATACACAAGTACAAATCTTCTTGTACAAAAAATTCCTCATTCTCGAAATATGTCAGCAATCCACGTTCCTCACGAGTGGTACAGGTCAATAATTTTTTATGGGCTTCTTTGAAGATTATCTAGTATACTTCAATTGTTTTAATTCTGGTTTGTAAGTAGCCCACTTTAGCCAGTCGTTGTTTGGGGTATTTTGATAAATTGAGCTGGGTTTTCTTCAATAGTAAGGCTGTATTTTCCAGTATACTGATTGCTTGTTCGGTTTCCGTGGTCATATTTCACACGTAACAGTCGAAATCCTCACACTAAAACTTGTAAATATTGATGCGTCGGCGCGAATATACCTAATTGTCTTTATAATTGCACTAAGCTTCAACCCGGCGCTCGCTTATCGCTCAGGAATGCAGTTCTTTTGTTCTCCCGGTAGCCGATCCTCGATGCAATGTTGAACTTCTGTGCGGCTCGAAGTCGACCATATGGTGAGGTCGTAAGGTTCAGTTTGGCTTGTGCCGGCGGATCAGTTAGAGCAACACGTCTTTCCTTCGTAAATGTATATTGGCAACTACTGCTTAATCGTAAAGTTAATTGAGACTAAGTTTTTAGATTCAAAATCGCAAAACAGAATCACCACCCTGGCAAACATATTTAAGGTTATGTTATGGTTTTTTTGTACTTATTAAAAAAACAGTTATTGCCTCGTGGTTAGACCATTGAACTACAAAGTTACAGGTCTCAGATTCAAACCCAGGCACACATCTCTGTATTTTTGAAAGCATGTGCATATTAAAAATTAACTATCACTTGCTTTAATGGTAAAGGAAAGCATTGTGAGGAAACCTGCATGCCTAAGAGTTTTTTGAAGGTGTGTGAAGTTCGCCATCCCGCACTGGGCCAGCGTGGTGGACTATAGCCTAAACCCTCTCAGTTTGAGAGGAGGCCCGTGCCCAACGGTGGGATAGTTTCTTAACAGGGCTTATACTAATACTACTATTAATTAGAAAATATGTATCTTAACTTGGTTCATAAATAAACAATTATTGTTGTCGAAAATTCTAATACACCAAATCATTTCTCACAGACCATTTTGAATAGTAGCTTTCCCGCTTGGGTGGTTTGGTCGTTATCCAAGACTTGTTTGCTTCGTCGGATTTATGGCCGTACGCATTCCCATCATTGATTGACCGATATAACTGCCGATCGAATATAATCGACTAATATTAAGTAATTGGGAATATTCCCTTTACTATGTACAATTTTCAATGAATTAACATTGTTGAATGTACATAATAAATATATACAGACGAACATAGAACCTCCTCTTTTTGATGTCGGTTGAAATTCGGTCTTCTTGTAATCTGCCGGGAAATAATATTTTACTAATATAGTAATGAACTCCTTTTCTTGCGAATCCCTTAAACGATCTCTGATTCTGATCTAGATTACGTGGTCAGTACCTATTAGGAAATTAATTGTAATCATGTATGAGTGTGTAGGAGACGAACTAAGAGAGTGGAGGAAGCCAGAGATGTATGTAAGGAAAGAACCTGTTGGAACTCTGTACTCTCTGCCTACCCCGCAAGGGATCTGGCGTGATGATATAGATAGATAGAATTTAAAACACTTCATGCTCTGTTAAGTACACGATACTATAATAATACTTACCTTAATTAAAATGGTTGATTCTAAAAATAAAAAAAAAGAAACAATGCCTCCGAACATCGGCGTCAAAGTCCAACTAAAAAAAAATATCAATAAAAAATCCTTTCACACAATATTTTTAACTACCACAGATAAAAACCTAAAAGGCAAAGGCGCCATTTCACTCCACAAAAAGATATGCGACGCTATAAAAAATCAATTTTATTTGATACCTATAACGATATTCGTAAAATTTAACTTCGACTTTTATACATCGGCTTGCGTGATGTCAGGCCGAACGCTGGCTTTATTCGCTATGTCCAAACGCGGAGCGTTACGATATCTTTGTGAAATATTAGTGTAACAGTATTCTGCTCAGATCATAGATAAAAACGGGCTCACACTAGTAATTATTCTTGTGTCGTGGGTGGTCGTAAATATTTGTGGGTTATCCAAAGATTAAGATAGCACGAGACACGTGCGGAAATCTAAGCCGCAACTACCCAATCCAGTAGGCGGAGCATATGTCCATATAATATAGAATCTGAGGTATGTAAGGAAAGAACCTGTTGAAACTCTTTACTCTCTGCCTACCCTGCAAGGGATCTGGCGTGACGATATAGCAAGAGAGAAAGAGGGAGAGAGAGTGAGAGATCGAAAGAAAGGGAGAAGCATTATGTATGCCGCAGGAGTACCATTAAACGATCATTTTACAAAGTTATCGTAACGCGTTGCGTTACGTGTTTAATTAGTCATAGCTAATAAGTGCCCTGGCGGTTTGTATGCAAATCATGATTTTATGCCGCGATTCTGATTACACGATGGAGGATTTATATGAAACATTTGTTGTTTATGTGATTTGGGTAAAATTTGTGTAATAATGAAGGTATAAAGGTGCGAAAGGGTATAATATATAATTATATCCATCCGAATTTAATTCGTCCGAATACTAATTCGGACATATAAAAAATGACGACCAGACGATTGTACACCGCGAAAGTGGAAGGATCAGTCAAGTCAAAACAATACCAACACTTCTGAAGGGCTCTGTGATCGGCCCTAGAAATTCTTCAATAGCCCTCTGTGTTATGCTCCGAAGGACTTCCCATTGGAGTGGAAGGCTTGAGTCGCTTCCTCTGTTGAGGTTTAATTCATAGATCGATAAAGTATTGCAAAGGGGTTTCTTATAGAGGTGCTCGTAGCACTGTGCAACCGTAGTGTTCTTGCCGATCACCATGGCTAAGCAGCGCTTGACTCGGTCAGCCTGAGATGGGTGACCGTTTGTGACATTTTCATATTTGAGCGTCTCCGTGCTTCGGAAGGCACGTTAAGCCGTTGGTCCCGGCTACCACTTAATGTGGTAGTCGTTAAGCCGAGTTGGAAGCCATAAAGGCGGCTTGATAAGTTCCAACAGCAGGTGGCCACAAACCTGCCTCCATCAATCCGCACTGGGTCCGCGTGGTGGAGTATGACCTAATCTCTCTCACCTCGATTTGTGAGAGAAGGCCTTTGTCCAGCAGTGGGCAGTATAGGCTGTTATTATTATATTATAGGCGGCTTGATAAGTTCCAAAAGCAGGTGGCCACAAACTTGCCTCCACCAATTCACACCAGAGGCCTTTGAGAGGCCTTTGCCCTGCAGTGGGCCAGTATAGGCTGGTATTTTTTATTATTATTGTTATTATTCTTTTAAAAAATCTAAGCAGCAGTCTCGGTTATGGACTTGTGCTCGGCTTGATAGCAACAGCCTAGTCCCCTAATTGGATAGGACTCTACATCGTTGGTCATATATGAGTGTACACTTTAGAACTCAGCTAACCGAGCTTAGGAAATGCTGACGTAATAGTGTATACACATTGCTTGGTATTTTCATGAGAACATGAAATCTAAAATTTATTTTATTTTATTCTTTATTTACTCTGCCTACTCTGCAAGGGGTAGGTATGGTAATAAAGTAGTAATTTCTTTAAAAAAACAAGCAGTGTTGTTACCTCGCGGATATGATAAGCACCTTATGGTAAAGGATCTAAATAATATTCACCATTCCCATGGTGCGGTATTCTTCACTTCTACAAGAGTTTATTCGTAATACATCGTATCTCGTTTCACCATACGCAATCAACCGCAAAGGAATGATATTATCAATCTCCGATTTCTGTCATTATCAGAACAGAAACTGTAACCTCATCGCCACAAGCGTCCTAATTTAATAAGAAATTAATTTAGCACAGTCGGTCCTCTCACAGCGACGCTAAAACATGTTTTAATTTCCAACGATTACTGAGTACTGGCGGTTTTCCCGGTAAAGGACGCGGTTTCGATACCGAATGGGGAAACTTGTGTTTATATCTTGGTTTTCTCTGAATCTGTTGAACTAGATCTGACGCAGTTTGAAATTATTTTCGTCGTCTCAGCCTTATACTTCTACTGGTGAACATAGGCCTCCTTAATCGCTCTCCAGCGCCACCGGTCCGGTGTCACCTGCATCCAACGACTTCCTGCGATTCTCACAAAATCGTCGGTCCATCTGTTAGGCGGCCGTCCCACGCTGCGTTTGCCAATACGTGATTCCCAGTCTAGAATACTTTTGCCCCGAGGCCCGTCCAATCTTCACGCTATGTGGCCTCCCAATGCCACTTCAGCTTACCAATCCTATCTGCTATGTCGGTGACCTTGGTTCTTCTACAAATCTCCTCATTTTTCATTCGATCTCATAGAGAAACGCCGAGCTCTTTCCATTGCTCGCTTAGCAACTCTGAGCTTTTTTATGAGACCTATTGATGAGACCATGTCTTTGATCCGTATGTCATCCCTGGCAACAACACATATTGACTAAAAACTTTAGTGTTGAGGCACTGAGGTACTTTGAATGAGAAGACGTTGCGCAGCCTCCCGAACGCTCAGTCGAAATTATTTTAGGTATCCAAATATTGAGGTCTATCACTTACATCATGGGTAGGCCACCTTTTCTTATATAAGGGCCACAAAAGTTATGAGGATATTGTGCGGGCCACATTTCATCTAATAAACACAATTTTTTTATATAGAACTATTTTTTTGCATTTTTAATTATATTTATTGTTACTTCGATTTGTTACTAATGCGATTTTTGAGATTTATTTTTATTTATTTCTTTTTTAAAAACGCAGCCCCACACTAGGATTGATTCCTGTGTCGTGGGTGCGTTTACAAACATGAAAATTCACGTACACAAATACCCAGACCGGAACAAATAATTGTGGGTCACACAAAGATTTGTCCCGTGCCGGAATCGAACCCGCGACTATTAGACACAGTGGGCGGAGTGGCTTAAGCTCTTAACCACTGCGCTAAATCGTCCGTCAATTATACTTGACTTGAAAGTCTTGTAATGTCTGCTTCCATTTTAGACGTAATAACACGCAGTATCGCATATAAATGTTCATCGGTCAATCGAGAATGCTTGTTTTTTCAATAGTTAAGGATTGAAAAAGTCTGCTCACATAGATATGTACTACCAAACATTGAAATCATCTGCTGAGCAAACTTTTTAAATTCCTTGAAGTTAGAACTTTTGTAAAAGTGTACCAAGTTAGCGCTTTCCTTAAATTCCGTTTGGAGAGTGGTATTGCTTTGTAAATCTACTACGTTCATTGCAAATTGCTTGGTACAACATTAATATCAACTGCAAAAGGGTTTTGGAAAATCTCCATGTTAAGTGGAATCTTTTTAAAACCAGCAAATCTATTTTCAAACTCAGTTGTATCAACATATTTTTCATTTTAGTGTTTTGCCATCCAAAACTCTCCCCGCTTCTTTAACGGTTTTCATGCCGTTGAGAAAATGGTCGAGCTTTCTTTCATCAATATTCTTAATAAATAGTTTTATCTCAAATGGCTTTACATTTGAATACATCTCACATATTAACTTGTTTTTCCCTGCAAGCGTTTGTTGAGCTGATTTAGTTCGTCGGTTAAATCAGTCAGAACCAAGTTCTAAAATCCACTGGTTGTGGAAAGCTCTTCAACTGGCTTTTCTTTAATCTCCATAGAATCTCGAATCTCTTTCCTCATTTCAAAAAACCTTTTTAGAACGGCACTTAGAGTGAGCCATCTCATTTCACAGTAATAAACCACGTCACCATAGTCACTTTCCAGATCCTTGAGGAACTTTTGGAACAAACGGTATGTGACCCCTTTTTTTATAAAATTGACAGTAGATATAACCGTGGCCATTATTTCTTTCCAAGATAAAACCTTGGCGCACAGCGTCTCGTGATGAACAATACAATGAAATATCAAGGGCGCAGCTGATCGTGAGTCTTTCTGTTTGGTAATGATTCTTCCTACACCTTTGTTTTTGGCCGCTCAGGTTCTCCCTTCCGTCAGTAGTAATACTTATTAACTATCCCCAGCTTAATTGTAATAGCTTCAAGGCTTGTTCCAAATAACGGAATAAGTCTTCCCCTGTAGTACCTTTCAAACTGCACATTTTTATAAGCTCTTCATAAATATTAAAGTTTTCGTCAATACCACGTTCAAATAAGAGGAACTGTGCTGTGTCTGACACGTCCGTACTTTCTTCCATTGCTAGAGAGAAACAATTAAAAGGCTGTGCTTTATCTTTGAGTTGTTCATAACAGTTGACGCCCAACTCTTCAGTGTGCCGGGTTCAAGTTCTAGCAGAGAGACTGAGACTTCCAAATTTTTTTTTGTTATCCGGACACACTTCTCCGTCTATTGTTAAGACACAATCTTTTACAAGTTCACTGTCGGCGAATGGACACCCACGTTTTGCTAGTATATCTGCTACCCTGAAGCTGGCACGAACACTTGATTAATTGTTGTCTACCACAACCTTGAAGACGTTTTGTTGATTTTTTAGTGAGGATTTCAAACTAGAAATTTCATTTTTTCGTTAGTCTCCTTCAATACAGGCAAATTTAGCTTTATGCTCAGTATCTCGTAATGTCGCTTCAGGTAACATTCCTTTACGACAGAAATACTCTTTTGACAAATCAAGCATAACGGTTTTCCGTGAAATTTAATAAAAAAAATATAAATCTGTCCATGCTTTGTTAAAAACTCTATTTTCTTCAATAATCTTCCTTTATTTGAAGTCATGTTTAGCATATTCTGAAAAAAATTAAGACATAACTTCGAATATTTTCCTCGGCCCTACAATATTTACTTGTAATCTAATTCAGAGAAAGATAAAAACAACCGATAAATAAATAGTAATAAATACACATTCAAAAGGTTAACAATTAGATTTTATAACGTGCCTCACACTGAGTCGGCGTCGTCGGAAGGATCAAAAGAAACACTGGCAGTTGAAGTATTTGTGTTACCCGCACAACTATTGGCAACAAAGTGAGCGAGCAGGAGTGAGGAAGCACAGGGGTGGTGGTGACTGGGATAGGGGGCGCAACGTGCGTGCGATGGAAATTATGATCATCGGTGCAGCATCGCGCGTAAGCTTTAACTAGCTCGCGCTTGCAACGCACATTCTCAAACGAAAGAGCGACAACGACGACAGCTTATTTCTATAAGTGTTTTTGATTAATGCCTGCGGTTCGGCGTCGTGTAGAACGGCTCTTACTTGCGCGGGCCTCACCGTAGTGGCTTACGGGCCGCTGGTTACCAACCCCTGACTTACATGATTATGTCTCGATGGATTTGGATATCTCTTTTTCGTGTTGAGCTTATTCAAAAGCGTTGTAGGGCTAAGCTAGCAATATTTTTAGCGATTACTAAGGTTAAGCGGCGTTTTGTCCGGTCAGTCTTCTCTAGACTGACCGAACCAAACGCCACTTAACCTTGCTTGACTTGAAGTGGCATTTCTATATTCGGCACGATAAGGCGTTAGTTCTGGTTACTATTTCATTAAGCCAAGTTAAAAGCTTTATCGAAAGCTTAATTAGTAGTAACAAAGGGTGCCAAATCCATTCCCTCTCACCTCCTTTTTTGAGAAGCCTTTTCCCAGTAGTGAAACAATATAAGCTAATTCAGATATATACCGAGCCTAGGTGAGTGGTAACTGATAAAACGGGAATCACTCTGTATTCGTGATCACTCCATTGCTGTACATTGCTGAAGAAGTTAACCTCAAGCCTGAGAACTGTGTTGTGTATCGCGAGTGAGTTGTGTGACATATTATAGTGTATTTTCCATCGTGCCTGCATTGATCAATCATCAAGTTAACCGCTTAGAATTTAATTTCTCGTCCGTATTTTCCTACAATGAGTAATCAGGAAAGTAATGATCCAACGTTATACATACATACACTCATGCCTGTATCCCACTGGGTTAGGCAGAGACTAGATTCGTAATACAATAATACATTTTCTTTGCAGGTTTGAGTTATATATTTTACCATTAATCTTTCCATTCCAAACAAATACAGCGAAATATTAATAATCTTTAACAACCTAAAATTACGAATAGCAGATAGAATTTATTGCGTAATAATTCCTGAACGGGTTCCGTTGGAGTTTTGTTATTGCTGACAAAATAGGACAGTCGTAGTGCTCGGTTAGGAAGGATAATGCCTCGGGAAAGGAAACTATTCAAATGAATCACTTGACTATTTATCAGCTTAGTAAGAGCTTCCATCTACGCGTATCTAAGTGAATGAATCGGATGGTACTTTATTTAATCCGTTGTCTATATTATAACTTTGTATAGAAAACTAGTTTCTGCCCGCAACTTCGTCCGCGTTAAATTTAGACACGTTAACATTTTTTCGAAATAAAAAGTATTATTAGTGTTAATCAAGGTAATAAGCTATCTGTGTACCAAATTATATCCAAATCCGTTCAGCCGTTTTTGCGTGATTAAGTAACAATCATCCAAAGATCTCAACATACAAACTTTCACATCTATAATATTAGTCGGAGTAGGGTTAGTAGGATTAGGGTGGATGTGAGGTTACCTCTTAAGGGCCTAACGGTTTTGATGTATTTCTGTACGTGTGTGGTCGCCTGAGAGCTTAGCATGAAATAATTCATATAAAATAGCTAGCAAATACCCTAAAATGGTATTGGTGGATACTATATGCCTTACTTGTCACACTACAAAGTTTCTAAGTAATAATAAACGCGACGGCACGATTACTCGCTAATATTACGCTGATGTCAAAGTTTACGTGCTAAGCCCTCTGGATGGTTATTAGGTATAGATGGACCCGGTAGATGGTGCTGTTGTTGACCGAGTGCGAAGTCGCGAGAAATTGCCAGTACCTTTATAAATTGAACCGGGACTTTTCTATTTATACTACACACACAATACAAATACATACACACACAACACACTCTCATGCCTATATTCCCCTAGATGGAGTGGCAGAGGTGTACTGAGAACACCCACCATTCGCCGTAATATCCGATACAATTCCAGACTCCGGACTGATACTGAAATATTTCTAAAGAGAAACTAAATTTTTCCGACCTAGGAAATGAACCCAGGAGCTCGTGATCGCAAAGTGCATTATTTGCCACTAGACCAACGAAGCAGTCTATTTATAATCATCATCAAATCTGAATAATAACTACATATGTTTTGAATGGTTTTGACCTATAAATAGACGGATTCACAAGCAAAGTTTGAGTATAAAATATATGAATATGTTGTGAATATTAGCCGAATAATGATGATATTTGCCAAACGTGTCTAACGAGATGTTTTTTGGCTTGCGCTGCGTACATTTCGAGATCATTAGCCTTCTAGATCGAAAAGATTTACAGGTAACATTTACGTTTTTATTAACACTAGAGTATTCTCACGGCCAACCATAGTAGACCAGACTGCTTGGCACGAGCAGACAAATGTTAGCGCGACGCTATTGAGTTTTTATGCTAACCTTTTCACACTGGAACGTGATAGTACACTTTCTCGATAGCGTCACGCTTTAAGGCCGACCGCAGTGTTACTGTCAACGTCTAAAATTGTTTATCCAAAACGGATTCAGTAATATTAAAATATTGCTAGAGAAAATTAAACTCTGACTCACAGACACAACACTGAATTCTCTCTGATATAAATAACTCGAGAAACATGATGAGTGAGAGCAACAACCTAGAGCCCGATGTCTCGCTCGCACCCATTACGATGTAGTACGGTGACCATAATGAAGAACTTCTTCGGACTATAGCTATTTATGATATGTTTCAAACGCGTGTGTGTGTGTCTGTGTGAGTGATGTACGCTGATGGCCGAGGCCTTAACAGCTTCACAGGACTTAAAGGCGAGCGTGCAACCACTACGCTCTAGCCAGCCAAAAGGGCAAGGGGCGACATAGAACCTGTTGGAACTCTCTACTCTCTGCCTACCCCGCAAGGGAACTGACGTGGCGATATAGATAAATAGATCTAAATAAATGTGAGCACTAAATACATCGCATTTAAAGGGAGTAGAGAGTATATATGTAAGAGTAAGGGAGTAAAGGGGTATTTGTGTGTGAACTTTCATGTTTGTAAACGCACCCACGACAAAGGAATAAATCCTAATGTGGGGCTAAGTTTAAAAAAAAAAAAAAAAAACATGATGAACTGATTACCTACCTGTTAACGTCGCGGGTAGAAACTAAATTCATGTAAACACAAAGCCGGAAGTCGTAAAGTTCTTTAGATAAGGTGATTGTTCAGCAGTGGACGCCTTTGGCTGATAAATGGAAGTAGTAAAAAAGACGTCTTAACTACATTAATATTTCATTAACCCACATTATATTAAACTAATTTCTAAAATAAAATAATCGCCATCCAAATATTAGAATACTGCCAATGAGTCGAGAGCATAACATTCTACTTCCATTTTATAGTACCTATTTCAATTTGACGGATGATTTAGCGCAGTGGTTAAGAGCTTAAGCCGCTCCACCCACTGTGTCTAATAGTCGCGGGTTCGATTCCCGCACGGCACAAATCTTTGTGTGACCAACAATTATTTTTTTCGGTGTATGTAAAAATTCACATATACAAATACCCAATTTGTGTATGTGAATTTTCATGTTCGTTAACGCACCCACGACATTTAAAAAAAAATAAAAAACATCCTTAATTTAGTGATCGAAAGCGCAAACATTAACGGGAATGAATCGCGAAATCGTCGATGTAGGGTTTAATTTCGCTGAAATTAAATTTCCGTGCGCTACGAATATTTTCATGGTTCAGACGGTATCGGGGAATGGGCGTTTTTATGGGCGGGAAATAAATATAATGACTAGTTGCATGGAATGTGCCCCACGGTTTAATTATGGCGGGTTGATGAACTGAGAACTACCACAACCACCACCAACCACGCTTTAGCAATACTATTTAATCTTACATTTCCTAGAAAAAGAGTTAGCGCTTTAAACTGGGTAATGTTTATATCCACTTCTGCCTACTCTGCGAAGGATCTGGCGTGATGATATAGATAGACAGATATCCATATCTCTTTCCGATGGCAAAATATGATTATAATAGATTTGTTAATGGGATTGTCTTACGCGCTCTGAAATCAGTTTTATTATGACTAGCTTCTGCCCGCGATTTCTTCCCCGCTGATCTTTACACAAGAACCACACATTTTGCAGGATCCTATGTGTTAATCCAGATAATAAACTATCTCTGTGCCAAAATTTCATACCAATTCGTTCAGCCGTTTTTGCGTGATTGAGTAACAAACATCCAAACATATTAGTTTCCGCCCGTGACTTCGTCTGTGTTAACTTTAGTCATGATTTTTATAGCTAAAAATCTCTTAGTGTTATTTTGGGCCAGGAATCGTACCCGGCATGATGGCAATACGTTCACCCACTATTATATTGCAAAACTAAAGCTATCAGCCACTCTCAACGTAGTTTTTTTGGTGCTTGCGGTAAGATGCATAACAATTTTTTCGTACAACATTTTAAACGATCTAGATCGTATTGAATTTTGTAGCTTTTGGTAGAGCCATTGTTAATTTACAAAGTCGGTTAAAAACGAGTTTTCCTACAGAATGGACATTATATGATTATTTCTATCTATTTATATCATCTGCGCCTATAGCCAAGTTGAAAATTTACAGTCTTTCATAGAAAGCGGAAAAATGTATGGAAATGACATTTTGCAACGAAAATTCACGTGGTCAAAACAATGCGCTATCGATTGCGAAAAGAGAATAGAAACAAAACGCTTGCAACTTGTCTAGGCCCTCAGGCTAGATCCCTTGCGGATAAGGCAGAGAGAGCAAAGTTCCAACAGGTTCTTTCCTTACATGCCTCTCTGGCTTCCTCGACTCTCATAGTTCGTCTCATACATGATCGCCGGTAACGGAAACTCTTGACTTGATAAAATTATTTCAGTCTATAATTACCACTGACAAATTACGTCTTGCCGCGTGGTTCCCGGCTTAGAATAGGACCAACCCATCTCATCCCATCGGGTGTCGTACAAGGCGACTAAGGGAAAACTAGGGAATGAGCAGCAGCGTTCCCTTAACACTTCGACGACCAATAACTGCGCTCGCCAACCCGCCTGCCAAGCGTGGCGAGTATGGCAAACACCCCCAATTATGGAAGAAAGTAGGAAAACCAGGCCCCTAGTCCCCGGCGGTCCTGTTCGTCCTGGCCACGGTAGCAGCCATGGTAACGACAGGACAAGGGGTGCTAAGAATCTCCGGCAGAGATTCGGCTACCACCAAAACCGAAAATTGGCCCTGGTGACATACAACGCACGCACATTGAGGACAGATGAGAAGCTAGTTGAGCTGGAAGAAGAGTTAAACAAGTTGCGGTGGAGTATTGTTGGTTTATCGGAGGTCCGAAGAGAGGGCGAGGACACGATAACCTTAAAATCCGGCAACTTGTTTTACTACCGGGAGGGCGAACAGCAGTCCCAAGGTGGTGTCGGATTTATCGTCCACAAGTCACTCATAAACAACGTTGTGTCCATCACTAGTGTGTCGAGCAGGGTAGCGTACCTGATACTCAGAATATCCAAAAGATATTCGCTGAAGGTCATACAGGTCTACGCACCGACCTCGGCATACTCAGATGATGAGGTCGAAGTTATGTATGAGGACATTAGTAGAGCCATACATACTTCCAAAGCACATTTTACAGTAGTTATGGGTGACTTCAATGCGCGGCTGGGCCAACGGGGCGATGATGAGCTGAGAGTGGGGCAATTTGGATATGGGCAGCGCAACCCCAGGGGTCAGAGGCTGGCCGAATTTCTGGAGAAAGAGGGACTCTTTATGATGAACTCTTTCTTCCAGAAGCCGCCTCATAGGAAATGGACCTGGATGAGCCCTGATGGTTCCACAAAAAATGAGATAGACTTCATCATGAGCACCAAGCGACAAATATTTAATGATGTCTCCGTGATTCATAGCGTAAAAACCGGCAGTGATCACCGAATGGTCAGAGGCACATTAAATATTAATGTCAAAATGGAAAGATCGCGTCTGATGAAGTCTACGCTCCGACCTACTCATGCATATATCCAAAACCCCGAGAACTTTCAACTCGAATTGTCAAACCGCTTCGAATTGCTAGACAGCAGCGCATCAGTGGACGAAATCAACAACAGGCTGGTAGAGACTGTTCATACGGTCGGGTCCAAGTATTTTAAGACCCACTGTAAAAATAGGCCTCAAAAACTATCTGACTACACCCGAAACCTCATGGCTGAGCGACGTTCCATGACGCTCCAAACCTCCGATGATGCTAAGTCCTATAGGCAGCTTAATGGACAGATATTGAAGTCCTTGCGACACGACTTACGGTCCTTCAATGCAAGGCGTATTGAGGAGACCATAGAGCAGAACAAGGGCTCTAAAGTGTTCGCAAGAGACGCGTCTATTGGGCAGAGCCAGTTGACGAAGCTGAAGACGGAGGACGGAAACGTAACGTCAAATAGGTCAGAGGTGCTCAGGGAGATAGAGAGGTTCTATGGACAGTTATATACCTCAGTAGCTAAACCTGTTGTTGACTTGGTAAAAGACCCAAGAGCCAAGCTAACCCGACACTGCACTGGAGATATCCCGGACATCAGCCTGTGCGAAATTAGGATGGCTCTCAAACAACTAAAAAACAACAAAGCGCCGGGTGAAGACGGAATTACTGCAGAACTTCTGAAGGCGGGCGGATCGCCGGTACTTAAAGTCCTTCAGGGGCTATTTAATTCCGTCTTGCTTGAAGGGAAAACGCCGGAAGCATGGAACAGGGGTGTGGTGGTGCTGTTTTTCAAGAAAGGTGACAACACCTTATTGAAGAACTATAGGCCCATCACACTGCTGAGCCATGTTTATAAGTTGTTTTCGAGAGTCATTACGAATCGTCTCGAACGCAGGCTTGATGACTTCCAGCATCCCGAACAAGCCGGTTTCCGGAAAGGCTTTAGTACCATAGACCACATACATACGCTGCGGCAGGTTATACAGAAGACTGAGGAGTATAATCGGCCACTATGCTTGGCGTTTGTGGACTATGAGAAAGCCTTTGATTCGATCGAGACTTGGGCGGTTCTTAGATCTCTCCAGCGATGCCGCATTGACTATAGGTACATCGAAGTGTTGAAGTGCTTGTATAATAACGCCACCATGTCAGTCCGAGTACAGGGGCAGTGCACGAAGGTGATCCCCATAAAAAGAGGAGTAAGACAGGGAGACGTCATTTCTCCGAAACTGTTTACGGCCACCTTAGAGGACGCCTTCAAGCTCTTGGAATGGCAAGGACTTGGCATCAACATCAATGGCGAATACATCACTCACCTTCGATTTGCCGACGACATTGTGGTCATGGCGGAGTCGCTGGAAGATCTAGGACGAATGCTCGGTGACCTCAATAGAGTATCCCAACAAGTGGGTCTTAAAATGAATATGGACAAAACAAAAATAATGTTTAATGTCCATGTCGTACCCACCGCACTCACCGTTGGGAACTCTACTCTTGAAGTTGTCGACGAATACATTTACCTGGGACAGGCAGTCCGGTTAGGTAGGTCCAACTTTGAGAGAGAGGTCAATCGACGAATCCAACTCGGCTGGGCAGCGTTCGGGACACTGCGCAACATCTTCTCATCCAAAATACCTCAGTGCCTAAAGACTAAAGTTTTTAGTCAATGTGTGTTACCAGTGATGACATATGGATCAGAGACGTGGTCTCTTACAATAGGTCTCATAAAAAAGCTCAAAGTTACTCAGCGAGCTATGGAGAGAGCTATGCTCGCCGTTTCTCTACGCGATCGAATCAGGAATGAGGAGATTCGTAGAAGAACCAAGGTCACCGACATAGCCCTCAGGATTAGCATGCTGAAGTGGCAATGGGCTGGCCACATTGCGCGAAGATTGGACGGGCGTTGGGGCAGAAAGATTCTAGAGTGGAGACCACGTATTGGCAAGCGCAGCGTAGGACGACCGCCTGCCAGATGGACCGACGATCTTGTGAAAATCGCAGGAAGTCGTTGGATGCAGGTGGCATCGGACCGGTTACGCTGGAAAGCGATTGGGGAGGCCTATGTTCAGCAGTGGACAAGTATAGGCTGAAATGATGATGATGAAATTACGTCTTAATGAACAAGCTTCTAATTGTCAAACATCTACCACGATGAGTTAGTCTAGTGGTTAGAGTGTAGGGTGCAGTGCTCACTGAGTTAAATAATAGCAGGTTCGATCCATCTGACCCACAAATTTTTGTTTTGGTCTGGGATCTTGGATAGGTATAAACACCAACACGCCTATATTGGCAGAGGTGTACTGAGTACACCAACTTTTCGCCGCCGATGTTAAGTCCCATGTAATAGGAAGCAAGCCTATTTCCATATACCGGGCAGAATTCCATGCTCCGGACTCATACTGGGAATTTATCGTTAGAAAAACTACATTTGTCCGACCCAGAATTTGAACCCAAGACCTCGTGGTCACAAAGCTATGCGCTTTGCCACGAGACGAGGCAGTTGGATAGGAATAATTCCCCTTTTTCTTTAATATAAACGTGGCTGTAACCTGTATCGTGGCTGAGTTTACAAACATGAAACTTACAAGCAAAACACCCAGACCTAAACAAATATTTGTGGGTCAAGCAAAAATTTCTCCCGCACGGGAATCGAACCTGCGAATCCTAATCCAGTCGACCGAGCCGTTCGTCAATTGTGAAAAAAACATCAAACATAATTAATTATGCGCATTAATGCGATCATCATCATCAATCAAACAATAATCTATCTATCTATATCATCACGCAGGTCCCTTGCGGGATAGGCACAGAGTACAGAGTTCATATAAGTTCTTTCCTTACACACCTCTCTGGCTTCCTCCACTCTCATAGTTCGTCTCATACACGCTCGCCGGTTACAGAGCCTCTTGCCTTGTCCTTCAGGTAAGACTCGGTCTATTTGGTAATGGTAAGATAGTCCAGGTCTTCCCCGGTACATACATCCTTCCACTTTCGCATTGTATATCTGTTTTGTCATTCTTTCTTCAGACATTCTTTCTATATGCCCAAACCAACGTAGCATACCCTTTCTCATCTTTACACCGATACTATCTTTCATGCCTACTCGCTTTCTTACTAGGCTGTTGCGTATACGGTCGGTCAGCTTCACTCATCTGTGCTCTCATTTCCACCGCATTTATCCTACTTTCATTCTCCTTCTTACATACCCAGCTCTCGCTGCCATATAACAGCGTTAGGAAAAGCACTCCGTTATGTATGGCCAGCATCGCCTTTTGGCTTAAGTGCCGGCTCCCAAGTAGCTTTCCCATCGCACCATTTACTCTGTTCAATCAATTCAATCCTTACTTCACAATACTCAAACAATAATAATATTTATAAGAAGACTTATTCCTACAATACTCTCATAATACAAAGCATACCAATAAGTAAGTCGATACCAGTGCAGATTGTATCCAGAATCAATATTCCGCGCGAGGATGCTCTCGGGCAAGTGGCGGGAATCACGTGCGGAGCATGAGGCCGCGCCACCGGCTCCTGTACTCCTAGCTCAGTTATTACTTTATATTGAGTCCTTATTCCTGTTAGGCACAAATATAAGCAATACGTTGTGTGGTGTCGAGATCCGAAGTTACCTAGGTGTAGGGTAAAGTGCCACACTTCTTCCTGGGCCCTATTAAAACTGACAATGCAAGATATTTTTCAAAAAATACAAAAGTGTCGCATTGTCACGACAGGCGTTTTTAAAGCGGTTTTGTATCAATTATTATTGACAATTTTTTCAATTTCTGTTGCTGTCACTGTCACCTGTCGTTGTTATTTTGATTACACGATAATTTGATGCAATGTGGATGTTCGATGTATTAAAAATATGTTTTTAATATACACTTCTACATATGCACCTCTTTGGTAATAATATGGGCCATTAATTATCATCATCGTTTTTCATGAACATTTTCCGTTAAATATGGGCGTATTGCATATGGTAAGTCAGCACACCCTTACATTTATTTTTGCTTTTTGAAGAGGCCTATATTCGGCGAGATGATGTGTTAACTATTTAACTCTGATTTTAAGATTGGCGCTTACCAGATGTCGTCTCTTATCTTTAGCCCAACTGACTTAGGTTGTCGAAGCCATAGGAATATTACAAAGAATGTTTTCCTGCCTTAGGTACTGCTGCTATGAATTTAATATTCAATACCCCAGGTGTATCGGAATAAGTATGTCTGAGCTGTACGTGACTTGACTACGCACAGCGCAAAGCTCAACCTACATGCAACCTACCTAAGGTTGTTTGATTTCAATAAACACGTGTTTGTACCAATATCCTGCGACATCTGGGAATATCCATAAATTGTAACTAGCAATATTTATGTTAAAGTATTCTTACTTATACATTCCATCAGTCTAGTCTGGGCTGCAGTGGTAAAGAGTGATGTGAATTCTTCCACCTCATTCGTGAGAGAAGGCCTTTGTAGGATCCAATGTTGAGCATTGTACTTGTAGGCTTTAAACAATAGACACAATATTCATTTCTACTAATTTTGCCTGTAATGAATTGGAGTAAACTTAAATGTGCTATTGATAATAATAAGAATTATTTATACTATCAAAGTATTCATAGCAATTTATGGTCGGTATATTATCAAAAACCACTATTGGAATAATCCGATAGCTTTCTTCATAAAACAGCGTATACTGTCTCATCTCTGCGTCAAGCCTTCTTTCACAAATCGAGATGAAAGACATAGGGTTGTACTTCACTAAGTGGAATTCACCAGTGCAGATCGGATAAGGGAAACCTTTCATAAATAAATATTTTTACTAATCCGCTAGATTTAGAATTTATATTAAAATTTTTATACACATGATTTTCGACAAGAATACACGATCAACAAAGATTCTTTCATATTTCCTTAACAATGAATAGCTTATAAAATTTCTTAAAGCCTAAATGGGGTTAAAAGAATTACGAAAAGAGATTTTCATCGAAATCTTGAACAGCGTTCATTTTATCCCGCCAATATGAACGCGATCCACTCCTCGAGTGGCGGATACAAAACATCGGTTAATGCGAGAGAGTTTGTAGACTGGCGTGAGCGGGTAAACTGTTTGATCCCTGTTGACCCATATCAATAAAATCTGAAGTTTCCTACAGGTCGCACCTTGTATTTACGTTAGAACTTTAAGAACAGACTTAAAGTTATATATCTACGTAAGTTGGGACAAGGAAGAGTGATCGAATAGATTAAGTGATGTTAAAAGCGATTAAGTTTGTATGAATTACGCTTAGATTTCCTAAGCTGTGATGCCCGAAGTATACTATAAACACCTACATATCGCCGATAATGTTGGGTTACAATGTAATATGGGGCGAGCTATTGCCTTATACTGGGCACAATTTCAGACTCCGCAGTGCGACTGAGAATTTTTCTATAGAAAATAATTTTAATTTAAAAAGACCTTTTTATAACAATCTATTATAGCTAAATACGACGAAGATATCATGCTTAGTTCAGGAGTTCCCATGGCTTCTTTCCTACTCCATTATCAGACCCTGGACATCATGCGGGTATAAATTACTGGTCAAGACAAATTCAACGAGCCCAAATACGTCGGGTTTATATTAAGTAGTTGGGTGATTCCATTGGCCACCTTTCGGTTTCCTAATCAGACCCTGAACACTATATGGTTGTATAGTACTTATGGATAGTAAAAACAAGCCCAAATACAAGGGAGTTGTATTGTATATTACACATGTTCTATGGCTACCTTCCGACTCATCATCAAATCAGCTCCATGGTACCATATTATTGCATTGCCACCGAACTTATATATGTATGTCAAATTTTAGATCAATAGGATACCCAAGCAAGTGCTTGAAAAATGGATCACAAGATTTGAACCGGTAAGACAGACAGACATACGAACATTGCAAGTTTGTAAAAAAGCGGTTCCGATCTAGGATTCAAACTCAGGACCTCATGATCATCACTGGCACTCTAAACTACTAGATCAATGAGAAAAGTAGTTAAATTCTAGTTCAAACCGGTTAAAACCGGTTCAGTTTTATTATATCTTCTGGCAACAATTATGAAAATTTGTTTAGACATTTCTAAGTTAAAGAACATCAGCTTATACTGTTCCAACGCTGGGTAAAAGCTTTCTCTCACGAATCGAGGTGTGAGAGAGAGGGTAGGTGATACTCCACCACAGAGACCCAGAGCGAATTGGTAGAGTATGATTTAATCTTGGATTCAAATTAATTGCAGCAAGCGCTCTTGCCACCATACCACGAGGACAATATTAAGATTTGTAATAAATAAAATAAGCTTTTATTGCTGTTTACAATAACAAAGTATTACAAATTTTATTTTCTTAATTGAACTTAAATCTAAATTATCGGCGTTCGGTGGTTTTCTTTCATGAAACAACTTGTCTTTCGATAAAGGCATCCTCTAAAGATTTCCATATCTTTCTGTCTTTTGCCATTCGGATCCATTCCGGCCCAGCTTGATGATTTGTAATATTATTATGTAAATATATAATAAACTGTAATTTTCTATATATATATATATATATATATATATATATATATATATATATATATACATCTATACAACTTTGACTACTACTGATTGCAGATTAGGCATACGCGTAGAATGAAAGCATTACGGCAATAAACAGTGTCCGAGAATTATACGTTAATTCTATGTCAACAAGTCCATAATCGTACCAATGTTTTGTCACCCTACTTAGAATGAGACGTAGGGCTCTAAGTGAGTATCCTTGTCATCACGTATTTTTCCCAGAATGCTTAATCCGTTTAGGGTAACATATCCATGCATTAACGTTATGTGTTTTCTTTAAATGTCATTTTTCTTTGCCTATTATATGTGTCACAACTGACTACTTATTAAGATTTAAGTGTAGCAAACATGACCTTTTAAACTTTTGCACTAGTAAAATTTACTTAAGTATAGTTTAGAATCTAAAATTCTTCTGTTCCTTATTCTAATTAAGGGTTAGGGTGGAGGGGTTTGGTCCAGCGTTGGCCGATAGTGGGTAATTTTAAGAGTTAAGTGATTAGTGATTTTAACGTTCTACACAAAGTACAAATTATATTAGATGAAGTAATATTAATTTTACGGATATTATCTCGAGTTATAATAAATTTAAAATTGCTTAAAGTGCTTTGCGACGTCGACATGAATTCGCTTCTAAGATAATGGCCAATGATGGTTAATCTTTCAGACACCACAACGCAAAGTTCTTTTTAGACATAGGATATTTTAGTGTCTGACCGAAGGTCGATTTTTGACCGAAGCCGATAAGGCCATCGCCGAAACCTTCGGCCGAAGCCAAAGCCGAATGTTAATAACCCTAAGAAATTTGGATCATGATTGGCTAAATATTTAAAAAGGTACGTTGACTGTAAAGGTATGGTTACTGCCTCGTTGGCCTAGTGGCAAAGCGCATCGCTTTGTGATCTCGAGGTCCTGGGTTCAAATCCTAGGTCGGACAAGTGTCGTTTTTCTAACGAAAACTTCCCAGTATGAGTCCGGAGTCTGGAATTGTGCACGGTATATGGCAATCTTGCTTACTGAGCTGGAAGCGAAAGAAAAACTTAGAATACCCCAGTAGCCATACTTTTGCTAGGCTGGTGGTAAGAGTCCACCAAAGGTAGTAACGTTATCCGATCAACGACCAGAAAAGGAAAATTTGAAACAAACCCTATACCAACCCGTCTGGCCAGCGTGGTATAGTAGGCTAAAAACCTCTTAACATCTTAAGACACCAAACGTAAAGGCCCCCAGTTCCCGGTAGTCCCGCTGTCCGCTGCCACGGTAGCGGTCGCGGTAACAGCGGGGCAGGGGGTGCGAAGAATCTCCGGGCTACGACACAAGGATACCAAAAACACCTGACCCTGGCTACGTATAATGGACGCTCTCTACGGCTGGACCAACACCTCACTGAACTCGAGGTAGAACTAGGTCGCATAAACTGGCACATATTGGGGTTATCCGAAGTCCGAAGACAGGGCGAGGACACGATAACCCTTGAGTGAGGCGGTGTCGGTTTCCTGGTCAACAAAGCTCTTACTAACAACGTTGTGGAAGTCAGCAGTGTGTCGACACGGTTAGCGTACCTCATAATTAAAATCACCAACAGGTACACCCTGAAGGTGGTACAGGTATATGCGCCGACCTCGACATACTGCGACGACATAGCCGAAGCCATGTATGAAGACATAGCCAAGGCATTACATGGCACCACCAAGCCTCACTACAGGGTTGTTATGGGGGACTTCAATGCCAAAGTTGGAGTACAACGCGGCGAAACGATAATCGGACCCCACGGCGTGGGGCGCCGAAACCACAGGGGGCAGATGCTGGTCAACTTTCTAGAGCCGCAGGGGCTCTTCTTGATGAATTCGTTCTTTAAGAAGAAGCCTCATAGAAAGTGGACATGGCGAAGCCCCGACACTGTGACGAGGAACGAGATAGACTTCATCATGACTGACAGGAGGTCTATATTTAGAGACGTCTCCGTGATCAACAGGTTTAATACCGGCAGCGATCACCGACTTGTCCAAGGCGCTCTAAATATAAACTTCAAGGCCGAAAGACGTCGCATGATGAGGTCTACTCTCAGACCTACTGCGCCTCAAATAGCTTTAGGGTCTGAAAAGTTCCAACTGGAGCTTCAAAATCGTTTCGACCTGCTGGAAACCGAAGGCAAGGTTGACGAGAAAACCGACACAGTGGTCAAAACGCTACAGGATGTGTCTCGAAGGGTGTGTAACAGAGAGTCTAAACTTTCGCTCGAGACTCTCGAACTTATGAGGCAGAGACGGGAAATGTCTTCCACGCAGGCGTCTTCGCCGGATGGGAGGAACCTCAACCGGAAGAACCGGAAGCTGGTGCGACGTGACCTCCGATGTTCCAACACCCGCACCATCGCGGCTGCGATTGAACAGAACAGAGGCACCAAAGTCTTCGCTCGCCAGCTAGGTAGATCCCATCTAACGAAACTCAATACAGCGGATCGCAAAACCGTGACCTCCAAGTTCGTGATACTCGAGGAAATTGAGAGTTTCTACAAAGACCTGTACGCATCATGGATGGCTAAACCCTCGAGACCCAGCGCTGACGACCACAGAGCCCCACTAGCACGCCACGACACGGAAGACATCCCTGATGTCAACCAGGACGAGGTCAGAGTGGCTCTCGAGCAGCTCAAAAATAACAAGTCGCCAGGCGATGACGGAATCACCACTGAGCTCCTAAAAGCAGGCGGGACTACAATCCTGAAAAAGCAAGCGAGTCTCTTTAATTCCGTAATCCACCAGGGCTTAACACCTCAAGCATGGAGCGGGAGTGCGGTGGTTCTGTTCTTCAAAAAAGGTAACAAAACCTTGCTGAAGAACTACAGATCCATCTCACTCCTGAGCCACGTCTACAAGTTGTTCTCGAGAGTACTCACAAACCGCCTCGCCAGAAGACTTGACGAGTTCCAGCCACCGGAACAAGCCGGGTTTCGAAAAGGCTACAGCACCGTAGACCACATCCATACTATTTTTTCGGATTTTATCGTATCTCCCATTGTTGCCGATATAATCATGGAAGACTTTGAGGAGACAGCCCTTCGTACCTCACCTGTAAAGCCAAGTTTCTACAAGCGGTACGTAGATGATACTTTCACAATATTACCATCTGACAAAATTAACGTATTCCTTAATCATCTTAACTCCATTAACCCTAAAATTCAGTTCACAATGGAGTTGGAACCAAACAATTCCCTAGCTTTCCTAGATGTCTCAGTAATCCGTAACCCCAACAACACCTTAAGCCATACGGTTTATAGAAAAAAGACCCATACTGATAGGTACTTAAACGGTTAATCTCACCACCATTGTACAGAAGACCGAAGAGTACAATCAGCCGCTGTGTATGGCTTTCGTGGACTACGAGAAAGCCTTCGACTCCATCGAAACCTGGGCGGTTTTGGATGCTCTGCAGCGATGTGGCATCGATTGGCGCTATATCGAGGTGTTGAGATGTCTGTATGATACCGCCACAATGACCGTCCAGCTCCAGGATCAAAAGACCAACCCGATCGAGCTGCATCGAGGGGTAAGACAGGGGGATGTAATATCCCCAAGCTCTCCACCAATGCACTCGAAGACGTCTTCAAGACAGTGGACTGGACTGGGCGGGGCATTAACATCAACGGCGAATACATCTCACACCTTCGGTTTGCCGATGATATCGTCATCGTGGCAGAGTCACTGGAACAGTTAAGCGAAATGCTGCATAGCCTAAATGAAGCCTCTTGAGGTGTCGGTCTCGGCATGAACTTGGATAAAACCAAGATCATGTTTAATGAGCATGTCACGCCGGGACTGATCTACGACGATGGTTCGATGCTCAAAGTTGTTCGGGAGTATGTCTACCTTGGACAAGTTGTCCAATTTGATAGAAACAACTTCCAGAAAGAAATCAACCGCAGGATCTAATTGGGTTGGGCAGCATATTTTATTTTATTTTATTAGGGACAAAAAACAGTTATATGTTATAATATCTTACACTAATGATAGCTATTATATAGTATATGTAAACATACAACCCACAACATTGTCCGCGAATCAATAATGGAGTTATACAGAACGAAAGAAAGAAGGAGACATGTATGGCTGCTAATCTATGCTTTAAGATTAATCGTTTGCAATGAATAATAATTCACTTGCCTTACGTCTGAATTGTTGTTTGGGTAAGGCAAAAATGTTTATGTCACTGAAGTGTTCGTTATAGGTTTCTACGAGATGACGTAGACATTTGGCAAACTACGTCACGTTTTCGCTTCGCCTATACCGCAATGCCTGAACACTAAAGTCTTTAACCAATGCGTCCTACCTGTTATGACTTACGGGGCCGAGACGTGGACACTCACAGTGGGACTAGTCCACAAATTCAAAGTCACACAGCGGGCAATGGAGCGAGCTATGCTCGGCGTCTCTTTGAAGGATAAAATTCGTAACGAGGTAATCCGACAAAGAACCAAAGTTACCGACATAGCTCGCAGACTCAGTAAGCTAAAGTGGCAATGGGCTGGTCACATCTGGACGGCCGATGGAGCAAGCGTGTCCTAGAGTGGAGACCGCGACTTGGTAAGCGTAAGGTAGGACGGCCCCCAGCTAGATGGACCGACGACCTCAAAAAGGTCGCTGGGACTGACTGGATGCGGAAGGCGGAGGACCGTGTGCAATGGCGCGTGTTAGGAGAGGCCTATGTCCAGCAGTGGACTACGATAGGCTGATTGATTGATTGATTGATTGATACATACTTATAATAAAATTGTAAGAAGGTCGTGTCGTATTATATAACAACCCAGGGGTATCATACTATCGATGTAGAAGCCAATTCTACAGTTATTGGCTTCTGTATCCGTTTGTCTGTCTGTCTGTCGAAGGTTATGAACCATCATCACGCAAAAACTACCAGGCGGATTTTGATAAAACTTCGCATGCATTTACCTTAAGATATACGTATTATAATACTTTTGCAAAACAAAGACGAATTTGTTTAAGCGATAAAACTAATTACTTTGTCAAATAGTCGCAGGTACAATCCCCGCACAGCGCACGGAATATTGGTTTGGGATTTGTGATTTTGAAATAAAGAAGATACTTTATGCACATACATGCAAAAGAAAAAAAATGTTTGTCCGTGTTAATATTCAGAACGGCGGAAACGAGTTCAAAAAACACTATCACTGAAAACCGGAAGATTTTTCAGAGATTGTTTTAGACTACTTTTTAGCTCGGGAAATGAAGGTTCCTGGGGGATAGTCAGATAGGGTTTACTTCTCCATATTAACAGGGTTGAACGGATTTAAAAGAAATAAAACTTAATATGGAGGATTGGAATAATGCTATCCCAAAAAGTCCTACTTACCTATGTCAAATTATAAAATAAACGCGTGCGAAGCCACGGGCAACAGCTAGTATTAAATAATACTAGCGAAAAAATAATTATTCTGAGTGCCGATTTCTAAGTACAGCACGTACATATATGTATAAAATGTGGCGGGCGACTTTCATTCCGTTTATAGTATAGATTTATTTGATGGAAAACTATATATGATATAGAAACTACAGATAATGACGGGAAGTCGGAAAAATTTCAGGTCTTCACGGATGATCATGGATTATGAAAATGATATTGTAAGAGTAATAAATTATACACAAAGAAGTAGTGTACAAACTAAATGTGGAAAAAACTGAAAAGGTACAGGGTAGGTAGATACCTATAGCAGTCATTTCCTAAAGAAATAAAGGCTAAGCTGATGCTTATCATATGTAACACTTGTGGAGAATAAACCTATACTGAAATGCTTGCTTAACTTATTTAAATTCTTGCTTGCTCCCATAAGGTACATGGTTTGTTTATAATTAGTGGATATGTGGAAAACTTGAATAGGAGGATTAAATCTAGTAGCTTTAGGTGAGACATTGAAGAATCGTAATTCCTATTAATATTATAAATGTGAAATTTTGTGTTTAGATGTTTGGATGTGTCTCAATCACGCAAAAACGGCTGAAACGAATTTGGACGAAATGTGGCAGATAGTTTATTACCTGGATTCACACATGAGGATACTTTTAGGTCCGGTTAATGTAGGGCCCCTGGCTAAATCCAACGCGGGCGAAGCCGCGGGCAGAAACTGGTCCACTAATATTATAAATGTGAAAGTTTCTATGTTTGGATGTTTGTTACTCAATCATGCAAAAACGGCTTAACAAATTTGGCACACAGATAGTTTATTACCTGGATCAACGCATAGAATACTTTTTAAACCGGAAAAATGAAAGGTTTCTGTCTAAAGTCAACGCGGATGAAGTCGCGGGCAGTAACTAGTAGTTTATAAAGCTGTGGAGAGTTAGATATAGATACAGATAGTTATTCGAATACATTCATTAGAGTATCTTTCATTAACCTATTGAAAGTGTATTAGAGCAAAATGACGGATAATTTTGTGGTAGCATACTCCGTAGATAATAGCGTTGTTTGCGCTGAACTCCATTGAGCGACGAGGCGGTCGGTTAAATATGTTATGATATTGTTTACCTGCCGACTTCGTACCCGAGACTGGCTTTATTACACTTTTATTAATGTCACCGAAGTTTCTTGAAACATGGAGAATATGGTAACGATAGTTTTATATAAAACGTAATCGGCCAAGTTTCTTTGTTTTGGATCGTATTTTTTTTCTTTACAGACTATTGATTTCTATTCTAACGGAATTAAATAATAACATTTGTATTAACTATCCTATATTACTTAAAGCACGGTATTATGTTTTTTCTTAGCCCTCATTTTACTCATTACACAAATTCATTTAAGTATATAATATTCGATTAGATATTACTCCTTGGAACACATGTTTTGAGTTATAATTATTGTCTAGGAACTGTTGAAACTCGTGTCTATATTTATGTAGTGCAATTTGGATTTTAAACTTGTGTCTTTTGTTTAGCTTTTTGTTTAGTAAAATAAATCAGAAAAAGTTATTAAAATTCTTGCTTGAACTGAAGAATATCTCACAATACGGTAGACGTGTAAATAGATCCACCCGCGCGGATGTGTCACCATATACGAGGGGCAACAACACACGAAATTGTTTGTTTTATTATCGACATCATCATCAGCCCATGTCAGTCCACTGCTGGACGTAGGCCTCTCCCATGGCACGCCACTGAGCTCGATCTTCAGCTCTCCTCCTCCAATCCCTGCCCGCTGCCTTACGAATATCTTCGCCCCACCTAGCTTGTTTGGTTAAAATGTATAAATAATAAGATAAATAAATTACACACACCATCACGCCTATATTCCCCAAGCAGGGGTGGCAGAGGTGTACTGAGTACATGTGTCGCCGACGATGTTAGGCCCTATGTAACAGAGGGCAACCTTATTGCCATATACCGGGCACAATTCCAGACTCCGGACTCGTACTGGGAAGATTTTGTTAGAAAAACTACACTTGTCCGACTTAGGATTTGAACCCAGGACCTCGTGATCACAAAGCGATGCGTTTGGCCACTAGACCAACGAGGCAGTCAATAAATTAGCTGTTAATTAATTGTGTTTCGTTTATTTTTATAGAAATTTGTGTGTGTTTAGTATAAGCAGTGCAGGTGCTTTTATATATTCCGCTAGAATACCAATGCATCAGTCTATATAGTCAGATTTTACGTTCACAATTTAGTCTGGGAAAGATGGAGCTATATAAGGTTCATAAAATATATACTTTTAGTGGATACTTTTGATTCTGCCAGCTTGCAGACTGCAAATTATGGCTGCCGAGATCCAGACGGCACGGCCTTATGATAAATATGCATTTATAATACTTTTCTGCTGGCGTAAAAATGGGTTATGGCCATTTTCTGTGATTGCCTTTTGATCTATTGGTGAACTGTGTGGCTAGCGAATACGAGGTTCTAGAATTCAATCCTAGGATGTATAAAGTGTAATTTTTATCAAAGAACTCACAATATAAATCAGAAGCCTATAGTTACTTGTTCCCGTTAAATATAACGGAAACAAGTAACTCCAAATCGGCAAACCGCCGTAAAACAACCCATCGCATCCGTATGGGGTTTACAGTAACCGAACACCGGCGTGACGATGCTTACGACATTGGCGACGGCCGAACAGCGACGAACGGCACCTGAACGCTCATATCGGCATGCTTATATCTTCGAAGGCAGCCGCAAAGCACCGATGACGGCGATGGCCGAACGGCGACGATCTGCGGTGACAATTATCGTGTAGTAGGTACCATAAGTTATATAAATATGACGGAAAAAAATATTAGTGAGCAAATATCGTATTGTTTGTCGCAACGGCAGCCGTCGTAATGATAGTCAGGAGGATGCGACTGCCGAAAATATGTTAACAGTCGTCCCGACACCCATTTTAAGGACGCGACTGCCGACTGTAGGCATGTAGCCCCCGACCACCGACGGTCGTTATTCGGCTTAATGCGAGTACTGTGGTGATATCCGGTCAACCTAAGCCGATTCTGCGTCAATAAACAGTAACAAAGCTTTGTGAGTTCATTTCGTGTGTCTTGTCAAAATATATGAGAGTATGTAATAGACGCGGTAGTAGACGATTACATTTATCTTGGGCACTGTTTATCCTTTGGCACAGAGTCTATTAGCAAAGAGATCGCTAGACGTATCCAATTAGGTTGGGCTGCATATGGAAAACTTGCTAGTATATTTGACGCTGACATCCCACAGTGCCTGAAAACCAAGACATTCAATCAATGTGTCTTGTCCATCCTTAGTTACGGTGCCGAGACCTGGTCGCTTACAAAAGGTAGCCTTTATAAAATCAAAGTGGCACAGAGAGCGATAGAGCGAGCCATGTTGAGCATCTCCCTTGTCGACCTAATACCAAACATAGAATTTCGAAGGCGGACTAAAGTTGAAGATGTTGGTAAACGGATCACAAGGTTAAAGTGAAGATGGGCAGGACACTTAATGAGGCGTGAAGATGGCAGGTGGACCAAGGGCGTAACAGAGTGGTGGCTCAGAACACGACGCCGACCCATAGGCAGACCATCGGCTAGATGGAGCGATGACATCGTAAGAGGAGACGTGGCAAATGGTGGAATAGATTAGCACAGGATCGAAACGAATGACAGGATAGAGGAGAGGCCTACACTCAGCAATGGGTAGATACAGGCTGATTGATGATGATGATGACGTAATATATGCCTAAAAGATTCTCGAAGGTGTGTGAAGTTCACCAAGCTGCACTGGGCCAGCGTGGTGGACTATGGCCTAACCTCTCTCAGTTTGAGAGGAGGCTCGTGCCCAACTGTGGGACAGATTCTTAACAGGGCTAATATTATATTATGATTCTACTATTTCAACAAGCTAGTACTGAAAATGCTACCCACAATCAACTCGAAACTCTTGATACTACTGCAGTACTTAATCACTAAATAATGTTCTCTTTGTAAGTATTTACACCATACCAAACTTACCTAAATACCCAAACAATATGGAGGACCAACTTTTATTTTATTATCAGAACTGCGGCATGGAACACGTAAAGCATCCACTTCCTTATGCACCGCTGCTTACCCCGTTCCCAAATTAGAGTGGAGCGTGCTACATGCAAATTGTTCATAAATTTGTATCAGAACCGTACCAGCAGCCATAACTAGACTGAGCTAGCTTGCCCAATTTAAAATGTCGAATCAAAACGTAATAGATATTGACAGAGATCACGGGCTACCAATCTCTTTAGCAGTGTTACTATGATCTAATTTTGCCGTTCTAAAGAGACTGAGCTAGATACATTAGGCATGGAAGATTTTACTAGTAAAATGTAATGACATATTACATATAACTCTGTTTCATTCGTCGCACCTGCTACTTTACTTCAAAGTGGCTGCTAAAATCACACTTGAAATTTCATGCGTGAAATACAGTTATACAATGATGTTTTGGCCCGCGACCAGAACTAACGCTCTCATCAATTGAAATGTCACTTCATGACAGTCGCAGAGTTGCCGTTTGCTATGAAATTTACCCAAGTTCCGTTTTCAATTAGTAACCATGTGAACCCATCTGTTAAAATATTTCGCTGGAAGTTGAAAAATCATATTAAATGATAATTCTTATTTCACACCTTCTTAACCTGTCAATGTCATCCACAGGCCAAAATATCCTTGCCGTTATTCCTTGCCTTATTTGTATTGAGTTTTTTTTTATTTAACCTTTGTGCTAATAGCAAACTCCATGCTTTTATTCCTTCTAATTAATATTAAAATTTGCACAATCATCACAATTACTTGAATTCAGCCATCGACATATCATAACAAGATACACTAAAAATGTCCCCAAATCAACATGAGTAGTAACGTTCAATATGCCCTAATTTATGTTTAAATAACATAAATTAGGCCATATTGAACCTTACTCGTATCAACTAAAGCTGTATTTGCATAAAAGCGGAAACCTGTTAATTTTTAGTACCATCCACTTTTGCCTGTCTTTTGGTGGTGCCATTTTTCATGAAGCCAGCGTGTTTCTACCTATACTTTATCGATGTGTTCAGCAAATAAAGTTTCTCATAGTAAATTTAAATAAATTCAACTTTTCCAACCTAGTTACATAATTCTATTTACACTCATCCCTTTTTAGATAATAAATGGTGTCCACAAAATGCAAATGGTCCGCGGATTTGCATCGAACCCGCAATTTTTAAACAACCTAACCAGCTTTTGGAATAAAATTTGTATTTTGTTAGTACAAACACCCACCCTATTTGCGTATAAAAAGATTTATTTATCTATTTGAAGGGATTTTTTGCTTAGTGCATAATGTGTTTTTCTATCGAATTCTTAATTGTAGTCCGGAGCCTGAAATCCTGCTATAATGCCTGTCTGCTATAATAAAAATAAATTAGGGTACAGATTTGTCCCAATCGTTGACGAAGAGTGGGTGTACACAGTACACCTTCCCCCCGCTTGGGGAATGTAGGTGTCCATTTTTCTAAATTGTAATAATTTTGATCTACATAAAATTAAGAATAGGTGATATTTGACAATTGTTTTTGAGTTCAGTATTTATTATCTTTTAGCTGTTGCCACTTCGTATGCTTATTTTTTTTTAAACAATAAGTAGCTTTTGTTCTTCCCCAAGATGCAATCTATCTTCTAAATTTTATCAGAATCTCTTCAGCGTTTAGGCGTAACAAGGCAACAGACACACAAAGAAATTTATTTTTAATAAATAATATTTGTATGAATATACTTGTTTTATTGTTTGGTTATTACCATATGTCGATCCAACCATAAACTAGGATGCCTCCATACTATAACTAAACTTAATTCAAGTCGGGAATGGCGGCGCAGTAAACATTCCGGCGTAGTGTTCTCGGTGAAATTTCCATTTGCATCGAATGAAATACAACGACACGTAATGTTTTCGACGTAAACGTAACTAAATGTCTAAAGATTCGATCTACGGTACTGGGGACTATTTGTATGGTGACCATGGGGCGCGATTGATTTGAGATGATGCCTTTTTGATTATTAAAAAGCAGAAATAAAGCGTCATCAGGCCTATATTCCCAAGGCGTGAAGATGTAATACATTCACATTCTTCTGACGATGATAGGTCCCAATGTAATAGGGGGCTAGTCTTTTCTTACATCGGACATAATTCCAGTCTCTGAATTACTATGTAATGTAATAAATAAACACTGTATGAGATTCAAACCCAGGATATTGTGAACGCCAGCAGCACTCTTGCATCATTAGGCCAACAAAGCATTATTTTTCAAATATGATATATTAGTAATATTAATATTAGTAGTAATTAATTAGTCGATGCGTTGTAGTAACTAATTAGTTGATGAACAGGTATAAACGCTACAATTAACCGAACCGTTTGACAAATTATTTAACTCGGAAGTAACATACCTATTACAAACCAAATATGATTTTCCGTCAACGTTAACGAAGATATAACAAGATAAAATACAATTAAAATATATTTTGCTTTCAATAAACTCAAATATCGGCAAAACTACGTCAAACAAATAAAACATGACTACCCACTCAAAAAAGAACCTTCACATAATTTTCTTCTCTCTACCCATTATCAAAAAGGTACAAGTTTCTATTTACATCACGATTTACACAGCAAGTCTATATAAGCGTTGAGCCGGCCCACATTTTCCACACGCACGGCCACCCTACATGTTTCCCGTGATGTGTAAGCGAAACACCGAGATGTGTCCCGCTTCTCATAAATCACGTGGCCATCCTACATAACGACTCTGCGAATAGAACCGGCTAAAATGGCACCCGGTTTATATGTTACAATTATCTAAGCGCATTTTATGATGATTGAAACGTAAAACTAAAAGGAAAGTTTTTTTGGGCCGGTACCGCATCTGCGCAGTAGCGTCACACCACAAACCATTGCTGGACAAAGATCATGTCTCAAAAATTGAAAAACAGAATAGATTATGCCGAGTTCATTTCACTTCATAAAAATAAAAATAACACGTATAATCTGTCAGTCCGTCCTTATTTTATCTAAGATGCCTGAAAGATTATACGTGTTATTTTTATATCTGACTTAATTCTAAAAAGCAATATAAACAATAAAAAAGGTTTCATACAAAATGTCGATATCTATTTCACAAAAATTTATACAATTTTTTTAACCATAGCATGCTGTATATTTATGTTTAAGAGCAGTGATAGCCTAGTGGTTAGACAGTTGGATTGCAAAGTCAGAGATCTCGGGTTCAAACCCAGGCACGCACCTCTATCTTTTCGAAAGCATGTGCGTATTATAATTCAATGATCATTTGCTTTAACGGTAATGGAAAACATCTTAAGGAAGCCTGCATGCCTAAGAGTTTCTCGAAGGTGTGTGAAGTTCGCCAACCCGCACTGAGGCAGCGTGGTGGACTATGGCCTTAACCCAGTCAGCCAGCCAGTTTGAGAGGAGACCCGTGCCCAAAGGTGGGACAGTTTCTTAACAGGGCCAGTATTATTATTATTTTATGTATGTTATAGTTATTTATGCACTTAAACCCAATTTAGGTTTAGTACACATATCCCTTAAAATCTGTATTTTGTACTAACTAGACAAGAGAAGGTCATGTTCATCGTGAAAGTCTTTCGGCACATGAATATGATAATGAGTGTCTGCGTTCCTTCTGATGATGATGATGATGATGTGAGAGAACTAGCTAAAAATATAGCTACATAGGTACACATAAAATATAGGCACACCTTCGTTCACGATTCACCGAGCGAGCGTCATATTATCACCCCTAAAGTGTCGCGACTTTATTTGACTTTCCGCTCTACATAAATTTCCCCAGACATTTTGTGAATTAAAAAGCTTCATTTAGATAATTTGTAAGCTTCTTAATAAACAAGATTTGAGGAAGGGATATTTTACTGCCTTGTTAGTATTGGTCGTATGGTGCGGGTGGTGATAACACGGTCGTGGGTTTGAATCTTAACTTAAACGAAAATTATTTGATATTTTTTTAAAACACACATATTCCCCAAGTAGGGTTGACAAAGGTATACTGTTTACATGGATCCAGATATTGAAAAGAAGGTTTTCTCTATCGAAAAAAAGACATTCGCACATTGGGGCCTCGTATTATGCCAGGTATAATGATGTTACGTTTCGGGGTAATTAAATGCCGATTAACGTGCGAAGTGTGAAGTGTGCACATAAAACAGTACGTCGAATGCAAGTACACACGCGAACTAATCAAACACTAGTACTACTCTTGTTAGTACCCAAAAAATGCTTCTAAGTCGCTAAGTCACTCGTAGTATCCGTATATCGTTGCTAAGGTCGCCGGTGTATTCCACTTAGATCGCTTGTTCTCCGATTTGATCGCTGTGGCTTCCGAAAAGAGACTGTCCGTCCCCGCGCTATGTGTTCCTTCTATACTCCTACGAAAATTCTAGAACGGACACGAAGCCCCTATGTACATCGATAGAAGTATGTCGAACAATAGCCGGCGCGCACCACAAAGCGGTATTATTATTACATACCTAGCTTTACGTGGACAAGTAGGTACTTGTGTACCGCGACCGCGCGCCGGCTATAATTAAAGGGGACGAAACTTCTATACGCTTTAGCACGTCAGCGTGGATTCTAGATCTTTCTTGACAGATCGATAGGAGACCTAAGGGTGTGTAATGCATTTTAAAATTAACATCCTCCCGATTGTCCGGTGAAGCTGTAAAGGCCCCGCGGCCAACAGCGTAGATCATTTACACACACACACACATGCAGAAAGGGTTCACGAGGGGTGTATCGGGGTGTATTGGAGTCGTAACAATGACAATAGTCTAAACATCATTGGTCTTCTATTACATTGGGACCTATTATCTCCGGCCTCCTCCGTCCATCCTCCTACGATTTAAAGGTGTATAAAGTACAGCTCTTCCATGATGGATGAATTGGCGCTGTGGTTAAGAGCTTATGCTGCTCCGTCCACTGGGTCGAATAGTCGCGGATTCGATTTACCGCACGGGACAAATCTTTATGTGACTCACAATTATTTGTGTTGGTCCGGGTATTTGTGTATGTGAGATTTCATGTTTGTGAACGCCTTCACGATACAGGAAAAAATTATTTTTTAAATAAAAAAACTATCAAAATTTAACAAAAAGTACCAATCCCGCTTGGAGAATAAACGCGTGACAGTGTCATCTAATTTATACATCAGCTTATACCGTCTCATTGCTGAAAAAAGCCTTTCCTCACAAATCGAGGTGAGATAAATAAGTTCCTAGTCCATCCCGGAGACCTAATGCGGATTGGTGGAGGCAGGTTTATGGCCACCTGCTGTTGGAACTTATCTATCCACCTATAAGGCTTCAAATTTGGCTTAAAGACTATCTCATTACGTGCTAACGGGTGCAACGGTTCAAAGTGCCTTCCGGAGACGTTCGACCATGAAAATGCTACAAACGGACGATCTCCGACTGACCGAGCAGAACGCTGTTTAATCTAAGATCAATGCCTAATACCCAATCCGCACATTGCTCCCTTCCGCGTGAAGCGAGGAAAGGTAAGTCATATAAACGCGCCACTTACGCTACGCACTATCACTGCCAAGCATTCCCTTCGTTAACGGTTTTTTGGGCGGAAGTCAAAAGACTGACAGGTCACGCCCACTCAGTATGGCCGGTTTAGAAATCTTTTTGAAATGACGGGGATAAAAGAATTTTAGAAAAAAAAAACTTTAGGATAAATACCTAAAGAAATATATAAAATACAAAAAAAAGTGTGGGTGGTGGCATCAGAAAAACCATGGGGAAGCTAGAATAAAAAATGCCTTGGGGATATTTTTATGAAACATCATTTTGGGGAAAAGAAAATCTGATATCGGGAGGTTTTTTTCAAACACAAAAGTAACACAGAGCGATACTTGAAGTGCGAAGGGAGTATGTGAACAATCGACGCTGCCGCAGTATTGCTTATTACTCTTGAGTGGAAGTGGTGTCATTAGCGATGTAAAAACGGAGCATAAGAACACGGCCGCCACAAAGAGCTACGAATTTTATAAGTACTTAAAAATCCAACGAGGATATGTTGAAATTTCACCCTCTTTGAAATACGACCTCAAGTGACCCTTTTTAACAGCTTCCCTTTGACTTATGCCGAGTATGTGGTCACCCAGTTCAAACATCTACGAGGATTGGAAAACCAATAATTTGATGGGTGTTCAGGTGAGCGTATCTACACACTGCTGCTCAGACAAATTCTGTAAAGAGTAGTGTGTGTAACCCGCTCTTTGATTTCTATGTTTTTTAATTGGATTGGTATTGGTGAATTCAGATATTCACGAAAGCAAGCGCTGGTTATAATTTAGAGGTAATATATAAATGACAAACGGACTTGGCCCAGTGGTTAAGAGTTTAAGCAGCTTCGTCCACTGGATCAAGTAGTCGCAAGTTCGATCCCAAGCTAGACATCATATCTTTAAGTGACTTAAACGTTTATTTCAGTTTGAATGTTTGCTGAATGATGTATTCTAACTTGAGTAGGTGTTAAAAGATTTAGGTGAGAAACGGCCCTATGTGTCCTCAACTTATCACCCCTGCCTAGATGTGGAAGAAATAATGATGTTTACCGTCACGCATTCTCCTAATAATGAATGCCCCATTTAAGATATGGAAAATTGCACGCTCATTTAAGGACGCATTATGGTAAGCAGTCATCATTCCATCAGAGATGTATACAGAAAGAAGAAAGAAAAGATATAAGTCAGCTAGGAAAGTACACCACAAAGTACAGGATAACCACATTTCATTTACGTTACATCCAAATATGATAGGGGGCTAGTCTATTGTCATAATACTGGGCATATTTCCAGACTCCTACTTCTACGTACTGGAAAGTATTGTTCGACTTCGAATTTGAACATAGGACTTCCTGATCGCCAGCCGCACCATGCATCTCCAGGAAAACGAGGCTAGAGAAATGTTAACATTCTAATATACAATCACAAACAAACCCAATCGCTCTTCTCAACCATATATATCTCATGAGAATACTCAACCTCCTCGGCGCCGCACTTAAATTCTCATTTCTGAAGGTTACGCCGATAAACGCAGCGATTCGAGCCCCCTGTGCACCCCTTACTGATGGCTGCCATGAATATTTTATGAGCTTATAGTCAGTGTGTCGCTTGAGCGGTCGTTTCGTGTCGTGTTCTGATGATTTAGATATCACGACTTTTATAAGACAACCTTGGTAAGCGATAAATTCTTTTAACAAGCTTTTATTTAACTTGCAATGTTTGAGCTTCTGTCTGTTTGTCTTTCCGGTTCAAATCTTATAATCCATTTTTAAAGCACTTACGGGTATCCGATTGAGTTGAAATTTGTCATATGTATATAAATTCAATGACCATTCAATGATGTGGTACCGTAGAGTTAGTCAGATGATTGAGTCGGAAGGTGGCCATAGGAACATGTGAACTTTACAACGTAACCCCCTCGTGTTTAGGCTTGTTAGATTGGGATTGACAAGTGCTGTGCAACTACAGTGTCCAGGGACTGATGCTGAAACCAGAAGGTGGCCAATGGGATCATGCAACTACTTAATATAACCCAACCGTGTTTCAGGCTCGTTGGATCTGTCTTGACGAGTACTTCACACCCGGATCGTATCCAAGGTCTGATGATGAAGCTAAAAAAAGCCATAGGAACTCCTTAACTAAGGAAGATATCTTTGTTGTGTTTTTGCTAAAAAGCTTGTTTTTAAGAAGTTAATTATTTTGCTTTAGACAATTAATTTTAACGGTGAAATGGAAGCTCGCCCCCAATTTTATTCGGGCCTAGCGTTGTCGGCGAAATGTGAGTGCATATAGTACACCTCTGTTGCCCCTGCTTAAAGAGAATGTGAGTGTGAAGATGATTATTTTTTACCCGACTTCTAAAAAGGAGGAGGTTCTCACTTCGACTGTATGTTTTTTTTTTTTTGTTTGTATGTATGTTACGCGATCATTCCGCCAATTATGAATCGAATTTGATGATTCTCTTTGCATTGGGTTCAGTATAGCTCCAAGGCGGTCCCATTTTAATTTCATCGGTATTGGACCTTGGCTTTGGAAGATACACCAGGGAACTCCTTAACGACAATACGAATGCGTAGATTGAGATATTATGGCTATTACCTCAATCCTATAGGTACCCTGCCATAGAACTAATCAGAATATTAACCGACTTCAAACAAGGAGGAGGTTGACAATGTTTTTATAACGTCGTGTTATAAACTGATTTTGATGATTCTTTTTACGTCGGGTTGAGTATAGTTTCGAGGTGATCCCATTTTAATAAAATCGGTATTGAACTTTGGACTTTGAAGATACACCAGGGTGCTCCTTAACGGCGAACAGCACGAAGGTATAGATTCCGTTATTATGGTTATTATATCAATCCTGTACCTTGTTGTACAACTCAGCAAAATAATATAATATAGGTGTATAAATTGGTAAATAATTCAGACTGCCTCGTTAGTCTAGTGGCAAAGCGCATCGCTTTGTAATCACGAGGTTCTGGGTTCAAATCCTAGGTCGGACAAATGGAGTTTTTCTAACGAAAACTTCCCAGTACAAGTCCGGTGTCTGGAATTGTGCCCGGTATATGGCAATAGGCTCGCCCCCTATTACATGGGTCCTAACATTGTCGGCGAACCGTAGGTGTACTCAGTACATCTCTGCCACCCCAGCTTGGGGAATATAGGCGTGACGGTGTATTTTTTTTTAAATAATTCACTTGTCACTTAAAATTGAAAATAAAAATCTTTTTTAAAATAAATAAAACCGACTTCAAAGAGCAAATAATAAATATTTGAAGTCTATCTATCTATCTATCTATAACCTCACGCCAGATCCCTTGCGGGGTAGGCAGAGAGTACAGAGTTCCAACAGGTTCTTTCCTTACTTACCTCTCTGGCTTCCTCGACTCTCATAGTTCGTCTCATACACGCTCGCCGGTTACGGAGACTCTTGACTTTTCCATCAGATAAGACTCGGTTTATTTGGTCGTGGTAATATTTGAATTCGGGTTTATTAATACTCTATCACTCGAAATTAAAATTAAAATGTTTATATTTAAGTTTATACGATTAATATCCATTATAAGGAAGGTTTGGTCAAATAGCCGACGGAGCGCAACGGCGCATTTAGCTACGTTCGGTCGCGACGTTTGCCGTTACGCCTAGCGGGGCTGCGCTGTGTGGCGTCTCCCGTACGTTTCAGTAAATTACAACTCCTCAAGCCACACCACCTTCGCACCGAGCTGGGCTGCGCTGTGTGGCGTCTCCCGTACGTTTCAGTAAATTACAACTCCTCAAGCCACGCCACCTTCGCACCGAGCTGGGCTGCGCTGTGTGGCGTCTCCCGTACGTTTCAGTAAATTACAACTCCTCAAGCCACGCCACCTTCGCGCCGAGCGAGCCTGCGCTGTGTGGCGTCTCCCGTACGTTTCAGTAAATTACAACTCCTCAAGCCACACCACCTACGCACCGAGCTGGGCTGCGCTGTGTGGCGTCTCCCGTACGTTTCAGTAAATTACAACTCCTCAAGCCACGCCACCTTCGCGCCGAGCGAGCCTGCGCTGTGTGGCGTCTCCCGTACGTTTCAGTAAATTACAACTCCTCAAGCCACACCACCTTCGCACCGAGCTGGGCTGCGCTGTGTGGCGTCTCCCGTACGTTTCAGTAAATTACAACGCCTCAAGCCACGCCACCTTCGCACCGAGCTGGGCTGCGCTGTGTGGCGTCTCCCGTACGTTTCAGTAAATTACAACTCCTCAAGCCACGCCACCGTCGCACCGAGCTGGGCTGCGCTGTGTGGCGTCTCCCGTACGTTTCAGTAAATTACAACTCCTCAAGCCACGCCACCTTCGCGCCGAGCGAGCCTGCGCTGTGTGGCGTCTCCCGTACGTTTCAGTAAATTACAACTCCTCAAGCCACGCCACCTTCGCGCCGAGCGAGCCTGCGCTGTGTGGCGTCTCCCGTACGTTTCAGTAAATTACAACTCCTCAAGCCACGCCACCTTCGCACCGAGCTGGGCTGCGCTGTGTGGCGTCTCCCGTACGTTTCAGTAAATTACAACTCCTCAAGCCACGCCACCTTCGCACCGAGCTGGGCTGCGCTGTGTGGCGTCTCCCGTACATTTCAGTAAATTACAACTCCTCAAGCCACGCCACCTTCGCACCGAGCTGGGCTGCGCTGTGTGGCGTCTCCCGTACGTTTCAGTAAATTACAACTCCTCAAGCCACGCCACCTTCGCGCCGAGCGAGCCTGCGCTGTGTGGCGTCTCCCGTACGTTTCAGTAAATTACAACTCCTCAAGCCACGCCATCTTCGCACCGAGCTGGGCTGCGCTGTGTAGCGTCTCCTGTACATTTCAGTACAATACAACTCCCCAAGCCGCGCCACCGTTGCGCCGACCGGGGCTGCGCTGTGTGGCGTCTCTCGTTCTTTTCAGTACATTACAACTCCCAAAGCAGCGCCACCGTCGCGCTCCCGTCGCTGCATCGGCTATGTGGCAGAACATTTGCCGTTATCGCACTTCGAAAGTGTCGTTAGGCTTTTATCTAAGAGAAGTTAGAGATATAAAATATTGTGGTCCTTCAGCAAGAATGCATTACCTACATGAGTAATGGGGAACGATAAATAACTGCTTATGGGTTTAGTTTATTTTGCTTTTTGGAAAAATATTGGTTCGCAACCGAAGCAAGTATAGGTCCCAAACTAAGATAAAAATGTATGGGCATATTTTCTTGAACTTTGTAAAATGAAATTGAATCGCTTTTTACCTAACTTCGATTAAAAAGGAGGCTCTCAATGCGTCTCATTTTTATTTCGCTTCCCAAACGGTGTACTGCGTAAGCTGTGTGGAGGTGTACTGTGTACGCCTACATTTGCTGACGATGTAAGGTCTATTTTTTTTAAAGTAGCCTCACACTAGGGTTTATTCCTGTGTCGTGGGTGCATTTACAAACATAATTTCACATACCCAAATACCAAGACCGAAATAAAAAATTGTGGGTGACACAAAGATTTGTCCCGTGCAAGAATCGAACCCGCGACTATTTGGTACAGTGCAGCTCTTAACCACTGCGCTAAATCATCCGTCAGATATCATAAAAGGAGAGCTATTTTACCAGACCCCATTCCAGACCTTGGACTGTTACTGAGAAGTTTTTATAAGAAAACACTCCACCAGTATTATATCAGACTAGGCTGCAAACCAAGGAGTCGTAGCGTAGCAGGCGCCTTTATATCAAAGAAACTGATAAACGAGACCAATCAAACTGAAGGATTTAGGGCAGTGACTGCTCCGCCCACTATGTCTAATAGTCGCGGGTTCGATTCCCGCACGGGACAAATCTTTGTGTGATACACAATCTGGTACAAAGTCTCGGTATTTGTATGTGCTTGTTTGTAAACGCACCGACACAGGAATAAATCGTAACGTGGGGCGTACGTATAAATCGTACGTATAAATTTTTTTGATTGTTATATTTTTATCCCCTGTCAATAATCGCCATTCTTTTCGATACGCGTCAAGATCATCGCGCCACCACTCATTATTGACAGGGAATAGAGATCGTTAGAGAAAAGAGTGGGAGACCTTTGCCCAGCATTGCGAAACATTAGGTTAATAAGAAAAATATATTTTTGTAATTTAACCTTGTCAATCATGCAAGCAAATCTAACTTTCAAAACAATGAATAAAAAAATATTTCACACAAATTAAATTTATTTACATGCAGGTACGATGCAAGTACAAAAAGGATTGGTATTTAAAAAAGAGGGTAACGTACTCGTTAACTAGCGAACTTGGCCGGGCGAAGGTCGCGGGGACAATGCGACTAGGGTCTTAATTCGCTATAACTAAACCCTGTGCGTTACGATAACTTTATGAAATGATTGTGTAATGGTATTTTGGGAGTTATCGTCATCTCAGCCTATACTTGTCCATTGCTGAACATAGGTCTCCCCAATCGCTTTCCAGCGTAATCAGTCCGTTGCCATCTGCATCCAATGACTTCCTGCAAATGACAATGACAGAGAACCTTGTTTCTTCCCAAGATCGTCGGTCCATCTGGCCGGCGGTCGTCTCACGCTGCGCTTGCCAACGTATTCGCTCCCCATTTTAAAATCTTTCTGCCCCAATGCCTATGGGCTATATCATTGACCTTGGTTCTTGTACAAATCCCCTAATTCTACTTCATTTTGGAGTGCTATTAAGCTAATATTTCACGAAGTTATCGTAACGCACCGCATTAAGAGTTTAATCGATTGTAGAGAATAAGGATCCAGACTATGTGAGCCAAGCCATTTATATTGATATTTCAATCGAAGTTTAGATAGTCTGGGCACAGAGCTAAAAATCTTTGAGGCAATTTATCTGTGGTTCATAGAAGGTAGTTACTAAAGAAGTATGAAACAAGTAGGTACCGATCATTGTTTAGCAGAAATCCATTGTTGAGACAATTAACAAAGATCAGTTGATTTGATCATTTGATCAGTTGTTATTGCAATGTTTAATTAATTACAACAAATTGATAAATTGGATAATTGATTAATTGTTGATTAATTTTAATTGCTTGATCTTACAATTAACATTTGAATCGATTAATGCAAAATACTGGTTCATTTTATCCATTTCTTGGCACAGTATTGTCTTGTGCAAGGAACCAACTGATGTCGTTAAATGGTCTTGAAGAACCTAAAATTTCCTTTTAGTCCCAGTTAGCGCCTTATATCCTGTTACGTTGAGTAGGAAACAACGAACCTACTATTATAAATGTGAAAGTTTGGATGTTTTTTACTCTAACACGCAAAAACAGCTGAACGGATTTTGATGAAACTGGCACACAGATAGTTTACTACCTGGATTTACACATAGGATACATTTCATCCTGGAAAAATGTAAGGTTCATGTCTAAAATTACCGCGGACGATATCGCAGGCAGAAACTATTAAGACTATAACGCTTTACTAAGCAACTGACTGGAAGGCACTAGATAAATCTTATTATTCTTAACACAAATCGAGGTGATAGAGATTAAGCCATACTCCAACACGCAACGTACAGATTGAAAGATTAAATTATTCAAACAAATTTCAAACACAAAGAAAATAAAACAATATTTCAACTGTTGCTAGAATTTGAAGCCTTTGTGGTTGAATGGACTCAGCGTAAGCCGGTCTGAATTGAATTTCTTTTCTAGTGGAGGACTGATAAAGGGTAAAAGTCCAGAATAAGGGTTGACAAAAGTGTGAACTGTAAGGGCTTCCAGTTCAGTCCAGTTGCGTGTTACTAAACATAGGTTTAATTTTTATTTGTAACCAACCAGTGATTTAAGAATACATTAAAATGATATATGAAAATAAAACGAAAATAGATAACCAGCGGGGCGGCAGATATACATAGTGTGCACTCAAGTTTCGACGATAATATAGGGTCTGAATGCAATGGGTGGATATAAGGGGTACATCTCATCATAGGACGGACGATTTAGTGTCTATGAGCCTAAGCCGCTCCGCCCGCTGTGTCTAATAGTCGCGGGTTCGATTCCCGCATGAGACAAATCTTTGTGTGACCCACAATTATTTGTTTCGGTCTGGGTATTTGTGTGTGTAAATTTTAATGTTTATTTAACGCACCCACGTCACAGGAATAAATCCTAGTGTGGGGCTACGTTTTTAAAAAAAAAGAAGCAATTATCGCCATTATACTAAGCACAATTCTAGACTCCAGAATGCTACTGTTTTTTTCGATACAAACAACTTGAAACACTTTGTGCGATCTAGAATTTGAAACCAAGTCACATGCACCAAACGATTTTTTTTTTTTTTTTTAAAAACGTAGCCCGACTAGGATTTATACCTGTGTCGTGGGTGCATTTACAAACATGAAAATTCACATACACAAATACCCAGACCGGAACAAATAGTTGTGGATCACACAAAGATGTGTCTCGTGCGGGAATCGAACCCGCGACTATTAGACACAGTGGGCGGAGCGGCTTAAGCTCTTAACCAATGAGACGAAGACCAAAAAAAAGTACTGGTGTAATATTTTTTGTTGCCTCCTTTGACACCTAAACCAAAGTCAAATATTTTAATATCCTTTTCAATATTCCAATATCCATACACTTGTATTTTATTGCATCTGATAAGGCAGTGTATTCACTTGGTACAGACCTTGTTGAGCCTGCCAAGGTCGCAGGGCGGGGCGTCGACCGGGGCGCGCTCGTCCGTTGCCATAGAAAAGGACCGGGCGCTCGGTGTATTGTCACCTTGTTTGTTCCAGAGAACCACGTCTAGTTGTAGTTTAGCTCAGGGTTAAAATTTTACCCTAGCTAGTATAGCTAGGGTGAAAGTGCCACCCTAGCGACCATGCCTGCTGAAGATATCTTTCACCGTGAAACGTACCTACAGCAGGACTACCACAGGGGGCGCGACAGGTCACGGATTCTGTCGGCCTAGGTGTGTGATAACCGTTTTCTCTTGCGTCTTAGAATGGCGTAACAAAGTTGGCACGAGAATACTAGTTTTAGGAAATGTAATGTCTTGATGTATAGACTTGAGTCGCCAAAATGTGGTCTCCAGCGAGAAAAGATTTCAGAAAGGATTCAGGCCCAGACTATTATTAGGGTTTCGCATCTCGTTTGGTAAAAAACGGAACTCTTATAGGATCACATTGTCTGTCCAAAAATCAAACCTATCAAATATAAATTTATATCCAAGACTTTGGTGTTTTGGTTAAAAAAACTGCTGGGAGACCATCCCTAAGCAGTTCAAAATTTGAGGGCTCTTAATCAATGCAATTAAAATCTGTGGCCATTTAAATTCACTAATCACAAGCTATTATATTTACTTTGGATCCACTTAAAAGCATTAAAATTGTCAAGAAGCAAGCTTTTATAGTATAAGTAAAGAAAAAACATAGAATATTATGAATTTGTATTTAAATTACTCAAATAAATTTGCAAAGGCATTCTGTGTATACTCACTTTTTGCCGATGATGTTAGGTCACAGAGTTTAATTATTTTATTTAAAATTCCTCGAATTCCATGAAAAAATAAGTGCACAAGTCGTACTCTCACATGTCTGGTTATTTTTTATAACTGAAGAACAAAATCTTCATGTATTTACAACCTCTCCTTTCCTTTCCTAGCTTTACTTACGTAGATAAGTATGTTAAGTAAATTACCATGGTCACTTTTACTTCGATGCTTCCTTTGATTTTTATGAGAAAAGTCTTTTACGAGGGCTTAGAGAGGAAAATTCATGAAAAAAAATGGTAAAATTTAGTTTTAATTTGCAACTTCAGACCTTGTTGTGATGAGCGAAGTGTCAAGGAGAAAGTTTTCAAGATGTTTTGTTCTGTCCTTCCCTCGTCCTGTGACCTTAATTTCAATGATCATGAATAATGCAATAGTAAAAAAAATCAATAAAAATGGATAATATGCGTATTGTTAAAAGGGTTCAGTATTTTTCTTCTTATTTATGTGTATTGCATATACGGAACTGGTTAATTTAAACTGATTGTAAATAGCCGTTCAAAGTATTATAGACTATCCTTGGATTTCAATTCTTCGAAGTTAATATTGATTTACTTGCTTCCGTTTTCTCTCTCTTCTCTTCTATGGCTGTATTTCAAAAATACTGTCCTACTGGTTCGGAAGGTACCTAAAAGCTATAATATTTTATCTTTATTATATAATCTGCTTATAAATACTGAGTTGCCTTCAACTATGAAATAGTTGTCGTAGGTACGCTTGTGGATACCTCTTTAAAATAACGGTATCAGTAGCATACCTATTCATACTCCTACCGTTTAATGTATCATTATCCTAAAGAGAGAAAAGTATAATATATTAATATGTCCTTGAACGAGAAATGGATAGCTAACCATTTAGGCACACTTTAGCACAATGAAAAATTCGTAACACACAACCCGATTTATATACAATCCACGCGTATTTTTAAGGAATGACGTAACACCTTCTTCCCTACCCTCCTTCCGCCCCCTTCTGAGGCCTTAGCACGAAAAGATGACTTTAGCGTGACACTAGCGAGTCGATATGCCATCCAAACTACACCACAAATTTTCTTAATAGACATGAATGTGACAGCACGATTACTCGATAGCGTCACGCTAATGTCATTATTTTCGTGCTAAGCCATCTGATACAACACTTAAGCGATAAATTTCATTATTCATGTTCTCCGCGCGCGGGCACGATACGAAAATAAATATGATACGGGTGAATGAGTGACAATACGCGTAATGTACGTATCGCGAGGTACGGGAAATGTTTTATATTGTCCTTAATTTTTAATTACTCAGTCAGTATGTCGAATAGGACGTCATAGGGTAACCCTAAAGTTGAATATTCGTTTCATAATTTTCAGCCATAGCCTTACTTAGGATTGCGTAATGTTTTACGTAAATTCTCATCGTAATATTATTCGTCTTGAGGCAAAAAGGGTTGAGGGTTAAAAGTAGGCAAAATGATAGGGTTTGTGTTGCGGCCTCTACCTTCGGCTTTCCTTAGGTCATCAATTCACTTTGTGGTGAGCCTATCCACTTCACGTCTTGAGCAGTCACTTTACGATTGACTACTATCTATTTGACGGACAATTTAGCGCCTTGGTTAAGAGCTTAAGCCGCTCCACCCACTGTGTCTGATAGTCGCGGGTTCAATTCCCGTACAGGAGAAATCTTTGTGTGAACCACAATTATATGTTTTGGTCTGGGTATTTGTGTATGTGAATTTTCCTATTTACAAACGCAGCCACGACACAGGAATATATCCTAGTGTGGTGCCCCACACCAGGATTTATTCTAATTCTGCGTTTTTAAAAAAGAAACCTGACTGCTAATTTTTATCCTTCTACGGGCCCTATTTAAGCATAAAAATCCACTCAAACTAATGTTTTTCGATTTAAGGTAGGTACTACTAAATATATCTACCGATTAATGGATCGGTAGTAGTTAAGTTTCGGTTTAGTGAAGTTTAGCTGTTAGAATTGGGGGTTTTATCAAGCATCCAGACGCCCGATATATTCACCAATACGTATACAACAAACACGGTCCAATAAACATAATACCTAAACAACATGGTAGATAAACTCGATAGACAAACAGACTGATTGCAGCCGTTCCCCTATCGAGTCCGTGATCTTGAGATGGGCTTGACAGCCTCCATTGTTGATAATACACGCCGAGTGCGACGCACTAACCTACTAGAGATGTTAAATCTATATAATATTGTATACGTATGTATTTATAAGGCAAATATTATTCACTATAGAACCAAGGTAACAAATCTTTTTTTATGCATTCAATACAATGCCTTTTCAGACTCCTTAGAAGTACATATCTATATCATCACGCGAGATCCCTTGCGGGGTAGGCAGAGAGTATAGAGTTCCAACAGGTTATTTCCTTACATACCTCTCTGGCTTCCTCCACGTAGTTCAAGTATATACAAAATCGATTTCCTAGATTTACGCAAATATATTAAATAAAATTAATGTCTTTCAGATTTTAATGGCTTTTTAACCGACTTCTAATAAGGAGGAGGTTCTCAATTCGACTGTATGTTTTTTGTGTTTGAATGTTACGCGATCATTCCGCCAATTATGAATCGATTTTGATGATGCTTTTTGAACTGGGTTCAGTATAGCTCCAAGGTGGTTCCATTTTAATTTCATCGGTATTGGACCTTGGACTTGGAAGATACACCAGTAACATTTGTGCCTTGTTATTACCTTTAGGGGTTAATTTTAAAAATCGATGACTGTATTTTTTTTGTATTTGATAAACATTTTTTTTATCACTATGTCACAATTTCCTACATTTTTGCACATACAAGGTGTATCATAAATAACGCAAGACCTCAGACACCCCGATTAGATAATTGCTTTACAAATTCAATACGAAAACCAATTGCAAAATTTAAATTTAATTGTCCCCCTTTTTAAGCACTTTAATACCCCAATTAACAATAAAACTTGTACGTAAATGTGTATGAATTGAGAAATACATTTTAGAAATGCATTTGAAATCTCTGTGCTGCTTTGAATCAAGAATAATTTTAGTTTATTATATCGCACTAAAGGAGTAATAACATTTTCTGCAAATTAAAAAAAAACTTGAAAAATTGTTGGATTCAATTCAGTTATCGATTTAAAACAAACTACTTACAGGTGTAGCGTTTATTATGTTACACATTGTATAAGAATACATAATGGTTAATATTCCACCAACTTTACACATTATTATTCGAAATATTCATATACCAAGTTAACTGACTAATAAAATAACACCTACGCCCTCTGGTGACAAGGGAGCTGGCTCATTCCTCGCTCAAAACATTAAGTTTGTCGATTCAGCGAGGAAACAGAGCTAGCATTCTTGCCACTATTCCACGCGGATGCGGTCTTTTTGATTAAGTTTTATTGTTTCTATATTAGTTTTAATTGTCTCTATGTCTAGCCTTGTCAGTGAACTTATTATATGAAAATTTTAAACATAATTGCGTTATCATCAATTTTTATTTTTACGTATTATAAAAATTGACAGAAAACTTTACAAACTTTTATCTACTCTATTTCACCCTTATTTTCTATTCTAAAATGTACCTTATTTTCCTAAATAAATAATTACATAATCATGTATACCCCTTGACTCGGTAACATATAAATTTATACGTGTCGAAATCGCCATATCACATACCTTAATATCGGTAACGTATAAATTTATACGCAAGTGGAATTTTACGATTTTTTTATCTATCTATTGTGGGCAAACACTAAATCGTAGCTATAGACAATGTTCTAACAAAATATAGAGGATAATATTCTCGTTCTATTAATTTATAGTAGTTGTATGTTGTATGTAAACGTACTACACGTTTGTGTATAAAAAATCTTGAGTGAAAAGTGTGAGTGATAAAAAGTGTTTGTTTGAGATTATCAACGGAAAGAGTAACCTTATCTTCGGTAAGTACCTTTGTGCAAATTCAGGTCAATATTTCGTAAAATAAACGTTTATTTGTGTCTATTTTTGTCTATATTGGTAAAATAGGATGTATTCTTTCTATTTTTGCCAAAAATTAGGTCGTAAACCTTAATATTATTCTAAAAAAATTGCCTAGATTTCGGCCTATCTAGACAAGAAATCCAGGCAAGTTTTTTCGATAGCTTACGAAGGTATTTTTAGCTATTTATATGTTTGGATGACCTAAACTTAGATATGCATTCTTTTTAATTAGTTATTTGCAATTAGAAAGTGCAATAAATCATTTGTCTAAGTTTTATGAAGAATTACCTTAAAAACTAGTTTACGTAGAAACAGGGTAAAAATTATGAGATTTTCCGGGTGTTTATGTTGTGGTAGGAATTTCAATAGTAATAGTATACAAACTTTATAAAATTGTGCGGATATAAAACACGTCATCATCATAGAGGCGTTTACGTTTTATTTTAAGTGAAAATTGTCCACAGTTTTTTAATTATCATTTTTTTTGCAAACCTCGTCTAAAAATAGACCTTACCCCCAAAAATTATCTCTACGATCTTACTGATATAATAAGTTACGAACTTATGCGAGTCAAAGAGTTAATTTCAATAAAAGAGTATTAATATTATTTTCTATATTTTACTAATTAAATGTAATGAATTTTCTTACAATAGTTTTTCACCCTTTTCAACCCCTTAGAGGACGTAATTCAAAACTCTTTTAACACGTTACAGATTTGTGATCGACGTGCATAGGAGTTGGTTACGTTATAAAATAAACCTTATTACCAAATTTCTTTTTTCGGGTATAAGCGGTTTCGCCTCAGCGTTGTTGTGTGAGTCAGGACAAAAAATTCTATACAGTAGGTAAATCTTTGTAGGTTGAAACCACTAGATTGGATCGGGAGTTAATGACATTGGTGGTTATATCGGTAAATAATTAATTGATATTAATAATACTGCGGTACTGTGGTTATAATGTTGGTTCAATAGCATTACCTCACTCTCTTAATTAAAAACTTAGGTAGGTACAGAGGTGTTAAATGGATGTTTAATTCTTCATTCTTTATTGTACACACAAATAGTTACAAATAATTGAAAATACAATGTAAATTAATTTACAAAGGCGAGCTTAACTCAAAGTCGAGTTTTCTAACAGAAAACCTTTGAGTGATAGTGAAACAAATTATCAAAATGAGGATAGGAATAAGTGTGTAACACAAAGGAAAGGAAAGCAAAGATATTTATGGATCGAAAAGGTATAAACTACAGATATATATCTACAAACATCCCCATGCTATAAACTACCATAAAATAGACAACATGAATATATATACAAACATACAAATATCGATAGGAAATGTTCTCTAATTCTTAAATAGCACAGTTAGGAGCAAAAAAAACTAGAGCCGTTACAGCCACGTTCCCCAAGCGGGGGTCGCCGAGGTGTTCTGTGTACACCCACTTTTCGCCGAAAATGTTAGGTCTCAATGTAATAGAAAGTGAGCTGATAGCCATTATACGAGGCACAATGCCCGACTCCGGACTAATAGGTACTAAAAATTTTCAATCGAAAAATTGGGCATTGTCCGATCTAGGATTTGGACCTAAGACCTTATTTATGTATTATTCGTCACTAGGACCACGAGGCAAGAGCATTTTATTACCTTGCTAGCAACCCGCCACGGCTTCGCACGGGTATGTAAACGCACGCACACATAAACCTTCCATCCATCCATTGGTGATCAAATCAAATCAAAATAAAAAAGCCTTTTATTTCATGCATATTTAAATACACTATAAAAATACAAAGTTATTAATTTAGAGAATGATAATCATTTTATAAAATTCATTCATATAATAAGAGCTTTATTTAAATAATCTATCTATCTATATCATCACGCCAGCTCCCTCGCGGGGTAGGTTAAATAATAATACTTTATATAAAGATATTAGATTGACATTGATAAAAAGTAGGTATATCTATACACATATAATAAAACTGTAAGGAACTCGTGTCTGTACATGGAATATTTTTAGGAAATAACAACAACCCAGGGGTATCCTTCTATCGACGTAGAAGCAAATTCTACAATTTTTGGCTTTCGTGTCTGTTTGTCCGTCTGTCGGTCTGTCGGAGGGTATGAACCGTCATCACGCAAAAACTACTGGGCGGATTTTGATAAAACTTTCCACGCGGATACCTTAAAATGTTGGCTAACATATTGTGTAGTATTTATCTCGGAAAATCACAAGGTTTTTCCATAAAAGACGAAAATAAGCGAAATATTGTATTTCTAAAAAGACACTTTACTCCAAACCTGTTAGATGGTTTTTAATGAAATTTTGTGTAATTATAACCTGTACAAAAGGTTACAACTCTGTGTACTTATATTTTCGAAAAACAAAACAGTTTTTGAGGAAAGAGAAAAAAGTCGATTTTGATTTATCATTCATTGTTCCAAAACTACTTTTATGATGTCAGTGAAACTTAGCATGGAGATATTTCATATGACAGACGACATACTTAATATTTACGTTTTCAGGAAATCTAACGGTTTGTAGGGAAAAGTAAAGCATCTATATCTCTTCATACTTGGAACTTCATACTTTTTTCATTTTTTGGAAATAACAACCCAAACAAACGATTTTGATGAAACTTTGCACGCCGATATCTTAAAATGTTGGATAACTGGAAATAAGTGAAACATTGAATTTCTAAAAAGACATTTTACCCCATACCTGTTTGATGAATTTTAATGAAATTTGAGTAGTTGTAGCCTGTACTAAGGATCACAACTCTGTGTAATTATATTTTCGAGAAATGTAACAGTTTCTGAAGAATGAAAAAAAGAGTCGATTTTGATAAATCATTCATTGTTCCAAAACTTAAGCTACTACATTGTCACGGGATATTCCGCAAAACTTTACTACTGTTTGTCCCGAACTGCAATGTTACGACGTAAACTATGTGATTTTGTCTACACATGAATTCCTCCATGAATTGATATTGGACTCAGGTTCGTCTCCTCACGAAAAACTATGCAGTAGTTATAAGCACTCACTGGAAATTGTTCATACACGTTTGATTTAAACACTCAAACATGATTTCGTTCATAAATCGAAGATGCATTTAGGATTGTTTCTTTCGGAAAGAACTGTAACGATGAATGGGCCGGATACGAAACTTTAACGACGATTAATATCTTACGAGAAGACTAACACTTTTTGAGACGGCGTTAGTGGTGTGTGTTAAATAAGATCTCGCTATAGTTTAGTTTATATTTTACAAAGACCACCTGTGCGGACTAAGTAGAGCTAAGACTAAACCCGGTGATAGAGATAGTTGATACAGAAATAAGTCTGGTGGAAGTTGACAAAACATACAATATATTCACACACGATTCTTCCGGGATAGCCGTTATTTCTTCGTATTAGTATGGCAGAATGGATCTTATTAATACTTTTTGAATAAATGCTAAATGAATTTAATTGAAACTTTATATGAAGGTGTCTTACACTGTAAAATAAAAGAAAACACTTTTTATTACGAAAAGTATATAACATATCAAAATATACAATAGCATAACTTCTGCGGAATATCTATTATTTCTTCATAGTAAAATGGCTGAACGGATTATAAAGAAACTTAATATGAAAGAAAAACAGAGATATAAAATGAGCAAGTGGAAGAACGTTGATATTGGGGAAGTCCTAGACTATCTTACCATAACCAAATAGAACGTGTATTATCGGAAGGGCAAGTCAAGAGTCTCCGTAACCGGCGAGCGTATATAAGACGGACTATGAGAGTGAAAAAAGCCAGAAACGTCTGATGTAGTGTAGTTTTTCTAATGAAAAATTCCCAATATGAGTCCGGAGTCTGGAATTGTGCCCGGTATATGGCAATAGGCTGGCCCCCTATTACATGGGACCTAACATCGTCGGCAAAACGTGGGGGTACTCAGTACACCTCTGCCACCCCCGCGTGGGGAATAAAGGCGTGACGGTGTGTCTGTAAGAAAAGAACCTGTTGGAAATCTGAAATCTCTGCCTACCCTGCAAGGGATCTGACGTGATGATATAGATTGATAAATAGTATTGAAGTATCTTAGGTCTTGAAATAGCAGTATGATATAGGTAACTTTGTTCACACACTATATCATACCGATACTATCCGTGTAAGTGGTATATAAAATCACTCCAATATGCATTTGGTGGATTTTTACCGGTCTGCATGAGGGCTTAAAGATATTAATCATATTTAGGCTAAAATGCCTGGCGATCCATCGATTTCCCTCTTCTTCTTCACAGGTGACTAGAAGCCTGGGGACCGGTTGAAATTGTTGTATAACAAAAATTTACTCATTTTTAAGTTGACTTTAAAATATTTTTGCAAAACAAAGATGACTTGGTTTAACCGATAAAACGTAGACTGCTTAACTTACTTTGTCGAATAGTTCTCAAGGTGCAATCCCCGCACAGCGTACAAGAATATTGATTTGGGATTTGTGATTTTGAAATAAATAAGATATTTTAAGTGCATATGGGCACAATAATAAAAATGTTTGTGTGTCCGTGTCAGTATCCAGAACGGTGGAACCAATTTTGAATACACTATCATTGGAAAATGTAGGATTTCTCAGAGACTGTTGACTACTTTTTACCTTGGGAAATGCAAGATTTTAGGGGATAGTTGCTTTTATTTCTCCACATTAACACGGCTAAACGGATTGAAAAGAAACTTAATATGGAAGTGTCTCTTGGAAAATTATTATTTCAAAAAGTCTTACCTATCTATTTCAAATTACAAAATAAACGCGTGTGAAGCCGCGGGAAACAGCTAGTAATTAGTAAAGTAGTTTCATTGAAATTCAAATTCGGTTATTTTAATTGTATTAGAAATAATAAATATATTAAATAGTAAGCATTCAAGAACCTCTTCTATGTGAGGGTCCTCCAGATTCTGCCATTTGTCTCTATCTCTGGGTAATATTTTCCAGTTTTTCCCGGCTACTTTTACTAAGTCGTCCTCCCACCGGGTTACTGGTCTTCTTGTTTTTCTAACACCTGATGAACCTGGCCATTATGTTAGTCTAGCAGTCCATCGGTCGTCGTTCATTCTGGCTACATGGCCTGAACAGCGCCACTTTAACTTGAATGAGTGATTTAGAGCGTCAGTTACTTTTGTCTTTTCTCGTATGGGACCATGTGGTATTTTTTGTATTTTTCTCACATTTTTGATGCTCCTTTCCATGCTCCGTTGGCAAGATTTAATTTTGTTTTTAATTCGTAGCGTGTACTTCCATGTTCGACAAGCATAGGTGATGGATGGGAGCAGGCATGTGTCCATTACCTTTTTCTTTATTTTCATAGGCATTTTACTTTTCAGTATTTCTTTCAGACTCCAAAATTTTCTCCATGCGCTTGAAATTCTTCGATCAACTTCTAGTTTATTGTTGTCTTTCAAATGGGAATTGTTTACCCAAATATATGTAGCTATCAACGTATTCTGGTGGTTTTTGGTTCAGATTCATGGGGTATTTTATTCTGTTTGTCAAGTTGCTCACGGATTGCAATGAGTGTATCATTGTTTCTATCTCCAAAGCATTTTCCGATAGTAAAATATCATCGGCGAATCTCAGATGGTCAATGGTGATAACCGTATAAAAATCAGTTAACCGCGGCGGGGGACTTTGTTGTATAATATGTAGTGATTACATTTTTGTGTGTGTGTGTGAATGATCTACGCTGTAGGCCGCGGAGCCTTCAGAGCTTCATCGGACAAGGTAGTTATAAACAGGTATAAAGTTTTTGTACAGACGTAACAATAACAGTCCTTAAATACTTACACGCCCTCGGGTGACTGTACAGCCACAGTTCGCCGAGATATTTTATAGGTTGGGATAAACCCTAACTGAATGTGAAGCTTACCTATTGCGAAGACAGCTATCAACTAGACTACCATTATTTTTCACTATTATGTATTATCACTTTCAGGCTATGAGTATACAGAATAATTCGTTGTCACCGTCTCAAGAAGGGTCGTATAGGTAAATCTAAAACTATCAGGGGTCATCATCATCATCATCTCAGCCTATACTTGTCCACTGCTGAACATAGGCCTCCCCAATCGCTTTCCAGCGTAACCGGTCCGATGCCACCTGCATCCAACGACTTCCTGCGATTTTCACAAGATCGTCGGTCCATCTGGCAGGCGGTCGTCCCACACTGCGCTTGCCAATACGTGGTCTCCACTCTAGAATCTTTCTGCCCCAACGCCCGTCCGATCTACGCGCTATGTGGCCCGCCCATTGCCACTTCAGCTTGCTAATCTTAACGGCTATGTCGGTGACCTTGGTTCTTCTACGAATCTCCTCATTCCTGATTCGATCGCGTAGAGAAACGCCGAGCATAGCTCTCTCCATAGCTCGCTGAGCAACTCTGAGCTTTTTTATGAGACCTATAGTAAGAGACCACGTCTCTGATCCATATATCATCACTGGTAACACACACTGACTAAAAACTTTAGTCTTAAGGCACTGAGGTATTTTGGATGAGAAGATGTTGCGCAGTTTCCCGAACGCTGCCCAGCCGAGTTGGATTCGTCGATTGACCTCTCTCTCAAAGTTGGACCTACCTATCAGGGGTAATTGAGTGAAAATACAAAAATCACCATCCCGCCTACATTCTCTAAGCAGGGATATTGGAAGTTTATTACATGCCTACATTTTGCTTTTTTTAGGGTGAAGCTAGCTAGCTAGCTACTTAGAATTTTTCTATATATCTGTTAAGTGCTCTATGCAACCCTAGAATATTAATGCAGATTTTTGAATAACACAATCACTCATATAGCTTACGAAGTGTGAAGAATCGCAGACGCCGTGACTCGGCACTCTTAATTAAAATGTTTTCTTTGATTGAACCTCTGCCATAAGCTACGAGAACTTTGTTTATAACTCTAATTTAGAACGCGTCTTGGAAGCACTATAAGAGCGTTTTTTTAAAAAGAACTGTTAACCATTTATTTGACACAGTGGGACTAGTCCACAAATTCAAAGTCGCACAGCGGGCTATGGAGCGAGCTATGCTCGGCGTCTCTTTGAAGGATAAAATTCGTAACGAGGTAATCCGACAAAGAACCAAAGTTACCGACATAGCTCGCAGACTTAGTAAGCTAAAGTGGCAATGGGCTGGTCACATCTGGACGGCTGATGGAGCAAGCGTGTCCTAGAGTGGAGACCGCGACTTGGTAAGCGTAAGGTAGGACGGCCCCCAGCTAGATGGACCAAAGACCTCAAAAAGATCGCTGGGATAGACTGGATGCGGAAGACGGAGGACCGTGTGCAATGGCGCGTGTTAGGAGAGGCCTATGTCCAGCAGTGGACTACGATAGGCTGATTGATTGATTGATTGAATCATTTATTTTAGCGCGCTTTACTAATGTGTCTTGACAATGCGCTCTTGTGACGTTAAAGTCTTTTTAATCTTCACTGTTGATACATTGCAGTCTTATTCATACATTCATTTCTTTCTTCTACATCTATACTAATATTATAAAGAGGAAAGATTTGTATTTTTGTATGTTTGGAACGAATGAACTCAAAAACTACTTGACTGATTTCAAAAAAAAAAAAAATCAAAATCAAAAGTTTTTTATTCATGTAGACCAAATGGCACTTATGAATAGTCAAAAAGAGAAAATTATTATTACTTAAGACTCTACCACCCGTTCGGAAAGTCATTCCTGTGGAGAAGAAGGGCAAGAAACTCCACGGTTACTCTTTTTTAAAAATGAGGTTTACAATTCTTTTTGTATACATTGCATTTATGGAGTATGGGAGAACAATGCAGAACGAGCTAAATAGATGTGCTTAAGTATAGATTAATCATAAGTGTACTTAGATTCATGATATTGGTCAGTGTCTACATAGTCCTCTCATTTACAAAATAGAGATGTTGTAGAGGTATATAATAAAAAGCATAATAATAATAGTAAGAGAAAGTGTTACTATAAAATATGTAAAGAGCGCGTACAAAACAACTGGTCATAGCTCCAGTGTGATGCCGAACGAGACAAAATTCAACAGCATTATGGTACACGTTCAGTCAGACAAAGGGCAGGGGACGGACCAGTCCCCACCAGCAGCACCCGTTCACGAGTATGACCTGAGAAGCAGCCATCACTCTCCTCAACCATTTTAGAGGGAAAAGAATGACCCGCTCCACAGAGCCGCCACTAGCAAAGACATTTTAGTGAGCATGACCAATCCACGACCCTGTCGACATCGTTCGAGAATAATATTTAAAATCAATGAACGCTCGCTAGGCAGGACACGCTGCACTTAACATTATATTCTTCTAGATTTCAGTTAACTTGTGTAAAGGCATTTTTATCATTTAAAAAATCATTTAGTGTATAATATCCTTTACTCATTAGTGAAGATTTAATATACTTTTTAAATCTGTCAAGTGGCAACTCTAACATGGGCTTTGGTATCTTATTGAAGCAGCGAATACCGACTCCTACGAAGGAAGTAAATACTTTTTTAAGCCTAACAATTGGTAATACCAGTTTATGTTTATTTCTAGTATTTAATTTATGAACGTCACTCACTTTATTAAATAAATGGATATTCCTACGTATGTACACTATGTTGTCATATATATACTGTGAAGCGACCGTGAGAATGTTGATCTCTTTAAAAAGTTCTCTGAGGGAAGCCCTAGGTCCAAGATTATAAATGGCACGGATAGCTCTTTTTTGCAGTATGAATACATTTTCCACGTCAGCAGCGTTACCCCACAGTAGGATACCATAAGACATAATGCTATGGAAGTAACTAAAATAAACTAGACGTGCTGTATCCACATCCGTAAGTTGCCGTACTTTCCACACTGCATAAGCAGCGGAGCTAAGTTTACCCGCAAGTGATGAGATATGGGCCCCCCATTGGAGTTTGGAGTCTAGGGTAATGCCTAGAAAGACAGTGGAGTTCACGAGGTCCAGCTTTGTGCCATTAATAAGAATATTCGTAGCATTAACTTTTACATTGGGCATAGTAAATTTAATACACTTCAAAAATCCTTTCACCATTAAAATGCTACCTTATCCAGAAGTAACATGGGCTATATAACATAGACTCGGTAGGTGGCGCTGTTGTCGACCGGGTACGGAGTCGCGGGAAACTGCTAGTATATTATAATTTTCATTGCGAGTTTTTTTATGTTAATCTTGACATCCCACGACATGACAAGCTTCTTGGTAAATATCAAACTAGTGTTTATGTGATGTATAAAATTAAAAGACATATTTACATACATTATATGTATACCTCTTTCGAGAAGAACACAAATGGAGGCTATGTTTCTGTACGATATCTGCCACAACAGGTACGACTGTATTGACCTAGTAAACAATATTAACTACAGAGTACCTGTTAGATCACACATACGAGCCTGTCGCACCACACCACTATTCAGCACAAGAACATCACGCACTAACGCAGGCAAGCGCTCACCTATTCGTCGCATACTTGATTCGTACAATTCAAAATTTAGTTACATTGATATTAATGCGAATAGTGTGAGCGTTTATAAAAAACTAGTGATTAAGAAACTGCATAGTTATATATAGTTACAGTTATAGTTATGTATAATATAGTTACAGTTATACGACTCTCAACCAGAAGTTACAACATTTACCATACCTGTGGTAAACGATGTGGATGTCACAATTATTAAAAATGTTTATATATGTCTTAATTACTAAAGTTATTGTGATGTTGTTTGTTTACTCAATAAAAAGAAAAAAAAACTCATTTTTATTCCAATTATATTAATGTTAAGTATGGTTTAAGTACTGTCAATTAATTGAATTAAATTATTGAACAGATCGCTGCATAAGCAATGCTTATGTTCAACCGACTATTATGCAATTTATTCTATGGCCGATCCTTCCGTCGAATGAGGGTAATAGATGTCGTAGTAATACGAGTAGATGCTAATTTATCTTAATTTAACTATTATAACGTTATATAATCAAATTTGATAATTAAACCTACTCGTATTATTTTGATTACATTATGGGTTTAAATTTAATGTTTTGGAGCACGGTTCAGAAATAAATGCCCGAACAGCTCTAGGCTACAATAGTTTATAAATCACTCTACCCTGTCCCAATGATGGGCAAAGTCACTTTGTGTGTGTGTGTGTGTGTGTAAATGACCGACGCTGTTGGTCGCGGGGCCTTTACAGCTTTACCGGACAAGAGGGCGGGCGTGAAACTATAACGCACGAGCCAGAAGGGCAAGGGGGTAATTAGCTCAAGGGCGCCTCAAGGAGTAACGGCCTCGGCTTGAACAGTCGCTAAGGGGGAGGGCGTATACTAGATATCTCGCCGTGGTGGTCTGCACCGGCCGGTGTGCAAGGGATCCTTCGGATCTTTTCTGATCCTGTGTGCTGTATCTGTATCCGAAAGAAGGGATGTAAGGTCATCAAAAGGGTCGGTGTGAACATGCTGCGGACGGCGGTAGCGGCTGATAGAAGGGAAGTTAGGTTCGTAGACGGTGGCGGCTACGATTACCGGATTCCTATGATTGGACGCGTTCGCGAAATATCGGGTTGTGGCATTTTTAATAAAGGCGCGAATAGGCGAGATCGGAATGGCAAAGTCACTCTTGATCATGCTCCAGTGCAGATTGGTGGAAGTTTTTGTGGACTGCTTGTACAGTGGTTAAGAGCTTAAGCCGTTCTGCCTATTGAATCAAGTAGTCGCTAGTACGATTCCCGCACTGGAAATAATAATGATTGCGTGACACAAAAATACATGTATGTTTCAGCCCAGTGGTTTGTATATGTAAATTTCTTGTTTCGTAAACGCACCCACTAAATCATTTCTAGAGTAGGGCTACGTAAAAAAAACTTACGTCATTTGTTCCTTTTCGTTATTCATCCTCCATTCCATTCCTTTTCGTGACGCAACTAACGCTATAATAACAACTTTAAAATTGACGTTTGTTTACACCTCACTTCACCGGAAAGTCGCGCTACAATTCGTTAATTAGCGTTAAAACTTTTTGAGATCAGAGAATTTTCAGTTCTTGGAGGACCCCACCTCACCTCGTATAATATACGTATAATAGAACTACATTAAGCATTGATGTAAAAAAAGTTTTTGTAGATAAATGACTGACGGCCGCTTTTAATATTTAACTTAAGGATACGTTTGCCTACTACGGACAGAATTTTGACATATTTTGTATGGAAAATCTGTCAAAATTCTACTGAGAGTAAGCATATCTATTCTTCGATTGAATATTGAAACCGACGGTTAAAGGATAATCTATAGATATTTTTTTTTATTCCAAATTTTTATTTCATTTATTTTATTGCAAACAAAGCCTCTTCAGCCTTAGCCTTTATCATCCGTAATACAAAATCTTTCTCGACCATGAAATCTATCAAAATACTCTACTGTGCCTATGTCCGCAGTCATCTGGAATACGCGAGCCAAATTTGGAGTCCCAACTATTCAATTCACTCAGCTAGGTTAAAAATTTACAAAAAAACATTTGCTCCCACTGTCAATTCGTAGAAATGTTTCAGACATATGCTATTTAACAAAAATTGCCCAATCTAAAATTGATAGATCAGAACTTGTTGCAAGAGTATATCTTAACGTTCCTCCACGCCACTCCCGACCCAGAAATCAGCTCCATGTTCCACAAACACGCACACTATATCGCCATAATAGTTACCTCATCTAAACTGTTTAATGAAACGATTGGTTCTACGCATACAGCTTTAGATTTATATTCCAGCAGCCCAACAACATTCAAAGACCATTTGACTGAAAGTGTTTTTCCTTCCTCCATGTTATCATAGGACTTTGCAGCTATTTATTTAACCTACTAATTAATTATTCAGTACTCCGATTCAATTAAGCACATGTTCTTTTTAACTGTGGCAGCTTGTAAATGGGTTCTTAAAGCTAATCACTAAACTAACCTGTATTGCTAGCTGTAAGCCGCCCAAATAAAAATTAAAATTAAAATAAATAATATATAAGCTGTAGGTACCGAGGAAGACCTAGACCCTATCTTACCAATCTACCGACCAAATATACCGGTTCGTAGCTGAAGGGCAAGTCAAGTTTCCGTAACCGGCGAGCGTGTATGAGACAAACTATGAGAGTAGAGGAAGCTAGAGAAGTCTGTTAGGAAAGAACCTGTGGGAACTCTGTACTCTGTGCCTACCCCGCAAGGGATCTGGCGTGATAATATTGATAGATAGATGACTTAGAGAGTAGTTAAAAACGTAACTGCAGTTATTGGTATTTTCTGAATATTGCAAAGATATATCTGCATCAACAAGCCAGATCCCTTGCGGTGTAAGCAAATTGTGTAGAGTTCTATCAGTTCCTTGCAGTTGGTCTGACACATTTAGCAGTATCCCGCACTATCTTACACGCCTGCCGGTTACGAAGACTCTTGACTGGTTCATAGAATATAACACGGTCTGTTTGGTAAAGATAAGATAGTCTAGGTCTTAATAGGTGACTGCATCTTTTTCACTACATCGAAAATATATTTTTTTTATTGAAAATGTAAATATGCACTAGTAAGGCGTTATTCGGCGACAGTTTCTATCGATCTTTGTATAGACTGCTTAGCTAACTGCACTGAGTAGCCGCGCGTTCGATTCCCGCGCCGGATAAACATTAGAGTGATAACGCCAGTATCTCATATATATTTATAATAATAACATAATGGGTGGACAAATTTGAAAAATTATTAAAGATTAAAAGTATTCAATGCATTTTCTTCCTCAGTATTCAAACATTATTTCCACCATATATTTCTGCTGCTATGTGAGAGCTCAAACACGTATGGAAGAAATAAGCAGCTTATAAATGTTATATTTTCCGGATTCATTTCCAGGTCAAATAGCGTACAATGTCGAGCTGGTTAACATTTTTCTACTGCGAAAACATTTAATAACACACATGGGGCTTTATTTTTAGTCTTTAAACACTTTTATGTCATTTTAAAATGTAGAAAAGCATTAATATAGAGTAAGATTATTAATTTATCTTCATATATTGCTTCTAGTTTATGAGACCTTCTTCCTTTTTAGTGCAAAACTTATTATGCACGCCTCAGGGCTATTTTAATATGAGTTTCTAATGATCTTTGATAGTTATATCGGGATAAATTTGAATGTAAGGTTAATCCTATTGTTTATTGTAGGCTTCACAATTCAGAGAGTTTTAATAGAGATTCAGTATAATTACCTACTGGAGAAACGATAGTAAAATCTAAGTAATAAGTGAAAACATTGAACACCTTTACAATATTTAGCAGAACAATATTATTCTACTTCATGATGACTACCCAGGAGTTAAACACCACATGGGCATTTAGCCGAAGTGCGAGCCCGAATCTTGGCTTATTTTTCCTCCATAACTTAGATATGCAGAGGACATTAGGACGGCATTAGGCACCTTGTTAGCAGACGTCGAGAGGCAGAAATGGATAGATAGTTGTCATGCTAAATATACAAAGTGTAACATAATTAACGAAGCCCTGAAAGTAGTTTGTTGTAAATCGATAACTAAATTGATTTCAACAAATTTTAATGTATCTTACATTAATTTAAAATTGACAGTGCGTTATAACAAACTAAATCTATTCTTGATTAAAAGCAATATTATTTAGAGAGAGATTTCTAAAACGTATTTCTTAATACGTACGCCACGCCAGATCCCTTACACGGTAGGCAGGGAGTACAGAGGTTCAACACGTTCTCTCTCTGGCTTCCTCCCCTCTCATAGTTCGTCTCATACACGCTCGCCGGTTACGGAGACTCCTGACCACTTGTGCTTAAAAAACTTTAAATTTGGAAATTTGGTTTTCGTATTGAATTTATGAAGCAATAATCTAATAGGGGTTTATGAGGTCTTGCGTTATTTACTATATAACAGCTTGTATAGGGTATTGTTGTTAAAAAAATACCGTTAAACCTATAGCCCTAAGGGAGGGACAGGCGTTTTATACATCTCCATATCGTCGACGAGTTAGATACTAATGTAATATCATCATCATCATCATCTCAGCCTATACTTGTCCACTGCTGAACATAGGCCTCCCCAATCGCTTTCCAGCGTAACCGGTCCGATGCCACCTGCATCCAACGACTTCCTGCGATTTTCACAAGATCGTCGGTCCATCTGGCAGGTGGTCGTCCCACGCTGCGCTTGCCAATACGTGGTCTCCACTCTAGAATCTTTCTGCCCTAACGCCCGTCCGATCTTCGCGCTATGTGGCCCGCCCATTGCCACTTCAGCTTGCTAATCTTAACGGCTATGTCGGTGACCTTGGTTCTTCTACGAATCTCTTCATTCCTGATTCGATCACGTAGAGAAACGCCGAGCATAGCTCTCTCCATAGCTCGCTGAGCAACTCTGAGCTTTTTTATGAGACCTATTGTAAGAGACCACGTCTCTGATCCATATATCATCACTGGTAACACACATTGACTAAACACTTTAGTCTTTAGGCACTGAGGTATTTTGGATGAGAAGATGTTGCGCAGTTTCCCGAACGCTGCCCAGCCGAGTTGGATTCGTCGATTGACCTCTCTCTCAAAGTTGGACCTACCTAACCGGACTACCTGTCCCAGGTAAATGTATTCGTCGACAACTTCAAGAGTAGAGTTCCCAACGGTGAGTGCGGTGGGTACGACATGGACGTTACACATTATTTTCGTTTTGTCCATGTTCATTTTAAGACCCACTTGTTGAGATACTCTGTTGAGGTCGCCGAGCATTCGTCCTAGATCTTCCAGCGACTCCGCCATGACCACAATGTCGTCGGCAAATCGAAGGTGAGTGATGCATTCGCCATTGATGTTGATGCCAAGTCCTCGCCATTCCAAGAGCTTGAAGGCGTCCTCTATGGTGGTGGTAAACAGTTTCGGAGAAATGACGTCTCCCTGTCTTACTCCTCTTTTTATGGAGATCGCCTTCGTGCACTGCCCTTGTACTCGGACTGACATGGTGGCGTTATTATACAAGCACTTCAACACTTCGATGTACCGATAGTCAATGCGGCATCGCTGGAGAGATCTAAGAACCGCCCAAGTCTCGATCGAATCGAAGGCTTTCTCATAGTCCACAAACGCCAAGCATAGTGGCCGATTATACTCCTCGGTCTTCTGTATAATCTGCCGCAGCGTATGTATGTGGTCTATGGTACTAAAGCCTTTCCGGAAACCGGCTTGTTCGGGAGGCTGGAAATCATCAAGCCTGCGTTCGAGACGATTTGTGATGACTCTCGAAAACAACTTGTAAACATGGCTCAGCAGTGTGATGGGCCTATAGTTCTTTAATAAAGTGTTATCACCTTTCTTGAAAAAGAGTACCACCACACCCCTGTTCCATGCTTCCGGCGCTTTTCCTTCGAGCAAGACGGAATTAAACAGCCTCTGAAGGACTTTAAGTACCGGCGATCCGCCCGCTTTCAGAAGCTCTGCAGTAATTCCGTCTTCACCCGGCGCTTTGTTGTTTTTAAGTTGGTTGAGAGCCATCCTAATCTCGTACAGGCTGTTGTCCGGGATATCTTCAGTGTAGTGTCGGGTTAGCTTGGCTCTTGGGTCTTTTACCAAGTCAACAATAGGTTCAGCTACTGAGGTATACAACTGTCCATAGAACCTCTCTATCTCCCTGAGCACCTCTGACCTATTCGACGTTACGTTTCCGTCCTCCGTCTTCAGCTTCGTCAACTGGCTTTGCCCAATCGACGCGGCTCTTGCGAACACTTTGGAGCCCTTGTTCTGCTTTATGGTCTCCTCAATACGTCTTGTGTTGAAGGACCGTAGATCGTGTCGCAAGGACTTCAATATCTGTCCATTGAGCTGCCTATAGGACTTAGCATCATCGGAGGTTTGGAGTCTCATGGTACGTCGCTCAGCCATAAGGTTTCGGGTGTACTCGGATAGCTTTTGAGGCCTATTTTTACGGTGGGGCTTAAAATGCTTAGACCCGACCGTATGGACAGTCTCTACCAACCTATTGTTGATTTCGTCCACTGATGCGCTGCTGTCTAGCAATTCGAAGCGGTTTGACAATTCGAGTTGAAAGTTCTCGGGGTTTTGGATATGTGTATTAGAAGGTCGGAGCGTAGACTTCATCAGACGCGATCTTTCCATTTTGACATTAATATTTAATGTGCCTCTGACCATTCGGTGATCACTGCCGGTTTTTACCCTGTGAATCACGGAGACATCATTAAATATTTGTCGCTTGGTGCTCATGATGAAGTCTATCTCATTTTTTGTGAAACCATCAGGGCTCATCCAGGTCCATTTCCTATGAGACGGCTTCTGGAAGAAAGAGTTCATCATAAAGAGTCCCTCCTTCTCCAGAAATTCGGCCAGCCTCTGACCCCTGGGGTTGCGCTGCCCATATCCAAATTGCCCCACTCTCAACTCATCATCGCCCCGTTTGCCCAGTCGCGCATTGAAGTCACCCATAATTACTGTAAAGTGTGCTTTGGAAGTATGTATGGCTCTACTAATGTCCTCATACATAACTTCGACCTCATCATCTGAGTATGCCGAGGTCGGTGCGTAGACCTGTATGACCTTCAGCGAATATCTTTTGGATATTCTGAGTATCAGGTACGCTACCCTGCTCAACACACTAGTGATGGACACAACGTTGTTTATGAGTGACTTGTGGACGATAAATCCGACACCACCTTGGGACTGCTGTTCGCCCTCCCGGTAGTAAAACAAGTTGCCGGATTTTAAGGTTATCGTGTCCTCGCCCTCTCTTCGGACCTCCGATAAACCAACAATACTCCACCGCAACTTGTTTAACTCTTCTTCCAGCTCAACTAGCTTCTCATCTGTCCTCAATGTGCGTGCGTTGTATGTCACCAGGGCCAATTTTCGGTTTTGGTGGTAGCCGAATCTCTACCGGAGATTCTTAGCACCCCTTGTCCTGTCGTTACCATGGCTGCTACCGTGGCCAGGACGAACAGGACCGCCGGGGACTAGGGGCCCGGTTTTCTTGCTTTCTTCCATATTGGTTGGGGGTGTTTGCCATACTCGCCACGCTTGGCAGGCGGGTTGGCGAGCGCAGTTTTTGGTTGTAAAAGTGTTAAGGGAACGCTGCTGCCCATTCCCTAGTTTTCCCTTAGTCGCCTTGTACGACACCCGATGGGATGAGATGGGTTGGTCCTATTCTAAGCCGGGAACCACGCGGCTAATGTAATAGGAGCGAGACTATTTACATTATCCCGAACACGATTCTAGAGTGCAGAATGCCACTGAGAGTTTCAATAGAAAATCCTCTAAATAGCCAGAGAGGAGGATAGGAATAAGTGTACAACACAAAAGAAAGGAAAACAAAGATATTTATAGATTGAAAAGGTATAAACTACAGATATATCTACAAATATACTACATGGTATACATTACCATAATATAGACAACATGAATATATACATATATACAAATATCTTATATAGGTAGGAAATATTCTCTAATTCTTTAATAGCACAGTTAGAAGCAAAAAAAACTAGAGCCGTTACGGCCGTGTTCCTCAAGCGGAGATGGCCGAGGTGTTCTGTGTACGCCCACTTTTCGCCGACAATTTTAGGTCCTAATGTAATAGAAAGTGAGCTGATTGCCATTATACGGGGCACAATGCCCGACTCCGGACTAATAGGTACTAAAAAACTTTCAATCGAAAAATTGGACTTTGTCAGACCTAGGATTCGGACCCAAGACCTTATTTATGTATTCGTCACTAGGACCACGAGGCAAAAGCATTTTATTACCTTATCTTATCTTGTTGTTGGCTTATCGCACCGAGGAGACCTCTAGCGCACGTCGACCCGATGGGATGTTTTGTGCTGTCCTTGCCCTGATGCTCTTACATACCTGAGGAACCAAATACTCCTTGTCCCGTGCTGTAGATTCCAGCAGGGGGGAAGAGCCTAAGTTCCTCTGGATTTGGATAGGCCACTCCCTGTTGCTTCATTCGCCGCACCGCCAATGCGTCGCAGTGGCAGAGGACGTGCTTCATTGTTTCAGTCTCTGTACCACAGTTCCTGCATACCACGTCGCTGCAGAGGTTCATCTTGTGTAGATGTTATTTTGTGCCATAGTGGCCTGTATATACTAGCGACCCGCCACGGCTTCGCACGGGTATGTAACGCACACATAAACCTTCCATCCATCCATTGGTGAAAACCGTATGTCAATCCGTTAGCTAGTTATTGAGTATATCCCGTTCAGGCAGACAGACGCGGCGGGGGAACTTCGTTTTTAATATGTAGTGATTACATTTTTGTGCATGTCTGAATGATCTACGCTGTTGGCCGCGGGGCCTTAACAGTTTACCGGACGAGATAGTGATTAGAGTAACATCCTGTTTATAAAGACCTGATTTTTTTACAGACGTAACAATGACAGTCCTTAAGTACTTACACGCTATCGGGTGACTGTACAGCCATAGTTCGTCGAGATATTTCGTAAGTTGGGATAAACCTTAACTGAATGTAAAGCTATCAACTAGACTACCATTATTTTTCACTATTCTTTATTATCACTTTCAGGCTAGATAAAGCTTCATGAGTGTATAGAATGATTCGTAGTCATCGTCTCAAGAAGGGTCGTATAGATATTTCAAAAACTATCAGGGGTATTTAAATGAAAATACAAAAACCGCCATCCCGCCTACATTCTCTAAGCAGGGATATGGCAGGTGCATTACATTCCTACATATTGGTTGTTTTAGGGTGTGAACCAATTGTCATTGCACCTACAGGGCACTGCTACTTAGAAATATTCTATAAATCTGTTAGGTGATCCATGCAGCCCTAGAATATTAATGCAGATTTTCGAATAATACAATTATTCATATAGCTTACAAACAAAACAGAGTGTGGAGAATCGCAGACGCGGTGACTCGGCCCTCTTAATTAAAATGTTTTCTTGGATCAAACCACTGCCATAAGCTACGCGAACTTTGTTTAGAACTCTAATTATTTTTCCATGCAACAAGCTGGCAATCGAATGACCCCTTTTTAGCGCGCGTTTTGGAAACACTGTAAGAGCGTTTCTAAAAGTACTGTTATCCATTTATTTCAGCGTGCTTTACTAATGTGCGTTGAAAAGGCGATCTTGTAAGGTAAAACTGTGGTCATTGTGAGTATTTTTAATCTTCACTGTTGATACATTCATTGCATTCTCATTCATACATTCTTTTTTTTCCTTTACATACATTATTAATTTTTTTTGAGAGTTTTGTTCTTTTAAGTGTAAACATGTCATGTTAAACTGGCTTCAAAACCTCTCTTATGATGATACTGAATGTTTAATTACATAATGTTTGTTTCTATGTTCGATGTTATACTCTGAACACAATACATAAGATGTATACTATATAACTGATACACATACACACACACACTGTGCGCTATTGAATTGTTTACTATTTTGTTTATTGTTTATAGAGACGGGCGCAAACAGGCGCAACACAGTTTCCACTAGTACAGTTGTTTTTTTTTTGAGGAAAGTCGAAGAGTGATGTTGTCAATTTGTTTTAATATCAAAAACTTGTGTTATTTCGACTAATAATATGTAATGTTGGTGGAATATTAACCATTATGTGTTCTTATATGCGCAGGAGTAAAGGTAATTGTAACAAAGTGATAAAACGTGCCTTTTCGATTTCCCTCAAAACGGCCGTCGCAATTGGTATGTAATTTATTTTCATTATCATCGTTGTCATAAAGTTCATCAGGGAGCTGAATTAATTTAAACAAACACTGGATATCTCACTGGACACTGGCAAAATACACTTAAAATTAGTGTGAAGCCATAACTCAAAGAAGAAGAATGCAGTTGTTTGCGAACGCTCTGTTATTATTTTCTGTGTTTATATTTGAATAAATAATCTTTGAAATCTTTTGAATCTTTGCGCTTGAGATCGCATAACATGACAAGCTACTTGGTAAATGTCAAACTAGTGTTTATGTGATGTATAATATGTTTTTTAAGTAAACGCAATTTATAGTTAGGTTCTTCGCGCAGTTGGAGCAAATGTGTACCGGCTTATATGTGTAAATCACTTATATTTCAATTATATTAATGTTAAGTATGGTTAAAGTGGCGTACTGTAAAGTACTTGAATTCAATTATTTAACAGATCGCTACATAAGCAATGCTTACCTTCAACCGACTGTTATCCAATTTATTCTATGGCCGATCCTTCCATCGAATGAGGGTAGGTACTTAGTAGGTGAACGGTCTAGAAAGTGTAATAGATGGCTTAGTAATAGATGCTAATTTATCTTTATTTAACTATTGTAACGTTGTACAATGAAATTTGATAATTAAACCAACTCAACCGTGTTCCAAAAAATCAAATTTATATCCTAAATGTTATCAAAATATTAATATTTTGATAACATTTTGGGTTTAAATTTAATGTTTTGGAACACGATTCTGTAATAAATGCCCATGCAGCTCTAGGATACAATAGTTTATAAATCACCCTACCCTGTCCCAATTCACGTTTTGTGTGTGTGTGTGTGTGTGTGTGTGTGAAGGATCTACGCTGTTGGCCGCGGGACCTTTAAAGCTTCACCGGACAAGAGGGCGAGCGTGCAACCACTATGCTCGAGCCAGAAGGGCAAGGGGTCAACTAGTTCAAGGGTGCCTCGAGGAAGAACGGCCTCGGCTTGGGCAGTCGCTATGGGGGAGGGCATATACTAAAGTGTCTCGCTGTGGTGTTCTGCACCGGCCGGCGGGCGAGGAATTCTTTGACCTCGCCAGCGAGGTCGGTGTCTAATCCTATGTGCGGTACCGTATCCGAAAGAAGGGACGTCAGGGCATCAGGAGAGTCGGTGAAAACATGCCGCGAAGGGCGATAGCGGCTGATAGGAGGGGAGTTAGGTTCGTAGTCGGCGGCGGCTACAATTACCGGATTCCTATGATTTGACGCGTTCGCGAAATATCGGGTTGTGGCATTTTTAATAAAGGCGCGAATAAGTTCGAGACCGAGATCGGAATGGCAAAGTCACTTTTGCGTGGCAAGTTTTTGTGGACTGCTTGTCCGGAGCTTAAGACGTTCTGCCTACTGAATCAAGTAGTCGCTAGTACGATCCTCGCACGGGAAATAATAATGTTGTGTTACAGAAACATATATGTATGTTTGAGTCCAGTCGTTTGTGTATGTGAATTTCGTGTTTCGTAAACGCACCCACAACACTTAAATCATTCCTAGAGTTTCCTTTTCGTTATTCCTCCTTCTCCATTCCATTCCTTTTCGTGACGCAACTAACGCGATAATTATAACTTTTAAATTGACGTTTGTTTACACCTCACTTCACCGGAAAGTCGCGCTACCAGTCGTTAATTAGCGTTAAAACTTTTTGAGATCAGAGAATTTTTAGTTCTCGGAGGACGAAAGTTGAAAGTTATGATAATTGGCTCGGTTTAAAGATCAATAGTGATTCGCTTTTTTGACCTAAGGCCTTACTATCCTACCTCGTATTATAAAATAGAACTACATTAAGTATTGATGTAAAAAAAGTTTTGTACATAAATGACTACGACTATAAAAAAGTTTTGTACGGACAGAATTTTGACATATTTTGTATGGAAAATCTGTCAAAATTCTACTGAGAGTAAGCATATCTATTCTGGAGTTGAATATTGTAATTCAAATTCAAATTCAAATCATTTATTTGTGGATAATAGGTTAGATAGGATGTTACATGTATATAGTCATAAGTTCTACTATATCCTGCCATGCATCAGGCGTACAAAATTATAAAGTAATATGAAATATATAATGTCATATTATTATTAAATTAATTTAAAATTTATATTAATGATCTTATTATTAGTATTAAAAAAAAAACTATATAATGCTATTTTCCCTCTAAGAAGTCGTCAATGGAATAGTACTCTTTGTCTATTAAAAAATTACTTAACATATTTTTAAAAATATTAGCACTACTAATTTCCCTTATGTGTAGGGGTATTTTATTATAAATAGTAGGCCCCATACAGACTATGCTTTTATGCATAAGATGTGTCTTACAAGGTATTGGGTGTATGGTATGTTCCCGACGGCTTCCTATAGGATATGTATTGTATATATGCATATTACTTTTTACAAAAGCTGCTACCTCGCAGATGTAAAGAGAGGGTACCGTTAGTATCCTTAAACCTTTAAATTTTCCTTTACATGATTCTCTCATTCCTAGACCAGTTATCCCACGCACACACCTTTTTTGAGCTTTAAATACCTGCATCTTATCGGTTGAGTTACCCCAAAAAATTATACCGTATCTCAGTATAGAAGCTACATGTCCATGATAGGCCGTCATTACCGCTGATAAATTAACTACCCTAGATAGTTTATATAACGCAAATGAGAATTGGTACAGTCTTTTGCATATATTTTGGATATGAAGTTTCCATTTTAGTTGACGATCGATGGTCAAACCTAAGAAACGCGTTGACTCGATTTCTACGATTTCTTTATTTGAAAATTGAATGTCCAGTTTTTCCGTTTTACGTTGCTGTTTGAAGTCCATTATATGTGTTTTTGTCAAATTTATTTTTAAGTTGTTCAATGTCAACCAGTTTTTAATGCAAGTCAAAGTATTAATTATTTCGTCATTTAAATTGTCCGAATTATCTTTAATAAATAAAATAGTGCTATCGTCAGCAAATAATGTCATGTCATAGTTAGTAACATTAGGAAGGTCATTAATATATATTAAAAATAACAGTGGTCCGAGAACACTTCCTTGTGGAACTCCATAACATACTGATATTGCGTCTGAAGTATATGTTGTCTCTGTAAGTGTCATAGGACATACTTTGCTTAGCTGCGTGATTTGCATTCTATTACTCAGGTATGATTTCAATAACCTATATGCATTCCCTCTTACTCCATAGCCAAACATTTTTTTCAGTAGAAGATCATGTCTTACATGATCAAATGCCTTTGTCATATCCATGTATAAGGCTATTGCCCTCTTTCTTTTATCTACTGCTGTCATTACTTTTAATAAGAAGTCATAAATTGCCATATTAATCGTTTTATGTTTTCGAAATCCGTACTGCTTGTCTGATAACAGATTATAATTTTCAAAGTAATTGTATAATCTACTGTAAATTGCCTTCTCAAAAACTTTGGCTATGACTGGTATTAGCGCTACAGGGCGATAGTTACTTAACTCATGTGGATCACCTTTTTTGTAGAGAGGTTTGACGATTGAAATTTTCAATTTTTCTGGATAGGTTCCCTGTTCCATGCATAAATTGAGTATGTAACATATGACAAATGTAATAACCGTCGCTACATCTTTAAGGATTTTAGTGGAGACATTATCATATCCAACGCTACTTGTACTCTTTAGAGATGATATTATTTTAAGAATCTCAAAGTTCGTGCATGGAAATAGATATATCGAATTGCAATTATTCTGATAACTGTCGTATGTGTTAATATTTTTGTTGCCCTCTGCATTTTCGGCGAAGTAAGTATTAAAAACATTGGCTAGCTCAGTAGGGTCAGTTATAATCTTGTTTCCGTAATTTACTTTTGAGATAGTTTGTCTTGGTTCATTTTGCAAATAGTTGTTGACAATATTCCACGTGGCTTTAGATTTATTTCTAGCATTTTTGATACAGTAATCATTTTGTGATTTTTTTGTAAGTGAGATTATTTTTTTAAGTCTGTTTGAAAATGCTTTAAACCCTTGTTTATTTGTTAATGTGGGTGACCGTCTATATTTCCATAGCAACTTCCTCTTAATACTGCTACATTTTTTAATTCCTTTAGAAATCCATTTGGGTTTTTTATGTATTAGTATTTTTACTTTCTTAAGTGGAAAACATAAGTCGTAAAACAGGGTAAAGAGCACATGGAACTGATTGAAAGCGTTATTGGCTTGAGTTTCTTCAAAAACATTTTGAAAACTTAAGTTTGCTAAGCATTCTTTGAATTTACGCCTGTTATCAGAATTATAATCTCGTATTGTTATGAACCAATGTTTTATTCGAAAGAATTTTTTAACGGGAAAGTTTAGCACTTGTGCCGTGTGATCTGATACAGCAAGTTCAATAACCTCTCCAGTACTACCTCTAATATTATGCGTTATATTGTCAATTCCTGTGCCACTACTTAGCCTAGTTGCTTGTTTAAATTGAAGCTTTAAATTATATGTAGCTAATAGGTTCTGAAAATCCATTGACGTTTTGTAACCGACGATTAAAGGATAGATAATATATAAGATGTAGGTACCGAGAAGGACCTAGACTATCTTACCAATCTTGACCAAATATACCGTGTCGTAGCTGAAGGGCAAGTCAAGTTTCCGTAACAGGCGAGCGCGTATGAGACGAACTATGAGAGTAGAGGAAGCTAGAGAGGTCTGTCAGGAAATAACATGTTGGAACTCTGTACTCTGTGCCTACCCCGCAAGGGATCTGGCGTGATAATATTGATAGATAGTAGTTAAAACCGTGATTGCAGTTATTGGTATTTTCTGAACATTGAAAAGATCTATCTATATCGACAAGCCAGATCCCTTGCGGTGTAAGCAGAGGGTGCAGAGTTCTAGCACCCTTCGTCCTTCGTCTTGTAACGTTCGTCCTCGTAGCTCCTTCGTCTCACACATCACCAGTATCCCGCACCATCTTACACGCCTGCCGGTTACGAAGACTCTTGACTCGTTCATCAGATATAACACGATCTGTTTGGTAAAAGTAAGATAGTCTAGGTCTTATTAGGTGTCTGCATCTTTCCACTACGTCGAATTTTTTTTTTGTTATAGTATATATAAGGATGGATTAGTAAGGCGTTATTCGGCGACGGTTTCTATCGATCTGTGTATAGACTACTCAGATAGCTGCAACAAGTAGTCGCGCGGTCGATTCCTGTGCTGTACAATATTGGTGCGACTTAAAAATTTTAGTATCCTATAATTATTTATAAAGCATAGTAATGACACTATGTGTGGACAAGTTTGAACAAAATTATTGTACTTATTATACCTATAGAATTCAATGCATCTTCTTATTTATACAGCACTAGCTGTTACCTGCGGATGCGCACGAGGTTATTTTGTAATTTGACATAGTATAGTAGTATTTTATCCTCCTGAGGAATGATTTGTCAAAAACGCTTTCAATTTGAACTGGTACACAAGGAAGACCAGCGTCGTGGCACTTGAGTTGCCTCGGGATTACGCTGAGTGTATACCATTTTAGTGCCACATGAAATTTTTATTTTATATTTATTTTATATGCTTTGCCGTGTATTGTGTGTCACTGAATAAACCTTTTTCTTTTTTTCTTTCTTACTAAAACCTTATGTTTGGCTGACTTAAATAGAGTTGGGTTCCTCATACAAACTTCCATCCCATATTGCGTGATTATTTAGTGAATAGGTAACAGACAGACAGAGTTACAGTCAAATTAATAATATTAGTACGGATTTCCAACATACGGTACTGAGAATAGGATGTGAGAGCTCATACAAACAAGTATGGAAGAAATAAGCAGCTTATAAATGGCATATTTTCCTTTCATTTCCACATCAAATAGCGTACAATGTCGGGAGCTGGTAAACATTTTTCTACTGCGAAAACATTTAATAGCATGAGGCTTTATTTCTAGCCTTTGAACAGTTTTATGTCATCTTTAAACGTAGAAAAGCATTAATATAGAGTAAGAATATTTATTTATCTTCATATATTGCTTCAGTTTATGAGACCTTCAGTGTTTACTTTTCAGAGCAAAGCGACTAATATAGCTTAGAGTTATTTTGTTATGACAGGGTATTAACCTTTAACGAGCATTTAGGATAACATTGAACTTAAGGTTAACCCATTGTTTATAGAAGGCCTCACATTTCGAAAAGTTTTATTGGGAAGTCGGTATAATTCCTAAAGAAAGTATAGTAAGACCAAAATCAACGGTGAAATAATTGGCTACAGTCATCTTTACAATATTTAGCAGAACAAAATTATTCTTCTTCACAATGCCCAGGAGTTAAACACCACATGGGCATTTAGCCGAAGTGCGAGCCCGAATCTCGGCTTAATTTTTCCTCCATAACTTAGATATGCAGAGCACATTAGGAGGGTATTAGGCGCCACGTTAGCAGATGTCGAGAGGCAGAAATGGATAGGTAGTTGTCATGCTAAATATACAAAGTGTAACATAATTAATGCAGCCCTGCAGGTAGTTAGTTCTAAATAGGTAACCGAATTGATTTCACCAATTTTTAAAGTAGCTTACACTAACATTAATTTTCAAAAAATGCTGTTAGTCTCGTGCGCTATAACAAACTAAATCAATTCTTGATTAAAAGCAATATGGAGATTTCAAATGCAGTTTTAAAACGTATTTCTCAATACTTACACCTACACGTACAAGTTTCATTGTTCATTATGGTTGTATACCAATTGCGCTTAAAAAAAATAATTTAATTTGGAATTTTGGTGTACGTATTGAATTTGTGAAGCATCTCATCTTCTGGGGTTTCTGGGGGGTTATTTACGATACAGTTTTGTATAGGTAAATTAACGCATAGGATATTGTTGTTAAAAATAAAACAAATACCGTAAGCTTATATATATATATAGCCCTAAGGGTGCGACAGGCGTGTTGTACATCTCCATATCGTCGACGAGTTAGATACTAATGTAATAGAGGCAAAACTTTTACATTATCCCGGGACGATTCTAGAGTGCAGAATGCCACTGACAGTTGCAATAGAAAACCCTCTAGGTAGTCAGAGCGGTCGGTAGGAAAGAAACTGTTAGAACCTTGTTCTCTCTATCTATCCGGCAACGGATCTGGAGTGATATAGAAAAACCCCTTTTAACACTGCTCGACCTAGGATTCGTAGTAAACAAATGAGCCACTGGTTTAACCACCAAACAATCTTTATGGGCAGCCTAATTTAATGACTTTAGAAGACAATTACAATGATACGACAGCTTTGTCCAATGGCGAAGAGCTTAAATCGCTCAGTACATCTGATCGAGCTGTTACAAGCTCATCGTTCTGCACTGAACACATTTTGTGTGGCCCACAAATATTTTCATTTGGATGTTGTGTATGAGTATGGCATGTTTGTAAACGGACACACGCACACAGGAACTCCTAGTGTGGGGCTACGTTTTTTTTAAAAGAAATATGTGCGCTTCCCTATCATACAAAAATGGAGTCTCTCAAAAAGACTCCTTCAATAAATCTTCCGTGAAAAGTCAACCATCTTTAGCTTCGTATCATAACGGTTATCACGGACTCGTCTATGCCTTATTTTTTCACCCCAAACGGACACATTAGGGTACGTTATGGGGCATTATAAAGGGTCATTAGGGCCCCACTCGCGATTTGTTCACGGGGCGATATACTTACGTGAAGTAACTACTTAAAATGTTGGACAAAAATATTTTGAGAGAATGCAAAATGTGTTAACGATGAAATAAAAACTTGATTGGTGATCATGAGATGTTGAGGTCAGACGAAATTGTTCTTAGAGCTGTTCTATTGTAAAAATCTAAATGCCCGCGAGCGTGCATAACTATGAGAGTGAAGAAAGCCAGAGAAGTTTGTAAGGAAAGTACCTGTTGGAACTCTGCAGTCTGTGCCTTCCTCGCGAGATATCTGGTGTAATGATATAGATATATAAAATTGTAATAGTTCTCTGGAGTATGGAATAGTTTTCTTCTTTAGTAAAAAACGTAGCTCCATACTAATAATTATTCTCCTGTGTCGTGGTTAAGTTTACAACATGATATTCACATACACAAGCACTTCACACTTCAAATATTTATTTTATTTTTTGCTTTTTGAAGTTGGTTTCCCTTTGTATAAAAAGATTTTTATTAAATTTGAAAAAATGCTTTTAATTTAGTTCTACTTTAGTTATACTAAACCCGCTTTTACTTTAGTTATACTGAACTCAATGCAAAAAGAATCATCAAAATCGGTTCATATGCAAAGAAGTTATAAAAAGAAATAGACGAATTAGAAACCTCCTCCTTTTTTGAAGTCGGCTTACATACTGCTTAGTTCTTTAGTAGGGTACCTATAGGATTGACGTTATACCCATAATATCTCAATTTACACATTTCTATTGTTTGTCGTTAAGGAGTGTATCTTCTAAGTCAAAGGTCCAATGCCAATGAAATTAAAATGGAACCACCTTGGAGCTGAACCCAATGCAAAAAGAATCATCAAAATCTGTCCATAATTGACGGACATATCGCTGAACATACATAAAAAACATATATACAACCAAACATGGAACCTCCTATTTGAAGTTGGTTAAAAAAATGTAAAATACATTAAATTTGTTGGAATCAATTCAGTTACCGATTTACAACAAGCTACTTTTAGGCGTTGCTTTTATAATGTATGTTACACCTTGTATATAAACATTTAATTACTTAGTCTTAAGAATTTCCTTAGGGCCGGTTTCAATATTCAACAGAAGGATAGATTTGCTTACTGTCAGTAGGATTTTGACAGATTTTCCATACAAAATATGTCAAATTCTATCCGTAGTAGGCAAATCTACCCTCAAGTTAAATATTGAAGCCGGCCGTAAGTCGGTCAAAGTCATGTGTTTAAAATTCTATACTTGAAACTATGTAAGCCAACCTTTAACATTTCTTACTTTTGACAGTTTTTCTACAATAGAATACATAAATAAAGTACTTAGTAAATACTTGAGTAAAAATATCTACTGAGACATGTTTATAGATACGGGTGTAAGCGTCTATGACCTACAATTAAGAATTGAAAATACTCATTCGAAACAGTTCGATAGGACTATAATACAACCAATGGGTATGTTATAAACATATATCATATAGCATTTTCATTTTAAAACCAGCAGCGCAATTTAGGTACATATGTACCTACTTAGAACGCTTTCAAAATACGTTGACTGTCCAATTAAACATTATAAAACAATACAAACATAGTTGATTCCTTTAAAACCATTTCTCTATTCATTTCCATAACTGGAAAATAATAATAATTTACCTTTTCTAAAAGGCTAACGAAAGTGACCACGTTTTCTCATTCCGTTTACGCTTACCCATCTTTTTTTTAAAACACACGGAGTCAGCGAGAACTGATTTAATCGTAATGACTGTGCGCGCTCGAGTATTCAGTCAATTTCACAAATCGGTCCCCTCTAATTGGAGTGAGGTAATAGCAAGGGAATGTTGAGCCACTAAACACGCGGCGAAAAAATTTCGTCACGGCTATCTTTTCCAACCGTGGGTGGCATATGTATACTGTCTACTTCTACTACAACTTTGTATATGCTTCGTGGTGTACATTCACTTTTCCCCTAAGATTTTAGACCAATTAATTCAATTTAATAAGGAGCGAACCTACTGTCATTATACCGGGGAGAATGCCAGACTCCAGATTGGTACTGATTTATTTTTCTATCGAATAGTTATCTACACTTTATCCGACTTAGGATCCGATCCCAAGACCTTGAGATTGCTACAAGTATTGTTCGCCACTAGACCAACAAGGCAGTCATACTAGAACGCGTAGAAAATATAATGTATGTACATGAATTTGTTTCCATATCTAGTAGGTGGAAATTTTATTAACAGCGTAATTTCTCTCATTTTAATTATATGTGTGTAATTAAAATAAATAGAAATTATATTTGTATTTCAATTTAGCTAGTGACTGATTGAAGTATTTTGGCATTATTTTTCCTATCAGAATTTCATGGAGAAGTTTGCGTTCAAATTTGTATGTTTCTGTGTTCGTGGTAATACATTATTATGTACTTATGTGCTTGTTAATGTTAGAGTTAATTTCTTGGATATATAATTCTTTCATTTTGTAGAAAATTAGATCCAAAGAAGTGGCTTAAAATATTTTTCAAAAATCATTTCTTTTATGGCCTCGAACCAAATTCAGAAAGTCCCAGGAATCTTATTGGCGAAAACAGGGAAAAATAAGGGGATTGGTCCAAGGTCGGGCTCTAATCAATTAAGAAATAAATAAGCCTCGGCCACTAGTGGGGGCGAACTTGCGCTAGTTAGATTGTTCTCCTGAAGTTATAGTCGCTACGTCTTTGCCAAAAATGTATGAAAATTTGTGACGCGAAATTGAGATGTTACGTAAATATGTTGAAGGAAAGAGTGATTATGCAAGTGCTTTGTAGGTACATGATATTATCTATTAAATGCCTACTAGACTGCCTCGTTGGTCTGGTGACAAAGCGCATCGCTTGGTGATTACAAGGCCGGACAAATGAAGTTTTTGTAACGAAAAACTTCTCTCTTCGAAAGTCCGGAGTCTGTAATTGTGCCCGGTATATGGCAATAGGCTCGCTCCCTATTGCATGGGACCTACATGGTTGGCGAAAAGTGGGTGTACTCAGTACACATCTGTCATCATTCTATTTTCGATAACCTTGCTTCAAAAATAATGTTAAGCCATTGGTCCCAGCGAAGACTAAGGCCTGTATTACAGAACGAGAATCCAGTGTTAAAACTAATGTTTTAGTATAATAATCGTGTATTAATATAATAATCGTGCCGTATGGGGACGGCATAAAAGTACAAACTCCCCACCGCATACGACCAAATCCAGTGCAAAAATACCGCAAACAGCGGTAGTTCAGGTAAGGCAGTTCTCCGGTGCCACATCGGAGTAGGGCTTGTCTGGGCTGAGTGTGGTCGGACGTAGGGCACCACTCCTTGGAATGGCGGCACCTATGGCATCCATAGCCCTAGTCAGTTGGGTTACTGCTGGAAATAACATCGTTTCCTGAAGGTGTCGTACTAGACACCCAAGGGACACTAGAAAACAGGGTGGGCAGTAGCGTCCTCTTATCTCATATAAAATCCCATCCATACTGCGATCGCCAACCCGCCTGCCAATCGAGGCGGTTATGGCAATTACGGCGATCGAATCAGAAATGAGGAGAGAGACAGGAGAACAAAGTCACCGATATAGCTCTCAGAATTGCCAAACTTAAGTGGCAGTGGGCGGGGCAAATCGCTCGTAGAACTGACAGCCGGTGGGGCAACAAGGTTCTCGAGTGGTGACCTCGCACCGGACGACGTGGAGTGGGCAGACCCCCCACAAGGTGGAGCGATGACCTGGTGAAGGTCGCAGGTAGAAGCTGGATGCGTACAGCACAAAGCCGGTCGTTGTGGCGATCTTTTGGGGAGGCCTTTGTCCTGCAGTATTATTATTATTTGTCCTGCAGTGGACGTCTTTCGGCTGATGATGATCAGTATAATAATCAGTTTTTAAAACCAGATTTTCTTATGGCCTTAATGTGTTAATCGTTAATCCCAGTTAGAAGCATTATAGGCAGCTGGATAAGGTATAACAGCAGATAAATGATAGGTGGAGTATGACCTATTTTCTTTCACTACCATTTGTGATTGCAAGTTTTTGCCCAGCACTCCCAACAGTGAGACAATATAACGGACGATTTAGCGCAATGGCTAAGCTTAAGCCGCAAATATTTGTGTGATCCACAATTATTTGTTCCGGTCTGGGTATTGGTGTATGTGAATTTTCATATTTGTACACACACCCACAATACAGAAATAAATCGTATGTTTAAAAAAAAAAATTAAAACGGATGGAAATAAAATGAAGCAGATTCATGCTATCCTTTTAATTAGTACTAGACACCATCACAAATGACTAAGCTAAGTCTTATATAGATACAACTACACTACTTTGGTTGTAGCATTTTGGCGGGGCATCAGAGGGTGTGTCAACATGGCGGCTCGGCTTGGCTAAAATTGGTTGATAGTTACGAGAATCGACTATCATGGCATGGCTTTGGAGTGGCTAGGCTTTGCCTTGGCTTGGCTTGGCTTTGGCTTGGCTTGGCAGGCTGACGTCACGTCCGTTACAATAGGCTGTCTGTACTAGCGATGGGCGATTGTTACAAAAAAAACTATCGAATGAATCGACAATTGTAGTTATACACATTCGATTGTCGATTCATTCGTCCTCACTAAAATACAATCGGATAACAATCGACGAACGAATGAAAATCGACGGTGCGTTGCCAACACAGGGTACAATCGATATGGGGGGAATGTTTCAATAATTTTTAGTTGATCAGTAATTTCTGTCGATGAAAGCCATGTCAATAAAGGGCTTAGGTTAAGTTGGAAATATCGACTGAATTATAGATAAATCAAAACAAATCTAACGTAGTCATAATTACTAAACTACCCTGCAGGAGATCTGGCGTGATGATAGATAACAACAAATTTCAAAGTATTTTTATGAATTATACTTATATACTAATAGTAGTATACTTATTTACTAATAGTAAACAAGTTTGGAATTAATTTTCTATAAGTATAATTCTTATGGACATCTATCTATCTATCTATAACCTCACGCCAGATCCCTTGCGGGGTAGGCAGCGAGTACAGAGTTCCAACAGGTTCTTTCCTTACATACCTCTCTGGCTTCCTCGACTCTCATAGTTCGTCTCATACACGCTCGCCGGTTACGGAGACTCTTGACTTTTCCATCAGATAAGACTCGGTTTATTTGGTCGTGGTAAGATAGTCTAGGTCTTCCCCGGTACCTGCATCCTTCCACTTTCACATTGTATATCTGTTTTGTCATTCTTTCCTCTGGCATTCTTTCTATATGCCCGAACCAACGGAGCATGCCCTTTCTCATCTTTACACCGATACTATCTTTTATACCTACTCGCTGTCTTACTATGCTGTTGCTAATGCGGTCGGTCAGCTTCACTCCGCACATCTTCCGCAGAGCTCGCATTTCTACCGCATTTATCCTACTTTCATTCTCCTTCTTACATACCCAGCTCTCGCTACCATATAACAGCGTTGGGACAAGAACTCCGTTATGTATGGCCAGCTGCGCCTTATGGCTTAAGTGCCGGCTTCCGAGTAGCTTTCCCATCGCACCATTCACTCTGTTCCCTGCACTCACTCTTCTCTCTATGTCAGCGGTGTATTTCCCATCCTTACTGAAGGCGCATCCAAGATATACAAACTTATTCACTTGCTCCAGCACATCGTTACCAACCACAATCCTTACATTCGTTCTGGTTTCTTCCCTTTCTTTCTGGTTTCTACTTATGGACATAAATTTTTATATATAAATTAAAAAAACAAGTCCTGTTCACATCTATTGAACGACGCCAAAACAATCGACAGTGCGGTCAATTCGTCTGTCGATTGCATACTCGTTACTAAAGTTACGCGCGCGCAGTCGAAACGCTGAGCAACAATCGACCAACAATCGAAGAATTATGATTGTCATTCGATTGTATTCGAATAAACGGAACAATCGAATGGTTCGATTGTTTTTAGTAATAATCGCCCATCGTTAGTCTGTACCCTGGAAAAAGAGATATATAATACCATTTTCATCATAAAATACAAGCACAACCATACCTCAAGCGAAGTAAAGGTCGTTTTAAATTAAGGAATCTTTAAATTGGCGCAAACAGCAAGGTTGAGACAACCCTTTCGTTATCGGCGCATAATAGACCCTCCAAATTAAATTCCTTAGTCGGATTATGTTGAGATATATAAAGGGTACCCTGTATTAACGGCCTCCTTAATAAGGACCTTGAAGTATTTGTAAACATTTTGATTAAACACGGAGTTAATTTTTCAGTTAATTAATTTATCGTTAGTAAAACATATTTGTAAATACATGTTTTAATGCAGCCAGGTAATGATGCAATTTTAAATGTCCAAACATAATATCGTGTATGCTGTTGGTCGTTCAGGAGTTTCTTCGTCAGGAGTTAATTTCAAGTGCCGAATCAGGTCATAAAAGTGGATATGGATGGAACTGAACCAACATGTCATATTTGAACTCCATAGGATAAGAGAAAGTTGTTTAAATTTAGCTATCAAGATTGACCTAAACAAACATTGCAAGTTGTAAAAATACGCTTTCACCCCCTCTAGGCGGGGTAAGCAACAGCTTCTTACAACCTACAGCTTCACCGACAATGTTGTCTGATCTGGGATTCAAACGTAGGACTTTGTGATCATTATCCGTACTATACAACTACACTAGAACAACGAGGACAACAATTTTTGTATGTCTAATGTTTACCAGTGATCGAAATGTTATATTTTCCGTTTGAGAAATAAACCAACACATTATAAGCCATTTTTAAAGGCACTTCCTCATCATTTTATGTGCCCAAAGGGCAATTTTGAGGCAATATGACAAGGTGAAGTCATTAAACACCCACAAATGCCCTTGTGAGAACTATAAACGCGCTCGGCGGTGCACCAAAGTGCCGGAACGGACATCTCGACGCGTTCTGCTGGAGATATGGTGTCTAAAGTGTCTCGCTGATTGCCTTCGTGTGTTGTGGACAGGAATCATATACCTGCGTTTGGATGAATAAATATCCCGCGAAAATCGACAAAATGCCTCATTTTATAGCGAGTAGTGCGGGTCGATCAGTAGGTTTTAGGTTCCAAATGGGCCAACATGTGTTTCTTCAAGTCTCTAATTGCAGTTTAGGGTTTGGAATTGTGATGTGGGAGTGCAAAGTACACCTAAGGTACACTCGCTTGGGAAATGAAGTCCGCATAATTTTAGTAGCATTATACTTAACCACATCGGAGCTGATTTTTTTTTGGTATCGTATATTGATACAACACCAAACAAAATATAACAGATAAAAGAACACTAAGTTTTCCGCCCATTTAAAACCAATTGAATCAATGAATGCAGTTCAATTTAACGGTACGTCATTCGGGCTACAGATAATATAATAATTTATTTATTTATTGAGTTCTTAAATTTACGCGAATATTACACATGAAATAAAACTATTCTACGGATTTTATCGCGGTCTATTTTTGATTTTTAGTTCCCGACGTTTACGACTATAATTAAGAAGTTTGAGGGTACCCCGGAACAACTATGCCTTTTGGACGTCTAACACCTCAGTCCCTCCCGTGACCATGGGTGCTGCAAAGCACTCGAAACGTCGGGAACTATAAATCAAAAATAAACCGCAATAAAATCCGTAGAATAGGTTATTTCAATTTATTTAATGTCTGAATTTCGATTGATTGAGCTTCTGAAATGTATGTGTAATCCACTGTAATACTCCAAATATGTAAAGCTCTAGCGAACCGATCAACTGTTAAATGGGCTAATATTTTAATATTAATTTTGATTGTGTTGTACAAAATGTTATCGGAAATTAAGGTGAAAGTCTTGAGTCAATAATTTTTGTTTTTTGCTCTACTACGGCAGGACCAAAACGTTGTCTTTTTCTATTTTTGTATGTTCCACCACAAGGTTCCACCGTAGCGCCTAAACTACTCATCCACGGATATATTGTAATATCCAAGTACTCATCTGATTTTGATGAATGAAGTGTCAATTGTTTATGGTCTAGATTTAGTCCAGGTGACATAGGCTACATTTTGTATGAACAAAATGCCATTTGTCGTTCCGTTCCGTTCTGTTCTGTTTTGTTTCATTTCATGTCATTTACGATGACATACGATAATATTTTATCTATCTATATCATGACGCCAAATCCCTTGCGGGGTAGTCAGAGGGTACAGAGTTCCAATAAGTTGTTTTCTTATAAACCTCTCTGGCTTCCTCCACTCTCATAGTTACTCTCATACACGCTTGATGGATGCTACATGCAAACAAATTGGGAAGTCTCTTTTTTTGCTATATTTTCAAGTGGGATGTCATTTGAAATAGAAGAACATTCTGAGTTCATAATTATATAGTTCAAAATAAAATATACCAAGCGACAGAAACACAATTTTACTATAGTTTAGCGTATGTACAGGGGGTTCCTGTGAACGCTTGGTCCTACCGCTTAGTCTAATCAATAGGACCACGTGAACTTTTCACTTCCTATAGGTCCGATTCATCAGATGAAGAGTGAACGAAGATCCAAAGAATCTCCATAATAGCGATGGGTGATTATTACTAAAAATAATCGAATCATTCGATTGTTCCGTTTATTCGAATGCATTTGAATGATAATCGCAATTTCTCGATTGTTAGATTTTTGTTAAGCGTTTTAACCGCGCGCGCGTAATGTTAGTAACGAGTATGCGATCGACAGATGAATCGATTGCACCGTCGATTGTTCTGGCATCGTTCAATAGATTTGAATCGATACTTTTTTTTTATTAATTTCCTGTGTAATAGTTTATGTACATAAGTATAGTTACTTATGTACATGAATTATTATATAGAAAGCTAGGAAATAACTATAATTCATAAAAATACTTTGGAATTTGAAATTTGTGTTTGAATTGGAAAAAAGCTATCATCACACCAGATCTCCTGCAGGGTAAGTTTAGTGATAATAACGACGTTAGATTTGTTTATATTTATCTATAATTCAGTCTATATTTCCAAGATAACCTAAGCCCTTTATTGGCATGACCTTCACTGACGGAAATTACTGATCAACTAGAAATTATTGCTAACAATCGTAACGGTTCCCCCTATCGATTGTAACCTGCGCGTTGGCGACGCACCGTCGTTCGTCTATTGTTATTCAAATGTTTCTTTTTTTTAAGAACGAATGAATCTATAATCGAATGTGTGTAACTACAATCGTCGATTCATTCGGTCCGTTCAACTGTACCGATGTCAACGGTACACCGAAACTGACCAGTAGTCCTTAATCGGTTAAAAATCTTGAAACCGCGGGCTAACTTTATTAATTAATTATTCAGTTTCGGTGCAGCACCATCTATCGGGGTATGTCGTAAACAACTAAATTATTTAACTTTATTGTTCACGGTGAAATTACGATATTTGTTCCAATAAAGAGGAATCACAATTTTTCATAGTCCGATTGATCGGACTACAGGATAATACGAGTATTCATGATTCAACTTATCTGACCACGAGTAAATGTGAGTACTTAAAATCCGACCGAGAAAGCGTGTGTGTGTGTGTGTGTGTGTGAGATGTACGCTGTTGACCGCGAGGCCTTTACAGCTTCACCGGACGTAAGGGCGAGCGTGCAACCACTACGCTCGAGCCAAAAGGGCAAGGGGCGACATACGAGGCGCCCTCGGTTGGGACAGTCGCTGTGGGGGGACGGGGTGCACTACTAAGTGCACCGGTCAACCGCCGGCTATGGGAAGGGATCTACGACTACGTCGACGTCGCCCGTATTCTGAGTGGAAACAATGGATGACAAAGCATCGGAATCGTAGTCGGCAGCAGCTACGATTAACGGATTCGCATGGGTAGATGCGTTCGCGAAGTGTCGTGTTGTCGCCTTTTTAATATAGGCGCGAATAGGTTCGAGACCTAGATCGGAGTGGAGATCGACACTCCGTACGAACCAGGGGGCTCCTACGGCTTTACGGAGGAAGCGGTTTTCAACCACTTGGAGTTTATCGATGTGAGAGGGGGCCGAATGCCCGAACACAACACACGCATAAGTCATGATGGGTCGAACGCAAGTTTTATAAAGCGTCACCTTATTTCTAAGGGGCATTTTACTCCGCTTGCAGATTAACGAATGGAGACGACCGAGCACAAAGGATGCTCGGTGACGGACCCGGATGTGCGGGCCGAAGGACATGGTACGGGTTTAGGGTGACCCCTAGATATTTGACCTCTTTGAACCAGGGAATGGGTCGGTCGAACATGGTCACTTGGCCGAGATTACTTCTAGGGCGGCGCAGGGAGTGGCGCGGGGTGGCACCTCTGGAGAAGAACACCGCAGCGCTCCTGTCCGGGTTCACCTCAATATTCCACTTCCTGAACCAACTCCCTAGGGAATTGGCGGTTGCCTGAAGGTTTCTGGTAATGAAACCCTTCTTCCTATGCGAGACGTAGAGAGCGGTATCATCTGCGAATAGGGCTAGATGCGCCTTACTCAAACGAGGAATGTCGTTCGTGTAAAGGCTAAACAGGAGGGGCGAGAGAGCTGAGCCCTGCGGGACTCCAGCTCGGGTGAAGTGGGGAGTGGAGTGCGTCATTTCGACGCGATATCGGAAGGCGCGATTTGACAAGAAGTCATGTATGATGAGCACGATTCTGTCCGGCGCACCCATTTGGTAGAGCTTATAGATCAAGCCGTATTGAAGGGTATTTAGCCCCTTACTCTGTAGCCGGGAATCAAACCTTGTACTACTAGCACCTAGTCAGGTATTATTCGTACAACTTTGATTTAAATGCCAGTAACAATTATAGTATTTATTCAATTAGGTATCGTTAACAATTGATTTACAGAAGATATACAAGTAGTCCTGCGCCCCAACATTACCACGACTTTTATATCCCTCCAGGGAAGCGGTCGTGCTTGACACATTTAGAATGTAGTGGGGTTGGTGTAAGCATGGCGGACGGTCTCTAGACAACGGGTGCGCAGGAGATGCATAGGTGGTCGTCCTTGTCCCGCGGCGTGTGGACAATTGATGCGCAGGCGGCCATCTAATAATGGGCGTGGCTAGCTCGTGACGTCAGCGATAAGTAGCCGATCACGCCACCCGACGTCATCGATCATACGATACAGTGCTGCGCTACACTACTTCCCATGCTGAGACCGTGACCGCGATAGTAGCTAGGAAATCTGACAACTCGTCCACTCCGTGTCCTTCTTACAGGGTCTTGATGCTTTGCTGCCGTGGGGTCTCGGGTTGCCTCTGGTACATCTCTGGCTACGTAAGCTGGTTTTAATCGGTCAACGGTGATTCGCTGCGGTTTTCCCTGGATGTCGATGACATATGTCTTCTGATCGCGCGCTAGGACTTTGTATGGGCCTAGATACGGCGCCTGGAGTGGTCGCCGCACCGGGCCCTGCCGAACAAAGTCATGAGTTGTAGTGCCAAGTTCTAAAAATAAAACGTTTTGAATATCTACATTCTTTATTTTAAGTTTATTGTACGATGAAGATGATGTCTTGTTTCAAACTGCTGTAATGGGACACGTCGTCGTCATCACTTTTCTTAAAGGGCTTAGATAAAAAAAACGTTACTTGGCACCGACTTCAAATATTTATTTTTTGCTTTCTTAAGTCGGTTTACCTTTTTTTAAAAAGTTTTTTATTTTACAATTTAAGGTGATGAGTGAATTAATTTATATATTTATATACCTATATTATATTATTCTACTTAGTTCCACAGTAAGGTATTTATAGGATTGATATAATGCTCATAGTAACTAATTTTACACATTCGTGCTGTTTGCGGTCAAGGAGTCCCCTGTGGTGTATCTTTAAAGTCCAAGGCCCAACGTAATAAAATTAAAATGGGACAACCCCGAAGCTATACTGAACCCAATGCAAAAAGTATCATCAAAAAAAAATTGCTGAAGGGAACCACAAACCAAAACATTATCTGGGTATATATTTTGTTTATGGTTGATTTTCTCAAAAAGCGCTAAATCAATTTGGATTCAATTTATATGGGACCACCTCTAAAGTATGATCTACCAAAGAAAAAAGAATCATCAGAATCGGTTCATAATTGGCGGAATGATCGCGGAACATACATGCAAAAAAACATACAGTCGAATTGAGAACCTCCTCCTTTTTTGAAGTCGGTTAAAAATGACCATAGTTCCCAGTCAGATTCTATAATTGGAACTATAGGAATAAACAGTATACTTGGTTCAATCGATCGGACTAAGTAGTCGGACAACGCAGTCACAGGGTTTGGACCGTGGTTAGTTTAGATATAAACTGATTTCTTGTAATAAGCTCGTTAAATACAGAGATGCTATAACAATATTGAATTTTTTACCTCTTTTAGAGAAGGCCGCATTCCGTTATCATAATAATATCTCTAATATCAAATAAGTACAATTTAAATTCAGAACAGAAGTATTATGAAGGTACTTTTACTTGGATTGAATACTTTAGATGTTTGTTTGGAAACGGGACTTCTTGTGTCTAATACGATATTCCAGCACAAGGACATACACATGTATACGTGGAGAAGGAATGAACAAAAAAGCATGATAGATCTGATCCTGGTTGATAGCCGTCTCCGAAGCAAACTACAAGATACGCGTGCGTATAGAGGCCCCACTCTGGAATCAGACCACTATCTCGTAGTTGCGCGGTTTAGTGGTCTGTTCAGGAAGTGGAGGCACTGGCGAGAGCGTATCCCCTTCGGAGACCTTGAAAGAATAAAGGTTGAAAAGTTGCAAGATGAGAGCGTGAGGAGAATGTATGAAGACAGAGTCCGGGACAAGCTTTTGACAGCAGGCTCTTCGGACTCAAATGTAGATGAATGCTGGAATAGCCTTAAAGAGAGTTTGGTGGAATCCGCGAAAGAAGTATATGGTTGCTCAAAGAAGCATATTACAGCAAAAGGTGATGCATGGTGGGATGCGGAGTTGCAAAGCTCCGTAGAAAGTAAGAAGAAAGCGTGGCAGGACTATGTATCTTCTTTGAACCTGAATGCCAGTATGACAGAGATGAGGAAAGAAATATACCGGCAATGCAAGAATGCCACTAAAACTTTAGTGAAAGAAAAGCGTGAAAGAGCCAGTATGATTGAGGAGGAGAGGCTGGCGAAGAACTTCGAGAACAACACCAAACTCTTTTGGAGCAAGGTGAGAAAGGCTCGAGGTGATTCGTCAGGCTCCAGAATGGAAAGGATAAAATCTAATGATGGTGACATTCTTGCAGACACACAAGCTGTGCTAAGCCGGTGGAGTGAATATTTTGGAGAAATGTATGGAGATGACCCGGATGCTGATGCCGCAGACGTGCCCAAAGGCGAGATTGCGGCACCAAAATCAACGGAGGACATCACTATGGAAGAAGTTGAATGGGCGATAGGAAGTATGAAAAACGGTAAAGCTGCGGGAGTAGACATGATATCTGCCGAGATGATCAAATATGGTGGAACATGCGTCCGGGACGCTTTCCAGGCCCTTGCAAACCTTTGCTGGAGGACCGGTGGAGTCCCTAGAGATTGGCGCCGCGCATTCATAGTACCCTTGTATAAAGGCAAGGGTTCACAATATGACTGCGCCAATTACAGAGCCATCAGTTTGATCAGCTTGGCAGCCAAGGTGTACGGTAAAATTATTGAACGGAGAATGCGCGTGAAGTCCGATGGAATGTTGTGCGAGGCACAAGGGGGTATCAGGTCTGAAAGAGGATGTTCGGATCAAGTCTTCTCACTCCGCAACATCGTAGAGAAGCATCTGGCAGTGGGCCGGAAGATTTTCTGCGGTTTTGTAGATCTGGAGAAGGCATTTGACAGAGTTGTGCGAAAGAGACTTTGGGACATTTTGCCAGAGTATGGTATAGACGGCACTCTGTTGCGAGCCGTCCAGTCCACTTATGTGGACTGCAAGACATGCGTACGGGTGGGTGGTAACAGGTCACCCTGGTTTGACGTTAAAATCGGCGTCAAGCAGGGTTGCGTGTTGTCCGCTAGACTGTTTATAATATATCTGGACAAAAGTATTCAAAGACTGAAAGCGATGAATGAAGGTGTACAGATGGGTGACTTAGTGGTAAACCATCTACTTTATGCAGATGACGCGGTATTAATAGCGCCAACAGCCACTGATCTGCAAACACTAGTCACAGTTATGAAAGACGACTGCATGATCAATGGCTTACACTTGAATGTGAAGAAAACCAAGATTATGGTTTTTGAAAGGGAAGAAACCAGAACGAATGTAAGGATTGTGGTTGGTAACGATGTGCTGGAGCAAGTGAATGAGTTTGTATATCTTGGATGCGCCTTCAGTAAGGATGGGAAATACACCGCTGACATAGAGAGAAGAGTGAGTGCAGGGAACAGAGTGAATGGTGCGATGGGAAAGCTACTCGGGAGCCGGCACTTAAGCCATAAGGCGCAGCTGGCCATACATAACGGAGTTCTTGTCCCAACGCTGTTATATGGTAGCGAGAGCTGGGTATGTAAGAAGGAGAATGAAAGTAGGATAAATGTGGTAGAAATGCGAGCTCTGCGGAAGATGTGCGGAGTGAAGCTGACCGACCGCCTTAGCAACAGCGTAGTAAGACAGCGAGTAGGTATGAAAGATAGTATCGGTGTAAAGATGAGAAAGGGCATGCTCCGTTGGTTCGGGCATATAGAAAGAATGCCAGATGAAAGAATGACAAAACAGATATACAATGTGAAAGTGGAAGGATGCAGGTACCGGGGAAGACCTAGACTATCTTACCACGACCAAATAAACCGAGTCTTATCTGATGGAAAAGTCAAGAGTACCAAATAAACCGTAGGTATGTAAGGAAAGAACCTGTTGGAACTCTGTACTCTCTGCCTACCCCGCAAGGGATCTGGCGTGAGGTTATAGATAGATAGATAGATACTTTTACCAAGTTAGATAGTCAACTTTTTAGATGTATTGAAATCATATTGAAATATACTTCTGTCATAAACAGATACTCCAAAAGTACAATTCTTACTACACAAAGGTTAATAGTATATCCATTCTACCGTGCAACACTTTCGAAAAAAATTTTCGCCCTGTTCGTTTGATTTATAACTACTTTGTAATCATAGAAACCTGAATGTTTTAGGTTCATAACTGCATAGGTGGGCATCGTAACGCGAACTGACAGTGTTGTCAGGGCAAAAAATTATAGTTTTTTTTTAGGGTACCGCAGGATTAATTTTAGGAAAAAAGACATGATATTTATGAAAAATGTCGATTGTTTATAATTAAGCAAAATATTTGGGTGTAAATTGCACCAAAATTTCGAAACGCGGTTTATAATGTACAAGGTGTAACATAATAAACGCAACACCTGAAAGTAGTTTGTTCTAAATCGGTAACTGAATTCATTCCAACTATTTTTAATGTATCTTATATGTTTTCAAAATTTGCTTCAAAAGCTGTCACTTCTTCAGTGCGCGCTATAACAAACTTAATTTATTTTTGATTCAAAGCAATACGGAGATTTCAAATGCATTTCTAAAACGTATTTCTCATAGGGGTAAAAATCTTTAAATTTGGAAATTTAAGTTTTCGTAATGAATTTGTGAAGCAATGTGGGACAGTTTCTTAAGAGGGCTAATATTATTTACTACATTCTCTAAATACGTGAGCCAGAGATTTGTTAATTTACTTGAGAAAAGAGATTACTACTAGTAGCCCATGGCGCAGCTAACAATCACGTCTGTGATTCCAATTTGAGGTCGGACAAAGTGTTATTGAGGTTTCTCTAATGAAAAATTCTCAGTAATAGTACGGAGTTTAAAATTATGACCAGCATAATAGTAGTAGTGAATTTGCTCCCTATTACATAGAGTTCTAACATCGTCTGCAAAACGTAAGTACGTCTGCCTCCCCCACTAATCATCATCATCATCATCATCATCAGCCTATAGCAGTCCACTGCTGGACATAGGCCTCTCCAAGTGCACGCCACTGGGTACGATTCTCGGCTACTCGCATCCAGTTTCTGCCAGCCGCCCTACGAAGGTCATCGCTCCACCTAGCCTGAGGGCGACCTGCATTACGTTTGCCAGTCCGTGGTCTCCACTCAAGAACTCGTTTGTCCCAGCAGTCGGTTCTTCGGCTAATGTGACCGGCCCATTGCCACTTCAGCTTACTAATCCGGTGGGCTATGTCGATTACTTTGGTTCTCTGTCGAATGACTTCGTTCCGGATTCTATCCTTCAGAGACACTCCGAGCATAGCCCTTTCCATAGCTCGCTGAGTGACTTTAAATTTATGGACCATTCCAACCGTGAGTGTCCATGTTTCGGCTCCATATGTTATAACGGGCAGGGCGCACTGATTAAAGACTGTCTTTAGGCTTTGTGGAATGGGCGATGTAAATACTCGGCGTAATTTCCCGAATGCCGCCCAGCCCAGCCGTATTCTTCTGTTGACCTCTTTCTCGAAGTTGTTTTTCCCCATCTGCAGAGTTTTCCCTAGGTAAACATATTCTTGAACAACCTCGAGAATAGCGCCATGTATTGCAACAGGTTCCGGTACTACATGTCGGTTATACATTACCTTAGTCTTATCCAAGTTCATGCGGAGATCTATGTGTTCGGAAGAATCGGCTAGGCTGGTCAGCATCTGTTGTAAATCCTGCAACGTTTCGGCCATCATGACAATGTCATCTGCAAATCTCAAGTGTGAGATATGGCTGCCATTTATGTTTATGCCATGACCTTCCCAGTCCAGCGTCTTAAACATATCCTCCAATGCATTGGTGAACAATTTGGGAGAAATAACGTCCCCTTGTCTCACTCCTCGATGCATTGGGATAGGGTTAGTCTGCTGGTTTTGTATCTGGATGGTCATGGTTGCGGCGTTATAGAGACTTCTTAACACTTGGATGTATCGCCAGTCGACTTGGCATCGTTGCAAGGATTTTAGAACTGACCAGGTCTCGATCGAGTTAAAGGCCTTCTCATAGTCCACGAATGCTAAGCACAGGGGCCGATTATACTCTTCGGTCTTCTGTATAATCTGCCGTATAGTGTGGATGTGGTCTATGGTTCCATACGCTCTTCGAAACCCGGCTTGTTCCGGGGGTTGAAATTCGTCGAGCCTTCGCGCAAGACGATTCGTGATAACTCTTGAAAACAGCTTATAAATGTGGCTAAGGAGCGAAATAGGGCGGTAGTTCTTCAGTTGGGTCTTATCACCCTTTTTGAAAAACAATACGACTACGCTCCTACCCCAAGCCTCTGGAGTTCTCCCGTTAAAGAGGACAAAGTTAAAGATATTTTGGAACTCCTTTAGCACCGGTTTACCTCCTGCTTTTAATAGTTCAGTTGTAACTCCGTCCTCTCCAGGGGCTTTTCCATTCCTTAGCTGCTCAAGGGCCATCACGATTTCGTCTAGGCTGATTTCGGGCATGTCTTCCGTAAAGTGGCGACTTAATGTAGCTCTAGGATCCTCATTTCCGGGATCAGGACGAGATGTATGCAAGGCGTATAGTCGGCTGTAGAAGTCTTCTACTTCTAAAAGATTCCCCGGCTTATAAGTGATGACGTCCCCACTGGCTTTGGACAACTTCGTCAGATGACTCCTCCCCAAAGACTGGACAAACATTTTCGACCCCCGATTTTGCTCGATTGCTTTTTCAATTTGTTAATTCGATTGTTGAATGCCCGTTGCTCTAACGAAGTGTTGGGTTGGTTTACACGTCGTTCCTTCATAAGCCGCAGTGTCTCCTCCGAAAGCTTCGTTTTCTTACTTATACGTCGCATTTCACAAAATCTCGTACCTTCCTCCCTGAAGATTTTAACTACATTTGTGAGGGCCTGGTCTACGTCATTTGTGGTTTCCATGGTAACGAATCGGTTCTCCAGATTTGACTCGAACGCTTCAGATCCTACTACGGTTTGGAAGAGGTTAGGCCGGAGCCTGGCCTTCATCAAACGGACTCGCTCGAGCTGAAAGTTGATATTCAGTGAGCCTCTGACAAGTCTGTGATCGCTTCCGGTATTAAACCTGTTGATCACTGAGACATCCCTGAATATGTGCTTCTTGTCCGTTATGATGAAGTCAATCTCATTTTTAGTCCTAGCGTCGGGCCTTTGCCATGTCTACTTTCTTTGGGGCTGTTTCTTAAAGAAAGAGTTCATCAAGAAAAGCCCCTCTTTCTCAAGAAAGTTAGGCTATACCTATCGGTTAGCTTAATAACAAGATACGCTACCCTGTTCGACACACTAGACATTTCTACAACGTTGTCAGAGAGGGTTTTATTGACCAAGAACCCTATGCCGCCCTGGGATAGCTGGTCGCCTTCTCGGAAGTACAAAAGGTGGCCTGATTCTAGGGTAACGGTGTCCTCTCCCTTTCTTCGGACTTCACACAGTCCCAGAACGTGCCACCTTATCCCTTCGAGTTCGGATTCTCGTTGGGCCATGTGCTCGTCAAGCCGTAACGTGCGTCCATTAAACGTCGCCACGGTCAGTTGATTTTGGCGGCCTCTCGTAGCCCGGGGATTCTTCGCACCCCCTACCCTGCCGTTACCGTGACCGCCGCCGTGATCCGGAATAGCAGGGCGGCCGGGAACTGGGGGCCGTGGTTTATTTTGGCTTGCCATTTGGTGGGTTTGCCCATAATCGCCACGCTGGGCATGCGGGTTGGCGATCGCAGTGCGTAACTCTTCGCATCGGTGCCGCTGCTGCCCGTCACCGATCTGTGGTATTTAGGTACGCAGTTTTTTTTTATGGTTATACCGCCATTTTTCGGTCGTCAGAGCCTCGTTCGTTGATTAGCAGGATGTACCACGAGCAGGTGAGGATGACTTGGAGGCATATAGTGGTATTTGACTTCCTTACACCCCCACTAATAGAATGTATTATATATAGATAGATAGATAGAGTACTCTTTATTGTACACCAGTTAAGTTAACAACTAATTACACACAAATATGTACAATTGGCGGTCTTGTTGCTAAAAGCAATTTCTTCCAGACAACCATTGAATGGCAGAAACAACATAAACAGTAATAGAGGGCAGTTGGTGGCGTACACTAAAAAAACTTAGATAATGCATTATAATAACATTACTTACATATTACAACTAACATATAATAACAGATAAATCTTAGTCTAATAGTAACAGTGCTCGGAAAGTTTATATGTGAAGATTGTAGACCAAATTTTTAAAGGACGCTAACTATTGTGCTCGTCGGACTGTCCACAGGCAATGCATTCCACTAACGAACGGCTTGATCAGTAAAGGATTTATCAAAAGAGTTTGTAGAATGCATTGCTGTTTTCAGCTTCAGAGTCTCCGAGGACCTCGGCAACCTTGAACCGTGTTTCATGAAGGAATTTAAATCTTTCTTTGAGGTAAGAGGGAGTTGACGGATTGAACAGAATACTGTAAAGAACAGATAATGTATGAGTATGCCGGCGAAGGCGGATTGGTAACCACTTGAGTTTTACACGATATACCACTCTCTTCCTAGCCGTTTCGGCCACGGCGACCACTGTATTCATTAATTGTTGTCAAGGCGTTGTTTATGTGCCTTCATATGACTATAGTAACCTCTCTTGGCCTTGAAGGTTCCCAAACATATGTGACACGTCAGGATACTATTAACCAAGTTATATTCCATATTAGATGGCGGCCTATTTTTTTGCTCATTACGTTTGAAGTCCGGCCCTCGTTGTTTGTCATCTTCAAACGAGTAAACACTCCGTTGCACCAATCGCAGCCACTCGGAATGATTTTGCGCAAGTACAATTTATTATATACCTCTGCCTATACATATTTTTTGGAAAAACGTATGAGCATATGTCTGTACCTCTATCTGTCCCAGAATATCGGGCAGCTTAATGGGTGGCTTGATAAATTTAAACAGCAGGGGCCCACAACACCTGCCTCCACCCATTACCGCTATAAGGGAATGCTAAATTGTTGCATTACATGCATTGAATAAGCCGTTCTAATGTCATACCAACAAGACCCTTATTTGCTTTGACCAAAAGCGGCTTTACTATGACTTTTCATGCCATGCTCGTGTAATGGTATTCGTATGCCATTGGAGTACCAACAAACGATAATTTCCCGAAGTTATCGTATCGCGCCGCGTCTATCTATCTATATCATCACGCCAGATCCCTTGCTAGATAGGCAGAAAGTACAGATTTCCAGCAGGTTCTTTCCTTACAGTCCTCTCTGGCTTCCTCCACTCTCCTAGTTCGTCTCATACACGCACGCCGGTTACGGAGACTCTTGTCTTACCCTCCTGATAAGACACGGTCTATTTGGTCATGGTAAGATAGTCTGGATCTTACCCGGTACCTACATCCTTCCACTTTCGCATTGTATATCTGTTTGTCATTCTTTCTTCCGACATTCCTTCCATATGCAGCAGAGCATACTCTTTCTCATTTTTACACCGATAACTAACTTCCGTCTCCTCAGCCTATTTTAGAGTGAATAGGTTATTAATGAGACAGCCAGCTACAACTTCGGCCCCATCTTCACTTTCCATTAGGTGAGCTAGATAACAATTGCTGTAGAGTCCTTAAAAAAACCTGTTGGCACTCTGTATTTTCCGCCTACTCTACAAAGGATGTAGGTATAGATCTACAATAACAAGTACGATATCGTAAAACCCATCAAGAGGACGTAACAGGGAAGATTAAGTTTACTTCAGTCAGTTTCAGCAAAAACTAAATATTGTGCACCTCCGTCACACCCTCTCATAAACAGACACTTCCGAACTAGCAACTCACTGTGAGCACAGCTTAATGTAGCAGCTGATTTATTCTATCTTAGCTATGCCACGAAGATAACTTACGCCACTTAGCGGCCGAAAACTATATATTACATTAAGTCATAACAGTCATTTTTATTAGCAAGAGAGTTTTAATGTTGTTCAGTTTGCATGAAAAAAATCTACAGCGCTCCTACCAAATACATTACGCAGAAAAAAATATGTTGTATTAATTGCTTTTTTTACACTTGCCTTGCTGCCCTAGCCAAGCCTGAACCTCCATTAGGTAAGTTGTCTCCTTACCCATGATTTAAGCGTAGAATTTTCGCGCTTGCCACCTGGTTCAGTTAAGCTGTAATAGCACACAGTTAACAGTTGTTTTTATACATGTTTGAATAAGTCATTCAGACACGCATAAAAAAGGAACTATGTGATAATATATAACGTTTATTTTAGATAATTAATTTGAAAACACCTATGAGACAATTAGTACCTAAAGTATCAATTTACCAAGTAGAGCAAACCTTAAGCCCTGCACCCACATTTCTCGAAATCGATTGTAGTTTGGGAGACCTGTGTCAACGGTAAATTATAAAGTGAACCCACTGGCATTACGCTGTGAGTGTAACGTGCTAACATGGTAACCCTACTTATACTATGGAGATATGTCAAAATACAACTTACACCGGCATTTTTGCAATATAATCCTTATGTTTCAAACAACACGGTCGAAGATGGGTGTGCAATTAGTTTTTTCGATCCATACATGACACCAAAGCTCATGAATAGATATTGCGATGATAAACTGCGGAAAATTGAAGTTGGACATTGATTTATTGTTTTATATGGGTTTAGAAAAATTGTAAGATATGTATTAATGAATAAAGAAGTGGTGAAGGTTATTTAGGCCCCTATTAAGTGAAATGTATGATCGTCAGTAAAAATTGATGTACACAAAACATCTTTGCCACCCCCGTTTGGAGAATAAAGGCGTGACGGTGTTGTTTTTGTATCATTAAACTCGCTCTCTTCTGCCTTGGATTACTTGTTTCAATGAAAATTTATTTAACCTAAAATCCCTATAGTCCTATAATTACAATATTAGTTACTATAATTTACAGTTACAGCCGTAGCAATAATTATGTATCAGTAAATGAAATCTGGCGTGTAACGGAGAAGGTTCTGACATAGTATAATGTTTAAACAGTTAAGTATCTAAGTTTTAGCGGCCCCAATAACACGCACACAGACGCACGCTTTTTACGCGGCTTCTTGGCAGGTCTCAGCGCGTGTACCGGCCCATTCCACACAAAAATTCCGGAGTACTCCAAATCAGCATCTCTGGGGTTTTTATTCGGTAGGTGCCCTGTAAAATGACATTAATGGCAATAGGTTCACCCCTATTACATGGAAAGAAAGAAAGCACGAGAGACACAATATTAAGCTGATGTAACACATATATATCAACAAATCAACCATTCAATTACAGAACGTTGAACGTCATCGCTGGCAAAAAGTGAGTGTACACAGTACATCTTTCTTAGGGAATATAGGCGTATGTAACGAATCTTATATTTTTTTTTTGTAAAAGTAAAGTTTTGCCAAGCTGCGCTTAGAGCGCGCCTGTGTGCGTGATTTTAATTTGGACAGCTAGCAAAGAAAGAAAGAAAGAAAAGGCATTTATTCAACCACACTCGCATAGACATTGAGAAACTAAAATTAATAACTATCATAATAACTAATCATAATAACAAATAAAAAAAGCTAGACAAAACATTTAAAAATATCAGAGGTTGTGTGGGGTTGAACAGGATACTGCCTCAGCATATTATTGCACCATAACGTTCGATCTTGGTGCGGCGCTGGTATTCTGGCAGCACCAATAAGGGTGACTTCAGAGATGCCAACTTGGAGTAAAAAGGAATAAATAACAGTACAAACTAAGATAATATAATCTACTGTTAACATATATTTACTGTAGGTCTGGTATCATTTAAGGGTGTTATGATGCAATTACGAAGTTTACACATTGATATTCACCCCAGGGTGGAGTTAGCAAATGGTTTATGCCGTTGTTAGCGTTTGATCCGCTCTGAAATATGGATGAAAGGTTAAAAGCACTCTCGCTTAGTGATTTTCAACCGCATTATTGAATATTTAAGTTGTATTGATAACTATTGCTGTTAGAATATACACTTTATATGAAAATTATATGACTATGCCTTCTTAGAAGGCTTCCAAATTGATGGAGAATTTACTACTTTACGGTTGATCCAATACAGATTTTTTTTAGTGGATCTAGAGTAAAGAACTGCCTCGTTGGTCTACCAGCGTATAATGCGCGTAGCGATCACGAAGTCCTAGATTCTAATCAAGCGTCGTAAATGGTGTAGATTTTCCATCGAAAAAATATTTTATTGGTCCGGACTCTGAAATGACAATGGGCTCGCTCCTATTGTACTTTCTTTCCAGGGATTTTCCTAAAAGCCACAACTATTCCTACTGCTGGTCCTCATATGGCAGAATATTCCTTCGAAAAAAGGATGGCGAACCGCACATAAGAGAAAATGACGAAAATGATCTAAAAAATCTTCAATCTAAATCAGGTTGACTAGACCCTAAGTTTCTTTTTAATTTTGTTCTATTCTTAATTGTACCTACACTTTACAATTCACATGTCTACAATATGATTTACATTCTTGAACTTAATTACAACTCACTATACTTTTTAAAAAATAATGTTCCTATTATAAACAGATACTTGACGATGTCTTTATTCTGGAGTGCAGATAGGCATGTTGATTTTATAGATCAATTTTATACAATTATATTACATCTAAATGAATCCTGAATGGTTGATCAATTGTATAAGGAAATTGACGAATTTTCCGTATCTGAATCTTTTTTCTGTGACATTATCGAATGTAACAAGATTTCTAATCATAGCCGCGGACGACTTCGTATCATTCATCAAAATATACGTAGCATCTCGCGTAACTTTGACGACTTCTCTATTGTATTGGATCAACTACAACTAGAATGCAATATCATTATTTTATCAGAATGTTGGTTATCCTGCAATAGCACTCTACCTGAAGTACCTGGCTATAACTGTCGTGCCACTCTAAAAAATCCAATACAAAATGATGGTGTTGTAGTCTATAGTAGGAATAATATTAGAATCACCGTGGAAGAACCAGCTCTGAATGATGCAAACTGTCTTGTTATAAAACTAGGAATTCATACTGTTATCATCGCAATCTATTGTTCTCCATCTCAAAGAAATCTTGATAATTTTAACGCCTCACTGGATAGTATACTCTCCCTCCTCTCCTCTTTTAATACCATAGTTATAATAGGAGATATAAATATTGATATCTGTAGAGAAGTTGGACATATCTCAGCGCAAGAATACCAGAACATATGTGCTAGTAATGGCTTACTTCCAGCTCACACCCTTCCCACCCGGCTCGACGCATGTCTCGATCATGTCATGCTTAAAACGAAACTACAATCACAAACTTTTGTGCTCAACACCACACTTACCGACCATCATGCGGTCCTTCTAGATCTATACTCTAAAACTGTTACTGAAGTGTGCCAAATAAGTACAACCAGGATAAATTTAGATAACCTACATCAGGACATTTCTAATATAGATTTTAACACATTATATACCATGGATGATCCTAACAAGGCAATAGAATTTCTTGTAAATTCAATTCAACTTTGTTTGATGCAGAACTCAGTCACGTCGAAACCTTCCCGACGTTCAAAAGTCATCAGACCCTGGATAACCCCGGGATTAGTGAGATGTTTACGTAATAGAGACCGCCTGCATATGAAAACAAAACGATCCCCACATAATATTGTTCTAAAAAAGTCTTATACCAGGTACAGGAACTTTTGTAATGCTATCCTTAAGCGTCTAAAAAATGTGTACTACATACTACACACTAAAAAACAACTTCAAACTTCTGGTAAAAACAACAAGCTCCTTTGGAACGTTATTAAAAAGATCACACACACAAGTAAGGACAAAAACAGACCTCTAGAACTTCTTGGCCCGGACAAAGAATCTTCGATAAACAATGTCAATAGCTACTTTTGTAATATTGGAAAATCTTTTGCTGAAACAATTCTAAATTTAAATCAATACTTTGCACCATACTCCCCCACTTCTTTAAATTCTTCATCTTTCGTGCTTTTGGATACAGACTCGGAGGAAATATACGCTGCTATAATGAACTTAAAGAATACTTGTACTCCAGGATGGGATATGATCCCTAATGGCCTCCTAAAACAATGTGCAACAGTTTTAGTCCCCCTCCCCCCTTACATATAAATTTAATTTATTTGAGACAACACACTCATACCGAATTTGACCGGAATCTATTAATGAAACGTAGGAAAGATGTGGTTTGTTCGTTACCTAAAAGTAAGCATGCTTACATAAAAAAATTCTTTCCCTTCCTAGGTCCTTACCTTTACAATAAACTCAATAAACAGCTATGTTACTATCAACTAAAAAAACAAGATGTGCTTTTGACAGTACGTAACTATCTTAAAAATCTAACCTATCTAGAAACGGAAAATCTCTTAATTGTCCAGGCTTAAATAATCTTACATTAAAAATTAAAAGTCAAGTTCAAGCTTTCAACGCATATTATTTCTTATTTATATTTTTCCACATCTTCTCACATACACTCACTCACTGACACTATCACACACATAAGGGACACACACATAAACAAGTTATAGTTTTAATTTTAATTCTTAAATATTAATTTAACGAAATGGTTTGCTGTTATATTTTGTCATTTTATCTCTGTATCGTCTTATAAAGTAGAAAGAGCTCTGTGGTCTGAGATACAGAATTTCTCCTAGTTCAGGCACAAAATCACATTAATTTGCTTTAAATTTTATTAAGATACTGTGTAACTTTATTTTTACATACAACGAAGCAACTGTACATCCTCTTTTGATACCAATAAAAGTTATTATGATTATTATTATTACATGAAACCTAAGGTTCCTTGTGCTTTTACAGCAGATAGTAACAAACCCAATAATATCAATCATCCTATAAAAATTGAAGACAGCGTGGTTAGAAAATAGGCCGCTTTGGTCATTGGAACAAGCCTCAAAAACAAAACAGCCTCAACAACTCAGTGTGTAGCCTTCGTTTACCTTCAACCTACAACCTACCCTCAAATATGCCCATTAAAAAGTGCTCAAATTGTAAGAAAAATATAACTAAGAAAGCCCCTGGATTGGAGTGTAGCAGGTGTAATAAGGTCGTACATGCCGATCCAGCATGTTCGAAACTATCTAATAAACAGCTGAACACCCTACGAAATGCAACAGGTATTGAATGGAGCTGCGAAGAATGCATGCAAAATATTTCTCGTAGGTCATCTTTCATCATACCGGAAGAAGATGCGGATGATGAGTCTGACACGGGTCACATCATCAGTGGTCAACCTACCTTAGACACCCACAAATTAGTTCAAGATATTAGCCGCGAACTTAAAAAAACCTTTCGTGAGCAGATGGGTAACTTAAAATCATCCATCGAGTACCTTAGTGAACAATTTGATGCAATTGATAAATCTATGAGAAAACAAGACAGCAGAATCAATGAACTTGAAAATAAAAATCAAGATCTTATTAACAAAAACAAGAACTTGCAATTAAGAGTTGCGGTGCTGGAACAACATATGCAACATTTTGAACAGAAAACATTGACCACATCAGTAGAAATTGCTGGTTTACCGGGTTTTCCTACCCAAGAAACAAATAAAGTGTTGAGCTCTATAGCGTCTAAGCTCGATATGGAAGAAATCGACATTCAGTCGGCTCGTCTTTTACCTAGGAACAGGGATAAGCCTGTAGTAATCCTCGTTGAAATGAAATCTCAGACCGCAAGGAACCAGTGGATAGCAGCTAGCAAAGAAAAACGCATCACTGCTGGAATCATACTACCCGAAACTCAAAAAGAAACGGCCGACAATCCCGTATTTGTTAGAGAAGCCCTTACTAAACCAATAAAAACTCTTTTATATAATGCAAAACTTCAACTGCGCGGTACGTTTCAATTTATATGGCATAAAGACGGGAAGGTATGTGCAAGGAAAACAAATAACAGTAAGATATATTACATTACATCCATACTAGATATTAACCAAATTTTACAACAAACTAATTAGTTACCTACTCATTGTCTCTTAGTGTTTTATTTTTTATTTTATTTTTGTTTTCTTTTTAAAAATCAGTTAACACATTACTTATTATTATGACCACATTGGCCATTAAAGAAATCCTTGATTGTACTTCAATTGATGACTACTGTCAGCGACTACCTAAGAAAACAGCGTTAAATTTTAATTGTATTCATATTAACATTAGATCCTTAATTAAAAACTATCCTAAACTGTTACAAGTTGTTCATAGTGCTCCTCTGCCTTTGGATATGATTGTCATAACAGAAGCGGGTATAACCAATAACATAGCAGATCTGTACAACATTCCTGGCTATAATATGTACAAGCAATTAAGATCTAATAAAAAAGGCGGTGGGATTATTATCTACACTAAAAACTACTTAAAATTCACATCATTTCAAATTAAAAGCTTTACTTTTGAAAGTCTATTTGGAACTCTGGGAATGGGAATTAATCAGAACATAGTTGTTTGTGCTATCTATAGACCTCCATCGACAAATAAAACCTTATTTGTAAAGGAGTTGCGTAGGTGTATTTCTCATATTGGTGTGAAACACAACTTACTTCTCGTGGGTGATATTAACATAGACCTAAAATCAATGTCATCATGCAGGGACTCTTATGTAGAAACACTGAGCGAGTATGGACTAATGTGCGGAATCACGGAATACACAAGAATCGAAAAAAAAATTAATATAACCACAAAGTCTTGTATTGATCACATATTTGCCCGTTTTCCTACATTAGATCTATACTCGGCAGCGATCGATCTAGTACTGGCTGACCACCGAGCTATTATCTTCACATGCGTAAATGAAGAAGCACCAAAATGTATACAGGTTGAGTCAAAACAAATAATTAATTACAAAATTCTTTTCGAAGAACTAAATAAAATAAAATGGAATGTAACTAATAATATGAATAATCCAAATCAGATTTATGACTTCATCCGTAATTCGTTTGATCACGCTCAAAAAATGTCATGCTCTAATAGAACATATCTCAAAAAAAGAAAACCCTTCCGTGTACCCTGGATGAACGGTAATATTGCTCAATTATGCGAGAAGCGTGATAAATTATTTACCCTTTGGAAAAAAAGTCCCAATAACCCCCAGTTAAGGCTCGAATACAATAAAATTCGTAACAAGGTACATCATATTTTAGAACATCGAAGGAACTCACACTACGCAACCTTTATTGGAAATAATTCAAAAAACCCTAAAAAGCTGTGGTGTATTATTAATCAAATATTGGGTCGAATAACATTGTCCATTGATAAAGCTATAATGAATGCCTTCGATTCTCAAGGGTTGACAGCAAAAAAAATTGCTGATAATTTTGCAACTGTATTCGACAACGAGGTTAAAAATATAATTCCAACATGTAGCACTAAATTGCTAAACGCAAACCAAAATGTGAAGTCAATAAACTCTAGTATATACTTTCAAAAAGCGACAAGTAATAAAATATATAAAATAATAAAAAATCTTAACTCTAACAAGGCCCCAGGATCAGATCAAATAAAGATATCCGATATTAAAGCAGTAGGTGAAGATATATCAATAGCCCTAGCAAACCTCATCAATAGCAGCGTCAAACAAGCCTTGTATCCCAATGACTTGAAAAAAGGGTGTATTCGTCCCATCTTCAAAAAAGGCAAGCGCAGCGATTGTGCAAATTATCGTCCAATAACTCTTTTATCATCTGTAGATAAAATAGTCGAAAAGTATATCTGCGAACAAATCCAGACCTTCTATAAAAAAAACAATGTTATTTACCAAAACCAGTTTGGTTTTCAAAAAGGTAAGAGCACTGCAGATCTTATTTCCAAATTTACAGATTAAATCAACGAACTCCTAAATGAGAAAAATAACGTGCTAGTTCTTTTCGTTGACTTTTCCCGTGCATTTGACACCCTCGACCATACTAAACTCATTAAAAGTCTAGATGATAGCGGCGTACGTGGACCACTCTTAAACTGGTGTCAGGATTACCTGCAAAACCGTAGATTCTGTGTCAAAATCCAAAATACTCACAGCCATAACATACCAACCTGCCAGGGAACAGCACAGGGATCTGTATTGGGACCGTTACATTTTTTGTCTTATGTTAACAATATGAGTAGCTATATCAATAATTGCACATGTTATCAATTCGCTGACGATACTTGCCTATTAATCGGTAAAAAGAATTTGCAAGAAGCAGCCCAGCTGTTACAGTCCGATTTTGATAACCTAATTAAGTGGTGTCATGATGCAGGCCTAGTTTTAAACGCAACTAAAACCAAACTTCTACATATTAAATCTCCCTACTTAAAGCAGTCTCCAATGACAAATATAATAGCCCATGAACATAACTGCCTGCATAACTCTTCTACTATTTGTAATTGTCCCACCATTGAGTTTGTTAATTCTTATAAGTACCTTGGGCTAATAATTGACTCCAAATTTAATTGGGGTTATCATATTGAGCATGTATGTAAAAAACTAAGGCAGTTCCTAGCAAATATTATAATTATTAAACATCGTATTCCCTTCAAGATAAAATTAATGTTATATAATTCTCTTGTAGAATCCTATGTCCAATATGGACTTAGCAGTTATGGTCGCACTTACTATACATATTTGGATAGCATATACAGACTTCAATTAAGAATATTAAAACAACTCGTGTCTCCTACTATTAACCTACAGTGTAAGGATAACGAAAGTGATATCTTTAAACATTGTAAAGCTTTGCCAGTCCATGTTCAGTTTAAATACAACCTACTAAAAGAACAATATTTTAATTTACAATTACGACACAAAATTGATCATCCTATATTTACGAGGGCAGTGGCTCGTGGGTGTTTTTGCCTAACACGAGCAAACAATACGTACGGCGAGAGAACTGCGCGGTTCCTCGTTCCTCGACTTATCAACAAACTACCCTCCTCTATTAAAGATAATCTAACGCAAAATAATATTAAATCAAAGCTAAAATGTTATTTCCTAGGTTCTTAGTTCGACTCATTGTGTGTGTGTGTGTGTGTGTTTGTTTGTTGTACCAATTAATGTAATCCTACGTAACTCTTTAGTTAGGTTGATAACGGTTGATTTCTTTTATATTTTGCTATCAAACAGTATGAAACATTCAAATTAATTTAATTTATATACTTTGTACACTCATAGGCCTGATGTAGATTTGTTTATTTATTCTTGGTATAAGTCACAAACCTCAGTGGTTTATATTGTGCCAATTATGTTAACGTTTTATTTTGTTATCTTTAATATTGATAAATAAATAAAAAAAAAAAAAAAAAAGTAATCACAGGTATGATCCCTGTACAGGACAAGTTTTATTGTAACCCACAATGACGATAGTGTCATCTAGTGGTTAGAACACAAGCCATTTCGCTAATTCGTGTAGATACAGGTTTGATATCCCCACACGGGGCAAATCTTTATGTGTGGTCTTTGGGGAAGCCTTTTTCCTGCAGTGAACGGCTTTCACCTGTGGTGCTAGTTATCTGATTTTTGTCTGTAAACGCACCGAAGACCCATAAAGCATATGTAATATAAGAATAATAATAATAATAAATTAATGCACGTTTTAACCCGCTAAGGCGGCCAAAATTACTGCTGAAAGATGACGTCATAATTCATAAATTCACAGGCGGTGTGCCGTCATCAAACAGACTTGAATTAGTTATATAGCGAACAAGGGTATGAATGTCGCAGGCCGTTACGAGTTATGATTTTTTTTTAATTATAGAATAAAAGAGTGAGTGCATTAGTAAATCAACGAATGATTGAGAAAGGAAATTAATAAAATCCGATCAAAACAAAACTACGCAGTAAAGGTTATGGGGATGATAAAACAGCTAAGATCTGAACAGCATAACGTCGCCATTGAATAGATTACCAATACTGTCAAAACAAATTATTATCACTGATCGACTATTGAATTGCAATAGCAGACTTGGAGCGCAGATCAAATATGTTGGTCCACCTTCATAACTGGATTTTCACAACCAGCTACGAAAAAAGATTTTTTTTTCATCATTCTTCTCTAAAAAGCTATTCATTAGTTGTTATAATATTTTAGATAAAACTGAGCACTATGATTATTTCATTCATTTTCTTTAAAATTCCTTTCACCCTATGACTCTGAGATATTTTTCGGAAGTTGAATTTTAAAAAATTATTCATTCCAAATTTCACGTTCTTTGAATTGGAAATTTCGCTATCGGGGAGTTAATGAAAGATAGTTACTGTATAAATATATTAGATATTTTTCTTGAAACTTTGAATCAAAAATCCGGATCTGGTAGCACAAGACCCAAGACGCAGAATCCTAAAGTGCCCCAAGGAGCTATAAGGTAAGAATTAATGTCTTTCAGCTTAAACTTTTCCCAGATTTTACACGTAAACAAAATAAATTTGGTAAATAAACGCGTTACGTGAGGGTTAAGGGATTTTTTTAGGTTTGCGCAGTTTTGTTGCAGGTAATTTAGGGATGTGATAGATGCTGGAAATATTTTTTGTTATTTTACTTATATTTAATTAGCTTTTTCTTGCGGTTTATAGTGTTCTACTCTTGGTTATAGGTCTTTTTCTCATTAATATAGCTGAGAGAGAATAGTTCATACTCCAACTCGAAGTACCAAATCCATGAACAATTTTGTAGAGACTGCTTGTGGCTAAGTGTGTAATTGGAAGTGGTAATTGGAACCAACGGATTGACGTGCCTTCCATACCACGGAGCCCCCCAAAAGTCGAAATACTGTAAGTATATATACGGTTTCCCATCTCAGACTAACCCAGTCAAACGCTGCTTCACCATGGTGATCGCTACAAACACTGTTGTACCACCCACACTAGAAATACTTCTATCCGTCTATATAATCACGCCAGAACGCATGCGGGTAGGCACAGAGTACAGAGTTCCAACAGGTTCTGTCCTTGCATTCCTCTCTGGCTTCCTCCACTCTCATAGTATGTCTCATACACTCTCGCCGGTTACGGAGACTCTTGACTTGTCCTTCAGATAAGACTTGGTCCTATTTGGTCATGGTAAGACAGTCTAGATATTCCCCGATACCTACATTCTTCATCACTTCTACTTTATACTTATATATGTATATATATATATATATATATTTACATTTATTTCGACCCTTCGAAGCTATTCTGAACATTTTAGTTCGTCTCAAAAAATGATACCGTAATAGATAAAGCCCAATTCAATCGGATAACACAATACAAAGGTCGTGGGTCCTCATCCAAAGGGCTTGTAACCCTCACTTTGTTATTGAGTACAGGCTGGTATCTTTTATTTACGACTAGTCACAATACGAACCTGATTTGCACACCTTTAAAATTGGATTTTAGATACAAAATGTTGTATTGTTTTTAGAATAATGTTATCAAACCAATATCTAAATGTGATCCCAGATATTTTTTTCAGTCTATTTATTTCTTTACTTATTTTTTTATTGGTATATACAGTAAGATAAATAAGGACCTTAGACACCTTGATTAGAGAATGACTTCAATATATCAAAATGAAAACCAAATTTAAAGGTTTTTACCCTTTTTTTGAGCACTAACAAGGGGTATAAAATATCCCAATTAAAAATGAAACTTGTATGTGTATGTGTGCGGTTTAAGAAATACGTTTTAGGAACACATTTGAAATCTCCGTATTGGTATCAAGAATAAATTTAGTTTTTATAGAGCTCTTAAGAAGTAAAAGCATTGTTTGCAAATTTAAAAAGAAATATTAGGTACACCAAAAATAGTTGAAATCTGTTCAGTTACAGATTTCAAACAAACTATTTTCAGGTCCAGCGTTCAACATGATACACCTTGTATATTTAAACAACTATTTAGATTTCATTATTCTGACACGGAACTTTAAGGATTTTCTGTGAGGAAGCGTTAAAGCTGTTGAAGCTTTAGATAGTTATAACACTCAGTTTGAGTTAGGAAAATTACATTATTGAATTGTTTCGTAAGAAATATTTATTTAATTAATCTTTATGTATGGTCGACTTTGAATACGACTTCTCTAGAGGATCTGGTAAGTTATTTATAAGAGCCGGTATGTGTGTGTACATATGAAATCGGTGTTTGTAAATATATTACGGCCTATCACTATAGACTGGTGGATTTAGAAACACTAATATTATGTATATAGGTAATACCGGACCATCAGTCTAAGTGACGTCACCTTGGTTGGTGATAATAGTTAAGCAGGGTTTGATGCCTTATGAGTGCTTGATAAGTTCCAGTAGATAACGGCAGTACGTGGCCACAAATCTCTCTTTAACAATCCGCGCTGATTCTACGTAGAGGAGTCGGACCTATGCCCTGTTTATCTAATGTTACAAGTTTACAAACTCACAAATTACATGTTACAAGAACTTTTATACAATTTCTTGTAAATTACATTTATCAAGTAATTTCACAAGACTTGTAGATTTTGAAAACTTGTATTTTTAATTTACAAGACATTGTTTTTGCTTAGAAACAGTGATAGCCTAGTGGTTAGACCGTTGGACTGCAAAGTCAGAGGTCTCGGGTACAAACCCAGGCACCCACCTCTGTCTTTTCGAAAACATGTGCGTATCAAAAATTAACGATCACTAGCTTTAACGGTGAAGGAAAACATCGGGAGGAAACCTGCATGCATAAGAGTTTCTCGAAGGTGTGTTAAGTTCGCCAACCCGCATTGGGCCAGCGTAATGGACAATGGCCTAAACCCTCTTAATTTGAGAGGAGGCCCGTGCCCAAAAGTCGGAAAGTTTCTTAACAGGGCTATTATTATTAATATTTTTGCTTGGTTGAAAAATGATTTTTCTACCGTATTATATGTCGGTGAGATAGAAAATAGGGTACAATAACTAGTCAAGTTGTTGTTATATATGTATGTTAAAAATAAAACAATTTTCAGATAATTTGATTTTGTGTGTAAATAACCTATTGTAATTGACGGAAAACAACAAAATAAACACAACTCTAACATTATATCTATAATGTGTCACATAGATTTAGAGTCAACGGAAACTCAACAACTTTTTCGTAACAAGTTACAAACTACAAAGGCACTTATGATAAATATAACCACAATTACAAGTGTGAAAAAGCACTTGTATTACAAGTGATATCACTTGTAGCTTGTAATTTACACATATAGTTTTGATAAACAATTTTTTGTAAAAATGCACTTATTTACAACAGAAAACGCTGGTACTTCATGCTTGTAACGTTTGATAAACAGGGCACTGATCTCCCTCACTCTGGTTTATGCGAGACTTTCTTGCCTAGCAGTGGTATCATACAGGAGTAATTTCAAGCGTAGAGTAGAGTAGTCAACGTATTCTCTATATTTAAGATAAAGTTTGTCGAATGATTTAGCGCAGTAGTTAAGCGCTTAAGCCGCTTTGCCCACTGGGTCGAATAGTCGCAGTTTTGATGCCCGCATGGACAAAATCTGTGACCCACAATTATTTTATCTCGGTCTAGGTATTTGTGTATGTGACTTTTCATGTTTATAAACGCACCCACGACACAGCAATAAATCCAAGTAATGCGCTAGGTTTAATTAAAAAAAATGCTTAGAATATTCTAATCAATCAGCCTATCGTAGTCCACTGCTGCCGTTGCACACGGTCCTCCGCCTTCCGCATCCAGTCTGTCCCAGCGACCTTTTTGAGGTCGTCGGTCCATCTAGCTGGGGGCCGTCCTACCTTACGCTTACCGAGTCGCGGTCTCCACTCTAGGACACGCTTGCTCCATCGGCCGTCGGTCCTTCTGCAAAAGTGACCAGCCCATTGCCACTTTAGCTTACTGAGTCTGCGAGCTATGTCGGTAACTTTGGTTCTTTGTCGGATTACCTCGTTACGAATTTTATCCTTCAAAGAGACGCCGAGCATAGCTCGCTCCATAGCCCGCTGTGCGACTTTGAATTTGTGGACTAGTCCCACTGTGAGTGTCCACGTCTCGGCCCCGTAAGTCATAACAGGTAGGACGCATTGGTTAAAGACTTTAGTCTTCAGGCATTGCGGTATAGGCGAAGCGAAAATGTGAAGTAGTTTGCCAAATGCTGCCCAACCCAATTGGATCCTGCGGTTGATTTCTTTCTCGAAGTTGTTTCTACCAAATTGGACAACTTGTCCAAGGTAGACATACTCCCGAACAACTTCGAGCATCGAACCATCGATGTAGATCGGTCCCAGCGTGACATGCTCATTAAACATGATCTTGGTTTTATCCAAGTTCATGCCGAGACCGACACCTCGAGAGGCTTCATTTAGGCTATGCAGCATTTCGCTTAACTGTTCCAGTGACTCTGCCACGATGACGATATCATCGGCAAACCGAAGGTGTGAGATGTATTCGCCGTTGATGTTAATGCCCCGCCCAGTCCAGTCCAGCGTCTTGAAGACGTCTTCGAGTGCATTGGTGAAGAGCTTGGAGGATATTACATCTCCCTGTCTTACCCCTCGATGCAGCTCGATCGGGTTGGTCTTTTGGTCCTGGAGCTGGACGGTCATTGTGGCGGTATCATACAGACATCTCAACACCTCGATATAGCGCCAATCGATGCCACATCGCTGCAGAGCATCCAAAACCGCCCAGGTTTCGATGGAGTCGAAGGCTTTCTCGTAGTCCACGAAAGCCATACACAGCGGCTGATTGTACTCTTCGGTCTTCTGTACAATCTGCCGAACAATATGGATGTGGTCTACGGTGCTGTAGCCTTTTCGAAACCCGGCTTGTTCCGGTGGCTGGAACTCGTCAAGTCTTCTGGCGAGGCGGTATGTGAGTACTCTCGAGAACAACTTGTAGACGTGGCTCAGGAGTGAGATGGGTCTGTAGTTCTTCAGCAAGGTTTTGTCACCTTTTTTGAAGAACAGAACCACCGCACTCCCGCTCCACGCTTGAGGTGTTAAGCCCTGGTAGATGACGGAATTAAAGAGACTCGCTAGCTTTTTCAGGATTGGCGTCCCACCTGCTTTTAGGAGCTCAGTGGTGATACCGTCATCGCCTGGCGACTTGTTATTTTTGAACTGCTCGAGAGCCACTCTGACCTCGTCCTGGTTGACATCAGGGATGTCTTCCGTGTCGTGGCGTGCGAGTGGGGCTCTGTGGTCGTCAGCGCTGGGTCTCGAGGGTTTAGCCATCCGTGATGCGTACAGGTCTTTGTAGAAACTCTCAATTTCCTCGAGTATCTCGAACTTGGAGGTCACGGTTTTGCCATCCGATGTATTAAGTTTCGTCAGATGGGATTTACCTAGCTGGCGAGCGAAGACTTTGGTGCCTCTATTCTGTTCAATCGCAGCCGCGATGGTGCGGGTGTTGGAACATCGGAGGTCACGTCGCACCAGCTTCCGGATCTTCCGGTTGAGGTTCCTCCCATCCATTTTGATTATGAGGTACACTACCCGTGCACCCTCTGCCCCGCTGTTACCGCGACCGCTACCGTGGCAGCGGACAGCGGGACTACCGGGAACTGGGGGCCTTTGCGTTTGGTGTCTTAACATGTTAGGAGGTTTTTGGCCTACTATACCACGCTGGCCAGACGGGTTGGTATAGGGTTTGTTTCAAATTTTCCTTTTCTGGTCGTTGATCGGATGATGTTACTACCTTTGGTGGACTCTTACCACCAGCCTAGCAAGAGTATGGCTACTGGGGCATTCTAAGTTTTTCTTTCGCTCCCAGCCCAGTAAGGAAGTCAATAAGAATATTCTAAGCATTTTTTTTTTAAATAAACCTAGCGCAACACTTGGATTTATTGCTGTGTCGTGGGTGCGTTTATAGAACAGAGCCTCCACAACCGAGCGTGTATAAGACGAACTATGTGAGTGACTTACGGGGTCCCTCTGGCTTCCAGAGGGGTCTGTAATAAAATAATCTGTTGGAACTCTGTACTCACTACCTACGTCGCAATGGATCTTGCGTGACGATATAGATGAAAAAATAATTTATTTAACCCAGAACCTAAAACTTACCAAGTATCCTACCTAATACTCATTCAAATCATCTGTTCCGATATCATAAGACCTTATTGCAAAAAGTAGGAACAAAACACATAAATAACGTCAGAGCTACTGAGGGATAAAAGATTAATATTCCGCGGTGTCGTTCCTTCAATATTTTACCGCTTAGGGGCTCCAACAAAACAAAATGTTAGGGACAATTCCCGTGGCTTTCTCGTCCCAGGATCTCTGCGGAATTTAAAAACGGTTTTTAATTTTATGATGCTAGCTGTAGAATTTTGTCAAAATTATGGGTTGGGATATTTTATAATGGTGGGCCATGAATGTTGGGTGCTTTTAATATCTTAATGAAATCTTTTTCTAAAATATTTCATGTCCGTGGGCTATAAAATATCGTCGTGTGATCGGTGTAGCAGAGTAGAGTTATTTTGAGTTTTAGCAGTTTTAAATAGGAAAAGCGTGTCAGTAAATGGATGTAAGTATTTAAAATTAAATGAGATTTACTCAAAAAAAGTTTCAGCATTTTGTAATAAATGGTGGAGGTTAAGACACTAATTCGAATACAGAAAGAACGGTCACTACACTTCTATCGTGAAGGAAAGCTAAAAAATTTTGTGTTTCTTTGAAAAGTCTCATTCTCTTCAAGTCACAGTCTCTCTCAAGACTGATGACATAAATAAAGTACTTCTTCTTCTTCTTCTTCAAGTTATGGCTTCACACTAATTATAAGTGTATTTTGCCAGTGTCTAGTGATATATATTGTTTGTTGAAATTAATTCGACTCCCCGATGAATTTGATAACAACGATGATAATGAAATTAATGAAGTACCCCACCGTGGATAGTAAAGCGGTGGATTCTTTACATACCAATTGCAACGGCCGTTTTGAAGGAAGTCAAAAACGCACGTTTTATCACTTTGTTACAATGACTTTCACTCATGCACATATAAGACCACATAATAAATGGTTAATATTCCACCAACATTACACATTATTAGTCGAAATAACACAAGTTCTGGAAATTAAAACAAATTGACAACATCACTCTTCGACTTCCCGCCAAAAAAAACCTAAATAAAGTACATACTGAAGCGAGAATTTAAAAAAAAGCTCGTGTCCAGAAGCAATCAAATAAATCACTTTTCCGGCAAATCAATGAAACCCGAGTTCAATTCCGACTAACCGATAACCTGACACGATGCAATTTAAAAAAACTAAATTAAAATCTCCCGTATTTGCCGTCATAACACCTGCCGTTTTGGGTTCCCGAAATTATTTTTAAACGAAACAAAAATGTCTGGCGTATCCTGAAACAATCCCGCCAAATACTCACTTACCCCGGCGTATTTGCGGAGTGGCCATTAATACGACAATGTTGCCAGCTCAATGAATCGAAATTAAATATAAAAAGATTTGTTATGAAATTCGAGGTTGGTAATAAAACGTTGGAGCCCATTTCGGAAGTTATCGTGATACGGTCGACTACTCTTTTGGGCGATGAAGTTTTAATTGGAGCAGAAATTGAGCGAGGCCAAGAGGTATTTATTATTAAATCAATGTTGAAGGTGAAATTATATGAACAGCAGGGCTATTGCTAGCGGCATGACTTCTGGAACGGGATAAAATTTATCCCCTGATTCGAGTTTTGTATGCAATTCAAAATAGTCTTGTTTATATGTCAATACGGTATAATTCTTGACACGGTACGCCGTGCAAGCACGTAGGATAAAACGACAAACGGCGTTGGCCATCTGTATACAGGTTTATTGCTTATCTTCTTTCGCTATCTGACTCATAGAACAACTTCAACCGATGGATCTAGAAGTATACATTTTTGTACAGGAGATCTTTACACGACTTAGTACTTAGAAAGGATTTTTTAAGAATTCAACCCCTAATTACATCGAGTACATGGCTAATTTCAAATAAAGTTGTAATATATTAACTAGTACCTTAGAGTATTACCTAGCCCTTAATTATACGAGTATGTCGGCATGGTTATTATCTGTGGCATATGGTACGCGAGTCGTCTGCTAGTTAGCGCATCGGCCGCGCGCTGACGGAACGCGAGAGTCAAGAGAATTTAAATAAGGAAGATGGACCGAGAATGGAGATTATGGAGAACGATGCGATGCGGGTGACATGTTGATGGAAGCTGTTTGATCTGGCGGGTTGTCTTGCCTTGTTGTTCATATTTCAATTTTTGATGTCGTGTTTTATTTGAATAAGTTATAATTATCTTTGTGAATAAATAACTGGCATATAATGTGTTTAGCTGTTCGAAAATCTAACCCTGGCCATATCTGAGTCTGAAGATTGTGCTCTTGTGCTAGTTAGTTTAGCCAACATTTACCCCTTGACTAAGAAATCAGCTTGATACCACTAATGGGGTGGATAGAGAAATGGAAATAGAAACTGGGAAATTCTTTAACTAAGCAATACTCATGAAATAAAACTATTTTTTCGGATTTTATCGCGGTTTATTCTGATTTTTAAGTTCCCGACGTTTCGTGTGCTTTGCAGCACCCATGGTCACGGGAAGGACTGAGGTGTTAGACGTTCAAAAGGCATAGTTGTTCCGGGGTACCCTCAAACTTCTTAATTATTTTTGTTTTTGTTGGTCCGATCTACGCTAAACCGCGATAAAATCCGAAAAAATAGTTTTATTTCATGTGTAATATTCGCGTAAATCTAAGAACTCAGTATAAGCAATACTCTTTAACTAAGCAATATAATTTACCAGACTTGCCCGGTCTTCTGTGCCCATTTATTTTCTGTCTGTGAACCTATCCTGAGTTAGGATGTGCCTTGAAAATTAATGTGAATTTGAAAGCTAGCTCGACCCAGTTGTTGGGTATCTTCAATTTCTTGTCCGGACACACTCATTACTGATTACATCCGGAGAGGGTATTCCTGATATCTTCCTTCCTATCCTAGAAGATGGTTTGAATATAAATCAAGTTTTAGCCTTTAGTTCACTAGTAGTTTGGAGTCGAAAATTATGGCATATTTCGTTTTGTTCAGCAAATAAAGCCTTGGTCAGTAACATTGGGCACATCGTCGACCCTCATAAACTGGCGTTCATAGCCAACATCTCATAACTTACTACATCTTACAACACTATGATGAACTTGTTGCTCATTCGTGGTTAATATTAGCGTGGTAACACCATTTCTGGGAAGGTTTGTGTATAAAATCTTGACACTTATAAACATAAATCTACATTCCAAGAACAATGACCGCTTCGCCAACCGGATTGAATAATCGCTTCCACACGAGACAAATATTTATGTGATCCACGAACATATCGGCCAACGCACCCACGACGCGGGAATAGTTCTTTGCATATTTTTTGCTAATATTTGCTTGTATACGGCCGGTTCCAATATTTAATGCAAGGATAGATTTGTCTACTACGGATAGAATTTTGACATATTTTGTATGGAAAATCTGTCAAAATTCTACTGACAGGAACCAAATCTATCCTTGAGTTGAATATTTAAACCGGCCGATAGTCTATTCCAATCAAACTTACAAACCATTAGCATTTTTAGATGTTGTAGTTGTGATTGCAATCTATAACAAATGTAATATGAAGGCGACAGTATTTGCGAAGACACATAATGAAAATGCTGTTCGCAAGAAATCGACGTTTTTATGTTGGTGATAATAGTTTCAGAAAGTTTGATTGGAATGACTATTGGTATTATTGTTTACCATACTTAACAGAAGGAGGGGGATAAATTCAGTGAAATCCAGATCAGATGATGACTTAAACGATAATTAGCTACCATACCATAAGCCGTGATCACACATTCCAGTAAGCCCAGTAGGTATCTTCCGGAAAAGCTTAATCATACTTCAAACTTAACTCATTGTAAAACTTTACTTTGATTATGACGTAATATGACGTAAGCAGTTCTAATGACGTCACAAGTTGCAACGTCACCCATATCTCGCAGTCGTCTTCTTCGCGGGCAAGACCGCCATTGTTTTGCCAGTTTTGTTATAATGTGTGTCGCGACCTTAATTACCTTGTTTATGTAGGGGTTGAAGGGAAGAACCCATTGTAATGAAATCGATGTTCTACCCGAACTTACTGATGTGCATTTATGTTTATCAGTTTTGAAATATTCATCCTAAGCTTCTCTTAGGAAGGTATAGTGATCAATTTTTAAGATGAGTCATTTCAAAATATCTTCCTCACCTCGCATTCAAATACTTTTTACCCAAATATCGTCTCCATGAAGTGAAGCGCCAAGAGCTGACACTTTTCGGTTATGCTATACCGTTTTACTTCACTTCCTCGACACAGTGGCAGGGAGACTTTAAGATCTTCACGCCGGTGCCCTTCTCTTATGCTTCGCTTAATGGGGCATGCCTTGCCCAATTTTTTTCCTAAGATTACAGTTTGATACAACTCCCGTCTTACAATTTGAGGCTTCTTTCTTGGAGGGACAATCCAATTTTATTTGCTACAGTTCACAGCTACGTCCCACGCGTTCACACTACGTTCAATATTAAAATTATAATACACAACGTCCAAAATACCGTTTCTCACATTAATTTCTGCTCCAGCTACCTGCAATGAAAAATAACTTCCAATACCAATAAGTGGGACGTGAGATCCAGTGCAATCCGACCGGAAAATTAATGCTTGAATAAATACGGGAGAACTTGACGATAATAATTATTGTGTACTGAAATATCGACGCGTCTGATCCATTGTGATGCTCGCACAGTAACGTGGGTACTTATCGTACAGTTCTTGGGTACTTTGAACTGTCTCTGTCAAATACAAAGAACTAGAACGCGCAGGAAGATCATGGTGAAATAATGGAACCAATTTGTGATAGAGCTAATGACATGCTAATAATATATGCTATACATCTTGATGGCAAAGTAGCACATGTACTATTTTGAACACACGGCATACCCTTAGGTGATTTCCAAAAGCCCACGTAATATCTCTATTTTTTTAAACTTTGGTGGTAAAAGCTAGAATTTGTATGTCCATTGTGTACACGCTATAAAAAATTAAAAACATAACCGTTTTAATTATGATTTTCAATAATTCAGTAATATGATTTTAATTAACCCATTAAACAAAACATTGACGCCATCTCCCATCGTAATTTTGATTATAAATTATGTACAGTCAAACAAGGATCTTTTGGCCCGCGGTCAAAATCGAAACTAATGCTGGCATCAAGTGAAATGTTACAACGTGACAGTCGCAGAGATGTCGTTTGTTATAAAATTTACCCAAGTCCTTTTTTTTAATTAGTAATGCTGTTGAAACCTGTTGGAATATAGTCTAACCTGTCAGAAGACGTAGAAAATTTTTACTAAATGGCAACCTTAATTTCCCTGTCAATGTTATCAATGGGCCAAAACATCCATGTCGGTTTTTTGGCGGGAAATCAAAGAGTGATATTGTCAATTTGTTTCAATTTCCAAAACTTGTATTATTTCGAATTATAATGTGTAATGTTGGTGGAATATTAACCATTATGTATTCCTATATGTGCATGAGTGAAGGTAATTGTAACAAAGTGATAAAACGTGCCTTTTCAATTACCCTCAAAACGGCCGTCGCAATTGGTATGTAAAGTGTCCATCACTTTACTATCCAGGGTGGGGCACTTCATCAATTTCATAATCATCTTTGTCATCAAGTTCATTGGGAGTTGAATTTATTTAGAAATGAATATTCGTAAACTTTGTACAATGGTATAATGTAAACGCAATTGCCACAAAAAAAAAAAACATCCTTATCGCACTACTAGTATAATGTGAGTAGTATTATTAAACTAGGTTTAGCTTTATAGAGATTAATCGTTGGATTTGTTAAACATTTCATAAGACAAGAATAAATAAACTCGAAACTATGGTAAAACCACTTTTATAACTATCACAATTTTATTGGCGCTTTTATATTTATGGATAATAATATAAAATCTAACCGATTTTATTCGAAAAAATCATACCGATTCCAGTTATTGCAAGGAAACAACACTTCTTGGAAGCTTCACGGAATACCATTACGTTTAATCAATTTCCAAAATCGTTTCCTCATACGAAAAACATAAATTCATGTTTTTATGATGGCATAATTGAATAACAACAAACAATACCTCCCATAAAACCGGTAGATATTTTGTACCAAAGTAAAATTAAGGAAGAAATTTATTAAAAAGCAATATCCTGTTTATAAAAATTGGCTATTTAATGGCAAGCGATGCGGGTTTCGCAGCAAATTAGCTGTTTGATTATGCGAAGATAACGACCGACGTTGGAGGCACCCTCGAGGTAATGCTCATATTTATAATTTGATGATAGCAAAGTGACTTCCCATTTTAGTCGCTTAATAAGCAAGAGAAACTGAGAAAGTCGTAACAAGGAGAGTTTTGGATTTGTGTTTCTCAATCAGTATTGTGAAGATTCTTTGATAGATAATTTTACTTATGTGCTGTAAATATTTTCAATTAGGAGGGATTGAGTGTGTCAAAGAAGGATTTTAAAAATGTATGGTGAAAGATGAACACGTTAAGAATTTAAGTATTAAATTGTACGGGGTTGATTTATATGATATTTAATCAAATTAAGTGAAAATGATATTGATTTCTGATAATCCAAAAGGCGATTCCTGCCTCGTTGTTCTAGCGATGCGCTTTGCGCTTTGTGATCGCGAGGCCCTGGGTTCAAATCCTAAGTCGGACAAATGTAGTTTTTCTAATGAAAACTCCCAGTATGAGTCCGAAGTCTGTAATTGTGCTCGGTATATGGCATCGTTGGCGAAAAGTGGGTGTATTCAGTACACCTCTGCCACCACCACTTGGGGAATATAGGCGTGACGGTAATGATAACAGATTGATATTCTAATGTTAACTGTGCATTGACCGAGCGGCGCACGAACCACCTGGTTTGCTGGCGTAAGCACAATTTGATAGTGGTCGATTCCATAAACCCAAACATAGCAGGAACACATAGAGCGGGATCACGAGGTTCAAATTCTAGATAAATATGGTTTTCTACCGAAAAATCCTCAGTAGCTGTTCAAAGTTTAGAATGATGCCCGTCTCATATTGCATTAGGACCGATCATCATCGGCAAGATTATATGGATCTAACATTATATGAGAAGAGCATAACTCTGCCGCTCCCGTTCGGGGAACATAGGAGTGACGGTGTGTTTATAAGTTTTATATTATTTTTTGAAAAGTAAAGACTGATAACAAACATGAAGGACGACATAGTTGGAAGCACATTCTTCCGTTTACTTTCTCTGTGAGGTTTCCTTTCATAAATGTTTCATAAGCAGGAACTTTATATTCGACGGACGATTTAGCGCAGTTGTTAAGAGCTTTAGCCGCTCCGCCCACTGTCTAATAGTCGCGGGTTCGATTCCCGCACGGGACAAATCGTTGTGTGATCTACAATTATTTGTTCCGGTCTGGGTATTTGTGTCTGTGAATTTTCATGTTTGTAATCGCACCCACGATACAGGAATAAATCCTAGTGTGGGGCTACGTTTAAAAAATTTACCTTAGGAAAAATACGCACATTTCCCGAAATCCTATGAAAAAACACTTTGCATGGCACTTAGATACTTCGAAAGCAAATGCAATCGCAATTTCGCGTAACGAATGGACGTAGTCACGTAAAATATTGTTTGTGCTCGCCCCTCCTTGCCGCGACCTTGTGGCTGCATGCACCTGGGAATGAGTTATATCCGTAGGTTTATAACGGTAACCTACAGAGATGGTTTATATCCGAGGAAAATTACGACAAAATCGAAACGATTTTTCGTCTGATGCGAATCTTACCGTATATACTAGCTGTAACATTATTAACGCAACACCTGAAAGAACTTTGTTTTAAATTGGTAACTGAATCCATTACAACAAGCTTCAATGTATCTTACATTTTTTTATTTGCAAAAAATGCTGTTACTTCTTCAGTGCGCTATAACTAATTTTATTCTTGATTCAAAGCAATACGGAGATTTCAAATGTATTTCTCAAAACGCACTCATTTACATACACGTTTCATTGTTAATTGCGGTATTAGAAGTTAAAAAAGGGTAAAAAACTTTAAATTTTAAAATTTCGCTTTCGTATTGAATTTGCCGCGTGGTTCCCGGCTTAGAATAGGACCAACCCATCTCATCCCATCGGGTGTCGTACAAGGCGACTAAGGGAAAACTAGGGAATGGGCAGCAGCGTTCCCTTAACACTTTTACAACCAAAAACTGCGCTCGCCAACCCGCCTGCCAAGCGTGGCGAGTATGGCAAACACCCCCAACCAATATGGAAGAAAGCAAGAAAACCAGGCCCCTAGTCCCCGGCGGTCCTGTTCGTCCTGGCCACGGTAGCAGCCATGGTAACGACAGGACAAGGGGTGCTAAGAATCTCCGGCAGAGATTCGGCTACCACCAAAACCGAAAATTGGCCCTGGTGACATACAACGCACGCACATTGAGGACAGATGAGAAGCTAGTTGAGCTGGAAGAAGAGTTAAACAAGTTGCGGTGGAGTATTGTTGGTTTATCGGAGGTCCGAAGAGAGGGCGAGGACACGATAACCTTAAAATCCGGCAACTTGTTTTACTACCGGGAGGGCGAACAGCAGTCCCAAGGTGGTGTCGGATTTATCGTCCACAAGTCACTCATAAACAACGTTGTGTCCATCACTAGTGTGTCGAGCAGGGTAGCGTACCTGATACTCAGAATATCCAAAAGATATTCGCTGAAGGTCATACAGGTCTACGCACCGACCTCGGCATACTCAGATGATGAGGTCAAAGTTATGTATGAGGACATTAGTAGAGCCATACATACTTCCAAAGCACACTTTACAGTAATTATGGGTGACTTCAATGCGCGACTGGGCAAACGGGGCGATGATGAGTTGAGAGTGGGGCAATTTGGATATGGGCAGCGCAACCCCAGGGGTCAGAGGCTGGCCGAATTTCTGGAGAAGGAGGGACTCTTTATGATGAACTCTTTCTTCCAGAAGCCGTCTCATAGGAAATGGACCTGGATGAGCCCTGATGGTTTCACAAAAAATGAGATAGACTTCATCATGAGCACCAAGCGACAAATATTTAATGATGTCTCCGTGATTCACAGGGTATAAACCGGCAGTGATCACCGAATGGTCAGAGGCACATTAAATATTAATGTCAAAATGGAAAGATCGCGTCTGATGAAGTCTACGCTCCGACCTTCTAATGCACATATCCAAAACCCCGAGAACTTTTAACTCGAATTGTCAAACCGCTTCGAATTGCTAGACAGCAGCGCATCAGTGGACGAAATCAACAATAGGTTGGTAGAGACTGTCCATACAGTCGGGTCTAAGCATTTTAAGCCCCACCGTAAAAATAGGCCTCAAAAGCTATCTGACTACACCCGAAACCTTATGGCTGAGCGACGTACCATGAGACTCCAAACCTCCGATGATGCTAAGTCCTATAGGCAGCTCAATGGACAGATATTGAAGTCCTTGCGACACGATCTACGGTCCTTCAACACAAGACGTATTGAGGAGACCATAGAGCGGAACAAGGGCTCCAAAGTGTTCGCAAGAGCCGCGTCGATTGGGCAAAGCCAGTTGACGAAGCTTAAGACGGAGGACGGAAACGTAACGTCGAATAGGTCAGAGGTGCTCAGGGAGATAGAGAGGTTCTATGGACAGTTGTATACCTCAGTAGCTGAACCTATTGTTGACTTGGTAAAAGACCCAAGAGCCAAGCTAACCCGACACTACACTGAAGATATCTCGGACATCAGCCTGTACGAGATTAGGATGGCTCTCAACCAACTTAAAAACAACAAAGCGCCGGGTGAAGACGGAATTACCGCAGAGCTTCTGAAAGCGGGCGGATCGCCGGTACTTAAAGTCCTTCAGAGGCTGTTTAATTCCGTCTTGCTAGAAGGAAAAACGCCGGAAGCATGGAACAGGGGTGTGGTGGTACTCTTTTTCAAGAAAGGTGATAACACTTTATTAAAGAACTATAGGCCCATCACACTGCTGAGCCATGTTTACAAGTTGTTTTCGAGAGTCATCACGAATCGTCTCGAACGCAGGCTTGATGATTTCCAGCCTCCCGAACAAGCCGGTTTCCGGAAAGGCTTTAGTACCATAGACCACATACATACGCTGCGGCAGATTATACAGAAGACCGAGGAGTATAATCGGCCACTATGCTTGGCGTTTGTGGACTATGAGAAAGCCTTCGATTCGATCGAGACTTGGGCGGTTCTTAGATCTCTCCAGCGATGCCGCATTGACTATCGGTACATCGAAGTGTTGAAGTGCTTGTATAATAACGCCACCATGTCAGTCCGAGTACAAGGGCAGTGCACGAAGGCGATCTCCATAAAAAGAGGAGTAAGACAGGGAGACGTCATTTCTCCGAAACTGTTTACGACCACCATAGAGGACGCCTTCAAGCTCTTGGAATGGCGAGGACTTGGCATCAACATCAATGGCGAATACATCACTCACCTTCGATTTGCCGACGACATTGTGGTCATGGCGGAGTCGCTGGAAGATCTAGAACGAATGCTCGGCGACCTCAACAGAGTATCTCAACAAGTGGGTCTTAAAATGAACATGGACAAAACGAAAATAATGTGTAACGTCCATGTCGTACCCACCGCACTCACCGTTGGGAACTCTACTCTTGAAGTTGTCGACGAATACATTTACCTGGGACAGGTAGTCCGGTTAGGTAGGTCCAACTTTGAGAGAGAGGTCAATCGACGAATCCAACTCAGCTGGGCAGCGTTCGGGAAACTGCGCAACATCTTCTCATCCAAAATACCTCAGTGCCTAAAGACTAAAGTTTTTAGTCAATGTGTGTTACCAGTGATGATATATGGATCAGAGACGTAGTCTCTTACAATAGGTCTCATAAAAAAGCTCAGAGTTGCTCAGCGAGCTATGGAGAGCGTGATCGAATCAGGAATGAAGAGATTCGTAGAAGAACCAAGGTCACCGACATAGCCGTTAAGATTAGCAAGCTGAAGTGGCAATGAGCGGGCCACATAGCGCGAAGATCGGACGGGCGTTGGGGCAGAAAGATTCTAGAGTGGAGACCACGTATTGGCAAGCGCAGCGTGGGACGACCACCTGCCAGATGGACCGACGATCTTGTGAAAATCGCAGGAAGTCGTTGGATGCAGGTGGCATCGGACCGGTTACGCTAGAAAGCGATTGGGGAGGCCTATGTTCAGCAGTGGACAAGTATAGGCTGAGATGATGATGATGATGATGATTGAATTTGCGAAGCAATTATCTAATCAGGGTGCCTGAGGTCATGCTGGCCAGATCCCTTACAGACAGAGAGCACAGAATTCTAATAGGTTCTCTTCTTACAGAATTCTCTGGCTTCCTCCACTGTCATAATTCGTCACATACATACTTGCCGGTTATGGAGACACTTTATTTGCCCTTCAGATGAGGTTGTTGTTGTTGTGGTATTTTCGGTAATTTGATTGGTTTTATAAAAAAGAGTCGATCTATAGGAACCAAATTAACAGTAATAGCACTTCAAAATACTAAATTTAAGTGGCACATTGAATGTAGACTTAACGACTATTGGTTTCAGAAGATTTCTCGAGTGGCAACCACGTACTGGAAGACATGGAGTGAATAAGCTCCCCACACCCACTTGATTACTTTACATCCCCTTTTTCGGAAACAAATACCGTACACACGATCTGACGCCGACCTCGCCGAGGTCAATTCGAAAAAACGTTTGCCCGCCGGTCGGTACAGAGCACCATCGCGAGACACCTAGTATAATGACCTCCACCATAGTAACAGCCCAAGCCCAGGTCGTTCCTCCTTGAGGCGCCCTTAAGCTAGTTACCCCCTTGCCTAGTGAAGCTGTAAAATCCCCTCGGCTAATCATGTGCATCATTCACACATGAACAAGAAAGGATCCTCACGAAACGGACCACTCTAAACGGACCTAGTGAAGGTTGCGGCAAAAAGCGTACAGCACAAAACCTCCTGTCGAGGCAATCTGTAGAGGAGTCCTAAAGTGGACGTCTTTTGCTGATGATGAGTAACTGGGTCTTGATACGTCAGTTTTATTCATCATCAGAAAATATATAAGATTTGAGACAACTTTTCCATTATATGCCGTACAAAAGACACGCACGTGACAAAACTTCATCCAGCCCCCATGTTCTCAATAAACCAATCCCGTACATCTAAAGTTACAAATTGATCGATCCCGTGATCCGGGATGCGGTGACAAACGTCAAGCAATTCCGGGATTGTGGGGAAAAATCCCGCATTAGCTCACACACAGATGTGTTGGGAGCATTTTCAATTTCCGGACATTACAGGTATTGGGTATCCACAGGGCTAAGAAAAAATCACTTAATATTGCAGTAACTTCGTCGAGAAATCGCGCTGTCACGTTCACCTTTATGTAGTAAATTTGCAGGGGGAAAAGGATGGGATTACTCTTCTACTATTCGTGCTTAGCCCTGGCGTGACGTTATATCCGATCGCCTAAGGGACCGTGTTGACAAGTATTCTGCCCTCGTTTGAATTTAGAGCAATTTTCTTATTGAACGCGTCTCATTTTGTTGAAAATAAGATAGTATTTGAAGTAGGCTCTTTGAAGGCGGGAATGTTGCTAGGAATTTGATCATGTCCATAAATTGTTTTCGTAGCGCCGTGGGGGCGCGGTGTTCTCAGCGATCAAAGTTAATCAGCGTTTGATTTGGTCAAGCTGAGATGAGTGACATTTGTGTTGTTTCCATATTAGAACATCTCCCGTGCTTTTGAAGACGCATTCAGCCTTTGCTCCAGTTACTGCTTAGTGTATTGATCGTTATTACAAGTTGGATGCATAGGCGGCAGTAGCCACAAGCCTATTACTTTGATACCAATCCGTGCGTCTGCGTGGTGGGGTATGCTAATACACAACTGCTTTATCAATTTACCAAATGAGAGGCTTTGATATTAAAAAAAGCTGTATAGGTAATGTAACCATAATAATGTACATTTATGCATCCCTTTGTTTTTCTGTGGGTTGATATTTACATATCCATTCATGTACGCCAAATAACTTCAGTAGTTTCCAACCGATAAAGTCATTGTTGCCTAACACTTTTCGGAACAAAAGCTTACTATTGCGATAAAATAAACAAAGAAAAGAATTTAGTTTCTTCAGGAACCTATTATTTTCGATTTATAGGTCTGTTACCGATAAACCACACGTGTGCCTTTGTACGTGCAAGTTTTCTGCATCAGGAAATTCAATATTACCATTTCTTATAGCTGATGGTCTTGTTGGTTAAAGTCTGAATTTTTTCTATAGATAAATATATAATCTCCCAGTCCGGAGTCTGGCACGTGCCCGGTCTGATGGCAATTGTGATAAACCAGCCTCTAGTGTCCCATTGCTGGACAAAGGTCTACTCTCTCAAGTCGAGGTGAGAAAGATTAGGTTATACTCCACCACGCCGACCCAGGCGCGAATTGGTGGAGGCAGGTTCGTGGCCACCTGCCCCTGAAACTTATCAAGCCGCCTTTAAGGCATCTAACTTTGCTTAGCGTCTACCATATTTATAGGCAGTCGTAATCAACGGCTCAGCGTGCTTGTTGAATCACGGGAACGTTTAAAAAATAAATTGCCGTAGCCGGTCTCGCATCTCAAACTGAACCCAGTCGAACGCTACTTAAAGATCTTTTCCTAGTAAGTGCCGGTTCAGTTCTCAGTACTTATTTAAAACTTAAAGCTCTTGCTTACAACGAAACTGAATTCTTGAGTGTGTACCCGCAAAATTACCCAAGTTTATAGATTCTTACTCCAGGGCAAAGCGCTCATCATCAAAGACATTAGACAAATAACGTCTACCGTATGACAAAGGCCTCTCTACAACAAAACCAAGGGCTAAGCACGAAGATTGACGTTAGAATGACTCTAATAATTAACCGTTCCGTCATGTTAATTCTAATGCCCTCTGAGTTCATATTTCTGAAATATAACCAATTAATTCATGAACGTACAATAAATACCTACACATATATATCAACCTCCGTTTTATAATTCATACCGTCCAAACATACCAATAATTAGCGAGCAAACAACGAGATAATAATTTAAATTAATTGCTTGCTACAGTGAGATAATGTAATCCCTATAAAATAGTTAATTTTCGTGAGTATTTGTATTGTACCTCTTTATTCAGTCTACACGCAATGTAAGTCTCATGCAACAAAAATCTCTTCAGTCAAAGTCTCTTCAGAATTGTCAAGAATGGCACAAAAGGGAGGAAGCTTATGCCCTGCAATGAATAATAGAAAGCTGATGATGATAAAGGTTCACTTGTCAAACAATCCACTTACGTCATAAATTACATTAATTACATTTAATACAAATTAAGAAGCTTATTATTGATTTAATCACTTTATATTAGGGTTTTAATTACTTTTACAAATGCAAATTTATCAATATATTGAAACGCTGAATTGACAAAACATAATAATATAATAATATCAGCCTATACTGCCCACTGCTGGGCAAAGGCCTTCTCTCACAAATCGAGGTGAGAGAGATTAGGTCATACTCCACCACGCGGACCAAGTGCGGATTGGTGGAGGCAGGTTTGTGGCCACCTGCTGTTGGAACTTATCAAGCCGCCTTTAAGGCTTCTAACTCGGCTTAACGACTACCACATTAAGTGGTAACCGGGACCAACGGCTTATCGTGCCTTCCGAAGCACGGAGACGCTCGAATATGAAAATGCCACAAACGGTCACCCATCTCGGGCCGACCGAGTCGAACGCTGCTTAACCTTGGTGATCGGTAAGAACACCGCGGTCGCAAAGCGCTACGAGCGCCTTGCAAAACATAACTGATGTGTTTTCGGATATGGCAAAAGAGACATATACTAACTGTGCAGTTATTTCCAGTTAAGCTTAAGAAACATTAGTCACTAATTCATTAAAATAAAATATATATACCTAACACTAGTAACGCTGTTATATGGCAGCGAGAGCTGGGTATGTAAGAAGGAGAATGAAAGTAGGATAAATGCGGTCCAAATGCTGCAAACCGACCGTATTTGCAACAGCGTAGTAAGACAGCGAGCAGGTATGAAAGATTGTATCGGTGTAAACATGAGAAAGGGTATGCTCCGTTAGTTCGGGCATGTAGAAAGAATGTCAGGAGATATAATGAAAAAACAGATATACAATGCGAAAGTGGAAGGATGCCATAATCGGGGAAGACCTAGATTGTCTTACCATGACTAAATAGACCGAGTCTTATTTGAAGGACAAGCCAAGATTGTCCGTAACCGGCGATCGTGTATGAGACGAATTATGAGAGTGGAGGAAGCCAGAGAGGTATGTAAGGAAAGAACTGGCGTGTGAAATAGACTAGTAGCAAAAGAATTATGAGAGTAGAGGAAGCCAGAGAGGTATGTAAGGAAAGAACTGACGTGTGAAATAGATAAACTAGTAACAAAATACCTATGTTTTTTCATTAATTTTAGTAATTTGTCGAAAGACATGGTCAGCACTCAGAGGAGAGAACAGAATCAGTATCGATACCGATTATTACCCATTAATTATCAAATTATGTCAAAACCAAAACTATGAGAATCTTTTGGTCCGTCGCCAAAGTTGGAACCGACGCTGTCATCAAGTAAAATGTCACTTTATGACAACCGCAGAGTTGCCGTTTGTTATGAAATTTACCCAATTATATATCCTTAGAAGCAGGAAAATTTTACTAAATGTAAGCCCTAATTTTACACCAACACCCCCAATCAATGCCACCTATGGGCCAAAAAATTCTTGTAAGACTTTATGAGAGGTTAAGTTTTTTCAGGCATTCGAAAACTAAGTAGAATTAGAACCACATTACATAATTCTGGTAACGCCTGGCATAATGCCAATTCTGATCCTTTTGCCTGTCGCTAACAGAACTACAGCACCTTGTACTAACGTGTCGTACGTTACAAAACATATTTGAACAGCATTCTACAGCAGCTAACATCGCGTGTGACGAGTTTCAGCACGCATTTGCATTTTACTCGGCGACAGTACATTTGGCCTCCTAATTGCGTCGCATTTTGTTTGCTCTCATTTGAATGCGTAACGCGCCATCACAGAGCTGGTTGAGTTTTTAATTAAACATTGTAGGGGCCGCCCCCTATCGATAGGTTAATGGGAATGCAGACGGAATGTTAAGTAACTTAAAATAACTTAAAGATAGGAACGTCAGTCCCTCCCGTGATCATGGGTGCTGCAAAGCACTCGAAACGTCGGGAACTAAAAATCAAAAATAAACCGCGATAAAATCCGAAAAATAGTTTTATTTCATGTATAATATTCGCGTAAATCTAAGAACTCAGTATGTGAACTTAAAGATACTTAGAATGGGTCGCATCAGTCAAGAAGGAGCCCGGTGGGCGCGCTCAAGGCGGGGGAAGTGTGCGGGACCGGACACCCCTCGGCACCATAGTGGTTAGCTGCCCGGTGGAGGCGGCAAAGAAGGTTGCTGCAGGTCGGCTTCACTTCCGCGAGAGTCAATCTCTTGGAGGTGAGGCCGATGAGGTGCTACCGCTGCCTCGAACCGGGACATGTTTGGGAGCAATGCAGGGGGGGGGGGGGGGGAATGATCGTAGTGCGCTTTGTTTTAGGTGCGGAAAACCGGCCCACAAGGCCGCCGGCTGCAAATCCGCGCCGAACTGCGCGCTATGCTCTACGACCGGGCGAAGACCTGCAAGGCCCGCAAGACCGGTAGGAGGAACGCGGATCGGTCTCCCGCTCCTGTGCCGGCTCTTGAGGCGCGGGCGCGATCGACAGAGCCATGCGCCCCCAGGGCGCAAGATGCGGAGATGCCCATGGCCTCAGATCTTACAGTCTGAGTACATGGGTGTCTCCATCGATATCACCTGGGTGGCAGACTCGGGGGAGTCTATCACTCAGTTCGAGGGGGAGACGCCATGCCGAGTGTCACCGGCATGGTGCCTAATAGGGAGCGGAGGGAGAAAGGGGGCGCTTAACGCTCCCAGAGGGGCCTAAACAGGCAATCGCGTCGGGGCGGCAGTTGTCGTACTATCGAGTTTCTGTTGTCCCGACACTATGCGACTACGGTGTCACGGAAGAGTTTTTAGTCGGTCCACTTGGTTCATCAACAGCCGGAGCTACGGCCCCGAGTGTTGATTGACCAAGGACTCCGACATAACCCGCTTGTGTCCCCCGAGCACGGGCGGGTACCCATAAAGGGTTTTCTCTTCGGTAAAAAACAAAAAAAAAAGTCAAGAAGGATCCATCGTTGGAGCTTTGCAATAGCTTGGTGCGGATGTAGACTGGGTTTATTTCAGGGATCACAGACGTCTTGGAATGTGGGCCCAAAGCGTGCAATAGACAGAGTAATCCTAAGGAAGGAAGGTGACGTGAATAGCAGCAAGCCGCCATGAGCACCGTGTGTTTACTTATCATCAAAACTAAAGTTGTTTGAAGTAATCGTGTGCTGGAAAAATAAAAATTCGATGTAAGATCATTCGATTGCATAACCGCTCAGAATTTTACCACTCGTCCGGACCATATGTTGCGTCTTTGGAAACTCGCAAAGCGTTTATCAAGATTAATGCGCTTTGAAAATTGAATTTTCGAAGAAAATAGATTTGTAGGAAAGTTCTGAATCTTCAATTCTTCCCTAATCGGTTATAGAACGGTAATGCATCTGTATCTGAGTGTAGTTAAAGTACCAAAATAATCTAAAGAGCAGAGAGGTCCAAATAAATAGTTAACTACTTTTTTTACCGAAAAGTTACACGTCCTGCGCACTCAAATATCGCGCTCTAGACATATATGGCGGATCGTCAGCGCCATCTATTGGTAGGTAGTCACAACTATGTAGCGATGTAAAGAGTCACTACATATATTGTAAAGTATTTTCGTTGTTTGACATAGTTTAAGGTTTTTAGATTTATTCTCAGGATAACTGGAGTGACAATCTTTGCAGAATAGTTGGCAGCAACGAGATAAAGAGTAAGCGAGAATAGTTTCATAAAGCTGATCGATGACCTGCTGATGGTCGCAGATAAAGCCGATCGTTGTGGAGATTTAGTGTAGACCTTTGTCCTGCAGTAGACTGCTTTCGGCTGAACAGAACTCATGTCAATAAAGATGGTAAGAAAATTATTTTATTAACATTGACAGACAGTAGCTACTCATAAATGTTATCTATCTACCTATATCATCACGCCAGACCCCTTGCGAAGTCGGCAGAAAGTACAGAGTTCCAACGGGTTCTTCCCTTACAGACCTCTCTGGCTCCACTTTCATAGTTCGTCGCATACACGCTCACCGGTTACAGAGACTCTTGACTTGCCCTTCAGATAAGAAATGGTCTATTTAGTCATGGTAAAGTAGTCTAGGCTTTTCCCGGTACCTACATCATTCCACTTGAATGTAATCTCTCCAAGAATTTCATTTTCGTGTCATATAAAGCGATTATTCCCAAACCAACCGTTTGAACAACTCACCTACCTACTTACCACCATAAAAGTGTCACTTGAAACCATTCCGAACATCTTAAGGTGGAAATATTTCAGTTTTACCGCACAAACGAACTTCGGCGGAGACATACATTCGAGTGTTTACGTTCGGTTTCATCCGGTGGTCGTTAAAGAGCTGTTAAAATACTCGAACCCAAATTATCTGCCTTTATGTGAACGATTTAATATGAAAGAAAAATGCTTTAATATGTTATTATTAAACCTTTACTTTAAGTCAACAGCATGAAATATAAAAAGCAAGAAACAAAAATTGAAAATATATTTAAAAAACAAAACGTATAAATATTGACAAGCCTATATACCACAAGTGGTAGTAAAAGTCCACTGGCACTTGGCAGAAGTGTAAGTGTGGACTAGACTTACATATTACTAAGTATTTTAGGGTCCATCATTGTAGGGAACAAACCCATTGTCATTATACCGGCCATAACTCATCACTAGAACAGCTAAGCTGTCATATAAAACTTGGCGTAAAAAGACAATTCTGAATTTATAGTTTGCTTCAATTTTCAATTCATACGAGAGCAAAATTATGCACAAAGCACATAAATTCAAGTGTTTACCAACTGTTTTGTGTAGACGAGCGATTTCTGTACGCCACAAACTTCATATTTGTCTGAGCCGTTCTGCTGAGCGAAGTATCAAGACACAATGAGTGGAAACACGAAGACGATAATATAATGATAATTCTATATTGCAGCGGAATACGGTCCCTCTTGATCTACACTTATTTGCAGTATTATATGCTAGGTGTATTTTCAGTAGTAATATTTCCATTGAATAAAGTATAATATTTTTACACCGTCCCAACACGGAGGATAGTTATCTATAGTATATTGTTGGCATTCTGTGTTCTACCCTGCGAGGAACCTGGTGGCATAATAATATATAAGTATTTGTAACGACTTTAAGCTAAAGTGCGTTTACACCTAGGTTTAACTGACAAAAAATAAGTCGTGTTATGTAAAAAGTAGGTTGTTGGGCTGGACTTGTGATTATCAACCAAAAACGACACTGGTCACATCTTATTTTAGCCATGAATAAGTTGGATAAATAAGTTAAACCAACTGGGGTTCGAATCCAAATAGGGGTTTGGTAGTAAGTCAGACAAAGGGCAATAGAAAAATTTCCAGTTTCTGTTGAGAAAAATCAGGTATCCGTGCAAAGTCTAAAATTGTGTTCAGTATTTGGCAATATGCTCGCCTCCTATTACATGGGATCAAATGTCGTTGGAGAAACGTAGGCGTACACAGTACACCTCTGGCGTCTCCTTTACATGAATATAGGCGTGATGGTGTTCTTTTTTTTCAATTGTGGTAATCACCCAGGTTTAACCACGCTTAGGCTTTCAGCCTTAACACACCCAATCAGCATCCTATGGATATCTACTCAGTATCATACCAAGTATTTGTATACGTAAGTTTTCAATTCGCGCCAGGGAAAAGTTGTGCACTAAACACATAAATTCAAGTGTTTATGGACCGTTCGGTGCAGACGGGCGACTGTATCGGACAAGTTCGAGCGCTACCGAGTTGTTATTTGTCTGAGAGTTTTGCTCAGAGAAAGAATCAAGATGCAAAAGAATAGTTATTACCAAGGATGTCAAAAGCTTGTATTGCGAGTGGAGTATATCGAGCATCGAACCTACATTTCGCATATAATATTGAACTCTTTAGTCTAGAGGAGTATAACGCAATTGGTTAACTCAAGGTTCTAAGTACTATGTTTTTTTTCATTCTCTCTAGCAATTCCAGACTCCGGACTGATTATGGAAATTTTTCGATAGAAAAACTACATTTTACAACTGATTTTTAAAAAACGTAGGAATTATTCCTGTGTCGTGGGTGCGATTACAAACACGAAATACATATGCACACACACACCTAGACCGAAACAAATATTTAATCAAACCAAAATCGAACCCGCGACTACTCAATCCAGTGGGCGGAGCGACTCAAGCTTTTAACCACTGGACCAAGGCGTCCGTCAAACCGACCAAGTATTTGAACCCAGGACCTCATGATCGCAACGCGCATTATTTATTTTTTTACAAGCCCTATTCCTTTGAGACTCATAATAGTACGTCTAACTCCAACAAAATCACCGAAGCATAGTACAAAAACGGTATAAAAACTGCGAGTGAAGAATACTGAGTAAAAATTGTATAGCGAAAAATCCTTTTAGCAACAAACGAGCTTGTCACTACGCAGCAACGAATTTCCATCAAAATATAGCACAAAACATGATCAAATTTCACAAACTGTCGACAACTCTCAACTAGAATTTCGAGTAGAGTGTACATGGGCAGAGGGGCGTCACGTACGGTTTTAGCGAAAAAAAAATTGTTTGAGATATATTTTTAATATAAATAAATAGTCCTTTAACTAAATAAATTCCGAAAAATACCTAACGCTCGAAATTAATTTACATTCTATGTATGTTCTACGTACAGTCAGCGACTTAAGACGCTTAACAGCTTTTTAAATCGGTACTACTCTTCATTTTACCAACACAAGTAAACATTTTCAGAACCAAATTAATAGCAACATGAAATAAAACTTTTTTCGAACTTTATCGCTGTTTATTTTTTATTTTTAAGTGTTTTAAGTTCCGTTAAAAATAAACCGCGATAAAATCCGAAAAATAGTTTTATTTCATGTGTAATATTTGCGTAAATCTAAGAACTCAGTATTAGCAACATATTCCAATATACAATGGACTTGATGCGAAATAAAAGTGTGCGAGCGATTTGAAAAACTTTGAATGTTAGCCAACTTATGTTGTTGATCAGGTATTAATATAATTAACTAAGACAAAGACCAATTACGGTCTCACGCAATTAATTCAGTTTAATTTTTTTTGTGAATAATGCTTTTATTGGTGGTGTTAATTCAAAATAAACTATTTCCCTTAGCTTCCTACAACCGTGTGCTTTTAAATAACAAGAAGATATGGGAACTTTTTTTGATTGCTAAAGTCGACTAATTGGAGTACAAATGTTTTTACGCCTTGCAGGCGATTACGATGATAGTTATTGACTTTTTGGGTTAATTTCTTAAGACGATGATTTAATTATTATTTCTGCTTGTTTATATTGCATCTTCAGGAATCCTATATTGTCTGAAAGACCTAACTAATCCTCAAAATACATAATATCATACAATCCGGATTGATGGGTAATAAAAAATATTTGAATTCCCCATAGGAAAGGCATACTCATATTGAAATGTTAACGTTTATTATTATTCCTTTTTGGGGCATTGCATGGGTAGCGATTACAAAGTCCTGGGTTCGAATCCCAGATTGGACAAAGTGTGTTCTTTCAATCAAAAATCATCAATTTAGAGTCTAAAATTGTGTCCGTTATATGGCAATAGGCTCGGCCATTATTACATTGCGATCTCACATTTTCGGCCGTATGTAGTATACACAATACACATCTGTCAACCCCGGTTGAGGAATATAGGCGTGACGGTATTTATCACTATTATGATTTGTCTCCGTAACCGGTGAGCGTGTGAGACGAACTATGAGAGTAGAGGAAGCCAGAGAGATCTGTAAAGAATGATGTTCTGTTAGAACTCTTTACCCTCTACCTACCCCACGAGGGATCTGGCGTGATACTATAGATAGGCAGACAGATAAGACTGCCCTGTTTGGCCTAGTGACGAGTAATGTACTTTACGATCATGAGATCCTGGGTTCCAATCCTAGGTCAGACAAATGTAATTTTTCTATCGAAAAATTCCCAGTATACGTTAGAAGTCTGGAATTGGGGCCTAGATGGGACCTAACATTGTCGGCGAAACGTCGGTGTACGTAGTACATCTCGGCCTCCCCCGCTTGGGGAGTACGGGGGTGACGATGTTTCATTAAAAAAAAATTAAAGAAGATTTTTCTAAGTTTTATATTTCGACAACCCTACAAACACACGTTAGCTCCAACAACGCAACGAGTTAGGATCGTTAATTTTATTGCGCGACGTCGCTTCGTGTGGAGCGTCAAAGTTGCAACGTGCAACGCGTTGGCGTTGTTGACGTCGACGTCGTACGAAAACAATTCCCAATCACTCTTACGTTATGCTCCGTTAATTGTACTGACAAAGTTTGTGCTACATAGTGAGTTCATTATTTTATTTTAGTTAAGTTTTCAGATATAAGATGGTCTTAGTAAATTTAATTAAAGGTATTTATTTATTGCTGTATACAATATGTTATATAAAAATACGTCGTCAAATGTATAAGTATAGACATAAATTACCTGCCTCGTTGGTCCGGTGGCAAAGCGCATCGCTTTGTGATCACGAGGTCCTGGGTTCAAATCCTAGATCGGACAAATGTAGTTTTTATAACGAAAACTTCCCAGTACGAGTCCGGAGTCTGGAATAGTGCCTGATATATGGCAATAGGCTCGCCCCCTATTACATGGGACCTAACATCGTCGGCGAAACGTGGGTGTACTCAGTACACCTCTGCCACCCCCTCTGGGGAATATAGGCGGACGGTGATTTTTTTTTTTATAAATTACCTTTTAGAATAGCTTGGTTTAATAGTTAAAGCACAGGCCGCTCCACTCACTGGCTTAAGTAGTTGCAGCTTCGATCATCGCACGGAAAGAATCGACGATCCCATAGAACAAAGCCACATATGCACAACAAAATAAACGGCATTTGCGGCTTTCGTCGCCGTCAATAAGGTTATTTATGCCAATTTGACGGACGATTCGGCCCTGTGGTTAAGATTTAGCCGCTCCGCCCATAGTGTCAAATAGTCGCGGGTTCGATTCCCGCACGGGACAAATGTTTGTGTGAGCCATAATTATTTGTTTCGGTCTGGGTATTTATGTATGTGAATTTTCATGTTTGTAATCGCGCCCACGATACAGGAATAAATCCTTGTGTAGAGCTCCGAATTTTTATAAACAAAAATGAAAAATTAAAACCGTCGCTTCTTTTTCCAATTGGGAGTGGCAGAGGTGTACTGTGGACACCCACATTTTGCGGTGTTAGAAACCACTCTAATATGGGGCAAGCCAATAGGCAAAAAAGGCATATTGAAATTTGATAGCAATCATTATATATAATATAATATTAGCCCTGTTAAGAAACTGTCCCACTGTTGGGCACGGGCCTCCTCTCAAACTGAGAGGGCTTAGGCCATAGTCCACCACGCTGGCCCAGTGCGGGTTGGCGAACTTCACACACCTTCGAGAAACTCTTAGGCATGCAGGTTTCCTCACGATGTTTTCCTTCACCGTTATAGCAAGTGATAATTAATTTTTAATACGCACATGCTTTAGAAAAGACAGAGGTGCGTGCCTGGGTTTGAACCCGAGAACTTTGACTTTGGAGTCCAACGGTCTAACCACTAGGCTATCACTGCTATCATTTTTATTAGCTTAAACTTGAAAAACGTAATACCAGCATTCGAACGTTCTGATTTGTAATACAAATTAAAACTGCGTTGTTTTCTTAAACCAACATAATTTTCCTTACCATTTCCCATTATTTAAAGTCCTTCCCAGGTAAATATCTCCAATAAACCGGATTTGTTTATATTTTTTGGGGACAGGTTTGATTAAAGTCCTCTAAACCTTAGAGGCTAATAGAATAGAATCACCTTAAAACTCATAAATCCCAGCACCCATTGTTACAGCCGCCGCAATTGCTTATAAATCCACCAAAATGGTTATTTGGTGAAAAATGGACGGGTTGGATGGCCGTGCGGTTAATTTAACATTTTGGGTGGTACCGCTTAGTAATTTGCATATATTTGTATAATCGTGCAATTAACCATTAAATATTAAAACCTATAGACATTTAATTACTTAGTCTTAAGATTTTACTTAGTTATGTAATGCCATGTGTTTGAAATTCTATATTTGGCTAAGACAACTGACCTTTGACATTTCTTGCTTTTAAAAGTTTCTCAACTATAGAAAAAAATGATGAAAATAAAGAAAACTAGATTTTTAGCTAGTAGTTATAGTTTGATTTAGGTTTTGCGATTAGTTTTGCATAATATACTATTATAGTTACATAATATACTATTATAATTACATTATATACTATTGCGTATGTAAGTGTATTTAGATATATAATTTATTTCATTTAAAAAAGAACGTAGCCCCACACTAGGAATTATTCTTGTATCGTGGGTGCGTTTACAAACACGAAATTCATGCACATGCACACTTAGACGTAATCTTCTCTATCCAGTGGGCGGCTCAAGCTCTTAACCACTAGACCTAGTCTTTCGTCATGTAATAACCAGATCAGCTGTTTTTAATCTATATAATTCTTGAGGGAAAGTCAAGAGTTTAATCGGCGAGAATGTATGAGACAAACTGTGAGAGTGGAGGAAGCCACAGAGATAGATCGATAGAGTACTCTTTATTGTACATCATTGAAATTACAGTTAATAAATAGCTTATTACAGACAACGAATTAAAATTGGCGGTTTTATTGCTAATAGCAATTTCTTCCAGACAACCAGTACAATGGAAGAAGCAACATAAACAGTAATTGGGGCAGTTGGGGGCGTGCACTATAAACTTAGATAATAAATCATATACATATTGCAGCTATAATATAATATTATATACAAACATTTCACACACAACAACATATACAAGGTGTATCGTAAATAACGCCAGACCTCAGACACCCCGATTAGATAATTGCTTCACAAATTCAATACGAATACCAAATTTCCAAATTTAAAGGTTTTTACCCCTTTTTAAGCACTTTTTATACGATATGAGAAATGCGTTTTAGAAATGGATTTGAAATCACCATATTGCTTTGAATCAATAATAAATCTAATTTGTTATAGCGCACTTAAAGAGTAACAGCATTTATGAAAATTATGAAAAATAATCTTTTATAAAAAAAGGTAAACCGACTTCAAAAAGCAAAAAAATAAATATTTGAAGTCGGTGCTGGTTGGTGCAGTCGGTTACTTGGCACCGACTTCAAATATTTATTTTTTTGCTTTTTGAAGTCGGTTTACCTTTTTTTATTAAAGATTTTTATTTTACAATTTTAAGTGACCAGTGAATTATTCTGTGCCTATAGGATTGACGTAATACCCATAATATCTCAATTTACACATGCCTATTGTTTGTCGTTAAGGAGTTCCCTGGTGTATCTTCTAAGTCCAAGGTACAATGTCAATAAAATGAATATGGGACCACCTTGGAGATATACTGAACCCAATGCAAAAAGAATTATCAAAATCGGTCCACAATTGACGGAAATATCGCTGAACATACATAAAAAAAAGCATACATACAACCGAACATAGAACCTCCTCCTTTTTGAAGTCGGTTAAAAATAAGATTCATTAAAAATAGTTGTAATAAATTCAGTTACCGATTTAGGATAAACTACTTTCAGGTCTGGCGTTAATTATGTTACATCTTGTAGTAACAGTGCTCGGATAGTTTATAAGTGAAGAAATTCATTGTGAACCATTTTCAATGCATTCCCCAAACGAGCGGCACAATCAAGCCATTAGTAAAGGATTTATCCAAAAAGTTTGTAAAATGCATTGATGTTTTCAGGTTCAAATTTTGCGATGACCTCAGCAACTTGAATATATCACGAATCAACCTCTGACGTAAGAGGATGTTATCGAATTAAACAGAATTCTGTAAAGAAGAGATGTTATATGAGCATTACGGCGAACGCGGATAGATAACCATTTGTCTGTAAGGAAAGAACCTGTTGGATCTTTGTACTCCTTGCCTACTCCGCAATGTATCTGGCGTGATACTATAAATAGATCTTTCTATCTATCGATATCATCACGCCAGATCCCTGCGGAGTAGACAGAGCGTAGAGAGTTTTAACAGGTTCTTTAAATCATTATGAATAAAGATTATCAGAGAGTCAACGAAGCACATCTTCAGCCTAACTACAATCATCATCCCAAAAAAACGATTAATAAATCCACACCATTAAATCCAAGTTATCTTACTATCATCCATTACAAATCTCGTAGCTATTAATATTAATATCTTTCGCAGACATCTCAGGCATTAATTATATCAAACTTTATTAAGTTTTCTGTTGCGATTGGAACAATGGAGCATAGGGCGAAGATCTCACAATAGGCTAAACAAAGACTTTAGGTGGATATTTCTAACGTAATAATGGTTTCTCTTTATTTAAGTACGATATGTGGTGTGTCACCTCGGCAACTTTATTTCCATTCAAACACTAAGATAAATAAGAGTGTATCGTCGCACCATTAAAGGCTATTTCACAAATCGCACAATCTGACGGACGATTTGGCGCATTGGTTAAAAACTTAAGCCGCTCCGTCCACACGTTCGAATAGTCGCGGGTTCGATTTCCGCACAGGATAAATATTTGTGTGACTTATAATTATTTGTTTCGGTTTGGGTATTTGGATATGTGTATTTTCATTATATTATTATTTTTATTCAAAAAGTGGTAAATAGAATTTTATACACCATGCGAACTCAATACCGATTGGTGGAAGCAAAATTGTGATCATTTTTTTCGAACCTATAATACCGGGCAATAAAGCGCACCTTCCTAACGGTATAGACTTAACTCAAAAATCTAAGAAATCGAGTTACTGGCCCACTATGAGAGGGCCTTTGAAGGTATGCTCTATCTGGTGAATATTAAAACAGCGGCGTGTTTTTGGTAGATTTAAGAAATACGATACAGATATACAATGTGAAAGTGGAAGGATGCAGGTACCGGGGAAGACCTAGACTATCTTACCACGACCAAATAAACCGAGTCTTATCTGATGGAAAAGTCAAGAGTCTCCGTAACCGGCGAGCGTGTATGAGACGAACTATGCGAGTCGAGGAAGCCAGAGAGGTATGTAAGGAAAGAACCTGTTGGAACTCTGTACTCTCTGCCTACCCCGCAAGGGATCTGGCGTGAGGTTATAGATAGATAGATAGACGATACTTCGGTCTCTTTCATTTTCCCTCCCTCTACCCGCGCCGCTCGGTTCTGATGGGACGCGATTCGTTTCCCAAAAACTTGTTTTTTTTTGCGTTATGTCACTACTGTTCTGAAGGTGCGAAAGGTCGGTCTTAGTTTAATGACTACCACACAATGTGATTATTGTCACATAGCTAAGCAAAAGTTTTCTTTCATAAATCGAGGTATGAGATTGGGTCACACTTCACCACGCTGACTCAGTACAGTACGGATAGGTAAAGTCAAGTTTGTATATATACGGAGTCTATAAAAATTTAAACAGAAGTAAAAACCAAAAACCGAAATTGAATATTAAAACTACAAACAAGAACGCAAACTATAGGGTGAAAACTAACTTAAAAAATAAAGCAGCAAAAACATTAAAAACAGACAAGAGGACGATTGGAATAAAATTAGTTTATCCTAAGGATAGCAAACCAATTGGAACCCATTCAGATAAAGTAAAGAAATTTATTCGGCTAAAACAAACTTAAAAATAACAATAAACAGTGAAGACAATGTGTGGAGTACAAAGGAAATGGTAAAGCGGGAAACCATAGGAAAAGAAATACACAGAGAACACCAGGAAGAAACGGATAGATATAATCTGCGAAACGGGACTGAATCAACTTTAAACGATATTCAAAAAAGACGTAGTATTCAAGTGATGCAAACATGCGAGTCTGCACCACTCGTCCATTACAGAACGCACATGAATGGAAAGTCGAAATATCAGTAACGATAACAGATGTACATATAACTCACAACACAACCAAAGGAACACAAAGAAGAACATACGAAGAGAAGAAGGAAGACTCGCACAAGATCTTGTCGAAAAACCCACGCATCTAGACAATACATATTGCAAATGTTGAATGCAACAGAACGCAATAAAAGCTTTTAAGAAATTCGGCAAGCTAATCTTCCACAAGAAATAGATACATTGATAATGACTATTTACCTATTAAAATGATCTGGGATGATCGACAACAGGCTGCCGAACAATAATAAAATACACAATAGTCAAAACAAATTAAAATCAAATAAATAAACTCCATAAACAAAGTCAAAATTACACGCATAATTAACTCTAAACTATATTCATAAATAATTAATATCAGACTAGAAAACAAAAACCAAACATAAATTATCAATAAATCAAAAGTAAACAACCAAAAAATTACAAACCAAACCAAAAGCTCCGAAGAATATCGGGGGTACTTGATAAACAACCATTAAAAAAAACCTTGTATATATAATATCAGCCTATACTGTCCATCTTTTGGACAAAGCCCTTCTCTCACATATCAATGAGAGAGATTAAGTCATACTCGACCACGCGGACCCAGTACGGATTGGTGGAGGCAGGTTTGTGGCCACCTGCTATTGGAACTTATCAAGCCGCCGATAAGGCTCCCAACTTGGCTTATCGAATACCATATTACGTGGTAGCCGGGACCTACGACTCAACGTGCCTTCCGAAGCACGGGGACGCTCGAATATGAAATGCCACAAACAATCACGCATCTCAGGCCAACCGAGACAAACGCTGCTTAACGTTGGTGACCATTAAGAACAACGTGGTTGCACAACGCTAAGAGCGGCTTATAGTCTGTGGCAACTGTTATTCTTTAACTTGTCATATAATTCATCAACCAGCCGAACACCACAGAAAGCAGTCCAAATCGATTTATAAGATTAATTGACAACTAGAAAAAACGACTTAAGGTGTTTTCGAATGACCGAAACATATAACTGGAAAGGACATAAACGGTTACCAATCTCAGTCTGACCGAACCGAACGCTGCCTGACTTCAGTAATGGGTAGAACTCCACTATGCCAGACCCCGCTGCGCCTGATTACAATTACAATTCCATTTATCCATATTTCATCAAAATTCCACCCTGTATATAACTTGACATAATAATTATTACAAAACAAATTCCGAAAGTCAAGGCCGACATCTATCCGTCCCTATTCCGACGTGTCTTCCGTACGTGTCCGGGTTACCAATTGGCTTAACACACCCGTGACAAACGCCCAGCGAATTGAATATCCGCAGGGTCACCACGGTCTGTAAGAATTTTCTCACGGAGTACAAAATTTCGACGTCTTGAGCGCGTCATAATAGGCTATAGCAAATAGCATGAAAATTTTGACGTAATCGTGACGGTAGCGAGTTGATATGCCGTCCTTACCATACTTCCATTTATTAAATAAACATGAATATAACAGCACGTTTACTCGCTAGCGTCACTCTAATGTCAAAATTCAATATTTTTATGCTAAGCCCTCTGTCTACACGTCAATACAATACTATTCTAGAAACGAGTTTTTTTCATGTCAAATTTTTGTTACGGCACGCCATACTAGTATGTTACAAAACGCTTATCTCACGTATAGTGTGACAAAATCCGTGTCATATCTTGTCACACCGCCTGTGTTAGCCCTGCAAAAGGGACTGTGACATCTCATTTTATACGGTCACTGGATCACGAAATAACAACACGCTGAATTTTTGTAACACTTGAAAACTAGCTCTAAGTACGTGTGTCGTTTATTCAATTTATTTAGGCGTTTTAGGAACCCACTTTCTGTCAACTCATGAAATAAATCTATACAACTTCACAGACTCTTAGAGAAAGAGTAATGAAATCATAGCTATCATACTTGGCTTGTAATCACGAATTGTAGAGTTTAAATAACTTCAGTTTTTTTGAAATTATTACGTGTTAAAGGTAAAGAAAATCATTGTGAAGCAATTCGGCCAATAAATAACGAAATACACGCTAAGTCATGTTCCCGATGAATGGCTAGCGACTCATCCTCTATCACATTAGACCTTTGTCTTCGCCAAAAATGGCTGTACTTTTAACACCTCGGCCTACTCCGTTGGAGAAAAATATGAGTGAAAGATAATTACTTGTCATATTACTTAACGGAAATTTGTCGTGGTCTAAACGACATTGTTCTGCCCCCATACATGATTTTCGCCATAACCAACACCAATGAAAAAATACTTATATAAATAATATATGATTTCAAATCACCCTTAAATTCTTTTAAGGCATTTCATATTAGACGGACAAGCAGAGAAATCGCCATATTGAAAAAAACTATTAGATTTTGAGGTTAAAATTCAGTAGCCAATAATACTGGTACTAATAGTGTGTTGACATTCAGTAAAGATGGCGGCGACATCGATATTAGTAATTACAATACTTTGAAATATTCGTTTTAGATTGCAAAGTGTTCATTAGATACGGATATTTGCCATTATTTTAATAAAATAGATAAATAATGATGGCATGGGTCAAATGTTGGTTGGTTCTCCTGTTTCAGTTATAGGTCCTTTTAACCACATGAAAAACATGCGAAAGTAGAAGAATGAAGGTACCAGGACAAACCTATGAAATAGTCATGGACAAATCAAGAGTGTCAGTAATGGGCGAGCGTTTATAAAACGAACTATGAGACTGGAGGAAACGAGAAAGGACTTTAAGCAAAGAACCTGTTGAAACTGTACCCTGTGTCAACTCCGTAAGAGATCTGGCGTGACGACATAGATATAAGCAGAATACACAACTAGAGGCCCAATTGTACACAGAGTGACGTATTCACGTTCCTATTGAGGCGTGTCAAACCCGCTACGTGACCGAGATACCGATTGGCTTAACGCTCCCGTGTCGTTTCGCTTTATACGGACTCTGGCTCAGGAGGTAAAATAAAATAAGATTAGGTTTTTTCGTGTGTTGATTTTTAGTGGAGGCTTCGGTCCTGCTGTGGGTGTCTTTTGGCTAAAGATAGATAGGTTTTCGTCGCTGGCAAAAGCTGGATGCGTACGCAGCCGGTTGATGTGGCGATCTTTAAAGTAGGCCTTTATCCTGCACGCCCACGTGTATATCCGCTGATAATGAGGCTTTTTCGTCCTAATATCAGGTACAATACAAATCGAGGTGATTAGGTCATACTTCACCACACGGACCCAGTGCGGATTGGCGGAGGAAGCTTTGTGGCCACCTACTGTTAGAACAAAAGTCAAGCCGCCTGTTTCGTGGTAACCGGAACCGACGGCTCAACGTGCCTTCCGAAGCACGGTAACGCTCGAATATGAAAATGCCACAAATGGTCACCTATCTCAAGCCGACCGCGTCGAACACTGCTAAAGCTTGGTGATCGCTAAAACACCGTGGTTGCACAGCGCTACGTCGTTTTCGTCCTAAAACTGGAAAATTTTAATCAAATTATTTCATTTCATGTAAAAATTGCGTTATACCTAAAAGCACCAAAAATGCGCTCAGCCTTTTCTCCTAATTGCTTAGAGTGCAGCATACATATAATATACTCTTAAATATACGAAGTGCGTGAGCGTGCGTCTTTACCAATATTGTACATTGTAACTAGTATATATATATATATATATATAGCTACGTAGGTAAGATGCGCCCGCGCAGCCACCCTTTAATACGTCAGTTGCAGTATAAGCCGCTAGACGAATAAACGCATGTCCGTTCTTTAAGAAACTGTTTTGATTTCCTTGTCCCTGGTACTCTGCTAACATATGTGGTGCTAATAACTCATATGCTCATAACTCAATGGTGGTGGCACCATGGTGGCACCCCACCCTTTTTCTTGTGGTCGGGTCCTATATTTAGCTCGCGAATAGATTTGGTAACTGTCATAGATATATTACAATGGATTGAGCACTCTGCGAAAAAAACATGATGACAAGGATACTCACTTAGAGCCCTACCATTTTCTTGCTACATTTTTTCAGAATCTGTAAATTCAGCTCCAAATATCGCAAAAATTAAGGATAGTCTCCTAGGGCTGTTTTTCTGTATCTACAACGGTTGAAATAGCTGCCTTTTCTGTCCCATCTTAATAAATAGGTATAGTCCGTATTAGTTCTACGTTTATGCTCACCGTACTGCATCGTAATGAGTGCGAGCATGATACCGGGCTCCAGGTTATTGCTCTCACTCATCATGGTTTCTCGAGTTGTTTAAATCATAGAAAATTCAATGTGTGTGTATAAGAGTATAATACAGTCCGTATATATATATATATATATATATATATATATATATATATATATATATATATATATATATATATATATATATATACGGTCCAGTAACGGAAGCGGTCAGATGCGCAGGAAATATTAAGGTGCACAAGTATACGCGCGAGACATAGGTGCACATACTCATCCTTATCCTTCTGGGCCCAGTGGAACGGAGACCGTTACGACCGGTGAAGGACTCAGACAGACGGAGCAGTATCACGGTGAGAAAGATACAAGGAGTCAGTATTTTCTCACACTCCCTTAATCGCCTTTTACCATACCCACGGGAAGATATGGGGTGGTGCTATTCTGCTCTGCCGGCACCACACATATATATATATATATATATATATATATATATATATATTACTATGGATTGGGTACTGTCAAAATATTGCTAATAAAAAATTATACTCTTATACACACACATTGAATTTTCTATGATTTAAACAACTCGAGAAACCATGATGAGTGAGAGCAATAACCTGGAGCCCGGTATCATGCTCGCACTCATTACGATGCAGTACGGTGAGCATAAACGTAGAACTAATACGGACTATACCTATTTATTAAGATGGGACAGATAAGGCAGCTATTTCAACCGTTGTAGATACAGAAAAACGGCCCTAGGAGACTATCCTTAATTTTTGCGATATTTGGAGCTGAATTTACAGATTCTGAAAAAATGTAGCAAGAAAATGGTAGGGCTCTAAGTGAGTATCCTTGTCATCATGTTTTTTTCGCAGAGTGCTTAATCCATTGTAATATATCTATGACAGTTACCAAATCTATTCGCGAGCTAAATATAGGACCCGACCACAAGAAAAAGGGTGGGGTGCCACCATGGTGCCACCACCATTGAGTTATGAGCATATGAGTTATTAGCACCACATATGTTAGCAGAGTACCAGGGACAAGGAAATCAAAACAGTTTCTTAAAGAACGGACATGCGTTTATTCGTCTAGCGGCTTATACTGCAACTGACGTATTAAAGGGTGGCTGCGCGGGCGCATCTTACCTACGTAGCTATATATATATATATATACTAGTTACAATGTACAATATTGGTAAAGACGCACGCTCACGCACTTCGTATATTTAAGAGTATATTATATGTATGCTGCACTCTAAGCAATTAGGAGAAAAGGCTGAGCGCATTTTTGGTGCTTTTAGGTATAACGCAATTTTCACATGAAATGAAATAGTTTGATTAAAATTTTCCAGTTTTAGGACGAAAACAACGTAGCGCTGTGCAACCACGGTGTTTTAGCGATCACCAAGCTTTAGCAGTGTTCGACGCGGTCGGCTTGAGATAGGTGACCATTTGTTGCATTTTCATATTCGAGCGTTACCGTGCTTCGGAAGGCACGTTGAGCCGTCGGTTCCGGTTACCACGAAACAGGCGGCTTGACTTTTGTTCTAACAGTAGGTGGCCACAAAGCTTCCTCCGCCAATCCGCACTGGGTCCGTGTGGTGAAGTATCACCTAATCACCTCGATTTGTATTGTACCTGATATTAGGACGAAAAAGCCTCATTATCAGCGGATATACACGTGGGCGTGCAGGATAAAGGCCTACTTTAAAGATCGCCACATCAACCGGCTGCGTACGCATCCAGCTTTTGCCAGCGACGAAAACCTATCTATCTTTAGCCAAAAGACACCCACAGCAGGACCGAAGCCTCCACTAAAAATCAACACACGAAAAAACCTAATCTTATTTTATTTTACCTCCTGAGCCAGAGTCCGTATAAAGCGAAACGACACGGGAGCGTTAAGCCAATCGGTATCTCGGTCACGTAGCGGGTTTGACACGCCTCAATAGGAACGTGAATACATCACTCTGTGTACAATTGGGCCTCTAGTTGTGTATTCTGCTTATATCTATGTCGTCACGCCAGATCTCTTACGGAGTTGACACAGGGTACAGTTTCAACAGGTTCTTTGCTTAAAGTCCTTTCTCGTTTCCTCCAGTCTCATAGTTCGTTTTATAAACGCTCGCCCATTACTGACACTCTTGATTTGTCCATGACTATTTCATAGGTTTGTCCTGGTACCTTCATTCTTCTACTTTCGCATGTTTTTCATGTGGTTAAAAGGACCTATAACTGAAACAGGAGAACCAACCAACATTTGACCCATGCCATCATTATTTATCTATTTTATTAAAATAATGGCAAATATCCGTATCTAATGAACACTTTGCAATCTAAAACGAATATTTCAAAGTATTGTAATTACTAATATCGATGTCGCCGCCATCTTTACTGAATGTCAACACACTATTAGTACCAGTATTATTGGCTACTGAATTTTAACCTCAAAATCTAATAGTTTTTTTCAATATGGCGATTTCTCTGCTTGTCCGTCTAATATGAAATGCCTTAAAAGAATTTAAGGGTGATTTGAAATCATATATTATTTATATAAGTATTTTTTCATTGGTGTTGGTTATGGCGAAAATCATGTATGGGGGCAGAACAATGTCGTTTAGACCACGACAAATTTCCGTTAAGTAATATGACAAGTAATTATCTTTCACTCATATTTTTCTCCAACGGAGTAGGCCGAGGTGTTAAAAGTACAGCCATTTTTGGCGAAGACAAAGGTCTAATGTGATAGAGGATGAGTCGCTAGCCATTCATCGGGAACATGACTTAGCGTGTATTTCGTTATTTATTGGCCGAATTGCTTCACAATGATTTTCTTTACCTTTAACACGTAATAATTTCAAAAAAACTGAAGTTATTTAAACTCTACAATTCGTGATTACAAGCCAAGTATGATAGCTATGATTTCATTACTCTTTCTCTAAGAGTCTGTGAATTTGTATAGATTTATTTCATGAGTTGACAGAAAGTGGGTTCCTAAAACGCCTAAATAAATTGAATAAACGACACACGTACTTAGAGCTAGTTTTCAAGTGTTACAAAAATTCAGCGTGTTGTTATTTCGTGATCCAGTGACCGTATAAAATGAGATGTCACAGTCCCTTTTGCAGGGCTAACACAGGCGGTGTGACAAGATATGACACGGATTTTGTCACACTATACGTGAGATAAGCGTTTTGTAACATACTAGTATGGCGTGCCGTAACAAAAATTTGACATGAAAAAAACTCGTTTCTAGAATAGTATTGTATTGACGTGTAGACAGAGGGCTTAGCATAAAAATATTGAATTTTGACATTAGAGTGACGCTAGCGAGTAAACGTGCTGTTATATTCATGTTTATTTAATAAATGGAAGTATGGTAAGGACGGCATATCAACTCGCTACCGTCACGATTACGTCAAAATTTTCATGCTATTTGCTATAGCCTATTATGACGCGCTCAAGACGTCGAAATTTTGTACTCCTTGTATCTTTCGCACCGTGATACTGCTCCGTCTGTCTGAGTCCTTCTCCGGTCGTAACGGTCTCCGTTCCACTGGGCCCAGAAGGATAAGGATGAGTATGTGCACCTGTGTCTCGCGCGTATACTTGTGCACCTTAATATTTCCTGCGCATCTGACCGCTTCCGTTACTGGACCGTATATATATATATATATATATATATATATATATATATATATATATATATATATATATATATACATGGTAACTACAAAAGCCAAAGAGTATGTATTAAAAATCAAACTCCTTGATTAATAACATAAGAATTTTGACACATCTTACATCTCAGCAGTCCCTTTAATCACCTACAGTACTAATTATGAAGCAGAGAATCACGCTGCTAGTATGGCTAGTGTGCAAGTCTCATCTTTGCACACGTATAACGATAATGCAGCACGGTTTAAATAGACAAACAGATTTGCAATGCCAAAAGTGGAAGGATGTAGGACAAGTCAAGGGTCTACGTAACCGGCGAGTGTGTATGAGACAGAGAGGTATGTAAGGAAAGAACCTGTTGGAACTCTGTACTCTTTGCCTAATCCGCAAGGGATCTGGCGTGATGATATAGATAGGTTTAAATGGAACCTACCAAATTTTGTATATAAGAAATATGTAATAAGATAAAAAATAATAAAAATTTCTTTTATTAATAGTGTAAAATTTTTTGGCAACTTCTGTCAGGATCCCGTGCTTAATCTACTAGAGGTAAAAGTAAAGAAGCGTCGTGCGCGAACAAATTTTCAAATGTCTCTTATCATTGTATCGTATTCAAAGGCCACTAAATAGATAATCCCAATAATCTCGTAAACGTAGAGTCACAAGGTAGACTGATGACCTGCTAAAGGTCGCTAGTAAACGCTGGATACGTACAGCAACAAGCTTGTCGTCGTGTAGCGACCATTGAAGGAGACCTATGCCCGTCTGAGTGTCATAATGTGTAATTCACAAGGTGCAATTATCATCTGCACAAATGAGGCATCACTGAATTCCCATGTTGTGACTGTGGAGACTCAGAGCAGACTACTATCGTAAAGGACTGCCCCACTAGGAAATTCTACACCAGATGATACCGGAGGTAAAACAATAGCTCCACCACTTTGACAAATTTTGGTCGTAGATCGCATTATATAAAGTACATCGCCATACGAAAATGATGATATGTGAAAATTATCTTGTGTCTTCGCGTTAAAATACACAAACGTCACTGGCATAAAGATGTAAATTCCAGCCCTCCTAACCTCTAGGGGTGCGAAGACTGTGAGGAAACTTTTGAAGCAGTAAAAAGCACGTTAAAGAGCGAACTCGTACACAGTGTAATCACGCGTAGCGAATGCAGTAAAAAGTAAAAGGGTATCTTTATTGCTCGTAAACATGTACGGAGTCGATATCCTCGTCTTGGGCCCGCGAGAATTGGACCTAAGATGATTTGAAGGCACATACATATATTCAACAAACTTCTGCCCGCCACATGGTCCGCGTTGACTTTAGACAGAACCTAACATTTTTCCGAAATAAAAAGTATCCTATGATCCAGGTAATATCTATATCTATCAGCAAATTTTTTGGTGTTGTGGTTAGTGGTGTGTGTGAGTGACTACGTTGTTGGCCCAGGGGCCTTTACAGCTTCACCGAGCAAAAGGGCGAATATGCAACAACGACGCACCGGCAGCTGCGGCTGACAATCAAGTCGACATTCTTCGAATCCTAGGTTGAACAAAGTGTGTTTTTTTCATAATCGAGCACGGTATAATAACCATGGCTCATCCCTTATAAGAGTTGGACCTCAAGTCGTCGTAACGTACCCTCTCATTCAAATTCACATTTATCGAAAAATCTCAATTAACCCACACGTTTATACGTCCCTTACGGCAATGAGATTTCAACCATCGATATTTTATTCCATACAAGAGCCTACTTATTTCGTTAATTGGAGTTGCTCAGTACGAACACCGCAAAATTGTGGTGTTATTTTAAATGGACTTCTCAAAGTTATTTATTTCGTTTTATTTCCTTTATTATTGTGGGAGCTCGGGTAGTTCCTACTGGCATAAACATAAAAGCAATTAACGTAATTCAAATTATATCCATTTGACTGCCTCGTTGGTCTGGTGGCAAAGTACAGCGCTTTGTGATCACGAGTTTCTGAGTTCAAATCCTAGGTCGGACAAATTAAGTTTTTCTAACGAAAAATTCCTAGTATGAGTCCGGAGTCTGGAATTGTGCCCGGTATATAGAAATAGGCTCGCCCCCTATTACATGGGACCTAACATCATCGGCGAAACGTAGGTGTACTCAGTACACCTCTGCCACCCCCGTTTGGGGAATATAGGAAGGTGTATTCTTTTTATGTCCATAAAATACAATGCAAGTAACTTGAGATTTTTGTAATTGATTGACAGATTGTAATTTGAGTAATGCTTATCTAAAGACAAACTTTGCCATTATCAACATTTTAATAAACCAGCCCATAATTTCCCATGACTGGCCATTTGGCCTTTCAGCACAGATTAAGTAATACTCTACCACGTGCAGTCAGCGTGGATTGGTGGAGACAGGTTTGTGGCCACCTGCTGTTGAAACTTATCAAGCGGCCTTTAATGCATCCAACTAAGTTCTACCATATTAAGTGGTAACCGGGACCAATTTCACGTGACTTTCCAAGCACGGAAATACTTGAAAACATAATCATTATACGTGAAGCAAAAACTTTGTACCCCTTTTTACGAAAATTGCGCAGTTGGAGGAGTGTGAAATTTTCCACACTTATAGTTTATGTAGTTTATGTAGTGCACTCCTTGTGCAGAATGCTAATATTTTTTACAAATTATGCTTAAATAATACATTAAATCAATAAAAAAACCATTACACACACTACCAAGTATTTGACACAATACACTTCAAATTGAGAATAGATTAATATTGTTTGTCTTTAATATTATTTGTCTATATCTATCTATCTATCTATAACCTCACGCCAGGTCTCTTGCGGGGTAGGCAGAGAGTACAGAGTTCCAACAGGTTCTTTCCTTACATACCTCTCTGGCTTCCTCGACTCTCATAGTTCGTCTCATACACGCTCGCCGGTTACGGAGACTCTTGACTTTTCCATCAGATAAGACTCGGTTTATTTGGTCGTGGTAAGATAGTCTAGGTCTTCCCCGGTACCTGCATCCTTCCACTTTCACATTGTATATCTGTTTTGTCATTCTTTCCTCTGGCATTCTTTCTATATGCCCGAACCAACGGAGCATGCCCTTTCTCATCTTTACACCGATACTATCTTTCATACCTACTCGCTGTCTTACTATGCTGTTGCTAATGCGGTCGGTCAGCTTCACTCCGCACATCTTCCGCAGAGCTCGCATTTCTACCGCATTTATCCTACTTTCATTCTCCTTCTTACATACCCAGCTCTCGCTACCATATAACAGCGTTGGGACAAGAACTCCGTTATGTATGGCCAGCTGCGCCTTATGGCTTAAGTGCCGGCTCCCGAGTAGCTTTCCCATCGCACCATTTACTCTGTACCCTGCACTCACTCTTCTCTCTATGTCAGCGGTGTATTTCCCATCCTTACTGAAGGCGCATTTACAAAGATAGTTTATTTGTCTATAGTCTTACTGAATGTCATTAATTAAATTATCGAAATATGTATGTCAAGTTCAATGGACAAAATTTTTTTTTTGTTGTTTGTTAGAATAAAAAAAAATTATAAAGAGGTGTTCTTTATTTTAATCATTTTTTGTTTTTTTTTATGTAAATTTCATAAAATTTGTTTGAAACAAATAGGTAAATTAACAGTGTAGCCTTGGCAAAATCTGTGATTATAGAAGTATAGTCTTTGACAATAGAACCATAATAATTTTGAAACTTATAATTTAAATTAATTATGGTCGAATTTCGACCAATGGGCGACTACTAGTTTACATAAACTGGTACCCCTCTAAGACCAAACTGAACGTTGCTTAACCTTAGTAGTTGCAAAGGACACTGCAGAACAACAACTGTATCTTATACAAAACTCAAAAGATTATTCAAAACCAGGTCAAAATCCTTAGTCTTAATGGGAACATTCCAAGTTGTCGAGTCGTAAGGTCGGCATCGTGTCGGAGCTTGTTCCAACTACTAGCTGTTCCGCTGCGCAATTACTCGGAACAAGCTCTGAACATGTTCCTTGTTACAAGACTAAGGACTTAGAATCTTCACGAATTCTCTCCGATGCTCAACTGCGGCGGTACTTAGGGTACGCTTAATTAAGTTCGCAAATAATTTTGTAAATTCTATTGTCACAGACTAGACAAGATTAAAATTTTGCTGTAGGTAACTAGAACCATTGAGAATTTAATTCGGAAAATATTGAGTATTTTCCTCAATAAATGTACCTAAAGATCTTTTTTATCTTTGATAGCCATGTGAATGATGAAACTGATTTTACGAGTTTCATAGCGGTTTTATTTAATGATAAATCTATTTTACATGTATATAAATCCATGTGTGTAAACACCTCCACAACACAAGAATATTTACTTAAGTATTTTTCACATAGGATGGGTAGTGATAGTTCTAATTGCCAAACTACTACCCATTCTCTGTGAAAAATACTATAGTATGAAGAAATTAGTTTTGATATCAAATCAAATCAAACAATAAACTTCCAGCAGTATAACCTGTTTTGTAAGAATAGTCCTTCTTGACATGGGAGATAGTATAAAACAAAACTTGTAATTTAACCTTAATTCAATAATTAACTTTACGTTTTTTTAACAGATGTATTTAACTCTCGAAATAGGCGCCTATATATCCACCGAGAATACAATAACTGGGAAATGTGGAACTGATGAAGGTGTGTGTTGTGAAATAACGTTTACTAGTGATGTCTATCCGGACTCACGGCACACATGTGCTAACTAAGTTTGTACCACAGTCCCGAGCGACAGAAATCGGTTTACTGGATGTAGGTGGGTTAAGTTGAAAGATGAAGCGTGTGGATTCAAGAGATTACTAAGTGTTTAACTTTATGTGGAGTAGTTCTAAGGATAATGTTTCGATGATGGCGTCGATGGCTTGGTCTAATTGACTAGATTATTCAAATTACTGAGCCTAGTAGTCTTGGGTCTGATCGCTACATGGAAGAATTTACGTGACCTATGATGAGTTATTTCAGTTTTGGTGTGAATTTCGTGTTTATAAACAAACCCACAACAGCGGCATAATCGCCAACTAGAACAAAATTTTGTTAATAATAATAATTTTCATTTTTAAATACCCTTAAACCACTTAGAAATCCTACCAAGCTTCATATATTTTTTCGCTCACATTTAACAACCAAATGGATTATATTCAAAATATTTTTTAAGATGATAGGAAAAAGAATTTCTAATTTTAACGAAGCGACCTGATTTCTTTATGGTAGACGCACTAATCAAAGCACGAATACAAAGACGCACTAATAAATGTACAAGTTGTGGATTTTTTGGAGTCAAACGGCATTCTTCCAGATTTACAATCGGGTTTTAGGAGGGGGCGTGGCACGGCTACAGCTTTAGCAGATGTAGTGGGAAATATCCTTGAAGCCACGGACCGAGAAGAGGGCACGATTTTGACATTACTTGATTTTTTTAGCGCCTTTGACTCATTAAATATTCCCTTGTTGCTGTCAAAGCTCTCATACTACGGGTTTCAACCTGAAATTATAAGATGGTTTAATAGCTACCTAGTAAACAGATCCCAACAAGTTGAGTTATGGAAATGTAATGGGTCAAAGGTATCTTCCTCCTCGCGCCTGTTGACGAGGGGAATCCCACAGGGGTCGTTGCTGGGTCCGCTCCTTTTTATACTGTACACTGCTGACATAACTTACTTCTTTTGTCACTGTTTGTACCACATGTACGCCGATGACACGCAATTATATTTGTCTTGTAATGCCAATAACGCTACATCCTCTGTTCAAATGATCAATGCGGAACTAGATACGGTTGCAACGTGGTCGAAAAACAACTGACTAGTATTGAATCCGCAGAAATCCACTATCTTTCATCCATTCCGACACCCGATTATTCACCTTTTGATTTTAGTCAATTTACTGCTTGTGGTGTTAAAAAGAGCATAGAATCGATCACATCAAATGCAGTCGGTAATGATTGTATCAGCCGCAAAATGATCCTCCCTATCCTTGACGAAATCCTTCCCATCATTTGCCATATCTTTAACTACTCTCTATCTAGCGGAGATTTCCCATCCTCTTAGAAAGAAGCCCAAATAACGCCCTTGCCTAAAAAATCCAATCCTAAATCTGTCTCCGAATATCGTCCAATATCCATATTACCTTTCCTATCCAAAGTTCTTGAGCGTCTTGTTCACGACCAATTCAGCAGATTCCTCAATACGAACTCCCTTCTTAATCCATTCCAGTCAGGATTTCGTCCTGGTCACAGCACCGTTACTGCTTTGGTGAACATCACAGACGACATAAGATTAGGTATGGAAAATAGCAATTTGACTATACTAACACTACTCGACTTCAGCAATGCTTTTAACACTGTGGATTTTGATATTTTGCTTGGAGTCCTATGCTCTATTAACATATCTCCAACGGCAATTGACTGGTTTCGTAACTACCTGTCTGGTCGCCGGCAACGCATTCGCATCGATGAAACTTACTCTTCTTGGTGTAACACTAGTGCCGGTGTACCGCAGGGTGGCGTTCTATCTCCTTTACTTTTTGCTGTTTTTATTAACTCCATTCCCAATCAATTACGTTCGTCATACCACCTTTACGCAGATGATCTCCAAATATACACACAGGCACCATTAGCCAGGCTGTCGGAAGCTGTGAATACTATGAATCATGACTTATCTAAGATATGTGAATGGAGTGGGTGCTACGGCCTCAATGTTAATCCAACTAAGACACAAGTGATAGTTATTGGTAGTTCCAGACTTACTTCACGTATCAATTGGTCGCAACTTCCCCAAATTATTTTTAATGGTATCACTATACCAGTAAGTAAAAGCGTAAAAGATTTGGGGATCTACATCGATACCAATCTCACTTGGGGTCCACAGCTGCAGGAGCTCAGCCGAAAGGTTTTTGCTTCTGCAGGTTCATTAAGAAGGTTGCGCAATTTTCTTCCAACTGCCACAAAAATTGCACTCGCACAATCTCTTTTACTCCCTATAATAGATTATGCAGACGCCAGCTATCTTGACCTCACAGAGCAGCAACTTAATAAACTCGAGCGACTTCAAAACTTTTGTATAAGGTTCATATTTGGCCTGCGTAAATATGACCATGTCTCTGAATTTCGTACAAAGCTCAAGTGGCTGCCAATTCGCCTTCACCGGAATGCTCATATACTATCGCTTCTGTACAGTGTCCTGTATTATTCGATAACTCCCTCTTACCTCAAAGATCGATTTGAGTTTCTTCATGAGCCACACTCGAAGTTCCTGAGATCATCGGAAAATTTAAAACTGAAAATGCCGATGCATTCCACAAATTTCTTCGATAAATCCTTTACCATTCAAGCCGTCCGTCTGTGGAATGCATTGCCAGTGTCAGTTAGACGTGCAAAGTCGTTGGTTTCGTTCAAAAACATGGTTAAGAGTCACTATCTGTCAATAATATGATTATTTGCTATTTATCTTTATCTGTTAGCTATAATATGTGTGTGGTATGTAATAGTGTATATTGTAATGTCTGTATATATATGACTAGGTTTATATTATATATATGTGTATTGTAAATTATTATCAATAGTGTACACCACCAACTGCCCTTTTTATTCTTATTTGTTTTCCTTCCAACGGTTGTCTGGAAGAAATTGCTTTAAGCGATAAGACCGTCATTTGTACTGTTTTTGTATTTAAATTGTTTCTTGTATTGTTTTTTTGGTGTACAATAAAGTGTATTATTATTATTATTATTATTAAATCCAAATTTATGGTGCTGGGTAGCAGAAAGCAAATAAGTTCGATACTATTGGCAATACCAGAAATCAAAATCCTGGGAGAAAGTATACAGAGGGTTGATGTTGCATGTAGTCTAGGCCTTACCATCGACCCGGAGCTTCGTTTTGAGAGTCACATCATAATGTGGTCAAAAACTGTTTTTATAGATTAAAACTATTATACAGGATTAGGGAATTCCTTAGTATTACAACAAGGAAAAGATTGGTAGAAAGCATAGTATTATCGAAATTAAACTATTGTGATGTGGTTTATGGCCCTTGTCTATTATCTCGCACAAAAAAATTGATACAGCATGTGCAGAATGCGCGTGCCCGATTTTGTTACAGTATCCCCCGGAAAAGTCATATCACACCATATTTAAATCAAAATGATATCTTGAAAATGGAGGCAAGACGTAAGCTGCATTTCGCGAGTTTGTTATTCGGTGTAATAAATAAAAATAAGCCGGACTACCTTTTTGGCAAGTTAAGTTGGCGTCTTGATTCCTACAGCTACTCAACTCGTTCTACCTCTAATCCACTCTCTGTGCCTCGGTACAGGACCACAGCTTTCCGAGGATGTTTCAAATATGCCGCCACCCGCTGCTGGAACGATATATCGTTGTTGGAAATGAGTACTCTGTCTAATGAAATCTGAGAGTGATATTTAACGTTTTTATAAGTTGCCAATACTACGGCTTATGTCAACTATGGTTCTAGTGAACTATGACATATAGTGAAATAGTTTTTACCCCCTAGATTAATGAAATATTATGTTACAATTCCATACCGCCTCCCATAAGATCCCTAAAAACAAGTGACACATTTAAATTCAATTTCAAGAAATACCTTTTACAAGAACAACAATGCACTGTGTGATTTATTATTTATTATTATTTGCGAACCCGGACCCAAACCTGCACCTTGTCTCCTATTACATAGGTTACTTACATCGCTCTGATCCACGTGCGGTGTATCGAATCCGGGCAGTTGGCGGCGTGTGGCGTCTGTCTCGAGGCATTATAAAGCGAGGTGTGCTTGAATTTGAAATTCAAATTCATCTTCACAGATGAAGCCATATTCTAGGTTACTTGTTTGCGTGTAGGCACCTTAAAAATAAAAAAAATGATTAGCGTGTAACTAAGTAAAAATGTAGATACACAACTCTGAATGAATGTATGTATGTAATACTAATGTTTACTCACCTGATGTCAGGTTTCTATCCAAATGGTATGTGGTTCTAATCATAGTGAAATTGTCTATATTCTTCAAAGATAATAATAGGTCTCTGCTCGTTTGTTCAATATGCTGTGTATCCATAATGCGTTCGTTCACCACCCATTCAGTATACACACCGTCGGGTCTAAATCGCTGACTACGCGCCCGGTCCGGCGCTCGCCCGCGCCTGGAGAGACTGATGCAATCGACGTGTTATCGATTGCATCATATTTTTGCGGCGCGGGCGCGTGCGCCGGCTGGGTGAGTAAAACAAAACGATTGCACTCATTTTATGTTATTTTGAGTACATGTATATGGACATACTATATATTTTGTATATCTTTATTTTTCTTCGATCAATTTGTGCGGCAAAGGCGTTTTGGGCACAGTCGGTGCCACTTTCAGTTCACCGCTCATTGCCGCGCGACTGGATTTATTTTTGGGAACCGCTTCATGCGTGGACGTCACTTGGGGTAACACTGAAAATCAGCGCTGTGTTGTGGTTCACGCTGCAACACAGCTTTACGCTGAGTGTTACCCCATTAGTGCGGCTAAATAGTTAGTGCATTTAATTTTTGTATATTATTGTTATTTTTGTTGTCTTTATTGTAGTGTACTTGGCTTTTAGCCTAGCTAATAAATATATCTTTCTTTCTTTTCTTTCTTCTTTCTTTCCATAGCCACCTTGTTTTTGTAATAAATAAAATTACATTCTGCAAGTACGGGCTATAATTTCCATCCACCTGTTTCGGCTCCCCATACTTTTACCGTGTTATTATAACCGAGTACCAGTGATACCGAGTAGTATTATACTCGGGTTTATCATATAGCATGTACGTTAAATCTAAGCATAAATAGTCTGTATTTTTTAAATAATATCGTAGCCACACACTAGGAACAATTCCTGTGTCATGGGTGCGACAATCGTGCGTTGTTTACAAACACGAAATTTACATACACAAACACCCAGGCCGGAACAAACATTTGTGGGATACACGAGTGAGCTGAGTAGGTTAAGCTTTTAACCACCCGACCGAACCATCATTCTATGTATTTTCTACCGTCTATCTATTTTAGTCGGGGTAAGTAATTAATACTCGTTAATAAATTAGGTACGTGGTTAAATTTAGCTAATAAAAAGTCCAATTCAAGAAGCATTTATATGTACACACCAAGAAAGACTTCCAAATGCTAAATTTGGTACATCTACGCGGGCTCCACTGAGAAAATCCGGCCACATACTGGGCTAGTACATACATAAACGCACGGATTTATCTCACTGGGTGAGGCAGAGACTACAGTTCGCCACTTACTACTGTTCTAACACACCTCTTTCTTCATATACGTTCAAACATCTCCTTATGCATTAATTACTCAGTGAGCTAGTCTGTTATAATAAATCGCTTTCGCTCTCACCCCGCACCGCCGCCCCTATGTGTCAGGCATACGACTTTGCACTCAACTTTGCTTATTAGATTGTTTTGTTTGGTGCCTTGTTAATTAAACTCGTAGTCGCACCTAGCCGGAGTTTCGGTTATGTCTTAATTTCACAACTTTATTTCGCCAAGTTCCAAACTTGCGACGCCATTGAACATACACTGAGGTACATTATTGACGGAAAGTTTTCGAGTAATCAATGGGGTTGTGCCACTGCAAATTATAGTTTGAGTTTAACTTATCTTATCTATGTTGGCTGTTACCGGGCTGAGATACCTCAAGTGCACTACGACCCAATGGGATCTTTTGTGCTACCCTTGCCCTTGATGCTCTTAGGTACCCGTGGATTCAAGTACCTGTAATTTGAGTTTTAGTTTAATTGACATCTGGGAAAGATATTAAGAAATCCGTTTAAAAAATTTGCCTGCACAATCTCTACACAATTGAACAGTAATCTAGTGAGCCCAGAGCTAATTACGCAATTTGTAGCCCAACTTAAATGTCATGGACGCCTTTTCTAGTCCAACTTTAATGTATTCTGCGCCTTTTAAGATCTGACTTAAATGTTTACGGCTTTTGTAACCTAAATCAATAGTTGTTTACGGATCTGGCTGTCCAAATTAATATCGTTTACACCTTAGACTAACACTTGTCTAGACGGAGCATTGCTATTAAAAATGGCACCAAAAGCAGAATCAGTTACACACTATGTGTGCGTGATGCCGGTGCTCGATTTTTTGAAGATTTATTCGAAAGCTGACATTGACATGTGTGCGTGCGCGTGCGTGTGTGTATATAATTTATCTACACTATGGGTAGATAAAATTTATGCAGTTACCGCCCGCGCGATGCTCCATCTACTAGAAAGGTGAAAAAAAAATATTTTTTGAAAAAAAAAAACTTTTTTTTAATATATCGATTAATAAGTGTTTTTTTTTTTTTGTAATCGTTAGATATTCGTTTTTTTTTTAAATTAATCGATTTATTTAACATATTATCTGCTGTAGCAGTTATGTCGATTCATTCTAAGTAAAATCGTAAAAAACGCGATTCTCGATTAATCGATTGGAAGCTGATTCTAATTAATTTGCCGACTAAAAAAATATTTTTGTTTTGGAGCTGCTCCTTTTTTAAAGTCTTAATGCAATCTATTAAGAGATTATCAAAAAGGCAAATGAGTTAAAATAAACCCATGTTTGGTATGTAGTATTCTTAACAGTAAATGTGTTTTGCTGTTATTTATATTTACTTTTGAGCCATATTTTCGATTACTACTTTTTTATGATTGGCTCGATTCGAATCGATTATATTCGATTGACCTACTGAATCTTTTCAGTGATTCACATCTATCTATAATTTGTTCATTAATCGATTTTAAATCGACATACCTATGCTGCAGCCAAAACTTTATTTTCAATAGCAGGCAACATCGTGCCCGAATCTAGAAACCGTATAGGTACTTAAACATTTAACAAAGTTTCTTTTTACATTTTTCACCGTTGAGGTATTATACAGTACTAGGCCAGCTATGCTAAGCTCAAATAAAAAATAGCGTGTAACTTGATGACCTCAGGGTTTGCGGGGATATTTGTGTTCCCCAAATTCAGGAATGACGAGATTCGTAGAAGAACCAAACTCACTGACATAGCCCATAGGATTAGCAAGGTGAAGTAGCAATGGCACATAGCGCGAACATCGGACGGGCGTTGGGGAAGAAAGATTCTAGAGTGGAGACCACGTATTGGAAAGCGCAGCGTGGGACGGCCGCCGGCCAGATGGACCGACAATATTGTAAAGATCGCAAGAAGTCGTTGAATGCAGGTGGCATTCGACCGATTACGCTGGAAAGCGATTGGGGATATACTTGTCAACTGCTGAACATAGGCCATGCTCAGCAGTGGACAAGTATAGGCTGAAATGTGATAATAAATCGAAGGTATCATATTATAGGACTAGGATGAACTAGGATGTATGCACTCTAACTGTTGCTACAAAAATTTACTTGAAGTGTCATCTTCTTCGTGATTTGCGACATTAGGCGATTAAACAAAGTACCTAAAAAACGATTTTTAACAAATTCGCTTATTTTTTAGAATAATTGAGATTATTTTTAGGAGAAAAGAGACATCCTCTCTACTTCTTAATATTATTATTCAAGAAAAAAAACTATATTTAATAAAATCATTTTTTTTAAATAATCGATTTTCTGAAAATCAACATTTAGGCAAAGCAATAAAATGACTCATCAAAAAAACGACTCTTGTCACATCCCTACCATCCACTCGGGTTTACACGTTTCTTAATACTACTCATCTATCGTTTACAGAATTTAAATTTCGAATTAATGATACAAATATATCGTTGGCCAAACGAAATAGTAACACATAAAAAAATCAAGGACAAGAAATATGAAGCTTTTATGTTTTGAGTTGTCTTTACAAATTATACAGACAGGACCCTTATTATCTATGCCCAAACGCAGCACGTTATGATAACTTTGTGTAATAATATTCTGTATGCCACTAGAGTACCCTTAAACAAGTGTCACGACGTTATCGTAACTCGCCGCGTTACGAGTTTTGATTTTTCGTTTGATTATTCATTGCGGATAAAGACCCAGTGAAATGCTACCTACGTTACGAGTGACAGTCCAAACTGAAAGTATGCCCAGGCCCGCCCGCTATAAAAAAATGGCATCCAGGCGGAAAATCTATTTTTCTACTTATCTAGGCAAACACGCGATTTATGCCAGCCCGGCTGCTATTTCCACGAATACTATTAAGGTTTTATTGAAGTATAAATTTATGGGCGGCCGGTTATTTTCGTGGAAATATGAGAAATGTTGGAAATTACAGGTGGATTTAAGTTGGTTTTGATTAAATTACAGAACGAAATTTGTATTTTCATAATATTACGTTATCCTGTGTAAATAGATATCATATGTACATATATCTTATTCTTTTTCAGGAGGTTCTTTATCTTTTAATAAATACGTAACCCCACAGTAGGATTTATTCCTGTGTCGTGCGTGTACAAACATGAAAATTCACATACACAAATACCCAGACCGTAACAAATAATTGTGGATCACACAAAGATTTGTCCTGGGCGGCAATCGAACCCGCGACTACCAGGGACAGTGGGTGGGGCGGCTAGGGCTCTTTACCACTGCGCTCAATCGTCCGTCAAGGAATTCGCCTTTAATTGATTCTTACAACTAATAGCAATAGTATATTCATAATATTGCCATTATTAATGGCAGACATCATGATGCAATGGTAAGAAAGGAAATGTACGCCCAGAAATAAATTAAAACTATAAATTATTATTTTCTGTTTATGTATATCTATAAGCACGCCAGGTGGGCTACGCACAAACCATGAGGTTATATAGTGACTCTGTTAAGTGTTGCTGTCACGTTCATGTCATCATCATCATCAGCCCGTGTCAGTCCACTGCTGGACGTACGCCTCTCCCATGGCACGCCACTGAGCTCGATCTTCAGTTCTCCTTCTCCAATCCCTGCCCGCTGCCTTACGAATATCGTCGCCCCACCTAGCTACAGGGCGCCCTACACTACGTTTGCCGACACGCGGTCTCCACTCAAAAACCAGTCTGCCCCAACGGCCATCGGTTCTGCGGCATATGTGACCTGCCCACTGCCACTTCAGCTTCCTAATTCGCTGAGCTATGTCGGTAACCTTGGTTCTCTGACGAATAACTTCGTTCCGGATTTGATCCCTAAGAGAAACTCCGAGCATAGCTCTTTCAATGGCTCGTTAAGCGATCTTGAACTGGTGGACAAGCCGCACAGTGAGTGGCCACGTTTCGGCTCCGTATGTCATTACAGGTAGGACGCACTGATTAAAAACTTTCGTTTTTAGGCATTGGGGTATGGGCGATAAGGAGACTCGACGGAGTTTTCCAAATGCCCAGCCCAGCTGTATCCGTCTCTTAACTTCCTTGTCAAAGTTGTTTTGTACCTAGTTGGAGCACTTGCCCTAGGTATACGTACTCAGAAACAACTTCGAGGGGGGCTCCGTTTACGGCGATCGGTCCCGGGTCAACATGCTTGTTGATCATAACTTTAGTTTTATCTAAGTTCATCCGGAGACCGATTCGCTGAGACGAATTAGCAAGGCTATCCAGCATCTGTTGTAGGTCTTGCAACGTTTCAGCCATGATGACGATGTCGTCTGCAAATCGCAGGTGAGAGATGTATGCGCCATTTATATTGATGCCGCGACCTTTCCAGTCCAGCGTCTTGAACATATCCTCCAGTGCATTGGTGAACAGTTTTGGTGATATGACATCACCTTGGCGCACTCCGCGGCGCAGGTGAATATGTTTAGTCCGCTGGTTCTGTACTTGGACGGTCATCGTTGCAGCTTCAAAAAGGCATCTCATCACCTCGATGTATCGCCAATCAACTTGGCATCGTTGCAAGGAGTCCAGAACTGACCAGGTCTCGACAGTGTCAAAGGCCTTCTCATAGTCCACGAAGGCTAGACATAGGGGCAGATTATACTCTGCAGTCTTCTGTATAATCTGCCGCACTGGGTGGATGTGGTCTATGGTGCCCTAACCACTTCGAAACCCGGCCTGCTCCGGGGGTTGAAACTCGTCGAGCCTTCGCGCAAGACAGTTCGTGATGACCCTTGAAAACAGCTTGTATACATGGCTCAGAAGCGATATGGGTCAATAGGTTTTCAAAAGGGTTTTGTCACCCTTTTTGAAAAACAGGACGACCACGCTTCTGTTCCATGCCTGCGAAGTTCTCCCAGTGTAGAGGACAGTGTTAAATAACTTCCGAAGCTCCTTAAGTACTGGGGTACCTCCTGCCCTCAGAAGCTCAGTCGTGACGCCGTCCTCACCCGGGGCTTTTCCATTTTTAAGCTGTTTAAGGGCCAACTTGATCTCATCCAGGTTGATCTCGGGCAAGTCTTCTGTGAAGTGACGTGTAAGGGTGGCTCTGGGATCTCCTCTAAGAGATTCGGGTCGAGGTGCTTGTGAGGCGTAGAGCTGGCTATAGAAATTCCTGACTTCCGAGAGGATTTCCGGCCTAGAAGCGATCACAGTACCCGCTTGTGTAGTCAACCTTGTCAAGTGGTTTCTCCCAAGTGACTGGACGAACACTTTCATGTATATTTATTAAATTATTATTATAATGTGAAAAAGCTCGACAGCTTTGGCCTAACGTTTAGGCTCTGTATCTGTTTATGCTAAGCTCTCAGATCACATATGGGGTACAAACTATAGAGTTAGTATATAGTTGCAACGGGCTATTTCATTTTCGTCATATTTTTCTTATACAATCAATACTTCAAACGTATTTCAGTGAAGACCTTAAATGTTATCTAACGTTCAGAACAACTGATGAATTAGTTACGTAAACATGTTTTTTTCTTTGCGGCAAAGTTCCCGCCTTCTCGCGACGAGGAGTGTGCAAATAGCCAAAGTTTTCCCATTAAAAATCGCGAGAATCTTCCCTCGCGAAGCTAAAGATAATTAAAGCTCTGCTTGGGATATTAGCAAGTTCAATTTTGAATATAAATATGAATACATTGAATATGAAAACAGACAAACTCTGAAAATATTTACATACCTCCTGTGGATATCGTAAATATGCTAGTAATTTTTTTAATGTTTTGCTTTATTTGAGGAGTTTATAGCCAAAATGTGAGAGTTAAATAAAAACAATAGATCATTTATAAACCTCTACGGGTCCTTTACTTGGGCTGTTTGATATAGTTTAAATCGGTAACTGAATTGATTCCAACAATTTTTAATGCCTCTTAAATTTTTTTAATTTGCAAAAATGCTGTTACTCTTTCAGTGCGCTATAACAAACTTTATTCTTGATTCAAAGCAATATGAAGATTTTAAATGCATTTCTAAAACGTATTTCGCAATATGCATACCTACACGTACAAGTTTCGTTGTAAATTAGGGTATAGAGAAGTGCTCAAAAAAGAGGGAACTAACTTTAAATTTGGAAAGTTGGTTTTCGTATTGAATTTTTGAAGCAATCACGTATTTAATCGGGGTGTCTGAGGTCTTGCGTTATTTACGATACACCTTGTATATACACAATTGTATGTCTCACAACATTCTATATTATTATTTGTGATTATTGTAAGACATCATGTTTAGTCACATTAACAGCCTGCGATTGTGATGCTACCTCATAGACTATGTCGCACCCCCTAGTCTGCCTCTTAAGCCCCACCACCTGTACAATAGAAGATATGAGTACACTTAACGGGGCCGATATGACAGACAGACATCACAGAGTCCACGAGCACCAGTATTCCAAATGCCATCAAACAGGCTGAATGCAGGGAAGCCTGGAGAATGCACGCTTGTGCAAAGCCTTGACTGTGGTGGTCACGACTCTCAGACATGAGTAACCGACGAAGAAGAAGAAGAAGATGAACCATTGATACGAAAAGAAGAAGAATACCATATTAAAACAGCATAAAACTATAGAGCGCAAATAAATTAATTGAACTAGTGATTTTATTTCTAGGAGCGAACTTGTATTAACAGCTGTATGGTGCACAATTGTATGGGTATAATAAAATAGCGTAGCACTGTCTAATTCGCTCGAGACGCTCGTAGCGCTGTGCGACCGTGTTGTTCTTAGCGATCTCCAAGGTAAAGTAGGTTTCAACTTGGTTTGCCTAAGATAGGTGACCGTTTGAAGCATTTTCATATTCGAGCGTCTCCGTGCTTCGGAAGGCACGCTAAGCCGTTGGTCCTGGGTACCTTTTATTGTGGTAGTCATTAAGCCAAGTTGTAAGCCTTATAGGCGGCTTGATAAGTTTCAACCGCAGGAAGCTACAAACTGCCTCCACCAATACGCACTGGGTCCGCTTGGTATGACCTAATCTCTCTCACCTCAGTTTTCCTAGCAGTGGGGCAATACAGTCTGATATTATAATCAGCAGATACATTTAACCGCCATTAATTGAACTAATGGGACTATGCACGAGACACAAAAGTGTCATGGTATCATGATACTTATAATTGCACTAATGGGAACATAAGAAAAGGAAAATAGCACAGTATTGAAAACTGCTATAAACGCCGATAGCAATATTCGACAGATGCGTCTCCGTCGTTTGGCGTATCGGATGGATATCCGTTATTACGTTGTCTCCAATGCTTCTATCTCCAAGGCCTTATTCGGTAAAACCAACTAAACACGATAACTTCGTGAGATGGGAACTAAGCACGCCACACATTCCCACCATTTTAACTCCTATAACTTAAGATCCACAGTGATCTCCTTAGGTAATACCAACGTTTGATCTTCGAAATGTCCTGGAAAGCGCTTTAACTGTCTTGAAACCCGCAACCAATTAAAATAGAAATAAAACAAAACAAGAAAACTTCGTGAGATGTTAACTCCAGTGACATACCGATGGGTCTCATGAAGGGTCAAGGTTACAAAGGGCAATGGAAAGAAAGAGCTATGCTCAGTTTCCCTGCGAGATCCGCAGGAAAACTAAAGTCACCGATATAGATCTCATTATTGCCGAACTTAAGTGACAGTGAACGGAACACATTGCTCGTAGAACTGACGTCCATTGGAGCAGAAAGGTTAGGCAAGCCCTCTACAAGATAGACCGATGACCTGGTGAAGGTCACAGGTAAAAACTGGCTGTAAAAGCCGGTCGTCATTTCGATCTTTGAGGTAGGCCTTTGTCATGCCGTGACCCTTTTTCGGCTAATTATGATGATAAGTGACATACTGAATACCATTACACGGTCATTCCACGAAGTAATCGTAACGCGTCGCGTTTAGTCATAGCATATAAAGGCTACGGCTGCGACATTTAATTTTATTGAGGACAAGAGATATCTTGTCCACAATAGTCGAGCACCAATTTGGTTGAAGCAAATATCTATATCGTCCGTATCGTAGGAATGACCACTTGATCCTTGGTAAGTTTTCTCGTACAATTCGGGTTTTAAAAAGATGCTTTTGAATAAAAAAGAAATTGTGTTGGGAGTGGTGATTATAGGCTTAAGAGATAAAAAAAAACATTCTTACCATACAAAGGCTGTGTTTATTCTTTACTGCGTCGTCTGTGAATCCTATGAACAAATCCCAGGTCGGACAAAAATACTATCGAGAATTTTTCAATGGAAAAATTATCAGTAGCAGTGCAGAGCCTGCAATTGCGACCCCTATCATACTGGGATCTAATAGCATCGATGAAATATGTGTATCCAGTTGCCATTAGACCGGGAAAATACCATACTACAAAGTTCGATTGAGAATCTATTCACAAAAAAGTGAACCTAGTATGTGAATCCAGAAACTACTGATCATTAGCTTTATCATGAGACTCTAAAGCAACGAGGTAATGGAAAATGACAAACAAAAAACGCCTGTATTCCCCAAACGGGATGACAGATGTGGTCTGTGTATGTACACCCACTATTCGCCGACGATGTAAGTTCCCATTTAATAGAGGATGTGCCTATTGCTACCGTACTGGGTATTAGTCAGTCTTTAGATTGATACTGAAAATTTTGCTATAGAAAAATCATATTTAGTTCTACCTAGAATTTGAAACCAGGACATCGTGATCGTTACGCGATTATTCGCTTCAAACCAACGAGGCAATCGACAAAAATGGAAAATGTAAGGACGAATCATATTCTGAAATACATTTCATATCCTTTTATACTGAAAAGTAAAAATTTAAAATATTTGACAGACAGGAAAAGGTATCGAGTAAATACAAAATTCCCTTTATTTCTCTTAATTAAAAGCTTCTTTGATTGCTTTTAGCGAAACATTTTATTTTCCTGCTAATTCTATTGACCAGACGCAGAATTTTTTCAACAAAAAATCTATATCATCACGCCAGATCCCTTACGGGGTAGGCAGAGAGAAGAAATAACATTTTAAAAAATCAAACAATGTCACGGTCAACATTTCCGCGGTAATCAGGTTATGTTTTCGCACATTTCGTCCAGAACGTTAGGTTTCGATGTAATATGGGGGGAGCCTATTTCCTTTATGTGAAACTAGACATAAAGGAATTGCTGTCTGCGACTTCGCCCGCGTTGACTTTAGACAGGAACCAACATTTTTCAAGATAAAAAGTATCCTACGTAATTAATCCCAATCTGTTCAGCCGTTGCGTGATTGAGTAATAAACATACAAACATCTAAACAAACTTTCACATTTATAATATTAGTAGGATGTGGCGATTCCCCAAGTGGAGTACTTGGGGTATCTAACCCTAATAGTGTTTAGGTTAGGGTTTCTAACAAAGTCAATATACTAACGGACGATTTAGCGCAGTGGTTAAGAGCTTGAGCGGCTCCGCCCACTGTGTCGAATAGTCGCGGGTTCAATTCCCACACGCGACAAATCTTTGTGTGATCCCCAATTATTTGTTCCGGTCTGGGTATTTGTTTGTGAATTTTCATGTTTGTAATCGTACCCACGATACAGGAATAAATCCTAGAGTGGGGCTACGTTTTAAAAAAAAAAGCAAGAACCGAAAGAAATTGTCTCTTTAGCTAGCTCATATGGTAATTTCTATACAATGAACTACAGTTAAAAGCACTTACTTTTAATAGCTCTTATAATTAACTAAAGCAATAAGTTTCTCCATTTACAATCACCATTGCGTATTAAATCGTCTTTCTTCTTTTTTCACATAAAGAACTGGCGCATTCTACTAACTTTTAACTATAGAGGTCCTGATATCAGACGCGATTGTACGAGGCATGCCTTTTAAGTTCTGTCGTTTCCATATTTCCCGGCAATTTTGAATTTGGATCTGTTCTATATTCGAATGTGTTTAAATTTTGAATCTCAAAACAGTTAAAAGTATTAGGATTAATGCTTTTGTTTAGTCAGAGCGTCGATTGGAATCGCTTAGGTTACGTACGAAAATGAATCTTTCTAAGGAAAATGTTCGTGCAATAGTTTTCTTCAACTTTAGAAGAGGCCTGATACGGCTTCAGTGTTTTGAAGAGCTAACATCTGTGTTCAGTGATGAAGCCCCATGTCTGCGGACTGTCGAACGCTAGTATTTAGAATTCCAGCGTGGACATATTAGTGTTAGTGACAAACCTCGCGAAGGACGCCCAAAATCCGCCTTCACTGAAGATAACATCATTGCTGTGAGACAACTAATTCTCGAAGATCGTCATGTGACGTATCGAGAGATAGAGGCTCTATTAGGCATCTCAGATATAGTCATCAAGATCTTGCATGAAGCGCTTGGTGTGAGAAAGCTAGTTTGCCGTTGGATACCGCATCTGCTTTCCGACGATCACAAGGCGGCCCGCATCAGATGGCGTAAGAAAACTCTGCAAAGGTTCAACCGAGGAGAGTCAAATCACGTCTACGACATCATCAGTGGTGACGAATCTTGGATCTATGCCTACGATCCTGATTTCAAACAACAATCAACAATCTGGATCTTGCAAGACGAGCCAAAGCCGACTAAAGTTGTTCGTTCTCGAAGCACTTCAAAGAAGATGGTGGCCACGTTCGTTGGAAAAACCGGCCATGTTGCGACTATTGCACTTGAAGATCGTAGAACGGTTAACGCAGAGTGGTATACCACAGTTTGTTTACCACAAGTCATCGCCGAACTTCGAAAATCTAACTCAAAGCGACGCATCATCTTGCACCACGACAACGCAAGCTCACACAGCGCTCGTCAAACGATTGAGTATTTAAAGCAGGAAAAAGAAGAAATTCTTGACCATCCTCCATACAGTCCTGACCTAAGCCCTAACGATTTCTTTACATTTCCTAAAATTAAGAAAAGTCTTCGTGGTCAAAGGTTCCAGTCCGGTGAAGAAGCAGTCGACGCTTTCAAGTCAGCCATTTTGAACACCCCCACTTTAGAGTGGAATAAATGTTATAATAACTGGTTTGAGCGAATGGAAAAGTGTATTAAGCTACGTGGTGAATACTTTGAAAAACAATAAAAAGTACTATAAGGTTCTAGTTGTGTTTTTTCTGCAAACGACAAAACTTAAAAGGCATGCCTCGTACCCAGAGTTACTGGCGCGAGTTGCACCACTTGCGCGGGTTAATCGCATCGTGTGAATGATCACGTAAACAATTCCGAGAGAAAAAAAATTAAGGTCTAGCAGAATATCATCTACAACCAACCTTCGCGTGCTTCAGAGTGCTTATCCTTGTCAATGCCATATCAATGTCAAAAAAAATAAGGAGGAAATGGATATGTAATTTCCTACCCCCATGGCGCCACTTAAGCATTCATTTATAATGAGAGCTTCTTTTCGTGTCATGTAATTTGATTTAGGCCCACTTGCACATCGACTTGCTTAAAACGATTATAGCGTTAGTATTATGTTTTTGTCAGTTTTTTGAAGTAAATATCAACTTTGACGGAATTATATTAGTTAATATTATATTTAGCCGACCTCGTATAAAATGTGCTAGCAGACTTGAGCTGTGAGATATTAAATCTCTTAATTTTTGGAGATGGATTTTTATTATACAAGGTGTAACATAATAAACGCAAGACCTGAAAGTAGGTTGTTCTAAATCGGTAACTGAATTGAATCCAACTATTTTTAATTCTTTTACTTTTTCAGTGCGCTATAGAAAACTAAATTTATTCTTGAGTCATAGCAATAAGGAGATTACAAATGAATTCCTAACCCGTATTTCTCAAAATGCACACATACACATACAAGTTTCATTGTTAATTGGGGTGTAAAAGTGCTTAAAAAGGGGTAAAATTTATGAAGCAATTCTCTAATCGGGGTGTCTGAGGTCTTGCGTTTATTATGTTACACCTTGTATATCCAATTTTTATATAACTCGAATTTATTTGAGAAAAAATTATTTTTTTCTTTTCATTTCAGTACAGAGCATCTTAAACCGTAATCGACGTGAGTCGTTGGGTTCGCTTTGCTTCGCATTTAAATTTAAAATTTCAACATAAAGGCACCAACTTTAGTGTGTTTCATACTGCCAGAGGGTTGCCCAATTAAAGAATATATTGCGGTCGCACTTAATCTGAAACCTTCGTGAAACAGATTGATTCAGTGAGGTTGGGCCCTTGAATATTTTATTTAGCCGAACCCTCGGCTGAATTGAATGGTTCCTTTGCCTGACGCTTTGTGTGGCATTGAATAAAAATTACATGCGAATTGTCTTTGGCTTCATACTTTAAGTTTGGGCGGGAAAACATTTTCTACTGATGTTTATATTTTTTGGGTCTTAGTCCAGTTAGGGCGGTTTTCTTTGATATTGTTGGGAACTAAGTTATTTTTGTTGAAGGATTTATTTTTTTATAAAAATCTACTCGTGATTCGTGTTTTTTAAGGGACAACGGGACGAGAATCTTAAGTGAATCTTATACGCTATTGGCCAAATTAGTTACGTAAATATATGTTTTTACGATTGTCACATAAAGACAGCCCTTGTGGTGTAGTCAGAGTCTATATAATATGTACATTACTTGTGAGAGTTACAAGAGTCTCAGTAACCGGCGAGCGTGTATGAGACGAACTATGAGAGTGAAGGAAGCCAGAGAGGTCTGTAAGAAAAGAACCTGTTGGAACTCTGTAGTATCTGCCTACCCCGCAAGGGATCTGGCGTGATGATATAGATAGATAGATCAAAGGAACACTTGTATTTTAAAGATATGTGCTTCCTGCCTTATTGGTAACACGTATTGCGGGTCTATAGTCTTGGGTTCAGATCCTAGGTCAGACAAAGATTGGTTTTACTATCGATATTTTTTTTATTTCTTCCATGGTACGTACATACTGGAAAATACAATATTCTGAATTCTTATCCTTTTGTTGATTCTACACCAACTCACCACATTTGAATCGACTACGAACAATAGTGATAATCCAGTAATACCACACAATACCCACAAATGCTCAATTGATAGGATTCCAACATTAATATCCCGAATTGATATCGCTAGCGATGAAATACAAACCGTTAGAGGACTGAAGTCTACCATGGGATTATGGCTTCGACACACTTTGCAGATGGCTTGATAGCCGGGCATAACTTCTTGAGAGGTCGGCCCTTTCTAGGCCAAACGCGGCTCGTTATGTTATTTTCGTAAAATGATTTTGGTGAACGATCATAACGAATGAACGATCACAAAGTTATCGTAACGCGTCACGTTGCGTGTTTGATTGGTGATAGAGAATAAGAGCCCTGTTGTTTTTAGTTTCTAATGAAATTGAAATGAAATTCCAAAGTTGGGGATTCCAAAAAAATTAAAGCACTCCTCCGCACACCCCAATCTACCAATCTTGATGTTATCTATGAAGACCATTGTGGATCCTGGCTTACAGGAATTACAGTGGTAGGAATGTGTCGTGGACTTATTCTTATAACCATGAGATATAAAATTAAAGCCGCGGCTTGCTTCTCCGTCTTTTATATTAATATGGGCGAAAACGGCTTGGTTCAGTGGTTAAGAGCTTAGAGCTTAAGCTGCTCCACCCACTGAATCGAGTAGTCGCGGGTTCAGTCCCCTACGAGACAAATCTTTGTGTGACCCATTAATATTTGTTTCGGTCTGGATGTTAATAAATGGGAATCTCACGTTTGTAAACGCACTCACTTTACTGAAATAAATTCTAGAGGGGATGTGTTTTTGAAAAAGAAAAAAGGACATTTTCCCGTACATTTATGTTTTCCTCATACTAGGAATTATCCTCATAATTCCCTGTGTGTGAAAACCACCATTCAATTATCTAAAAGGATCACAACAACAAAGGGTGCCGTTTAATATCGCAAATTGATATCGCTATTCATGGTGGCGGAGTACAATCCGATAGTTCGACACGCAGCCCTCGGGCTGAGCTCTGCTAGATAACAGACACGGACTGAACAGGCATTAATCGAAACTCAAGTTCTTATTTAAGTAGTAGACCAAAATCAAGAGTCTTCGTAACCGGCGAGCGAGTATGAGACGAACTAAGAGAGTAGAGGAGGCCAGAGATGTATGTAAGAAAAAAACCAGTTGCAGCTCTATACTCTCTGCCTACCCCACAAGAGATCTAGAATGATGATTAGATAGATAGCAGACCAAAAAATACTAACGGGCTTAGCTTACACCGTCATGGCTATATTCCCCAAGGGGTGGTAGCAGAGGTAAACTGCGCACACGCACTTTTTGCAGTCGATATAAGGTCCAGGTCTATTGAAAAAATCACATTTTGTCTAACTTTGGACTCAAACTACGCTACGGATCGCTACGCGCACTCTTCGCCACTAGATAAGCGTGGCAGTCAAGTACAAATGAATAGTCGAGAAAAATAATGTTAGTGATTTCTTAAGACTATACCCGTTTAGAACGTTATACCTGAGAAAAAGGGCAAGAAACTCCACGGTCACTCTTATAAAAATAGTGTTTCATTATGTTGTGTATTCCGTAGGTTATGCAACAAAAAATTCGAACGACTGTAGGCTTAAGTATAAATTTAATAGCCCTAATAGAATTGATTAAGAAGCTTTATTTTACATCGCCAAGGGACCAAAGACCTTTGTATTTAACACAAACGTCAATTTGTTACTTCTATTCGTTCCTGAATAAAATCGTCAGACAGACAGACCAAAAGGACAACAAAGCGATCATATAAGGGCTCCATCTAACCCTAAAAAGAAGTAAAAAAGAGATATGTTTTATTGTAGTCACTCAATAATATCGAATCAAATACGGCTCTGTGCACGGGGTCCCAATTCATTGATTTACATAAATTTAGAACGGCGCGCGCCCTACACCCATAGCATCAATATCAATAGCCACCTCGCAACACAAATATATCGAGATAACGAACTGCCTCCTACTTCCATTAGTATAAAAAAATTTTTAATAACGGGAAACTGACTTATTTTGTAGTCGGTGCCAGTTGGTTCAGTCGGTTACTTGACTCCGACTTCAAATATTTATTTTTTGCGTTTTGGAGTCAGTTTTCCTTTTTTTAAGTTTTTTTTATTTTATTATTTTAAGTGATTAAACCTTATTTTAAATATATTATATTATTCTACAGTAAGGTAACTACAGGATTGATTTAATACTCATAATAACTGAATTAACATATTCATGCTGTTTGCGATCATGTAATCCGGTGGTGTATCTTCAACGTCCAAGGTCCAATACCGATAAAATTAAAATGAGACCACCTGGGAGCTATATTGTAGCCAATGCAAAAAAGATCATCAAACTCGGGTCATAAGCAAAGAAGTTATAAAAAACCAGACGAATTTAAGCCACCTCCTTTTTTTAAATGGGCTATCATTCTGCTTAGTCCTATAGTAGGGTACCTACAGGAGTGACGTAATACCCATAATATCTCAATCTACACATTCGTATTGTTTGTCGTTAAGAAGTTCCCTGATGTATCTTCTAAGTCCAAGGTCATGATCTTGGAACCATAGAATTTAAAATTGGACCACCTTAGAACTATACTGAATCAAATGCAAAAAGAAAAATTAAAATCGGTCAATAATAGACGGAAATATCGGAGAACGTACATAAAAAATACACACAGACGAATACTGAACCTTTTTGAAGTCTGTTAAAAAGTAATAATAAGTAAGTAGTTTATTAGTATAGTATTTTTCATAGAGGTACTAGAAGCATAGAGAAAACATTTACAAGATTATATATTTGTATTGCTTACACTTATGACATGTCAGTTATAAGAAAAGGGACAAATCGATCATTACCAGTTACACCCTAGTACATTTTTTTTGACATTAATGGCATAGACCATACTTGTGTTTTTCCATAGATGTAGTATTCGCACTTTACCATACAACTGCGAAAGCCTTATCGATAAAATTATTTTCTATATAAGCCAAAAATTGAATATATTTTACAATACCAAATATCGCTGTATCTCATAGTGCCTATTATAGATGCGTAACTTACTTAAAATTTGTAGTAATCAATAATGAGTGATCAAACAAACTTACCTGTAAGTGATGTTCGACCACCATTATATGAAGACAACGTCCTTGGATGATCACTAGGTCTCCTCTTTTCCTGGTAACGGTGCCACGATTTTCAAAGCATTAAAAAAATGCTTGTAACAGAACGCACTCGCCGCTTTCCTCCTAAATTTGCTGTCATCTGTCAACTTCATTCCTTAAAAGCTACACATTGATATTATAATTTTGCCCGAGTATTAACTGAATAACTGTCTCTGTGGGTCTGGGAGGGCTAGAGTGATCATCGAAGGACATTGTCTTCATATAATGATGATCGAAAATCACTTACAGGTAAGTTTGTTCGACCACTCATTACATATCAGACATCCTTCGATGATCGCTAGTGTAGATGTTCAAAGTAACTTTTCTAAAATTCTAATGTAATGTGTAAAACAAAATAGAGAATTAATAAAATTTTTGTTTTTTAATTATTATGTCCTGCATCTTTAAATACCAATATTTTTATACCCTGTTCCTTGACACCTGAACATAACAACCCTTATTATTAAAAACAAAACAAAACAAATCCTTTCAAATAATATAAAGGAAATAAAATATTTAGACACTGTACACAGCAAACAAAAAACTCCTTCGCCATTGAATAATGGTGTTGTAATAAATTATTTGGTTAATTATAAAAACACTGACTGAGGAGTTCATCCTACAGTCCTTAAGTCTTCAATTGCTCCATAGAGTATCGTTTATCTATATACTAATAAATTATAGAGATAGATGCCTATTTGTATTGCTTCTTGTATGACAAAATAACTTATTTACATTAAGACGTATTTTTAATTTTCTATGATTAAAACAACTCTAGAAACCATGATGAGTGAGAGCAATATACGAAGCCCGGTGTCAAGCTCGCACCAAATTTGAAAAAAAAAATTGTCTATGCTGTTGGCCAATGAGGGATTCCTTCGTCTGGAGCCAATCCTGGGTGTAGGATCAGGTCATGCTTACCATAAAAATGCATAGTTATAGGAAATACACTAACATGCCAATTTCAACTCCGTAGGATAAGAGGCATTGGTTCTAATTTAGCTTAGAAAATTTCACTTAAACGTACAAACATTGCTAGTTATTTTTTTTTTAAATCAGTCCTTAGAGCACATAACTGACCTAAAACACCGTCGCTCAAAGAAGTCTGCATTCAGTGAACATGTCCTTGGCAGCACCTGCCATAACATCAGATTTGATAGACCACAAATCCTCGTGAAAGAACACCGATTCGACCAATGGTGGTTCGCGAGGCTATTATAATTAAAAATATCCTAATTTCAATAGAGTAGATGGTTGGGTGCTTCCATCGACTTCGGATCCGATTATTAATATAATCAAATCCAAAACCAAGCGTTTCGCATTCTGCGTAGATCGTCCCAACAAAAATAATTAAGAAGTTTTAGGGTGCCCCGGAAGAACTTCCCTTTTTAGCTCTTTGGACGTCTAAAATCTCAGTCCTTTCCGTGATCATGAATTCTGCAAAGCACTCGAAACGTTGGGAACTTAAAAATCAAAAATAAACCGCGATAAAATCCGAAAATAGTTTTCGTGTAAATCTAAGAAGTCGGTATATTACACCTTAGTCTATAATTATTATAACTAGCTTTTATTTAACTTGCAATGTTCGTATGTCTGTCAGTCTGTCTGTCTTTTCGGTTCAAATCTTGTCAAATAAATTTTTCAAGCACTTGCGAGTATCCGATTGCGCTGAAATTTGGCTTACTTACGTAAGATCGATGATAATACAATAATATGGTATCGTAAAGCTGGTCTAATGATGAAGTCGGAAGGGGGCTATAGAAACATATGAACAAATCAACGTAACGCTTTTGTGTTTGGGCTTATTAGATTGGTTTTGTCAAAGACCATACAAGCAGATAGTGTTCAGGGTCTGATGATAAAGCCAAAAAGTGGCCAATGGAACCACCCAACTACTTAATATAAGACCGCAGTGTTTGGGCTCGTTGGATTTGTCTTGACGAGTACTTTAGACTGTGAAGGTGTCCAGGGTCTAATAATGGAGCCGGAAGGTGGCCATAGGAATTTCTTAACTAAACAAGATACCTTCATTGTGTTTCTGCTATAAAAGCTTGTTTTTAAAAAGGTATTTTTAAATGAATACTATCCAGTTCTGAACACAACAAAGCGAAACCTGGCATTCAAAATATTACCCCAATTTACTTGAAAGGTTTAAAACGTTTAATTTATTCAAATCGAAAACCGTAACATACTCGAGCACGGGTTGTAATGCCATAAACCTTACTTGAGGTACGTGAGGGAGGTACGAACGAGGCCTGAAGTAGGTCGCGCCATGCGAACCAACATGGCTTTCATTTATGAGTTTTACGAACACGTTTCAAAGTTAAGAAAATGTTTGGGTACCGTGTGGTTATCGCAGTTGTATAGAGCCGTTATTACACTCTATCGATATGGGCCACCTTAGGCCACTAAGTTAACAGTATATCTCAGAACATAATACATACTTCACCATGTACTGAAAAATATCTTATTCGCAATGACCAGTTAAATACGTAAATCCAAGCGTTACGATAGTTCGTAATGATACTCCAATGGCATACAAAATTACACGACAATTGCACAATTTTATACATTACATTAAACTAATAATTCAATCCCAGCTTGTTTTCTGTTACGCGGAAGAAACCCCTTCAAAACACCCGTAGTCCTTTGCAATACTATTTCTATGGTATTATGGTAAGGCCATCCCTTTTTTTATGTTCAGCATAAAAAATGAAAATGCGATGGCATCCTTCGGCACGGTAGCGGAGATACAAAGCGGCGGAACGCACTGATGCCCTTCTCTTGAGCCCAGGTCGATTAGGTTTAAACATGTAATAGGAGAAACAATTAATTTCCCCGCATCCTAGCAGGGTTTATAGCAATATAGAGCGACATACACTGCCCCTCCCCTCAGAATGGCTCATAAAATCGACGCAGTGGTCTTCTTCAATATGAAAGAGGGACTCAAGGATCGCCAAACGGAATGAAGTAGTGCTTCTCTCTTGAACCTTGCTCGATTGGCCTCAACGTCTTGAAGGAAACAATAAATGCTTCCCCTATACCCTCGCGGGAATGTTAAGGGACTTACACCACCATACCTCTCCGTTTTGCCTCATCAACTTGAGGTCATCAGGCCTAGCCAAGTGACAAGCATTTTATATCTAAGGGCTGAGTACAAAAGTATTGACGTTATCATGACGCTAGCGAGTATGCGTGTTGTGACGTTCACGTTTATTATAAATTATAGTATGACAAGGATGGCTTATCAACTTACTAGCGTCACGCTAAAGTCAATCTTTTCGTGCTCAGCCCTGTGTTCCCTTTGCACAAATGACGGTGTATTATTCTGACCACGTGACTTTTAGATATAAAAATGTCATTCCTGGACATTTTTCCCAAGATTTTTCGGATTTCTATTACCGTTAACAACTGAAGCAAGACGACTTGGTTACAGAAAGAGGGGTACTATATTCCAGTGTACATAGAGTATTGTTATTTATACGAACACCTGCCTAAGTGTCGAAGTGCAATTTGCAAATGTGTCTTACCTAATCCCACTTTAGCTCGGCAAATTGATTGCGACATCTACTCTAAGGACGATCACTGTTGGAATCCGATTTGGTATACAGTTGGGATTCACGCGATTTCATCATATAATATCCAAAATACTGGGTGGCCTAGAATTGATATAGCATTTCCAAAGTATACATTTATACGTCAGTTTAAACAATTTGACTGCCTCGTTGGTCTAGTTGCGAATAATGCACGAAGCGATCACGAAGTCCTGCGTTCAAATCGGATAAAAATGTAACTTTTTTATCGATTCCCAGTACCAGTACGGAGTTAAAAATTGTGCCCCAATTACATGGGATCTGACATCGTCGGCAAAAAGTAGTTGTACATAGTACACCTCTGCCACCACCACTTGGAATATATAGGCATGACGGTGGTGTTTTTTCCTGAACAACTTTTGATTTATAAAATTTTATTTTTATGTGTTTTATGCCACCTTTACTATATACGTAATTTCAATCAATCGAGCGAGAAATAAAAAAGTTGTCGAACAAATGTTTTTAAGACTGGTGGACATCCAAGGGTATTTTGGCCAGCGGCTTAAATCGGAACTAATGCTGTCATCAAGACAAATGTCACTTTATGATAATCGCAGAGTTGCCATTTGCAATAAAATGTACCCAAGTCCTTTTTAATTGATAACCGTGTGGACCCATCTGTTGAAATATTTCTCTTAAAGTAGAAAAATTGCACTAATTGATAACCTTAATTTAACATCAACATCCCCCTGTCAATGTCATCAATGGGCTAAAATATCCTTGTAGCACTATATGTAAAAAGTCATCACCAAATTCTTAAAAACATTTTATGTCACCGGAATAAAAGGGGTTTTGGCATCAAAGCATACCTCTCATCGGTAATTAGCCAAACTATTTAGTACAAAATTACTTTAAGACTTACCCAGTTATTTTATTAAATACTAGCTGTTTCCCGCGGCTTCGCACGCGTTTATTTTGTAATTTGACATAGGTAGGTAGGACTTTTTAGAATAGTATTGTTACAAGACTTAAAAGACCACTCCATATTAAGTTTATTTTCAATCCGTTCAGCCGTGTTAATACGAAGAAATGAAGACAACTATCCCCCAGAAATCTTCCATTTCCGGAGCTAAAATGTAGTCTTAAACAATCTCGAAAAAATCCTCCATTTTCCACTGATAATGTATTTAAAATCGTTTCCGATGTTCTGGATATTAACTCGGAAAACCATATTTTTTTATTGTGCCCGTGCATGCATAAAATATCTTCTTTATTTCAAAATCATAAATACAAAATCAATATTATCGTGCGCTGTGTGGGATCGTACCTGCGACTATTTGACAAAGTAAGTTAGGCAGTCTACGTTTTATCGCATAAACCAAGTCGTCTTTGTTTTTCAAAAGTATTTATAAAGTCAACTTAAATATAAGTGAATTTTCGTTGTAGAACAATTTCAGCAGGTCCCCAGGCTTCCAGTCGCCTGTGAAGCGAAAGAGGGAAATCAAAAGATTGCCAGGCTTTTCTATAGCCAAAATTTGATTAATGTCTTTGCAGGCCGGTTAAAACTCACCAAATGCATATAATTCAGGATAATATCGGCATGATCTAGTGTGTAAACAATGTTTCCTATATCATATTATTATTTCACGTCTTAAAATACTTTAATACTATCTACCAATATATGTAACATCACGTCAGATCCCTTGCGAAGTAGGCAGAGACTACAGAGTTCCTACAGACTACAGAGTTGTTACCTTACAGACCTTTTTGGCTTTCTCCACTCTCATAGTTCGCCTTATACACGCTCGCCGGTTACAGAGATTCTTGACCTGCTCTTCGGATAAGACATATATGGTATATTTAGTCATGGTAAGATAGTCTAAGTCTTCTCCGATATCTACGTTCTGTTCTAGGTACACTAGCAACTGACAGCGGCGTGGAACCATTTTACCCTTTGTAAATATGGATATTTCTTTTTTAATACCTTTTTTTACAAAATATGTAAAAGGTTGTTGTACTACGACCTTCTACTTTCGCATTGTATATCTGGGTGGTTTCTTTGATATTAAGTATCTTTATAATCCGTTCAGTATGAAGAAATAAGTGACATTCCGCAGAAATCGTGTTTTTTTTTAGATAAAAAGTGTACTTTTTCATTTTACGATGAAAGACACCTTTATACAACGTTTCAGTTAAATTCGTTTAGCCATTTTAATATGAATAAATACCAGCGACGTCGCAATAACCGGAATTCTTTCCGGAATAAAAAGTATATCAAATATTATTTCGAGACCTAAAACACCTTCAAAGGTTTAGTAACATCCATTCTCACATTTTAGTATGAAGAAATAACAGCTAGATATCCCGGGAGAACATTGTAGTAAATATATTGTATATTTTGTCAACTTCCACCAGAATTATTTCTCTATCAACTATCTCTATTACCGGATTAGCCCTACTTAGCCCACACATGTTTTCTTTGTAAAACATAAACAAAACTAATCTTATTCAACACACAACACTAACGCCGACTCATAAAAAAACATATACAATACCTTACTTTTCAAGGAGGATTCTCAGTTAATCTATTTATTTTAAAATTATCGGTAAAATATTTTAAATCTTCTCTACCTACCCTGTCAAAGATTATTCTAGCGTAATAATATCTAAAAACGGTACGCTGTCAGCTAAGAATGTGGCAAAGTTATGTTAGTACATTTTGTGTTAGTCTTCTCGTAAGATATTAATCGTCGTCAAAGTTTCGTATTCGGCCCATTCATCATTAGAGTTCTCTCCAGAGGAAACAATCCTGAATGCATCATCGACTTATAAACGAAACCATGTTTGATTGTTTAAATCAAACGTGTATGAACAATTTCGAGTGAGGACTTTTAGCCACTAAAAGGTTTTCGTGAGGAGAATGTGTAGGCAAAATCACATATTTTACGTATATCGTAACAGTGCAGTTTGGGACAAACAGTTCTATGGTTTATCCCGCGACAATCTAGTAGCTAAATTGTTTTAGAAACAATGAATGATTTATCCAAATCGACTTTCTTTTTATTTCTTTTTAAATATAAGGGTACAGAGTTGTGATCTTTAGTACCAACTACAATTACACAAAATTTCATTTAAATCCATGAAACAGGTTTGGAGTAATGTGTCTTTTTAGAAATCCAATGTTTTGCTTATTTCTGTCTTTTCTGGAGAAACCTTTTGATTTTCCGGAATTAATACCTATATGACGTGTTAGCCAACACTTTAAGGTATTCGTATGCAAAGTTTCATCAAAATCCACCTAGTAATTTTTGCGTGCTAATTGGTAAAGTATGCCGCGTGGTTCCCGGCTTAGAATAGGACCAACCCATCTCATCCCATCGGGTGTCGTACAAGGCGACTAAGGGAAAACTAGGGAATGGGCAGCAGCATTCCCTTAACACTTCGACGACCAATAACTGCGCTCGCCAACCCGCCTGCCAAGCGTGGCGAGTATGGCAAACACCCCCAATTATGGAAGAAAGTAGAAAAACCAGGCCCCTAGTCCCCGGCGGTCCTGTTCGTCCTGGCCACGGTAGCAGCCATGGTAACGACAGGACAAGGGGTGCTAAGAATCTCCGGCAGAGATTCGGCTACCACCAAAACCGAAAATTGGCCCTGGTGACATACAACGCACGCACATTGAGGACAGATGAGAAGCTAGTTGAGCTGGAAGAAGAGATAAACAAGTTGCGGTGGAGTATTGTTGGTTTATCGGAGGTCCGAAGAGAGGGCGAGGACACGATAACCTTAAAATCCGGCAACTTGTTTTACTACCGGGAGGGCGAACAGCAGTCCCAAGGTGGTGTCGGATTTATCGTCCACAAGTCACTCATAAACAACGTTGTGTCCATCACTAGTGTGTCGAGCAGGGTAGCGTACCTTATACTCAGAATATCCAAAAGATATTCGCTGAAGGTCATACAGGTCTACGCACCGACCTCGGCATACTCAGATGATGACGTCGAAGTTATGTATGAGGACATTAGTAGAGCCATACATACTTCCAAAACACACTTTACAGTGGTTATGGGTGACTTCAATGCGCGGCTGGGCAAACGGGGCGATGATGAGTTGAGAGTGGGGCAATTTGGATATGGGCAGCGCAACCCCAGGGGTCAGAGGCTGGCCGAATTTCTGGAGAAAGAGGGACTCTTTATGATGAACTCTTTCTTCCAGAAGCCGCCTCATAGAAAATGGACCTGGATGAGCCCTGATGGTTCCACAAAAAATGAGATAGACTTCATCATGAGCACCAAGCGACAAATATTTAATGATGTCTCCGTGATTCATAGGGTAAAAACCGGCAGTGATCACCGAATGGTCAGAGGCACATTAAATATTAATGTCAAAATGGAAAGATCGCGTCTGATGAAGTCTACGCTCCGACCTACTCATGCATATATCCAAAACCCCGAGAACTTTCAACTCGAATTGTCAAACCGCTTCGAATTGCTAGACAGCAGCGCATCGGTGGACGAAATAAACAACAGGCTGGTAGAGACTGTTCATACGGTCGGGTCCAAGTATTTTAAGACCCACCGTAAAAATGGGCCTCAAAATCTATCTGACTACACCCGAAACCTCATGGCTGAGCGACGTTCCATGACGCTCCAAACCTCCGATGATGCTAAGTCCTATAGGCAGCTTAATGGACAGATATTGAAGTCCTTGCGACACGACTTACGGTCCTTCAATGCAAGGCGTATTGAGGAGACCATAGAGCAGAACAAGGGCTCTAAAGTGTTCGCAAGAGACGCGTCTATTGGGCAGAGCCAGTTGACGAAGCTGAAGACGGAGGACGGAAACGTAACGTCAAATAGGTCAGAGGTGCTCAGGGAGATAGAGAGGTTCTATGGACAGTTATATACCTCAGTAGCTAAACCTGTTGTTGACTTGGTAAAAGACCCAAGAGCCAAGCTAACCCGACACTGCACTGAAGATATCCCGGACATCAGCCTGTGCGAAATTAGGATGGCTCTCAAACAACTAAAAAACAACAAAGCGCCGGGTGAAGACGGAATTACTGCAGAACTTCTGAAGGCGGGCGGATCGCCGGTACTTAAAGTCCTTCAGAGGCTATTTGATTCCGTCTTGCTTGAAGGGAAAACGCCGGAAGCATGGAACAGGGGTGTGGTGGTGCTGTTTTTCAAGAAAGGTGATAACACCTTATTGAAGAACTATAGGCCCATCACACTGCTGAGCCATGTTCATAAGTTGTTTTCGAGAGTCATTACGAATCGTCTCGAACGAAGGCTTGATGACTTCCAGCCTCCCGAACAAGCCGGTTTCCGGAAAGGTTTTAGTACCATAGACCACATACATACGCTGCGGCAGGTTATACGGAAGTCTTCCTTACTGGGCTGGAAGCGAAAGAAAAACTTAGAATGCCCCAGTAGCCTTACTTTTGCTAGGCTGGTGGTAGGAGTCCACCAAAGGTAGTAACGTCATTCGATCAACGACCAGAAAAGGAAAATTTGAAACAAACCCTATACCAACCCGTCTGGCCAGCGTGGTATAGTAGGCCGAAACCTCCTAACATGGTAAGGCACCTAAAACAAAGGCCCCCAGTTCCCGGTAGTCCCGCTGTCCGCTGCCACGGTAGCGGTCGCGGTAACAGCGGGGCAGGGGGTGCGAAGAATCTCCGGGCTACGACACAAGGCTACCATAAACACCTGACCCTGGCTACGTACAATGGACGCTCTCTACGGCTGGACCAACACCTCACTGAACTCGAGGTAGAACTAGGTCGCATAAACTGGCACATATTGGGGTTATCCGAAGTCCGAAGACAGGGCGAGGACACGATAACCCTTGAGTCAGGCCACCTGTTCTACTTTCGTGAAGGTGATCGGCCCTCTCAGGGCGGTGTCGGTTTCCTGGTCAACAAAGCTCTCACTAACAACGTTGTAGAAGTCAGCAGTGTGTCGACACGGGTAGCGTACCTCATAATTAAAATCACCAACAGGTGCACCCTGAAGGTGGTACAGGTATATGCGCCGACCTCAACATACTGCGACGACATAGTCGAAGCCATGTATGAAGACATAGCCAAGGCATTACATGGCACCACCAAGGCTCACTACAACGTTGTTATGGGGGACTTCAATGCCAAAGTGGGAGTACAAGAACGCGGCGAAACAATAATCGGACCCCACGGCGTGGGGCGCCGAAACCACAGGGGGCAGATGCTGGTCAACTTTCTGGAGTCGCAGGGGCTCTTCTTGATGAATTCGTTCTTTAAGAAGAAGCCTCATAGAAAGTGGACATGGCGAAGCCCCGACACTGTGACGAGGAACGAGATAGAGTTCATCATGACTGACAGGAAGTCTATATTTAGAGACGTCTCCGTGATCAACAGGTTTAATACCGGCAGCGATCACCGACTTGTCCGAGGCGCTCTAAATATAAACTTCAGGGCCGAAAGGCGTCGCATGATGAGGGCTACTCTGAGACCTACTGCGCCTCAAATAGCTTTAGGGTTCGAAAAGTTCCAACTGGAGCTTCAAAATCGTTTCGACCTGCTGGAAACCGAAGGCAATGTTGACGAAAAAACCGACACAGTGGTCAAAACGCTACAGGAGGTGTCTCGAAGGGTGTTTCCCGGCAAAAGCGGTAACAGAGAGTCTAAACTCTCGCTCGAGACTCTCGAACTTATGAGGCAGAGACGAGAAATGTCATCCACGCAGGCGTCTTCGCCGGATGGGAGGAACCTCAACCGGAAGATCCGGAAGCTGGTGCGACGTGACCTCCGATGTTCCAACACCCGCGCCATCGCGGCTGCGATTGAACAGAACAGAGGCACCAAAGTCTTCGCTCGCCAGCTAGGTAAATCCCATCTGACGAAACTTAATACTGCAGATGGCAAAACCGTGACCTCCAAGTTCGAGATACTCGAGGAGATTGAGAGTTTCTACAAAGACCTGTACGCATCACGGATGACTAAACCCACGAGACCCAGCGCTGACGACCACAGAGCCCCACTCGCACGCCACAACACGGAAGACATCCCTGATGTCAACCAGGACGAGGTCAGAGTGGCTCTCGAGCAGCTCAAAAACAACAAGTCGCCAGGCGATGACGGAATCACCACTGAGCTCCTAAAAGCAGGCGGGACTCCAATACTGAAAAAGTTAGCGAGCCTCTTTAATTCCGTCATCCACCAGGGCCTAACACCTCAAGCGTGGAGCGGGAGTGCGGTGGTTCTGTTCTTCAAAAAAGGTGACAAAACCTTGCTGAAGAACTACAGACCCATCTCACTCCTGAGCCACGTCTACAAGTTGTTCTCGAGAGTACTCACAAACCGCCTCGCCAGAAGACTTGACGAGTTCCAGCCACCGGAACAAGCTGGGTTTCGAAAAGGCTACAGCACCGTGGACCACATCCATACTGTTCGGCAGATTGTACAGAAGACCGAAGAGTACAATCAGCCGCTGTGTATGGCTTTCGTGGACTACGAGAAAGCCTTCGACTCCATCGAAACCTGGGCGGTTCTGGATGCTCTGCAGCGATGTGGCATCGATTGGCGCTATATCGAGGTGCTGAGATGTCTATATAATACCGCCACAATGACCGTCCAGCTCCAAGACCAAAAGACCAACCCGATCGAGCTGCGTCGAGGTGTAAGACAGGGGGATGTAATATCCCCCAAGCTCTTCACCAATGCACTCGAAGACGTCTTCAAGACGCTGGACTGGACTGGGCGGGGCATTAACATCAACGGCGAATACATCTCACATCTTCGGTTTGCCGATGATATCGTCATCGTGGCAGAGTCACTGGAACAGCTACGCGAAATGCTGCATAGCCTAAATGGAGCCTCTCGAGGTGTCGGTCTCGGCATGAACTTGGATAAAACCAAGATCATGTTTAATGACCATGTCACGCCGGGACCGATCTACGTCGATGGTTCGATGCTCGAAGTTGTTCGGGAGTATGTCTACCTTGGACAAGTTGTCCAATTTGGTAGAAACAACTTCGAGAAAGAAATCAACCGCAGGATCCAATTGGGTTGGGCAGCATTTGGCAAGCTACGTCACGTTTTCTCTTCGCCTATTCCGCAATGCCTGAAGACTAAAGTGTACAACCAATGCGTCCTACCTGTTATGACCTACGGGGCCGAGACGTGGACACTCACAGTGGGACTGGTCCACAAATTTAAAGTCGCACAGCGGGCTATGGAGCGAGCTATGCTCGGCGTCTCTTTGAAGGATAAAATTCGTAACGAGGTAATCCGACAAAGAACCAAAGTTACCGACATAGCTCGCAAACTCAGTAAGCTAAAGTGGCAATGGGCTGGTCACATCTGCAGAAGGACCGACGACCGATGGAGCAAACGTGTCCTAGAGTGGAGACCGCGACTTGGTAAGCGTAAGGTAGGACGGCCCCCAGCTAGATGGACCGACGACCTCAAAAAGGTCGCTGGGACAGACTGGATGCGGAAGGCGGAGGACCGTGTGCAATGGCGCGTGTTAGGAGAGGCCTATGTCCAGCAGTGGACTGCGATAGGCTGATTGATTGATTGATTGATTGAGGAGTATAATCGGCCACTATGCTTGGCGTTTGTGGACTATGAGAAAGCCTTTGATTCGATCGAGACTTGGGCGGTTCTTAGATCTCTCCAGCGATGCCGCATTGACTATAGGTACATCGAAGTGTTGAAGTGCTTGTATAATAACGCCACCATGTCAGTCCGAGTACAGGGGCAGTGCACGAAGGTGATCCCCATAAAAAGAGGAGTAAGACAGGGAGACGTTATTTCTCCGAAACTGTTTACGGCCACCTTAGAGGACGCCTTCAAGCTCTTGGAATGGCAAGGACTTGGCATCAACATCAATGGCGAATACATCACTCACCTTCGATTTGCCGACGACATTGTGGTCATGGCGGAGTCGCTGGAAGATCTAGGACGAATGCTCGGTGACCTCAATAGAGTATCCCAACAAGTGGGTCTTAAAATGAATATGGACAAAACAAAAGTAATGTTTAATGTCCATGTCGTACCCACCGCACTCACCGTTGGGAACTCTACTCTTGAAGTTGTCGACGAATACATTTACCTGGGACAGGCAGTCCGGTTAGGTAGGTCCAACTTTGAGAGAGAGGTCAATCGACGAATCCAACTCGGCTGGGCAGCGTTCGGGAAACTGCGCAACATCTTCTCATCCAAAATACCTCAGTGCCTAAAGACTAAAGTTTTTAGTCAATGTGTGTTACCAGTGATGACATATGGATCAGAGACGTGGTCTCTTACAATAGGTCTCATAAAAAAGCTCAAAGTTGCTCAGCGAGCTATGGAAAGAGCTATGCTCGGCGTTTCTCTACGTGATCGAATCAGGAATGAGGAGATTCGTAGAAGAACCAAGGTCACCGACATAGCCCTCAGGATTAGCATGCTGAAGTGGCAATGGGCTGGCCACATAGCGCGAAGATCGGACGGGCGTTGGGGCAGAAAGATTCTAGAGTGGAGACCACGTATTGGCAAGCGCAGCGTAGGACGACCGCCTGCCAGATGGACCGACGATCTTGTGAAAATCGCAGGAAATCGTTGGATGCAGGTGGCATCGGACCGGTTACGCTGGAAAGCGATTGGGGAGGCCTATGTTCAGCAGTGGACAAGTATAGGCTGAAATGATGAATTGGTAAAGTCAAAAATTTTTGAATTGGCTTCAACATTGATAGAATGATATCCCTCGGTTGTTATTTCCTAAAAATATTCCATGTACTGACACGACTTCCTTACAGTTTATTATATAGTATGTAGTATGTATAGATAAAGATGATTTAATTTTCCTTACAAACCGCTCGATTACCTGAAAACTTAAATATTAACTATATTCTCTGTCATGTGAAATATCTTTGTGCTAAGTTTCACTGACATCTGAAAAGTAGTTTTGGAACAATGAATGAGTTATCGAAATCGACTTTTTGTACTTCCCTTAGAACTTAACTTTGAACTTTTAGATTTTTCAAAAATATAAGTATACAGACAGGGTTGTGATTTTTAGTGCAGGCTACCTTTACACAAAATTTCGTTGAAATCCATCAAACAGGTTTGGAGTTAAGTGTCCTTTTAGAAATTCAATGATTTGCTTATTTTTGTCTTATCTGGAAAAACCTTTTGATTCATCATCATCATCATCATCTCAGCCTATACTTGTCCACTGCTGAACATAGGCCTCCCCAATCGCTTTCCAGCGTAACCGGTCCGATGCCACCTGCATCCAACGACTTCCTGCGATTTTCACAAGATCGTCGGTCCATCTGGCAGGCGGTCGTCCCACGCTGCGCTTGCCAATACGTGGTCTCCACTCTAGAATCTTTCTGCCCCAACGCCCGTCCGATCTACGCGCTATGTGGCCCACCCATTGCCACTTCAGCTTGCTAATCTTAAGGGCTATGTCGGTGACCTTGGCTCTTCTACGAATATCCTCATTCCTGATTCGATCGCGTAGAGAAACGCCGAGCATAGCTCTCTCCATAGCTCGCTGAGCAAAGTTGAGCTTTTTAACCTTTTGATTATCCGGGATAAATACTATACAATACGTTATCCAATATAATAAGGTATCCGCATGCAAAGTTTCATCAAAATCCGCCTGGTAGTTTTTGCGTGATGCCAGTTCATACCCTCCGACAGACAGACAGACAAACAGACACGAGAACCATAAATTGTAGAATTATGATACCCCTGGGTTATTATTTTCTAAAAATATAATATGTACAGACACAACATTCTTACATTTGATTATATAGATAAGGTAGATAAGATCATAGATATTTTACGCGGTGAAATAAATATGAACAAAGTCTGATATACATATATGCTACTTTAGATGCCAGGAAAACTGAGCTATTTCTTTAGTAAGGAAATAAAGAATAACGCCGTCACGCCTGTATTTTTGAAGGGGGAGGTGGCAGGGATTTTGTACTGCCACTTTTATAACTCAAAGTATAACCGGGCACAATTTAAGTCCCCGAAATTATACTAAGAATTTTTTGATATAAAATCTAGACTTTGTCCGACCTAAGAGTTGAACCCAGGATCTCGGTATTGTTACGATTATGTTACGCCATTAGACCAAGGAGACAGTATGAAAACGAGCCAGTGAGTCAGAATTTGTTAAAATGCTAGACGACCGAAAACAATAAAAGATAGATAAATGTAAGAAGGACCGATGCCTTTCTTGCATATATCTGTGTAGTTGCATAAATACTATGATCATTTTCATATCCTTACTCACTGTCGCAGTTTACATTCTAGGCAGTTTCATGTCCATTTCTCTAATCACGGTCCCGCAAGCACAAGTGAACCAAATGTAAATCTAAAAGTAAATATATATTTACCTAACAAGCGTTATATCTTGCTTAACAGCTCGCAAATAAGAGCGGTTCATTAAAAGAGAACCCACCTGAGCAGAATAATTTGAAACCAATGGATTGTGAAATATTTTATGTAGATAACTTTTCTTAGAAAATGTTAACGATTCTATACTGGGTTTTCATTTTTCAAATATTTCGATATATTTATAAATTATGTTTTTAGGTATTAATAAATTATGTTTCAGGTCTGGAAGAGGATGTTCGGATCAAGTCTTTGCACTCCGCAACATCGTAGAGAAGCATCTGGCAGTGGGCCGGAAGGTTTTCTGCGGTTTTGTAGATCTGGAGAAGGCATTTGACAGAGTTGTGCGAAAGAGATTTTGGGACATTTTGCCAGAGTATGGTATAGATGGCACTCTGTTGCAAGCCGTCCAGTCCACTTATTTGGACTGCAAGGCATGCGTACGGGTGGGTGGTAACAGGTCACCCTGGTTTGACGTTAAAATCGGCGTCAAGCAGGGTTGCGTGTTGTCCACTAGACTGTTTATAATATATCTGGACAAAAGTCTTCAAAGACTGAAAGCGATGAATGAAGGTGTACAAATGGGTGACTTAGTGGTAAACCATCTACTTTATGCAGATGACGCGGTTTTAATAGCGCCAACAGCCACTGATCTGCAAACACTAGTCACAGTTATGAAAGACGACTGCATGATCAATGGCTTACACTTGAATGTGAAGAAAACCAAGATTATGGTTTTTGAAAGGGAAGAAACCAGAACGAATGTAAGGATTGTGGTTGGTAACGATGTGCTGGAGCAAGTGAATGAGTTTGTATATCTTGGATGCGCCTTCAGTAAGGATGGGAAATACACCGCTGACATAGAGAGAAGAGTGAGTGCAGGGAACAGAGTGAATGGTGCGATGGGAAAGCTACTCGGGAGCCGGCACTTAAGCCATAAGGCGCAGCCGGCCATACATAACGGAGTTCTTGTCCCAACGCTGTTATATGGTAGCGAGAGCTGGGTATGTAAGAAGGAGAATGAAAGTAGGATAAATGCGGTAGAAATGCGAGCTCTGCGGAAGATGTGCGGAGTGAAGCTGACCGACCGCATTAGCAACAGCGTAGTAAGACAGCGAGTAGGTATGAAAGATAGTATCGGTGTAAAGATGAGAAAGGGCATGCTCCGTTGGTTCGGGCATATAGAAAGAATGCCAGAGGAAAGAATGACAAAACAGATATACAATGTGAAAGTGGAAGGATGCAGGTACCGGGGAAGACCTAGACTATCTTACCACGACCAAATAAACCGAGTCTTATCTGATGGAAAAGTCAAGAGTCTCCGTAACCGGCGAGCGTGTATGAGACAAACTATGAGAGTCGAGGAAGCCAGAGAGGTATGTAAGGAAAGAACCTGTTGGAACTCTGTACTCTCTGCCTACCCCGCAAGGGATCTGGCGTGAGGTTATAGATAGATAGATAGAATTATGTTTTTAAGAATGAGATGAGTAATTTGACAATTATGAACGCCATGTCGATGACTTTTGCACTGCATATCTTCACGTTTCTTAATTATTCTCAAAAGAAGATTCCGATGTCAGTTATAACAACATTAGCTATTTATAAAGAGCGTCCAGTGCGACAAGGATCTCTTGGTCGGTGATAACATTGACAAGGGGGGCGTTGGTGTGAAATGAGTGTTACCATTATTTTTTTTCTACTTCTATGGAGATATTTCAACAGGTGGGCCCGCACGGGTACTATTAAAAAAAGAACTTGGGTTAATTTGATAGCAAAGGGAAACTCTCTCTCGACTCTCATATAGTGACATTTTACTTGATGACAGCGCTAGTTCCGATTTTGGCGGCGGGCCAAAATGTCCTTGTTGGACTTTATTTTTCGAATAACGTATAAATTACTGTCATAAAAAATAAATCGTGTATCATACGATACACGATTTATTCGTCCGACGTCGACGTCGACGTCGACGTCCAATGTTAAAACACCCTTAAGACTAGACTAAAAAGTTACTTCAAAGGATTATCCCAAGTTTAATTGTAAGAAACTGTACTGACTCAGCAAAGTTTTCGGACGACGCTAGGTAGCGTCTTTATAAAAAATTACTAATAAATTTACCTAATAAATTAGTTGACGAAATTGCCGCCATTTCTGTCTCTTTGAGAACAAGTTATTACTTATGTTAGTGTTATCATTTCGTAACGGGCTGTTCAAAATTCGAGCTTGTGAACTTGTGTTTAAGAAGCTTCGTGGCGATGACTTAAGGATAGTTTAGAATTTGATGCTTAAGCTACAGAATGATGGATACACATGTAAGTAACTTAATTTCACCGAAACATAGAATTTTATATTGGAAAACTTTGAGTGCGTTAGCTCCAAAAAATGGGCTTATAACCAGCTTATAAAGGTTGCGGGAAAAAAATTGGATATGGAGAGAAAAAATTGTTCATTGTATCTTTTGGCCGATAAGAGAAATAGTAGTAATATACAATTTTAGGATTTATATCGATCTATCTATATCATCACCCCAGTTCCCTCCCCACAGACCTCTCTGGCTTCCTCCACTCTCATAGTCGTCTCATACACGCTCGCCGGTTACGGAGACTCTTGACTAGTCCTTCAGATAAGACACGGTCTATTTGGTCATGATAAGGTAGTCTAGGTCTAAGAATTTATATGAAAGAGTTAGTAATAAAATAGTTAGTACCGAAAAAGTGGACAGATCCTAAAGGTAAAAACTGGATGCTTACAGCCGAAAGCTGGTCGTCGTGGCGATCTTTGGGGGAGGCTCCAGTCCTGCAGAAAATATCTTATGCTGGTAATGATGATTATAAAGTTAGTGAAAATATCTTTACTGCCTCTTTGGTCTAGTGGCAAAGCGCATCGCTTGTGATCACGAAGTCCTGGGTTCAAATCCTAGGTCGGACAAATAAAGTTTTTCTAACGAAAACTTCCCAGTATGAGTCCGGAGTCTGGAATTGAGCCCGATATATGGCAATAGGCTCGCCCCTTATTATATGGCACATAAAATCGTCGGTCAAATGTGGGTGTACTCAGTACATCTCTGCCACCCCCGCTTGGGGAATATAGACGTGACGTTGAAAATATCTTTATTATCGCATTACTTCTTTGTTTCAATTGAAATGCTTTATTCTCAAGATAAAAAACAAAAACATGTTTAATAACTTTCCCAGTCGCCCGACAAACAATCAATCGAAAACATATAAAGTACTGCACGCAATAACCGCTGAACAAGATCCCAGCAATAAAGCAGCATTAAAAGGACTTCAAACAACTTTCCTCAGAGGAGGGGGATGAATCTCAACGGAGCAAAACGAGGACAAGAAAACGCGCATCTACCCCACGGGGTAACTTTTTGAGCTCTCCCACTTAAAAGTTACTGAAGATTTTTTTCAAATCTGTATATAAGTAACTAAAGATCCTAGTTATGAATTCTTAACTCGTGCACCGTTTTAACGAGACCTTTGACACCTGAAGGCTCTGATACATTGATGGGACCAATATTACGCACTCCAGAATTAATAAGACCTATAAGTGAACTTGAAATTTGGTATGTAAGTTTCTTTTATATTTATTCTACGAAACAGAATTTAGGTACATCACCTAATCAGGTGATGTACCTAAATTCTGTTTCGTAGAATAATGGTCTGTCTGGTTAATCTTGTAACCAGACAGACGGAGCAATTGGTGACAGCAGATCTATTTTTTTAGGGAAATAATAGTCACTTATGACAAAATCTCTATTAAACGTAATAAATAATTAGATCAGCTTACTCTGTACTCTCCCCGCAAGGGATCTGGCGTGATGATATATATAGAGAGAACTTATCCTATTCCACTGATGGGCAACGAATTCCTTCTGTCACGAATCGATGTGATAGAGGTCACAATCCATCTCGGGGAACCAGTAAGAAATTCTAGTCACATAATGATGGAACGTTTCAAACCAATTCTTAAGCATCCAACTTGTCTAAATGGCCAACAGTGATTTCATTATTGGAGAATACGCATGTCCGGTGTGGCATAGGTGAGGACACGCCAGACTCGTGGATGTGACATTAAACGACACCTGTCGTATTATCATCACATGTCTATATCTGACTCCACTAATCATGACTAGCTGGCATAGCGCTGCCTGTAGTTCAGCGACATATAGAAAAGTCAAAACAAGAGTCTGACACCCGACATCTTTAGCACGTCCACAAATCCCTTGAGTATGCCTCAAAAGGCGCAGTAGCGTTTAAGAGAACACTCAGACCGTGCAGGATCACCCAGAATGCCAAACTTAGACAATGGAGATAAGAGAAACCCATACCGCACTACCTTTTCTCATGTCAGGAGCAACTACCGCCAGTGCACCAATTACCATATGGAAATCATTCAAACGGCTCCGTAGTCAGGTAAGGCAAAACTTATGCACATGGGGTTTAGAGATCCAAACTCAATAGACTGCTTAAACATGTCTAAGTAGTTACTTTTACTCAAGTATTTACTTAGTACATAATTTAATTCTATAAAACTCACTTAGCGAGACAAATATGAACCATTAACACGAAACGAACAGGAATGCCTAGCGCATGAAGTTGTAGCCGGGACCAATTTAAGTTGTCTTCCAAAACATGCCTGAAAATAGAAATATCACAAAAAGTCACCCATTTCATGACTGACGGATCTGGACGCTGTTAAACCTCTGTGATAACTACGAATGAAGGTATCATAGCTGTACAAGCACGTATGACTAATATACGCAAGTATATTAGTGATATGAGTTCCAGGTTGCTCCGATAGTAAATGACATCCAAAATTCAACCGAATAAATCAAATTCTACTGAAAATAAGCACATTGCCCCAATTTCGGATAGGGAGACCCGCATATAACAGTTCAGTCAGTAAGAGGCAAATAAGTAACAAGGTACCTTCGTATACTGGTGGCAGTTAAGAGGATGTTTGAAGACAGCGATTGTATGAAGTTCGAGGTGCTTGTAAAAACATTTTTCCAGTTGTTTTGATGTTCTTAGAAAAGTTTCAATGTACTCGATGCCGTGTTTTTTGCGTTATGATATTTGATATAACTTGTTTTTGTGAAAGAAGGTAATTCAGTTTACTATACTTTTTTGTATCGTTTTGTTTTCTATTAAAATTATCCTAGGGTGGACAAAAAAAAATTTCCATGGAAGAATTCTCAATAGCAATTGAAGATATGTAATTATACTCGTGATAGCGGCTCACCCCCTATTGCATTGGGTCCTGACCTTATCGGCGATGTGTGAGTTTACACGTACACCCCTGCCACTTAAACTATTTCTTTTTTATTTATACGTTTCATCAGGATCATGTAAAACATGATACTCGTAGGTGCACGATAACTGCACGTTTTTAGCCCTTTAAACTGTTGGTTGGTAAACAGTTATCTATCTATATTGTCACGTTAGTTCCATAAGTATGTAGATTTATCAAAGGTTCAATTAATACTCTTTACAAGACACAATAATAAATTTAACGCTCTGTACTATTTTAAAAAATATTTACATCTTGTCACCTTAAGTCAAAATGGATACCAAAATTCTGGGTGCTTTAAAAAGAATTAGTGCAATCAGGTATGATATATCTACTCGATCTATCACATTTTGCTAATGTAACATACATGAATTGAAAATATTTTATCGGATTATATCGCAGTTTAATTAGATCTTTGAGTGCCCGTCGATTAGTGCTTTGCAGCACCCATGATCATGAAAAGGATGTAAGTAACTTGAAAATCCACTGAAAGTACACTGCGATAAAACCCATATAAAACACCTTTATGCTTATATTACTCAAACGAAATGACAGAGGTGTACTATCTAGTCAAATAAGAAGGCTTAGCTTTTTAAAAATATATTTGGATACAAATATATTATTACAACGGATATTCAAAATATTACAATCGTTAAATATTACTTAAAGTTCGTGCGAACGGTAAGAGAGCTTAGACGATATTGCTCTATGGTAGAGACGATGTTACTTGCCCTATGGTGAGGTTAATATTAAAGGTACTTTGTTTGGTGATGGCTTTTTATAGGTATTGCCAAACAAACATATTTACGACGGCGTCGCCTACGCAGAGTGCGCCGTTATAATTCATATTTGCTTATTAATCAAAACAGTAAGTAGAACAAAACGGAGACTAAACATGTAATTAGATAACTGATTACAATGATACGTTTATCAAGTAGGTACGTAGTTAAGACAAGTCATGCTGAGTAATCAAAATAGTTCTCGGAATAGATTTGCTTGTGCAATACGTTGTATTTATTGCATCATATTTTAATGTACTTGCACTGACCCGGGTACTGGTTCGGAAAACATAACTACCTATACAGCGACATATACATTACGTTCAATGTTAGGTCCCAACGTAAAGATTTGGTCAAATAGCCGACGGAGCGTGATGGAAACGCTCGGCTACGCTCGGCCGGCGGTCGGCAGCGCGACCCATACCTCACACTGCGCGAGCGACATCGCGCCGACCGGACGGCCGCCCAACACTAGCGACCCGCTCGCACACGTATTGGCGTCTCGCTCCCCCCGTGCTTCGTTTGTAATCGCGTCGAGCGCCTAACGTGGCTGCGCAGTGTAACGTCTCCCGTATATTTCAGTGCATTACAACTGCCCAAGTCGCGCCACCGTCACGCTCCCTTCGCGCTGCGTCGGCTATATGGCGGAACCTTAAGAGGGACAGAGTCATTCCGGACTCTGGACTGTGACTGACAAATTTTCAAGAGAAAACGCACTCTTTGTCTTACCTAGGATTCGAACCTAGGATGTCATCACCACCATTAAAATTATGCCATACTAGACCAACACCAGTTATAAAAATCTATTTATATCATCAGGCCAGATCCTTGCGAGGTAGGCAGAGAGTACAGACATCCTACAGGTTCTTTCCTTACAGACCTCTCTGGCTTTCTCCACTCTCAAAGTTCTTCTCATACATGCTCGGTTACGGAGACTTGGGGATACACATTTTTTTTATATTATTCATTCTAGTTTCAAGGGCAATCAATTTAGCCACAAGAAATGCCTGAACAAGTTCTCGCGTCCAGCTCAAAAGCCAAACTCGAACCAAGACATCATCAAGCTAGCGGTACTCCATCTCACCCCAACCCTGAGGCTGCTCTCCTTCCGAGTGTCCAAGAACTACCTGTACTTCAGCTTCGCGAGACCTGATACTGATCTCTTGGAGTTCGACGAACTTTGCAACGATGACAGCTCCATTTAAAAAACTATGGAGAAACTTTGAATACTATTTGAAATTCATTTTGAAATAATTGACAGGAATGAAAGTTTTACAGTGTATTGAACGACAAGTAAGTAAATATGATTAAATATTAAAAACGTATATATTTTTTATTCATACAATCCGTTTAGTAGTATATGCGTGAACATTCATACATCCATCGTCACAAACTTTCACATTTATAATATTAGTAGAATAATAAATAAATTAAAACTAATTAACTTGACTGCCTCGTTGGTCTGGTGGCAAAGCTCATCGCTTTGTGATCACGAGGTCCTGGGTTCAAATCCTAGGTCGGACAAATGTAGTTTTTTTAACGAAAACTTCCCAGTTTGAGTCTGGAGTCTGGAATTGTGCCCGGTATATGGCAATAGGCTCGCCCCCTATTACATGGGACCTAACATCGTCGGCGAAACGTAGGTGAACTCAGTTTTTTTTTTTTTTTGAAATTAGCAGAAATTTTATCAGTTTAAAATCTAATTACTCTTGGAACTCTGTACTCTCTGCCTACCCCGAAAGGGAACTGGCGTGATGATATAGATAGATAGAAAATCTAAGTTTAATATCAAAATGAGTACAAAAAAATACTTGATCGTTAAGGATCCATGCATGCTGCATGGAATAATGACGAGAAGTTTAACTGTGTTTTCTTGTTGAATACAGTTAAAATAATATAATACGAGCACTGAAATTTAAATCAAATGAATTTTGAACATACTGTTACGTTTGCGGGGTAATTAATTGCCGAATAACGTGCGAAGTACTTTATTAGGTGCTGTACACACAAAACAGTACGTCGTATGCAAATACACACGCAAACTAATCACACACTAGTACTACTCTCTTTAGTACACAAATACTGCTTCCAAGTCGCTGAGTCACTCGTAGTATCCGTATATCGTCGCCGCTAAGGTCGCCGGTGTATTCCACTTAGATCGCTTGTTCTCCGATTTAATCACTATCGCTTCCGAAAAGAGACTGTGTGTCGCTCGGTATTCCTTTTATACTCGTATGAAAGTTCTAGAACGGACGCGAACCTCTAAGTACATCTATAGAAGTACATCGAACAATAGCCGGCGTACCTACTCGTACGGGAACGAATAGGTACTTTTATACCGCGACCGCGCGCCGGCTATAATTAAAGGGGTGGGACCTTCTGGACGTTATAGCACTCAAGCGCGGATTCTAGATCTTTCTAGTCAGATCACCGGGGGACCTAAGGATGTGTTATGCGTTTTAGCACCGACATCCCCCGATAAAGACTTTTCAAGATATCGGGGTATGTTCGGTTCGTAACAATACACTAAGAATATCCTCAGCGCAAGTTCTTTACCTACCGTTGCTGTTATATCCTGAGCTAACCACACACGTAAGTGCCGCAGCTCAACTCGACAACGATGCAGTTTTAAGTGAAAAGAGGAGTTTGTTAGGTTTTTTTGGTTCATGATAAATATTTCTATGTGATGTTCCATTAATATGTAATGTTCTCTACGCGATCGAATCAGGAATGAGGAGATTCGTAGAAGAACCCAGGTCACCGACATAGCCCTTAAAATTAGCAAGCTGATGTGGCAATGGGCGGGCCACATAGCGCGTAGATCGGACGGGCGTTGGGGCAGAAAGATTCTAGAGTGGACACCACGTATTGGCAAGCGCAGCGTGGCACGACCGCCTGCCAGATGGACCGACGATCTCGTGAAAATCGCAGGAAGTCGTTGGATGCAGGTGGCATCGGACCGGTTACGCTGGAAAGCGATTGGAGAGGCGTATGTTCAGCAGTGGACAAGTATAGGCTGAGATGATGAATGTTCCATCTATGCGATCTAATGAGTGTGTATAGCATAACAAACAGTGCGACAAGGATCTTTTGGCCCGTAGATAACATTGACAGGAGGGCGTTGGTGTGAAATGAGGGTTATCAAAAGGAAATATTTCAACAGGTGGGTCCACATGGATTCTAAATAATAATTTAAATTTAAAAATACCTTTTTATAAACAAGATCTTTTTCCTTCTGGTTCCATCATCAGACCCTGGACACCATCCGGGTCTAAAGTACTCGAGACAATTCCAACGAGCCCAAACACGGCGGGGCTATATTGAGCAGCGAATAGTGTCCAGGGTCTGATGATGGAGCCAGAAGGAAACAAACTACGCAAACTCCAACTACGCAAAATATCGTCATTGTGCTGTTGCTATAAAATCTTGTTTTTAAATCCGTTTGGCATATTTAAACTAGCCAACAATATTATAATTCTCGGTTGTTATTTTTCTAGTAAAATGTGTTTTGTGTGTACAGGTCTGTGTTTACGTGTCGTCTTGTTGTGTTAACGTAAATATATTGTGCCGACTAGCAAAAAAAAAAATAATGGAAATTGCGTTTGTTTGCTTTACTAAACCACAGTTATGAAAATGGCTGTTTAGGCAGATTTTCATAATTGATATCGCAAGAAAAATCAGTTGCGATGAAATAGAACTGTTTTTTGGTTTAGCGGAGCATTTTTTCTAAGTCTTGTGTCCGACCGTCGTCTTGCGGAAAATAAAAAGGCTTTATTACTTAATTAACATTACGAATACATAATTTTATATAATAAAATAATATTGCAGCAAATAATATTAACACATATTCTAAACAACATAAGTTTTGGGAATTGAAACAAAATTAATAACAGCACTTTCTATCTTCCGCTAAAACCGTCACAATACCCTGACTATACCTGACAGACTTTTGTAGTAAATAGTTAAAAGCTACGACAAAGAACAAAAACTCAATACCCAAATCCCTTAAAACAATAATCCTTTTTCAATCAAACAATCAATCAGCCTAACGTAGTCCACTGCTGGACATAGGCCTCTCCTAACACGCGCCATTGCACACGGTCCTCCGCCTTCCGCATCCAGCCTGTCCCAGCGACCTTTTTGAGGTCGTCGGTCCATCTAGCTGGGGGCCGTCCTACCTTACGCTTACCAAGTCGCGGTCTCTACTCTAGGACACGCTTGCTCCATCGGCCGTCGGTCCTTCTGCAGATGTGACCAGCCCATTGCCACTTTAGCTTACTGAGTCTGCGAGCTATGTCGGTAACTTTGGTTCTTTGTCGGATTACCTCGTTACGAATTTTATGCTTCAAAGAGACGCCGAGCATAGCTCGCTCCATAGCCCGCTGTGCGACTTTGAATTTGTGGACTAGTCCCACTGTGAGTGTCCACGTCTCGGCCCCGTAAGTCATAACAGGTAGGACGCATTGGTTAAAGACTTTAGTCTTCAGGCATTGCGGTATAGGCGAAGCGAAAACGTGACGTAGTTTGCCAAATGCTGCCCAACCCAATTGGATCCTGCGGTTGATTTCTTTCTCGAAGTTGTTTCTACCAAATTGGACAACTTGTCCAAGGTAGACATACTCCCGAACAACTTCGAGCATCGAACCATCGATGTAGATCGGTCCCGGCGTGACATGCTCATTAAACATGATCTTGGTTTTATCCAAGTTCATGCCGAGACCGACACCTCGAGAGGCTTCATTTAGGCTATGCAGAATTTCGCTTAACTGTTCCAGTGACTCTGCCACGATGACGATATCATCGGCAAATCGAAGGTGTGAGATGTATTCGCCGTTGATGTTAATGCCCCGCCCAGTCCAGTCCAGCGTCTTGAAGACGTCTTCGAGTGCATTGGTGAAGCAAGCAAGCTTGGGGGATATTACATCCCCCTGTCTTACCCCTCGATGCAGCTCGATCGGGTTGGTCTTTTGGTCCTGGAGCTGGACGGTCATTGTGGCGGTATCATACAGACATCTCAACACCTCGATATAGCGCCAATCGATGCCACATCGCTGCAGAGCATCCAAAACCGCCCAGGTTTCGATGGAGTCGAAGGCTTCCTCGTAGTCCACGAAAGCCATACACAGCGGCTGATTGTACTCTTCGGTCTTCTGTACAATCTGCCGAACAGTATGGATGTGGTCTACGGTGCTGTAGCCTTTTCGAAACCCGGCTTGTTCCGGTGGCTGGAACTCGTCAAGTCTTCTGGCGAGGCGGTTTGTGAGTACTCTCGAGAACAACTTGTAGACGTGGCTCAGGAGTGAGGTGGGTCCGTAGTTCTTCAGCAAGGTTTTGTCACCTTTTCTGAAGAACAGAACCACCGCACTCGCGCTCCACGCTTAAGGTGATAAGCCCTGGTAGATGACGGAAATAAAGAGACTCGCTAGCTTTTTCAGGATTGGCGTCCCGCCTGCTTTTAGGAGCTCAGTGGTGATTCCGTCATCGCCTGGCGACTTGTTATTTTTGAGCTGCTCGAGAGCCACTCTGACCTCGTCCTGGTTGACATCAGGGATGTCTTCCGTGTCGTGGCGTGCGAGTGGGGCTCTGTGGTCGTCAGCGCTGGGACTCGAGGGTTTAGCCATTCGTGATGCGTACAGGTCTTTGTAGAAACTCTCAATTTCCTCGAGTATCTCGAACTTGGAGGTCACGGTTTTGCCATCCGCTGTATTAAGTTTCGTCAGATGGGATTTACCTAGCTGGCGAGCGAAGACTTTGGTGCCTCTATTCTGTTCAATCGCAGCCGCGATGGTGCGGGTGTTGGAACATCGGAGGTCACGTCGCACCAGCTTCCGGATCTTCCGGTTGAGGTTCCTCCCATCCGGCGAAGACGCCTGCGTGGATGACATTTCCCGTCTCTGCCTCATAAGTTCGAGAGTCTCGAGCGAGAGTTTAGACTCTCTGTTACCGCTTTTGCCGGGAAACACCCTTCGAGACACATCCTGTAGCGTTTTGACCACTGTGTCGGTTTTCTCGTCAACATTGCCTTCGGTTTCCAGCAGGTCGAAACGATTTTGAAGCTCCAGTTGGAACTTTTCGGACCCTAAAGCTATTTGAGGCGCAGTAGGTCTGAGAGTAGACCCCATCATACGACGTCTTTCGGCCTTGAAGTTTATATTTAGAGCGCCTCGGACAAGTCGGTGATCGCTGCCGGTATTAAACCTGTTGATCACGGAGACGTCTCTAAATATAGACTTCCTGTCAGTCATGATGAAGTCTATCTCGTTCCTCGTCACAGTATCGGGGCTTCGCCATGTCCACTTTCTATGAGGCTTCTTCTTAAAGAACGAATTCATCAAGAAGAGCCCCTGCGACTCCAGAAAGTTGACCAGCATCTGCCCCCTGTGGTTTTGGCGCCCCACGCCGTGGGGTCCGATTATCGTTTCGCCGCGTTCTTGTACTCCCACTTTGGCATTGAAGTCCCCCATAACAACATTGTAGTGAGCCTTGGTGGTGCAATGTAATGCCTTGGCTTTGTCTTCATACATGGCTTCGGCTATGTCGTCGCAGTATGTCGAGGTCAGCGCATATACCTGTACCACCTTCAGGGTGTACCTGTTGGTGATTTTAATTATGAGGTACGCTACCCGTGTCGACACACTGCTGACTTCCACAACGTTGTTAGTGAGAGCTTTGTTGACCAGGAAACCGACACCGCCCTGAGAGGGCCGATCACCTTCCCGAAAGTAGAACAGGTGGCCTGACTCAAGGGTTATCGTGTCCTCGCCCTGTCTTCGGACTTCGGATAACCCCAATATGTGCCAGTTTATGCGACCTAGTTCTACCTCGAGTTCAGTGAGGTGTTGGTCCAGCCGTAGAGAGCGTCCATTGTACGTAGCCAGGGTCAGGTGTTTTTGGTAGCCTTGTGTCGTAGCCCGGAGATTCTTCGCACCCCCTGCCCCGCTGTTACCGCGACCGCTACCGTGACAGCGGACAGCGGGACTTTCCGGGAACTGGGGGCCTTTGCGTTTGGTGTCTTAACATGTTAGGAGGTTTTTGGCCTACTATACCACGCTGGCCAGACGGGTTGGTATAGGGTTTGTTACAAATTTTCCTTTTCTGACTTTTTAACAGAAAAAAATGTTAAAGTAAAAATTTGATCAACTTTTGATGCTCTTTCATTGCTATTTTAAAAAGCCATTCGTACCTCTATGAAAAATGCTCTGACCGTAGCAAAGAAGTATGAAACAAGACCATAGTCTGACAACTTGTTGACAACTTCAAACAATAATACGTATTTGATCACGATGCCACGACCAAATTACCAAAGAGAATATAATCACTACAAATTACCATGTATAATACTATATCTATGCATATCACGACCGCAGTGAAGCAAATTGTTTTAGTTCTTAAGAAAATGTTAATAAACCTTAAAAAAGATGTAATGCATACAAATATAATGGACTGAAAAATGTAAGTAAAGAATGGCGTGCTGCTACGGCTGTAAAATATGCTGCAAGAAATTCAGGAAATGCCTCTAGGACTATTGTTCTACTATTGCCGAAGTTGTTGAAGTTGCAGCATATGTGCTTGGTTTAGAAGATTATGCTGTTGCAAAAGAAGGACTGCCACCAGAAGAGTAGAACATGTAGAGTATTACACTGTCAAGAAGAGAAGATAGGTAATTGAGAAATCAGCAGAAGAGAGTGAAGACCTGTCAAGGACCGAAGATAGGTAATTAAGAAGATACAGAAGGCGGCACTCAAGTTTTCTGAATATGTTCCATCCCCTTTTTTCTTATGCCTTATAGCTTTTGTTCAAGTGAAGCGGAACGATATGTGGTATCAGAATTAGTTTCTCGAATTAAATTATTGATGAATAAATATTTTTCAAGTCGGTGACTTTAATTGTTAACATATTTATATATCCATATAAACGGATTTGCAAGGAAATCACCAGTAGATACCATCAGTAACAAGTATTCATAGAACCTTTTATAGAAATACTCTAATAACATTTGGTCCAACGTAGTATTCGAATACAGGACTTCGGGCTCATTGCCACTCCATATGTCGCTAACTATTAGGCGAATGAAGCAATCAACATTTTATATTGTTATTCTTTTCAATAATTCTTTTTAATGAAAATAATAATAACAATAATGATTTTCCGCAAATACATGCATTTTAAACACTATAGTCTTTTTCACGAACCATAGGTACAGTGACGTTTGATCAAATTTCATTTTACGCATACTATATTCAAGAATATTAAAATAAGGTATCCAAAAAATAAACAAGATTATAAAAATAAATCAAAATTCTAGTGTAATTTTCATTTAGATCATATACTGTTTATAAACTTTCGTAATGATTAAAAATAAAACTTAAAACTTTATAAACAGATTCATAGACTTTAATAATAAGTCACGTGAGCTATGAATTAAGCGATTTGTCAGACGATTTTTCTGACTAATCGCTTGATTCGTAAATAAATAATGAAATTCTTGTATTTTATTTTATCTATGTTCCGAAATTATTTATATTAAAATCGATTCATTCTTCGTTATAAATTATCTCGATTAGATTTTTAATCGATTCTATTTTATTCAATTTTATCATCACTTCATTTCTAGAAACGTCAAATTCCAAACGTCACCGTACATATGTCTCGTGCATGGATTTAAAACAATGGATTGAGCACTCTGCGATAAAAACGGGATGACAAGGATACTCACTGAGAGCCATACGTATCTCTCTTAGTAGGATGACTAAACATTGGTACGATTATGGACTTGTTGACATATAATTAACGTATAATTCTCGGGTACTGTTTAGTACCGTATTTTTTTCTTTCGACTCATATGCCACATCTTAAATGAGTAGTAGTCAGTTTTTGATTAAATTGTTCATTTTCTTGCTGACTGTACATTTTTTTCAGAATCTGTAAATTCAGCTCCAAGTCTCGTAAAAATTTAGGATAGTCCCTTAGAGCCGTTTTTCTGTATCTACAAGGGTTGAAATAGCTGCCCTTACTGCCCCATTTTAATCCATTCTGTATATAAAGACGAATTGAGATTCTTATTCGTTTTGAACTCGGTAATAAATGGTTTACAGCGTATTTAAACCACATGATGAATAGGTATAGTCCCTATTAGTTCTACCTTATGGTCACCGTACTGCATTGTAATGGGTGCAAGTGTGACACCGGGCTACTGATTATTGCTCTCACTCTCATCATGGTTTCTAGAGTTTTTTGTAAAACGTAGTCCCACACTAGTATTTATTCCTATGTCGTGGGTGCGTATACAAACATGAAAAACACAAATACCCAGACCGAAACAAATAATTGTGGGTCACACATCTATTTTTGTCCCGTGTGGGAATCGAACCCGCGACTATTAGACACACTGGGCGGAGCGGCTTTAGCTCTTAACCACTGCGCTAAATCATAGAAAATTCAATGTTGTGTCTGTGAGTAAGAGTTTAATTTTCCTTGGCAATTTTTTGACAGTACTCAATCCTTTGTTTTAAATCCATGGTCTCGTGAAAAAGACTATAGTCAATATATCATCATCACCAGCTGCACTGCACGACAATGGCCTCCACAAAAATCGCCACGACGACCAGTTTAATGCCACAATTTAATGTACTATAGGTTTATTACACTACATTATTATTCCTAGCACTTTCAGTTTTTCATTGCTTATAATTTATGCTAAAATCTTTGTGAGGACAAAGTTGTTCGCGTTCATTAATGGAAGTTTTAGCTGATATGTAACTTTAGACTTATAGCGTTGATGTAGGACGTTCGGTATGGGGACATACCGCATCGTTTTGGCAATAAATATTTAAACACTGTTTAGGAAAGATATTCGAAATCCTTCTCTCTTACTCCCGAAAATTTTTAAAATATACAAATTGTGTATGTATTAATGTCATTATACATAGCGTATTGTCAGAATTTCCTTAGTGGGAGTCCGTGGGTCAGTCACACCAAAAGGGCGCTGGAGGATCTACGGGTACAATACAATCTACGGGTTGGGGCTGCCTCGTTTTGTAGTACATCGGGGATGTTTGCGCATTATGGCACTGATGGTTTTCGTGTCATCATTCGTAAGAAAACTGTGTCCCTGATTGCGTAACAGTCACAAAAGCCTTCTCAGGTTGTTGCGGACCGATTCTCACCCCCTCTCTGGAGGACCCTGGTCCGAAGGGTAATTTAAGAATTTTAATTTATTATATTTAATCATTTTGTATTTTGTATTATTATTCTATTACATTTTCTTTTTATTTAAATCATTATTTTTTATTGTTTTTTTTGTATCATTATTAAGTATTATTAAAAAATTTATTAATTTTCTGTGTTGGTGCTAATATGGACTACATGATGTCTGAAATAAACATTTTTTTTGTATTAGCCTAACGACTTTGCTTAGATATGAAGCAAGTAATCGTGCAAGCTACATGTACAGTTTGCTACAGGCAGCGGGAAATATTCCTGTGCAAGCGTGAACACTGGACTCACATAGTTATTTACAATACCTATATTCACAATGGTCAATGCACCAGTAACTCGTACCTTGTACAAATACCATAATCAATTAAGTTATTGTGACCAAAATAGTTACTGGTCACGATTTAAGTGCCTCGATAGGGTTTTCTATCCAAAATTCTAAATTAATTTAAAACTTTGGCATTTTGCCCGGTATAACGGTAATAGGAACGCCCTAATATATTTGGACCTAAAAATGGGGCCTAACGGACAAAATGTGGGTGTGCAACTCTGCCGGGGGTGGGACTTGAAAAATATAGACGTGACGATGTACATAGTCGAGTAGTTGTGGTATAGGTGAAAAAAAAACATAGAGTATTTTTCCTTTTTGATGGGTACTGTGACAGTTATAAATGTCAAAGAAAATTATACTTTATTCAATGTCAATAAGAGGCATGACCCGTTTCTATACTTATGGTTGTATGCCTTAACACCTTTGAATTAAATATTAATTTCGTTTGGCAATTAGAACTGTCACTACCCGTCCTATGTGAACAATACTATAGGAGTAGAGTTTTTTTTTTTAACTATGTTAGAGAGACTCAGATCAGTGAAGTTACTAATAAGAGGCAAAACATTGATGATAGGACTATTTCCTATTAGGGCATTTTGATAAAATGTCTTTTTGCTATTGTTCCGTTTGATACGATGGCCTCTCCAATATGAACACTACATCCATTCATACGTCTTTGTCCGCCCACATGCGGCTATTAACATAAGTCTCAAGTTACAGCTCACCACTCGACAGGCACCGACCTTTTAGCGATTAAAACTGTGTTTGATAAGTACTACAACATTTTTCGTTTTGTGAGGGACAATCTTCCAAAAATTCTCATCCTCTGTGGGGAGTACTGAGCTATGTGGTAGTTTTAGCTGGTTTTGGTGACAGTATGGTTGGGAGCGTACTTTAGGCACAAACACTTGACCCATACCATCATTATTTATCTATTTTATTAAAATAATGGCTAATATACGGATATCTAACGGACAATTTGCAATCTAAACCAAATATTTCAAAGTATTGTAAGTACTTATATCGAATTGACTCTGTAAAAGTAGTAGTTACCTACTAGTTATATAGATAGTTCCTTAGTATGTCGATAGGTATCTATAAAACTTTAATTAATCTTTAAATCCACTCAATATATTTTTGACTACACAATATAACCTCATATGTATTAATGGCTACTAAATTATAACCTCAAAATCTAATAATTTTTGTGCAATATTGCAATTCCCCACTTATTCGTTTAATAATAAAATGCATTACGATAATTTATGGGTGATTTGAAATCATGAGAGTATTTTTTCATTGCTTTTGGTTCTGGGACAAATCATGCATGGCTGCAGAACATTGTCCTTTCGAGGTTTCCTCACCATCATGTTTTTAAGTGACATATTCTATAAAACTGATTACATGAGCGAACATATCTGATGAAGATAGCTATGCTCGAAGTCCCCCTGCGAGATTTAAAAACTAGAAGATCCGCAAGAAAACTACTATCGCCGACTAGCGCTCAGAATTGCCAAAGTGGAAATGGACGGCGCACATAGCTCGCAGATAGCCTTTGGCGCAGAAAAGTTGTCGTGTCGCGACCACGTCTCCGAAGAGGTGGTTTGGCGAAGATCACGGGTAAAAGCTGAATCCGTATAGGATAAAGCACCGGCCTTATCCTATATCTATAGGTACCGACCTGTGGTAGGCTACGGCCGTGACTGGTCACCACCACCCTCCCAGCAAACTCATCCCACCAAGCGACTCAGTCCTGGCATGTTCAGCAGAGTTGCTCAACGAGGAGGTGGTTTAGCTCGATCATACCGATGCGGGACTGACTTCCGTCTTCTCAGCCTATTTCAGAGTATATCGTCACATCTGGTGAGATAATGGTCAATTGCTGAAAAGTCTTTAATATAAAAATGTCGTAGATATCTTTAGGAAAGGCCATTTTCCTTTAACGGACGTCTTTCAGGTCTTTCAGCTGATGATGACTGTGTTACATTACACATAGGCAACATCTAAAACTTATTCCACTAAGGTATCACCCGAACTATGAATGAACCAATCTATTCGCCAACGTCTTCCAAGATCATGACAGTAAGATATCATCAAAGTAATTACAACAAATGTCACAAGCAGTTATATCAGTGGTTACCCCTGAGACCGTTTCCCGGTTTTCATCACCCACCATTCCGGCTTAATGGCTGCCTGCAGAGCGTCAAGGTCCTTATTCGCTACGACATAACGCGATGCGTTACGATAACTGCGTGGTAAGGTCTGCAATAGCCCCGTATAAGACCAGCGTTGGTTGTCCCCAACCGGTATAATGCTGAGTGGGAGCCGTTTTGTAACGGGCACACTAATTGCCGTGTTCTCTTTCTTTATTTAACTTTATCATGTAATGCTCGTTACTAATAAAATATTTTTGTTTCTAATCTAAAAGTACCGTGAAGCCTATACCTGCCACCCACTTTTCGCCGCCGATGTTATCTCCCATGTGATAAGGGGCGAGCCTATTGCCATATTCCGGGCACAATTCTAGACTCCGGACTCATACTGGGACTGACTTTATCGTAAGAACAACCAAATTTGTCCGACCTAGAATTTGAATCCAGGACCTCGTGATCGCAAAACGATGCGCTATGCCACTAGGCAGTCTTCTAATATAATAAAGCTAAAGAGTTTGTTTGTTTGTTTTTCTTTCTTTACCGCTCTAATCCCGGCAACTAGCAGAGATTTGAAAAATTCGTTTGCAACTGATAGACCAATTCTTGAGGAAGGTTCATATCATGCTTCGAACCTAAGAAGCTGCACAAAAAATAGTCCGAAAGAACGCAAAGCGAAAACGAAGTACCGCGGTCGTATGCGACCGTATTAGTTACGTGGTAAACGGCAGGTGAAACCGCGGGGCACAGCTAGTTATGTACATCTACACTAATATTATAAAGAGGAAAGATTTGCATTTTTGTAAGTTCGTAACGACTAAACTCAAACTACTGCACCGATTTCAAAAATTCTTTTACCATTAGAAAACTACCTTATCCAGAAGTAACATATACAACATAGACCCAGTAGGTGGCGCTGTTGTCGACCAAGAACGAAGTCCAGGAAACTGCTAGTATTATATGTGCCACTGGAGTTAAAAGATATTTTTTCTAAGTTATCGTAACGCGCTGGGTTACTTGTTTAATTAGTTATAGCGCATGAAGGCGTAGCTTTACGATCTACGACCGTATAATAAGCAGTAATCAAGTTAATTTTCCACTAACTTCTGAGCCGTTATAAAGTCGATCATAAACTGAGATGAGAGAGTTTATAAAGGAGTTTGAAATGGAAACTGCCCTTGTATGTACTTATCCTTAAGATATATATGAATGCTCGTTGGAGTAGTGGCGCAAAGTGTAAAGGACGATCACGAGATACTATCTTCAAATCCTAAACCGCTAAGAAGTTATTCTATCGAGGAAATTTTCAGCCGCTGCCCAGAGTCCGGAATTATGTCCGGTATAATGCAATTGGCTCACCCCTTAATACGTCTCAACTTGACCTAACATTGTCAGTCAGAAAAGTTCCCAACCCAATTTCTTCAATTTTTTCACAAATTCAATTTGGAAACCAATTTTCCAAATTAAAAAAATTTAACCTATTATTAAGCACTTTTACTTACAATGAAACTTTTACATTTATGTACGCATATTGAGTAATACGTTTTAGAAATGCATTTCAAATCTCCGTATTGTTTTGAATCAAGATAAAAAATAGTTTGTTATACCGCACGCGTTACTCCTGTAGTAGCAGAATATTTTGCAAATTTAAAAAAGTTATATACATTATATGCACATATCGGTAACTGAACTGATTCCAACAGGAATCAATTCAGTTACCGATTTAGATCAAACTACTTTTAGGTCTTGCGTTTATTATGTTAAATCTTGTATATAGGCATAATCTCAGACTATTTTTTTAAACGTAGCCCCACACTAGCATTTATTCCTGTGTCGTGGGTGCTATTACCAACATGAAAATTTACATACACAAATACCTAGACCACAACAAATAATTGTGGGTCTCACAAAGATTTGTCCCGCGCGGGAATCGAACTCACGACTATTAAACACAGTGGGCGGAACGGCTTAAGCTCTCAACCACAGCGCTAAGTCATCCGAGTTCTATCTATGGACTGTTACTGATATTTTTTTCTTAAAATAACCTTTCACAGACACATCAACAGAGCAGTTTTTTAATCAAATAAAGTACCGTTCAACCCTTTAATAATTCGCTCATAAATAATATACTATAAATACTAAAGATATATAAAAGTCCTCAACACTTATACGCCCAACTTCGTTCCAGCCTACATCGAACACGAACGGTTGATAGACGGCAGGCGCAGTGAGCGTCGCGTGAGCAGCGCCAATACATCACGCGAGATAACGCGGCTGGCGCGCTGCGGCCCACTGCGGCCCGATGCGAATAGTCCTTAATCATTCGTTTGTTAGCTCAAAGAAAGGTTGTTCACCTTTTTTGACAAACGCATTAATTTATTTGTCAGGTAATATTTCTTAAACAATGTCACCCCTTTATTCCCCAAGGTGGTAGAGATGCGCTGTGTCCCATGTAATAGGCGGCGAGTTTATTGCCATACCGGGTACGACGACAGACTCCGGACTGACACTAAGAATTTTCCTATAGAAAAATTACATATTTTCAGACCCAAGACTTGAACTCTCGTGAACGCTTCGCGCATTTTTTGCCACTAGACTAACGAGGTAGTCATATTCCTTCAACAATACAATTTTTTTGTAGCATGTTGTATCTTTAAAAAATAGGTATATAAAAAACTGTTCGACTGCTAAAACACCTTTAGAATTAAAATAATCTAAAATAGGCTTTAACTACTTACTACTATAGAGCAGTTAGGTGTTTTAAAAAGTGTGAAGTGGCGAAAAAAATTTATACATCATAATCCTAAACTCAGCACTAAAGATTGCCGTCAGCGTGACGCTAACGAAATAGCTACGTATATCAATACCATCTTTGTCACACTGCAAATTTTCTAACTAAACATGAACGTGACAGCACGACTACTCGCTAGCGTTACGCCAGCTTCAATGTTTTCGTGCTAAGCCCCTTGAGAGTCTGGAAGAATCATGAACATCTTTTTTCAAATATTATAGTACATTCATTTAATTATCATTTCTCAAACTAACTTAAGTTTCTATGTTGTACTCTATCAAAACCAATTGCCCTCAATACACCGCACAATTACGGATACCCTTAACGGTACCATTATTTTTACAACCACAGTTTTACGGCGTGCACTATATCCTTGCACCAGACATGAACGCGTCGCGCGCGGCGCCCTTTGTTCTACAAACGGCTCACTTTTATTAGGGGAAGAAAACTGTCTCACAACCACAGCTCGCACATTGTATCTAACACCCGTATCTATAAACATGTTTCAGTAGATACTTTTACTCAAGTATTTTATTAACACATCCTTTTTATTCTATTTGAGAATTTGCCAAAAGTCAGAAATGGCGAAGGTTAGTTTCCTTAGCCTAATATAGAATTTTAAACACATGAAATTACTCGGCTAAGCAATTTCTTAAGACTAAGTACTTGCGTTAATTATGTAACTTATTATACTACTACTGATAGCCTAGTGGTTAGACCATTGGACTGCAAAGTCAGAGGTCTCGGGTTCAAACCCAGGCACGCACCTCTGTATTTTCGAAAAACATGTGCGTATTAAAAATTAACTATCACTTGCTTTAACGGTGAAGGAAAACATCGTGAGGAAACCTACATGCCTAAGCGATTCTCGAAGGTGTGTGATGTTCGCCAACCCGCACTGGGCCAGCGTGGTGGACTATGGCCTAAACCCTTTTCAGTATGAGAGGAGTCCCGTGCCCAACAGTGGGACAGTTTCTTAACAGGGCTAATATTATTTATATATTATTATTATATTATATAGACATTTCTATACAATGTGTAACTAAATAACGTAAATAGCTTGTTCTAAATCGGCAGTTGTACGGAATCCAACTATTTTCAAAGTATTAGATTTTTTTTTAATTATCAATAAATGCCGCTACTCATTCATTTCGCTGTATTCAACCAAATTTAATCATTATTCAAAATTTAGTATAGCTATTTTAAATGCATTTCTATTACACGCACCTCAATATGCATACAAAAGTTACTTACTTATTAAATTGCATGATTAATTTGGGTACCAAAGAGCTTAAAAAAAAGGCAGGAAACTCTTTAAAATTGGAATAGCATATTGAATTCGTAAGACAATAATCTAATCGGGTTGTCTGAGGTCTTGCGTTATTTACGATACAGCTTGTACATACTGGTGTACGAATGAGTGTCAAACGTTTCAGAATATTCTTGAGATGCCGAAGTTATAGTGATTTAGATAAGAGTTGCCTTCTTACATTTATGATTTATTTAAGCGTCGCATTGATCTAGGTCTACCATGAAATATGAATTTGGTAGCTCCGTTTAATTCATGAGACTCTAGTAGATTATTCATCATCATCATCATCTCAGCCTATACTTGTCCACTGCTGAACATAGGCCTCCCCAATCGCTTTCCAGCGTAACCGGTCCGATGCCACCTGCATCCAACGACTTCCTGCCATTTTCACAAGATCGTCGGTCCATCTGGCAGGCGGTCGTCCCACGCTGCGCTTGCCAATACGTGGTCTCCACTCTAGAATCTTTCTGCCCCAACGCCCGTCCGATCTTCGCGCTATGTGGCCCGCCCATTGCCACTTCAGCTTGCTAATCTTAAGGGCTATGTCGGCAGATTATTACTCTAGTAGTAATTTGTAAGTGATTTTTTTTCAGTGATAAAAAACTTACAACATCCGTACTTTGATAATAATAAAATATTTGTATAGGCCAATGCCTATACAATTAAATGATTTGTCACTGACTTTTACCATACTTACGAGTTTACGACTTACGTTCAGCTCATTTAATAGTGACCAGAAAAGTGGACATAAAATTGTAGTCACTATCGTGCGAGTTATCAATATAATCAACCAGTCTCCGTTTTATTTTTACAGCTACAATTTTATAACTTTCACTATCAGATCCTTGCACCAGACATGAACATGTCGAGTCGTCGCAGCTCACACATTGTATCTTAATGTCAAACGTTTCGGAATTTCCTTGAGATGATAAAATTTTAGTGATTCAGTTTAATGACAAAACCGACCTCTCTGGCTTCCTGATTTGCATTTCAGATAAGACACGGTCTATTTGGCCATGGTAAGATGGTCTAGATCTTCCCCAGTACCTACATCCTTACACTTTGACATTGTATAACTGTTTTTTTATTAAACTTTCTCACTAAAACTTCAACATAAGCCAGAGAGGTCATTACCGATGGACCGACCTCTCTGGCTTACAGTACAGAGTTTCAACTGGTTCTTGCCGTAAGGATACCCCGCAAGGGGTCTTACTAGTCTTATTACCATTGAACTAAAACTACCATAAAAACTATTATTTGTTTAGTCTCCGCTTAGTTCATGGGGTTCTTTTAGATAGAAATCTACCTCTGTCTTACGTTCTGCCCCTTTGGTAAAGAAACTGTGTTAAATATAGTTTAAACGTTTACACTATCGTACGAGTTATCAATGTACTAGTTATTGCGTCTCCGTTATATTTTGACAACCACCATTTTACGGCGTGCACTATACCCTTGCACCAGACATGAACGCGTCGGGCGCAACGTCCTTTGTCCTACAAACGGCTCACTTTTATTACGAGAAGAGACCCGTCTCGCAGCCAGAGCACACTTTGTATCTTAGTGTCAAACGTTACGGAATTTTCTAGTGATGCTGAAGTTTTAGTAATTTAGTTTAGCGTCACCTATTCGGCTTTGCAATTGAACTAGAACTATCTGGAAAAATGTGGTCATCCTCTGTTTAGTGCATGAGTTTCTGGTCGAATAATATCTAAGTAATTTGTTAGCAATATTTGTAAGTGCTTTTATGGCCTATACAAATAAATGTTTTTTTATTTTGACTTTGATTCTTATTTTGATGGCAAAATAACATCATCAATGAAATGAGGATGTACACAGTAAACCAATGCCACTACGTTTAGGAAATACGCACTGTTTGTATATTTTATAAAAATTACAATTACAATTATCCAACCAAGAATTTGAACAGATTATGTACGAGTAGGCCAATGAGTTGGTCAAGAGCCACAGAACAAAGTTGAAACATAAAAGATTAACACAACAAAACAGCCAATTTAGACACTTTATTTCTGTATTATTAACACATTTGTACATAAAATCGCACGGATTCAAAATGTACTCAAGACCACTAAGCGGAGATTACAGTAGAGAAAGGGTAAACCTAATGTTTTCCTTTACATACATATCGATATTTCTAAAGTTCCTATTAGAAACGACTATAGCGCGCCCTTCGAGACGTTCGCTTGAGGATGACTTGGCCTAGTGGGCAGGGCGTAGGCCGCTCCGCTCACTGAATCGCGGGAATTAGTTGCGGGTTCGTTTGCTGCACGGACTACAGATGTGACTCACAAATAGTCATGCTTGTAAACGCATCCAAGACCCAGAGACGTATACAAGAGCATCTTTATTAAGTGTAATTTTTTTTTTCAGCAATACCTCTACGGATTGAGAATCACCAAGTTACAGAGCGCCAATCCAAACCGGTTTCCTCGTAACATATCACCATTATTACACAAGCATGCTAATATAAAATCGTTCAGAAACAGCTGCGAGAGCATGCATGGGGAGACATAAGGCGGATCGCGCGCTAAGCAAAGACGGCTGTATTTGAGAAAATATTATAAAAAGAAATAAACCAGGCGCAGATTGGAACCTATACTTTTGAATGTAACGACTTTCCCCATGCATGCATCGACGCATGCCTGCATGTAGCATAAAATGTGATTGCTACAAATTACACCGTTACACCTATTCCAGTTATCAGACTTTATACACCAGACAATATACCAATTCCAGTTGAATCAATAACCTTTTCTGACCTAAGATTCGGGCCCAAAACCATACCCTTATGATGAGGTATGCTCACAAAGTAAATACGATGAGCGTGCTAGTAGACATCAACAATGACTACATGACGCCATTGCCATACATTTTTAATGCATGACAATGGAGTCCGATGGTCAGAACAATGTGGCGCTATTGATAGTGTTATAAAAATGCTTGAGTCGGCACTTAAACGCTCGAGTCTTCTATGTGTTTCAACGCTCGTAAGCGTCAACTCAGCGCTAAACGCTTGACTTTAGCGCTCATTATCAAAACATCTAGCTATCGATTGTGGAAAGCGAATAGACATAAAATCCTTGCGAATTGGCTAGGACCGCTGTTTTTTTTAAGGAAACGTAACTCCGCTCTAGGAATTATTGCTGAGTCGTGAGTGCGTTTATAAACATGAAATCGACGTAGGCACACAAACCCAGACCGAAACAAATTTGTGGGTCTCACACAGCTTCGATTGAGCCCGCGACTACTTAATTGAGTCCTTAGCGTAGTACGAACGTTAATGTTACACTAATTAAAAATGAACATGACAGCATGCTTTCCCGACAACGTTACGATAGTGTCAATTAAGTAGTTTGTGATTTGCCCTAAGTAGGTTGATCGGCCGGTAGCGGAGATAGCAAGTGAAGTAGGTCTGCGACCGAATGGTTGGCATGTTAAGGATATCATATTTTTGAAAAGCCAGAGGATTTAGCACAACTTTGAGGTTAGCGTGACGCTAGCGAGTAATCGCGCTATCACGTTCATGTGTATTTAGTAAATTTGTAAAGTTACAAGGATAGTAGGTGTTTTTATGGACTCCAACCTCACATGGAGCACCCACATTTTAGAGGTAAGCAAAAGGGTCTACGGCTCCTTCCAGTCTCTCAAACGCCTTCAAAAGTTCTTGCCTTTCCAAACTAAAATAAGCCTTGCTCAGTCTCTTCTCCTACCACTTCTAGACTATGGTGATGTCTGTTTTCTTGATGCCACTGAAGAGCTAGTTAATAAGCTAGAACGTTTGCAGAATCTGTGTATCCGCTTCATTTTCGGTCTCCGTAAATATGATCATGTATCAGAGTTCCGAAGAAAATTGAAGTGGCTGCCTATTCGGCAACGCCGGGACTCACATATCCTTTCTCTTCTCTTTTCCGTCCTTCATAACCCCAAAGCTCCTATTTATCTACGTGAGCGTTTTGACTTTCTTGTCCCCAAGGATACTACTACCCCCCCCCCCTACTTCTCTCGTTCTTCGTGCTTCTCTTCATTCTTCCAGTTGCTATGATAGGTCTTTTACTGTTCGTGGAGTGCGTCTTTGGAACTCACTCCCACACGCTATACGCGCAAGCTCCTCTCTGGTCATCTTCAGGAGAAGAATCAGGGAACATTTCCTATCTGATTGTTGATACACATTTGTAATATAATATACTATGTGTATTTTGATGTATGTTTATTTTATAAATTATATATTTAGTTTTGTATAGTATGTATTTTATTTATATTTATGTTTATTTTATTGTATGTTTTAATGTGTAATTGTATAACTACCCTCTTATTCTAACATTCTCATCTCTCAACACTTCAAGGTTCGCTGGAAGAGAACTCATATTTTGAGTTAAGCTCGCCTTTGTATATCACCTGTGAAATTACAACTGTAAATGTACTGTATACAATAAAGGATTAAATAAAATAAAATAAATAAATAGTATATCAACTCGCTAGCGCCACGGTAACGTGTAGCTTTTCGTGCTAAGGTCTCAGTGTAGAAGCTGGCCAAGTTGGCTCAAGATAGGAAATGTGGCGTCAGAGCGAGCAGGCTTATGCCCTACAATGGGTGGAATTAGCTAAAAGCGCATGTGACGTATTAAATTGTTATTGTCAGGTCATTCTGTGATAAAAATACAAAAATTTATAATAATAAAAAGTAACTATATTGACGGCGCGGACAGCTCGGATGGCGACGTTATGACATTCGCTTGTTGGCTGCCACCGTGAGCAGACATCTAATTTTTCAGTATATTTATAGTGATAACAAAGCAGCGTCTCACTTGAAGACGCCACAGTGATCATGATGATTATGAAGTCGATATGTAAGCTAAAAACAATTAGACCAATCCTTGGTCTTGTTTTGTGTGCGGTGTTCCTACATCTACTTTGTGTAATATAAATTCACGTCGCCGTCCGAATATTTCGGAAACGCGGCGGCAAATTGAAACGTTAGGGCACGTATTAATGCGATACTGTTCTTACGATGTTTTATATTAGGCAGCGCTGCCAACCTCGCGTGTTGCTCGTGAGATTGTTATCGTGTGATAAAATATATATAGCAATAATATCTATTCTTTACTTAGTAAGGTTTGAAATTGAATTATTGTAATCTAGGATTAGTGCATATACATACATTTATTACACATAAATTAAACAAAGATCTAGCGTCAATTAAAAATTGGTCTTACCGATTCGGAGTGGCAGTTAACCCGGCTGAGTGTCAAGTTATTCTTCTGGGGAGTTCTAGGACTATCAATAAGCTGAATATTACAATTCTACCATCAATTATGTTCAATGATTCAGTATATATCTCTTTTAATTCCAGGGTTAAAGATCTCGGATTACACTTTGACACTACGCTTAGTTGGCAATCCCAGATAACAGCGGTCAGTCAAAAAGTCACCAGGACCTTGCGATACCATTATCGGTTTAAAAACTTACTCCCCTCTCACACAAAAGCAATGCTCGTGCAGTCCTTGATCCTTCATATATTCGACTATGGTGATGTGTGCTACTGCGACCTGAATGCGGATCATCTCAACAAACTAGGCCGCCTTCTTAATAACTGCATTCTATTTATCTTTAATTTGGGTAATTATGATCATTTTTCTGAGCATCGAACTCTTTTAAAGTGGTTGCCTGCCTATACGCCAGCGCAGAGCTCTGAGGGCACTGACAATGCTGTTTTCTATCCTTGACTCTCCTGCTTCGCCTGAATATATTTCCTTCCATTTTTAATTGCTATGCTCTAATCATATCTTCGAACCCTAAATAATCGACTTCTTCAAGACCCTTCTCATTGTACCAATTTCATTCACTCCTCTTTCTGATTTCAGATTCCAGAATTATCACATTTTTTACATCTACCACCGGATCAGATCGAATCCTCCGCTGAGAAGATCCGGCGAGAAACTCAGCGAGCTAGTCTTTTAACTTAATTTGTTTGTCATTTCTGATAACATTGTTTTTCTTTTTGTATTATAATTCTTTTTGTAATGATATTAACAGCATTGATGAGGAGCATGTTGTTGATTGAGGAGCTGCTCAAACCCAATCTGTTTTATCGTCAAGATAATCCAAAATTTTGTAATACCCTTTCTCACACAGTCTTTTAAGACTATTTTCGTTTATTTTATTATATCCTTCGTAAACTTGACGATAAATAAAATTAAAATATTAATTTTTGAAGATACAATTTTCATCTTCGTTTAAATGGAAACAAATGCATTATTTTAAACGACTACTTTGAAGTGCCCTACGTAAAGTTGACAATCATTTAAATTACGGTATTTAAAAGCAAATAATAGCAACATAGTGTACTCAAGAGAAACATTAAAAGACATTGTCTCTAATTGTTAATTGATGCGCTCCGCTAACGACCTCTGCACATTATAGCCTTATACTATGTAACAGTTATAGGAAGCAGCTTAAATACTTAGATCGTACTTCTGCATACTAATTAGACTGGAATATAATTATTAGGTATTATAAGTTTACAATGTTAAATCAGTTTAAAATTAAAAGCGACTTTGCATACACTCACGCGATTATCCCACTAGGGTAGGCAGAGACAGTTTTCCGCATACTACGATTCTGACATATCTCTTTCGCTTCATCTACGTTCATACATCTCTTCATGCATTTCCATTGATTAAGAGTTCTATGCACTTGACCCTTTTCAAAGAGATCATTAATTTGGTCGTGGTAGCGTAGGTATTTAAGGCGACCTTATTTTTTGAGAATTTAAAGATAGACTGAATTTTATCTCAGGGACAAGTCAAGAGTCTCCGTAACTCAAGAGGAAAGAACCTGTTGTACCTCTGTACTCTCTGCCTACCCCGCAAGGGATCTGGCATGATGACATAGATAGATTAAAGATAATACAGAAAAAACAAATACATATCATCTTCTTGGTATAAAAATGACTTAAGGTGCAATATTATTATTTTGCAAATCAATTAAACTTTTGTTATGAAAAGGTATCACTAAATATCATTTTTTACATAGAAATATTAGATTTAAAGTAAATGGGACTAATATTTCAAATTTCACATAGTTCTTTATCATGTTGTTTCTCCGAGGTATTATGGCCCCAATACATTATTTTGTTAAACAATTGAACAAATACCTAGCACTTAACAAAAATCGAAGTAACAGCCAAATTATCTGAATGGTCATTCTGTAAACAGGTCCTCGGTACAAAGCAGCAAATTTTAATATAACTTCTTAACTCTACTGTTATAGTATAGGTGTGTATATATTTACGTCTACATATCTAAACGAGGTGGTAAAATACACTCGTAATAATCAAGTACTCCAAACGTCTCGTATCGTCCATAAAACACAGAAAATCTCGCTTAAATATCTTTAAATCCATTAAAATAAGTCGCATCTATAAACCGCATATATCCAAAAAAAGGTTGTATATTTACAGAACACGGAAAATATGACCATCTTAATTAAAACCGCAAAGTTTAATCTGTTTTAAATCGGAGTGCATTAAAACAGGCGAGATTACCCCTTGAGGTAATTAAATAGTTCCCCCCGCCCCATAGCTTGTTCAACTTGTCTGCAGCGGACGGACTCACCGAGGCGCTGGTACCTGTAATCGACAGTTTAATATTCCCCCCATAGCAGGGGGAACAAAGGGTTCAGTTTTAAATTACCTGCATCGGGAGGCAACTTGCAGTTAAGAGGTATATAATCACTGGACTGGGCGCACCGAACAGATCCGAACAAGAACGAAAAAAAATTGTTTATCTACTAAAATCAAATTGTAACTATCTATCTAACTATATCATCACGCCAGATAGATTGCGGGGTAGGCAGAGAGTAGACCGAGACAGACCACTAGAGTAAATCGATTCTCAATAAATCCCACTCGCACAAAAGTGAACAGATAGTGAGTGAAAAAAGATTTACATGCTCATTTTCATATCCATTACCCCGCATACAACCACGGAAGAAATTTGATTGTACATCAGGAGTAAATTTGTCTTTATAAGCAATTAATAAAAAAAAATAAAAAAAAATTATTATGTATGTACCTAAAAAATTATTATGTATATAACAATTATGTAATATACGTATTCATATAGTACTCGTATTTATTAAAAATAATACTCCGGAATCGGTTCGTATGTTTTGGTCTGATGTGCTCAGACCTCGAATCGATCAAGTATTCTTACCGATAATTAGTTTTGAACTTGCAATAAGTTGAATATGACTGTGTACTATCATTATTTATACTAACTAGATGTATCCCGGAAAGATTTACATAAGCACAGATCAACATAAATTATATGATAAAATTAAGAAGGTTTGTCCTAGGCTATATTATATTTAGAACGAACGTTGTGAATTTTTTTTCGTTTTTTGTTGAAACATTGAAACCACGTGACTTGTTGAAAAAAATAAGATTATTATGAAAAGAACGGATTTTATTGAAAAAAAAACGCTTTAAAACGGTGTTTAAAATATTTACAATCGTTCGTCGTCGGTGAAATGTGGATGTACAAAGTACGCTGAGACATGAAAAGACTAGCCAGCTGAGTCGCCAGATGTTCTGAGTGGAGGCCGCGTTTCGATCCGGTGGTAGATGTAAAAAATTATAATAATTTTGACGTTTGTAAGTGCTATTGTATTGTATAGAAAGAAATCAAGGGATCTGGCGTGATGATATCGATGGATAGATAGACTGATAGAATAATAACAATGCGGTATGTATCCATACCGCACAAAGCTGGTCGTCGTGGCGATTTTTGGGGAAGCCTCTGCCCTTTAGTGGATGTCTTTCCCTTGATGATGATGATGATGAATGGTGAATGATGGTAGCGCATGTTGATCACCAAGTCCGGCGTCCGAATATTAGATTGAACAAATTGTTATCAAGCAGTTTTTCTCATAATTTCTCAGTAACTGTCGACACTTAGAATCCTGCCTTGTATGCTATGCTTATCCCCTAGTACTAATTGTTATTTGTTTATCTATAAACACAAGTTACATCAATCGTCATCGTTGCAAACAAACAAGTTGTCCCGCTAAACAAAAAGCCGAGGCAATGTGTAAATCGGCCGCCGATACTCAGATGTAAATCGCATGAATATATATAGGGTAGGACCGTTTACACCGGGTGAGTAGACTTGATCGTAGAAATGGGGTTACGACTCGAAGATGGCTTGATCAAATAGTGTAGAGTGTAGCGTAAGCCACTCTGCTTACTAAATCGAGTTGTCACGAACGTGCGTTTCTGAGGCTACATAAAAAAAACATTGACCGAAAACATTGGGACATATCTGTACGCATAAGTCAAGAGTCTCCGTAACCGGCGAGCGTATATGAGACGACCTATAAGAGTGGTGGAGTCTATTTCTGCCTGCCCCGTAAGAGATGTGGCGTGATTATATAGTATATTTAGGCCCATTTTTTAAACGTGGCCTTCATTTATTTTTATATGTCAAAGAAATATGTAAAATATGTCAAAGATTTCATCAAAGACTTCCCGTGCGGGAATCGACTACACGGTCAAGTGGGCGGAGAGACGACTTTTCGACATTTCTCTAACGTCAATCTGTACGTGCTAAACTTTCAATTAGCTTATTGTTTAGCAGCATTCTTCATATGGTGGGTCGTGACCCGGCACCGGGCCACGGAAACAAAATACCGGGTCGCACTATTGTCTCATTGTTTACCATCAATCATACTCGTTCATGATCCCGAAACGTGTTGCTTTTGTGTTAACGCGAACGCTCGCTTCGCTGTTGAACTGAGAAGTGAGCGGTGGTCATTACGCGTCCTACGTAGCTTTAGCTTAACACGCCTCGCGCCCTGCGTATTGTTCCTACCCGCTACCACAGGACATTGAAATGTGTTTTTTTCCACTAGGAGGGTTAAAAATCTTGTGGTTGGTTACCACGGGGAAACATTAAAATAACTAGTCCAGAGCATAATAAAGTTTGGGAAACGCTGGTCTAGTGTACTTTCTCGGTGATAAGGTAGCCTAGAGTGGCCACAGTCACAGATATTCTAATATTACGAGATGGAATTTCCACTTTGCAGTAAATCGTATCGCCTGCAGCTGGCTTCGCGGTGTTGTTGCTATAAATACCCGTATGTTATCCACATCATCACGCCAGATTCCTTGCGGAGCAGACAGGGAGCACAGAATAAGTACTTGTATTTTAAATAGTATTTCATATATCTGAATATCATCATACTTTGGTCTAGTAGAGTTTAATGCAGCTAGCGATTACGAGGTCCTGGGTTTAAAACGTAGGTCAAACAAAGAGAACTTTTTCAAATTCTTAATAGACTAGATTCTGGTATTATATTCAATATAATAGGGATATGTGGGTGTACAAAGTACACCTAGTTACATTTTCTTCTATTCATCAAAAAATATGTTTTTATGGTCTTAATTTAGTAGAGGTGAGACGGATTTTAATTTGTTTCCGCCGTTTTAATACTAAACCATAAACATATATGGATTGTTGTAGTTACATATTACATAATATACAAGGTGTATTGTAAATAATGCGAGACCTCAAATACAATTAGATAATTGTTTCACAGATTTAATAAACCAAATTACCAAATTTAAAGGTCTGTACCCATTTAAAGTGTCTATAATGAGATTACGAAAAATGTTTTAGAAATGCATTTGAAATCTCCCTATTGCATTAAATCAAAAATAAATTTACTTTTTCATGTGTATATACATATATACGCAGAGAAGCACTCAGCATTTTGTGCAAATTAGTATAACAAATTAAGAAACATTTAAATCTTTGGAATCAATTTAGTTACCGAATTAAAACAAACTTCTTTCAGGTCCTTTGTTAATTATGTTAAACTTATCCTTGTATAAACATAGAGTACGCCACCAACCACCCTGCCTTTCTAGCCTACCCTTCTAGCAATATACTGGAATAATATATGGAAATATCTGGAAGAGATTGTCATAAATTATATTATACTAGTTTTTGCCCGTGACTTCGTCCGCGTTGACTGAAGACAGAAAACCTTATATTTTTCCGGGATAAACAATATCGGTATCGTTGCTTGCGGTGGCCGTCTGGCTCGGGTCAGTCCCTTCTCTGCAATATGGTCGAGGGGTGTGATGGCTGTTTCAGTAGTCATACTCGTGAACGGGTGCTGCTTGTGGGGACTGGTCCATCTGGAATCCTTCAGACAGTCTTTATTAATAACATTATTAGTCTCATATCTCGGTCGTAAAGCATCACATTCGAGCTAGATCTTAAACTATTTAACTGTAACCTAAACATTGTATCCACACAATATGTTTTCAAAAACTAGAAAGGAAGAAAGAGAATTAAATAAAAAAGACAAGCCCGCCGAGTTTTATCGCCGGATCTTCTCAGTGGAGGCCGCGTTCCGGTCCGGTGGCAGATTAGTAGTTAAATAAAATTACAAAAAAGAAATTGACTATTTTTAGGCAGGGTTTATACAAAATAAATTAATTGAGATTGAGTGTTTCCTATGTTTTAATCCAGGTAATAAACTATCTGTGTGCCAAATTTCATCCCATCCGTTTTTGCGTGATTGAGTGACAAACATCTGAACATACAAACTTTTACATTTATAAGATTAGTAGGATGTCTTTACTTCAAAATAAAACTTTATTCATAATACTTGCTCGTAAGTATTCGTCCACACCGTGCACTTTTTCGAGAACACATTATACATTCTAATAAACTCTGCTGTGATGTCATAGTTCTAGCTCAACTTTCTAAGAAACGAGCACTGGTGTCCATAACACAAGTTAATTCTTAATTTGGGCACCTGAGTTCAATCAAACAGTTTTAAACAAAATAAACGTCATTTGATCTATTACTATTACTTGTATGATGTAATCTGGAAGTGTTTCATTGTACACTATTTTTGGTGAAATAAAGTATATATTACTGTAATTGGGCCGATGTACAATAAATAGTTCATCTCTGTGTGTCTATCTACCTAAAGGGTATTTGTTAGTAATTCTAATAATAAATAAATATTGTGAAACACACAAATAACTACAAAACAAATTAGAGTCAATTAAAACCAGTAGAATATTTTAAATAATAATAATATTAGCCATGTTAAGAAACTTTCCCACCGTCGGGCACGGGCCTCCTCTCAAACTGAGAGGGTTTAGGCCATAGTGTGGACTATGGCCTAAACCCTCTCTGTACAAACTGGCCCAGTGCGGGTTGACGAACTTCACACACCTGCGAGAAACTCTTAGGCATGCAGGTTTCCTCACGATGTTTCCCTGTACCAAGTGATCATTAATTTTAATACGCACACGCTTCCGAAAAGACAGAAGTGCGTGTCTGGGTTTGAACCCGATACCTCTAACTTAGCAGTTCAACGACACTAGGCTCTCACTGTTATAAAATATTTTACTATAGCATAATACTATATTATAGTTGTGATTCTTCCACATATGCTTAAATTTAAATTTAATATTTGCTATCTATAACGATTTATGAACCTCGAAAGGATCAAAGTGAGTTAGTTCGATAACCGTCAGAAAATGTGCTGCCGCTCTATGTACACAGTAATATCGTCGTCTGTGTGAGTACATTTCGCGCGGCCCGTGCCACTGTTACACGCTCTTAACTCGTCTTTCTAAGTCCTTAACTAAAACTTTTTTTGCGAAAAGTAGACTTAAATCTATCTTTTTCTGTTCCATGGAGATACAAAGCAACTCTTCAGATGTCGAAGTATCGATTCGAATCGATTATTCATTCGAGTCGCGGCCACTCGATATTCAGAATTATTTACGCGTAGTCACCCTCTTTGTGGGCTTAGTTTAAATAATGCGACGCAGAGGCGAGTCGCTGCTCAGAATCAGAATCAAAATATTTTTTATTCATGTAAACCATTACAGTATTTATGAATCGTCAGAAAAGTAACAAAGACTCTACCGCCACTTCGGAATGTCATTCTAGTGGAGATGAAGGACAAGAATCTCCACAGTTACTCTTTTAAAATAAAAAATTACAAACTTTTTTATCTACATTCTGTTGTGGAGTAAGGTAAAACAATGTAGGTTGGTCATCAGGTGAGTCTAAGTTAAAAAAGCGAATAATACTATTTATGAGAATGGCTACATGGTTTTCTCATTCACAAAAAAAGGACACAAAAAAATGACATAGTGTTAAATTAATAAAAGGAAGAGAGGGAATGTTAACTAACAACACTTGAATAGGTTGTCATGACTCAAGTGGAGCTGGAATAGCAATAATCCAAGCATTTTTATATTTTTTAAATTCTTCTATTGAATCGCTCCTGAAATATATAGTATTACGGCCACTTAGATATTTTGTCTGTGGGAAATAATTTTCAGCTGAAAACTAGCTATTACACATACCGTCACACCTAAATTCCCCAAGCGGGGGTGGCAGACGTGTACTATGTACACCCACTTTTCGCGGATGACGTTAGGTCCCATGTAATAGGGGGCCAGCCTTTTGCCATATACCGTGCACAACTCCAGACTCCAAACTGATTCTGGGTATTTTTCGATAGAATCTCTATATTTGTCTGACAAAGGATTTGAAGCCAGGTCCTCGTGATCGCAAAGCACATTGTTCACCACTAGAACAATGAGGCAGAAGCACTAAGTATTACAAATTTTGAAAAATTCTTCATTTTCTCACCTGGTGATCATACACAATTTCAGTAACAAACAGAGCACCTACCATAGTTAGTGTTGTAAAAATGAGCGCTGAAGTCGAGCGTTTAGCGCTGAGTCGACGCTTACTAGATTTGAAACATGTCGAAAATACGAGCGTTTTAAGCGCCGACTCAAATGTTTGTACTGCACTAACCATAGTTCACTATACCATATTTTAATTTTTATTAAAAAAGTAGCCTTACTCTGGGAATTATTCCAGAGTCGTTTACAGATGCATTTAAAAAGAAAATTCACACAAACGCTCAATGAAAAAAAAAATGTGGGTAACACAAATATTTATCCTGTGCGGGGATCGAACCTGCGATTACGTCGACATTAAAAGTCGATGAAGAGGCTTAAGCTCTTAACCACTAGACCAAACCGTTTTTGATCTTACTTTGCCGTGAAAGGAAAGATATATGTAGTGTATAGTTCCGATTCTTTCTTACGGTAAATAAGATTTAAATAATATTCAAAAGAATTTGTAGTACATCTTCAGATCTAGTCAAATTAAGCAAAGTCAATTTTAATAATTTTTGCTTGCACAGAAGTTGCACTTCGGATCGCGCTATCCAGAGATCGCTCTATACTAGGTATAACATAATAAACGCAAGACCTGAAACTAATTTGTACTAAATCGATAACTGAATTGATTCCAACTATTCTAATGTATTTTTTTTATTTGCAAAAAATGCTTTTACTCCCTTAATGCGGTATAATAAACTAAATGTATTCGTGATTCAAAGCAAGAGCACGGAGATTTCAAGTGCATTTGTAAAACCTATTTCTCATTTCGCACACATACACGTACAAGTTTCATTGTTAATCGGGGTATAAAAGTGCGTAAAAAAGGGGTAAATTTTAAAATTGGATAATTGGTTTTCGTATGGAATTTGTGAGGCAATTATCTAATCCAGGTGTCTGAAGTCTTGCGTTATTCATGATACACCTTGTATATTGTTACGTTTGCGGGGTAAATGAATGCCGAATAACGTGCCAAGTTGGTACTTTATCAGGCACTATACGCAGTGTCTGAGGTCTTAGGTTGTTCATGATACACCTTGTATATTGTTACGTTTGCGGGGTAAATGAATGCTGAATAACGTGCCAAGTAGGTACTTTATTAGGCACAAAACAGTTCGTGGAACACTATCACACGCAACTACTAACCACACACTAGTACTGCTCTCGCTGGTACCGGATTACTGGTTCCAAGTCGCTGAGTCACTCGTAGTATTGGTACATTGTTGCTAACGTCGCCAGTGTGTTCCTCTTAAATCGCTTGTTCTCGATTTGATCGCTGTCGCTTCTGAAGAGAGACTGTGTCTGTCGCCGCGCTGAGTGTTCCTTTTATACTCGTATGAAAGTTCTAGAACGGACGCGAACCCTCTAAGTACATCGATAGGAAAGTCCAGGTACATCGAACAATAGCCGGCACATTTCTCAAAGTGGTTTTATTATTACGTACTTACTTGTTTACCGCGACCGCGCACATGCGATAATAAAAAGGGGAGGAACCTCAAGCGCGGATTCTAGATCTTTCTTGACGGATCGATAGGGGACCTAAGGATGAGTAATGCGTTTTAGAATCGACAACCACCGGTTTTCGAGATATCGGGGTATGTCCGGGTCGTAACAATATAATGATATAGATAAGATTCGCAATTTTTAACATTATTACAATATCCTTTTTTGATTTGGCTAATACCTACAGCGTTAATGGGGACAATCGTGTTTCATTTCGAACTTGTTCCGACTACGTGACATTTAGTTTTAAAAATTGTCTTTCCCGTACATTTTCTCGTTTTTTGGCAGTTAATGACTGTAGAGACTCAACTTACAGGAATACAGATATAGGTAACTTAAGTATTTTTACATACTCTTCCATAAAGCACCTCGTATTTCACCCTTAAATATTATCGCTGGTAAGAAATCCCAGCTCAGCCACAACAGGCTTACTAACCACTAAAATGAACCTAAAATAAACAATAATACGTGTCATTTTATAACCTCATAATATCGTAATCAAACCAACATATTGGTGCTCATTTCCCCGACAACGTTACACAAAAAAAAACTCTATCATAACTTAAGTACACTCTTGTGGAGACAAAGTAAATGGTATAAGAATACTCGGTTAAAAAATTCTTGAGACTATTACAGATGGAAACTCAACGTAAGCTTACAGATAATAAAGTTGAAGTTACCTTGTGAATATGGAGCCTGTTGAAAGATCTCGAGGCGTTATTAACAAAATACAAGCAGGTCGGTATGCGTAATACAAAAATATATTCTTTTGTCTACATTCTGTGTTTTACTAGTTGGAAAATTCTGCGTCACTCGTTTCTTTTATTTAAAATAAAAATAAAATATACATTGTCACGCCTATATTCCCCAAGCGGGGGTGGCAGAGGTGTACTGTGTACACCCACTTTTCGCCGACGATGTTAGGTACCATGTAATAGGGGGCGAGCCTATTGCCATATACCGGGCACAATTCCAGACTCCAGACTGAAACTGGGAGTTTTTCTATAGAAAAACTACATTTGTCTCACCTACGAACCCAGGAACTCGTGACCGTAAAGCACATTATTCGCCACTAGACCAACGAGGCAGCCGAGTTTCTTTTATTTTTAACTAAATAAAGCTATTTTATGATCACGATATTCTATAGCTCCATGCAATTAATCGGGTTGATTTTAATTTTTAGAGGTCTCTTAAAAAGAGTTTCCTTTTAGATGGAAATTTGAAAGCACCCAGATATTGCACCCTGGGTCTTGAGATTTTTTTTAATTGCACAGTACACATTATAATCAAGTATATACAACTATAATATTACTGCATAGATCTAGATTATAACGTAAATTTACGTGCAAAAAGTAAATTCAAAACAAGAATCTAGCAGTTATAAGGTGTGTAGTACAAAAAAGGAGGAAAGATTACAATAAGGACAGATAATGGCTAGTGTTACATAAAAAAAATTAGATAATCCTAATATTTGTGTTTGTATCAGTATCTAGGCTGACTTCGAGGTTATTTTTCAATTGCTACAGAAACCTACATAAACTTTGTTAAATTTAGCCAAGTCCTTATATTAACGAGCCATTCTTGTAAGTGGATCAAAGTAGGACGAAATTACAAAACAAATTTCTACCTAGCCGTAAGAAACTAAAACTCCTCTAAACCGCCTCTAAAACTTTCAACTACTACTCCCTTGTTTTCCAAAACGAATGACCACCTATTCAACCGCTTCATGGGTCCGTTCGAGAAAAAAAGCGTCCACACACAAGTTGTAAAAGTCGATTGACAGATGTATTTTACATACGTCACAGTGTTCCGTCTCTACTGACCATTGAGATCTCGATCAGTCGCCGACAAAACCACCAATTGACTACTCAAATTGCTTGCCGTAATGATTATATGCTCTTTGCTGCGTCGACCACAAAACAACACTATAATAGCTGATGTTTTGTTGTTGAAGCTCGGAGCGTTAAACCGGGGAATTTGAAAATTCAATGTTAGAACGTCTGAGTATGGGTATAATCATAGATCTAGTAATCCATAGACCGATTAATACAAATTCCAAAGATACTTTAAATAGGAATATGTCTAATAGAAATAAGTCACATTTTCGTATACATGTTGTTGTTGCGGATTGTTCTAACGAGTGGTTCATAAATTATTTCCTTCTAAATTAAAAGCTCATGTCGTGGCATCCGATCTATCTATCTTGATCCATGCATCTCTTCTTATCACAGTGGCTGTTCAAAGTTCTTTTCTTTGAGTTCCTTATGTGACGTGACAGAAACTTTCCTTAAATTTACTTGTGTAACTTACCCGCGGCCCTCCTCTCTTACTTTCTTCATTCCCTTCTAAGATGTCTGGAATAGAACCGATGTATCGCATCTTGATAGCCTAATATTAGTTAATAGGTGAAATCAAATTATTTTGGTCCAACTATGTTAGAAATTGTTAAATTTTCTTTTAATATGTAACTATAATTCTATTTCAGCTTGCAATGTATGTTTCTAAACATAAAATAGATAATTAACCCACTCTAACTCCTCACAAACAGAAATAAATGACAGTTTACGCTGCTTCATTCTACTCACTTTTTTTTTTTTATTATTCTACTCACTTCGCTCATACTTCTTCCCATCACCATCATCCACAAACCTTACCCACACCTAGACATAATTCTCCTTCCGGAACTACCCTATCCTTCATTCTACGCCAGCAGCAACTAATAAACACCTACACCCTTCACATGTCGTCTACATATACTTCTTTATTACTCACAAACAGACAAACGCACCCAATATAACACTGATCGCGCCCCTTCGCTTCATATTACGTATTCCCCGGGTAAATGCAAATGTTCTCTACATATTTGCAAGTATTGTATGCGAAATGCTCTCTTTAATTCCGCCGGCTCTTACCCCGCCCTATAAAAATTTCATATCGGCTAAAATTGAAAATAGTGCGTTTGTATTGGCAAAAGGATTTCTTTTCCTTTTGCAGTTGGTAAGTTTAGAATATCGATGTAGATGTGAGAGTTTTAAATGTTCTATTATTGAATTTAAATTATTTTCTCAACTCATTTGTCTTATCTAAAAGGCTAGTCTAGGGTCTCCGTAACCGGTGAGCGTGTATGAGATAAACTATGAGAGTGGAAGAAGCCAGAGGGGTGTGTAAGGAAAGAACCTTTTGGAACTCTGCACATACTCTCAATCTCGGGCCTCCTCTCAATCTGAGAGAGTTTAGGCCATAGTCTATAGGCCCAGTGCGGGTTGGCAAACTTTACACACCTTCGAGAAACTCTTAGGCATGCAGGTTTCCTCACGATGTTTTCCTTCGCCGTTAAAGCAAGTGTGTTTTTAATGCGCACTTGTTTTCGAAAAGACAGGTGCGTGCCTGGGTTTGAACTCGAGTCCTCTGACTTTGCAATCCAACGGTCTAACCACTAGGCTATCACTGCTTACTGATTTTCACTAGGCTATCTAGCTCGTGATCGTAGGGTCCTGGGTTCCACTCTTACTTTGGACAAATTGTGTTTTTTCTATAGCAAAAACCTCAACAGCAGCTTGGAGTCGCATATCGTGCCTGATACAATGGCAATACTCTCGCTACATTGAGACCTAGCATCAGCTGCAATATGTGGATGAACACAGTCAGTACATCTCTTGGCATCCCCGCTTGGGAAATATGCGTGACGTTTTTAATTGTTTTTCTCGGCGATTTCGCGCGATTCGCGATTCAAGGCACAACTTGCTCCAAGCTGTCACTGAATCTAGAAAATATCTTAAGCGATAGGAATGAGGATGCAATATAACAACTATAGGTTTCCACAAGCCATCCCTCCCTGCACCAACATAAGCAGGGGGGCCTTCGGGCTCGCGGAAGCGAGGGGGCCCCATGCGTCCTTGACGAGCGACCCCAAGGAGGACAGCGGCGTGGTGTGACCCACGTCGCTGTGAGCACCGCGTCAGTGCGGGAGGAAGCCTGCTATGAAGTCTCCCCCCGATGGCGGGCTTTTCAGAGCGCGGCACAAGAGGGGCATACGTTCCATACGGAGATCGCGGAGCCCCTCCAAAGTGCTAATATCAGCCACCCTGGAGTTTTTAGTTGGTAGGAATCCGACACGCCCCGCGAGCTTGCCCCGAGGGTCAAGGATGTCCTATGCAGGATTTTCCCCAGTTAAAAAAAAATCCCTTCCATCAACCATCCGCAATATCCGTGTGGAGAAATGGAACTTACTATCTCTCTTACCCACAATTTCTTATAAAATAAGTAATATCTATTAAAATAATATATGTTTTGTTTATTTCATTGAAGATTTATTTTAAAGAAAGGTAAAAAGTAAAACAGCAATCTTTTACAAATAAAATAATTACAACCATTACGTCATAGACCTTTACTCAAATAGTTTAACCAACTACTGCAGTACCTCATGATTAGTTTTAAAAACATAATAGTCACGAGGGTCTGGATTCAAATGCTAGGTCGGACAAATGTAATTTTTCTATAGAAAAATTTCCAGTTTACGTTCGGCGTCCGGAAAAGTGCCCGGTATATGGATATATACACTGCCACTCTCCGCTTGGGGAATATAGGTGTGACAGTGTTTTATCGCCCCACCGCATCTGTCTGTCTGTCATAACGCAATATACTCAATAACTGCCAAACTGATTTTGATACGGTTTTCACCATTGGACGGAGCGATTCAAAAGAAAGTCTCATGTGTATAATTCACCGGTGCGAATCCGGGGTGGGCCGCTGATTTATTTAATAATATTAAGTTCACATGTAACTACACAGATACGTAACATGCAAACACTAAGGCCTCGGACACGAAGTCAGCGGGAGCGGGGCGGCGGCGGCGGCGGCGCGGGGAGCGGCGCGTTTCAATGCATACATTTATATGGAACTGGCCTCGAAGACAGCGGCGTGGAGAGCGGGCGGCGAGCGGCGTACGAGCGGTGCGTATCAATCCATCGGTGCCCGCGCGTCTGCATTGACGTAGTGTTGAGTTGTAGTATTCGTTTTTTGCTTTTTAACGACCGAAGTTTTAAAATGCAAAAAAAGATGTAAATTCGTACAGTTCTATCAAAAATCATTGTAATAATTTGCTCGAACACGTCGGCGGGCATTTTGGAACTTCGGTCGGTAAAAAGCAAAAAAAGAATACTACAACTCAACACTACGTCAATGCAGACGCGCGGGCACCGATGGATTGATACGCACCGCTCGTACGCCGCTCGCCGCCCGCTCCCCACGCCGCTGTCTTCGAGGCCAGTTCCATATAAATGTATGCATTGAAACGCGCCGCTCCCCGCGCCGCCGCCGCCGCCGCCCCGCTCCCGCTGACTTCGTGTCCGAGGCCTTAGTGTTTGCATGTTACGTATCTGTGTAGTTACATGTGAACTTAATATTATTAAATAAATCAGCGGCCCACCCCGGATTCGCACCGGTGAATTATACACATGAGACTTTCTTTTGAATCACTCCGTCCAATGGTGAAAACCGTATCAAAATCAGTTTGGCAGTTATTGAGTATATTGCGTTATGACAGACAGACAGATGCGGTGGGGCGATAAAACACTGTCACACCTATATTCCCCAAGCGGAGAGTGGCAGTGTATATATCCATATACCGGGCACTTTTCCGGACGCCGAACGTAAACTGGAAATTTTTCTATAGAAAAATTACATTTGTCCGACCTAGCATTTGAATCCAGACCCTCGTGACTATTATGTTTTTAAAACTAATCATGAGGTACTGCAGTAGTTGGTTAAACTATTTGAGTAAAGGTCTATGACGTAATGGTTGTAATTATTTTATTTGTAAAAGATTGCTGTTTTACTTTTTACCTTTCTTCAAAATAAATCTTCAATGAAATAAACAAAACATATATTATTTTAATAGATATTACTTATTTTATAAGAAATTGTGGGTAAGAGAGATAGTAAGTTCCATTTCTCCACGCGGATATTGCGGATGGTTGATGGAAGGGATTTTTTTTTAACTGGGGAAAACCCTGCATAGGACATCCGTGACCCTCGGGGCAAGCTCGCGGGGCGTGTCGGATTCCTACCAACTAAAAACCCCAGGGTGGCTGATATTAGCACTTTGGAGGGGCTCCGCGATCTCCGTATGGAACGTATGCCCCTCTTGTGCCGCGCTCTGAAAAGCCCGCCATCGGGGGGAGACTTCATAGTAGGCTTCCTCCCGCACCGACGCGGTGCTCACAGCGACGTGGGTCACACCACGCCGCTGTCCTCCTTGGGGTCGCTCGTGAAGGACACATGGGCCCCGCGCCCCTCGCTTCCGCGAGCCCGAAGGCCCCCCTGCTGATGTTGGTGCAGGGAGGGATGGCTTGTGGAAACCTATAGTTGTTATATTGCATCCTCATTCCTATAGCTTAAGATATTTTCTAGATTCAGTGACAGCTTGGAGCAAGTTGTGCCTTGAATCGCGAATCGCGCGAAATCGCCGAGAAAAACAATTAAAAACGTCACGCATATTTCCCAAGCGGGGATGCCAAGAGATGTACTGACTGTGTTCATCCACATATTGCAGCTGATGCTAGGTCGCAATGTAGCGAGAGTATTGTCATTGTATCAGGCACGATATGCGACTCCAAGCTGCTGTTGAGGTTTTTGCTATAGAAAAAACACAATTTGTCCAAAGTAAGAGTGGAACCCAGAACCCTACGATCACGAGCTAGATAGCCTAGTGAAAATCAGTAAGCAGAGATAGCCTAGTGGTTAGACCGTTGGACTGCAAAGTCAGAGGACTCGAGTTCAAACCCAGGCACGCACCTGTCTTTTCGAAAACTAGTGCGCATTAAAAAAACACTTGCTTTAACGGTAAAGGAAAACATCGTGAGGAAACCTGCATGCCTAAGAGTTTCTCGAAGGTGTGTAAAGTTTGCCAACCCGTACTGGGCCTATGGACTATGGCCTAAACTCTCTCAGATTGAGAGGAGGCCCGAGATTGAGATCAGATTGAGAGTATGTGCAGAGTTCCAAAAGGTTCTTTCCTTACACACCCCTCTGGCTTCTTCCACTCTCATAGTTTATCTCATACACGCTCACCGGTTACGGAGACCCTAGACTAGCCTTTTAGATAAGACAAATGAGTTATTATTATGAACCTTCTCCTTTTTTGAAGTCAGTTACCATTCTGCTTAATTCTATAGTAGGGTACTTATAGGATTGACGTAACACCTATATTGTCTCAATTTGCACATTCCTATTGTTTGTCGTTAAGGAGTTCCCTGGTGTATCTTCAAAGTCCAAGGTCCAATACCAATGAAATTAAAATGGGACCACCTTGGAGCTATACTAAACCCAATGCAAAAAGAATCATCAAAATCGGTCCACAACTGACGGAAACATCGGTGAACATACATAAAAAAAACGAAAAAAAGGCATTCATACTACCGAACATAGAACCTCCTCCTTTTTGAAGTCGGTTAAAAAAGTATTGATTTTTCTATCGGATGTAACAAATCTGTTTTGGCCTTGAATGTCCTTTTCGAGATGTACATATGAGACAATGGTTGATGTATTTTCTAGTGAAAGCCACTAAAGCTGGAAACCAAAACTTCTCTCTAATTTTACTTAAATTCTTGTGAGTGTTAAACAAAATAACAAAAATATCTACACACATCCTATCACTTCCATCCATCTTTCTGACCAGTAATACGGGACTAGCATAGGAGGAGTCACTCTCACGTATTATATTTTTTTTCAAGTAATTCTTAAATCATTTGTTTTACCCTCTCTCTCTCAATAGGGGCCAAACGATTGGGCCTATAATTTACTATGTCATCTTTGATTAATCGTAGTCAGTTCTCCGGTTTTGACTGTACCAATATTATTGGGAGATGGTAAAACTTTCGAGAATTTCTTAAATAATTCCGTGATTTTAGTTTGTAAGACTGGATCTAAATGATTTATTGATTGCTTCAAATGTTCGTATTCAACATGGGTCTCACTCGAACTTCATTTACTACTTCGGTTGGTTCAGGTAAACGAGTACGTGTAAGTCTACACCCAGAAGAGCCTAAAATGGCAGCTACATCAGGGTATTGAATAGCATTTCTACCAATTAAACAATCGTTAGAGGAAGTCACTATCTCTTGCTACATTGAATTCAATTTTCAAACATATATAATCAAATTTGACAGAAACCATTACCTTAGCAAATATATGTAACTTTCCGTTACCTATCCCTTCAAGAATAACTAACTGAACAAGGCTTTTAATTACAACCAAGTCTACGGTCAATAGAGTCTTAATACACAGCTGGCGCCAGTATCGATCAGTGCTCCAATGGTCATAATCTTGACAATAACTTTAGTCAACCGAAAATTTGGATTTGCGAGACAATTAATAGTACCACTCGTGACATTTGGGGGTTTTTCTTTAAGTTTTTTGAAAAAAAACACTGATTCGTCATGGCCATACTTCTTACAAAAAGTACATTGTATTATATTCGTGGTGGTCCCAGAATCATTGGACTATATAGGTTTAGGGACGGTTAGTGTTACGAATAATTCTGTTCCTGAACCTCTGGGATTTGAAATGACCCAATTTATTACATATAAAACAGCGTCTTTCCTGAGAGTCTTCTACTTTGTATCGCTTTTTACACAAATTTACTAATTGGTCATTAGGTTTATTTGTAAACTTTGCACTTGATTCTAAAGGACGTTTTCTTGATTGCTTAACATAAGTTGTAAATAATGAAATAAGGTCAGCTGTAGTCTTAACACGACTATTATGAGATGCCATTCTGACATTTACATCTGTAATACCTCCGCAAATAAGCTCCACTAACTGTTTGTCTGTAAAAGCTACTTTAGTGTTTTTGAATAACCTAAGTTTTTCCCTTGCATATTCACAATAAGAGTCCATAGCGTATGTAGGGGTAAGGTGATTGATTCCTTATCCTACAGATGAGTCGTGACCCGTTTGTGGGAGATAAAGATTGTTTGTTTCTTAAATGGTTTTAATTAGAATTTACAATTAAAACATGTTAGTTGTTTGAGTACAAAATTGCTACTGATATGTTAAATGTTATACAAATTCCAATGTTCTGCTGAATCGCAGGTTTACTGGAGGACGTTCGGATTGCAACATAAATACAGTAAAATTCACTATATAGAATAATAATGTGCGTGTCCGTACATCCTGCCAGGCCTAAAAGTTATACAACCACAAATGTTAATAATATAAAAAGATATAAATGTTTTAAAATTAAATGTTGAATGTAGGTTGAGGACGTGCGTATTCCGATCTCGAGTGTTGGAACCGTGTAGTAGTTGTCCTCGGTAGGGTTCTCATCTCAATGTTGACGGTTGCGTTGTCGGTCGGCGCGGGCGCGGGCGCGGCGCGGCGCCTGTGCACGTAGCTGCACGCTGCCGCCGCCACCAACAGCAGCACCACGAGGCTTGTGTACGACACCGCGTATTGGTGTATATCATGGCTTGTTATCCCGTTATCTAATTCGCTCTGGACCTGCAGTTCGTCTATTTTTTGTTTCAGTTCGTCTAGGTTGGCTGCATCTTGTTTTAAGTTTGTTGTAAGTTTTGGAGAGAATTGGACTTCAGGACTTGTCAAGTTATTTATATCATAGCTGTTCACTTTTGGTATGTGAATTTCGGTATTTATGTTTATATAACTCTCGTGCAGCGTTTTTGTATAAAATGTTGCGTCTTCGTGCTTTACTATACAATTAGGATCTACTTCAATAATTCCTGCTTTTTGTGTTGTTCTTGCACTGATGTGTTCATCACATATAAGTTTTAGTTCACATGTACTACAGCAGAAATAAATCCACGTATTCGGCTTATGCAGCTCGAGCCATTTGTTATTGCATGTGTCCTCAACGTACTCACAGCTCTTAGCGTATTCGCCGGTTATTAGTGATATTTCACAGGGCGTGTTATTACTGCGCATGTTGTATGTTGGTTTGTTTAGCTTACAGATCAAGTACTTTTGCTCGACTACTGTACAGGTCCCGATATCTTTTTCTGACAAGGCCATGTATATTTCTTTTCTCAAGTTTATTCCAATGTAATCTGACACTGTCTTCATGAGAAATGTTGTGTTATTTCTTATTATAGGGATTGGTATCACCCTATATAACCGAAGTCCATTATCATTAGTCAGCGGTAGTTTTATTTCCGTGATGAATAAATTTTGAAATACTGCCCACTTAACCTCTAGCAGCTTATAGATACTGCTTAAATGGTTTCGGAAGTTTTCTATGGGGAGTGATAAATGTTCTGGTAGCTGTCCTGATATCGCGTTCAGTTCTTGCCGTAATTGTTCTGGGGTCAGCAATCTGTTATCAATCTGCCTATGTTGGATGCTAGTCGCAATGTTAAGGAGCATCTGTTGAATTGAACGTAGTTTCGCTAAGATGATATTAGCTGACATTGACATCATGTTGAAATAGATCATGTTCTGATTTTGCTCCACGGCGTGTTCCATTTTGTTTAGGTAAGTATCTGTATAATTTAAATGCTCTTCCATCAGTTGAAATTGTTGATTCATCACTAGTTGATTGCGTTTAAGTATATTATTCTGGGCTTCTCGTATTTCACCTATTGTTAATTGCTTTGATTCATCGTGCTCCTTTGGGTGGCGTGCTCTGTTTATGAAACGTAACACCCACGCTATAATCCGGCACACTTTGTTTACATTGTTATATTTGTTCAGTGTTTCTGTTATAATGTTGGGTTCCGTACACCTTTTTATCACATTGTACACTTTTATTTCTTTGTCTGTTGGCATTTTAAGGTGATCTTGTGTACTAGGAATGCAATCATTTTGTAGCCATTCTGGTCCATTCCACCACAGCTTGAAATTATGTAACTGAGACGGCATCAAACCTCTCGATGCGCAATCTGCTGGGTTTTCTTCGGATTTTACGTATCTCCAATTTTGTGGTGGTATAATGTTCGTTATTTGCTTGACTCGATTAGCTACGAACGATTTCCATCTGTTAATGTCACCATTGATCCATCCCAAGACTACCATGGAGTCAGTCCAGGCTGTAACATTGATCTCATTCCTGTTCATACATTGTTTTATTTTGTTAACTAGTTGGCTCAGTAGTTGTGCACCACATAATTCTAGTCTGGGCAATGTTTGTTGTTTTTGTAAAGGGGCAACTCTTGTCTTCGCTGCTATTATGTTTATTTGTATTTGATTCTTGCTGTTTCGTATGACGCTATAAACAATGCATGCGTACGCTTTTTCTGACGCGTCACAGAATGCATGGAGTTGCATGTTTTCTTGGGTGATGTTTGCACCCAGCCATCGTTTTATATGAAATTCCTTGCATGTTGTTAATTCATGTCTCAAGGCTGTCCATTGTTTCTGAATATGTTCAGGAATATTTTCGTTCCATTCAATTTTACTTTTCCAGATATCTTGAAAGAGTATTTTTGTTTTTATTGTTATTGGAGACAGCCAGCCCAAAGGATCAAATAACGTCGAGATCTCACTCAGGAGCTGCCTTTTTTTTGTTGTGGTTAATTTTGTTGGTTTCAAGGTTGGTTTCAAAATAAAGTTATCTTTTTTCGGGTTCCAACTTAGGCCCAATGTTTTCGATGTTTCCGACTCTGTGAAATGAACGTTGAGTGGATTTCTCATCGATTCAGGCAAATCTTCTACCAGTTTTGGTTCGTTACTAGCCCACTTGCGGATGTTGAATCCTCCACTCTTCAACAATTGTATCATCTCATTTCGAGTTTCTTGAGCATCTTTAATTTGGTTGCAGCCAAATATTCCGTCATCCATGAAAAAATTATGTTTTAATATGTGTTTGGCCTTCGGGTAGTTGTAGCCTTCATCTTCTGCCAGCTGATGTAATGTTCTTAAAGCCAAAAACGGAGCAGCTTTTGTGCCGTAAGTTACAGTGCACAATTGAAATTCTGTCATGGCTTGTTCTGGACTGTCACGCCAGATGACCGTCTGTAGTGGCTGGTCATCAGGATGCATAGCAATGTATCTATACATCTTCTCGACGTCTGCTGTTAGTGCGTACCGATACTGTCTCCATTGTAATAGGATTGCTTGCAGATCGGCTTGCAAATTGGGTCCACTCTCCATCAGGTCGTTAAGGCTGCATTTTGTACTTGTTTTCGCAGAAGCGTTAAACACCACTCTCAATTTTGTTGTTATGGAATTTTCTCGTATTATTCCATGATGTGGTAGAAAGTACTGAAGAACACTATTGTTACTTGTGAACTTCTTCATATGTCCCAGATTTTTGTATTCGGACATGAAGGCTCTGTAGCTTTGTCCAAAATTGACATTATTGGCCATTTTTCGTTCAAGCATCTTAAATTGTGCAATTGCTTGAGGTTTAGATGTTCCTAGTTTTTCACAGATCTCTTGTTTCAGTGGAAGGCGAACCTGGTATCTTCCATCTGTTAACCTGATTGTTGTTTCCTTGTAGTATGTTTCGCAAGGATCTTGCTCGTTTTGTTCTTTATTATTATTTGTTATATCTTCATAATCCCAGAATTTAGCTATTTCTTCTAGGTTGTTTATAGTAACATGGCAGTAAAATGTTTTGTATCTCCCACAAATAATCCACCCTAGATGGGTTTGTTGAGCCACGATATTGGAATGTTTAGATTAGATTTCTGTTCGTTAATCAAAGTCATGGTATTTTCGTCGTATTTTCCGATGCGGCGGTATATGGAATTGGGTCTTCGCCTACAAACAAATGCAAAGGAATGGTTAAACTATCCTGTAAATCTCTGCATAATGACTTTACATTTGAAGCCGAAGCCTTGATTATGAACAGACTAACAAGTCAGCTTCCGAACAATAACATAAATAAATCAATCTTTAAACATTTGGAGAACATTAAGCTAGCAGACCCAAAATTTAACATAGCTGGACACATTGACATATACTCAGAAATTTTGTTAGAGGGTCTGATAAAAACAAAACATTCCAATATCGTGGCTCAACAAACCCATCTAGGGTGGATTATTTGTGGGAGATACAAAACATTTTACTGCCATGTTACTATAAACAACCTAGAAGAAATAGCTAAATTCTGGGATTATGAAGATATAACAAATAATAATAAAGAACAAAACGAGCAAGATCCTTGCGAAACATACTACAAGGAAACAACAATCAGGTTAACAGATGGAAGATACCAGGTTCGCCTTCCACTGAAACAAGAGATCTGTGAAAAACTAGGAACATCTAAACCTCAAGCAATTGCACAATTTAAGATGCTTGAACGAAAAATGGCCAATAATGTCAATTTTGGACAAAGCTACAGAGCCTTCATGTCCGAATACAAAAATCTGGGACATATGAAGAAGTTCACAAGTAACAATAGTGTTCTTCAGTACTTTCTACCACATCATGGAATAATACGAGAAAATTCCATAACAACAAAATTGAGAGTGGTGTTTAACGCTTCTGCGAAAACAAGTACAAAATGCAGCCTTAACGACCTGATGGAGAGTGGACCCAATTTGCAAGCCGATCTGCAAGCAATCCTATTACAATGGAGACAGTATCGGTACGCACTAACAGCAGACGTCGAGAAGATGTATAGATACATTGCTATGCATCCTGATGACCAGCCACTACAGACGGTCATCTGGCGTGACAGTCCAGAACAAGCCATGACAGAATTTCAATTGTGCACTGTAACTTACGGCACAAAAGCTGCTCCGTTTTTGGCTTTAAGAACATTACATCAGCTGGCAGAAGATGAAGGCTACAACTACCCGAAGGCCAAACACATATTAAAACATAATTTTTTCATGGATGACGGAATATTTGGCTGCAACCAAATTAAAGATGCTCAAGAAACTCGAAATGAGATGATACAATTGTTGAAGAGTGGAGGATTCAACATCCGCAAGTGGGCTAGTAACGAACCAAAACTGGTAGAAGATTTGCCTGAATCGATGAGAAATCCACTCAACGTTCATTTCACAGAGTCGGAAACATCGAAAACATTGGGCCTAAGTTGGAACCCGAAAAAAGATAACTTTATTTTGAAACCAACCTTGAAACCAACAAAATTAACCACAACAAAAAAAAGGCAGCTCCTGAGTGAGATCTCGACGTTATTTGATCCTTTGGGCTGGCTGTCTCCAATAACAATAAAAACAAAAATACTCTTTCAAGATATCTGGAAAAGTAAAATTGAATGGAACGAAAATATTCCTGAACATATTCAGAAACAATGGACAGCCTTGAGACATGAATTAACAACATGCAAGGAATTTCATATAAAACGATGGCTGGGTGCAAACATCACCCAAGAAAACATGCAACTCCATGCATTCTGTGACGCGTCAGAAAAAGCGTACGCATGCATTGTTTATAGCGTCATACGAAACAGCAAGAATCAAATACAAATAAACATAATAGCAGCGAAGACAAGAGTTGCCCCTTTACAAAAACAACAAACATTGCCCAGACTAGAATTATGTGGTGCACAACTACTGAGCCAACTAGTTAACAAAATAAAACAATGTATGAACAGGAATGAGATCAATGTTACAGCCTGGACTGACTCCATGGTAGTCTTGGGATGGATCAATGGTGACATTAACAGATGGAAATCGTTCGTAGCTAATCGAGTCAAGCAAATAACGAACATTATACCACCACAAAATTGGAGATACGTAAAATCCGAAGAAAACCCAGCAGATTGCGCATCGAGAGGTTTGATGCCGTCTCAGTTACATAATTTCAAGCTGTGGTGGAATGGACCAGAATGGCTACAAAATGATTGCATTCCTAGTACACAAGATCACCTTAAAATGCCAACAGACAAAGAAATAAAAGTGTACAATGTGATAAAAAGGTGTACGGAACCCAACATTATAACAGAAACACTGAACAAATATAACAATGTAAACAAAGTGTGCCGGATTATCGCGTGGGTGTTACGTTTCATAAACAGAGCACGCCACCCAAAGGAGCACGATGAATCAAAGCAATTAACAATAGGTGAAATACGAGAAGCCCAGAATAATATACTTAAACGCAATCAACTAGTGATGAATCAACAATTTCAACTGATGGAAGAGCATTTAAATTATACAGATACTTACCTAAACAAAATGGAACACGCCGTGGAGCAAAATCAGAACATGATCTATTTCAACATGATGTCAATGTCAGCTAATATCATCTTAGCGAAACTACGTTCAATTCAACAGATGCTCCTTAACATTGCGACTAGCATCCAACATAGGCAGATTGATAACAGATTGCTGACCCCAGAACAATTACGGCAAGAACTGAACGCGATATCAGGACAGCTACCAGAACATTTATCACTCCCCATAGAAAACTTCCGAAACCATTTAAGCAGTATCTATAAGCTGCTAGAGGTTAAGTGGGCAGTATTTCAAAATTTATTCATCACGGAAATAAAACTACCGCTGACTAATGATAATGGACTTCGGTTATATAGGGTGATACCAATCCCTATAATAAGAAATAACACAACATTTCTCATGAAGACAGTGTCAGATTACATTGGAATAAACTTGAGAAAAGAAATATACATGGCCTTGTCAGAAAAAGATATCGGGACCTGTACAGTAGTCGAGCAAAAGTACTTGATCTGTAAGCTAAGCAAACCAACATACAACATGCGCAGTAATAACACGCCCTGTGAAATATCACTAATAACCGGCGAATACGCTAAGAGCTGTGAGTACGTTGAGGACACATGCAATAACAAATGGCTCGAGCTGCATAAGCCGAATACGTGGATTTATTTCTGCTGTAGTACATGTGAACTAAAACTTATATGTGATGAACACATCAGTGCAAGAACAACACAAAAAGCAGGAATTATTGAAGTAGATCCTAATTGTATAGTAAAGCACGAAGACGCAACATTTTATACAAAAACGCTGCACGAGAGTTATATAAACATAAATACCGAAATTCACATACCAAAAGTGAACAGCTATGATATAAATAACTTGACAAGTCCTGAAGTCCAATTCTCTCCAAAACTTACAACAAACTTAAAACAAGATGCAGCCAACCTAGACGAACTGAAACAAAAAATAGACGAACTGCAGGTCCAGAGTGAATTAGATAACGGAATAACAAGCCATGATATACACCAATACGCGGTGTCGTACACAAGCCTCGTGGTGCTGCTGTTGGTGGCGGCGGCAGCGTGCAGCTACGTGCACAGGCGCCGCGCCGCGCCCGCGCCCGCGCCGACCGACAACGCAACCGTCAACATTGAGATGAGAACCCTACCGAGGACAACTACTACACGGTTCCAACACTCGAGATCGGAATACGCACGTCCTCAACCTACATTCAACATTTAATTTTAAAACATTTATATCTTTTTATATTATTAACATTTGTGGTTGTATAACTTTTAGGCCTGGCAGGATGTACGGACACGCACATTATTATTCTATATAGTGAATTTTACTGTATTTATGTTGCAATCCGAACGTCCTCCAGTAAACCTGCGATTCAGCAGAACATTGGAATTTGTATAACATTTAACATATCAGTAGCAATTTTGTACTCAAACAACTAACATGTTTTAATTGTAAATTCTAATTAAAACCATTTAAGAAACAAACAATCTTTATCTCCCACAAACGGGTCACGACTCATCTGTAGGATAAGGAATCAATCACCTTACCCCTACATACGCTATGGACTCTTATTGTGAATATGCAAGGGAAAAACTTAGGTTATTCAAAAACACTAAAGTAGCTTTTACAGACAAACAGTTAGTGGAGCTTATTTGCGGAGGTATTACAAATTTGTGTAAAAAGCGATACAAAGTAGAAGACTCTCAGGAAAGACGCTGTTTTATATGTAATAAATTGGGTCATTTCAAATCCCAGAGGTTCAGGAACAGAATTATTCGTAACACTAACCGTCCCTAAACCTATATAGTCCAATGATTCTGGGACCACCACGAATATAATACAATGTACTTTTTGTAAGAAGTATGGCCATGACGAATCAGTGTTTTTTTTCAAAAAACTTAAAGAAAAACCCCCAAATGTCACGAGTGGTACTATTAATTGTCTCGCAAATCCAAATTTTCGGTTGACTAAAGTTATTGTCAAGATTATGACCATTGGAGCACTGATCGATACTGGCGCCAGCTGTGTATTAAGACTCTATTGACCGTAGACTTGGTTGTAATTAAAAGCCTTGTTCAGTTAGTTATTCTTGAAGGGATAGGTAACGGAAAGTTACATATATTTGCTAAGGTAATGGTTTCTGTCAAATTTGATTATATATGTTTGAAAATTGAATTCAATGTAGCAAGAGATAGTGACTTCCTCTAACGATTGTTTAATTGGTAGAAATGCTATTCAATACCCTGATGTAGCTGCCATTTTAGGCTCTTCTGGGTGTAGACTTACACGTACTCGTTTACCTGAACCAACCGAAGTAGTAAATGAAGTTCGAGTGAGACCCATGTTGAATACGAACATTTGAAGCAATCAATAAATCATTTAGATCCAGTCTTACAAACTAAAATCACGGAATTATTTAAGAAATTCTCGAAAGTTTTACCATCTCCCAATAATATTGGTACAGTCAAAACCGGAGAACTGACTACGATTAATCAAAGATGACATAGTAAATTATAGGCCCAATCGTTTGGCCCCTATTGAGAGAGAGAGGGTAAAACAAATGATTTAAGAATTACTTGAAAAAAAATATAATACGTGAGAGTGACTCCTCCTATGCTAGTCCCGTATTACTGGTCAGAAAGATGGATGGAAGTGATAGGATGTGTGTAGATATTTTTGTTATTTTGTTTAACACTCACAAGAATTTAAGTAAAATTAGAGAGAAGTTTTGGTTTCCAGCTTTAGTGGCTTTCACTAGAAAATACATCAACCATTGTCTCATATGTACATCTCGAAAAGGACATTCAAGGCCAAAACAGATTTGTTACATCCGATAGAAAAATCAATACTTTTTTAACCGACTTCAAAAAGGAGGAGGTTCTATGTTCGGTAGTATGAATGCCTTTTTTTCGTTTTTTTTATGTATGTTCACCGATGTTTCCGTCAGTTGTGGACCGATTTTGATGATTCTTTTTGCATTGGGTTTAGTATAGCTCCAAGGTGGTCCCATTTTAATTTCATTGGTATTGGACCTTGGACTTTGAAGATACACCAGGGAACTCCTTAACGACAAACAATAGGAATGTGCAAATTGAGACAATATAGGTGTTACGTCAATCCTATAAGTACCCTACTATAGAATTAAGCAGAATGGTAACTGACTTCAAAAAAGGAGAAGGTTCATAATTCGTCTGTGTTTTTTATAACTTATTTGCTTATAAGCCGATGGATTCCATATAGTTTTAAGGTGGTCCCATTTTAATTTCATCAGTATTGGACCTTGGATTTTGAAGGTACACCAGGGAACTCCTTAACGACAAACATTACGAATGCGTAGTTTGAGATATTATGGGTATTACGTCAATCCTATAGGTACTCTACTATAGAACTAAGCAGAATGTTAACAGACTTCAAAAGAGGCTCCTCCTTTCCTATACGGTTTCCTATACGGCAACCAGCATGAATGTGAAAATTCAGTTATTATGAGTTTTATATCAATCTTGTAGGTACCTCAATGTATAAATAAGTAGGATAATATAAAGGAGGTATATAAATAATCCACAACTTCCTTACTGGGCTGGAAGCGAAAGAAAAACTTAGAATGCCCCAGTAGCCTTACTTTTGCTAGGCTGGTGGTAAGAGTCCACCAAAGGCAGTAACGTCGTCCGATCAAGGACCAGAAAAGGAAAATTCCGAATAAACCCTATACCAACCCGTCTGGCCAGCGTGGTATAGTAGGCCAAACACCTCCTTACATGATAAGGCACCTAAACCAAAGGCCCCCAGTTCCCGGTAGTCCCGCTGTCCGCTGCCACGGTAGCGGTCGCGGTAACAGCGGGGCAGGGGGTGCGAAGAATCTCCGGGCTACGACACAAGGCTACCAAAAACACCTGACCCTGGCTACGTACAATGGACGCTCTCTACGGCTGGACCAACACCTCACTGAACTCGAGGTAGAACTAGGTCGCATAAACTGGCACATATTGGGGTTATCCGAAGTCCGAAGACAGGGCGAGGACACGATAACCCTTGAGTCAGGCCACCTGTTCTACTTTCGGGAAGGTGATCGGCCCTCTCAGGGTGGTGTCGGTTTCCTGGTCAACAAAGCTCTCACTAACAACGTTGTGGAAGTCAGCAGTGTGTCGACACGGGTAGCGTACCTCATAATTAAAATCACCGACAGATACACCCTGAAGGTGGTACAGGTATATGCGCAGACTTCGACATACTGCGACGACATAGCCGAAGCCATGTATGAAGACATAGCCAAGGCATTACATGGCACCACCAAGGCTCACTACAACGTTATTATGGGGGACTTCAATGCCAAAGTGGGAGTACAAGAACGCGGCGAAACGATAATCGGACCCCACGGCGTGGAGCGCCGAAACCACAGGGGGCAGATGCTGGTCAACTTTCTGGAGTCGCAGGGGCTCTTTTTGATGAATTCGTTCTTTAAGAAGAAGCCTCATAGAAAGTGGACATGGCGAAGCCCCGACACTGTGACGAGGAACGAGATAGACTTCATTATGACTGACAGGAAGTCTATGTTTAGAGACGTCTCCGTGATCAACAGGTTCAATACCGGCAGCGATCACCGACTTGTCCGAGGCGCTCTAAATATAAACTTCAGGGCCGAAAGGCGTCGCATGATGAGGTCTACTCTCAGACCTACTGCGCCTCAAATAGCTTTAGGGTCCGAAAAGTTCCAACTGGAGCTTCAAAATCGTTTCGACCTGCTGGAAACCGAAGGCAATGTTGACGAGAAAACCGACACAGTGGTCAAAACGCTACAGGATGTGTCTTGAAGGATGTTTCCCGGCAAAAGCGGTAACAGAGAGTCTAAACTCTCGCTCGAGACTCTCGAACTTATGAGGCAGAGACTGGAAATGTCATCCACGCAGGCGTCTTCGCCGGATGGGAGGAACCTCAACCGGAAGATCCGGAAGCGGGTGCGACGTGACCTCCGATGTTCCAACACCCGCGCCATCGCGGCTGCGATTGAATAGAACAGGGGCACCAAAGTCTTCGCTCGCCAGCTAGGTAGATCCCATCTGACGAAACTTAAAACTGCGGGTGGCAAAACCGTAAACTCCAAGTTCGAGATACTCAAGGAAATTGAGAGTTTCTACAAAGACCTGTACGCATCACGGATGACTAAACCCACGAGACCCAGCGCTGACGACCACAGAGCCCCACTCACACGCCAGCATACGGAAGACATCCCTGATGTCAACCAGGACGAGGTCAGAGTGGCTCTCGAGCAGCTCAAAAACAACAAGTCGCCAGGCGATGACGGAATCACCACTGAGCTCCTAAAAGCAGGCGGGACTCCAATCCTGAAAAAGCTAGCGAGTCTCTTTAATTCCGTCATCCACCAGGGCTTAACACCTCAAGCGTGGAGCGGGAGTGCGGTGGTTCTGTTCTTCAAAAAAGGTGACAAAACCTTGCTGAAGAACTACAGACCCATCTCACTCCTGAGCCACGTCTACAAGTTGTTCTCGAGAGTACTCACAAACCGCCTCGCCAGAAGACTTGACGAGTTCCAGCCATTAGAACAAGCCGGGTTTCGAAAAGGCTACAGCACCGTAGACCACATCCATACTGTTCGGCAGATTGTACAGAAGACCGAAGAGTACAATCAGCCGCTGTGTATGGCTTTCGTGGACTACGAGAAAGCCTTCGACTCCATCGAAACCTGGGCGGTTTTGGATGCTCTGCAGCGATGTGGCATCGAATGGCGCTATATCGAGGTGTTGAGATGTCTGTATGATACCGCCACAATGACCATCCAGCTCCAGGACCAAAAGACCAACCCGATCGAGCTGCGTCGAGGGGTAAGACGGAGGATTTCATATCCCCCAAGCTCTTCACCAATGCACTCGAAGACGTCTTCAAGACGCTGGACTGGACTGGGCGGGGCATTAACATCAACGACGAATACATCTCACACCTTCGGTTTGCCGATGATATCGTCATCGTGGCAGAGTCACTGGAAAAGTTAAGCGAAATGCTGCATAGCCTAAATGGAGCCTCTCGAGGTGTCGGTCTCGGCATGAACTTGGATAAAACCAAGATCATGTTTAATGAACATGTCACGCCGGGACCGATCTACGTCGATGGTTCGATGCTCGAAGTTGTTCGGGAATATGCCTACCTTGGACAAGTTGTCCAATTTGGCAGAAACATCTTCGAGAAAGAAATCAACCGCAGGATCCAATTAGGTTGGGCAGCATTTGGCAAACTACGTCACGTTTTCTCTTCGCCTATACCGCAATGCCTGAAGACTAAAGCCTATAACCAATGCGTCCTACCTGTTATGACTTACGGGGCTGAGACGTGGCCACTCACAGTGGGACTAGTCCACAAATTCAAAGTCGTACAGCGGGCTACGGAGCGAGCTATGCTCGGCGTCTCTTTGAAGGATAAAATTCGTAACGAGGTAATCCGACAAAGAACCAAAGTTACCGACATAGCTCGCAGACTCAGTAAGCTAAAGTGGCAATGGGCTGGTCACATCTGCAGAAGGACCGACGGCCGATGGAGCAAGCGTGTCCTAGAGTGGAGACCGCGACTTGGTAAGCGTAAGGTAGGACGGCCCCCAGCTGGATGGACCAACGACCTCAAAAAGGTCGCTGGGACAGACTGGATGCGGAAGGCGGAGGACCGTGTGCAATGGCGCGTGTTAGGAGAGGCCTATGTCCAGCAGTGGACTGCGATAGGCTGATTGATTGATTGATTGATTGATATAAATAATAATAATATTTTCACTCATCACTAAAAATTCTAAAATAAAAAACTTTAAAAAAAACTAGTGGCTGGTTGGTGCAGCCGGTTACTTGGCACCGACTTCAAATATTTATTTTTTTGCTATATGAAGTCGGTTTCCTTTTTTTTTAAAGTTTTCATACCTTACATATGGACTGTACTGGACCATTTAGACAGTCTTCTGAAGGATTCAAACATGTTCTTATTATGATGGACGGCTTTACCAAATTTTGTATATTAAAATGTCTGAAAACCTTAAATGGTCAAGAAATAGTATTTGCTATTCGTGAGACAGTTACATTATTAGGTTTTAGCTCTCAACATGTGCAATCATTGCTAGCGGAAATGCAGATTGAGCATCATATGATTTCCACTGGCATTCCCAGTAGCAATGGTCAGGTGGAGCGATATGTGGCTACAGTAATTAATGTTAGCTACATCTATTAGTAATGTATCAGAATGGAAGAACAAACTCTGGCAAGTACAGTTGACACTTAATAGCACTATTCTAAAATCAACAGTTTTCTCTTTAATCAGATTATTAATAGGTAGGGAAGCAAATATACCATTCATACAAGCTCGACTAATTGATGTCGTAGATGAAACGACACAGCCAGTAATTGATCTACAGGCTGATCGCTAAATAGCTCCGCAACGTCTGAAAGATATCTCTGAGAAATTTAAAAATCGTTTCGATACCTTGAGAAGAATAAATAAAACGTTTAATATTGGTGACATAGTTTATATAAACCAAGATCATAGACGTAACGATAAACTAAGCCCAAAATATAAAGGCCCATACGGAATTTTAGAAATGTTGCCACATGATAGATGTTCTTTGAGGGGAAGGAACAATTTACGAAACATAACCGTTGCTAAGGAAAAGTTACGTTTATGGCCAGGAGAATGGATAACTCAAAATGCTTCTTTTGAATAGATACAGGGTTAAGTATAAAATGTGCCGTGACAGATTGTTTGAGTAATTTTGTTTTCTACGTATTTAAGTACCGTTTTTGCTGTATCAAATTACCATTACTGTTTCAATCACAATTATGAATATATTTAATGATGATTCTGTATTCAAATAATAATGCATTTTTATTATATTCTACTAATAAAGTTGCACATCCTGATACAGGCGGATTCATTTGAGTAAATTGCGGATTTAATGAGACAATGTAGAACGTTGGTTAGTCACTGCCCTGACATTAATCTGAAATTCACTAAGCAGCGGGTGATAGGTATAGTATGTCATGGCCTGCGACCATGATAATATAACTGCTGGTCGGTTTCTGTCCTGATGTTAGTCTAGATTTCACGAGCAGCAGGTGAAAGGATTAGCATGGCAAGGTCAGAGACTATAGAAAAAGGTGTACTTTGAGAACAAAGTATAAGGTCAGTATGGCCGTGATAGATTATTTAAAAAAAGGGAGTATATGGATGTGGAGCTGATTGGTCGTTACTTGATTTACAACAATATTTATTGATTAACATATTTTAAGAATTATTTCTATCTATCTATATCATCACGCCAGACCCTTACGGGGTAGGCAGAGAGTACAGAGTTCCAACAGGCTCTTTCCTTACATACCTCTCTGGCTTCCTCTAATCTCATAGTTCGTCTCATACACGCTCGCCGGTTACGGAGACTCCTGACTTGTCCTTCAGATAAGACCCGGTCTATTTGGTCATGGTAAGATAGTCTAGGTCTTCCCCGGTACCTACATCCTTCCACTTTCGCATTGTATATCAGTTTTGTCATTCTTTCTTCGGACATTCTTTCTATATGCCCGAACCAACGGAGCATACCCTTTCTCATCTTTACATCGATACTCTCTTTCATACCTATTTGCTTTCTTACTACGCTGTTGCGAATACGGTCGGTCAGCTTCACTCCGCACATCTTCCGCAGAGCTCGCATTTCCACCGCATTTATCCTACTTTCATTCTCCTTCTTACATACCTAGCTCTCGCTGCCATATAACAGCGTTGGGACAAGCACTCCATTATGTATGGCGAGCTGCGCCTTTCGGCTTAAGTGCCGGCTCCCAAGTAGCTTTCCCATCGCGCTATTCACTCCGTTCCCTGCACTCACTCTTCTCTCTATGTCAGCGGTGTATTTTCCATACTTACTGAATGCGCATCCAAGATATACAAACTCATTCACTTGCTCCAACACATCGTTCCCAACCACAATTCTTGCATTTTTTAATAAGAATTATTTCTTTAATTATAAACACCACAATAACCTACATAATTTTATTTAATCGTGATTTATACATATGTCATTTATTATATTAATTGTTCAGATAATTTTTAAATATAAAATTATAATGTTAAAAAAAAGTAATGTAGGTAGTTCTAAAAAAAAGTGTTCACTTGGTTTCAACAAAACTTTATAAAAGCCCGACGAGCGAGCGGCGGGGAGCATTGTGTCGCCGACCGCCGAGCCAAGCGGAGCTCTGAAAGTCTATTTATACTCCTTGTGGAAACCACGTAAAGGCACAGTGAGCAATAATATTCTATTCCTATTTGTTTTTTTTATTACTTTATATCTTATAAAAAAAATATAAGTATAATTATATATTTTGGCAATTTATTTTAATAATAAATTGTGTGTATGAATCGTGTAGACAAAATTAGTAAATAGATTCCATTAAATTTTAGAAATTGTAATTCTGCTTGGCTTTTTATTATTTCTGCTAATTATATAATATATTTCTTACTTTACTTTATTCTTAATAAATGTGGCGTACCATCTGAGTTCTACTTTTTGTTGGTTTCTTTCGACTTGGCTGTCTGGAAGAAATTTCTATTAGCAATAAGACCGCCAATTGTGCTGTATCTTGTGCCACAATTACTACTGTAATGCATTTGGCGTATAATAAAGAGTATTATATCTATCTATAATAAACGCAGAAAGGTGTGAGGATTGATGTATGTTACTTTTATTTATGTATTAATGTTTTTGATATTATGGTTATATCATCATAATAATATCAAAACGGACGATTTAGCGCAGTCGTTAAGATCTTAAGCCGCTCCGCCCACTGTGACTAATAGTCGCGAGTTCGTTTCCCGCACGGAATAAATTTTTGTGATCCACATATGGTCTGTAAGAGCCCGATAGAACCGACCGTGTAGCTCCTTGCTCTTCCATATGACTATGCGGTCCGAAATACTTAATACCTGGGGCCTTCGCCTTATTATTATTATATTCCCCAAGCGGGTGCCGCTACACCGTGATTCCAAACTTGACATCCAAACTTTAGTCTGCTGTTGAGAATTCCTCCATAAAAAAATAATCTATCTAATCCAGGATTCAAGCAGAGGGCCTCGAGATCTCCACTCCCATACTCTCATACTCCCTACGCACCACTAGACCAACGAGGCAGCTTCGTAAGAGCTAGTTAAAATTTTATCCCCAAAGTCGTCCCCACGGATATCACAACAACGATAATATGAAAAAATAGCGCCTATATACACAGACATGAACATGGAATGTTGAAAAAATCACATTAAAAAGTTAGTACTAAACCTGCTGTGTCTCGTCCACACAAATGGGTCCCACGAGCGTGCTATACAATAACATGACGCCTGGTACACTTGTGGATGCCCAGAGGAAACTCGTCAGTGTGCCCCTAAAGGGACAAGGACTCGTCTGCCTCTCCAAGGCAGATCTAACTAATTTAACTAAACAAGCAAAAATGATACAGTATTTCTAGATAGCATCCGAAAATGTTAACATGAAAATGAGGAATAGATAAACTTTAATAAACAAATCAAGTTTGAAAAATGTTATGCCAGTTAATTATCTTTTAAGATCTTGTGGATTTGTCTACACAAATATAATAAAGAGGAAATATTTGTATTTTTGTATCGAATAAACTCAAAAACGACTGGATCGTGTTTAATTATTCTTTCACCATTAAAAAGCTACATTATCCAGAAGCTATAGAACATAGACCCGGTAGGTGGCGCTGTTGTCAACCGGATACGAAGTCGCGGGAACCTGCTAGTCCTTAATAAATACAAAATACAGCATTATTTATTCATCATTACAGCAAAAAAATGTCAAAAACCTAATCACAAAAAATTTGGAGAGTAGAGTGAATGCAGGGAAAAGAGTGAATGGTGCGTTGGGAAAGCTACTTGCGAGCCGGCACTTAAGCCAAAAGGCGCAGCTGGCCATGCACAACGGAGTGCTTGCCTTAACGCTGTTATATGGCAGTGAGAGCTGGGTATGTAAGAAGGAGAATGAAAGCAGGATAAATCCGGTCGAAATGCGAGCTCTACGGAACCTGTGCGGAGTCAAGCTGACCGACCGTATTCGCAACAGCGTAGTAAGAAAGCGTGTAGGTATGAAAGATAGTATCAGTGTAAAGATGAGAAAAGTTATGCTCCGTTGGTTCGGGCATATAGAAAGAATATTGCAAGAAAAAATGACAAAACAAATATACAATGCGAAAGTGGAAGAATGTAGGTACCGGGGCCGACCTAGACTATCTTACCATGACCAAATAGACCGTGTCTTATCTGAAGGGCAAGTCAAGAGTCTCCTAACCGGCAAGCGTGTATGATACGAACTTTGAAAGTGGAAAAAGCCAGAGAGGTATGTAAGGAAAGAACTCTCTGCCTATCCCGCAAGGGATCTGATGTGATAATCTATATAGATAGACAAAAAAATTCAGCATCAAATAAATCACTAGCAATCTAATTTTTCTCTGTAATACTTCACTAATGGCTGCCAAATCAAAGTAAGCCAAAATCGATAGTAGATACATAGTAACATCAAAAAGACGACCCACCAAAAATAACCACTTAGAGAGAAATATCGATAAAAGCTAAAGAGAACCAATTAGCGTAATGCTTTAATATTTTAGAGTACCTGTGTACTTGAAAATACCCGCATTTATTAGCAAAATGTAGAATAATATCGATGTTCTGTCCTATTGATATATGCTTATTCTGTCCCACTGTTGGGCAAAGGTGTTTTTTCACAAATTGTGGTAAGGAGAATAAGTCATACTCCACAACACTGACCGAGTACGTATCAGTGCTTTAAAAATATCCCAATTAGCCGAAAAAATTAAAACATATGCTTTGGGATGGTCAGGCATTTAAAACACTACCTATACATTCAAACGTTCATATGTAAATATATTAAACAAAATCAGTCTATATTGTTGTCAGTCAGTATAGCCCGCAGTAAGCTTCGGTGACAGAGAGTAGGTCACACGCCTCCGGCAAGCCTGGTGCTGCTTGGTTGAGGCAATTCGTGGTCACCTGCTATTCGGGCTTATCAAGATGTCTATTAAGCTTAATTTGCCTTTTGATATATTTATAATTAGAAATAACAATCCTAATACCGGACGAAGAATTTCCGTGACATTACTCGATAATTCTATTATCAACTACATTCGTCTTCTCTCGGCATACCAAAGAAATAACAACTCTACCCTTTAGAGAAATTATATTGTCTGTAATATTTCTTTAGCAAGCGGACACGAAGTCAGCGGGAGCGGGGCGGCGGCGACGGCGGCGCGGGGAGCGGCGCGTTTCAATGCATACATTTATATGGAACTGGCCTCGAAGACAGCGGCGTGGGGAGCGGGCGACAAGCGGCGTACGAGCGGTGCGTAAGAATCTAGCGGTACCCGCGCGTCTTCATTGACGTAGTGTTGAGTTGTAGTATTCTCTTTTTGCTTTTTAACGACCGAAGTTTCAAAATGCCCGCCGACGTGTTGGAGAAAATTAATACAATGATTTTGGATTAGGAATAGGAATTTACATCTTCTTTTGCCCACAATAAATCAAACTTTAGGAAGGAATTAGTATTAAAAAGATGTTGTCGGCGCTGTTTAGACATTGCGTTTGCGAACAAAGATACTAATTTCTCGTAACACAACACTACGCCGCTCTAGCACCGAGCGGTCTGCCCGCTGGTTTCGAAACCGGGTACTGCGTTGCTGCGCCGCTCTCCGCACCTCCACCGCCGCCGCCCCGCTCCCGCTGACTTCGTGATCGAGGCCTAAGTCTGAACCTTCAGTTTATCGGAAAATTATTAAGAAGTAATCCTCGTATTGCTTATCCGTTGGATCTTAAAAGTTACTTATCTTAGAAATTTCTTTAACGATTCACAAGACTTTTAGATAACGACATAAAACCCTTAATATTCTCAAATATTAGCAACATATTATCCATACATATAATAAAACTCTAAACGGGCCGAATCTGTGCATCGAATATTTTTTTAAATTTTAATATTTGCGGTACACTTTCTTGTTATAAATAAGAAAAATACTGCCACGCTTGTATTCCCCAAGCGGGGGTAGCAGAGCTTTACTAGTTACATCCACATTTTGCTGACGATGTTAGGTCCCATATAATAGGGGGCGAGTGCCATATACCGGACACAATTCCAGACGCCGGAGTGTAGCTGGGAATTTTTCGACAGAAAAACTACATTTCTCCGACCCAGGATTTGAACCCAGGGTCTCGTGTTCACAAACCGCGCAATTCGCTACCAGACTAACGAGGCAGTCAACATTTTAATATTATTTAAATGAGTCAATATATTATCATCTGACGGGCAAGTCAAGAGTCTCCTTAACCGGCGAGCGTGTATGAGACGAACTATGAGAGTGGAGGAAGCCAGAGAAGTCTGTCTGAAAGAACCTGTTGGAAATCTGTACTCTCTGCCTACCCAACAAGGCACCCAGTCTGATGATATAGATAGAACATATAATTATTATTTTAATGACAACGAGGCAATACATGATTATTACTTAAATAACGATGCGACGGCTTGGTCAAGTTGATAGAGCATATCGTCGTTGTCAAATGAATATCCGCTATGTGCACTTTTTGGGGATAACATTTATACTACATTTTTACTAGTATACTGACAACATTTTAATATAAAAAGACCGCTATGTGAGTTTATGCATTATACGATAAACTGTGGTCGCTTTAAATATATTCTTAAAAAAATCTGCTTTATATAAAATTTTACAGGACCATGTTTTTATTCCATATCTTGAAAGTTATACTTTTTGCACATAGCAGATATTCATTTGACAACGACGATATGCCACTCCGCTCACTGGAAGAGAAACCCATGGCGGGTTTAATTCCCGCAACCTCCTAATCTTTGTGTAATCCACTAATGTTTGATTCGGTCTGGGTTTTGTGTATGTGAATATCATATTTGTAAACGTGACACCGGCATAGTTCGTAGTGATAGATCTGTCTGTCTATACAATTTGACGGACGATTTAATGCAGTGGTTAAGAACTTAAGCCGCTCCGCTCACTGGATCGAAGATTCACAGGTTCGATTCCCGCACGGGACAAATCATTGTGTGACCCATTTGTTTCAGTCTGGGTATTTGTGTACGTGAATTTTCATATTTTTAAATGCACTCACGACACAGGAATAAATCCTAGTGGGGCTACGTTTTTATAAACAAAAATTAAATAACTTAAAAACACTGAAAATGTTTAGGAACTCACTAAATCGTTTACTATCCTACTAATATTATAAATGTAAAAGTTTGTATGTTCCGATGTTTGGATGTTTGTTACTTACAACACATAAACAGCTTAACGGATTTGAATAAAATTTGGCACAAAGATAGTTTATTACCTGAATTAACACGCAGGATACTTTTATTCTTCAAAAATTTAAGATACCTGTCCAAAGTAATAGACAGAAACTAGTAAATAATATATTAAAAATAAAATTCCTCTGATAACGCCTTGCCTTATGTATGTGTTCAAAAGGCTGATAAAGATATTAAATCTATTAAATATCGATCAAAAGGTCTAGACTACACAGGTCTTTAAAATGGTGAACTAATGACCGGGTGAAGGTCGCGGTAATAAAATGTATGCGGAGAACACAATGCTGGTCGTCCTACCTTTTTTAGTTGAGACAGGCTTATAACTTCAATCACAATTAAAAAAATAAAAAAAGACATAAAATAAAGCTGAGATCAAGTCAGTCTTTAAAATTTCAAGTAATTTCTTTGCGCGCCAACTACTTTCAAATGAAAGTCGTTTTAATGAAGCCTTTAAATCTCCAGAATCTTTCTGAAGCTAACCAATAAAACTGTAACGATATCTTATTAATTAAACTTATCTATTCACGTTAAATGTATTAGGAATAATTAATTTTCTTTTAATTTATTTATTTCGACCGAACTCTGTGAAATTGGCAGTCGTTTTAAACGAATTGACACTTCAATACAAAGTTTGTGTTCAAATAATTATTTTATTTCATTGTTATTTAGCTAAACAATATTGTTGATTCATTTATTTCTATACTGACTGATCTAGTGATGCATGATACGGCAGGCGATTATTCTGTACAGCTTTCGAATCTTAGAAAGAACAAAATGTTATTAATTACGGTTTTACTCTCAGAAAATGCTCACTACTAGAGAGTACCACTACACTGGAGACATTATCCGATCCCAGACAGAGGTCTGGGATCGGATAATGTCTCCAGTAGTAATGGAAATAGCCTCACCCCCTAGTACATTTAAAACTAACATCGTTAGCGGAATGTGGACGTACATAGAACACTTATGGATGGGTGTCATAAAACATTTCTGTAAACCCTGCTTTGGGAATATAGGCTTAACGGTGTTCTTTAATATATTCATCACAAAATAACATCTCATCCACAATAATAGACACATTACACCAATTGCAAATATCAAAGCGAGAGCTTGTTTACCCAAAATTCTCACGCGCACCAGCGAAATAAACAATTCAACTCCACGCATAATCTTGTTATTCAAGCCCTTATTATGCAAGCCTACGGATTAACCCCCACCCAACTTCGCAGAGGTCAACAAAAGATTGTTGGCTCCAAAGATTTTCGGGGTCACGGTGAAATTAGCGTTTTAATTATTAAAAGTAGAACCCGCACGGCTAGCGATAACTCTCGCTGTGACAAAAGCAGGTCATTAAATTTAATATTTTACTAAGTGGTGCTAGTTCGCGCACTCGACCCGGTTGCCGAGTCGACTCGCTGGTGTAAAGTGGACGCCGAGTCGGGGCGATGAAATATTGGACCTGTTATTTTGGAGAGAATTTTTTATATTAATTTTGTTGGGTTTTTATGAGGTAGAGGTGAGGAAAGTAAATTGGGGATTCTTTACAGATTATTTATTGGAGTGCCTGGTTAGTCTGATGACGCATGGTGTATTGATGATCACACTAACCTAGATCGGAAGCCTAAAACATATAATGTATTATTGAGATTTTTCTGCCCGAGGATAAGGAAAGGAAAAATGATATTATATCTGAGGATAAGAAATGAAATGTGCATAAGTACATAAGTCATATCAATGAGATCAGAAATGCGTTGCGGGGAGTTTTTCTTCCCCAAGACATGCTCTAACGAGCACAGATCATGAGATGCACCGGTGCGTTTTTTATGAAGATCCAGCTGTCCCTCCGAAATAGCTGAAGTTCCGTAGGGTTCCGGAAGCCCCAGAAGCTTCCCCTGACGGTTAAGGATATCCTCTAACGGATTAATAACATATGTCAAATAGTACTGGTATTTGTTATGGTATCTGGCAAGCTGTTCGTAGAAGTGACCGCAGTTGGGGCAGAAAGGTCCATGTACCCGAAGAAGTGAAATAGGCCCCTACAAGATGAACCGAACCAAGTGAAGGTAAATAAGTAAGAGTTGAATGACGCACAAAACGATCACTGTGACGAACTTTGGAAGAGGTTTACATTCTGATGTGGAAGCCTTTCAGCTAATTATCTACATAGGATGGTCAATCAATCAATCAAATCAGCCTATTGCAGTCCACTGCTAGACATAGGCCTCTCCCAATTCGCGCCACAATACACGGTCCTCCGCCTTCCGCATCCAGTCCCACCCTGCGACCTTCTTAAGGTCGTCGGTCCACCTAGCTGGGGTCGCCCTACCTTACGTTTACCAAGTCGCGGTCTCCACTCTAGAACTCGTCTGCTCCATCGGTCATCGGTTCTTTGACAGACGTGGCCAGCCCACTGCCACTTTAACGAGCTCACTCTGCGAGCTATGTCAACTACTTTTGTTCTTTGACGGATAACCTCATTTCGGAGTTTATCCCTCAATGAGACTCCGAGCATAGCCCGCTCCATAGCTCGCTGCGCGACTTTGAGCCTATGGACTAGCCCTACTGTAAGTGTCCACGTCTCGGCTCCGTATGTCATGACTGGTAGAACGTCTTCAGGCATTGCGGTAAAGGCAAAGAGAAAACCCGACGTAGTTTGCTGAGTGCTGCCCAGCCCAACTAGATCTTTCTGTCGACTTCTTTCTCGAAGTTGTTCCTACCAAGCTGGATAACCTGTCAAAGGTAGGTAGGTGTATTCTCGAACAACTTCGAGCATCAATTCTTCGACGTAGACTGGTCTCGGCGTGACATGTTCATTGAACATGATTTTGGTTTTATCCAAATTCATGCCGAGACCAACACGTCGAGAGTCTACATTTAGGCTGTGCAGCATTCCGCTTAACTGTTCCAGCGTCTCCGCTATTATGACGATGTCGTCGGCAAACCGAAGATGCGAGATGCACTCACCGTCTATATTCACGCCCCGTCCCGCCCAGTCCAGCGTCTTAAAGACGTCTTCGAGCGCGTTGGTGAAAAGCTTAGGGGATATCAAATCCCCCTGTCTCACCCCTCTGCGCAGCTCAATGGGGTTGGTCTTTTGTTACTGGAGCTGTACGGTCATAGTGACGGTATCATACAAACATCTCAGCACTTCGATATAACGCCAGTCAATACGACATCGTTACAGAGCATCCAGAACTGCCCAGGTTTCGATGGAGTCGAAGGTTTTTTCGTAGTCCATGAAAGCCATACACAGCGGCTGATTGTACTCTTCAGTTTTCTGTACAATATGCCGAACAGTATGGATATGGTGTTGAAGCGTCTGAGGTCCCACCGAATCAGCTTTCGGATTCTAAGGTTTAGGTCCTTCCAATCTGACGAAGACGTCTGCGTAGGTGGCATTTCTCGTCTACTTCTCATAAATTCAAGAGTCTCGGCCGAGAGTTTAGAGTCCCTGTTTTTTCTTTTTCCGCACAGAAACTTTCGAGACACGTGCTGTAGCGTTCTGACCACTGTGTCGGTTTTCTCGTCAATATTGACAATGGTTTCCAGGACGTCAAAACGATTTTGAAGTTCCAATTGGAGCTTTTCGGGACCCAAGGCTATTTGGAGCGCGGTAGGTCGGAAAGTATTCGAGCCCCTCACCATTCGGGCCCTTTCGGCTTGAAAGTCTATATTTAGGGTGCCTCGGACGAGCCGATCACAGAGACGCCCCTAAATATATACCTCTTATCCGTCATGATAAAGTCTATCTCGTTCCTTGTCACGTTGTCGGGGCTTCGCCAAGTCCACTTTCTATGGGACTTCTTCTTAAAGAAGGAGTTCATTAAGAAGAGTCCCTGTGACTCAAGAAAGTTTACTAGCATTTGCCCCCTGTTATTTCTGCGCTCCACACCGAAGGGTCCGATTTTCGTTTCGCCGCGTTCTTGTACTCGCACTTTGACGTTGAAATCCCCCATAACAACGTTGTAGTGAGCCTTTGGAGTACCGTGTAGTGCTTTCGCAATATCTTCGTACACGGCTTCGGCTATCTCGTCAGCGTATGTCGAGGTCGGCGCATATACCTGTACCACCTTTAGGGAGTACCTGTCGGTGAGCTTCAGTATAAGGTACGCTACCCGTATCGACACACTGCTGACTTCCACAACGCTGCTAACGAGGTCCTTATTGACCAGAAATCCGACACCACCCTGGGAGAGCTGATCACTTTCTTGAAAGTAGAACAAGTTACCTGACTCAAGGGTTATCGCGTGCTCCCCCTTTCTTAGGACCTCGCATAACCCCAAAATATGCCATTTTATACGACCCAGTTCTACCTCGAGCTCGGTGAGGCGGTGGTCCAGCCGTAGTGTGCATCCCTCATACGTCGCGAGGGTCAATTTTTTATGGTAGCCTCTCGTAGCCCGGAGATTCTTAGCACCCCCTCTTGGGCTGTCGCCCCGACCGCTACCGTGATCGGGAACAGCGGGAGTACCAGGAACTGGGGGCCAGTTAAATTGTTGTGCTTTCATGGAAGGTAAATTAGCCTCCTATACCACGCTGGCCAGACGGGTTTGTATAGGCTTTGATTTCAAGTTTTCCTTCTCTACGCACTGGGTCGTTTGCGAGCGTGTATTCCCTTAGTCGGCTTTTACGGCCACAGGATGATAGGGGGTGATGCCACATGTATTCTTTCCCGTCACCATACGGGTAAGGTACCATAGGAAGGTTCCTTATAACAAATATTTGTGTAACTGTTCCACAAATTTGGTACCAAGTTGCATAATTTCAGCGGTGTTTGAGCTAGCTCGTGATTTGGCGGATTTTTTAGCTGAGCCCGGTTAAGTCGGGGCTAAGTCAAATATTGCGCTGCATAGTTAGTTGGCTCAGATATCGACGGTAGCAGAATTTAGCTTCAATTATAACACCTTCCATTTAAGAAAATACGTGTAGCTGTATTTAATCATCATTAAAAAAAACGTAGCCTCACACGTGGAATATTTTTTTAAACGTAACGCCACACTTGTACTTATTCCTTTGTCGTGGGTGCGTTTACAAACATGAAAATTCACACACACACAAATACCCAGACCGAAACAAATAATTGTGGATTACACAAAGATTTGTCCCATGCGGGAATCAAACCAACGACTATTAGACACATTTGGCAGAGCGGCTTAAGCTCTTCAATTTACCGTAATTTCGTCGTTTGTGGCTACACAAATATTTGTCTTCGATTGAAGCCGCTACTACTTGATCTAGTGTGATCAATCTAAGGGATAGGCAAAGGAGACATAGTACATTAATTTTTGGCCCCAATGTGACTGGATCCCTCCTGTGGCTGTCCTCATTTCTGGAAATTTTTAAGATTATTTGGTTATAGAGTTCCTTATCAGGTTTCAAAAAACTCAGACAAGCTATGTACTGTGAGCTAACATGATTTCTTAAGACGAGCGAATATTACTCGTGAAATAATTTTATCGCAGTTTATTTTTTATTTTAGTTAGACGAGTGATTTTCGTGACTAAGGGCGCTGTAAAGCCCTCTAAACTGCGGGAACTTAAAATCATTTATAAACCGCAAATAGTTCGGATAAATAGTTTTATTCCATATCTATCTATCTTGACTTCAGGTATTCTAGTACCCGAGCGAAGATTACGATGCATAGAGCACTCAGATTCATATTGCAAACACTTGGTCTCGGGCCCAATTTACAAGCTTCGAGGTGCAAGTCGGTCCGGACGCGTCATACATAATTCAAGCTTGCAACTTTGCGGAGCCAACGTCCCACTGCATCATCGTACCAGTCGAGGTACCAACGTACAATAATTTATTGCAACGTCGTAATTGTAAGACGTGTCAAAGTTAAAATAATACCCGTGGTAGGAGGGATCGTGTCCTTGTAATGTTATGGTAGCTAAAAAGTATTGAGTTCTTAGATTTACGCGAATATTACACATGAAATAAAACTATTTTACGGATTTTATCGCGGTTTATTTATTTATTTTTTTTTTATTTTTAGTTCCCGACGTTTCGAGTGCTTTGCAGCACCCATGGTCACGGGAGGGACTGAGGTGTTAGACGTCCAATAGGCATAGTTGTTCCGGGGTACCCTCAAACTTCTTAATTATTTTTGTTGTTGTTGGTCCGATCTACGCAGAATGAGCTCACGGTGTCTTGAGGTCTTGCAGTGTTATGCTTGGTTTTGGATTTGATTATATTAATTACCGGATCCCAAGACGATGGAAGCACCCAGCCATCTTCTCTATTGAAATTAGGATGTTTTTTAATTTCAATAGCCTCGCGAACCATCCTTGGTAGGAATCGGTGTTCTTTCACGAGGATTTGTGGTCTATCAAATCTGATGTTATGGCGGGTGCGGTCAAGGACATGTTCACAGACTGCAGACTTCTTTGAGCGACGGTGTTTTAGGTCAGCTATGTGTTCTTTAACCACACATTTAAAGAACACATAGCTGACCTAAAACACCGTCGCTCAAAGAAGTCTGCAGTCTGTGAACATGTCCTTGACCGCACCCGCCATAACATCAGATTTGATAGACCACAAATCCTCGTGAAAGAACACCGATTCCTACCAAGGATGATTCGCGAGGCTATTGAAATTAAAAAACATCCTAATTTCAATAGAGAAGATGGCTGGGTGCTTCCATCGTCTTGGGATCCGGTAATTAATATAATCAAATCCAAAACCAAGCATAACACTGCAAGACCTCAAGACACCGTGAGCTCATTCTGCGTAGATCGGACCAACAACAACAAAAATAATTAAGAAGTTTGAGGGTACCCCGGAACAACTATGCCTATTGGACGTCTAACACCTCAGTCCCTCCCGTGACCATGGGTGCTGCAAAGCACTCGAAACGTCGGGAACTAAAAATAAAAAAATAAACCGCAATAAAATCCGTAAAATAGTTTTATTTCAAGCTAAAAAGTATTTTATTAAGTGATAAGGTGTCTCACTATTTTAAGGGTTAAAAGAAATAATACCTATTTCTTTAATTGAAATAGAAGTCATTTAATACACAGAATGCCTCTTTGGCAAAGCTCATCGCTTTGTGATCACGAGGTTAGGGTTCAAATCCCAGGTCGCACAAATGTAGTTTTTCTTTCGAAAAATTCGCAGTATGACTCCGGAGTCAGGAACTGTGCTCGGTATATGGCAATAGGCTCGAGCTCTATTACATGGGACCTAACATCGTCGGCGAAAAGTGGGTGTACTCAGTACATCTCTGCCACCCCCGCTTAGGGAATATAGACGTGACGATGTTTATTTTCATTTAAAACCGTAACGTCGGCTTATCCTCAAGTGTTGTTGGCAAAGGTGTACTGTGTACATCCACTTTTCACCGACGATGCTAGGTCACAGGTAATGGAGGGCGAGCCTGTCGTCATTTAACCGATTACAATTTTAGAATCCGGACTAATGATGGGATTTTTTCAATATAAACCCTACACTTTGCCCGACCTAAAATATAAATCCAGTACCAGTGACCGCTACTCGCTTTATAGGTACCCCAGTAGACCAACGAGACAAGTCTTCAGTTGAAACCCATGAAAAATTATTACGTATAATATCAACATCCATATGCCAAATATTAGCCTTAGCTAGGAAGATCTGTGCCATAGTTTGATTTAATAAATGTTCAGTAAATTTTTAAGTACAATTAACGTAAAATCATAACCAGAAAGGTTTGTAAGGAAAGAACCTGCTGAAACTCTGTACTCTCTGCCTACCCGGCAAGGGAACTGGCGTGATGATATAGATAGATAGATTAACGTAAAATAATATTAATAGACAGTCTTATCTGAAGGACAAGTCAAGAGTCTCCGTAACCCGCGAGCATGTATGAGACGAACTATGAGAGTGGAGGAAGCCAGAGAAGTATGTAAGAAAAGAATCTGTAGGAACTCTCTGCCTACCCCGCAAGGGATCTGGCGTGATGATATAGATATAATAATAATAATTGTAAAAAACTGCCTTAGTCATAGGTTAAGATAAAAATTGAATTTACCGACAAACACAACATCTATATTTATCTCTCTATTACCAAAGAAACAGATGTCTTCTATTACAAGAGCTCATTCCAACAACATAGGTCCCACTAAATTGATTCGCAGCCATAAGCGGTAAAACCTGATAGAATTTCAGCGGCACTAAAGACTGTATTTATTACTGTAACCAATCTTGTGGCCGAATTGTCGGGCTCGAGTTACGAGCCTGAAAAGGTATCAGGGAATACCCAGTGTCAATACGCTTCCTCATGAATATATGAAAAGTAGTTTTAATATATAGAAGACTTTAGCAGTAGCAGCAGAGTAGTGATAGCCTAGTGGTTAGCCTGGTGGACTGCAAAGTCAGAGGACCCAGGTTCAAAACCAGGCACGCAGGCACGTCTTTTCGAAAGCTATTGCGTGTTAAAAAAAATAACTATCACTTGCTGTAACGGTGAAGGAAATCATCTTGAGGAAACCTGCATGCCTAAGAGTTTCTTGAATTTGAATATGGCCTAAATCCTCTCAGTTTGAGAGGAGGCCCGTGACCAACGGTGGGACGGTTTCTTAACAGGGCTAATATTAATATTATAGAAGACTTTAGCAATGACTAGCTGTTACATGCAGCTGCATAGGCGTTTAATTTTTAATATCACTATTAATTGTAGCCAATACGTTATTTGTTTTCAAACTCAAATAACATACGTTGAATAAACCCTGCCGCACGTGAATGTGAATGAAATGTGAATAGGGAATATGCGTGAAATTCAAATAAAGTTCAAATATTTTTTTTTACAAACTTTATCGCATTAGAATAATGTCTATACCAATGTTTTTTCATAAAATTACTTTTTTATTAAGAAAATAATTACTGAAAGTACAAAAACTGAGTGGGAAATTCAAAGTAGCTGGAACGCCACGCTATTGGTCAGATCGAATGTGACGTCAAAGTCAACAAGTGCATATTTATTGGATGTTTGCTATTGAGATATTTTTATTGTTATTTTTTGTTGTCGATTTACACAAAGACAAAATTTTAGTTTAAATTATTTAAGTTAATTCTTACGATAAAGTGATCTTCACAGCAATATAAACAAGTTGATGGAGATTTTGATTTTACACCACTTTCTCCTAGGCACAACAGTGTTGTTCCATTGTATAATAGTCGCAAAATACAAAATAAAAATAAATTACAGAATAAAATACTTCTACAGTTGTTCACTAATTGATTGTTATTATAGACTTTGACGTCACGCCAAGCGCGCCAAAATGGCGGCCGTTTAAAGTGCTCTTATCAGTTTGCTACCTTCAACATTTTTTTTTACCCTCTTCATTTTGTTTTTGACGCTTAATTTTTTTTTTTGCAGTTATTTATTGTTGCAATCTATCATATAAAAATATAAAAAAAATACACGCATATTCCCTATTAACTTTTTGTAAGTGCCCTCGCACTTAGAATCAATGCACATTTTTTTAACTCTAATTTAACTACTCATCTGCAACCGGATCGGAATGCGGCCTCCACTGAGAAGATCCGAAAAAAACTCAGCAGGCTTGTCTTTTTTATTCTTTTTCTCATTTTTCCTTTCTATTTTTTAATCATATTGTGCCGATACAATGTTTAGGTTACAATTAATATTTTTTTCTGATATATAAGGTTTCTGATCTATTACTGTTTGGTTTCATCGAAATCCCTTTAGTAGTTTTTGCGTGAAAGCATACCCAAATACATCCATTTATAATATAAGTAGGATATGAATAATATAGAGTACCTACAAAGTATAACTTAAATAAGGCGTCTGCCTTATTTAAGTTATAATTTGTAAAGCAAAAATCTTATTGGGGTGCCTACCCCAATAGGGTTTTTGCTTTACAAATTCAACACGAAAATCAAAATTCCAGTATTGAAGAGTTCACTATCAATTGTTTTCTAAGAACTTAGATCTTTACATCATTTATTCTAATCATCTACAAAACTACAAAATAAAAATATTTGGATATTTTGTAATGAATGAACTAAATGCATATGTAGAATTCGTTCTAAATACAATGAAATAAAATATGAGGACTATGCAAATGCTTAATGAATGAATTATTAACCTCATACAATCTAATACATTCTGAAAAACAATACATTCAAAAAAAAACAAGGTATTCTTCTTCTTCTTCTTTAAGTTATGGCTTCACACTAATTTTAAGTGTATTTTGCCAGTGTCCAGTGAGATATGTAATCGTGTTTGTTTGAATTAATTCGACTCCCCGATGAACTTCATGATAACGATGATAATGAAATTAATGAAGTACCCCACCCTGGATAGTAAAGCGGTGGACATAAAGTGTACATACCAATTGCGACGGCCGTTTTGAGGGAAGTCAAAAAGGCACGTTTTATCACTTTGTTACAATTACCTTCACACGTGCACATATATCAACACATAATGGTTAATATTCCACCAACATTACAAATTATTACTCGATATAACGCAAGTTTTGGAAATTAAAACAAATTGACAACATCACTCTTAGACTTCCGGACAAAAAAAAAACAAAACCAAGGTCATACCTGGAAAACAAAAAATAAAAAAAAACTCAATTAATGTTCAATAAAAAGAAGTCTTTCGCCGCTACTTTGACAGCTCCCAAGGTCAATTTAAAAAAAAATACAATACAGCCAGCTATGAAAACTAAGAAGGAAGTTTTGGCGGGAAGTCGAAGAGTGATGTTGTCAATTTGTTTTAATTTCCAAAACTTGTGTTATTTCGACTAATAATATGTAATGTTGGTGGAATATTAACCATTATGTGTTCCTACATGTACATGAGTGAAGGTAATTGTAACAAAGTAATAAAACGTGCCTTTTCGACTTCCCTCAAAACGGCGCCGCAATTGGTATGTAAAGTATCCACCGCTTTATTATCCAGGGTGGGGTACTTCATTAATTTCATTATCATCGTGGTCATCAAATTCATGAGGTATGTAAGGAAAGAACCTGTTGGAACTCTGTACTCTCTGCCTACCCCGCAAGGGATCTGGCGTGAGGTTATAGATAGATAGATAGATCAAATTCATCGGGGAGTCGAATTAATTTAAACAAACACGATCATATATCTCACTGGACACTGGCAAAATAGACTTATAATTAGTGTGAAGCCATAACTTGAAGAAGAAGAAGAAGAAAAAGTAGTACATTTTTTATTTGTATGACATTGGCACTTAATGTTTTAGGCACAGGAATATGACCATACAGCCATCATAAGATTATGTAGGATACAGCCTACATTATGCATTTAAGAGTTAAATCCAATGCATTTAGGAACAAGCGATTTAAAAAACTGAGAAAGTGAAGCTACTTGTATTGCTGACCACACACACTGAATGCACAATTTTAGACTCTGGACTACTACTGAGATTTCTTCGAAAGAAAAACCCGAACAATATTCGGTCTAAACTAAGATTTGAATCCAAGACCTCGTGAAAGCAGGTATTATTTCCTATCAATTCTCCCTCAGCACTCTATTATAATAGTCAAGCGTAGGATATTTCAATTCATACCAATCAATTGCTATTTACTCAAGACATTTGAAAGAATACTTTCTTTTTCCTCCATCTTCTTACAAGCGATAACTGTCGATATGTTACCGGGAACTAATACTCAGCAAAGTGGAGTGTCACTAAAAAATTACAAGTTTCCATTACGCTCACTTCGACCCAGCTGAGTTATGTCTGTGGGCTGTCTTGGGGAGTTCTCACTGCGCCACCACACTGCATTGACTTTAATTAGTTATGTACATAAATATGTGAATTGTATTGTATAGTATACACCGTTACGCCTATATTCCCTAAGCGGGGGTTGCAGAGGTGTACTGAGTAACCCCACTTTTCGCCGACAATGTTAGGTTCCATGTAATAGGGGCCGACCCTATTGTCATATAATAATAAAGTTAAACAATTAATTCCATACCAAAAGATTACAAATAAAATAAATATATTATTATGAAAATTATGTATTTTGTATGGACCCCCTTAAGGTAAAAGCCTTCTCCAAGGAGCTCTACTTATCTCTGTCCGTGGCTGTGGTTAGCCATCCTCGGCTCGCCGTCGCAACTATTTCGTCTGCCCATCTGGCGCGAGGCCGGCCTCTTGCTCTGGTGCAAAGTCAAAAGTCAAAGTCAAAGTCAAAAATCATTTACTTGTATAGGCCAATACATAAGCACTTACAAACGTCAAAATTATTACAATTTTACATCTACCACCGGATCGGAACGCGGCCTCCACTGAGAAGATCCGGCGAGAAACTCAGCGGGCTAGTCTTTTAATTTAATTTGTTTGACCTTTCCGATAACCATTTTTTTGTTTTTTAAAAAAATGTATTATACGTCATTTATAAATGTTGCTGATTGAGGAGCTGCTCAAACCCAATCTGTTTTATCGTCAAGATAATCCGAAATTTTATAATACCCTTTCTTACAGAGTCTAGTTTTAATTGCCTTCTTAAACTTATTGATAGGCATGTTTCGGATATCTATGGGTAATTTGTTGTAGAAGCGTATACATACATATGCCCCATGTGCCTCGTGGTCCAGTCCATTTTACTGATCTTATGGTCCACCTATCGTCATTATTCCTGACCACATGACCTGCTCATTTCCATTTTCTTTGTAGTGAGAAAGTTAAGGCGTCCGTAACTTTTGTTTTCTTGCGAATAGTCGCATTCTTTATCCTGTCTTTTAATTTTATACCTAGGCAGCTTCTCTCTCATACTTTTCTGTGTAGTCCTGATTTTGTTTCTGGTTTTGAAATCGAAGTTCCATGTAAGGTAAGACATGGAAGTGTTACTGAATCCATTACTATTTTCTTAGACGGCAGCATAAATTGCGATTTAAATATTTCTTTGTGAACTCAGTATTTCTTTCATGTGATCGATATTTTTTTGTGGACATTTTCTATGTTATAAGAATTGTTTGTCTAGATAGACGTACCTTTGTACATATTCGACAGGGATGTTATTTACCCGTATTGAGGGCTGCGTGATGATTAGCCATAACTTTCATTTTATCGTGGTTCATCTCCAGTCCAACTTTTGCACTGGCCTGATGCAGGTAGTTTATCATGTTATTTAATTGTTGTTAATTTTCCGAGAATAGGACAATGTCGTCGGCGAATCCACGGTGGCTTAGAAAACTTCCATTTATGTTTATACCCTTTTTAAACCATGGTAAGTTTCGCATTATGTGTTGTACCGTGGACTGTTTAGCTAAAATCGGGTCGCCTTGTCTCAAGCCTTGGTTAATGCTGATTTTTGTTCCTGTTCTGTCTGATTTAACTCGACTTGAGCTATTAGCGTAGATGCTTTGTAGGACATTTATGTATTTGCTATTTATATTTTGTGTTCTCAGTTCATCCCAGATATTGAATGATATTGAGTCAAAAGCTTTTTTGTAGTCGATGAATGAAATATATAATGGTTTGCGAAATTCTAAAATAATAATTGTATTCTTTTCTATAATTGATCGACTACATGAATGTGGTCCACTGTACTGAAACTACTTCTGAATCCGGCTTGCTCTATCGGCTAGTGTAACTCCAAATCTGAGGTTATTCTTGCAAGCAGACAAGAGGCGAATACTTTGTAGAGACAGGGCATGAGGCAAATTAGGTGATAGTTCCCTATGTCTGCTGGGTCACCTTTTTTATGTAGCAAGATGATTTTAGATTCCGTCCATTGATGTGGCACTTCTTCTTCGTCTAATATTTTATTCCATAGTAGCGTTTTATTCAATAGGTGTCAGTAGTAGAGTCTTAGCGAACTTGATACTTTTATTTGAAATCCCGTCAGGTAGCGGGTGTTTTTCTGACTTTAACTTTATGATTCGTTTCAGGATTTCAGGTTCTATGAACTCTTGAACTGGGTGGGTAACACTAAATACATAAACAACACCTGTTCGTGTGTAATGCATCTGGTTTGCTGTAAAGTTTTTCATAAAAGTCTGTAGCTATATTTATAATCTCCAATCGGGACTTACATTTAAAAGTGCCAGACTCAAGTGATGAAATCCAGTTTTGTTGTTCCGTTCAATACTTTATACGCTTTTTTGGCGGACCTAGATTTTTAAGGTAACTTTGTATGATGTTTGTGACGTGCACTATACCGGGCACAATTCTATATATATATATATATTGTATAGTAAAATAAGAAATCGCGGTACTTAGCAGAAATACTTAGCATATCATTTTCATTCTATAGTTGCGAAAAATGCCAAAAGTTAGTTTTCTTAGCCAAGTATAGAATTTGAAACACATGACATTACTTGGTTAAGTAAATAGATACGGGTACGGTCACTGACATAAATCCCTTAACATTCTCAGTTCTTCAAATCGTTTGCACACTTTTGTTCTGTATGGAATCAATTATTTTTGTTGATCTTAATAAATTTGAATTCGTTCCTGATAATTTAGCTACGACAATGATCACCGAAATGTGAAATTTAAAAAGTATAACTGATTTGAAAATCTGAGTATATTAAGCCACTTACGTTACTGACACCCATATCTATAGACATTAGACAGACTATACGCACTATGTGTGCATGATGCCAGTGTTCGATTAGTTTTTTCAAAAGCTGTAAATTCGTGCATACGCGTGCGTACTACAATTTACTTACCCTGGGTAGATAATTTGTTGCGCGTTGCTCTATCTAAACCAGTTATTCATCTAGGCGCTGTGGTCTGTCTCGGGGGGTTCTCACTGTGCCGCCACACTGCTTGCAGTGACTGTAGTTATATGTGAAAATGACATTTTTGTAGATACGAATCGATCGCGTGATATTGTGTCTAAAGGTTTCGCCACATAGCCGACGCAGCGTGATCGGAGCGCGACAGTGACGCGGTTTCGGGAGTTGTAATGTACTGAAAAATACGGGAGACGCCACACAGCGCAGCCCCGCTCGGCGCGACGGCAAATATCACGACCGAGCGTAGCCGAGCGCTTCCGTCGCGCTCCCATCGCGTTCCGCCGGCTTTTTGACTTAACGTTTAGCTTGAGGTGAACGTTTATATGTATAAGTAAACATGTCAAGTTTTATTTTGTAGATATAAATATTTATATCTATGATATAATTCATTGGCTATGATTTTGTTTGTAAATCAAATTCAATTATATTGATAGTAAAGTTTAAATTGCAATATAAATATGGAAGTAGTTGATAGTGTACTAATAGTATGCGCGCTGAAACAAAACAAAATTAAGTATTAACCGCAAAAATTGTTATGGAATTCTCATGTAAGTGAATAACTGTTATTCTAATGAGAATAACGGTATCTGAAACCATCCTCAAACCCTATATGGAATATAGGGGTCGAAAACCCAACCAGTCGTTGTTGTATAATCTTATTCTGCACTAGCCGTTACCCGTGGCTACGCACGTGCATTAATTTGGCATAAGTAAGTCGGTATTTTTGGGATAGCACAGATCCAGTATATTGTTTGAAAACCTAAGACACTTACATACTTAATTACTTCTCAAGTCAATCTCAAGTCTTAAATTGTTGTCTCATATGTGACACCTCTCTCTTACAAATCAGATCTTTCACTCTTTATTTAAATATGATTTACATGAAGGGCCGACCGCGATCGACCACTTACCCACCAGAAGAGTGACAGTGACGGAATTACTTTACAAATGTATAATGAGAGACGCATATATTTTCTAAAAAAACTATAAAAAAAACGCAGTCACGCCTATATTCCCGAAGCAGGGGTGGCAGAGGTGTACTGAGTACACCCACGTTTCGCCGACGATGTTAGGTCCCATATAATAGGGGCGAGCCTATTGTCATATACCGGGCACAATTCCAGACTCCGGAATGTACTGGAAAGTTTTAGTTTGAAAAACTACACTTGTACCCAGGACCTCGTGCTCACAAAGCGATGCGCTTTGCCACTAGACCAACGAGGCAGTCGAGCTAAAAAACTACACTTTGAAATAAAAAAGTGATTTACAAGAAATTTGCTACAACTATTCTCTGTTTAAAAGTAAATTCTATTAACTAGTTCTTAAACGTTTCGCGTTGGAATTAGAAAATTTAAAGCAATAGAGATGACATTAGATTTTTTTTCTATCGAGAAATTTTCGTTTTTCGTGTATTACTTATATCAGATTCTAAAATAAGGAGTCAAAAATAATATTTCGCATTATTTAGTCTCTAATCCATATACCACTTAAAGTACGTGGAGTACAAAACACGTTTACTATCGCCATAGCCCCTTAATATAAATCATCTAGCATAAAGTCTTCACTAGAGTCCTATCAAAAAGTTCACAGATCCCACATAAATAGTCATTTGTACTATATCCTTTATCATCGCATTATAAGCAGTGAATACGTACAAAGTTCCAAAAGGTTCTTCCCTTTTATAAATTATTTTTTAATGATTGCAGAGATCTTCTTCTTCTTCTTCAAGTTATGGCTTCACACTAATTATAAGTGAATTTTGCCAGTGTCCAGTGAGATATATAATCTTGTTCGTTTAAATTAATTCGACTCTCCGATGAATTTGATGACAACGATGATAATGAATTTAATGAAGTACCCCACCCTGGATAGTAAAGCGGTGGATACTTTACATATCAATTGCAACGGCCGTTTTGAGGGCAGTCGAAAACGCACGTTTTATCACTTGGTTACGCACATATAAGAACACATAATATGTAATATTCCACCAACATTACCCATTATTAGTCGAAATAACACAAGTTTTGGAAATTAAAACAAATTGACAACATCACTCTTCGACTTTCCAAAACTCCATTGCAGAGATCATACATACCTATTGATAATTGTTTTTTTTCACGACATACGTAGCATTTAATTAAAAAAATAATGATGTTATCTTTAAACTGGTTTTTTTAAACACTGGCATCACAAATGCTTTTTATTCACCTTAACGTGAAGGTCAATGTTTCTTTTTATATATTACATATTTTCTCTGCACTTCCTGCTCCTTTCGCTTTTTTTCCTTTAATATCACGCCGGATTCCTTGCGGAGTAAGCAAATAGTACAATTTCAGCCTCGTGCCCTACAAGTCTTTCGCGAACGCATCCAATCATAAAAATCCGTTAATCTTAGCCGCCGCCGACTACGAACTTAACTCCCCTCCTATCAGCCGCTACCGCCGTCCGCGGCATGTTCTCACCGACCCTCGATGCCCTAACGTCCCTTCTTTCGGATACAGATACCGCACACAGGATCAGACACCGACCTCGCTAAATATACTTACATAAATCTCAAAACTAACTCTGGTACTATTGTTACCCGAAGAGTTAGTTACCGTACCGTTAGTTTAATACAATAAAATGGCGAAACATTGTCAGGATAAAGACCGTCCCGCTCTCCCAGTGTACGAGTAGTCATTAAACTCTCAGCAACAAAGTGAAAAAGTTTCCGACACTCGCCACTTAACAAGTGCCAAAACATTATTTTCTTATTGCTTTATATATTCAAGTCGCGGGCTAGAATAATATAGCGAAAGTTCCCAACGAAATAATGCAACAGTAAAATTATACAATACTAGCTAGTAATAACTAGCTGTGCCCCGTGGCTTCGCCCGCCCGCGTTGTTACTTTATTTTCGCTTGGCTTTCTTTCTGACCTTTTTCTTTTTTCTCGGCTCGATCGAAGCGGGATGTTATTCTTAACCTTTCTCAAGAATTGGCCTATCATATACAAAAGGATTTTTTCAAGTCCGACTGATCGTTTGGAACAACCAAAAATAGGCACGTTCAAACAAAAAAAACGAGCGAGCCTTGCAGTAGTCGCATATGATGTGTAACATCTGACATGTTATCCTACTATGAAATTGAGATGAATCATTGGTCAAATCAAATAGCGCGCGCTTCCCCGGTTCCACCGCGCGCGCACATTGGTCAAATCAAATAGCGCGCGCTTCCCCGGTTCTACCGCGCTCGCTCATTGGTCAAATCAAATAGCGCGCGCTTCCCCGGTTTCTATGTGTCCCTTTTCCAAAATCACTCCCACAAAAAATATCCAGCAACCGAGAGGAAAGATGTTACACATAAAAAAATCAACCTCTTTAGGTAAATTATATTAGTATATAAATGTGCAATAGCACACACAAAGCACAATATGCTGTCTTTATTGTCTCCTAAATGAGTATGTATAATCCTTACACCAAACGGACGATTTAGCGCAGTGGTTAAGAGCTTAAGCCGCTCTGCCCACTGCGTCCAATAGTCGCAGGTTCGAGTTCCGCACGGTACAAATCTTTGTGTGATCCACAATTATTTGTTCCGGTCTGGGTATTTTTGTATTTGAATTTTCATGTTAGTAAATGCACCCATGACACAGGAATAAATCCTAGTGTGGAGCTACGGTTTTTAAGGAGAAATAACATAAAATTAAGAAAAAAATTAAATATAGATATTTGTTAAGTTTTTGGAGAAATTAGCTGTTTTTCTGATTCAAATACGTAATAATAAAAGAAAAATCCATCATATATTTCCCAAGGAGGTGGGAGAGATTTATCATGTACACCCATTTTTCGATAATGATGTTAGATTCCAATGTGCCTGGGACAAGCTTAATACCATCACATCCAAGACATCCATGCGCATCCGAACTCATACTGAGATTTTTTCTATTGAAAAATTACTCCTACCGACTCCTCCTAATTACCGACTTAAGTTTTGGACCCTGCTAGGATCAACTGCTTCTTCTTTCCGTGTCAATGATTCATATTTGTCCCGCTCAGAGAGTGGCTAGCTTAATTGCGCAATTTGTTGCCACGCTCAGCTCTTCCCTGGTACAGGTGATGGGGGCACAAGGTACAACTGTTAAAAACGCAGAAACGGTGCAGTACGCTATATTATTGTTATTAACTCGCCGCAATGTGAAAGTGGAAGGATGCAGGTACCGGGGAAGACCTAGACTATCTTACCACGACCAAATAAACCGAGTCTTATCTGATGGAAAAGTCAAGAGTCTCCGTAGCCGGCGAGCGTGTATGAGACGAACTATGAGAGTCGAGGAAGCCAGAGAGGTATGTAAGGAAAGAACCTGTTGGAACTCTGTACTCTCTGCCTACCCCGCAAGGGATCTGGCGTGAGGTTATAGATAGATAGATAGAACTCGCCGCATATACCATACATAGCGCAATACAAGCAATTCTCAGCAACAACATAGCTTGTACGAATCTAAATAACCCCGTCACGAAGTGTTGTAGCTTTTAACCGTAATTAGGGCGCATTAGAGGACCGCACTAGAAAAATCCGGGGGCGCCGAGTTCGTAAATACTCCGGTAAATGTACATTTTACCCACAAACTAAAACTTTTGAAGTGATTTCACGTATATAAGGGAGCAAGGATTTTTTTAACCAAACCCAATTGGAATTATTCCTGTGTCGTTAGGCGGAAAAAATTGTGGGTCACACAAAAATTTCTCTCGTGCTCGTCGGGATCGAATCGAACGAAATCGAACTGTTCGAAGCGGTGGGTGGAGGGGCTTAACCACCGGACCAAGCCGTCTGTCAATATGGCTGGCGTGATGATATTACAAGAGACAAAGCTCAAACGCTTCCCTAGCTTTATATATTTGAAGCTAGCCGTTAGCCGTAGATGTTACTCACATTCAATTTTTTAGACATCAAAAAATCAAAATCTAATTACATGAGCGAACGCCATATAAATAAATTACGTGTCAAGCCACATAAAAAATCTGTTTTTCATAATAATTTAATGGCCATGACACACAAAATATATAATCAACTAACCAACAAATTACTTGAAATGAAACTTTATTCGATATTCTCGTAAAAAACACGCCAAATGAATACTTTAATGAACAGTCTTTAATGTGATCTTGACCATGGTTAACTAATAATTTCGATCTATTTTGTGTATACTACAACTATAACGTTAAGACCAATGAGATTGACATAAAAAGTTTTAATTTATAATAATAATTAATAACTTATTTATTTAATGAAAAACATTACAAAGTTTAAAGTTACATAACTAGGTATGGCTTTTATATGTAGCATTACATTTTGAGCAAACTGAGTCTGCACTAGGTTTGAAACTTGTATTGCAGGTATCAGCTCTTCCAAATTTTAATTTATCAAATCAAACTGAGTCATTTCTCGAGTAGGTAGTATTAAAGAATAATGTACATATTATATCGTAAAAAGTGTGTAGTGTGGCCTCTCTGTGAGTTATGCGTGAATGAGTGGGTAAGTGTGAGAGGATGTGTATGTCATTTTAATATAAATCAAGAACAGCAACCAATGGAAAAGGGAAGATTGTAAAAGAAAATATTATGAGTTGTTCGGTTTGTTCATAATTTAGTGTTTTTAAATAATTTACTAATTTTAATTTGCATGCTAGTGTGTCGAGCAGGGTAGCGTACCTGATACTCATAATATCCAAAAGATATTCGCTGAAGGTCATACAGGTCTACGCACCGACCTCGTCATACTCAGATGATGAGGTCGAAGTTATGTATGAGGACATTAGTAGAGCCATACATACTTCCAAAGCACACTTTACAGTAGTTATGGGTGACTTCAATGCGCGACTGGGCAAATGGGGCGATGATGAGTTGAGAGTGGGGCAATTTGGATATGGGCAGCGCAACCCCAGGGGTCAGAGGCTGGCCGTATTTCTGGAGAAGGAGGGACTCTTTATGATGAACTCTTTCTTCCAGAAGCCGTCTCATAGGAAATGGACCTGGATGAGCCCTGATGGTTTCACAAAAAATGAGATAGACTTCATCATGAGCACCAAGCGACAAATATTTAATGATGTCTCCGTGATTCACAGGGTAAAAACCGGCAGTGATCACCGAATGGTCAGAGGCACATTAAATATTAATGTCAAAATGGAAAGATCGCGTCTGATGAAGTCTACGCTCCGACCTTCTAATGCACATATCCAAAACCCCGAGAACTTTCAACTCGAATTGTCAAACCGCTTCGAATTGCTAGACTGTCCATACGGTCGGGTCCAAGCATTTTAAGCCCCATCGTAAAAATAGGCCTCAAAAGCTATCTGACTACACCCGAAACCTTATGGCTGAGCGACGTACCATGACACTCCAAACCTCCGATGATGCTAAGTCCTATAGGCAGCTCAATGGACAGATATTGAAGTCCTTGCGACACGATTTACGGTCCTTCAATACAAGACGTATTGAGGAGACCATAGAGCAGAACAAGGGCTTCAAAGTGTTCGCAAGAGACGCGTCTATCGGGCAAAGCCAGTTGACGAAGCTGAAGACGGAGGACCGAAACGTCGAATAGGTCAGAGGTGCTCAGGGAGATAGAGAGGTTCTATGGGCAGTTGTATACCTCAGTAGCTGAACCTGTTGTTAACTTGGTAAAAGACCCAAGAGCCAAGCTAACCCGACACTACTCTGAAGATATCCCGGACATCAGCCTGTACGAGATTAGGATGGCTCTCAAACAACTTAAAAACAACAAAGCGCCGGGTGAAGACGGAATTACCGCAGAGCTTCTGAAAGCAGGTGGATCGCCGGTACTTAAAGTCCTTCAGAGGCTATTTAATTCCGTCTTGCTCGAAGGAAAAACGCCGGAAGCATGGAACAGAGGTGTGGTGGTACTCTTTTTTAAAGAAAGGTGATAACACTTTATTAAAGAACTATAGGCCCATCACACTGCTGAGCCATGTTTACAAGTTGTTTTCGAGAGTCATCACGAATCGTCTCGAACGCAGGCTTGATGATTTCCAGCCTCCCGAGCAAGCCGGTTTCCGGAAAGGCTTTAGTACCATAGACCACATACATACGCTGCGGCAGATTATACAAAAGATTGAGGAGTATAATCGGCCACTATGCTTGGCGTTTGTGGACTATGAGAAAGCCTTCGATTCGATCGAGACTTGGGTGGTTCTTAGTTCTCTCCAGCGATGCCGCATTGACTATCGGTACATCGAAGTGCTTGTATAATAACGCCACCATGTCAGTCCGAGTACAAGGGCAGTGCACGAAGGCGATCTCCATAAAAAGAGGAGTAAGACAGGGAGACGTCATTTCTCCGAAACTGTTTACGACCACCATAGAGGACGCCTTCAAGCTTTCGGAATGGCGAGGACTTGGCATTAACATCAATGGCGAATACATCACTCACCTTCGATTTGCCGACGATATTGTGGTCATGGCGGAGTCGCTGGAAGATCTAAGACGAATGCGCGGCGACCTCAACAGAGTATCCCAACAAGTGGGTCTTAAAATGAACATGGACAAAACGAAAATAATGTTTAACGTCCATGTCGTACCCACCGCACTCACCGTTGGGAACTCTACTCTTGAAGTTGTCGACGAATACATTACGAATACCTGGGACAGGTAGTCCGGTTAGGTAGGTCCAACTTTGAGAGAGAGATCAATCGACGAATCCAACTCGGCTGGGCAGCGTTCGGAAAACTGCGCAACATCTTCTCATCCAAAATACCTCAGTGCCTAAAGACTAAAGGTTTTAGTCAATGTGTGTCACCAGTGATGATATAGGGATCAGAGACGTGGTCTCTTACTATAGGTCTCATAAAAAAGCTCAGAGTTGCTCAGCGAGCTATGGAGAGAGCTATGCTCGGCGTTTCTCTACGTGATCGAATCAGGAATGAGGAGATTCGTAGAAGAACCAAGGTCACCGACATAGCCCTTAAGATTAGCAAGCTGAAGTGGCAATGGGCGGGCCACATAGCGCGAAGATCGGACGGGCGTTGGGGCAGAAAAATTCTAGAGTGAAGACCACGTATTGGCAAGCGCAGCGTGGGACGACCGCCTGCCAGATGGACCGACGATCTTGTGAAACTGGCAGGAAGTCGTTGGATGCAGGTGGCATCGGACCGGTTACGCTGGAAAGCGATTGGGGAGGCCTATGTTCAGCAGTGGACAAGTATAGGCTGAGATGATGATGATGATGATGAATTTGCATGCTCTAGTAGCAAGTGTGTAGATTATTATTAGATAGAGAATTCAGAATTTTGTTCAGCTTGTTGTACACGATTGGGCCGAGGAAACAGAAATATTTTTTTTGGATAAGAGTGTTTAAATAAAACATGAGTTGTGCAGATTCTACCCTTTTGTCGAGTATTATTAGCCAGTGATTTATCGAAATATAAAGTAGAATGTTGATTTAGGACAGCGTTTAAGATAAATAGTTAACGAACTGAAAGAACATCACACGACTGATATAGTCCAAAGGTGGGGTATAGTATCGGACGAAATGTACTTACTTTAAGTATTGCTCGTTTAGCAACCTCTAGAGATTTGATTATCGATTTCGAGGTGCCACCCCAAAGAGTTATACAGTAAGCTAACAGTGATTGTACTAATACTAATTGCATGATAAACTTCCTTTATTACTTTTGAGTCTGCAACATATCTTAAGTTTTTAAATACAAACATAAGCTTTCTAAGCCTGGACGCAGTCATATTAATATGTGACCTAAAAGAGAGGTTGCTATCCAGCTCTATTCTAAGATACTTGAAAGATTTCGTTCTATTCAGTGATTGACAAGAACACATTAGATGATTACTACAACCGTGGGCAGTAATTTTGAAATGCGAGGAGGAAGGCAAGTTAAAATTTCGTATAGTAAATTCAATAAATTGTGATTTACCGATATTAAAAGTCAGCACGTTATCTAGCAACTACTGGCTTACAATATTCAGTCCAGTTTGAGCTGATTTATAAACAACCTCCCATGAGTTCCCTGAGAACAATAAGGCTGTATCATCTGCGTACGATATAATCAAGCAATTTAAAAGTCCAAGATCACATAGATCATTGATGTAAAGAAGAAAAAGGGTTGGCCCTATTATACTGCCCTGGGGTACACCGTACGTGATAGGCTGCTCACCGTTTAAGTAGTCATCTATTTTTACCCTCTGTGAACGATTTGAGAGATAGTCTTTAAACCGTTTCAATTTCGTGCCCCTTATTCTTACTCTTTCCAGTTTCAGTAATAGGTGTGAGATTGAAAATGTATCAAACGCCATGGTTAGGTCTAAAAAGATGCCAATAGTTTTCTTCCCCACATCAATGCTTGCCGCCACATAATTGACAAGTTCAACGAACGCCGAGTTTGTCGATATTTTTGAGTGAAACCCGAATTGTTGCGTAGAAAGTATAAATATTCTCATGTAATTATTAAATTCGACGATGTTTCAATTTTATTTAATGTATAGATTTTATCACTCTGACTTTATTTGTATGCTTGTAGAGCAAAACATGGATAGGACTACTTTTTTTACCAACCACAAACTTATGTACCTATGTTTGCAAATAAACCTCTGATTCTGATTCTGATTAATAACTTATTCTGCAGTAACCCTGCGGGGATACTTATAAATTGTCAGTGTACATTTTTTTTATTTAATCGTACTACTAATCTACCACCGAATCGGCACTCGGCCTCCACTCAGAAGATCCAGCGAGAAACTCAGTGGCCTTCTCTTTTTTTATTTCATTCTTTTACTTTTTTTATCATATTGTGTGAGCACAATGTTTACAATTCAATAGTTAAGATCTAGCTCGTGTGATACCTTACGATCGCGATATGAGACTAATGATGTTATGTTTTAAGAGTAAGTGTCTAAAGGACTCCACATAGACCAGTCTCTACAAGCAACGCCTGTTCACGAGTATGACTACTGAAACAGCCATCATACATATATAATCTATTTATATCATCACGCCAGATCCCTTGCAGGGTAGGCAGAGAGTACAGAGTTCCAACAGGTTCTTTCCTAACCTACCTCTCTGGCTTCCTGCACTTTCATAGTTCGTCTCATACACGGTCGCCGGTTAATGTTAAGATGTTTTATCGTTGTCTAGTAGCGCATATAATGGCTGGCAGCCACGAGATTCTCGGTTTAAATCCTAGGCGGGATACAGTGAAAAATTTGGTCAATAGAAAAAAATTCAATAGTATTCCGGAATTTAGAATCGTTTATGGTACAATGGCAATAGCCACGCCACCTATCTGGTACGTTGGGACTTTAACATCATTACTAGAAATAGAGTGATATATCGATGAAGCTAGTATGCTTCTACCACCCCTCTAAATAAAGATATCTGTCTATATCATCACGCCTGATTCTTTGCGGGGTAGGTAGAAGAGAAAGTACAGAGTTCCAACAGGATATTTTCTTACAGGCTTCAAATATGTGATCATATTTATTTATCTTTTTAATTTTTGGTCAACTATTTCGTCGTTTCATAACGCAGAAAACTGCATGAAATCAAATCCAGCAACATTAGCTAGTATTCGTCATAATCCGCTTACGGCTAATACACAGGGTGTGGTTTTTGCAGCTCACGATCGCAGCGGCCGACGTCAGATTTGCATAATTCCACCGTTGGGCAAAAAGCGAATTTGCGTTGCGAGTTGCCAGCCAAATTGACAGCTTGAGAGCTTAATTCGTAGAGAAAATCACTGCAACGTTTGCGTTTTTTAATGAGCAAGCGCATTCTTCTGTGGTATTAGAGTGAATTAGATTTTAAAATGTTTTGAATTAAACAAATGTTATGCCGTTTGATTCATATTGATATAGTTTCGAATGTAGGGTCATCAGTTTAGTAGGGCCTATAAAATCGTTCTTTTTATTATCATTATCAGTCTATAGCAGTCAACTACTAGACAAAAGCATTAATAAAGTACACCAGCACGTATAATCCTAAATGATTCTCTTTCTTCTTGGTAATCCAATTCCTGCCGGATATCCTGCGAGCATACTTCTAGCATAAAAAGTTTGCATCTTACCTATTTAATTCTACATTGTAGACACATTATTCCAAATGTCTCTGCCCCCCCCCCCCCCTTCTTTGGGAACAGCAATGCTACGGTCATACATACATACGTATTACGTATGTTAAAGACTATAATATGACAGTTTCAAGTAACACTTGGCTAGCAAGTTTTGCGTCCTGTTTTAATATCGAATCTGAAATTGTATTCCAATACTTATGATACATTTCTATTAAACCAACACTGTCATGGCAGTTTCCCACAACGTGCCAAAAGTGTACTGTGGACACCCACGTTCCTCCATATTAGGTCCTAATGCAATAGGGAAGAGCCTATTGAACTTGGAACTGCAACTGAGTTTTCATTTTCTATAAAAAATGAGGTCACACAAATTCAACATATTAGGTGACCTGAGATTTGAACCAAGAACCTCGTGATCATCAACCATCGAGGCAGCGATACCGTAAAACCAAAGTAATACTATGTTCAATCTTACTGAATCCCAAGCAATTGAAATAAACCTGGCATTAACATAAGAAATATCTTCACATTTATTCACCTAAACACCTTCATTTCGATAGAATGAGTTTTCTAACCGCCGTGTCATTTGGTGCCCCTTGGATCGATACTGCCTCCATTGCCCCCCAAATACCCCTCCAGGTGCCCGTCAGATAAGCAATATCTTCGCACCTGCTGTCGCGTCAAAAGTTCATTGCCAGTAATAAAATTGAGCGATAGAAACGGTACGCTGTAATTTCAGAGTTTTTCTTTTCGTTTGTCCCTTTTAAGGGACATTTTTATTGTTTCCAAAATGCTTATTTTCAATTTAACACATTTTTTTTTGCACTTGCCACTATTACAGACTCTTACCATAATGCATCGCGCATTAACTACGTTTGTATTTAGCAAATATCACCCCACAAAGGGTCAAAGGCCTCATTACCCTAAATTCATTTCCGCTTGTGTGTACTAATTGTACTCATAAAATTTAAGGCAACGTTATTGACATCAGACAGATTGGGCATTATTTAGAGCTTAACAAATGTGTACTATGTATCTACCTCGCAAAGATTCTAGCGGGATAGCGAGGGAGAAAATAACAACATAAGGTATTCTATCTATCTTTATCATCACGCCAGTTTCCTTGCGGGGTAGGTGAAGGGGAAGGAGTTCTCTCTTGCTTCCTCCACTCTCATAGTTCGTCTCATACACGCAAGATGTTGATAAAATCATTAATCGATATGATTGTAATCTTCAACAAATTTGTGAATTGTAATACATAATTCGTGTTTCTGGTCTGTTACTGTTGTCCATACTTACTTCATCATCATCATACTTCATTATCAGCCGAAAGACGTCTACTACCCTGACCTGGTAAAGGTTTCACGTTAAAGCTGGATGCTTCTCTAAGCACAAAGCCGGTCGTCATGGCGAACTCAGAACCTTTAACCTGCGTTACTTACTGATAAATAAATTTAAATATTCGCTTACCGCTTTTCAGTTTTAAAAGTCTTTCAGCTCCACAAATAGTACTCTCAGTATATTGTGAAAAGAAATTGTAAAAATATTCACAATAATATTTTAAACGTAGTCGCCTCAAGAGCTTCAGTCCCTTTCATAAGTTTAACCGATACTGTCACCTATCACAATAGTAAGGTCCTCGTGTTTGAAGTTTAAGGAGCTTCGCAACTTTAGCGCGACACGAAGGAATTATTTTGTCATTTTACGACAGCTGTTAGTAAACGAGGGGTGAATTTTGATAACAAACTTATGTTGGTACATTATTTATGGCGTGTTACAATATTTAACTTAAGGATAGATTTGCTTACTGTCAGTAGAATTTTGATAGATTTTCCATACAAAATATGTCAAAATTCTATCCGGAATAGGCAAATCTATTCTTGAGTTAACTATTGAAACCGGCTGTTAGTGGCCAATCAGTTACCAGACTGGTTTTTACGCGAAGTAGCGATACTTTTACATTCAGAAAAGTGGATGTACAGGTTGGAAAAAAACTTTCTCGTAAGATCCAATATGTACGTTCACAAATTTAAATTGAAGTAAAAATTCGCTACATAGTGATCCTGGCTGTTTACTTGAACTGATGAATTATTAATACTCATGCTTATCAGTGATACCATAGAATTACAGGATAGATTTTGAAATATTCTTTTATATTTTTTAAATTTAAAAGAATATTTCCACTAAATGTTGAAGCTAATAAGTCATTTTGATCACTTTTCATTTTACAAAATTTAAGTTTGATAGCATTGTACATTAGGCAATGAATTGCTTTTAAATTATCATTTACATAATTTCACTATAAAGTTTCATTTTCAGGGTTGTCAAATAAAACGCCAAAAGTTATTATAAATCAGATTGCTTTAATTTATTTTAGTTTTATACAAATCGAATACTACTTACGATAGTCAATTTTAACGAATAAACATTTTACCCGTTGTGTTTATTTTACAAATTTACCTTTGTATTTTATTCTTTAATTTTTTTTTCATCTATTATAAAAACCTCCATAGGGGCTTTTCATTATAAACTTACATTACACTCGGCTGTATTTAATCAACTCACTGCAGTCGTATTTCTTTTTATTTTAATTAATTATTCCGTGTATGGTTAAGCCACAGGAACACAATGTGGAGTGTGACGTAATAAAATAATTGCAGAAATATACGTGAAAAGCTCGATTGTAGGAAATAATGCTCGGTCAATGGATTTTGTATTTAAAATTGAAAATTGGGTTTAGCTTACCAGTGCATGTAATCAAGTGGACTTTCTAACGCTAATATGTACGCTGTATGAGGATGACATTTTGCAATAAAAGTCACTTGAGCGGAACTATGCGTTATCCATTGCGACAAGAGAATAGAATCAAAACGCTTGTTTAAACATGTTGCAAAAATACATATCGCACCTCCGCTCAAATAGCGTCATAACTCAAAAATAGTATTTTTTGTTCCAAAATATTAGGGTTAGAGACTTTGGGACATTTTGCCAGAGTATGGTATAGATGGCACTCTGTTGCGAGCCGTCCAGTCCACTTATGTGGAGTGCAAGGCATGCGTACGGGTGGGTGGTAACCAGTCACCCTGGTTTGACGTTAAAATCGGCGTCAAGCAGGGTTGCGTGTTGTCCGCTAGACTGTTTATAATATATCTGGACAAAAGTCTTCAAAGACTGAAAGCGATGAATGAAGGTGTACAAATGGGTGACTTAGTGGTAAACCATCTACTTTATGCAGATGACGCGGTTTTAATAGCGCCAACAGCCACTGATCTGCAAACACTAGTCACAGTTATGAAAGGCGACGGCATGATCAATGGCTTACACTTGAATGTGAAGAAAACCAAGATTATGGTTTTTGAAAGGGAAGAAACGAGAACGAATGTAAGGATTGTGGTTGGTAACGATGTGCTGGAGCAAGTGAATGAGTTTGTATATCTTGGATGCGCCTTCAGTAAGGATGGGAAATACACCGCTGACATAGAGAGAAGAGTGAGTGCAGGGAACAGAGTGAATGGTGCGATGGGAAAGCTACTCGGGAGCCGGCACTTAAGCCATAAGGCGCAGCTGGCCATACATAACGGAGTTCTTGTCCCAACGCTGTTATATGGTAGCTAGAGCTGGGTATGTAAGAAGGAGAATGAAAGTAGGATAAATGCGGTAGATATGCGAGCTCTGCGGAAGATGTGCGGAGTGAAGCTGACCGACCGCATTAGCAACAGCATAGTAAGACAGCGAGTAGGTATGAAAGATAGTATCGGTGTAAAGATGAGAAAGGGCATACTCCGTTGGTTCGGGCCAGAGGAAAAAATGACCAAACAGATATACAATGTGAAAGTGGAAGGATGCAGGTACCGGGGAAGATCTAGACTATCTTACCACGACTAAATAAACCGAGTCTTATCTGATGGAAAAGTCAAGAGTCTCCGTAACCGGCGAGCGTGTATGAGACGAACTATGAGAGTCGAGGAAGCCAGAGAGGTATGTAAGGAAAGAACCTGTTGGAACTCTGTACTCTCTGCCTACCCCGCAAGGGATCTGGCGTGAGGTTATAGATAGATAGATAGATATTAGGGTCCTGACTAAAAATGTTTTCAAAACATGTGCGTATTAAAAATTAATTATCACTCTCTTCATCGGTGAAGGAAAACATCGTGAAAAAATCTAAGCCTAAGAGTTTCTCGAAGGTGTGTGAATTTCGCCAACCCGCACTGAGCGAGCGTGGAAACCTATGGCCTAAACCCACTCAGTTTGAGAGGAGGCCCGAGCCCAACGGTGGGACAGTTTCTTAACAGGGCTAATATTATTATATATTATTTATTATATAAAACGGCATATCATACTCTCGGCCATTTTGTTACGGCGTTTTGAGGCGATTTCGCGTGTTTCCGGAACTTGTAGGTTAAGTAACTTGAAATGATATGAATGAAACAATTTTGGGCTTTGACACCAATTAAGTGGAGGTGCAATATTCAGATCAGTATGTTTTAATAATTATTATTTTTTCGAATCCCGACCATAAGAGCCAAACGTCAATGCTATTTTTCCACAATATAAATTTACTCAAAATCAATCAGTCAATAGAAATCCCTTGTTTATTTGCTTAAACTCTGCTCTTTGTAACAAACTATGTTGATATAAACATGTTCATAGTAATCATGTTCTTTCATGAAAATTAGTGATTTTTTAAATATGTTATTTTTCTTTGTGAGGCGCTCGTAGCAATGTGCGACCGCGGTGTTCTTACCGATTACCAAGTTTAAGCAGCGTTCGACTCGCATGGCCCGAGATGGGTGGCCGTTTGTGGCATTTTCATATTCGAGCGTCTCCGTGCTTCGGAAGGCACGTTAAGCCGTTGGTCCCGGCTGCCACTTAGTGTGGTAGTCATTAAGCCAAGTTGGAAGCCTTAAAGGCGGCTTGATAAGTTCCAACAGCAGGCACAAACCTGTCTCCACCAATCCGCACTGGATCCGCGTGGTGGAGTATGACCTAATCTCTCTCACCTCGATTTGGGAGAGAAGGCCTTTGTCCAGCAGTGGGCAGTATAGGCTGATATTATTTTTATTATTTTTCTTTGTAAATAAATATGATAACGGAGTTATATAAAACATATGAAATAAATTTTATATTATAAAACATATGAAGTATCGTATACAATTAAGTTCACAACTGGAGAGCTAAACCCATAGGTAAACAGATGATACAAGAGTAATAAGTAAGTAACCCAACGATATATGAGTGTATGAGTAAGCTATTACACAACAGGTGTAATGTATTAGTTCCGAAAGATGTATACATTGATTAATATAGCCATTTGTGAACCGGAAAATATATCTACATAAATCGATTAAAAATGAAACATACACAACGATCGAATCTAAATCCATTAACGTATAAACAAGACCGTTACATAACAAAAACACCTAGAAAAAACAACAGTTCAATTTTACTAATATTATCTTTAATTTTGATAATTAAAGAAATGAATCTATATTTAAAAAAAAAATTATATTTTAAAATGAAATGTATAATTGAACATATAACCGTCTATTCCTCTGTTATTAAAGCTCATGTCAGACATTAACAAAGAAAATCAACCAGAATATTCCTGACGCTAGCCATGAAAAACGTTAGGGTACAGAACAAAATTAAAAAAGACCTTAGTAATTATTTAAAAAAATAAAAGAACCTTTTATGAAGTAGCAAGAAAAATAAATGGACCCTCCATTCCACGGCCGACAAATGGCTTTTAAATGAGAAAGTTATTTTGTGTATTGCCGCAGTGACGCCTTACCGCTAGAACTAAGAAATACGAGAATAGATGAAACACGAAATAGTGTTAAAACCTTAATTTATAGCGTTCAGAAGTAGAAATATACGAGTACATGAAATTCCAAAATACCTGTTTCACGATTAAAGCATTTAGTTACGGTTGTGCATGTGCTGAGCTGTTTGTATGACATACGCATATCTACTTAAAGTTCTATATAATATCCAAATAATTTCTTACCATGATAACTTACACTACACAAAAAATCACCAAAAACAATTTAAGAATTTAAAAAAGGCACCTTTCTTCCTGTGCAACTAAATGAGAACATACATCGAAATAATATCATAACATAATCTGTGCGTCAAAATTGGTTAAAATAAAAACTTTGTGTAGGTATTATATTTATTTTTTATTCAAAAATATAAAGTTAGAAACAATAATTGTTTAGGAATTTTAGAAAGTTTTTTTAACTGTATGTCATACAAACTTTAAAATTATACATAGATATACATATGTATAGTGTAAACATTATAGGATAGTGTAAAAAATGGGTCCTCGGTGTGAAATAAAATTCGGAAATACGTGAAATTCAACGTTTCTATGGAATAGGATAGTGAAACTGTCAATCTTAGATCCTTTTATTTTTGTGTTTATGAAAAACTCTAAGATTTAAAATTATAAAATAATATTATAAATTTAAATTAGTAAATAGACATAACCTATGTTTAACACACCAATTTGGAGCCTCATCTAAAATAATAATCATATGGATATTTTGACAGTATATTTTGACAGTTTCCCTCCAATCTTTAACTATTTTTAAAGTACGAATACCAATTATTGGTACTCTCGATTATTACCGAAAGGTGATATCATTTAAAACAAAAAAAAGTACTTTTCGTGTGGATGAAGTGTTAGTGTTCAGTTCATTTTGTAGGTTTAATTCTACCCGGTCCCATGCAGGCGTTATATTATTCCCGTTTTATTATACGTAGATCATTCTCTACTCGTTTTTTAATTTTATTTTTAAAATATTTTTATCAATGAACCGCTACCACGGGCCTTACAATCGATTTCACAACCTCTCATTTTTCTTTTTAAAATAAAATAAGTTTAAAATTGGCTGATAACCCGTAGCTGCGGCCCAATACAAATATTAAACCGTTAAATTACATGTTAACAAAGACTCTAGTTCGTTTTTTTTTTTATTTTTCTTTACAATAAACTTCTCAAATTCATCGTTTATCCCTAAAACCCAACTTATAACTTTAATATTTTTAAACCCTATTTTTGGCACTAACAAATCTAATTAAGTACATAAATATCAAGTAATTTTACATTTTTTCAATTTTATAATCACTTTTGAATTGAAATGTACAGTTAAATGTAAATATAGGGTTTTATACGTATTAAATAAAGTAAAATCATACTTAACAATTACAATAAATCTGCATTAAAATTAAACATCTGAAACGTTTTTCAGCACCACACTGTTTGAAATAAATTCTGTAAAGCGCAACAGTCATAATCTTGGAATAAAATAACAGGATTAAGTTCTAATAAAACTCTGCTAGTATACTTTAAGAATGCGCTGTACCCTTTTCTGCGATCAAACTAAATGCCCCAACACTCAGAAGTCATTTTTCAGTGCCTTAGAAAAAGGTACAACTTACAAAATATTTTTTTACACTTTAGTTTTTAATATAGACCCAAATGTAAAACAATGAAATTCGGAAAGAACACACAGAATGCGTATTTAAAATCTAGTTTTAATGAGCTTCCTTATTATTATTTTTTCCTTTTCTTAAATCAAGGGACACGACATTTACTAGGCTATCACGACATCTATAAGAGCGAAATTGAGGAACGGACATAGATAAAGATTTTTAAATTGTTTATTTTTTAAATAATACAACTTTTATAAAGACGCTACAGTATGTGCTAAAAGGTATTTCTAATTGAGTGATGTCACTTGACTGATAAATCGAATAGTTACATCGATTGGAAAAGTTTTATAATCGAATAATCGGAAAGTGACATAAAGACATCTTATTAGGCATAACTTCGAAGATATCTCCGAATTGCTTGATTTCCAATTACGCTTCAGTAATCGGATTATTGATATAAAGTTAATTTGAGAATCATCTAAGTTTCTCTTAAATGTATACAATATATGCCCAATAAAACTGGTTAGTATGTTACCTACTGTGAAAGATGCAATATTTTAGTCTTTTTTCCGATTTTTTCTAAAATTTATATACAAATACACATTGCGACTATCTGTATTTACATTCTATCGATATAGGTTATGTGTTGGTTAGTGATGTTAACAGCATTGTAATATTTCCACTAAGCATAACAATCTAATGTTTATGTAATCCAAGTACTAAATAATTACTATTTTTTCGGTGCTAAAGACATACTCTCATATCGATACACTATTACGTCAAATATAATTGTACACTATCGATATTTATATGAGCATTTATCGATAGGAGAGCTAACAACAGTTATATTTTATCGTTAAAACATTTTATCCAACTAGAAACTATTGATAAAACTCGTTTTCCCGTTTATTCCACACTAGTTATTTTTTTCAATCAACTTCTCTGTCGCTACTCCTATTCTATTTTTGGTTCCGTTTTAATTGTTGATTTTCTTATCAATTCCAATTCTTGTTAACAATTCCTGAAATTAATTCTCCAACATTCTTTTATAAACTTACATATTATTAAAATTTCCTATCCGTACCAAATATTCCGATTTATCGATATTTATACACATTTGCTCTGCAATTATACGTATTGACATCGATATATTGAATATCGCTAATCGATTAAGTACTAATCGAATGGAATAATCTTAATTAACCGTTAAGATAACTATGACTTGACTCTACCGATATTTGATCTAATATGTACATCACTAAAGTACCTTAAGGTTTATATCCTCTGTGATCCCTCATTTAGTTTTAAAGGATACAATTTCAAATCAGATTATCATGTAATGAAATTCCTTTTTTATCTTATGCGATTTTCGATGCAAGAAGACTTTTTCTTTCGTCAAATCCAATCAAGTTCGTTTTTGTCATATGCAAGACTTTACGTACATTTAAATAAAACTTATTAAAAGTCAATTTATTAATATAGTTTAGATATAAGTAATAATTATGTTTTTAACTAATTATTTTACGTGTTTTAATCTGTATAACATCCTAGTCAACATCACATTTTTTTTTAATTTAGCTATTAGCAATTCCGATTGCTGAACGAAAGTAACTTCAACCCGTATACAAACCATGTCAATTTTCGAATAATAATAAATTATTTGTAAACTCACACCGGAATTTTTTGATATTTATTATGTATGTTATGTATATTTTTTTAGTATAATAATATGGAAAATTAATTGTGTATCATAATTTTTGTAAGAAATTATATGTTTATTTTTACAATAATTATAATTTTTTATACACCAATCGCAATCCCCAAAAGCGTATTCACTTATCTACCGTAAGTAACTTTATAATTTAATGTCTTTTAACTTTTTGTTAAGGAGTCGTGTGCGTTTCAACCACGATTATATAATTTAATTATTCAATTTATAATTATAATTACATCGTTTGACGTTTATAATTAGTTCTCTCGTATTGTAAGCCGGGTAAACCGGTTACGTGCCCACTAGTGGGCTTATCGGGCTCATTGGACGATTATATGCGGAGCTGACAGCAGGACCGCTACAGTCGCGATGATTGTGAACAGGGTGAACACGAACAGGCAAAACCTGGGGAGGAAACTTGTATATAGAACTTATTTTTTCATTAATTACAAAAATAAACAAAATTAATATCTCTGTACTCTCTGCAAGGGATAATATAGATAGAAGATAATATTTTTGTCATCTCTGTTCCAATGCTGCGTCGTTAATAAACAAGCTATCATTAAATATAATGGTGTAAAATAAAGATTGAGTATCAATGACGGTACACATATGTAGTCAAAATTCAATGCCATTATTGAAATGTGGCATTAAAAGTGGCATGGTAGTTGATGTAGCCACTCGTTTAAAGTGTTTTTAACGCCTTGTTTAAAGTGGAACATTATGAAAATCTTTGTGGCGATATTTAAGAGAAGGTCTTGTCTAGCAATTGACGTCTTTTAGCACATGAAAATTAAAAATATATCAGATGGTCTTCTATTTCTATCGTCCATCTCAGTTATGTTAATGATTGCCAGAACACCAGACTTTTGCAACGCTACGCAAATATTTTCAATTCATTAAAATCCAACGCTCGATCGAAACGCATATAAACACAATATTAATAACATCGAGCAACTATCTATACACTTGTTTGCTATTCCAATTCACAAACGATAAGTAAATTTAACCCTTGCTACGGAAGTGAAAAGGGCTTCAGCATTCGAATCGAAATTACAGGTATTGGACGCGGGCAATCATTGAATAGCTGACCTGATTCTGTTAAGCTATATCATTGGCGTTTTCACGCTGCCTATATCAGACATTTTTATTAATTCTACAATTTGCTTTAATTTTATTTGCAGTTAACGGGTTTCATAGAAACATTTATTTACTGTAAAAAATAAAATAATTTGAAATCGTTAATGCAGGAAAGATTTTTGGTATGAGAATTTACTGCGGCACTTTAAATCCGGCTTTAACTGAAGCTAAAATATTGCAGCAATAATAACATGTCCCAATATACTAATGATATTGTAGGTGAATGATGACCTAAATAAGGATACATTGATGACCTTTTTTTAATACTCATAAAAGTTTTATTCAACATTATTCCTAAAATATGACTTAACCAAGTGTTACAGTGTGAATATCCCTTTAAAATTAAATGTATGTGCCTGCATCTTAGAAGCCAAAACGATTAACCCAAACGAAGATCTTATCTATAAATATCTATAGAAGTAATTCTCTGATACATTATTCTAAGTCTAAAGGAATAAAATATAAATAAAATTTATAGTTACCTGTCAACAACCATCGCGGCAAACTTCCAATCGCTGATCAGCTCCGCCTCTTCATCCGCCTTCTTCATCCTAGCGGTGATGAACTGGAGTTCCCTCAGTATCAGGTGCAGCTCCCTGTGGTGACTCCCAAGCCCGCCCCCCACGTCCTCCATCGTGGAGGGGCGAACGAACGAACGGCGAAAATCCGTACGGAATATTGAGCAACTGGGTTGAAAATGGTGATCACTAAGGATAATGCGTAAAAGAAAACAATGTGTAAGGTGAATTCAAATACTTTTGATAAAACAGAACATATACTTACAGATAATATCGAGGTAGTTGAATCACTAGATACAGTAAGGCACGAATTACAAGCACGTATAACAGATAAGGACGATTTAACAGATCTGGAGAACTGGGGATCTATTTATCCTAAATAACTTTAAGTGAACCTGGCTACAAAAAAAAACTGAAAAAACAAAGTACATAAAAACTATCTCAATAAAAAGGACACAAAATAGAGCATTGGTAAATAAGAAAAAAAATGCAACATAGTCGACACAAATAAAACAATTTAACGTTAACCTACTTAAAAAAAGCTTTCTTATTTCTCTCACCTCTTTTCTTTTCATCCAAACAAACATTAGTATAACTAAGCTCCTTCTCTACCATGTCTACAAGTAAGTCTTACCCAGGTCCCAGGTTTCCTGTCGAAGCAGTACTGTTGGGTGGCGGAGGTGCGTGCCTGAAATCATCATCTATATCCAGGACATTCGCCAGCAGGGACTTGGAAGAGCGTTCTTTGAGCTCCAGCTCTCTCATCCTGCTGTTCATCATTATCGTCTTCCTTGTTATTTTCTTCCCAGGCCTTGACATCCGCAGGATCCATGGCAACCATTGCAGGAATACTGTCTTTATCTGTTCAATTAAAAAAGTAGGTGTTGCTTTTATTTGAATATTGTTTGATCGTAGACTGCTTGTATCGCCGCATTTAGATAACGTTTTGAGAAAGAAGATTTCAACTGTTACAGATTATGCCAAATTTCCCTCGCCTAGTTGAAAGGGTGAGTGCAACCATATATTGTTTACGTCTAGTTTACGTCGTACGTGTAGCAGGTTACGTCTAATTTTAATTCCAGTCGAAAAAAAGAACTATTATTTCGTGCATGTGCCAAGTAGGGTAAATTCGCAACCAACCCCACTATGCTAAACCAAGTCATAGGCAGTCATAAAATTCAATCAAGAGTTCGTAACTAGCGAGTGCGTATGAGATGAGCTATGAGAGGAGAGGAAGCATCTGTGAGGGTAAAAACCTGATAGGATTCTGCACTCTCTATCTACGTAGCCAGCAGTCTGAGGTCTAAGCACAAACCATTTGATATTATGGTAACGTTGACGAGAAAGGGTGCTGTCACGTTCGTCTGTATTTAGTATTCATGGTGTGAAAAGGATAGATGTGTATCTGTCGGTATTACAATGTATTTAAAACTGATAATCCTTCCGTTGCCGTTCCGTTCCATTCTTGGATTACAATTATATTCAGCACTAATAATCATAAGTTCTTATCATGTCATGATTGAAATCTGTTTTGTGTTTAAAAAATAGATACAGCATATCAACTCCCTATGGTAAGCCCTTTAGTGTGTCGATACAAATAGAGAATGAAAGAGGAGTTGATTGTTGACTTACCCATTGTGGCATCTCGTGAATATCGGCAGTTCGGTGATGGTAATTCAGCACGACTACTGTCAGTACCACGGATGACGCTACCATGAACATGATGCAATTGAAGTACGTCCCTGGACACAGAACGTTACGTTTTATGCTTTTGTAAGAATATACTGATATTTAATCTCTTGTGTTGTTGCCCCAATCCTATTAACGAAATTCCGCTTAAACCAATTCTTATGCAACTGCTACTGATCAATGTTTTCATATTCTTGTAGTAAATATCCGAAAACTGCTTAAGGCTGTTGATGGCCGGCGATGAAAATTCAGATTTAGCGGAGTTTTGTTGGGAGAATTGGTTATCTGGATGATGGTTTGAAATACTAATAGGCAATCAGCCTATACTGTCTCCCACTGTTGGGCATCTTCATTGTATTGTCTCACAAATTGAGATAAGGGTTTCATTTTAAGAAGAATATATCTATTTGTTTGTGATGTGTTGTCAAAACATAATGAAACTTTTAATATTACTTTGGTGTAAACCATTGCAATGAACCAACAATTTTGAGCTGTATCAATTTATAATATTCGTTCTATAGATCCTCAAAAAAGACGTTCAAATAAATAAATCATTTGCTTAACTCAAAATGCAGTTAACAAACATCCAAGGAATACAACAGGCATTTATGTTACACGGGAATAAACATCTTAAATTCTTGAAGATGATAAACGAATGTCAAAATAATAAAAATGGTAAGGAGAAAATTAAGTACTTCAGCAGTTTTAATTATGATGTTGTTTAATTTAATTTTTAAAGATGATATTACATTGTTTGTTACGATGTCAGATACTAATTTACTATGACACGGAAAGTCACATTCATGCATTTAACCAACATGCAGTGCTACATTCTAATCTACATTTAGATGAGTTTCCCCATTCATGGGTAACATGAAGTTAATTAATCATTTTTATGGAAACTGTCCAGTTTAAACCATAAATCTTTACCCCAAAAAAAAACAATACTTATAAATGTTCAATTAACTTGACCTACAGTAAGCACTTAGCTAAGTGTTTGATATTTTGATTTAAAACAGTATTCGTAATAAAATAGAAAGACATACCCTTTCCGTTCTTGAAATCTGTTATTTAGTATTCATATTAGAGATCAAACGAAACATATTTCAACAAAGGAATTTATTATTATAAAAGTTAAAACATTTGAACCAAATGGAGGAACTTCGAGTATAATTTAAGTAAAACTAAACGGAATCCTTACTATACAACGTTCAAACAAATAGCCGGAGGCGGCAATTGAATTGTAAATTAATGCGTTGGAGAAAGTTTTATCTCGAAAATTCCTTTGTCAAATGTTGCCCATAAGTTCATCATTTTATCAATTACAAGAATGGTAATAGACCCAACAAACTTGGTATCCGGAGTTCACGAGATACTTGGAGGCTGGACCATCACTACCCGCATCCTCTTTGTTGCTTTAAGCTGTTGTGTAACATTAAATCCTGCTTTTAAACTACAAGCAATTAAGTATTTAGAAGCTCATTTAATTAAGGAGAGTTGTGCGTTAACTTTGCATCTTTTATCGTTTAAATTTTAATCTGGAAACATGCTACGAAGCTGACGTCTGTAGTCAAGTGTTAAATGTCTACGATAAGGCGAATCGGAAAGAAAATGAAGAAAGTCAAATAGATTTGAAAAAGAAACCTCTTATAGTGGGTAAGGGTCGCTTGAGCAGCTTATTTTAATACATTACAAGAAGGTCGGATGCCAGTAAATCGAGAAAGTTACCTTGAGACAGACTCTGTATGTATAGCTACATATTTCAACAGCTCGAATGTAAAGTGCAAAAACTCTATTTCAAGTGTTGAGAGAGCCGCAAGAGCGCTTTATAAGCATAGATCAGTCTCCAGAGACGGTGACTCTAAAATGCAAGTCGAAAACAGAAAAGTAAGAAACTATACGCTCTCCTTAAGAATTCAAGCAAACATTTCTATTTAGATCTTTGTTAGTTTGGTGTTCACGAACGGGCAGAGAGATACTTCAGAATGGACATTGCGAAAAATCCCTCAAGCCACGTTCCCGTTTAAAAAGGAGCTATTCATTGTTTTATTTATAACTTAGTTGTTTTAAAGGAATTAAAAAACGCGTGGTACTCTCTCACCTATTAGGGGGATCGCCTCAGAAGTTTTTGTGATGACGTGCCCCACCAATAGAGAGAAAACAGTTTGCGACAGGAGGATTGTAACACCTGCAAAGATCAATATTAACTATGAAAACAAAAAATCATAACGTTCTATTTACAGTTGTTGAACCTACGGAACCATCCAGTCTATAACGTCGGCGGTAAGACCTCGTCCTGTTTGTGTGCTGAGTCGGTATCAGGGGCTCAAGTGAAATCATAAACGAAATAAAAGGATAATCATGCAAATACTATTACAGAGGTTTTTATTGCTTGCTTTATATCGTATATTATATTAACCGTCGATCTTTATCAGGAGAAGGGTTTTATAGCAATTACTTTAACTACACCGCCCTCCAAGTATCCAGAAACCATAGCTTCGACGTCTATGGATATAAAAGAAAATTTCAAAAACAGCTACATACAAAATAAACATTCAAACACAAAATCGTACACCATGGAATCGATTACGTATCAGACAATGAATCCACACAAATAGTAAGAGATAGTAAAAATACGATTGTGTAACATTCAGAATTAAAATATCGCAACTTACCTTTGCGTCCGATAAATTTAAAAGCTCTTGTCCAATATTCAAAGTCACATGCCATGCCACTTAAATCGGAAAGTTAGTTTCGTTCAAAATAATGTATTGAAATTAATAAATAACAAAAATAATGAGTAATTAAGTGACAAAGCTTAAACGATGAATCACGGAATCGATTCCAAGATTTTAACCGAAAACAATTTAAAGAAGATATTAAAAGAACACCGTAACCTTAACGTTTGACTGTAATTTTTAATTTTCTTAAATATACCATCTTCAAGCAAAAGCGTTTGAACAACGATTATGTAAAACAAACGACGTAATTTTTCAACTGACAGTTAAATCAAAGCTTGAGACCACTTAGCAAAGTTTAAGCTCAACAATTATTTAATTAATTTAAATGTACATAATTTACTCCTTGTAATGTTTTAAAATGGCTATTAATTGTTTTTTATTTAAGTAAAAATTAAATGAGAGCATAAACAGAATAAAGTATGAAAAATGAAATCAAAGTACCAGGAGATAATGAATATGAAGAGAAAAGAAACGTGGGAGAGAAGCGGGATGGACGAACGGTGTGGGTTAGGTGTGGGCAGTGTACCTAACAGGGGGATAGCGTCGGACACCTGTGGCAGGGTCTCGGCTACCAGGTTGAGGAACACCGTCAGCGATAGAAGAATAGTGACTCCTGCAATCAAACACAAGGTTAACTTCCCTACTGCCGCTAGAACAACCCTCCCATCTTATCGATTCAATCATCTTAATGTGTATTTGTTCTTATTACTGTGATGAACGATGACAGTGTTGAAATCGGATGTTATCTACACCAATATATACTTACCCATTCTCCCGTACGCCTGGATTCGGGGAAACTAACAACGACACATGAACATACCACATTCTAGACTATCTAATATTCATTTCGGTGCGCGCCGCTTCCGAATGGGTCTTAAAACTTTTAGTATTCCTCTGGTACGTTCAACAAGCTGTATGTGTGAATTCTTGGCTTTTACTGAATAGGTGAGTGTTATCTCAATTTACCTTTATTTCTATACAATTTTATTTGAAATCCTTTGTATTACTTTGGAATTATTGAGTTTTAAGTATCAATTTACTTCAGTTACAGTTTAGTTTAATTAATAAGCAGTTTTATTTTTCTTTCTTTGCTTCGTAAAAATTATCATGTCACATATTTTTTCTAAGAATATCATCTTTAAAACTTAGCGTAACATATAAATGAAAAAGTAGGTACTTCATTTATTATCCCTTTGATGTTGAGGAGTACGAATAAAATTTTTAGTAATTAAAATTCGACCTGCCCCGCAAGGGACCTGGCATGATGATATAGATAGATAGAGAGATAGCTCTTTAAAATTTTATCAATTATAACCTCATAGTTATACTGAAACTAAATAACAGCATTAGTATAAAAAATACTTGACACTACCACAGTACAGCTTGTAAAGAAACATATAGAAATGAGTTCTATGCAAAATAATTAAAGTACATTTAATAATCACTCATATATCATACCAGGAAAATAGAAATACTGAATTGGTCTTAATTTTAAACTCAGAAGCAGTGTGCACCAACACCGTTACACTCTCCTACAGTCCGATACCTATTAGTGGAACTGCATCAGATGTTGAAGGCATCTTTTCAGCCACCAGGTTCAGAAACACGGTCAACGACAACAGGATCGTCACACCTGTTGATACCAGCCAGTACCGTTTATCCTTGACACTTAACACTTCTTGTACGAATCATATATCTTCATGAATAACATGTGCCTCAAAGAAATTGGTAAGAAGTTGGAAGAATTTCTATATTACATTATCAGAAAGATCAACGTTGTTCTTAATGGTATGTGCGTCAAAAAGTTTGAGAACTGTTGCCGCCATTTTGCATCACGAAATAATAATGGTTTTTAGTCGGCATTTTTTTTAGTTTTCTATGAAAATGTGCAGTTTGACTGGTGCGTTAGTTCCACGGAATAAAGAAGTCTACTAGTCTTCTCTGCTCTGTGATTAGTTGTATCTTGATACACATCATTACATTATATTTACCCATATGTAATAATAGAACTATCACACCAGCAGAAGAGAGATTTGCAAGCGATTGAGAGAAAGGAAGAACTGCAATGACAAATATCTCCTTGTGTACATAATGTTTATATTTTGCTCAATTTGCGAGAACAATATCATGTCATTTGAAGTACATAACAAGAGCAAACACACATACACGTAGCTCGCCCCTAGTAGCATATAATTAGAATCCGTCTCTTCACCTTATCGTACTAAATAGAGTAATTACTTTAATAGGTAAAACATATTTCTACAATACTCTTTGCTTAGCAACTATATATGCCCAATCGCTCGGAGAAACTATAGCGCGACAAGGATCTTTTTGCCCATGACATTGACAACGGGGCGTTGGTATGATAATAGGGTTAACATTTAGTAAAATTTCCCTACTTCCAAGGAGATATTTCAACAGGTGGGTCCGCACGGTTAATAATTAAAAAGCGTGTTAACTTGAGTAAATTTCATAGCAAACAGCACCTCTACGACATTTCACTCGATGACAGCGTTAGTTCTGAGTTTGACCGCGGGCCAAAAGATCCTTGTACGACTGTAACCTCAATCCAACCATTTTTAATCGCGCGCACTCTAAGTACCTTTTAATCTATAGATTCTAAGCAAAATTCCTACTGGCATCTCCAAGAACAAAGCTTAAACATGACTTAATTTAACAATAAATTATTCATTTTGAAGCCAACACGAATCCGGGAAACTTTTCGCAACATCTCAAGTGTGAATGATGCTTCAGATCTCAGGCTTGAATGGGGCCAATTTTCTAGTCTGAGCAATAATTCCGACGCCTTCATCAGACGTTGCCCCATTAAATTTAAGTACATTCTTAGTTCCAGTAGAGATCCTTTTAAATACTCCACCCTCATCGCTTATAATTAAATTGTAAAACTGCCATTTATATACCATGAAAGTTCTTTAGTTACAATTTATAGGAACAAATGCGGTGTTGGTCTTGTTTTTCCTTGTCATCATTGTTGATATGGCCCATTTACTTTGGATGGAAATATTATCTTTGTCTAATGTTAATGAAACCTTGTGGGTATTAATATTCTGGGTATTATTATGAGAAATATCTTCTTTTTGAATAAAAACTACATGTATTAAGTCAAAACGAACGTCTACACCCCTAACGTCTAAAACGAACGTGTATGACGTATGCACAATTTTTTTTTTTTTAATTTTATGATGACTTTTTTTACCATGATATTCTTTGTGATCAATTTGTTTATTTCGTAGATAAATTTGTATTCTATTAATATTAACAGTATGAATCTTTAGACGTATTAGTGTAATTGGTTAATCCCTACTAATGTGTAAAATGAATAAATAAAATATATATATATACGATACCATAAGTGGTACCACTTTATTTCCAGACTAGATTAAGCCAAACCTTTACAGAAAATAAGCCTGTACTTTAGACCAAACAGAAAATCTTATTTCTAGCTTAGCTTATAGTAAGATGAAGAAATAGTCCACCTGTTGGTCAAACTAAATAAAATGAATTTAATATTTCAGAATTAGCCCGGATATACAAACAGAGAGCCGCGGCGGGGCAGTTTATGTCAAAATATATATGGATATTCATTAGATATGAATACTTTATTAAATCGCCCGTCATCATCATCATCTCAGCCTATACTTGTCCACTGCTGAACATAGGCCTCCCCAATCGCTTTCCAGCGTAACTGGTCCGATGCCACCTGCATCCAACGACTTCCTGCGATTTTCACAAGATCGTCGGTCCATCTGGCAGGTGGTCGTCCCACGCTGCGCTTGCCAATACGTGGTCTCCACTCTAGAATATTTCTGCCCCAACGCCCGTCCGATCTTCGCGCTATGTGGCCCGCCCATTGCCACTTCAGCTTGCTAATCTTAAGGGCTATGTCGGTGACCTTGGTTCTTCTACGAATCTCCTCATTCCTGATTCGATCACGTAGAGAAACGCCGAGCATAGCTCTCTCCATAGCTCGCTGAGCAACTCTGAGCTTTTTTATGAGACCAATAGTAAGAGACCACGTCTCTGATCCATATATCATCACTGGTAACACACATTGACTAAAAACTTTAGTCTTTAGGCACTGAGGTATTTTGGATGAGAAGATGTTGCGCAGTTTCCCGAACGCTGCCCAGCCGAGTTGGATTCGTCGATTGACCTCTCTCTCAAAGTTGGACCTACCTAACCGGACTACCTGTCCCAGGTAAATGTATTCGTCGACAACTTCAAGAGTAGAGTTCCCAACGGTGAGTGCGGTGGGTACGACATGGACGTTACACATTATTTTCGTTTTGTCCATGTTCATTTTAAGACCCACTTGTTGAGATACTCTGTTGAGGTCACCGAGCATTCGTCCTAGATCTTCCAGCGACTCCGCCATGACCACAATGTCGTCGGCGAATCGAAGGTGAGTGATGTATTCGCCATTGATGTTGATGCCAAGTCCTCGCCATTCCAAGAGCTTGAAGGCGTCCTCTATGGTGGTCGTAAACAGTTTCGGAGAAATGACGTCTCCCTGTCTTACTCCTCTTTTTATGGAGATCGCCTTCGTGCACTGCCCTTGTACTCGGACTGACATGGTGGCGTTATTATACAAGCACTTCAACACTTCGATGTACCGATAGTCAATGCGGCATCGCTGGAGAGATCTAAGAACCGCCCAAGTCTCGATCGAATCGAAGGCTTTCTCATAGTCCACAAACGCCAAGCATAGTGGCCGATTATACTCCTCGGTCTTCTGTATAATCTGCCGCAGCGTATGTATGTGGTCTATGGTACTAAAGCCTTTCCGGAAACCGGCTTGTTCGGGAGGCTGGAAATCATCAAGCCTGCGTTCGAGACGATTCGTGATGACTCTCGAAAACAACTTATAAACATGGCTCAGCAGTGTGATGGGCCTATAGTTCTTTAATAAAGTGTTATCACCTTTCTTGAAAAAGAGTACCACCACACCCCTGTTCCATGCTTCCGGCGTTTTTCCTTCTAGCAAGACGGAATTAAACAGCCTCTGAAGGACTTTAAGTACCGGCGATCCGCCCGCTTTCAGAAGCTCTGCGGTAATTCCGTCTTCACCCGGCGCTTTGTTGTTTTTAAGTTGGTTGAGAGCCATCCTAATCTCGTACAGGCTGATGTCCGGGATATCTTCAGTGTAGTGTCGGGTTAGCTTGGCTCTTGGGTCTTTTACCAAGTCAACAATAGGTTCAGCTACTGAGGTATACAACTGTCCATAGAACCTCTCTATCTCCCTGAGCACCTCTGACCTATTCGACGTTACGTTTCCGTCCTCCGTCTTCAGCTTCGTCAACTGGCTTTGCCCAATCGACGCGGCTCTTACGAACACTTTGGAGCCCTTGTTCTGCTCTCTGGTCTCCTCAATACATCTTGTGTTGAAGGACCGTAGATCGTGTCGCAAGGACTTCAATATGTCCATTGAGCTGCCTATAGGACTTAGCATCATCGGAGGTTTGGAGTCTCATGGTACGTCGCTCAGCCATAAGGTTTCGGGTGTAGTCAGATAGCTTTTGAGGCCTATTTTTACGGTGGGGCTTAAAATGCTTAGACCCGACCGTATGGACAGTCTCTACCAACCCATTGTTGATTTCGTCCACTGATGCGCTGCTGTCTAGCAATTCGAAGCGGTTTGACAATTCGAGTTGAAAGTTCTCGGGGTTTTGGATATGTGCATTAGAAGGTCGGAGCGTAGACTTCATCAGACGCGATCTTTCCATTTTGACATTAATATTTAATGTGCCTCTGACCATTCGGTGATCACTGCCGGTTTTTACCCTGTGAATCACGGAGGCATCATTAAATATTTGTCGCTTGGTGCTCATGATGAAGTCTATCTCATTTTTTGGGAAACCATCAGGGCTCATCCAGGTCCATTTCCTATGAGACGGCTTCTGGAAGAAAGAGTTCATCATAAAGAGTCCCTCTTTCTCCAGAAATTCGGCCAGCCTCTGACCCCTGGGGTTGCGCTGCCCATATCCAAATTGCCCCACTCTCAACTCATCATCGCCCCGTTTGCCCAGTCGCACATTGAAGTCACCCATAACTACTGTAAAGTGTGCTTTGGAAGTATGTATGGCTCTACTAATGTCCTCATACATAACTTCGACCTCATCATCTGAGTATGCCGAGGTCGGTGCGTAGACCTGTATGACCTTCAGCGAATATCTTTTGGATATTCTGAGTATCAGGTACGCTACCCTGCTCGACACACTAGTGATGGACACAACGTTGTTTATGAGTGACTTGTGGACGATAAATCCGACACCACCTTGGGACTGCTGTTCGCCCTCCCGGTAGTAAAACAAGTTGCCGGATTTAAGGTTATCGTGTCCTCGCCCTCTCTTCGGACCTCCGATAAACCAACAATACTCCACCGCAACTTGTTTAACTCTTCTTCCAGCTCAACTAGCTTCTCATCTGTCCTCAATGTGCGTGCGTTGTATGTCACCAGGGCCAATTTTCGGTGTTGGTGGTAGCCGAATCTCTGCCGGAGATTCTTAGCACCCCTTGTCCTGTCGTTACCATGGCTGCTACCGTGGCCAGGACGAACAGGACCGCCGGGGACTAGGGGCCTGGTTTTCTTGCTTTCTTCCATATTGGTTGGGGGTGTTTGCCATACTCGCCACGCTTGGCAGGCGGGTTGGCGAGCGCAGTTTTTGGTTGTAGAAGTGTTAAGGGAACGCTGCTGCCCATTCCCTAGTTTTCCCTTAGTCGCCTTGTACGACACCCGATGGGATGAGATGGGTTGGTCCTATTCTAAGCCGGGAACCACGCGGCGAATCGGGAAATCGCCCGAATCAACACAATTTTTTATTTTTTATTTTTTTTTTATAAAGAAACTTAACCCTACACTAGAATTTCCTGTGTCGTGGGTGCGTTTTACAAACATGAAAATTCACATACACAAATACCCAGACCGACGCAAATAATTGTGGGTCACACAAAGATTTGTCTCGTGCGGGAATCGAACCCGCGACTATTAGACACAGTGGACGGAGCGACTTAAGCTCTTAACCACGGCGCTAAATCGTCCGTCTAAATATATTAATAGCGTTTAAACTTCAATATTATAATAGTTATAATTAGTTTTTCAAGTGACGAGCAATTATATAATACGTTTTTAAGTACTTTGTCGCAGTAATTTGTGCAGGGATCTGACGTGATGATATAGCATCACGCCAGATCCCTTGCGAGGGAGGCATATATAAAGCTATGTAATTTTACCTGCTTTGTTTTATATATATTCACATTCATTCATTCATCACCACTCAAATTTCTATCTTTATACCATCACCCTAGCTCCCTTGCAGGATAGGCAGAGAGTACAGAATTCCAACAGGTTCTTTTCTTACAGACTTCACTGGCTTCCTTCACTTTCATAATGTAAACTAACTCTAGTTTAAATATCGATGCCTATGTAAACCTGTGCTAGCCCATAGTTAGGCTTCACGAAAACTGTACCTATTTGAAATTATTATATCATGTAGTTAGGAAAAGTCTGTGGAATCCATAAATAAATTAAGCAATGATTGATTATCTCGAAATTCTGAGGTTAGAAACTGACTGTTACCCTGTATTTTTGTTAACGAATTGAAGATAATCACCAATTAATGGATAATTAATAATAATTATGGTTAGAATATCTCTAGAGTTACACAACTTTTAAATTTCAATTTTTTATGTATAGTTCTCAAGTCTTTTAATGCTCGTCAAGAAAGGAGGTCTCGAAAGAAGATCGGGAACCAAAAATAGGAGCGTTAGTCTATAAGGCAGACGTGTGAAGATGCGGGTGCTAACAAGTGATTCTGTACAAAAACTTATTAGTTCACTTCTAACTATAATAAGAAGGGTTATTTTAAATTGACGACGACTTAGTGTAGTGCTCCACGCAACTGGACTAAGCAATCTAGAAAAGGTCTTTATGAGATGAAATTAAACTATTTTTCGGATTTTATGGCAGGTGTTGGACGTCCAAAAGGCATAGTTGTTCCGGGGTACCCTCAAACTTCTTAATTTTTGGTCCGATCTCCTCAGTCCTTCCCGTGACCATGGGTGCTGCAAAGCACTCGAAACGTCGAGAACTTAGAAATCAAAAATAAACCGCGATAAAATCCGAAATATAGTTTTATTTCATGTGTAATGTTCGCGTAAATCTAAGAACTCTTTTTTTTTTATTAACCTAATGTGTCCCACTGCAGGGCAAAGGTCTCCCCATCCTTTCTCCAACGATCTCTATCCTCTGTAAATAATGGCCAATCTATTCGATACGCGTCGAGGTCATCGCGCCACCGCTTCCTGGGCCTTCCTCGGCGACGATGACCTTGTTATGGAACCCACTCGGTACACAGTTTGGCCCACCTATTTGTGTCCATTCGGCTCAGGTGACCCGCCCAATTCCATTTTAATGTCGCGGTTTTAACTCCGACGTCTACAATGCGGGTCATGGAGCGTAACACCGTGTTCCGTACTCGATCGACACGTTTTAGCCCTAAGATGCTACGCTCCATTGCTCGCTGGCAAACCCTGAGTTTGGACTTTTGAGCCTCGGTTAGTGACCACGTTTGAGCGCCGTAGGTGAGAACGGGCAAGATACACATGTCGATAAGTTTCCGTTTTAATGTTAAAGGCAGGTCGCCTTTCATAAGCTGCCCCATGGACCAGTAGGTCTTCCAGGCGTTTTCGATGCGACGATCGATTTCTTTGTTTTGCCTGTTTTCGAAGGAAACTATCTGGCCCAGGTATATGTACTCATCGACGTAATATAGAGCTTGCCCATCTACCTCAATTTTGCTCTTGACACTATTAGTCATTACTTGTGTTTTTGACCGGTTCATCATCAGTCCAACCTCAACGCTTTTCCTGCTGAGTTCTTGGAGCATATCTTCCAGGTCGCGAGCTGCGGAGGCGAAAAGGACAATGTCGTCGGCAAAGCGCAGATTTGTTAATCTTTTGCCACAGACGACTATCCCCTTTGTAGCCCATGAAACTGCTAGGATCTTAAAAACTTCCTCTAGAGTACTTATAAACAGTTTTGGAGAGAGTAGGTCGCTTTGCTTAACTCCTTTTTCTATTTTAAACGTGGAACCAGTAATATTCAGTTTGACAGACGCTGTACTTTGATTGTAGATGTTTTTATGAACTCTTTATGAGATATTATTTATTCACAACCTTTTGTTTCTGTGCTTGTGATAAGCGCACCCACAACATATTAATATTTCTAATATAGAGCAAAGTTTTTTAAAGAAGAGTCTAATTAGAACCTTTAAACCCCTTAGCAAATATAAAAAGCAAGTAATAAATACTGACCAAGCGTAAGCTTTTCTCCAGAGTCCGGTGGCAGCGTGAATCCCAGTAGAGCCATGGACGAGATGAGTACACACGGCACTATCAGGTTAAAGAAGTAGTACAGTGTTCGTCTCCGGATCATGATGGTGAATGTGACGTCGACGTAGGGCTCCGGACAGCACGCGTACGTTATCGTGTTCTTTTTTCCTGGCATACCTAAGAAATTGGATTAATAGATGTAGTTTAGGAGAGAACCATGGCTAAAATCTTCTATTTTCAAAACCTGGCATACCCAAGCGTATAGTTTAAAATCAAAATCTTGAATGAAAGAACCCAATGGTCAGTCTGAAAGTTCTGTTAAACATTTTATCTTCAAAGCATAATTTTTGAAAGTACGAAATCCTGAAAACTGCTACGTAATTGGTGCATGATCAATTTTGTAAGTCTGTACGTATTAGTCACCAATATTTCAACCTACTTCATATGCTAGAGCGCACCTCTGCTGACCACCGTTTAAAAATCTGTATTTGACTAAAGCAAAAATAAACCTATTATCAAACGGTGCAAATTATACTAAAGGTGATATTTTTTTAGAACCGTAATCGTAAATCGTGTGACTACTTTAAGATGCAAGGAACGAAAAGAGTTCCTTTGTATCGTAAGACTTATTAATGACCAACTTACCTATCAAATACCACTCTCCGTTGGTGATGAAGTCTGACAGGTCGCCGCCCGCCTCGTCTTTGAGCACCAGATCCAGCTGTCACGGAAACACAGTGTAGTCTCTCACGAACCGAACAATGGGTCTATTACACGGAACGAGTACAGAGACGAAAAAGTGCGCTGAGCCGAATGCTCGGAACAAGAAAAGCGGCAATTCAGTGTATTAGGTCGAGTGCTCGGTTTGTGTGAACACTTCGCCGATTGCTAAATACATTGCACTGTCTCGGACTGTATAATTTTACTCTCTAGCCACTGTGCTCGCCCGATGTAAACAAGCTTTAACACAAGTGTACCAGCATGCAACGACATAACTGAAATGGCTGGACCATACAGTTTTTTTAAGAAAAACTGAGATAGATGGATTAATTTTAGGCTATTAAAATATACACAGACTGCAAAATGTAAATTATCTTATACGTTGCTACTTTTTTCTCCACAATTTACATCTAAATAACGTAACATTTGTTTACCTTGCTTTAAATAAAATTAATCTGTCTAATCTACGATTTTTGATAATACAACGTATAGAAATTACTGATCCAGCCATATTGTGGAATTACAAAGATCATTACACAAAATACGGTGTTAGTATTGAAAGGAAAATGTGAGAACCTCTAAGTGCAAGACAGAAGGAGTGGGATGCAAGACATGCCATGTTATTGATTATACACCGCCATACGGAGAAACGCTAAGTATTTAATATACCTTCCTACACGTAAATATTGAGATATTTACGTGTAGGAAGGTATATTAAATACTATAACCTACGACAGAAGATTGAAATACAAAGCATACTGAAAAAATATTTGTATAACATCTAGTTATATTGACATCTTAACCTACTAAAAAATCTCTAAATAAAAAATTGGCTAAAACCACATCAAGAACAAGTACTGCCACCATCCTGCAAATGTTTTAGGTTTAGTTAATAACCCTAGTTGTTACAGTCGCGATATTTTTGCCATGGGCATCTAAAGCGATCTAAAATCAATATGATACAAAATCAATACAAAATCCGTATTCAAAAAACATCAGTCACAACCATTTCATTATAATTGCAGTTGTTTAAAACAATACGGCGAGGCGGACAACGGCAAAGTTAGATTAGGTTCGTAACGAACACGTGGCGACGAACCACCGTGATGAGCTGGGAGACGCGAACCCGGGACTACTGCGAAATTATGCAACAAGTTATCACTCACATTGCCCCGAATATTTATGATATTACAGAACTTCCTTTAGGTTTTAAAGTTACAATTCCATTTTAGCATTAAAGGACATTGTTATGCGTCCATACATGATTTGCCCTAGAACCAACAGCAATGACAAAATGCTTGTATTATTTCAAGTTACCTGTCAATTATCTTCATGTATTTATTATAAAACAGACAAACGGGAGAATTATATTATTGCAAAAAAAGTCTTTATATACCTCAGTATACCTCTATATACTTCAGTGCGTTGCCAGTGATGACATACGGATCAGAGACGTGGTCTCTTACAATAGGTCTCATAAAAAGCTCAAAGTTGCTCAGCGAGCTATGGAAAGAGCTATGCTCGGAGTTTCCCTACGTGATCGAATCAGAAATGGGGAGATTCGTAGAAAAACCAAGGTCACCGACATAGCCTATAGGATTAGTAAGCTAAGGTGGCAATGGGCGGGCCACATAGCGCGAAGATCGGACGGGCGTTGGGGCAGAAAGATTCTAGAGTGGAGACCACGTATTGGCAAGCGCAGCGTGGGACGACCGCCTGCCAGATGGACCGACGATCTTGTGAAAATCGCAGGAAGTCGTTGGATGCAGGTGGCATCGGACCGGTTACGCTGGAAAGCGATTGGGGAGGCCTATGTTCAGCAGTGGACAAGTATAGGCTGAGATGATGATGATGAAAAAAAAGTATTAGATTTTAAATCGCTATGTAGAAATACACTAGCAATAATCAAATTGATTATGATTAAATGTAATCGATTGAATATAACCGATTAATAGGATTGATATCTCCAACCGTAATTCGATAACAACGTTGACATTCGGAAAAGACGTTGGTGGGAAAAACTTCGATTTAAGTACTTACCGTACTTTGAAATATTCGTTTTGGATTGCAAATAGTCCGTTAGATACGAATGTTTGCAACTACTATAACAAAACAGATAAATAATTATGGTACAAGTCACATCTTTGTTGGTTCTGGGGCCATTTTCGACGATGTCCTTTAAAAACTAAGGGCTAACACGAACCATTTGACGCTATCGTGACGACATCGAGTAAGCGTGCTATAGCTAATTTATTTGTAGCGAGCAGGATGGCAACTCGAAAACTCATTCTAAGCTTACCAGTTTAGAAAATCGCTGGAAAATGCACGATATATTGTTTTTCCATAAGTTGGTTAAACGCTCCTAATTTGGTGCACCAAATGGAGCTCTATGTACCAAGAAAGATTCCTAGACACCCGATACAGGCAAGTTTTCTAAATAATCCTATCGTACAAAATTGATTTCTACAATGAACCGTCTAAAAGAAACATACAATCTGTTTAACAACGATGAGATTGACATCTACGGCAACTGTTTTAATAAATTAAAATCTTTGATAAATTACATTTGAATAATATTTTTAATTCTTATGTAGCGGCTATATTATTTAACGTATTTTATAAAATTTATCCTGAAATTTAACTTTACTTGACTTTATGTATTGTGATTCCTTAATTAATCAATTTCTGACTTTAATTATGACAACGCTCTACATATCTGTAAAAACGGTACACACTGTCCAAGACATCTAAACCTACCATTGTATTAACGATTTGTATAACTACTGATGATGTGCCTAATTAAATTAAAAGAAAAACGTTACGATATCATCTATGTATTCCACTCAGACCTCTGAACTTCAATGAGAACTTTACAATAACCGTACAGAAGCACTCTATGTGTATGCAAATGGGGTCTTCTTTCTTCATTTTTACAATGTAAACCCACAATAGGAATTATTGCTGTATCGTTTACAAACATCAAATTTATATATACAAACACCCAGATCAAACCAAATATTTGTGAGTAACACAAAGAATTATCAAAACCCAGTGATCGGTGGTACTAAGCGCATAACTACTGCACCAAGATTCATTGTGTTGTAAAGATAACTTTCAGCTTATTCATACTCGTATATGCATAAGTTTATCATAACCAATGTTGAGCATTGTTTATCAATGGAAATTTTAATTGCACTTAAAAAAATCTCGCTGTGGCAATGGGCGGGCCACATAGCGCGAAGATCGGACGGGCGTTGGGGCAGAAAGATTCTAGAGCGGAGACCACGTATTGGCAAACGCAGCATAGCACGACCGCCTGCCAGATGGACCGACGATCTTGTGAAAATCGCAGGAAGTCGTTGGATGCAGGTGGCGACGGACCGGTTACGCTGGAAAGCGATTGAGGAGGCCTATGTTCAGCAGTGGACAAGTATAGGTTGAAATGATGATGATGATGAAATCTCCCTGAGGTCCAGAATAACAATGAATTTTGGATATCAAACGCCTTAGTCCCTCCCGTGACCATGGCTGCTGTAGAGCACTTGAAACGTCATGAACTTAAAAACCAAAAATAAACCGCGATAAGATTCGTAAAAAATTAATTGTATATAATGTTTTCACAAATAATTTTTGACTTTGATCATAATTTATGTGGCCAGTCTTCAACAAATTTCACCAAACAAATAACATAAATTCTAAAAAGACTAAAGTTTTTTTAGCTGTCAACATAAATACGAAATTCCTAAACATTTTTACTAAACCTTCTTGCATCTCAACAATATAAAAAATATCACAAAGACATTTTAAGAGACATATTATTTCTAAAGTAAGTTTTATAAAAACGTCCTTCAAGAACGCATTACTAAAATTCTACTGTCTAGAGGACACCCTTTGTTAAATCTTTTGACTAATAAATGTTTTTTTTTCAAAAGGCAACGAATTTGTTATTTTACCTTATTTACACATTTCTCAAATTATTTGAGCCTATTATTTCTTACTGGCCAGCCAAATTAAAGCTCCAGCCCAGTAAGTTATTCGGTGAATCGATTTAGCGCCGTGGTTAAGAGCTTAAGGCGCTCCGTCCACTGTGTCTAATAGTCGCGGGTTCGATTGCCGCACGGGACAAATCTTTGTGTGATCCACAATTATTTGTTACGGTCTGGGTATTTGCGTATGTGAATTTTCATGTTTGTAAACGCACCCACGACACAGGAATAAATCCTAGTGTGGGGCTACGTTAAAAAAAAAATAAAAGAATCGTCACACTTCCGTTTTCAATATTAAACTAAAGGATAGATTTGCCTACTACGGATAGAATTTTGACATATCTTGTATGGAAAATGTGTCAAAATTCTACTGAGAGGAAGCAAATCTATCCTTTAGTTGAATATTGAAGTCGGCCATTAGTGGAGACCGCGTTTAGGTCCAGTGGTAGATATATGTACAATGTGCACTGTTTTTGACGTTTGTTATTACTTTCATAAATAAATATATGTCGAAAAACCAAAACAATAATGTTAAATACTAGATACCTAGGTTTTCATTATTTTACTCAGTTTAAATACAGAAACTAACATGTGAGCGGCAATTCTTATTAACGCTCTTTGTATCCTCAAGAAATCATTTATAAAAGACCCACAACCGAAAAAAAGGTCCCTATAGTACTAGTATTTTGTCTAGTCATTATGACTAGACGAAAACGATTTTACAAGGACGACCAAATTACTGGAACTATATACAAAATCAGCAACAAAAGAAACCAACATCTTTAAAGAGTGTACATGCTCTGTATTTTAGTACGGTCAGTGACATAAGTCGGTGAACATTCTCAGTTTTTTCTAATCGCTTACGCTGTTTTGCATCATAACTACTATATTTCTTGACCTTAATAATATTCAAATATATTGTTACTATTAAGTTCTGACTACGTTCACTAGAGTTTCTTGATAGGTTATTTTAGACTTCGTATAAATTCATAACACTAAAATTATTCGCCCGCCACTTCAGTTTAAATTCTTTGAAAAACTGCACTTCTAAGTGGCGTTAATGATTCGAAAAATCAAAATAATGTACTTACGCCATACTTACGGATTTTATTTGACAAATCCCTACTTAAGGAATATCTACTCAGTTGATTTTTTTTAAATCAGGAACTGGTTCTATGAGTCATAAAAGAGTATCTACTAGCTACTAATTACTATAATCAAACAATCTACAACTAATTAACCGTTCAATTACAACACATATCTATAAAAGTACAGTAAATAAGAAAATCTTATAGCAAACGTAAGCTTGCACCTCCTCCATCGGGAGAATTAGCGCGTCATGTAGGCTTACATTCGACCATAAGAATTCGGACAGTGGGTACGTTTAACCAAGCATTCGCAAAATTCGCACTAAGGGTTTAACACAAAGAGATCGACGTTAGGGTAACGCTTTCGAGTTAATATACCATCCTTCACAGACTAAAAATTTTTAAATAAAGTTGAACGTGAAAGCAAGATTTTTTTTTTTTAATAAACGTAGCCCCACACTAGGATTTATTCCTGTGTCGTGGGTGCGTTTACAAACATGAAAATTCACATACACAAATACCCAGACCGGAACAAATAATTGTGGATCACACAAAGATTTGTCCCGTGCGGGACTCGAACCCGCGACTATTAGACGCAGTGGGCAGAGCGGCTTAAGCTCTTAACCACTGCGCTAAATCGTCCGTCCGTTTCTCAATAACGATACTTTAACGTCAACTCGTATGTGCTTAGGCTTCAACAGAAAATAAATCTTTTGGTAAGTGCTAACGCAGGCGAATTTAAATGAAAACTGATGGCTTAGCCATGTGAAGTTACCGTAACGTTCATAAATTCGTAGTGTAAAAAGGATGGATAACAACTTGATAGCATTACGCTATCGCCTATCTGCTCGTGCTAAGCCTTCTGGTTTCTAGTATCGACGAACACTGATCGATATTGTTAACATCATTGCTTGCTTTTAAATGCGTGGATCCCGATGGAAAAACAGCAAGCACATAAACGCCCTCGCAGAAAGATTCGCAAAAAACGCTCACTAAAAATGCTCGTGCAAAATGTTTGCGAATAAACGCCCAGTAAGAAATGCTAGCAAAGAAATACACATGAATAAACGCTTGCGGTGGAAACGCATAAATAAAAACTACAAAACACATATCTACTTTTTCCGTATGGCGGTTGGTTCGTGTATAATTTGTACAGTGCCTCAGTTTGCTCCATGCAAAATAGTACATTAAGAACTCGTCGGATACATAAAATATCCTCGGTTTCTCACATGGTTCCCTTATTTTAACCCTATAACCTAACCTTTAGTTTTATAACGCTATTAACCTCAACCTTTTTAATGAGCACTTTAATTTAAATAATGCTACTGATGCTTTTAATTTAATAATTCAATTAGATACGTATCTTAAGTGCTGTAATTAATTGTAATCAAACGCTCGGATAGCAATATCCGAGCGTTTGTTAGTGAAACGCTTTTTTATATTATGAGATAACGAAAATGTATTTAGTCTAAACAGATTTTGCGAACTCTTTACCACAAAGTCACCTGCTATTAGTATTAAGTGTATGAACTAATTAAATAATAGATTTCTCGCATTAAGAGTTACTTTATTAAAAAATAAAACTAAATTCAAAAATTGTATCAAAATGGCGATGGAATTACAACTGTGTTGATTTTCCCTCTAAAATTACACATCAAATAGCTTGTAGTGTTGTACCATTTAATTACCGATAAAAATAGAGATAGATAAGATATAATGTGTGCTTATAATAGAAATAAGACCTACAAAAACGAGTCCAAATTTTGTAAATATTTTGAGTTATAGTTGTCGATTTTTATTTATCAAATTTTATATTCAATAAATGCTCATAATTGAAAGTCGAAACTGCAAAAGCAACAGGTGAAATTGTGGTACTCTTAGTCCAAAATACCGAATCAAAGCTCGTGATAGGAATAAAATTCACAGTGAAATTCAGCGGTGATATATATATAACTCTGTCAACTCTATACCTGGTTGCCATCGTAAGTCCAGCTACCGAACTTCATGTCACAGTGTTGGTCGTCGAAGGGAAACCAAGTGATGTCTATCTTGCATGTGCTCTTGAAAATACCAGGCGGCACGTACAGGCAACTGCCGTTGTTTCTGACCACCACGTTCGTCTGGTACGTCCCGTCAAAACCCTCGTCAGCACTACGTACCAATAGAAATTACCTCATCAATCTTTTTTTCTAAATTCCATAACGTTCGAAATTTCAAAATGACTGCCATTTTTACCCAGTTGCCCTAAAAGGCCAGTAATATTTTTTAAATATCCTGCAAGTGGCTAGTCTGTTCGAATTCCGAATTTAAATGTTAATTTGACAATTTTGATTGATATTCTTTTTATTCTTTAATTGCCAGTATGAAAAATTCCAAGTGTTGGGGAGGTGAGTCCCGCTTATTCAAATAAAATGAGTCTAGGTACACGACAATGAATGAATTATACAGAAAATTTTACTGAACAAAATTATATGAACCGGCTGACCCTCATCACGCCGCCACAATGGCAAACAATGTTAGACACCTAAGAGCATTCTTTGATTAGCCTTTATAATTTGATTAAAATTTCCTTTGAGCGCTACGCATCGCAGAAAACTTATTTGTATAAACACTTAATCAAGACATCTTTACATACAAAATAATTAATATTTTACTAAAATAAAACAAGAGGAAAGCGTCAGAGAAGTCGCATGAAATTAAAAGAGATTATTTTAAAAAAATACCGTTATTACAACTTATGTATGCATTAATTAAAAAAAATTAATTACTTTTTAATTTTTAAATTCTAAACACTTTATTTATAGTTAATATTAGCTGTGTCGAAAGATTTTAATTAAGCGTTTAATTTTTCAAAATGTTTAATCATTTTTCAGTGCTTCGGATTCATCTGGGACGTTATTAATGCTGTGCTGTCATTGATAAAAGCAATTTAAAAGTTTAATTTATCATTGACGGCACAATTATCATCTTCTCGCTTCACCAGAACAACTTTCGTTGTTTTAAAAAATAAAATAACGAAACTTTAATGTTGCCATCTGCAAAAATTATCTGACAAGCGAGACGATGACAGTGGTGTCTCAAATCAGCGACTAGCGTGCCATGTACGTTTAATTTGTATTTTAAGTGTGGCAATACGGAGTAGGAGAAGCATTCTACGCGGATGATTGTTACTTTTAAAAAAAAATAAAAAAAATGTATAAGCAAGTACCAATCGTCACATTCGGGCATATCTCCTACTGTATTGTCACTATTCTGAAAATTATAATGTTTAACATTAATAATGAAAAAAAAAAATTTACTGGTTTATGGTTAAGTTAAAATTTAAATCATTTTTGGTTACATTAAAATTAATTTAAGCATTTTTAAATACGCATAATAAAATTTAATTATATTATTAGCTTTAACATGATTTGAGTTTATATATATAAAGAAATGTTCATGATTATTTATCGTAAAATACATGCAAATTTTTATCACATTTACTCGTCGTAAACTGCTTTCTCAATAAATAAAACCATAACTATGAGATACGAAACCAAATAGGTGTCCCATTTCTCCTATATTCCATAGTAATCCCTTACAGTCTTATTAAAAACCAAACAATTTTCTCTATATCTACAGTACAAATAATATGTTTATATACTGCAGAGACGAGAACTAGTAGAAACTGCACTCAAACAGTAATTTGTCTGAGAGGGTCGTCTGGGGAGCGTCTGAGTCAATGGAAAGCAGATACCATATAACAAGATAACTTCAAAAAGAAGGCACACCTAGTAACTTCTTTATATTTATTTGCAGTGCAGTCTTCTTTTACACATTTTTAATATTAATATAGCTTAAACTACTGCATAATACATTTTTTTTGAAAATATAATATTAGCAATATTTTGGGAATTAGAAGGATTAACTAGATAAGTAGTAGAGTTGAGAAGGAATTTTATTTTAAAATTGCATAGGATATTTATAATTGTAACATAAAATTGACATTGAAAAAATTGGCACCTAATAGCGGCTTCTTTACGCACTATATGTGTGATGCCATTGTTCGATTTTTTTTAAATTTGCTCAATAGCACTCCATGTGTGCGTGCGCGTGTGTGTGGACAAGCACTTCACACGCTATTTTATACCATATCCGCGCCCGCATTCTCCATCTAAACAAGTAATTCTCTTAAGGATAAGATAGTGTCACACAATATAGCGATTTTAGCAAATTTTTATACAAGGCTTTAAGCGCAATTAAATTATTAATTATTTCTTAATGCCCCAAGTCCAACTATGTATGTGGCACTTCCGACAAATTCTTTATGAATACGAGCAAAACATAAATTCCCAAACGGTATATATAAACATAAGATACTCGTGTGGGTAAGTCCCAACATGTAAAAACAATCTCGGCGTAATAATAAAATGGCAACAAAGAAAGAGAAAAACATGATAAAGCGTTACATAGTGAAGAATCTAAATCCCCACAGCATTTTTACTACAATGACCCTGCTGTTATGTGCCACATGAACTATTCATGGATGCGTACGTGGTGCAGTGTAAACACTCTTTTAAAAAAATTGTGGCTAACTTGTCTATGATTCTTTTTTCAAAGTTGTGCGCTTCGAATTTTAAAAGTAGCGTTGTTCATTTGAATTTTGACAGATAAGTTGACGTTTGTTGTGATTTGGATATAATTGGGTACCACCATGGATTTGGTCGGAAATCCATGAGTACCACTTTGTGGAACAAAAGTCTTCATAAAGAACTTTTTTGATCTGACAAAAAAGTTCTTCATGAAGAATTTTGTTTTTTGGCGGGAAATCGAAGAGTGATGTTGTCAATTCGTTTTAATTCCATAACTTGTGTTATTTCGAATTATAATGTGTAATGTTGGTGGAATATTAACCATTATGTGTTCTTATATGTGCATGAGCCTTTTCAACTTCCCTCAAAACTTCCGTTGCAATTGGTATGTAAAGTATCCACCGCTTTACTATCCAGGGTGGGGTACTTCATTAATTTTATTATCATCGTTGTCATCAAATTCGTCGGGGAGTCGAATTAATTTAAACAAACACGATTATATATCTCACTGGACACTGGCAAAATACACGTATAATTAGTCTGAAGCCAGAACTTGAAGAAGAAGAAGAACTGTAGATTTTCCATCAAATAAATAAATTACATTTAACTTTTTTAAAAGTAGGCACAAGTACTTCCGATTCAAACATCTAAAGAACGAAGAAATATGGCACAACGAAAGATTTAAATCTCTCCGTTCTTCACTAGTGTTGTAGCCGCGTGCTGTTCATGTAGTATTCATGCGTCCCCACGTGTCGTGTAACCGCCCGGCGGCTGGCGGGCCGCCAACAAATCCGTATTAACGGCCGCATGTCTCACCGAAGTGCCCCGTTGGCTATTTGCGAAGGATACACGTGTAATTCGCACCCGATTCTGTTATATTTATGAGCTTCTAGATATGTAAGATGTAGTGATAATAATTCTTTTTTTTTTACTTTTTATACGTTTTTAGTAGGTATACTAGCTGAGTGCACGATGAAATTTCTCATCGCTAATGCTAACTCCCTATTCGACTCCGTTGGGGGACGATTTTTTCAGAATCAGATATTTTTATTCGTGTAAAACCATGATAGTACTCGTATTTATGAATAATCAGGAAAGGAATAAAGAACCATAGAATGTCGTTTTTGTGGAATATCTCAGTACTCAATCACGTTAAACTATTATAAGGAACTCCTAAGCAAAATGTCATAATTTTTTGCATGGCAGCATCGCTTTAGACTCATCAATTGAAGCTGTGTATTTTCCGGCAGTCAGCCGGTGTATGAAGATATTTTTTGATAAGCGTTTTAAAACAAGGGCAAATAAAATATTGGGCAACGTTGAAAATAGTAGTTATTTATTTGTTACCATGCCATGGGACTTTCATTCTCGTACATAATTTCGTTTTAGTAAGCATTAAGTACTGGAAAAAAATGGTTACTTGATCTGGAATTAGTAAATGCCGATGTACTCGGATAAAAAATAAGCCTTGGCGTTATTACGTGTCGGTCTAATAATCAACTGTCTTCAGGCCAGCGGGCATAACAAACACGGTGCCTTTACACCGTAGTAAGTGATTTAAAAGCATTCATAATCAAATGGTGCCCAAGCACAGGCTGGCGTGGAGCCAGCAACGCCGATGTTCAGGGGATGTTTTGCCAATATCGGAAATGGATGTAAATATATTTCAAAACTGATTTTATTAATGAAGTTTCAAAATGACAGTGTCTTTTTCATAGAGATCATAATTATCGGAATTGTGCCATACTAGACAAAATTTTAAACTGCCTAGATAAACTAGCAGCACGTAAAGCAAATGGGTGGTCCTGGGTTCGATTCCAGAGAAAGTGTGTTTATCGTAAATTCCTCACAATAAAAATATTAACAGTAGCAGCACAGATTCCGAAATTGAGCCCGGTATAATGGCACGCCTCGGGATTAAAACGTGACGCCGTATTTTTATATGTGCCATTAAAATTATATTTGGCACTATAGCGTCCATAGTAAGTGACAATATACGGCATTAGATTTATAATTAGAACACAAGCAAGCTATATTAGACAAAATTATAAAAAAAGCTATAGAGAAACTTATAAAAAAAAACACGAAACCTTATCCAACCTTATGACATTAATATCAACAAGCTAAAAAAAATCTCAATATCAGACTAAAACTCTTCTTTGGTTCTTAAAAAAATACGAGCGAAGGGAAACAGCTTAATTGCACTAAACCGTAGCGAACTTGTAACGTTATTAAAATAACTCCACCCGTAGAGACATTTCACTCTTTACTTTCCAAACAAGTTTCTTCTTCTAGTTTTTGGAGTAAATAAATCGAGGAAGACTCATCATCGATCTTATCGCTTCGGGACCATTTATCAAGGTAAACTCTATCGCTGAGATGGGTCTTCGTGATATGCAAAGGTTGAAGCCAGTTCTGAACCAGTTTCACATAAATTCATGTTGAATTTTTGGTCGGTTTGAAGACAAAAGCAATGAATTCTATATAAAAAATGTTCCGCCTTTATTTCACACGCAGGGTTGCAAAAGTGTTGCCACATTTCGCTGAAAATGTTAGGTCTCAGTGTAATAAGAAGGTAAGGTAAGCCTTACTTTAAAGGCTGAGCCTGTTATAATTCCAAACACAATCCCAGAATGCCCATAATTTTTCGATAGAAAATCAATAAGAATTTGTACGATCTAAAGTTCGAACCCAAGCTTAGTATTAGTCCACCGTAATCGTAATCTTTACCATGTGTCACTAGCCTCACGAGTAATCAAATTTTAGTAGTCAAATCTAACTTCCATATAAAATCGTTATACTTTAATTTTCTACATAACTCTGTCTACATTTAAAAAAAGCAAATATCAAAATAACTTTGCACCTATTGCTTCAGAAATTTGAAAGGCAATATTTGTAAATTATTTCCACTTCCGATCTCTAACAGAACCGATTGCTTCCGTATCTGGACCCGGCTTCACAAAAGCTAATCAAGGAACAATAACATTTGATTTAGAAAAAACAAGCCGATATATTGAAGCCACCTTGTTCTATTGCCATTTTCTTGAAAGTTGTTATTTCCTCAACGTTTTCCTTACACAGCCTCGTTGGTCTCATGACGTATAATACTCGTAGGGATCACAAGGCTCTAGGTTCGAATCCTACGTTAGACAGAGTGTAGGTGTTCTATAAAAAAAGACAATATTACCTTATTATATATTTATTATTATAATTAAATAAAATCGTCGGCGAAAAATGGGCGTATTCCGTACACCTGTGCCAAGAACAATTGAAGAATATAGGCGTAAAGGTGTTTATTACCTTTTTTTCTTTTTAGTTCTCTTATTTTAATGAGTATTTACTAGCTTTTGCTTGCAATTTCGCTCATATAATATTTTAATCACTAACGTGATTTAATGTTTAATTTCTTATGTAAAATGCGCTCTTAGGATAGACCTACGTACGTACGTACGTACGGTTAGTCTGAGATGGGTGACAGTTTCTGCCAATTCCATTTTCGAGCACCTCCGTTAAGCCGTTGGCCCCGGCGGCTATTTGGTAATTCTTAAGCCGATTTGGAAGCCTTATAGGCTGCTTAGTAAGTTCCAACAGCCTGCCTCCCCAAATTTACTTGTGACTTTGAGACCTAACAGTGGAATAAGACCAAATAATCTTTCATAAGACTCAAACTTATCTAAGCAAACACCATATTAAGTGGTAACCGGGCTCAACGTTTTAACAATCCTTCCAATAAAAAAAACCCTCGAATATGGAAATACCAGTAACGGTCACCTGTCGCAGACTAACCAAACTGAACGCTGCTCTAAGTTTGTCAGTTTAAAACAATGGCCGCTTGATCAAATTACAAACGGACTTTCCAAAATTTAACTTACATATATAAAACTTTTTCCCGTTCATTTCATTTAATATTCACATAAAACACGTCGCTTCGTTATTTATCAGGCAGTATTCTACACTAAGTACTTGCAAAAGTACGAACAACTGGCACAAACATAATTTCTATTAAGAGATTAGTTAGCACGGCACATAACTCAGAGACACGCGACAACAAATCACAGGATAAACTCCCAACTTTTACCGTACCCGTACCAAAAGACAGTTAAGCGCTGGCAAACATCCAAACGTTTAGTTTTTAACTCGTTCCAGCGTTTAAATCTGTTTTACCGTTTAACTGAAACTTAAAAGGCTTGAAATGTGGGCGGTACAACGAAACTGGGCCCTTATTCGTTGTCAAAACTCGGCATGTCACGATATAGACCTGAAATTATCGTTCAATTATATTCTGGATGACAGGATAGCTGTTTGATGCGGGTCACTTCCTTCCCTCTATTATGGTCGATGGAGGTGACCTATGCTCGAGTAAGTATCGCACTCGTGAACGGGTGCTGCTTGTGAAGACCGGTCCACACAGAATCCTTTAGAATTTCGTTCTTTAAAATCAGTCCTCAATGTTATATCTCAGTCGTAAGGCATCACACTGCAGCTAAAGTATCTTCAATCGTTTACTTAGGCCCGTATTACAGAACAAAAATCAGTCGTGAATCCTGTTTTAAAACTAACGTTTTAGTACAAAAATCAGCTTTTAAATGTAGATTTACGACTCATTTACGTTCTGTAATACGGACCTTAGAGTTTAATTAAAAAATCTTGAAAAAAAAGAATAGAGAATTAGACAAATAAGACAAGCCCGCTGAATTACTCGCCAGACCTTTTCAATGGAGGTCGTGTTCCGATCAAAAAATATATTCTCGATGATTCGCAGGGTTTATACAAAATAAATAATTTGAGATTGAGTTTGACTAGAGTACCATATAGGATCAATTCACGAAGTTATCTTAACGCGCTACATTACTTGTTTAATTAGTATTAGCGAATAAGCCGGCTTGAGCTTAGGACCCCACTACACGGGCTACACCACAACTCTGCATAGCGGTCTATTCATTTTCAACGCTGCTGGTTGCTATTCAACTTCTTCAATCTTGAAAATAGAAATGTAACGGCTGGTATCCGTTTTATGAGAATGTGTCTTAGCTGTGAGTGTGCTTACCGTGCTAGTTTAAAAGATCTTAGAAGAGTCACTCGTGTTTTTTAGCCATTTTCGGTCTAAAACATATTATCGTAGAAAAACACTCGACTTGAAAGAAGCTGCGATTGATTAAGTGTAAACAAATAGTGTATTTTATCTTGATTGCTTAATCGTGCATTTGATATAATTTAGTTTGAACGGAGTGTATGAACGTAAAAAAAATTACCGAAGCATCTATGTGGATGGGGAAATGTAGGGGAATGTTCCCTAGTGGAGGTTACACAGGCGTCCTACATTTTATCGACGATGTTAAGTCTCACTCTATTAGGGAGGCGAATCTATTATCATTATACCGGCCACTATTCAAGACTCAGGACTGCTACTAATTTTTTTCAATCGAAAACCCCAACGACGCTGTACAACCTAGAATTCAATTCCAGGATACGAACGAATAAATTTCACAAAATACAACTAGAGGCCGTAACTCTTCTATCTCTGCCACAACATCCTATATTCCAATGCCATTAAACTACACCAGACTACGATCAATAACTGCTGATCCATAAATGTTGGTAAAAGTTATCGCCGAAGAGATATGTCTATAAACGTCTGATCGAACGCCGGGTTAAGTGCGGGTAAACACTGCGCACTCTACATTACATATACTATCATGTGACAGGTTACCTACTCTATTTGGAGTAAAATTTTCTTGCAATATCTAAAAGTTGGTCCAAATTTGACAACTGAATCGAAACCAACTGTTTTGAATAATAGCTTAAATTATTATTCATCATTCCAAATTTTTCCTCATTTTCAACAATTTAATCATAGTTAATTCAAAGCAGTACGATAATTTCAACTCCATTTTCAAAACTTATTAAAAACTCAGCAAATTAAAAACAAATTATATAGTATATTAACTTCGTTAACCACATGTCACATTTTAAAAATAAAAAATAAACACCGTCACGCCTATTCTCCATACCAGGGAGACAGAAGTCTGTGTACACCCACTTTTCCGACGATGTTAGGTCCTATTTAATAGGTGGTGAACCCATAGCCATATACATATAGGATATATAGAAATATATATAGGCATTTTCTGTTAGAAAAATTACATTCATCCGACCTAGGATTTGAACCCAGGACCTAGTTAGATTTTCTCTTTCGTAGTACATGAAAACTTTAGATAGAGGACAAGTATCTATTTTTCCTTTCTAGCAAAAAAATGAACCTTTTCAATTATAAAAACAATAAAAGGAGGTAGATAAACAATGTACGAAACGAGGTAAGCAACCTTTAAATTTTTAAATTTGCCTATGGCAACTGTTTATATATACGAAACTACTAGTCATCCACTAACAAGAATATAAGCACAATTCGTATTAAGAATTACATTACGTCTGCCGGTTTTATCATATCATTTTCCTTAAAACGGTGTAATAAATAACTGTTTGGAGCTCCGCCAGATGGCGTCCAGGGTCTGCGCTCTGAGAAAATTTGTTTAAAGTTAATGACGTTTGAACGAGGTAGCTGCATCTGAATTTAGGAATAAATTACGCGACAACATTTGCGGAGGTTGTCTGCAATTCGCTGAGTGCAGAATTGGTGCCGTGGAATGGGGCACGAAACGAAAAATACTGTCAAATATCTACTTAATAGCTCTTGTAAGGGAGACGCCTTTACCCAGTTAAGAGTTACAGAATAGGCAATTAAAAATATATAAAAAAGAAATAGAAATAAACAACGTCACGCCTATATACCCCAAGCAGGGGTGGCAGCGATGTACTGAGTACACCCACTTTTCACCGATGATGTTAGGTCCAATGTAATAAGGGACAGGCCTATTGCCACATACCGGGCACAACTCCAGACTCCGGACTCATGCTGGGAAGTTTGCGTCAGAAAAAATACATTTGTCTGACCTAGGATTTGAACCCAGGACCTCGTGATCACAAAGCGATGCGCTTTGGCACTAGAACAACGAAGGCAGTCAATTAAAAAAATCGACTTAATTCCATTTTTTTTATTGTTTCGTTGGCCTAGTAGCAAATAGTGTGTCCAGCGATACGATTTTCTATAGAAATAAATCTTAGAGACTAGAGTCTCCTATTGTATCCGATATATCCGTAATAGGCTGGGTCCATATTACATTGTGGCCTAACGTTGTCAGCGATATGTGGACGTCAGAGTACACCTGTGCCAACCTCGTTTGGAGAATATAGACGTGATGTTATTAATTTTTTTAGATATTTATTTTCTGTTTGTGATTTTAATTCTGTATTTAGGCGTTAGCGTCTCTATGTTTCGGAAGGCACTTTAAACCGAGATGAAAGCCTTATAGGCAGCTTGATAAGTTCCAACAGCAGGTGGCCACAAACCTGCCTCCACCAATCCGCACTGGGTCCGCGTGGTGGAGTATGACCTACTGTCTCTCACCTCGATTTATGAGAGAGGGCCTTTGCCCAACAGTGGGACAGAATAGACTGATATTATTATTATTTTTTAACTCCCAACGGTTTGAGTGCTTTACTGAACTCATGAGGGAAGGACTGTTGGCAGTCCTTCTCGTGACCACAGGTTTTATTTATCTCATGTAACACCGTCACGCCTATATTCCCCAGAGGGGGTAGCAGAGGTGTACTGAGTACACCCACGTTTCGCCAACGATGTTAGGCCCCATATAATAGGGGGCGAGCCTATTGCCATATATCGGGCACAATTCCAGACTCCGGACTCATACTGGGAATTTTTCGTTAGAAAAACTACATTTGTCCGACCTAGGATTTGAACCCAGGACCTCGTGATCACAAAGCGATGCGCTTTGCCACCAGACCAACGAGGCAGTCTCATGTTTTAGGTATATGCGCATAAATATTAGAACTCCTTTTCTGGCCTGTGATCCGTTGATTACTTAATAAAGGTACACACCCTTTTAATCTATAATAATATTATAAAGAGGAGAGATTTGTATTTTTTGAATTTTTGTAACGAGCAAACTCAAAAACCTAGTGGTTAGACCGTTGGACTGCAAAGTCAAAGGTCTCGGGTTCAAACCCAGGCACGCACCTCTGTCTTTTCGAAAGCATGTGCGTATTAAAAATTAATTATCACTTGCTTTAACCGTGAAGGAAAACATCGTGAGGAAACCTGCATGCCTAAAAGTTTCTTGAAGGTGTGTGAAGTTCGCCAACCCGCACTAGGCCAGCGTGGTGGACTATGGCCTAAACCCTCTCAGTTTGAGAGGAGGCCCGTGCCCAACAGTGGGACAGTTTCTTAACAGGGCTAATATTATAAACTCAAAAACTACCGGACTTCTTTCACCATTAGAAAGCTAATTTAACCAGAAGTAACATAGGTTATATAGCATAGGCCCGGTAGGTGGCGCTGTTGTCGACCGAGTACGAAGTCGCGGGAAACTGCTAGTCTTAGATGATTTTGTTATAACACAAAATTGTATGAAAAATAATAACGATAGTTGCATAGTACCTATTTAGTTTCTAAACAAATAAATAACTTAGTACCTCAGTTAGGTGTTGATTTTGTTTAAGACTTGATTTATCAAGTTATTTAGATACACATAACTAATGTATAATATTTGAGAAAACTCTGAGACTTATAAATGTGTGTATATATATTGAAGTTCACAAAATAAAATTTTGTTACAAGCAACCTTGAATATAACCCCATTAAATTTATCTCATTTCTCCCAAGGCCCTCTTTTATTTTAATAAGATGTTAAACAGAGAATCAACTTTAAAATATACAAATGCGGCCCTAAAGGCAATGGAATTATCCCATTGTATTTCTTTAAATAAAAAGATAGCCAGCCAAGGCTCATATTCGCAATGACCAAACGCGGTGTGTTATGCTAACTGCGTGAAATGTGAAAAATTATTTGTTTTTATATTAGCGATGACGGCGACGGAGGATTTAGCGCCGTGGTTAAGAGCTTAAGCCGCTCCGCCCAGTGTGTCTAATAGTAGCGGGTTCGATTCCCGCACGGGACTAATCTTTGTGTGATCCACATTATTTGTTTCGGTCTGGGTGTTTGTGTATGTGAGTTTACATGTTTGTAAACGCACCTATGATTCAGAAATAAATCCTAGCATGGAGATTTATTGAGTTTATCGCGTTCAGATAGACAGACAGACGCGGCAGAGAGTCTTTGTTTTAGAGTATTTATTGATTTAATCAATATTTTAAAGTCCTTTACCTAATAAATAAAACAAATGATCGTGTGGTATTATTCTCTATGCCACAGGACTACTATTACATGATTTCACTAAGTTATCGTAACGGACGCGTTACTTATTTAATTGCTCATAGAGAATAAGTGCCCAGGCTTTTTCCCCACCATAATGTTGTCAAGGTGACTTAATTGGACTAATTAAATCATTTTATTACGGGTGCTTTTAGCGGTTTAAAAAAAATAATTTTAATGTATTTTTTTTTCTGTCTTTACTGGCTAGCAGTAAAAACGCTCGAATTATCTTATAAACAGTATCCCTTTGAAAGGACATTAAGATTATGAAAGTACTTAAAAGTTACGGTTAACACAATGTTTATGGATGATTTTTTTTCGGAGTCAGTTCAATGATTGCATTAAGTAAGGACTCGAAACTTGGAAATTTTATTTTAGGTCCAAGTACTATTTTCTATAATTATGTATCTAGGTATGTTTACGATTTTTTATAATTATGTAAGTAATAAATTAAATATAGATATTAAGTAGCTTCTATCAGTACTCTGGATATAAGCCTCCATGACACTTCACCTATCAATTTGTAAAATTCATCATCAGAAAATTAACTTTATCATTTTTTTCAAAAATGTTATTAATGTTTGCTTTATTTTTTTTACTAAGGCGCGGTATTAATAATATAAAGTCATTCCCATCTGAGCCATTCTATTCCGTAGCGTAAAAAATTGGTACCAATTAATGGCACCATACGTTGTCTCATACACCCCTTAGGATACACAAACACACTACGACACAATGGAAGAAAAATACGCGGATATACGTCGTTTATAGCTCTATCCCTTTCTCACGGCGAAGTAAGATTCAAATAATACTGCTTGTTGTAACCCCAAGACTTAACATAGATATACGCAGTTTATTGCCCTATCTAACTCTCACGGCAAAGTAAGATTGAAATAACCCTGTCTGAAGAAGATTTGGTCCCCTCCGATCCGAATCTCACCTATTATACATCAGTACGTCTGGCTTCCACAACTTGTTGGGTGTGATCCTGAGGTCCTTGACCCCACCATACTCGCTGTCGTTCCACCTCAGGTTGTAGTCATTCCATTCCTGTTACACACATAAAAAAATATTAGTATACGTTCGTGATGATCTGCAAATGCAAGCAAAAATACTGGCCACATTTTTGATATTTTTATAAATATTACAATATTTTCTTATTCTTCCTAAAGTGAAATTGATTCTTTATTTAAAACATAAAGTAGACGTGACAGCAGTGTTTAACGACTTTCTAATGAAATACTATTTATATATTTAAATACTATTTATCTAGTACATTAAGTGAAAAGCATACTGGATGGTAATAATCATAAAATTTTAGCTTAAGAGTGAAGCAGTGGTGTCAACGGTGCGATTTCTTTTACGCAAATGATTCCTTAAGTCACTTCTTGTGTATAGGTAAAGTAATACGACCTTTAAATCCCGAACATTAACTCTTTCATTAAATAATGATTGAATTTGGGCTAAGAAAGCTTTTTTTAAATATATGAGCTAATATGAAATAATCTATACTAAAATTATAAAGAGGTAAAGTTTGTGAGTTTGGATGTTCGGCGTAATCTAACTAATCATATATTAATGATTATTTCACCATTGGAAAGCTACCTTATCCAGAAGTAACACAGGCTATATAACAAAGACCCGGTAGGTAGCGCTGTTGTCAACCGGGTAAGAAGTCGCGAGAAACTGCTAGTTATACTATAAATATCACTAGATGAACACTAATTAATGAACTATATAACTGAGATGACTAATGAAGAAACTAATTAGTAAACCCATATAAAGCCTTTAAATACCTTGTTCGTATACAAATATTACCAAAACCTAAAGTTACTACAACCCTTTTAAACCAACACAACAAACACATACAACACATAGAAAACATAATTTCTGGATGCGATCACAAAGAACAGAATTCCTCAAACGTCACCTCAAACATAATATATAAATATATTAACTCCATCAAAAATGTCCCAGTTATTTTGCTCGCCAGTGTACGTGACAATGGGTCTGTTGCGATGTTTTACGGTCGATTTCAAGGCGTGTAAAGATTTCCTTTGTCATAATTTTGTATTGTGTTGTTCGTAGCACCCTTCCTGTTACGGACAGGGCGGTGATTTTTCAATACCGGGATTACTCTTGATCTTATACAGTAGTATATTTGTAAGATTCTATAGTTTTTTAACCGTACATAATCTTGCCATCGCTCGAACAGAGTCATAACTCAAAATATTAGATTTGTTTTATAGAATTTCAGATTATTATTATATGCCAAAATATTCATCTCTAAAACCTCAGTTAGTTAAATACATTTTATTTTGTTTATTTTGCTTGATGTTCAGTTCGGATCCGAATACTGAAAAATTTAATTACACAAGACTTTCTCAAGAATTGAGTGAGCAGAAGTGCGTTCTAAGTTCTTAATTTATAATCATAAAAATCATGTATATGATATAACATTTTCGCTGTAATTATTATTTTAAAATGTATGTGAATTTCATTGTTTTTATATTAAATCATACATATTTAAATTATAGGCATAATACATACCCCATAAATTTTGCGAAAATCTAAATCAACACCCTTAATTTATTCCATATTTACTTATAACTTCGATATTAATATGAAGGTACAAAGAACTCCAACACCTAAATCTACCATAGTTCCAAAGCAAATAGACCGTGAGCGCAGGCTTCGATAATCACTGACATTGTATTTCTATCTAGAATCAATGTTTACACTGTATACATTAAAGTTAGAACAAGTTAGTGTTGAACTGTTTTCTTATGGAGTTTCAGTTTGTGATATGAATCTTTTGAATATTATGTAAGGTTACAATCATAGAACCTTTTAGTGAAGTGTGTTCTTTATCTAATTTGCGAGAGGTTATCGTGAGCAAGTATCTTCTCAATGTATCGGTCTAATCCGTTTATGAGGTCCTGGAGGGTTTCAACAACTTCTTTGGAAAAACTATTTTAATTTTACCTTGCCGTGAAAAAGAGAAAGAACTATTAACTTTGTATATCTACGTATCTTTTTTACAACAATGTAAGGGTAAGTTTTGTTAAAGAGATTGTGGTACGGACTAAGAACCCCATCTATCGTTTTGAAATAGATCACCGCAAGAGATTTTTATTTTAGACAAAGTTCCACATACATACTTCAGTATTTTCAAAAGGCTGAAGAACTTCTATGGAATTGTCAAATGCGAAAAAAACAAAAAAGAAAATGAATCAGACCCATCTTTTTTAGATAAGTTACTTGATATTTGAATCAGGATGCAAAACTCAATAAACGCAAAAGACAAAGTCGTTTTAGGTTATCATTAATTACACGGAAATGATTTCATAATAATATTATAACACCTTACAAAATTATGGAAATCAATTATAATAAATCGATTGTAATGAACTTTGATAATAATCAAAGTTCATCTTGTAGAAAACTCTAAAATCAACCGTAATTTTAAATGTATAAAAAAGAAATAATTAAATGACAAATCATATTGAAAATTGCGTGCCTAATAATGTTATTTAAATTAACGCTACTGCATAAAATAAAGAATATTTATTTCCCTTGAGCTGATTTCCCAGTCTTTGGCTTAGTTATAGTATAGTTATCCATCAACTAAATTATAACCCAACCGAATATAAAGTAAGTAATTTGGACTATTTTATTCATAGAACTGTAATTATTTATTTATTTATACAGTATTTGACCTTATAAATAACTTTTATCCATCTATAATAAATCAGCTCTAAATCAAATCGAATTCCAATTTCAAAACTTAGTTTTTTTATCTCTTATGAAAATAGTTCACAATTTTTTTTTTTTCATAGTGGCATGGGCGTAAAATGGCACAACAATTTTCAATATCGTCGTATACGCCACCACACCGTCTACAATAACATATCTTGGCCGATAACAACTACCCCATTTAGGCACCGGAAAAACAAAGCGGCGGCCCTTCAAACTTCACCCTCTCCACTAATATTAGAAAAGTTAGACCCACAACTTAGCAGCAATATCTGTCGGCACATATTTGTATAGTATGATATTAGATTTTCGCTCGCCCACGGCTATTGCTCGCGAAATACGCTCGTTTACGAAACTACAGAATAGGTATATATTTTTGTAAGGCTATAAATGCTAACTACGTGTTTTCGTTGAGTTTTTATATTGGTATTGGATTCGAAATCGGATCTATATAAATACATACTTTTTAATACATAAATAAAAAGACCAAAAACAAAAAATCTGGATTTTTTAACAATCGGAAATTTCATGATTCCGTGAAAGTCATCTTTTTTTATTTGCATTTAGGTAATTTTTTTTTTAAATTGTAGCCCTCACTAGGTTTTATACCTGTATCGTGGGTGCGTTTACAAACATTAAAATTCACATACACAAATACCCAGACCGGAACAAATAAATTTGGATCACACAAAGATTTGTCCCATGCGGGAATCGAACCCGCGACTATTAGACACAGTGGGCGGAGCGGCTTAAGCTCTTAACCACTGCGCCAAATTAACCCGTTGGTAGCAATAACAAGCGAAATCGCGTCAAATGCCGCGACAAACAACAAAGCACGTCAGAGCCAATCAACTATTTCACAATATTTTCTCACAATTATTCTTAAAAATAAAGTATAAGGCTACTAATTTGCTTTCAAGCGTCAAATAACCTAGTACAGTGACTCACAAAATCGCTAAGCCTTTATGACCCAAAACAATATGACGATGTAACTAGCCGGTGTGAGAGCGAGAACGACATATCTACGTGTTCCCTCTTGAAAGTTTTATGTTTCAATTAAGTAGTTTAAGAGCTGTATTGTTTTCGAAAACACGTCATAACGTGTACCCGACTAAGCCGTATATGTTTAATATGGATGGGATAACTTGGTAAACTGAAATATTGTTTTCGGCACAAAAGGTACTTGGGTAATAGATTACGGAGACAGTTATGGACTTGAGATGTATTTAGACTTGACAATACTGTAATCTTTTGTAACCTACATAATATAAGGATTTAATTTTTTCAAAACAATAGGTGCGGAGGCTGTATGTTTTTCTATTTTGTCTGTATCCTATCGTACCACTTGACGTACCTAAAAATGTTAAAACTAATTAATAGTGGCCAAGCAGAGCCCACCATTAGTGATAACTTCATCGATCGTTAAAGTAATTTGTAATCATATTACTTATATCTACGGCATCGCGGCAGGCCCAGGAGGAGATGGCGGGACGAACTGGACTCCTTTAAAAACGATTGGCGCTCAATAGCCCTGAATAGAGTAGAGTGGAGAAGATGGAGGGAGGCCTTTGCCCAGCAGTGGGACAATGTAGGCTAACTAATAATAATAATAATTATTACTTATATCTAAAATAGTCCAGTTTTTGTCCATCAAACCTCATTTGCATAGCCCTTGTTTTCTTTCCATAATTTACAATAGTCCTTGCACCTGCCGGGGTCAGTTCGCTGGTTATGTTTCTTCATTTTCAGCAAGTGATCTCAGCAGGTGGCTTACATAACATTAAATTCTCGCAAAGGGCCTCTACGTGTTGGACCCATGTCCCCATGCAAGCCTTTCAAAGGTCCGGGTAAAGCCCGTGAATATCAGCGAGATACATATAATAATAATTACTTATATCTGCATTTATAAACTCTTCTCCATACAACATATTGCGATCGAAGTTTGCAATAACCTGTACATAAACAGCTTATTTTTAAGTTGAATAATGGAGAAAAATAATAGGCGCTGATTAGTTCATTACAGTAAATAGGTTCACATAATGACTTTATTTACTCTACAACTTTCAACAGAGAACACAAACTTTAAATTGAAGAAAACTCGAGTAACTCAAATTGATCGTACTTAAATTTTAGAACTTTGAAATTGAGCTTAGTTTGTTTTCAAGTAACGCCCAATAAACTGCGTTTTGGAATTTGAGAAAGTTTAAAAATTAATATCTTGCAATGATAGAAAACTGCAAACACAATAGTGACCTATCTCAAAAAATATACAATACTTTTAGTTGTAACACAGATTTCAAAATGTTATTCCATATTTAAAATTCTTATATTTTTATACTATTTTTGAGTTAAGTCACTAATATGAATATAAATTATGATGATGTTAGCAACTGTACATCTTCGTATAAAAGTCCTGAAAAAGAGAAATATTACAAACACGACACAGCTATCAACAATATAATATCTAAACGAGTAGAATATAAACACGAAATAGTGTAAATTTAACACAAGACAACTTTAAAAGCTCAGTAACATGCTACGTCAAGAGAAAAACATGCAGTGTTAAGTACTTATTCGTTCTAACATAAACATATCACTTTTTTATTACCTACTAGAAGCATTTTTTTTCTAATAAAACTTCCTTGCAGGGGTAAGAAAGGCTGCTTTCAACATTTCTTTTTTTCGTAAGAAAATAAAGGGATTTGGGGTCACTACTTTTTCGGGAACTAAGCTGCCGTATTGGTAAATGCTAAAATAATTATTTTTAATAGCTTAACATCATACCTTCATTGCTGGAAAACAATACAGAAACAAACATTAAGTAATTTATAATATTATCGCTAGAAATACTTTATTTACAAAATTCAGAAACAGCCAACATTAAAAGTATGTGCATTAAGCATTTTTATTTTATTCTCTTTTATTGAAAATAACTAAAATTCAACAAAATATTTTCCGTAAAATGGAGAACTCAAGCAAAACAAAATCTATTTTATCGAAAATAATTAAAACAAAAAAGAATGGGTCTATAATTCCCTTTAACAACCTGCGTACATTTAGTGTCAATTATGTACACATTTTTTTAAATTACACCTTAATCATGACATACAACCAATATAGTACTCCAAAGAGGTAGAAAAAAATAACAAAATATACATCTTTTTACAGAATATATTTGAAAAATCGAATGTGCCGTCCCAATGAGGTTTTGTCTGCAGGCAAACTAGAACCGAGCAAACCATGGTACGCCCGTTGTACAAAGATTTTTCTTGAAAACATTCCATGGCCATGCATAGTATGAAAAATACTACAATTTCTTGTAGCGAAAAATAAAAACAAAACGAACAGCGGGTACCCAGTATGTGCATTGTCAATTTACAGTGTATAAATAAATTTATTATCAATAACAATATTTGTGCATATCAATAACCAAAATCCAGCAATATGTCACACATTGACTGACCTACGCAGACCCACTTTATCGCATATTTTATGACACGGCTTATTCATCAGTCGAAAGTATTATGTTTAATTTTTATGTATATATTTATGTATACCATTTGATCTTATCGTCAACCATTAGTACATATTGTTAAATGCATTGCGGCTTACACGGCAGTTGAGCTGATATACACAAATTTTAATATCCACGCACTTTCGTCGTCACAGTACTTACCCGAAACTACCTACTACGAAATCCGAAATTCTATAGCTAACGTATGACAGTCGACATGAGGGGATGCATGACATGGGCAAGTCTAGTCTACAGCACGCGGGGCGGATGACGAGGATCTCAGGACATGACCACTAAGCAACTCTCATACAAATACCATACAAACAGATAAAAAAAGACTGCCGCATATTCCACAATGCTATGCAATTTTCATAACAGTCATAGATTAGAAGAAAAACTCAAACAGATAGACAGAACGAAGGTATACGAAATAAAAATTAAATAAAAAAGAGTAGAAACGTAAATAATCAGAAATTTTAGTGTTAATTTTAGGTTTGTCTTTTAATCACACTTACCAACGACAGCCATATATTGGTTATAAGTAGTTGATTCTTCTCGTCCTATTGGGTTAGACGATGTCAACAAAAACAGAAAGGGCGCAGTCAGTATGATGATCTAAACAACTGTTCCACACCTCCGGAGACACAATACTCAGGGGCAGGGCGGCGGGCGAAAATTTGTCTTATCATGCGTTTATTAAAAGCCATTTTCGCACGCTGCCGGACACACAATCTAAATAGTTATTATATGCGTAGTTTACAACAATTTAACACCGACTCCATGCGACAGATCTGCCGCGAAGGCAGCGCCCTCTGGCCGCGCCCGCCTCCTGTAACCGTTACCTTCGAAAAGTGCATTAGAAAATGGTGATTTAAGGTTAGGTGCGGTCAAAAACTGTGCTGTTATGTGTGAGAATGTACTGTCGGCCCCGTGTCCGCGGGTGGGATTGCGGGGGGCGGGGGGCCGGAGGCGCCAGGCCCAGCTCCTACAACTTACCAAATTGAGCCAGACGTTTGTGGTCAGGATTTGATTTTTCTCATCCTTATTTTGAAAAAGGAACGCACGCCGACGCAAGAAAGGAACGAAAAAATATTGTGAACATCAGAACGCAGCAGGGCGCTAAGCTGGTTACCTCTTAACATTAAAAATTAACCGACTTCAAACAATCTCGGAACTACTTAAAAGTGAAACAACTCTCGGCGGCTCAAGTGTAATTACCTCGATGACCTCTTAATATTATAAAAGAGCCATTTTAGTCCGCTCTGCTCGCTCTCTCACCTGTGCTGGAGAACTTTTAAGAGTCGAGCTTACAAGAGAAATTGTGTCACTCGATTACACGAAAATATATTATACATTGAACACGTGTAGATCAAACCCGTTACACAATAATAAACTCACAATGTGAGATTGATAATGGTATCTATTACGGTTATATATCTAACCGTAACCGTGTTACGGTTTCCAATATTTCTTTTTGCTATGATAACACAGTATTGCGATAATTAGCGTATGTTTTTACTATTTTGAATTGGAAGAATCATGAAATCAACGTAACTCAACAGTAAAAACCTCGTAAGTCCAATTTTCTTGAAAAAAGCTTAATGGTGATTTAAGTTGATAAGTAAACTCGTACGGCAAATTTCATAGAGGCACTTAGCACCGTCATAAATGTGCAATAAGAAGGATCTAGTATAAACATTCGCTCGGTTGTTTTCGTCTGAAAAAAGTTAGACAGAAGACGTTATAGGTTTTATATACTTTACTTAGGCCACCAATAATCAAATCTTATTAGTATACTATGTCATTAAATATGCCAAAAACAAAAGGCTTTTTCATATTTTCTTTTTTTAAGAAAACGGTTTCTACTTCTTGTAACATTTTGTGTTTTACACTTACTAAATTTTCACTGCTGGGCGACCTGATATCTTCAGTATAAGAGCAATAACTTATGTCACCCATAAAATTATTTAGATACAATTTATCAAGCAATTTGTGCCTTGTTGCTAAGTTTTGAAATACATACAAATAAATTCATTAATTTTATTCTTGATTGAAATCGGTTAATTACAATCTAAAAACAACGAACCACAAAGTCCTTAATCCCGTGGCTCCGATCATTTAAGTGGTGAATAATCTAATTACAGCGGGCAGTCGTTAAGACGAAACAATTAAATATATACCAGCGGATAACAGGGCGGTGGCGTACTGACTTATGTTTTACGACTACACCCGGCTGTTACATTGTACCATCTGTAAAGTATGACGCCTTTTAATGTCCTTTTTTGATGATATAGATATATTAAGTGACGGTCGCAGCTTTGGGGGATTGTGGCGTTCTTAATCATCATCAAGGTTAAATATCGTTTAGCTTTCGAGCATCTCCTTGCTTCAGAAAGCACGTGAAGCCATTGGTCCCGGCAGCAACTTACTAACCAAGTCATTTATAACTGCAACCATATTAATATTGAAGTTGCAAACAACTTAATAAGTTGCAATAGCAGGTGGCCACAAACCTGCCTCCACCAATCTTTACTGCATTTACTTGGTGGAGTATTACCTGATTTAATTTGTGAGAGATCCTTGCCTAGCAATGGGAACAGGCTGCTTCATTATTATTTTATTTTTCCAACGATTTTAGCTACTAATGTAACAAAGGGCGAGCTTAGTGTTATCCCATATCCATATCCCTGGGCAGGATATCAGACTCCAAATTGATACGATAAATCCTATGCCTGACTTTGGATTCAAATCAGGTGAAGGCTAGCTGCAGCATACGCCACTACGAGTAGAGCAATAAAGCAGTCTCAAAAAATATCCATGTAAACGAGTTTTCAAAAAAATATCGCGGTGTAAATGAATTTACATACTTCATTTAGACAGAAAAAAATGAAAGCAATATGTCACTCCGGTAAAAACATATCGGGCAATCCGCTACAAATAAACTTTCCGAAATGGCTCTTGATAAAAGTTTACGACGCAGAAAGATTTACGTACCATGAGGGTACTTTACGACTGATTGATTATTCTGAAAATATTTTGCTTATGAACGGGTACTATGCCATGTGACAGAGGAATAATTTTATTTACTTTATTAAACACAAAACGGGTTACAAGTCCGAATTATCATCACCAAGATTAAGCAGCCTTCGACTCGATCGTTCTGCCATGAGTGACCGTTTGTGGCAATACCATTTTTGGGATCCTCGTGGGACACGTGGTCTTGATTGCCACTTAATGTGGTGGTAGTAACGCTACATTGGATGCGTTATAGGCTTAATAAGATCCAATAGAAAGCCACAAACGTAAATCCATGACCGTGAAGCGTGGCCTTTTTTCTCTCATCTCGATTTGAGATAAGACTGCCCAGCACTGGGACAGTGTAGACTGATAATAAATCCATGAATTTAGTCAATCCTAAATAAAAAAGTGTAAAAAAATTTAGAATGCTCATATGAGCCTTATATGAACCTCGAAAGCGCATCTACTAGATAAACAAGGAACTAAAGTATATGATCTGTTATTGCTTTTAGTCAACTAAAAGCAATCACATTCCGTATTGATTCGATAGGTACGGTATCAGCTATAAATTTCTGAACTAATTATTTTTTGAGACTGAATTCATGAACACCAAAACTATTATAAAGCTCCGCAGTCATCCACACGTTCCGTTTCTTTCCATTCGTAAGTGTTACACCTTATCCGTCCAATACTTTTCACCCTTCAAATATGTATATACTCCACCGCCAAAACACATGCACATGTATGTACGTATCTCGTATTTTATAACTGTACGCGACATGACAGTCCAGAGTTGTTGAAACACTCCCCCGACGCGAAATGTATCTTGGAGCGGATGATAAATATTCCAGTAAATATTATCATACCTAGCTTTCTACTGAGCATGTTTACTGTGGCTGGATTTATGAAGCTCTGCTCAAGAGATTATAGTCTTGCGGATAGATGGGATCGTAAATTCTCTGCCAATATAATCTCTAACGAAAACCAATGGTAGAAATATGGTAATATATATTGTAAGATATTTCATGCAAGTTAAGTATATCAGGCATGTCCTGGACAGAGAAGCTAAAGCTTATAAAAGATGACGGACTAACGCAATAGATCAAAAGTCAAAATCACATACAAAAAAAATCACTTACAAATGTCAATATTGATCGAATGTGGCCCCCATTGAAAAGATCAGGTGAAAACCACAGAACAAAGAAGACTACTATTTTATTTCGTGATATAAACACTATATTCGGGATCAAAAAATAATCTACCAAAATAAATTGCATAAAGTACGTTATTTTGATGTAAACGACCATTATCCAAATTTACTTTTCACGGGTATCCTTTACCAGGTCGGAACATCCGATGTTTAAACCATTGCGTTCCTAGAACTGTATCAAAAAGATGGCTTTACGTCTCTTTCAATCAATGCAAAAAAGCGTCGGCGAAGGAGCTGCCTGCCATATCGATTACGCTTTGCACGACTTCAATTTCTCTCGGTTGTCCGTACAGTACTAGTAGCCCGTTCATCTGCTTTGACTTTAGACAGAAACCTTACATTTTTCCGGAATAAAAAGTATTGTATATGTTAATCCAGGTAATAAACTATTTGTGTGAAAATTTCATCCAAATCCGTTTAAACGTTTTTGCGTGATTGACTAACAAACATCCCACCATCTAAACATACAAATTTTCACATTTAATCATTAGACGGATTAAACGACTTTCTAGCAAGCCTCAAAGCCAATGGTACTATAACTAATGATACTACAACACAATAACTAAAAACAATATTTTGGTACCAATTTTATATCAAAATACTCCCACTAGAATCATATACCAATCAAAGATGGGCAAAATGTAATCAGATTAATGATTAACCATTCCCGCTTGGGGAATATAGGTGTGACGGTGTATTAATGATTAACGATTACAATCACATTTTGTAATGTTCCACGATTACGATTACACTTTTAATCTTGAATTATGGTTGAATATTACAAAATGCAATTGCAATCCTTAAAGATTAATCTGATTACATTTTGCCCATACCAATCACCAGAACACAGGGGTAATAAAGTTTTAATAATGCCGATTTTAAATCAAAAGCCTCGCAGACACCTATCACGAATATCAAATAAATAAAAGATTAAATATTGACATCTGTGAAGATTCAGAAGGGTCCAGATAAATATCATCACCAAACACTTGTGCCCTCTATGCTAAAAGGACACTTTTTGACTTTGTGTTAAACCCCTTAATAACATTTATATCTCTCTGATACATATCGATGACCGAAGGACTCAGATCATACATAGATTTAATTATTTGAATAACCATTTCCACTTCAATAACTAAAAAGCTTAATTTCTCCTGTTCTTACTTTTTAGTTGCGCTACTATTCCACTCGTCCTTCATTCATTTCTATTCCAACAATATACGTACATTATTCATTCTAATACATCATTTCGTTGCACTTATGGTATTGTTTACCACACGTCCTAGATAAACGAGAATGATAATTTGCCACTTCATCAATTCTGTCGCCTTGGCGTCGTCACAGTATTGGTATACAAATCTCTATACATTTGTATAGATATTGATACATATTTGCTGGACTGTCCAGCCTGTAATCGGCAATTCACACTCGACTGAACCACAATGAACTCAAGAACTAGATATAGAATTATTGGACTCGACAGAACAAGGGCAAATATGGTTAGTCGAAGAAGCGGCCGGGTTCGAGCAAAGTTGCGCCGGCTCGGGCACGCCATTTTGTGCTCGGCGACAACCATTTATGATTTTTGCTCCATTTACAGTCGAGTTCTGATTGTCTAGGAATGTGTCAAATAAAAATGGAAATGGAATTGAATTCTATCTACGTTACTCCCAGAACTTTACATGACACTTTTATGTGGCAAGTAAAGTTCTGCACTGTTCTGTTCTGTTCTCTTTTAAAGTATATTGCATATTGCAATATACTTTAACCCGTTATATAACCCGTTTTTTAATCTCAGAGACTTGACTTTTAAATAGTAATGTGCCTTAAGCGTTCTTCTTAATAAAAACTTTATAAGTATTAAAGTTCGAGTTTTTTTTTTGTTGCACTAAAAAGTAAACAATATATTTATTCCAAATAATTTCTTATTTGAAATATATATATATATATATATATATATATATATATATATATATATATATATATATATATATATATATATATATATATATATATATATATATATATATATATATGTATAGTATGTGTGGGATTGTGAAACTCTGATTATTTTACTTCCTTGATATTCCAACTTTTATTTTTACTTCTATTGATATAATAACCATTTTTTTTATTTTTCGTTCTTTTTAGATTCTCAGACGCCATATTTAAATATTGCACTATATGTCACTTCCAAATTAGGACCAATCTACATCTCATAATAATAATGTTAAAATCCTCAAAGTCGTTATCAAGGCTACAGAGCATCCCTAAAATTTGATGTACATATGTAGATATTATGTACATTAAAAAACATAACCCGCTAGTTGGGTAGCAAAGAACACCATAGAAGAGGTACCGAAGATCTGAATATCACTCCAAAATTGGGTACAGAGTCGTGAATCATGTTGCGTGTTCCAACGCAGGTCACAGCCGACATCGGTTGCCGGCAGACAAACTGTGCCACTATAGTGTATAAAAATAAAATATCTAAAAACATTATTCTTATTTAAAGGTAATTGAGTAATAAAGAGCACATTGAAAAAACCGCAGATTTCAATATCATTTTAAAAATTTGGTACAGAATCGAAAATCATGTCATGTGCTCTGGCACAGTTGACAGGCGACACATTGTACTCCGCCACTGTAATGTAAAAAACTCTGTATATTTACTTTAAAAACATTACCATTATTTAGGGCAGGCGAGTAAATAGAGCATATTACATATACCAAAGATCTCAATATCACTCCAAAATGTTGAAAATCGTGAAATTCACGGCAGGCGGGTATAAAGAGCACAATGCAAATACCACAGATCTCAATAATATTCTCAAAATTTCGTACAGAATCAAGAGTCATGACACGTGCTCTGATACAGCTGACAGCCGACGTCGGTCGCCGGCCGACACACTGTAGTCCGCCCGATACGGAAATTGAAATGTCGCACTGAAAAATCCTGTAAAATCCTTTGCAGACAGGACAGCGTGGGAACGAGTCTGATTTCAGGCATTGAGTGAACTGATGCACTCTTGTTCAACTTCGTCTATACTTTATACTTGTAAAGTAAAATAAATCGATGAATTGTATCGAGAAAGATATGAAAATGGGAATGAGTGTGATTACTAATCGCATCGTGCGGCACTAGACCAACTAAGCAATTAGCAATTGAGTAATATTGCCTAGAATACTCAGACCTTTAAAAGTATATTGCAATATGCAATATACTTTAAAAGAGAACAGAACAGAACAGTGCAGAACTTTACTTGCCACATAAAAGTGTCATGTAAAGTTCTGGGACGAAAAATAAAAAAAATGGTTATTATATCAATAGAAGTAAAAATAAAAGTTGGAATATCAAGGAAGTAAAATAATCAGAGTTTCACAATCCCACACATACCGAACAAACCCAAAACTACTTCCAGTTAAATGTCTAAAATGGTCCCCAATAAAGTTTAGCCACAAAGGGTGCTCATTAAATTTATACGCGCAGTGGGTAATTGTTCTAATCATTCGCCCGCGCCATGTTTCGACCGCAGAATAGGTACAATATGGCACTAGAAATGTGCCAGAAGCCGGCATTTGCAACTTTGTACTTGCTGTCTAGGTTTAAAACGTAGGTTTAATATTTTTCTCAGTTACACACGGTCTGTTTTTCGCTACTCTTGCACATGGGATATAGTGTCATTTTAAATGCAAATCAAAGAAGTTATATTTTTGCAGTTTACCGGACATGGTCTCACTCTATCGTTTCCATTCTATAACCCGTTTTTTAATCTCAGAGACTTGACTTTTAAATAGTAATGTGCCTTAAGCGTTCTTCTTAATAAAAACTTTATAAGTATTAAAGTTCGAGTTTTTTTTTTTGTTGCACTAAAAAGTAAACAATATATTTATTCCAAATAATTTCTTATTTGAAATATATATATATATATATATATATATATATATATATATATAGTAAATGTATATATGATGGCTTTATTAAGTCAACAAATATGTTTACTTTGTCTAGTAGTGTTAAATAGTGGTGATTTGTTACATTTATATAATGCTAAAATTCAAGAGCCTACTATTTCTATTAATTGGATCGATATACAATCAATCAATCAGCCTATCGCAGTACACTGCTGGACATAGGCCTCTCCTAACACGCGCCTTCCGCATCCAGTCTGTCCCAGCGACCTTTTTGAGGTCGTCGGTCCATCTAGCTGGGGGCCGTCCTACCTTATGCTTACCAAGTCGCGGTCTCCAATCTAGGACACGTTTGCTCCATCGGCCATCCGTCCTTCTGCAGATGTGACCAGGCCATTGCCACTTTAGCTTACTGAGTTTGCGAGCTATACAATAAATGATTTAAATAGTAATAATAAATGATTTAAGTAAGTATAGTTTAGTATGAAAGAGCGAAATGCTTAAAAAGTTATTTTCTGAACGTAAAAGTTTTTTCCTTATTAGATAAATACACATTACATAATCTATCTTTGTATGTCATTACGCCAGATCCCTTGCAGGGTAGGTAAAGAGAACAGATTTCCAACATTGTTCTCTCCTTACACACCTCTCGGGCTTCCTCTACGCTCTCAGTTCATCTCATACACGCTCGCCTTACAGATAAGACACGGTCTAAAATAGGAACAACGAAATGAGCGCTTATTTTTTATATTGGTACTGAGTGAGTGACGTCGACGTGTTTAATATCTGGGTCAAAATATCATAAATCACGTATTGCGAAAATGTATTCGCAGGCATGCCTTTTAAGTAATGTCGTTTGAAGAAAAAAACACATCTTATAGTGCCTTATAGTACTTTTATTGGTTTTCGAAGTATTTACCACGTAGCTTAATACACTTTTCCATTCGCTCAAACCAGTTATTATAACATTTATTCCACTCTAAAGTGGGGGTGTTCAAAATGGCTGAATTGAAAGCGTCGACTGCTTCTTCACCGGACTGGAACCTTTGACCACGAAGACTTTTCTTAATTTTAGGAAATGTAAAGAAATCGTTAGGGCTTAGGTCAGGACTGTATGGAGGATGGTCAAGAAATTCTACTTTTTCCTGCTTCAAATACTCAATCGTTTGACGAGCGCTGTGTGAGCTTGCGTTGTCGTGGTGCAGGATGATGCGTCGCTTTGAGTTAGATTTTCGAAGTTCGGCGATGACTTGTGGTAAACAACCTGTGGTATACCACTCTGCGTTAACCGTTCTACGGTCTTCAAGTGCAATAGTCGCAACATGGCTGGTTGTTCCAACGAACGTGGCCACCATCTTCTTTGAAGTGCTTCGAGAACGAAAACATTTAGTCGGCTTTGGCTCGTCTTGAAAGACCCAGATTGTAGATTGTTGTTTCGAATCAGGATCGTAGGCATAGATCCAAGATTTGTCACCACTGATGATGTCGTAGACGTGATTTGACTGTCCTCGGTTGAACCTTTGCAGAGTTTTCTTACACCATCTGACGCGGGCCGCCTTGTGATCATCGTAAAGCAGATGCGGTATCCAACGGCAAACTAGCTTTCTTACACCAAGCGCTTCATGCAAGATCTTCTGAATGGTTGTCCCTGAGATGCCTAATAGAGCCTCTATCTCTCGATACGTCACATGACGATCTTCGAGAATTAGTTGTCTCACAACAATGATGTTATCTTTAGTGAAGGCGGATTTTGGGCGTCCTTCGCGAGATTTGTCACTAACTCTCGTATGTCCATGCTGGAATTCTAAATACCAGCGTTCGACAGTCCGCAGACATGGGGTTTCATCACTGTACACAGATGTTAGCTCTTCAAAACACAGAAGCCGTGTCAGGCCTCTTCTAAAGTTGAAGAAAATTATTGCACGAACATTTTCCTTAGAAAGATTCATTTTCGTACGTAACCTGACAGATTCCAATCGACGCTATGACTAAACAATAGCATTAATCCTAATACTTTCAACTGTTTTGAGATTCAAAATTTAAACACATTCGAATATAGAACAGTTCCAAATTCAAAAATGCCGGGAAATATGGAAACGACAGAACTTAAAGGCATGCCTCGTATGATGCAAATGTTATACATTTACACATTAGAATACCATAATTATTGTTCAATATATAATATATTATGTAAAATTATTGTTTAATAAATGTAACAAGGTGCTCTTTTCTGAATATATAAATTATTATAATTAAACAAAATATCTACTAATACACACCCGCTATAAAAAAATCGATTTAAATAACCGGAACTGAAATTATGGACAAGACTTCGAAAATTGTTTGGTAACATTATTTTCAAGTTTGACATTTGCAAGTCTCTGAGATGAACGGGATTAAGTTTTTTAGGGTAACTCCTTTGCATGACTTGTAGACAATAAAAAAAAAGTAACATATCGAATGTTACCAAATTTTGAATTTAGAAAGCTTTGAAATTTAAACACAAGCTTTCGATATTCAAAATTTGATTGAATTATTTTGTCCAGTCCGGTTCACATTTTAATAAATTCAACGTTCAATATATTTTGCAATCACTGATTTGCAAATGTTTTTTAATTTGAGTTTAATCTAAATAATACATAAGCGCCCGTGGTCCATTGTTATTCGCTGGTATATATCAATACAAACTTTTAATAACCGACAATACCAAGTTCTAGGTTATTGGAACCAAGGTCGGACCAATAGGTATTGGTCAGTTCTAATGAAGTGCAAAGATCTTCAGTAAGCCTTAAATAACTCTCCTACTTCTTTCGTTCTTAACATTAGGAATAACATAAAACTTGCCGACCTTCGTCAGAAAAAAAATTTGATTAAAATCACGCATTAGAGATAGCTGCCATAAGAAAATTACTCAGATGTTTCCGAATAAATTATAATAGCAATCCCCAATGGCTTAACTAACTTATTAACGCATTAATTTATTAACATCGAGAATTCACATAAATTACTTCTATCGTGTTGAGAACTTTGAACATATTCAAATATTAAAAGAAAATTATGTTAAGGCGTCTCATTAAATATGCTGTTTGGAAAAGGTACATTACACATCTAGCGATAAATGTTACTTGAACTGAGCTAAACAAACTGAAATGTACTGTCTAAAAACCCTACTGGAATTTATAAATTGATTCCTGAGGTCACTTTTCGAATGCCTACAATATTAACATAAACATTATTTTTGTTACGCTAAGCGGATGAAGGAATATTATTAAAAAAAAAAACCGTTCTGTGCCGAACCGTGACTCCGTATAATAACGTCATAATTATCTTAGGAATAATCCTAAGACGCGACCTACTCATAGTCACACCAAATTTTTAACACATATTTTAGCAAAATGATAAGATAAAAAAAACAACCTTTTTTTAGATAATCAGCGCTGTCTCGACGTTTTAAATCAACCAAGTTCGTTTGACGTCGCTTTTAAAAGTCATTACGTCCATCGTTTTAATCCAGTCGACGTCTCAGACTTTCCAAACGTCGTATTCCCTATCTTTACGGATATCAAACAACGTTCTAAATTAATGAGATCAATACAAGTCCAAATGAACTTCCTTTCGCCGTGGTAAGTAAATTACTCCTGAGAGAAAATGGATTCTGTTACATCTTTGTTTAAATCGGATTCGAGGAAATGCACATTGTTACTGGATAAGCTCGATACTATTAATTAAAACACTAAATAATTTGGAAAGCTTCGATAGGCCCAAAGAACAAAGTCATATAATATGCCAAATATAAACATTGACATATTTGAGGTCCTTCGAAAAAAGTTGTATATAATGCCAATGCACAATATACGACTTTGTTGGATGGGCCCCGCTGGATATTTATGCCTGCTGCTTAAAAATCTTCCTATAATCAGATTTACATTATAGGAGGCCATGGGGGCCACCTAAAACACCAAAAATAAAATATCTCTTATTTATAACGTAACATGACTAAAATGACAGTTTGTTAGTTTGATACAGAGTGTAAAATTTATAAGTATTTCTATAAACTAGTTTTTTATAAGATCTGTGATTTAGTGTTTGGTAGCACTGTCGTGCGGTACAGTTGACGGCTCTGTAATTATTCGCTACTAGTCCAGCGAGGCAGTCAAAGCTCTGTAATGAAAATGGTGTTCTGGCGGGAGGAGTGTATAAGGTTGTTAGGAGCAATTGTAATGATTTTATGAAATAATATAGTAAGGACACTTTAACACTTCTGGCCTAGTTTTATTATAAGAGAAAACATATTCTCATATTTCGACGACTCAATTACTACAATAAAATTAGTTCATCATTCACTGTCTGTCCGTCATTATCTGTATATTAATTTAAAATAATAAAACGAAAGTCGAAATGTAATATATTTAGCTAAGTTTTATAGGTTAAGTATGGCCATGACAGCTGTCATTCTAATCATGTTACAATAGACAAAATATACTTGCAAAATAGAATTTATCCTACTCCTCGAATGTCCGACGTCCTCAACACGACAAAAGTGTATCGAAACAATCATAAGTCTACTTACCACGTCAATAATCTGCTGCAGCGTGAGGCCAAACCTGACCTCCAGGGGTTCACTCTCGTTCGCCACCGGGCGCTCCAGGGTGTTGTACGAAGCTAGCAGAGCGTTCAGAAGACGCTTCTCGTGAGGACCTTGCTCCGATACTAGAAGAAGAAAACTTGATAAGCTGCGGAGAATGTTGGGTCCGTTTTGATGCTAGAACCGTGAGACGCTGAGGTGTGTGTTTCCATCTGGTATTTGAAGATGACGATTTTGATAGACCGTGTATTCATCTTGAATAGTTTTTGTGCAGGTTTTTTTTTAATATACCATAGGCAAGTTTGCTTGAACTTATCTTCTTCTTCATCGTATTTTAGTCATTCTTTCTATCCAATAAGACTTTCCCAAGAAATTACCTATATGTGAATTCAGTAATACATCCAAAAATATTCTGATTCACCTAAGACTTTTCTTTACATTACGGCCTGTAGCAAAAGACAAACTCAAATAACTGTGAGAAGAAATATTTTTTACAAAGATATAAGTAACAAAAGAGATCTTTCAATGCCCGTGTTGAACAAAAACACACTGAAAAAATAACTTCAATAACACGAATCGAAATAAGGAAAAGCATTCTAACCTTCATGAAGAAAATTCCGAACCAACAGACAATCGAAACAAAAGCCCGAATAATTTACACAAGACGAAAAGAATTAATGGAGAAACGGACCATAATTTCTTGTCGACCAATTGGACAAATCCCTATAGTTCACCGGCTGAGAACTACGTACATCTGCCACAAGAATAACGGCTGGATAAGCCTGGATACGCACCTGGACTTCTGGAAAACTAACCTCTTTCGTACCTCTTAATTCAGGGCAGTAAAGTTCAATTTCGCTCGAATATGAAACTCACAAGAGTCCGGCTCGAAGGATCAGCAATAAACACCCATTTTAGGGGCTCACAAAGCTCTTATGCCCGTGATATATGAATGTTAGAGTGCGACAGGTATAACACGCTAGTACAGTGGAATTAGTGAGTTGGAAAGAGGGGAACGTAGGTGCCAGGTTGCGCGCAAAGTCAGGTAATTTATTTTGGTCAAAATCCGTGGCTCTCAAGAGGATTTTACTTTGGTCTAATAGTTTTTTGACCAATATATATCTTGTTGGTTCTCACATAAGTCCGTTTTCTAGCGTCGCTATTTATTTTCGTATCGATATAAAAGCTTTTAGTGTATTTAGTTATTTCGAGTCAATATAAAACTACGGTTAAAAATCTCTTGAGAAATATTTAAGTCAAGGTTTTGTTAAACTGTAGACTAACGCTATAAGTTTATTGAAGGTTTCTGAACTTTGAAGTCAAGTCATTGATAGATTCTACCTGCCTGTAGTACTGTATATTTTTTAAACATAATCCCTAGGAATTATTCTGGTTTCGTGGGTGCGTTTACAAACACCTAGATACAAACAAGTATTTTGAGGTCACACAAAGATTTTTCCCATTTCAGTATCAAACCCGCGATTGCTTGATACTGTAACCTGCGCGGTATACACTCTAACCACTAGACCAAGCAGGAGTAAGTCCCAGGACCTTGTAATTGTCAGCCGAAAAGTAGACTAACGATGAAGTCCCTTATAATTCACTCTGTAACAGATACTGTCTGTCTCCATAGTCTAATAGCGTATGGTGCCAGTCACGATAACGAAGACCTGTATTCGAAAAAGTGTCCTTTTTTAATCGACTTTTAAAAAGGAGAAGGTTCTCAATTAAACTGTATGTTTTTTTTTGTATGTTACGCGATCATTCCGCCAATTATGAATGGATTTTGAAAATTCTTTTTGCATAGGGTTCAGTATAGCTCCAAGGTGGTCCTTTTTTATTTTTATCGGTATTGGACCTTGGATTTTGAAGATACACCAGGGAACTCCTCAACGACAAACAATACGAATGCGTAGATTGAGATATTATGGGTATTACGTTAATCCTATAGATACCCTGCCATATAACTAATCAGAATATTAACCGACTTCAAAGGAGGAGGTCGACAACGTCTTTATTTATAAACTGGTTTGATGATTGTTTTTGCGTTGGTTTTAGTATAGTTTCGAAGTGGTCCTATTTTAATAAAATCGGTATTGAACTTTGGACTTTGAAGATACACCAGGGGACTCTTTAACGGCGAACAGAACGAATGTATAGATTCCGTTATTATGGTTATTATATCAATCCTGTAGGTACCTTGCAGTACAACTTAGCATAATAATATAATATAGGTATATAGATATTAGTAAATAATTCATTTGTCACTTAAAAATGTAAAAGTCGGTACTGGTTAGTGCAGTCGGTTACTTGGCACCGACTTCAAATATTTATTTCTTGCTTTTAGACGTCGGGTTTTTTTTAAAGATTTTTATCTATGGAATAAACCTCGCTATCCGCCGTCTGGAATTGCGTTCGTTACAATAGCAATACGCTCGGCCTGAACCTATTTTAAAACAGAGCTCCGTCGTCGCTGATATATGGATGTACTTAGTCACATCATTGCCATTCCTGCTTGAGGACATAGCGGGACAGTGAATAGGTATGATGAAGATAGTAAATCAAAAATTGTTTTCCACCGGACTATTAGAACAAAAGCTAGTATCAACCAGTCTGGGAGCCCGGCTAGGGCTACGCGACCCCTCTAATCCATTAAAGCTATCGCCACATAGCCGACGGGGCGCGACACAGGCGACGAGTTCGGTCAGCAACATAAATCGCTTAACATTCTCAGTTTTTCAGATAACTTACACACTTTTGTTTTTCATTAAATCCATATTTTTTGATCTAAATATATTTGAATCCGTTAGTAATGATTTGACTCTGATAATGTTAGTCAACATTGTTTAACAAATAAAAAGTAATACTGAGACAACTGAGCATATAAAGTGGCTTCCGTTGCTGTCTGTACATTATACTACGAGCATGTGATCGGAGCGCCAAACAACAGTAACAGCGTGCCAGTCGCACCCTATAGGTGTCTCGTTCCCGCCGTCACAAAATAACCGTGCTTTGTAATCACGCGAGGCGCGGAGGGAACGTGCCGCGACGTTTGTTGTCGCGCCGAGCGTGACGTAGCTGTGTGGTGTCTCCTGCACATTTCAGTACATTACAACTCCCGAGGTCGTGTCAGCGTCGCGCCCCCGTCGCACCGAGTCAGCTATGTGGAGAAATCCTAAACATTCGAACGCAGCGGAGGCGGGTCGCGACCTTTTTATCGCTCCGAACGTGGCGGAGGTGTGTTGCGTCTCCTGCAGGAGAATATTCCGTATATACCGTAGGCCACGCCGGCTTCGCGCCGCGCTCTTACCGCGCCCGCAGTGTGATCAGGCCATGAGGGATTAGCGCCCTCTCCCCCTTGCGTCTGGCAACTCGGTGCGGTTCACCTCCACATTATTGAATGGATAGTTGCTGAAACAAGGGCCGGCTTACCGTTCGTGAACTTTGTTTAGTTTAGAGATTGTATTTAATACTCGCACTAAACATTCGTGGTTTATAAAGTTGTGATTTTTATTTAGTTTTAGCTCATATTTGTGAATAAAGTCACATCATCATCATCATCATCAGCCGACAGATGTCCACGGAAGGACGAAAACCTCCCCAAAGATGGCCAGGACAGCCGGCTAATTCCTGCTTCCATCCAGCTTTTACCAGTGACCTTGTGAAGGGCCTGCCCACCCCACATCTTCCGGTACGAGGTCACCACTGGGGAATCCTTATGCCCCAACGGCCGTCAATTCAATGAGGAATATGCCTCCCGCCCACAGCCGCATAAATGCTTTAAAAATGCAGCATAAAATTAAGTTTATCATTCCACTTCGATGTGATATAAGGCTTAAATATTTTTTATAGAATTAAAATATCAAGGATTCTAATACTCGATTATAATTCTAGAACTCTACTTTAATAGTTTGTCTCATACACGTTCGCCGGTTACGAAAACTCTTGACTTTGCATTAGGTAATATACTATTACCCACTAACACAATAACACACGAGCTTAGAACATTTGACTCGAAATTTGAGGAAACAGCATCTTCAAGAGCACAATATCGTAGAGATTACCAAGAGTTGCTTACATTAGGCGAGCAATAAAGAAGCTTCAGCTTGCAATCTAGGCGGCGGGTTCCGCCGGCCAGGGCAATATTAACATTACTGCGAAATGCGGATTCCACACAAGGCTCCACAGACTATAAGACTAATGCACATATTTTTAATGAGTAAAAATCTAAAGGATTCTGAGTTTACAAGGCAAGCAGCACCCGCTTATCAATATGACTACTTGATCAATAATCATTCCCCTCAACCATATTGATATGGTTATATAGGTCCATCCATATGTAGGTCGTAGGAAGAAAATGACCCGCACCACATAGCCACCCCAAGCGGAGACTTTTGAGTGAGGGATATTATATTGTCACAATTCTAAAATATACCCGAAATGCGTCATGAACTTAATAAAATAACAACCAAATAAGAATACTTTATCCATTCAAAACCAAAAGTATTGCATACCAGAGATACACCAACACAATAACACACGAGCTTAAAATATTTAACTCGAAATTTGCTCGAAACTCGCATCTTAAGAGCATAATATCGCGGAGCTTACCAACGGTTCCTTACATTAGGCAAGCAATAAAAAAACATCAACTTGTAATATAGGCGGCGGGTTCCGCCGATCGGGGCAATACTAACATTACTGCGGAACGCGATTTTCATATAAGGCTCCAAAGACTATAAGACTAATACACATATTTTTAATGAGTAAAATCTAAAGGATTCTGAGTTCTGACCAGACAAGCAGCACCCGCTCATGAATATGACTCATTCCCTTCAACCATATTGTAGGTCGTAGGGAAGGCAATGACCCGCACCCCATAGCATCCCCAAGCGGAGACTTTTCAGTGAGGGATATTATATTGTCACAATTCTATAATATACCCGAAATGCGACATGAACTTAATAAAATAATAACCAAATAAGAATACTTTTAAAAATATTGCATACTATAGAAATACTAATTAATACTAACACAACACGAGCTTAGAATATTTGACTCGGAATTTGAGGACAGAGAGCATCTTCAGAGCACAATATCGCAGAGCTTACCAACAGGTGCTTACATTAGGCAAGCAATAAAAAAAACTTTGGCTTGTAATCTAGACGGCGAGTTCCGCCAGCATGGGCAATATCAACACTACTGCGGAATGTGGATTTTACAGAAGACTCCAAAAATGCAGTACGTGTCAGATAATCTATGCAGGTTTATGAGCAAAGAAAGCTTTTATTTGCATGTTGGCATGTTCCTTTAGCAAATATTACAGTTTGAGCGATTGAGTTATTATGTTAATACGTATTATTGGAGAAGCTATGTCAAACAAATAATTTTAATTTAAAACGATACAAATTAATACCGTCACGCCTATATTCCCCAAGCAGGGGTGGCAGAGGTGTACTGAGTACACCCACTTTTCGCCGACGATGTTAATTCCCATGTAATAGGGGGCGAGCCTATTGCCATACACCGGGCACAATTCCAAACTCCGGACATATACTGGGAATTTTTCGATAGAAAAACTACATTTGTCCGACCTAAGATTTGAACCCAGGACCTCATGATCACAAAGAAATGCGCTTTGCCACTAGACCAACGAGGCAGTCGATAATATAAAACGATCAAACAAAAACACAATCGAGTGTAACTTGCCTAGTTGGGTAGTTCCATTGGCCATTTTCAGACTCCATCGTCAGACCCTGTGTACCATCTGAGTGTTAAGTACTCGACAAGAGCTATCTAACGAGCCCACACACGGTGGGGTCATGTTGAGTACTTGGGTAGTTCCATTGGCCACCTTACAGCTTCATTATCAGACCCTGAACACCATCTGCTGCTATAGTACTTGTCAATACCAATCTTACAATCCTTAACATGAGGGGGTTACGTTGTATATGTTCACATGTTTCTATGGGCACCTTCCGAGTCCATCATCAGACCAGCTCCATGGTACCATACTATTGCATTGTCACCGACTTTACATACGTACGCAACAATTCAGCTCAATTGGAAACCCGCAAATGCTTGAGACATTAATCACAAGATTTGAACCGGAAAGACAGACAGACATATGAACATTGCAAGTTAAATAAAAAACCTGTAAAAATAGTGCACAACTAGATGACCGCGGGGTTAGTGGAGATGTTTTTTCGTAGATTTCATTTTAATAATAAATTTGTTTGTTTCTGGAGTTATTTCAACAATAACTCAGTGCACATGAAGGCATATTTATGAAATAAAACTTAGCACTCAAAGGTGCCTCGTTACGGAAAGCACTTGGAACAAAGGGAACTAGAGCGTATGCCCCTAACGAATACTACAAACAATTTACTTGAGATGTCTTCCCTAGTACATAATAAATCCATGGTTTGAACTTGGTGTTTGAATAATTTCTATCTCATATTCCTATTGGAATGATAAATGCGGGTACTCCACATTAGTTATTCCAATAGGATAGGAGTATTAGATAATCTATGTAGATTTATGAAAAACGATAACCTGGAATTTGCATTTTGGAATGTTTCCTTATCAGATATACAGTTTGAGCTTGGTTTTTGAATCTAAGTATGTGATAAAATAAAATAAAAAACTACATACACAGAATACCTGCAAATATTCAAATAAATTAATATTTACAAAAAATATGTTTGTGCTAAATCGCTGCCGCTTGGCAGTGTGCCCAGAGCATAGAGGCTGGCAGCATTGCCTGGTTGTACGGCAATGCTTATCCTCTGTGCGAGGTAAGAACCAGCCTTCTGGTCACCAGTGACATTGATCAGCAATTTAGAAATAGAATATAGAACCTGTTGGAACTCTCTACCTACCCCGCAAGGGACGTGGTGTGATAATATAGATAGATAGTACACGTAGATACTCGGAACTCTACAATCGAAATATTGAGTCGTTTGGCTCGCTCAGACACTGTTAATCTCGCATCTGGCGGGAGTCGAATTGACAGATTAAATTGGTCATCATTCAATTATGTTTCCGACAATGCTCGCTGAGAGGCGCGTTGCGGAATATAGGTCAAGCGTGAGTGAGTTCCTTACTTTTAACATACATACACTTTCACCTTCATCCTACTGGGGTAGGCAGAAACTACACGCCACATACTGCGATTCTGATCCGCCTGTTTCGCTTCATCTACGTTCATACATATTCATACATTTCCGCAATAGCCTTTAAATATACAGGTAGATAGAATATTCTTCTTTGTAAAGTTATACAATAGATAGATAAATAATACTTTATTGTTCCACCAGAAATACCCAAACAAATAAATAATGATACACTATTTCGATCGAAAGGTAGTGTTACCATGGGCGGCCTTATCACTAATAGTGATCTCTTCCAGGCATTTTTTTATGGAGAGGATCTAAAGAAAACACAAGATTTAAGGGTGTACTTAGCAAACAGAGCATAAAAATAGACAAATAACCACTAATATTACATTAAATAAACACAATACAACCCACAGGTATATTTTACGGTGATCAGTAGGTAGATACATTGGAAAAAGTTACAGGAAAAATAATAGAAGGCACTTAGTGGTATGACCTAAAAACTTGAATAAAAATAGAATTAAGTCAAAATATTTTTTAAAGCAGCAATGTGAGAGTATGCTCGTATAAGTTAGTGTCTGTTTTTTTCCAACTGTGTATTTATAGCAAAGTAGCGACTGTGGTTTCGAAATCGTGGGCTATTTCAATTCTAGTCCTTTATTATTGCGATTTTTGTGCTTGTAAAAGGATATTTAGCCGACATAGCCGTTAAGATTAGCAAGCTGAAGTGGCAATGGGCGGGCCACATAGCGCGTAGATCGGACGGGCGTTGGGGCAGAAAGATTCTAGAGTGGAGACCACGTATTGGCAAGCGCAGCGTGGGACGACCGCCTGCCAGATGGACCGACGATCTTGTGAAAATCGTAGGAAGTCGTTGGATGCAGGTGGCATCGGACCGATTACGCTGGAAAGCGATTGGGGAGGCCTATGTTCAGCAGTGGACAAGTATAGGCTGAGATGATGAAAAGGATATTATTTACATATTTACAAATCCTTTTTACAAATTTTTATTTAACTTCCAAAGTTCGTATATCTGTGTCTTTCCGGTTCAAATCTTTTGATTCATTATTCAAGCACTCGCGGCTGTCCGATTGAGCTGAATTTGGCATAGGTATGTTAAATCAATCACAATGCAATACTTTGGAGCTATTTTGATGATGGAGTCAGAAGGTGGCCATAGGAACATGTGAACTATACAACGTAATCCCCTCATGTTTAGGCTTGTTAAATTGGTATTGACTACTTTACAACCAGATAGTGTTCAGGGTCTGATGATGAAGCCGAAAGGTGGGCAATGGAAACATCCGACTACTCAATATAACCTCAACGTGTTTGGGTTCGTTAGATTTATCTTGACGAGAAGTTAGACCCGTATAGTAACCAAGGTCTGATGATGGAGCCGGAAGGAAGCCATAGAAACTTCTCAACAAAGCCAGATATTTTTGTTGTATTTTTGCTATAAAAGCTTGTTTTTAAAAGGATTTTTAAATTTAAATTATCACACATCACTCACTTAACCCTCCAAACGGCGAGTAAACACGACACTACACAAGCAATAGTTGAATGAAAACAACCCGCCGCGGCCGCAGCGACCGGCCCGACACAACTCCGCAACTCGCAGAAGGGTTAATTAAAACGTCCGCTTTCTAAACTGTTAACAGTGGGAACTGGAGCAAGAGGGTACAGGGATGGACTTATTTCTGTTGTCATGCGCCATTTTGTCGTTGGATGTAAAAAAGATGAATTTATTATCTACCTATCTATCTATATCATCACGCTAGTTCTCTTGCGGGGTAGGCAACGAGTACAGAGTTCCAACCGGTTATTTCCTTACAGACCTATCTGGCTTCCTCCACTTTCATAGTTCGTCTCATACACGCTCGCCAGTTACGATGACTCTTGACTTGCCCTTCACATAAGACACGGTCTATTTGGGCATGGTAAGCTAGTCTAGGTCTTCCTCGGTACCTACATCCTTCCAATTTCGCATTGTATATCTATTTTGTTATTCTTTCTTCTGACATTGTTTCTATATGCCCGAACCAATGAAGTATTTATTTATTAAATACCGTTTCTCATCTTTACATCATCATCTTCATGAATTCATTCAATTATTTTTTGCCACCGTTAAGTCTATATAGCCCAAACGGGGGTAGGCAGAGGTATAGAGCACGCCCACTTTTCTTTGACAGTGTTAGCTTCCAATGTAATAGGGGGCAAGCCTATTGGCACTATATTGGGCACAATGCCAGACTCCAGACTACTTTTTGTCCAGACAAATTAAACTTTGTCCTCGTGATCGCTATGCGCATTAATTGCCACTAGCCCAACAAAAAAAAAATTAGATATGAAAGACAGTTACACTGGATAATGGTTGTTCTTTATAACTTTTCCGTCACATCGCTTGCAGAACTGACGGCCGTTGGGGCAAGTTTTCTAGGGGCGACCACGTACTGAAAGACGTGGAATAGGCAAGCTCTCCAAGAAATGTACAAGTTAAAGTCGCAGATAGAGCTAGCCGCATACAGCTCTAAACCAGTCGTCGTGACAATCTTCGGAAAGGCCTATGTCCTGTAGTCGACGTATTGCGTCTGAAGATAATAAATAATTTATGTTCGTCTATCAGTTTAAGTTTTAGCCACATTGCCGACGCAGCGCGACGGGAGCGCGACGGTGGCGCGGCTTGGGGAGTTGTAATGTACTGGAATGTACGGGAGATGACGCGCAGGGCAGCCACGCTTGGCGCGACAGAAACTTCACAACCGAACGTAGCCGAGCGTTTCCGTCGCTTCTTTTTTAATTTAAATAGAATATGAATTTTCATGAATCAACCCCATTTTTACCAGCTTAGAGACGGTATAAAAAAATCCTTTCTTTGTGGTTGCCTATGTAACTATAAATATACGCTGTCAAAAATTCAGCTTACATACATTATTTATAATTAAGAATCAGCATGCTACGCTAAAACAGGAGATCTAGCTTGGCCTTTTCGTATACCGGGGATAGTAATACATGTCGCTTGTTCTTTCTCAGGTACAATGTATCATCGTATATATTATTATCTCTCGAGCTAAATGACTTCGATGTAATATACCGCAGATGTGTATGTTTTTATATAAAAAAAACAGTATCTTTAAAGAAATTAACTAATGAAAAATTATATTAATCATAATACGTTGTATAATCTCCATCGCAATATTCCCAAAATTTAATGAAAAAAATTAATTCAGTAATCAAGGGAACAAGCTCAACATTTTATTTTAAAACTAATTTCAGTCAAGAGAGAAAGGATTAATTAAGCATCCGCCATTGGGTGAACTAATAACACTTGTAATTGTAGCGTGGAAATTAAACAGGACCGGGGTTATGTTCCCTAGAACAGTTATATTTGCTAGAAACACAACAATTTGCGCGCCAATCAATTTTGAAATTCTCATACATATAAAAAAAAATAAACACCGTCTCGCCTATATTCCCCAAGCGGGGGTGGCAGAGGTGTACTAAGTACACCCACTTTTCGTCGATAATGTTAGGTCCTATGTAATAGGGGGTGAATGTATTACCATATACGGGGCACAATTCCAGACTACGGACTCATACTAGGAATTTTTCGTTAGAAAAACAACATGTGTGCGACCTAGGATTTGAACCTAGGACCTCGAGATCACAAAGCAATATGCGTTGCCACTAGATCAACGAGGCAGTCAACCTACATACCTACTATTTCATAATCTAGTCTTAAGTCTCGAATCCACAGAAATCGTAATAAAAGAGTAGAAGTGAAATAGCGCACGATTTTGGTCGAAACACTGTCGCCGCTTTGCCATGCATGCATAGTTTGAAAATAATTTTAATTTAAAAACACCTTTTAAAAAACAAACTTTTATAGCAAAACACAACGAGCATATCTTGCTTGCGTTCCTTCCGGCTCTATCATCAGACCACCAGACACCATCCGAGTCTTAAGTACTCATCAAGACAAATCCAACGAGCCTAAACACGGCGGGGTTATATTGAGTAATTGGGTAGTTCCATGGGCCACTTTTTGACTTTATTATCAGACCCCGAACACTATCTGGTTGTAAAGTACATGTCAATACCTATCTAACAAGCCTAAACACGAGGGGGTTACGTTGTATAGTTCACATGTTCCTATGGCCACCTTCCGACTCCACCATCAGACAAGCTCCATGGTACAAACGAACTTACATACGTATGCCAAATTTAATTTGGCATACGTATGTAAGTTTTAAATTAATAAAAGTTCTCAATTTTAAAATTATAAAATGGATCACTACATTTGAACTGGAAAGAAATACACACAGACAGACATACGAAGACTGCAAGTTAAATAAAAGCTCCTAGAGCAGGTAGCCACTAATCGGTCCTTCTCCACCTCCACCTTCTCTTCACCATGCCGCACTAGGTCGGCGTGGTGGAGTATGATCGAGTTGGCGGACGATTTAGCGCCGTGGTCGATTCCCGCACGGGACAAATCTTTGTGTGATCCACAAATATTTGTTTCGGTCTGAGTATTTGTGTATGTGAATGTTCATGTTTGTAAATGCATCCATGACACAGGAATAAATCCTAGTCCGAAGCTAGGTTAAAAAAAAAAAATTTCTTACCTCGATAGATGAGAGAAGGTCTTTTCACAGCAATTAGATAGTATAAGCTTATTTGTTAACGCTGATGGAAATAACCGGATCGTCGATTTAAATCAATCGGATGTTGTTGAATCCTAGTTCACTTTTCTACACTTAAATCCATCATATAAATCAGATCCAAATAACAAATTCTAAGATACTTAAAAGGTGCACTGGGATCCATCAGATGGCTCCATTGATAGATCCTAAATCTCCCTCTAAACTAAACCTCCTTACTTGCACTGTATATGAGTAGGGCACGTCGTCACGTCGTGAATAATGAGCGGAGCGATCACGAGGCCATCGGGTTCAAAGCCTTGATCGGACAAAAAGTCAAGATTCGATAGAAAAATTTCCAGTATTAATCCGGAGTCTAGCTTTGTGATCGGTATGAGAAATAATGGGCGCATTTCGATAAAAAGCACTAATACGTCCCTGTATTCGCAGTTGTCACATAAATACAAGTACAGATCGAGTTTTACTTAGCTGGAGCACACCTGCGCCATCGAACTACTGCAAATAGTTGGTAAATTAGTTCTCTGTTTATGGAAATAGTTACAGGATTGGTTCGTATTTATCTGCATTTATGTTGCATTCCACAGTGTAAGTCAGACGGCAACATAGATCCGTGGGCTTAGCACGAAAATATTGACGTTCCCCAAGCGGAGGTAGCAAAGGGGTACTGTGTACACCCACTTACGATTTTAGGTCCCGTTTAATAGGAGGCGAGCCTAATGTCATTATATCAGGCACAATGTCGAACTCCAAACATATACTGGACATTCTGTCTCGATCTCGACCCAAGACCTCGTGACCCCCAGTAGACTAACGAGACAACCTTCTATACCAGAATTAAATGGATTTAATACAATGAGGTTTCGACTTACAATTGTCTAAATTTAATTTGGTACGGTTGTTAGATACTGTTTCGGAGTTAATTACGGTTTGTTATTGTTTACTGAGGGTTCAGCACGAACAGATTAATCAACGTAACGCTATTGAGAAAGCGTGGTGTCACGTTCATCTTCATTTAATAAATGTGTAGTGTGAACGGGATGGTATGCCAACTCGATAGCATTACGTCAATCTGTTCGTGCTACGCTCTCTGTTTTCACTTCGTGTCTATTCGACTTGTTGTATTAAATGGAGGCAATAACGAGAATCAAGAGTGTACGTAACCGGCGACCGAGTATAAGACGAACAATGAGTGGAGGAAGCCAGAGATGTTTATAAGAATATTATATCAGCTTATACTATCCCAGTACTGGAGAAAGCTAATTTTTCACAAATCGAGGTGCGAGAGGTATACTTTACTACGCGGACCCAGTGTGGGTTGGTGAAGGCAAGTTTGTGGCCACCTGCTATTGGAAATTTTCAAACCTATACGACTTCCAACTCGGCTTAACGACTACCACATTAAATGTTAACCGGGACCTGGGTTATGGGTTAACATGCCTTCGGAAGCACAGACGCTCGAATATGAAAATACCACAAACAGTCACCCATCTCAGGCCAACCGAGTCGAACGCTGCTTAACCTTGGTAATCGGTAAGAACCGCGGTCGCACAGCGCCCCGAACGCCTCTCGCACAGCCCTACGAGCGCCTTGTAAGGATAGAACTTGTACTCTCTGCCTATCCCGCAAGGTCTCTGGCGTAATGATAAAGATAAATAGATGGAAATAAGAGCACTACACTCACATGATAATCATAAGGTATTTCTTATCTCCTTTATTTAAAACTTTTAAGTAACATAGTTGAGAGATAGTTAAAAATCTTAGAGTGAAAAAATAATTTTTCGCCGAGTTTTGCAAAGAACAAGGCGGATCTATAATACCTGAAGGTTTAGCACGAAATAATTGACGTTAGCGCACGCTAACAAGTAAGCGTGCTGTCACGTTCATGTTTATTTAGTAAATTTGTAGTGTGCCTGGCTTTGTCTGCCCGACGGCGGCCTTTGCTCGTTCGAACATTCTGTAATTACATAGTTGAATTGTTGATAACACCGTCACGCCTATATTCCACAAGCGGGGGTGGCAGAGGCGTACTGAGTACACCCACGTTTCGCCGACGATGTTAGGTCCCATGTAATAGGGGGCGAGCCTATTGCCATATACCGGGCACAATTCCAAACTCCGGACTCATACTGCAAATTACGGACGATTTAGTGCAGTGGTTAAGGGCTTAGCCCGCCCCGCCCACTGTGTCTAATAGTCGCGGGTTCGATTCCCGCACGGGACAAATCTTTGTGTGATCCACAATTATTTGTTCCGGTCTGGGTATTTGTGTATGTGAATTTTCATGTTTGTAAACGCACCCACGACACAGGAATTAATCCTAGTGTGGGGCAACGTTTTTTAAAAAAAAGAAAAAAAAAAAGTAAGAAATTTTTCGTAAGAAAAACTACATTTGTCCGACCTAGGATTTGAACCCAGGACCTCGTGATCACAAAGCGATGTGCTTTGCCACCAGACCAACGAGGCAGTCAATCGAATTGTTTATAAGTATATATTATATCAGCTTAATATTGTATCTCTCGTGCTGTGACAAATAAAAATTATTTCTATCTTTGTTTCTTCGTGGCGATCTTTGCAAGAGGTATTTGTGAAGCAGTGGACGTGTTTCGACTGGTGATAAGTACTGTCACCTTGGACAAATGCCTTGTTACGGCGGTTAAGAGCTTAAGCCGCTCCATCCACAGTTTCGATTCCCGCACGGAACAAGACTTAGTGAGACCCACAAATATTTTTTTTGATCTGGATGTTTGTGGATGTTTGTACGTTTCCATGTTTGTAAAAGCACGCACTGCTTTTAGGTTTTGCGCATCTGTCCTTTACACCTTATATGTGCATAAACGGCGACCGAGTCTGTACTGTGAAAAGAATAACATATTAACTAAATTCTCCGCGGGAGTATTTATTTATTTTATTCACCATTATTGGTCATAAAGCACATGTTGTAAGCAAATAATCTGTATGAGACAAAGTATGAAAGTAGAAGAAGCCAAAGAAATTTAGTAGTAGTGTAAGGAAAGAACCTGTTGGAACTCTGTACCTACCCCGCAAGGGATCTGGGGTGATGACAAAGATAGATAAAGATGTGTATATTTCAAATATTACTTTCTTTACATTCCTCACCAGATATGCTCTGTTTTAAAATAAAAAATGTATAGGCATCCCGCCAATTACGATACACTTCAGAGTGGTTCGCAGCGTAGGCATCGACCACAGGACAAGATGGGGTGTGGGGCCAGGATCCGCTGGCATCAAGGCTTTAATGGGATTGTGGTTTAGTTTATTCATATAAGTGGAATAAACCATTTTTGTGATTTTAAAATGGATGCTGAAAGATCGTTTTTGTGATACTAGCTATTGCTCGGTACAAAATATGCGTTTATTTTGTATTCTTATATTTTTGTCAATTTACACAATACCTTTTTTTTAAGGAAACGTAGCCCCACGCTCGGATTTATTCCTGTGTCGTAGGTGCGTTTACAAACATGAAAATTCACATACACAAATACCCAGATCTGAACAAATAATTGTGGATCACACAAAGGTTGGACCCGTGCGGGAATCGAACCCGCGACTATTAGACATAGTAGGCGGAGCGGCTTAAGCTCTTAACCACTGCGCTACATCATCCGTCACACCGTCACGTCGTCCGTTACATTACAAGTAATACATTACAAGTAATTTTAAATGTTCAGATAGCCTTTGTGTTTGTATCGGTCCAATATTTCCAATATTTTTGCGTGGAAGAGTAACAACACCACTCATGCCCTCGAGCTTTCGTGGCTTTATTAGTAGGATAGAATTTTTTGAGTATGGTGAATAACACTCTAATCCCCATAGCTAAAAAGAAAGAGCATAGAAAGAGCATTCAATCTCAGGACCTCTATGCGCCACTAAACAAACAAAATAGTCATAAACCTATATACTATACCGCTCTTTTATCCGGGGTTAACTAAAACATATCTACTATTGGTCCTCCAGTTATCGGAAGTGTAGTCACCTCTATAGCTCTAACTGCCCCTAACACCCTACGTTAGGGGCAGTTAGAGCTAAAGAGGTAGTAAGGGTGGGCAGGGGCACGAAGAGGCACGCAGGGGTGGGTAGGGGCACGAGGAGCTCGGCATGAATGGATAGCCACCACGTGCACACTATGGTTCTCATTAGTGATGTGTACCGGACGCAACATCAGTCTCCGGATATTTTCGGAAAATTCACAACAATAACCCTAAACTCTTTGGGGAAAAATCATTAGTTAAACCCTTAGTTAGGGCTTAATTATTTTCATTTTTAACTAAGTAATGTAATAATGACGTAATGAAAATAATCAACTTATACCAATTAGGTAATATTTAAGAAGTGGGACGTTACCGAATTAATAAGCCTTACGACTTCAGTAATAGTACTGGGTCCAGAAAAACTCCGGTTGCTAGTTTCTGCCCGCGACTTCATCCGCGTTGACTTTAGACAGAAACCTTACATTTTTCATATATTGGATAAAAAGTATCCTATGTGTTAATCTAGGTAATAAACTGTGTGGCAAATTCCATTACAATCCCTTCAACCGTTTTTGCGTATTTGAGTAACAAACATCCAAACATCTAAACATAAAAACTTTCACCTTTATAATATTCGTAAAATTAGGAGGATATTTATTCATTTTTAACTTTACCTTTAGTAATTACCGGTGAAACCCGGTTTATGTGTTAATCGGTGACTCTCCGATTTTTATAGAACATGTTCACATCACTAGTTCTAATGTCCACGCGCATCGCTACGTCGTTAGGTGTTACATTTATTTTTAATACACCCTTTTATATTGTCTCTAAGTCATTTTATTGTTGTAAAAAAATAACAAAGATAAACAAATTGATTGATTAACCGGAGTAGACTGAAGTTCCACTTCTCTTCTCTGTTAATGGTTATAGTAACGTTGTCGAAAAAGTGTGCATCCCTATTTAGTAAGATTGTGGTGTGAAAAGAATGGAATATTAACTGAATTCTTCGCGGGAGTGTCTATTTATTTTATTGACCATTATTGGGCATAAAGCACATATTTAATGTAAACAAAAATGTCGAAGCGTAGCGTGTTGTGCCAAATGAGCTTGAAGTACTGCTCTTTTTGTAGATTGCTCTCTAGGGTCTGCGATTGGTCGTGCTCACTAGTAAGTCTATGCTTACAGTGCCTTTTTATCCTTCCCTCCTATGGTCGAGGGAGATGATGGCTGCTCATACTCGTGAACGGGTGCTGCTTACGGAGACTAGTCCACCCAACTTCCTTCAGCTTATCATTCTTTCAAAATCTTATTATTAGTCTTGTATATCAATCGTAAGCCATCACACTGGAGCTGGATCGTATACTTATTTTGTATAATATATAAATGTATGTATCTATACAGAAAATAATGACAAAAAATAAAAAGAGAATTAGACAAAAAAGACAAACCCGCCGAGTTTTGCGTCGGATCTACTCAGTGGAGGCCGCGTTCCGATCCAGCGGTAGAGTAGTAAAAAAAAATGTAAATTAACCATTTGTAAGTAGCCCCGCAATGTTTATAAAAATAATTTGAGTTTGAATAACGTAACGCTAACAATCAATCTGTTCCTGCTACGCCCTCTATTTTTGCTTCTTGCTTATCTGTAAGAAACGGACAATAAAGTGCCTTGTGTTGAAGGATCTTGTAAAACAAAAAAAAAAACACACCTTCACGCCTCGCACCGCTTGATCTCAGATTTCATTGATCTAATGGATGAAGGTAGAAATAATAAGTTTTTCAGGAAATGTGTTATAGATACTCTTAGACTAAGAATTGTCTAAACTGAGAATTGCTAACAAAAATGGCGCCTAAAAGCGGCCTCAGTTACGCATTATGTGTGTTCCAGTGTTCGATTTAAAAAAAATGTTCAAAAGCTGTCAATGTGTGCGTGCGCGTGTGCGTGCGTACTACAGTTTATCTACCCTATGGTGGAATGAAAGCAGTGATAGCCTAGTGGTTAGATCGTTGGACTGGAAAGTCAGAAGTCTCGGGTCAAACTCAGGCACGCATCTCTGTCTTTTCGATATCATATGTGTGCATGCCTGAGAGTTTCTCGAAAGTGTGTGAAGTTCACCAACCCGCACTGGGCCAGCGTGGTGGACTATGGACTAAACCCTCTCAGTTTGAGAGGAGGCCCGTGCCCAACGGCGGGACAGTTTCTTAACAGGGCTAATATTATTATTATTATATGGGTAGATAAATTTTGTGCCGTTTCCGCACGCGATGTTCCATTTAGACAAGTAATCATCTAAGTAGACACTATTTCATTAGTCTCTCTTATCATTAAAGACTTTCGCTCCATATTCTAATTCTCAGTACGGACAAAACTTTGTGAGATATATATACATATATAGACCTCCCCCATGGCATGACTGAGCTCGATCATCAGCTCTCCTTCTCCAATCCCTGCCCGCTGTCTTAGGAATATTGTTACTCCACCTAGCTACAGGGCGCCCTACACTACGTTTGCCGATACGCAGTCTCCACTCAAAAACCAGTCTGCCCCAACGGCCATCCATTTCTGCAGCATATGTGACCTGCCCACTGCCACTTCAGCTTGCTAATTCGGTGAACTATGCCTGTAACTTTGGTTCTCTGACGAATAACTTCGTTCCGGATTCGATCCCTAAGAGAAACTCCGAGTATAGCTCTGTCCATAGCTCGCTGAGCGACCTTGAAGTTGTGGACAAGCCGCACGGTGAGTGGCCACGTTTCGGTTCCGTATTACAGGTAGGACGCAGTGATTAAAAACTTTCGTTTTTAGGCATTGGGGTATGGGCCATTAGGAGACTCGACGAAATGTTCCAAATACTGCCCAGCCCAGCTGTATCCATCTCTTAACCTCCTTGTCGAAGTTGTTTCTACCTATTATTTTTAATTTAATTAATTATTATTAATTTTAGACTGCCTCGTTGGTCTGGTGGCAAAGCGCATCGCTTTGTGATCACGAGGTCCTGGGTTCAAATCCTCGAACAAATGTAGTTTTTCTAACGAAAAATTCCCAGTATGAGTCCGGAGTCTGGAATTGTGCCCGGTATATGGCAATAGGCTCGCCCCCTATTACATGGGACCTAACATCGTCGGCGAAACGTGGGTGTACTCAGTACACCTCTGCCACCCCCTCTGGGGAATATAGGCGTGACGGTGTTATTATTAATTTTCAAGCCAAATGAGTCAGTTAATGAGAAAACACATAAAATACATTTAAATCATCAAACGCCAATACAATACCACTCCACAGCACATATCTATGCAACAAGACAATACTTGTCTAGCACCCAACAGTTCCAAATACCTATTATGTATCTACATTTGTGTTGAAATCTGGCGGGAGAAGCAACAGCCTCGACGGGGCGCAAGGGCGGAGGCACGGGCGGGAGGGCGTCGCCATGGCAACGGCTCGGGCGAGCCACCTTAATTTTTGCCCCAGTTACCAGGGACTGGCGATTTTGATACAAAGCTCTCCCGTGAAGGACACCGTTGTCAAAGTGCAACCATTCTTTTGATCTTTTTTTTGGGATTGATTTTAATGGAGGTACGGTAATGTAACGGGGCCATGTAAGAGGTGAATGATGTCGATTATGTGAGGTATAATTCGCATGAATCGATTAGGAATTGGTGATTTGAACGTGTAATGTTTATTTTGTGGAGGTTTGCTATGAACGAAAATTTTGACGTTAACGAGTAATCGTGCTGTCACGTTCATGTTTATTTAGTGAACTTGTACTATAGCAAGGATATCATATCAAGTCACTAGCGTGACGATAACGTCAATCTTTTCATGCTAAGCTCTCAGTGTATTTCTTCACGACCGTATACCCGAAGAAATAATAAAATAAAATTGAAACCTATTATTAAATATTCCGTACGCCCATATTTCATCAAAATGATCTCATACGCTAATAAAATAAGAGGTCCGAATACTGTCACAATTATTATATTTTAATCAGTAGCACAATGGTTTTTACTCCTAAAAAGTAAAGTTTACTAAATTCCTAGAAACTAAAGGCACTTTTTCATTACCCTGAAACTACATAAACGATTTTAATTTTACCAAATTCCACTAATTCTACAAATTATCTCACCAAATAAACAAACACTACACCAAAAGGTATAAATGGTACTCCATTACATTGGCAATCAGTATAACGAACTGCAATCTATATCAATTTGTGTAGCGGACGAAAATGCTAAACAACGTAGGGTGTGGTCGTTTATTTAATGGGTGACCGCCAGTGTTGGGCAAAAATCAATTGATTAAACAATTGACAATTAACAATTGACCAACTGTAATTGCAGTGTTATGCAATTAACAATTGACCAATTGTAATTGCAATGTTTTGCAATTAACAATTGATCAATTGTAATTGCAAAACAACGCAATTACAATTGATCAATTGTTAATCGTTTTATGCACATTTACGATTAAACAATTAACAATTAATCATCAAAAAAAAGCACACCTAACGTTGGCCCAATGTGCCCACATTGGGCCAACGTTAGGCCAGGCTAGGATACGCTCCCACAATGTAAACTTCTGTCTGGTGTTGTAAGGCTTGAATCGGGAGTACGAAGCTTGAGTGTATGTTTGCCTTCTAAAAAGACTCAAGACAAAAGAAGACATCATCATCTATGAGATTTTAGGAGATGCTGATAACTAAAATGGCGTTTATTTTTGGATCAAAGATGGCGTCGCGACTTCTTATGAATAATCAATATGGGCATCGTTTTTGGATTTTAAGGGTACGCTGATTACGAATATCGCACAATTTAAACACTTAGTTCTTTATCGGCATTCCCTAAAACCCCAAAAATGATATCCATATTAATTTAACATCAATATCAATCTACTTGTACTTGTCAATATCAAACTAACCAACCTAAACACGAGGGGATTATGTTGTCCAGTTCACATGTTTCTATGGCCACCTTCCAACTTCATCATCAGACCATCCCCATGGTACCATATTATTGTATTGTCACCGAACTTACATACGTATGCCAATTTCAGCTGAATCGGATACCGTAAGTGCTTGAGAAAAGGATCAGAAGAGTTAAACCGGAAAGACAGACAGACATACGAACAGTGCAAGTTAAATTAAAGTAACACCGTAACACCGTCACGCCTATATTCCCCAAGGGGGTGGCAGAGGTGTACTAAGTACACCCACGGTTTGCCGACGATGTTAGGTCCCATGTAATAGGGCGCGAGCCTATTGCCATATACCGGACACAACTCCAGACTCCGGACTGCTACTGGGAATTTTTCGTTAGAAAAACTACATTTGTCCGACCACGGATTTGAACCCAGGACCTCGTGATCACATAGCGATGCGCTTTGCCACCAGACCAACGAGGCAGTAAGCAGTAGTAAGGCAGGGAGCAAATAAAAGCTTGTAAAAATTAAGTATTCTATTTTGTCCATATAAAAATGGAATATTTTACAAGTTCCAGTTCCATAAATCATTCGAAATTCGACCAATACACTGCACCTCTCTGCCAACCCCCCGTGGTAACCAAATGTTTGTTTTTTTAAAAAGGTACCTAAACTTTAAAGGAGCGCGCGCGCACTTGTCGCCTTTCGGCAGTGTTACGAGCCGACAAGTGCGCGCGCGTCACTAGTAGGGTTGCCACCTTTTATTTGAGCAAATTAAGTACATTGGTTTTTAAAGGTAGGCAAAAAAAGTACATTGTATCAAAATTAAGTATTATTTATTTCACTTTATTATTTTGTTTTAAAACATATTTATTATTACTTTTAGAACTTTTCAGTCACTGTTATCATTGCTAAACACCTTCACAGCATGTTGACAGTCTATAATTAACTTGAATAGATTAGTAAGAATTAAGAAGTACTTATAGTTTTTACTATTTTCTTTAAGTTAGAGAAGTTAGATGTAATAATGTTTTTTTCTTAAATCTAGTACCATAGATTCAGATTTTAACACCAGACACTTTGCTTTGCTCTGCTGCTTTGTCTACTTTACTTTTAATTGCGATCATTTTTTTTCTTTTTAATGATTTATGTAAAATGAATCTTAAAAGGTCAAACTATTCGAAATAAAGTATTTTCGCTTTACAGTTCTTATAAAGTACAAGGTATACTTACCTTAAATAACGTACGATACGTACTTTATAATAAACTACGGGTAGCAACCCTAGTTACTCGTCGCCTTTCGGCACCGGCACGAGCCGACAAAGGGCACGTGCGTAGGTAGCTAGAGTCGGTCGGTAATGCCACAGTATCTATCTATCCAGTAACTCATCTAAGCCGTGTTAGTGGTATAATTACCAACACTCCCCGTCAGAATGTTGTTAAGGTTAGCACCTTTTTTTTTCATTTATTAAGACTTATCTACTGCAGTGGTTATAAGCCTGTAATATTTCGTATGAGTGCAGCGTAATACAATTTACCATAGGGACTGTGTAATAACAGCATAATGAAAACGTTTATGCTTTTAATGTTTATGCTTAAATATTATTTACCTTTATTGCAATTTTTTTTTAAAAAACTTTGCCCCACACTAGGATTTATTCCTGTGTCGTGGGTGCGTTTACAAACATGAAAATTCACACACACAAATACCCAGACCGGAACAAATAATTGTGGATCACACAAAGATTTGTCCCGTGCGGGAATCGAACCCGCAACGTGGGCGGAGCGGCTTAAACTCTTAACCACTGCGCTAAATCGTCCGTCTTTCAAAAATTCATTTTACGAATAAGTATTATTCATTATATATAAGTATTCTCGAATCTCATTGTTATTGAGAGTGTGTATGATAGATTACTCGGAAATTGTATATAAGTATATTTGTTAAAAACCACATGAGTTACTAAATATCAATAAAACTATCGAGAAGACGTGTAGAGCGCGCGTCTGTGTGCGTGAGTTTAATTCGGACCATAAGTACTAAGATGTTTTACTGTATTATATTACACTGTGGTAGGGCACACCACATACCCCGCGCACTGAGATCCCGCGTGTCTCTGTTCATTCGGCCTGAGGATTTAGGACGAAAATATTGTCATAATTTTTTTGTGGAGCGCAAAGTATCGCGTATATTTCGACACGATCTCACTTCAGAGTACTTGTACTTTTAGTAGCAGTTGTTTAAACTAAACTAATTTCTAGGAGTGATCGTTATATTACATAACTGAAAAAATAATCTATTATTAATAAATAATCAAATCACCTATTATTTATTACCTCAGGCAAGCGTTATTTTTTAAGCGTTACTTATATTACATATTATCCGACCAAAACCGCCTACCAGCCTGCCACGCGACACAGCGACACTGACGGACTGGACTTAAGGTCAATTTCACTTAGACGTATAATATTTTTGTCAAAAGTCACGTATTATATTATGCTCTAAGACAACTACATATGATCTATTTTTAAATGAGTGTCCAGTAATGAAAGTAATATATTATTAGGTTATTTATTATGTTCCGCGCCAATATATTTGTTCGTATTATACGTTATTTATAACGTGTTGGTTACTACGTTAGATTATTTTTTTAATAAAATCAGTGCGGATCACTGGCGTGATCTTGGATGACGTACTTATGCATTTATCATGGGTTTGTGAGGGATTGCGGCGTCGCGTGTCAAATTGTTTGCAAATAAATCGTTGGTTTGTTTATTGTAATAACTGTAAATAAAAGTTAGTTTTAGTTACGTGTAAATAATTAATTTATTAAATATATATTTAATTTTAACGTTTAACAGCTCACGGCGGCGGTGCGGTGTGTTTTGCGACAATAATCAAAAGGCGTCGTTCAACGAAGCGAAGAAATAACTATTATTAATAGCGTAAAAAATAATAGGCGTTTTAAAAGTAGCGTATCGTTATAACGCGTTTTTAATATATAGCCGTTGCGAACACTCCTACTAATTTCCACAAACATAGAGAGTGTGAGTCTGAATCGTGCGCACACAGGAATATTGTAGGAACTTAAATTCATTTCTATTAAGTATATTCGCATATTTCAACGAATATTTCCACACTTTTTGGACATTATAGTCATTATGGATGAAGAGGAATATAGTTATATGTCAGTTAACACGTTGGACACGGACATCAATGAACAGTTAGATCGAGATGGGCAGTCTTCAGGGCCGAGCTCAATCACGTCGATATCTTCACCCCCGCGTCTTGCACTACTTGACGGTACATTTTTCAAATATTTACCAGAAGAATCAACAGCACATATAATTATAGCTCTGTGTACTAAATGCTCGCCTGTCACTACTAAAATCAGAGGATTCGACAACTGTACATCCAATTTTCTGAGTCACCTCAAACGGAAACATGGACAAGATTGTGTAAATGAATATAAAAGATACATAAAAACAAAGAAAAATGATAAAAAAAGGTGCAAACATTCCAAAAAAAATACCGACTAGGGGCTTAAGAAAAAATGAAGAGGTCCAGCCATATACACAAGAAAAATTTGCACAAAATATGATAAACTTCTTTATTGTTCTATGATCCCATTGAGGGCTATTGAAAACCCATATTTTTTAGAGATGTTTAGCAACTTGAAGATATCCGATAAGAATTTGAAAGTTGTAAGCCGTCGAAGTTTGAGTCGCCGTATAAATACATATTATGAAGAAAAAATGTCTGCCATAAAATCTGAACTAAAGGCTGTTGATTTCGTGTGCACTACAACTGATATCTGGTCAGGAAAGAAGAGAAGCTTCTTAGGTATGACTGCACATTGGATCACAAAAGATTTGAAACGTGTTTCAGTAGCATTAGCATGTCAGCGGTTCAAAGGCATTCATAGTTACGATCGTATTACTAATTTAATTAAAGAAATGTATACAGAATTTGGCTTAAACGGTAATAAGGTAGTCGCAACCATTACTGACAACGGCAGTAATTTTGTAAAAGCATTTCGCGCTTTTGGCGTGGAACTTACAAACATCAGTTGTGACAAAACCAGTCAGCCAGAAGATTCCTTGTTTGAAGAAATAGATGTGGAATCTGACTCAAGTCTGGACGAAGAAGAATCCGAAGATTTTTTTTTGCCTGCTATCTAAGATGCTGTGCGCATACATTAAGCTTATGTGCTACCGTTGATGCCAATAAAGTTTTAAATGACATAGGTACTCCATTATCTCATATACATACCACCACATTAAAAAAATGCAATTCTTTATGGAATGCAGCTGGTCGTCCAAAAACGGCTGAAATTATACAAGATATATTACAACACACATTAAGTCGACCGGGTGAAACCAGATGGAATAGCCTATATGATTCACTTCAACAAATTTTATCAATTCAAGAAAAAAATTTTCAGCTTCATAGAGCTTTAAATATTAGTAATCCCATAAAAGATGTTGAATTTGATTACTTGAAAGAATATTTGACATGTGCTGCACCAGTAGCAGAAGCACTAGATATTATGCAAAGTGAAACCAATGCCTATTATGGCATTTTATTACCATGTCTGTTTGCATTGATAAGAAAAATACAAAAAATTGAAAGGAGAGGCAATTTGATGTACTGTGCACCTTTAATCGAGGCGTACAGAATAAGCGTTGAAACGAGATTTAAACACTTTTTTAACTTTAACACTGCTGAGGCAGAACATGCAGCAATAGCTGCTGTATCTTATCCCCGTTTTAAAAATAAGTGGCTTTCTCGCTTAGATAATCAAGACCAAACTAAAGTACAGAATCTTTTTAAAACCCTTATTTCAAAAGAACTCAATGAAGAGCCTCAACAAATTATAGCAACTAAAAGCCGTAATGAAAAATTTTTTGAATCTGATTCTGACTCAGAAAGTAATATTCATGTGGCACCTATAGCGGCTGCCGGTAGTAACATGCCTATAACAAAGGCTGAGCTATTAATGCTACACTTTTTTGCTGAAGAAAGTGAAGAACTAAGTCTGCTGAACAAATACCCAGAAATAAAAAGAGTCTTTATAAAATTTAATACGCCATTACCAGCTTCCGCAGCAGTTGAAAGATTGTTTTCTTTTGCTACTATGACCAATTCACCAAAAAGTCATAGATTATCAGATCAAATGTTTGAAAAGAGAGTCGTGTTGAAGTGCAACTTAACCTATTCAAAGAATATACAGAAAACATTTTATTTATGTGTCATTAAATCGGAACATTGATTTAAATAAAAATTGATTTTTAATATTTCTCATTGTATATTTATTTAACACTATTGTTGCTCCTTGTTTGCTATTGTTTATCTTGAATTCTTATGACAAATTGAATTTGTGATAAGAAGACAAATTGACTTTGCGGGTCGAAAAAACTAGACCAACATGTCTCGGTCGGTTCGAGATTTAGAAACTCCGTCGTGTTTTAGATCGTTATATTTGTCTTGACCAGTACTTTAAACTCAGATGGCGGCCACGTCCTGATGATGGATCAGAAAGGTGGCCAACGGAACTCTTAGGATCTATAGTACTCGTCATAACCAATCAAACGGGGTTAGATGGTCTAGATATTTCCCGGTACCTACATCCTTCCATTTTCGCATTTGATATCTGTTTTGTCATTCTTTCTTACGACATTCTTTATGCCCGAACCAACGAAGCATACCCTTTCGCATCTTTACACCAATACTAACATTCATACCTACAAGCTTTCTTACTATGCTATTGCGAATACGGTCAATCACGGCACATCTTCCGCAGTGCTCGCATTTCGACCGCATTTATCCTGCTTTCATTTTTCTTCTTACATACCCAACCCTTACTGTCATATAACAGCGTTGGGACAAGCACTCCTTAATGCATGGCTTGCTACGCCTTTTGGCTTAAGCCTGACGAATCACCTCAAGCCTTTCTTCTCCAATCGCACTAGGTCTTTCAAACATTTCTTTCACTAAAGTTTTGGTGGCACTCTTGCATTGCCGTATATTTATTTCTTCAGCTCTGTCATACTGTCATTTACATTCAAAGAAGAAACACAGTCCTGTCACGCTTTCTTCTTACTTTCTACGAAGCTTTGTAACTCTCCGTCCCACCTTCCGCTGTGCTTTGCTTTTTTGAGCAACGACATACTTCTTTCGCGGATTCTAACAAACTCTCTTTCAGGCTATTTCAGCATTCATTTATATTCGAGTCCGAAGTACCTGCTGTCAAAAGCTTCTCCCGGACCAGTCTTTATGAACAGATCTTCATACATTCTTCTCACTCTTGCAACTTTTCAATTATAATTCTTTTATGGCCTCCGAAGGGTATATGCTCTCGCCAGTGCCTCTTCTTCTAAACAAACCACTAAACCACGTAACTATGAGATAGTGTTCCGATTCAAGAGTGGGACCTCTATATGCACAGATATCTTAAAGTTTGCTCTGGAGACGGTTATCTACTAGGATCAAATCTATCATGCTTTTCTGTTCATTCCTTCTCCACGTAATATAAATCGCTTTATGTTGGAATATCGTATTTGACACAAAAAGGCCTCTTTCCAAACATGCATCTACAATGAGCTTACCCGCATAATTTACTCTCTTATCACCATAAGGACCTAGAGCAACGTCGTAAGATTGCCACCTGGTTCCCACCCATTTATTCAGGTCGTCGCACAAAATCACCTTTTCATTTGCATCAGTCAGATTCAAATGTTCCCTGACATTATCCCAAAACTTTTCAAGCTCCTGATGTGTCGACAAGCTTACGGAAGCGTATGCTGCATCCAAAAATACTCTAGTGAGACTTAGGATTTAAACGGAGAATCTTGCATCGTACAGGCCATAGTCTAACTCCAGAAGCCAGGCGATGGGACAGCCAGATACCCACCCCCTTGCTGGCACGACCGCTCAGTGGTACCCTAGAATACACGCGTCGCCTCGGGGAAACGACCCAGCCTAGATGGCTGGCAGGGGTCGCAACGAGCACGCTCTTGGACATAACCCCCGAAATGATACCCACATTGATGTTACTTCAAAAGTCACATCCGCCATCTTGGATTTCAAAATTAACGCTATATTCTTTATTAGCTTCCCCCAAACCCCAAAAATAACACCCATACTGATTTTACTTCAAAAATCGCGTACGCCATCTTGGATTCCAATATTAAGGTTATATTCGTTATCAGAATCACCTAAAACCCCAAAAATGAAACACATATCGAATTTTACAAAAAAGGTCACGACCGCCATCTTGGATCCAGAAACTAACGCCATATTCGTAATCAACATGCCCTAAAACCCTGATATCGATACCCATATCGATTTTCATAAAAAGTCGCATCTGCCATCTTGGATTTTAAAATTAACATAATATTCGTTATCAACTTCTTTCAAAACCATAAAAGTGACATGCATATTGATTTTGTTACAAAAGTCACGTCCACCATCTTAGATCCAGAAATTAACGTCATATTCGTAATCAGCATCCCCTAATATCCCAAATGTGACTCCTATATTGATTTTACTTCAAAAGTCTTATCGTCGTATTTTACTTAGATCCAAAAATTCACGCCGTATTTGCAATCAGTATTCCCTGAAACCCCAAAAATGACACCCATTTTACTTCAAAAGTCACGTCCGCCATCTTGGATGTGTTTAAAATATATTGTCGTGTGTTTAATTGTTAATTGTTTAATCGTAAACATGCAAAAAACGATTAACAATTGATCAATGGTAATTGCAACGTTTTACAATTACCATTGATCAATTGTTAATTGTGAACCCTACAATTAACAATTAATTTTTCAATCGTCAATTGCAATTGATTTTTTCTGCGATTGAAATTTCAATTGTTTGGTCCTACAATTGAACAATTAAACAATTAGTGCCCAACACTGGTGACCGCTAGTAACATGCCTAGTGCCTAGTGTAAGCCACGTCCAAAAGAAGCTGAGCACTAACCTTAAAAAAAGCAAAAAAAGACATCTCACCCCAGGCTGTAGCCAATTCCAGGCAATCAAGGAAAAACGAAAAGGACGACAATATAATCATCAGCCCCTACTCCAAATTCCCAGGTAATAAAGACCCTCGTACTTCCTTTGAGCGTTCAGGGAAACGACGATCTTCCCGAACACCCGACTTATCCGTACGTTTGACATTAACATGTCATTCTCGCGATTATATCCCGGTTTGTCGCTCCATTGTTGGTACAGTATATTCTAAACTTTAATTTTATAAGACACTACCTTTTACCCGTGAATGCAACCGCGTGTATCCCTATGTATATCGACAGGCACTACAAAAATTGAAACGTTACATCCTAAGCAACGTATTTTTATATTCTATACCTATTGTCATCATCATCATCTCAGCCTATACTTGTCCACTGCTGAACATAGGCCTCCCCAATCGCTTTCCAGCGTAACCGGTCCGATGCCACCTGCATCCAACGACTTCCTGCGATTTTCACAAGATCGTCGGTCCATCTGGCAGGCGGTCGTCCCACACTGCGCTTGCCAATACGTGGTCTCCACTCTAGAATCTTTCTGCCCCAACGCCCGTCCGATCTATGCGCTATGTGGCCCGCCCATTGCCACTTCAGCTTGCTAATCTTAACGGCTATGTCGGTGACCTTGGTTCTTCTACGAATCTCCTCATTCCTGATTCGATCGCGTAGAGAAACGCCGAGCATAGCTCTCTCCATAGCTCGCTGAGCAACTCTGAGCTTTTTTATGAGACCTATAGTAAGAGACCACGTCTCTGATCCATATATCATCACTGGTAACACACACTGACTAACAACTTTAGTCTTAAGGCACTGAGGTATTTTGGATGAGAAGATGTTGCGCAGTTTCCCGAACGCTGCCCAGCCGAGTTGGATTCGTCGATTGACCTCTCTCTCAAAGTTGGACCTACCTAACCGGACTACAGTTGGACCTACCTAACCGGACTACCTGTTTGGCAATTAGAACGGGCACTACCCATCCTATGTGAAAAATACTATAGTTTGTTAATATACCTGTGTAATAATGTTTGTCACGTTGGCAATCCTTAAATAAATAAATATTTTCAAATCATTTGCCAAAACTACAAGGTGTAACATAATAAACGCAAGACCTGAAATTAGTTTGTTCTAAACGGTCAGTCGGTAACTGAATTGATTTCAACAATTTTTAATGCATTTTAATTATTTTTAATTTGCAAAAAATGCTTTTGCTCCTTCAGTGCGCTATAAAAAACTAAATTTATTCTTGATTCATAGCAATAACGAGATTTCAAATGCATTCCTAAAATGTATTTCTCAAAATGCACACATACACATAAAAGTCATTGTTGATTGGGGTATAAAAGTGCTTAAAAAAAGGGTAAAAACCTTTAAATTTGGTTGTATGATTTTTGTTTTGAATTTATAAAGCAATTCTCTAATCGGGGTGTCTGAGGTCTTGCGTTTATTATGTTACCTTGTATATAAACATACATTAACTGACACAGTCCCATGACAGTCTTATAATAGCATATACATCCAGCAATGTACAGAAATCCCAACGATATAATCGCATTTGATATCAAATTTAATCACACAGTAGAATTTGGTGCGAGTGCTAATGCTATTTCAGTAGAGTGAGGGTGATATTGAAGCTATTACACCAAGTTGTGCGATTATATAAACGTTTTAAGATAAGTACTAGCCATTTCAGTAATGTTCAGTAAGTGTTTAACTAGCTTTGGTGTGAAATTGTGATCTGACATTCAATGTAGTATTAAAGCGAGGATATATGTATATTCCTGATTTATTTGTTAGTATTGTTTATATTTACCACAATGCCCAACTTATAAAGGACTCAAGAGTAGGAGTAAATTGTCAAGAAGGGTATTTTTTATGTTAATTTGTCTACATTTTATTGGTTACTTAAAACTTCATTCATAAGAAATAAATGGTCGGAAGTTTCTTGCACGATAATCAATTTTTATATTAAGTATTTTTATAATATGTATTATATTAGCCCTGTTAAGAAACTGTCCCATCGTTGGGCACGGGCCTTCTCTTAAACTGAGAGGGTTTAGGCCATAGTCCACCACGCTGGCCCAGTGTGGGTTGGCGAACTGCACACACCTTCGAGAAACTCTTAGGCATGCAGGTTTCCTCACAATGTTTTCCATCACCGATAAAGCACGTGATAGTTAATTTTTAATACGCAAATGCTTTCGAAAAGGCAGAGGTGCCTGGGTTCGAACCCGAGACCTCTGACTTTGCAGTCCAACGGTCTAACCACTAAGCTATCACTGCTTATTTATATACAGTATTATTTATATATAGTATAGCTTATTTATATAGTATTTATGAAACTAAATAAATAAATAAATAACTTTACTACTTACCACAGAAACCTTAAAACGGTTTGACACAATTCAGTACTCTATTAACCCGTCAACTGTGATTTTTGTCGGCACCTAACTCTCGTAGCGCTACGAAAACTACGTCGTAGCTTATGACTACGACGTAGCAACCGACTTAAATCACGCCACGACTGCGACGACACTCGACTTGGGGTTTAAAATGTTCGCTCTCTGGGAAATGATGAACTAGGTTTAAGCACTGCTCAAGTGCGGATTAGATTTGAATAGCACTATAAATTCATGGCTACAAATTTACATTATTTACTGAGAGCGTGAAAAGATTGACGATAGAGTGAGGCTAGCGAGGCGATATGCCGTCCTCGTCACACTAAATATCTACTTAATAAACATGAACGCGAAAGCACGATTACTCGCTAAAGTTAAGCTAATTTTCGTGCACCTCTCTGTATTTATGTGAAGACATCTTTCAAACTGGTGTTGTTAGAAAGTATACTGATACAAAATGTGGATATTGCCTAGTATGCCAGTATATTATATTTCAAAATGGCTTATTAGTGAAAAAGAAATATTAAATCTAAGACCAAAATAGCTTCCTCTTTCTGTTCTGCTATAATCATTGTTTACAGTTTTCTGTCCTTATGCAAGGACAAAATTCTATGTAACTATTCAATCACTCGACACGCGAAAAAAGTATTTCAAAATGTCCTCAAAAGAGTACATAATCACTGAATCTGTACTTCAAGGAGAACATAACAAGCCGCCACTCAAGAGTTTGTGCTTTCATTAGGACATTAAACGTCAAGGATCTATCCAGATTAAACTGAACATCTGTGTTTGTATTACCGGTTGTGCTCGGCTAACGAGGGCAGGGGGTAGGGTGCGGGGCGCGCGGGACGGACGCGCCGGGGGATGGTTTAATTAATTATTTTTACAACTAGTCTTATAGCATGATTAGATAGAGAATATAAAAGGAATGAGACATTTTGATTTTATTTGTTCGTGTAGTCTGTATTAAACTAGGAACCTATTATCTCATTAGTCTAGTGGCGTATTATATGGTTAGCGATCACGAGGTCTTAGCTTCGAATGGTAGGTCGGAAAAGTTAGAGGAATGTTATTGAGTTTTTTTTAAAAAGCTTGAATTGTGACTGGAGTCTGTAATGGTCATAGGCTCGCCCTCTATTACATTGAAACCTAATATGAGTGTACATAGTACACCGCTACCACGACTATTATTATCATTCACAGTATTTTATAATTACAACTCTGTTTTATTGTACCCCGCAACAAATCTGGCATGATAATATAGATATATCTGTCTAGATAAAAATGTGTACTAAACTAAAAGCTCTATTTTACTGTAGCATATCTAAAAACGTGTGTTTCTTCACTAAATTTTAGTCGAAATACGTACAGCACTAGTCTGGATTAAACTTACCTACAGTTTTCCTCTAGAGACTCCGATACTGACTCGGCTGATCATCACAATAACCGGAACTCATCACGAGAAGATAACTTTGGTAATTTTCCCCACCCGGGAATTGAATCCTCGACCTAGTTTCATATGCCGAGGGGCCTACATGTGAACCACAGACTGCACTACATTACGAAAGTTTTTTAACATCCATCCATCAACAGCAACAGCCACTCATGAAATTGGTGGTGGTTGGTGCATTTTGACACCGTTAAAAAATATGACAAAGTCAAAAATTCTTTATTTCTATAGGCAAATAGAACAGCACTTACAAACGTATGAAATAAATGATTGAGTGTAGAAAAAGTGCTCACTAAAAGTGCACTCAAAATAGACACTCAAGGAAGCGCCATACAGTTCAGCTCTGGCGCAACTGTGGCGGTATTTTAAGTATACAATTCCAGATTGTGACTATGGCATGATTCTGGTGCTGCAAATGTTATCTTAGAAATTTAATATAAAAATGGCGTAACAATAGCTTTAATCCAACCTCACACATCACTACAGCGCTTTCTAGAGAGTCTGATTGGAAGGGGGGTGCCTAAGAAGTATATTTTGAAAATCAGTTCAAAAGTTAGATCTTGCAAGCACGTTAATCTAAAAGTAGTCGAGCAGAGCCACAGGGCCAGGGCCAAATTAACGAAAATAAAACTCTATCACAAAAACTACACGATTTGCTTCAGTTTCGGAGCTGCATTCGTGAAACCAATCAACAACGTAAGCCAACACGCAACGGTGACAGCCATGGCTGGCAGTGAAAAATGAACGCCCAAAACTCTCATTCGCTTTGACCAATAAAACACGTGAAATGATGGTTAATGCAGCTATACTCAACCTGCAGCCGTCGGGTCGCATGCTGCCCTCCGATACAGCAAACTAGTCAAGTTGTCAACCACTTTAAATTTCGCGCGTATCCAGAAAACTTGCGTGCGGACTATTTACAATTTTAGAAACCTCACTAAAGGTAAACGTTTTTATGAAAGCCAAATTTAGTCAAAATTGCATGTGACTGCATGATAACCTTATATTATAAGACTTACAAGATCATTCTGCCAGATTAATTGTGAACCCCTATCCTTTTAGGTTATTTTAATAAATGAACTATTAAATTTGAATGACCTTTTTAAAAAACCTAAATAATTTTATTTTGTGGCCCGCAGCACCATAGCTAAATTGTCTTTGTAGCCCTAATAAAAAAAAGGTTGAGTATGGCTTTAATGAGATTCCATTGTTATAAAACATAGATAATAAAATAAATAATATTAACCCTGTTAAGAAACTTTCCCACCGTGGGGCACGGGCCTCCTCTCAAACTTAGAGTCCACCGCGCTGGCCTAGTTCGGGTTGGCGAACCTTCGAGAAACTCTTAGGCATGCAGGTTTCCTCACGATATTTTCCTTCACCGCTAAAGCAAGTGATTGCTGTTTTTGTAATACGCACATACTTTCGAAAAGACAGATGTGCGTGCCTGGGTTTAAACCCGAGACCTCTGACTTTGCAGTCCAATGGTCTAACCCCGTGGTCGTCAAATTGCGGCCCGCGGGCCGCATGCGGCCCGTGGGCGTTATTTGTGCGGCCCGCGGCAAAGTAAATTGTTTCAATAGTCAACTACATTACATGTCTTAATCATAAACAAAATCAATAACGGACTTTGTGTTCGAATCCTGCGACGGTGACTGACGAGTAGTGACGAGTGACGAACTCACGATACGATAGTCTCCCGCGGGCGGCGAGCGGGTAGCGTTGACCCGTGCTTACAGCTCGCCACTCGTCGCCCGTGCTACTAAAAGAAAGATAACTGCGAAAATAGAAGTTTTCAAGAAAATTGGAAGGAAGAATTTTATTTTATAAGTGGACATAACGACAGCGGTCGACAGCGGTCGGGCAAAATGAGGATGTTACAAAAGCATACCAAGTGTGTAACATTCTTGCAAAACGCATGAAACCCTTTACTGATGCTGAATTGATGAAAGAGTGTAGCATAACTGTTTCTCAAACGTTATTTCAAAATTTTTCAAATAGTAAAAAAATAATGGCACAAATAAAAAAGCTTACACTTTCTGAATCCTCCTGTTGCCGCCGTATTGAAGATATTTCGAAAATTTTGTTTGAGGCAGTAATTGACAAACTGAAAAACTGCAAATACTTCAGTCTTGCTTGCGATTCCAGTACGGATATAACTTCTATGTCTCAGTGCTCATTATTTGTTCCGTACTGCACCATGGACGGAATCATAGAAGAAGACTTCTTAGAAGTGATTACCATGAAGGGTCATACGAGAGGTTATGATTTTATGGACGTTCTAAAAGAATTTGTAGAAAAACACAGAATACCTGTAAATAAGTTGATATCAGTGTGTACTGATGGTTGTCCGTCAATGGTGGGTGCAAATAATGGTTTGATTGCTTTAATGAAGAAGGAATGGAATTTACCTAATTTGTTGCCCATTCATTGCTTCCTGCATCAAGAAACTTTAGCATGTAAAATTTTGAATAACATATTAAAATCTATCTATCTATCTATCTATAACCTCACGCCAGATCCCTTGCGGGGTAGGCAGAGAGTACAGAGTTCCAACAGGTTCTTTCCTTACATACCTCTCTGGCTTCCTCGACTCTCATAGTTCGTCTCATACACGCTCGCCGGTTACGGAGACTCTTGACTTTTCCATCAGATAAGACTCGGTTTATTTGGTCGTGGTAAGATAGTCTAGGTCTTCCCCGGTACCTGCATCCTTCCACTTTCACATTGTATATCTGTTTTGTCATTCTTTCCTCTGGCATTCTTTCTATATGCCCGAACCAACGGAGCATGCCCTTTCTCATCTTTACACCGATACTATCTTTCATACCTACTCGCTGTCTTACTATGCTGTTGCTAATGCGGTCGGTCAGCTTCACTCCGCACATCTTCCGCAGAGCTCGCATTTCTACCGCATTTATCCTACTTTCATTCTCCTTCTTACATACCCAGCTCTCGCTACCATATAACAGCGTTGGGACAAGAACTCCGTTATGTATGGCCAGCTGCGCCTTATGGCTTAAGTGCCGGCTCCCGAGTAGCTTTCCCATCGCACCATTCACTCTGTTCCCTGCACTCACTCTTCTCTCTATGTCAGCGGTGTATTTCCCATCCTTACTGAAGGCGCATCCAAGATATACAAACTCATTCACTTGTTCCAGCACATCGTTACCAACCACAATCCTTACATTCGTTCTGGTTTCTTCCCTTTCAAAAACCATAATCTTGGTTTTCTTCACATTCAAGTGTAAGCCATTGATCATGCAGTCGTCTTTCATAACTGTGACTAGTGTTTGCAGATCAGTGGCTGTTGGCGCTATTAAAACCGCGTCATCTGCATAAAGTAGATGGTTTACCACTAAGTCACCCATTTGTACACCTTCATTCATCGCTTTCAGTCTTTGAAGACTTTTGTCCAGATATATTATAAACAGTCTAGCGGACAACACGCAACCCTGCTTGACGCCGATTTTAACGTCAAACCAGGGTGACCTGTTACCACCCACCCGTACGCATGCCTTGCAGTCCACATAAGTGGACTGGACGGCTCGCAACAGAGTGCCATCTATACCATACTCTGGCAAAATGTCCCAAAGTCTCTTTCGCACAACTCTGTCAAATGCCTTCTCCAGATCTACAAAACCGCAGAAAACCTTCCGGCCCACTGCCAGATGCTTCTCTACGATGTTGCGGAGTGAGAAGACTTGATCCGAACATCCTCTTCCAGACCTGAAACCCCCTTGTGCCTCGCACAACATATTAAAAGACGTGATAAATACGATTGTAAACATTATAAATTTTATTCGCGCGCGCGAACTTATTCATCGAAAATTCAAAGACCTTCTTGAAGAATTACAAGCTAATTATGCCGATGTTATTTTACATACAGCCGTCAGATGGTTAAGCAGAGGAAGAGTATTAGAACGGTTCTTTCATTTAAAACACGAAATAATACTTTTATTGCAACGAAGTGGCAAAGTATTCCCCCAACTACAGCAAAATGACTGGTGGACACTTGCGGCTTTTTTGACCGTTATCACTATGAAATTCAATAGTCTTAATTTAGAGATGCAAGGACCTAACAAATTAATTGGGCAAATGACAAATAAAGTGTTTGCATTGGAAGACAAACTGCAATTATATATAAACGAACTCGAAGCAGGAGATTTTTCAAATTTTCCAACTGTTTCTGCTCTGAAATCCGAAGTTTCTATTCCCGACAGTACTATCCATCAAGATTTGATATCCTATTTGAAAGAATATCTGAGAGAAATACAACATAGATTTGACGATGTGCGGGAAATTAAGAACTGCTTTATACTCGTGGAAAACCCTTGGCATGTTGAAAACGAAGATATGAAATTATTTTGCCAGTTTGGATTTTCTAAAACACAATTAATGAATGAAATTATTGAACTAAAGCACGACAAGCAGCTAAAAGCTAGTTTCATTAAGCACCGTGAAAAGCATGAGTACAATGAATTTTGAAAAAATGCTCCTAGCAAGTACAAATCTTTACAAGCCTGCGCACAATTTCTTCAACATATCTCTGTGAAGCTTCATTTTCGAATTTTTTGCATGTAGTCCAAAAGATGCCAATATATATAATCAATCAATATAAGAAATAATTAAAAAAGTTCAACACCATAATTCCTAATTAAAAAACCTACGTATTTTTGATTACGATGTTGAACTTTTTTTAATCATTTCTTACCTACCTATGTTTATAAATTAAATTATCTTTTTCTAATAAATATTCTAATGATCAATATGTATGAGTACTTTTTTCGATATCAACTCCCACGCGACGTCGTATGCATCGCGGGCACAGCTAGTGCGAAGTAAATAACGAAGTGAGCTGAATACATATGTGTGCAAAGGCTCTTATGGCGCCTTCACATACTCTGGCCCGGCCCTGGCACTCACTTTGTCATGTGTGGCCCTTGGCCAGTAAAGTGTGACGACCAATGGTCTAACCACTATATTATCTATCACTGCTTAGTAGCACATTTAGCATAGAGATAAAACTAAAAGCATATGTATTTATATTTATCATATAAACCTAGGTCAGCTGTACACTTTTTGTAGACACATGGGTCCATTTAGGTAACCAATTTAAAAATCTTTGTTCCTACATGAATCGTACTTCCTTTTCTTCAAAATATTATGACTTGTTATTTTGACGTAGGCTCCACGCAAATTTATCGGTTAATATTTGTTTGTCTAGTGACTATGTTCTCAATTACTTTTTATTTGTTTTGAAGTAATAATTTTTATCAAAATGAAATGTACAAGTGTGTAACTGATTACGATAGATTTGTCCCCTTTATTATCACTGACACGGGATAAGTGTAAGCAGTGCAAATATATAATCTTGTTGGAACGTTAATGCTTAAACTCTATGCTTTTAGTTTTATCTCTATATTATGTAGAATACTATTACACGGAACGTGTCGTGACACGTTGTGATAACTTCTTGAAATTAACTGATCATAGCGAATAAGGGCCCTGAATTGCCTCACCCTATCTATCGTTTTATTTGCTAGCTTTTTGATGCTAGCGTCAAAAAGCAATGTATCAGTAAGGAAGTTTAGTAAACTGTGATATATGTAAGTATTACTTTATAAGAGTAACATTAATTACATAGAAGTCGATTTTAAGGTACTAATTAAGATTGAAAATTAAACCCATATTTTGAAAAGAAAACAAAAACTGACAGTCTGAATATGATTGACTGGAAAGAAACGAAATAATTTTTTACTTTCATTAATAATAGTAAACTAGCTATTATTTGTTACATATACTGTTACAATGAGCTCGCTGTCGTTTTTGATTCGCTGACGCTCGTTTATCGCTCCCAAAATAAAGACATGCTAAAATCCTCCAAGTCGTTATCAAAGACATAAACATACCCTAAAAACAGTACCAATGTGGGGCAGTCGGTAAAGACAAGAGAAATGTGCTATTCATAGAACATTACTCACAAACAAACACACGTAACATACCGAGTGTAACGATTAATCGATCCACCTATGTCCCGATTTATACCTGACCGTATTAGTTCGTAGCGCTAAACGCTACGTCGTAGTTACTGCTACGCCGTATATATGTCTACGCCGTAGCAATTTGAGCTTCAGTATTACTTTTTTGCAGTGACCTATTTGTTGCTCCGGGGTCGAAGTATCTTTGCTACATTGGCTAGTTCTGCGCTATAGATTTGCCTGTTATATTTTTTTTTATAATTGTAATAATGGAGGCACTTATTTTACTGTAATACTGAAGAAGCTAGCTCGAGATTTTAATACGCTTTAGAGAATATGGCAAGTCTAGTAGTATCTATCTATATCATCACACCAGATCCCATGCGGAAAAGACAGAAAATACAGAGTCACAACAGGTTCTTTCCGTACAGACCTCTGTGGCAAGTCTAGTCAGTGGAGTTTATTTATTTATTTATTTACTTTGTCCCCCTAGGTAGACAAACATAAGACGAGCCTATTGATATTATACCGGATACAATTCTAGACTCGAGACTACTACTAAAAATTCTTCTACTACTAAAAAAAACCTTAATGAGGTTTTTCTATGATTTACACTTTTCTCGACCTAGAATTCAAACCACGAGCCTTGTCATCACCAGCCGTAACACGTACCACTAAACCAACGAAGCAATATTGACATAATTAATTTTGCCTTATCATATAATATATTTCATTGAAATCTATTTGTTTACAGTAAACATGTAGCGGATGTACACTATATTGAACGAATCAAAAATTTAAAAATAACAAATATAATGTCTTTGTTTTTTTCAAAACTAAAACGATGAGTTTTAATAAAACCGCTATAGAAGACATTCAGGGGCGCAAAAAGGGAGAATTATTGTTGTTTTGGTCGGACGCGAGATTAAACTCAAAAACTGCGACAAAGATTTGATAAATTGGTACTTTGTTACAAAGTTAACTGCAAATGCAGACCACTTATATTTTTTAAATAAAAAAGATCTGCCTGATTGTAATCTTGTAATTTATGTTTCAAATTGAAGATTGCGCGCCGGCTATTTGCTTATTACGAGGAGGGATCAAAAAGTAGTGAGAATGAGATAGAATATAATGAATATTGATAACTTAATAATTTATTTTTCTACATAGTTTCCGAGTCTCTCTACACACCGAGTCCAGCGCTTTTCCAAGGCTTCAATGCCTTTCACAAAAAAAGTTTTTTCTTGGTCTTGCCAAAAGCTCTCCACGGCATCCATCACCTCGTTATCGTCTTCATACCTGTTTCCCCTTAAGTATTTTTTCAATTTGGGGAACAGATGAAAATAGCTAGCCGCCAGATCTGGTGAATAAGGGCGGTGGTCAACCAATTCGAAGCCAGCTTGCTGAATGGCAGCCATCGCTACTGCCGACCTGTGCGCGGGTGCGTTGTCGTGATGAAACAGCACGCCCTTTCGAAGTTTCCCTCTCCTTTTCTCTTTGATGGCATTCCTCAACTTGGGAATTAAAGCTGCATAATATTGGCCTGTAATAGTGGTTCCACGCTCCAGGTAATCAATCAACAATATTTCTTCTGAGCCCCAAAATATTGAAGCCATAACCTTGCCAGCCGATGCCACGACACGAAACTTCTTCGGGGTCGGTGATGATGGCCGTTTCCATTGCGAAGATCGCTGGTTTGTCTCGGGATCAAAATGATGGACCCATGTTTCGTCCATTGTTACGAAATGAGACAAAAAGTTTTCAGAATCTTCTTGAAACGTGTCCAACAATATCTTCGAAATGTCAAGTCGATTTTGTTTCTGACTGTCGGTTAACATTCTCGGCACCCATCTTGCGGAGACTTTTCTCATATGCAAAGATTGTTTCAATATGGATTGAAAACTTCCATATGAAATGCCCGTTTCTTGAATTAAGTATCGGATGGTAACTCTTCGATCGCTCAATACAATTTTCTCGACTTTCGCAACATTTTCTTGGACTTGTGACTGACGGCGATGGACGGCCGCAACGATGTTCATCTTCCGTGCTCGGTCTCCCTACTCAAAATTGAAAAGCCCACCTTGCGACAGTGAAATACGGCGGAGCAGACTCTCCTAATGTTGCCTCCAAATCGCAATGAATCTCTTGCGTCGTTAACTTTTTTAAACAGAGGTATTTAATAACGGCTCGCAATTCGATTTCTCCATTTTCGAGAACACGTTCCGACACGAAGCAAACAAATGACTATATTCAGAAAAAAACAAAAGAGAATCGAATATTTTTTTTTTATTAATATTACAAATATGTATCTGAGCTATGCCTACCAGTATTTTTTTTTACCAAGGAGTATGTCGTTCTCACTACTTTTTGATCCCTCCTACTACAAGGCGTCTTTCGCGCGCCAGCTATTTTTTATATGACTTTGAGCACTTTCATTTGAACACACGAGTTTTCATTTGACACTTACATATATATATATCAATATCATCATGCGAGATCCCTTGTAGGGTAGGCAGAGAGTACAGAGTTCCAATAAGTTCTTTCCTTACATAACTCTCTGGCTTCCTCCACTCTCATGGTTCGTCTCATACATACTCGCCGGTTACGGAGACTTTTGACTTGCCATAAGACACGGTCTATTTGGTCATGGTAGAATAGTCTAGGTCTTCCCCGGTACCTATATCCTTCCACTTTGCAGTGTGATATTTACTGTGTCACATATTTATATTCAATACTTATTGAACAATCCCCAGGACGTTTTGGGAACCGTAGTCACACCGTAGGAATACCGCCAAATTAACTTTCTACAAGCTCTTATAAGGGCTTATACAGACTATGCTGAAGGACTGTCAGGCTTCCAAACCACGCTAGCCGCGACTTTGCAAACCATTAACCGATTCGTTCATCGGTCTAACTTCCTTCTCCTCAGCCTATTTCAGAGTGAATAGGTTATTACTGAGTTAGCAAGCTACATTGTCACTTTCCATCAGGTAAGATAAAGAAGAGCAAGTTTAATTGCTGACCAGTCCTCAATAATAACAAAAATTGACGGCAACAAGCCCGCTGGTACGATTTATTGCAACCATAACACTTAGTCTCGTATTACAGAACGTAAATCACTCGTTAATCTAGTTTTAAAACGAACGTTGTAGTAAAAATGCAGTTTTTAAAACTAGATTCACGACAGATTTATGTTCTGTAATACGGGCCTTAATCTTCTTAGGAGTAAAAATTACATAGGTCCCACCCAAAGTGATAAGATTGTCTTCCTATTTAAGATCGCTTTTCTATATAACAATTTCTATATAGATCTAACGAGTAAATTTGTTGTGTGAAAAGGATAGCATATCAAATCGATAATGTCACGCTGGCGTCAATGTCTTCATGCTAAGCCTCTGTATCTATTTAAATACAATACATTTTCACATAATCTGCTTTCTAACACACATAATACATACATAATATTTTTAGTACGTACTCGGTAACTGTTGCACTTCACGACCGGTAACAGCACTGATATGGCACGACATAGATACGGCCGGCAAATATGTAGGTATACGGCTCGGCACATATACGGCCCCGCAGATACAGGTTGCTGGTTGCATTCTCGCGGAAGTTTATAGAATACATAATAGACCGAGTGACTCACTAATTCTACTTTACTTGAAACTGGCTATATTTGTTTTTAGTAATGAATTAAGCAATGAATTTAAATCAGAATTACTGCACTTGAAGCGATGAATACGCTACCGCGTGGTATGTATGCACAATGTATATATTATTGTACGCATGGACAAATCACCACACACGTAGGGCAACAGGATAATTTTTTATTGAATTAATCATAAAATAAAAATAGAATAATGTGAAAGTGTAAGGATGTTGGTAGCTGGGATAAATATCTTACCATGACCAAATCATTATCATCATACCAATATGACCAAATAAACCGTGTCTTATTTGAAGAGTAAAACTATGAAAGTGGAAATGTCATAAACAGTCACTGACTGACTAAGGCGAACGTTGATTATTGATTTGAGATTGAACCTGTTGGAACTCTATGCTCTCTGCCTACCCCTCAAGGGATATAGCGTGATGATAAAGATAGAGCTAGATAAAATAAAAAAATTATAATGTCCTATTTTTTAATTAATTTATTATCAGTATCACCAGTACCAGTACACCAGTTAATACGGCTCGGTATAAATACGGCCCGGCATAAATACGGCTCAGCAAAAACACGGCGCGGTGTAGTTTGATAGTGGGTTTTTCCGAACATATGTTTGTTAAATAGCGGTGCACAGAGGTCACTACTGAGCCACCCATTTCTGGAGCCCGATAGGCGATGTATGACCACAAATTGCTATCTTTAATGTACCGGTGTTGTCTATGAAACGAAATTTACACTTAAATAGGGAAAAATAATAAGTTTTTTTTTTTTTTATTAACCTATTGTATCCCACTGCAGGGCAAAGGTCTCCCCCTCCTTTCTCCAACGATCTCTATCCTCTGTCAATAATGGCCAATCTATTCGATACGCGTCGAGGTCATCGCGCCACGAGGGTTGTAAGGGTTCTGACTTAAATCCTAAAGAATCAAGCCATCGTCACCTGCTCGTGGTACAACCTGCTAAATAACGAACGAGGCTCTGGCGATCCACCAACCCGCACTGAACAAGCGTGGTGGGTAAAAGTCCAAACCCCCCTCTTATTCAAGATGATATGGATAGCTATATAAAAAATAAAAAGTTATCGGAATTTATATTACGTTGAGTTCGCCTTTTGTCTGGTCTCTAAATAAAGTTGCTGAGTTTTGAAGGGTTCAGTTCGGAAGTTTGTTTCGGGATTACTGCTTAAACCTACCACTCAGGAGTTTCAAAATATACATCTTATTGCAGGCGAGTATACCTATTCTCGTCTCAAACTATGACCTACACTAAGATAGTTCACAACCAAAGAATTAGACAGGTTTGTGGCCACCTTATTGGAACTTATTAAGACGGCCATAAGGTCAATCAACTTGACGAATACAACATTAAGTGGTAACTTTGATGTTTGTGCGTACTTTTTTATTCGCTTATACAAAGATTTTTAAGTCTAATTTGACTTCCCCGTACATTATTCCGTTTTCTATTAGCGTCAACGGCTATAGAAAATCCACTACAGCTCAGAAAATAATTATATTCATGAATAATCTCTATTTAACTTCACTTAACTGAAATTCAAACTTTACTTGAGGTCTGGAAAGGTTTTCACTCAATTAGTCCGCAAACAAGCTGAGGCCAACACTATTAACACTAGATCTTTAATGTAAATGCTCTTTTCATTTCGCGAGAATGGTTTTATTTTATGTCAACCCACGTCCCAAAGGAAAAGTAGCATATTTAAAAACTGTAATCTTTTTTATAAAAGGCTTTTGTTAAATACAAAAGAGTTGATATTTGCATTTAAATTATTATGGGTAAATCAAAGAGGGATTTTTAAAACAATGACAGTTGCTCGAGGTTTGAGAACCCAAAGCAGCAGTCTGATAACATTTATTTGTTTTATTTGGTTACACTCAACAGATGATTAGATTTGGTTTAACATAAAAATTTTGAGCCCTAGCTCATGGCAAGTAACCCCAAGGTATACCTTGCGGTTACGTACCTATATTTCATGTATAATGAAAATGAACGTATTTCAAAATGGATTTCGAAACAGGAGTGGAAAATATTTACCGTTATTTTCACCCACAAATCGTCGACGATGTTGGGTTCCTAATTAAAGCATGAGTCTATTTTTCACACCATTTCAGACTCTGGACTGCTATATTTTTGTTCCAACTTAGCGCAATTGTATGTATCCACAATCCATGACCAAATAGACCGTGTCTTATCTGATGAGCAAGTCAAAAGTTTCCGTAACCAGCGTTCATATACATATGCGACGAAATATGAGAGTAAAGAGAGCTCTACAAGGAAAGAAGCAAGAAATTGGAACTTCGTTCGTTCGAACTATAAATGGTTGTTCTTATTTTGTTCTTTTCCATCTTTCGACACTTTTCGAATCTTTTGACACTTTTTTCTCGAATCTTTCGACGGATATGTACATAATTCACGTTACACTTTACCTACCCCGCAAGGGCTCTGTAGTGGTGATACATACAAGAGTCCCGTATATCCACATAACCCCATTAGATTTAATTACGACGAGTCGAGCTCCCGCATTATTTTTTGATTCAAACAACGCTCTACAGATGCATGCCAGAAATAATTGGCCTTTGTCAGACTGTTTTAACATTAATTTTTGCTTTTTTAATTTACTTGACTTTATTTTAAAATTATATTTTGTCTGCCAGTATAAATGTCGTAAAGCATAGCATGATAATGATACTTATGTTTTTGAGTATTATTAGTCCAATAATGTTCTGTGCAAGTTGTGTCTATTAGTATAAAAATTTATACCTAATCTAAGACTTAGCGTAACAGCAGTGATAGCCTATTGGTTAGACCGTTGGACTACAAAGTCAGAGGTCTCGGGTTCAAACCCAGGTACCCACCTTTGTCTTTTCGAAAGCATGTGCGTATTAAAATTTAATTATTACTTGCTTTAACGAAGAACGAAAACATCGTGAGGAAACCTGCATGCATAACAGTTTCTTGAAGGATTGTGAAGTGAGTGAGTGAGTGTCGCCAACCCGCAGTGGGCCAGCGTGGTGGACTACGGCCTGAACCCTCTCAGTTTGAGAGAAGCCCCGTGCCCAACAATGGGACAGTTTCTTAACAAGGCTAATATTCTTATTAAGGCGTCGCGTAAGGACATCGTACACCTTGATTAAACACGGGGAGTTTTAGATTCAGTGTGACATGATTTTACATGAATTTCGAGAATTTGTTGTCTGTAATAATTGTTATTTTAATGCACGACTTACGAGACCGAGTAGCTGCCGGTTCAACCTCCGCATAGGACTAATCGTTGTATGTGACCCATAAATCTTTCTTTTAGCATGTGAAATGTATGTATATACACGCAACCAAGATACAGGTATAATTCGTAGTATGGGGGTTCGATCTTTTACAACGCATTTGTAATTCCTTGATTTCCGTTAATACTTTATAATTCCAAAAACAAATCACCGTTTTAAATACTCAAACAACCCGATATCCAATAAAACTGTACATAAAACCAAACAAATTACAAAAAAAAAAAAGCAATTTCCACAAATACAGACACAAAAACCGTGTCAGCTCCGCGATCAAATCGTAACAAAATTAATTTTTGGCACGAAAAAACCTCGATATGTTATCGACGTGTCATACATCACGCCCGTGCCGCGGCGTGACGTGGCGTAACACGGCGTGACACGACGAGACAGGACGTGTTTAGGCACGTCGACACGTCAGGTTCCGTTTTGTGTTTTTCACGGATCGCTTCATCCAATATTGTACGTAATATAACCAATAGATTACATTTAGGTAGCGAGCAGAAAAAAAGAACATGAAACCAAAGGGATTACCACAAAAAAATTGCAAAAAAAAAAAGTGTGACGCTAAGCTCTTAGCTTTACAAAAATACACATGATGTTACAAAATGTTAACGCTACAAATATTATAAATGTGAAAATATGTATGTTTAAATGTTGTGTTTGTTTCTCAATTACACAAACCCTACTTGAAAGAACATTGTTCTGCGCCCATACATGATTTGCCCCTAAACCAACAGCATTGAAAAAATACTTATATGATTTTAAATCACCCATAAATCCTTTTAAGGCATTTATTATTACACGGGCAAGCGGAGGAATCGCAATACTGTACAAAAAGTATTAGATTTTAAGAATATAATTCAGTACATTTGAGGTTATATTGTGTTGACATTCAGCAAAGATGTCGGCGACTGCGATATATGTACTTACAATACTTTGAAATATTCGTTTTAGATTGCAAATTGTCAGTAAGATACGAATATTTGCCATTATTTAAATAAAATAGATAAATAATGATGGCATGGGTAAAATGTTTGTTGGTTCTGGGGCAAATTTCGACAATGTTCTTTGGCACGCAGATAGTTTTTTACCTGGATTATCACATAGGTTACTTTTTATGCAGGAAAAATTTAAGGTTCCTGTCTAAAGTTAACATGGACGAAGTCTCGGGCAGAAACTAGTACTATATTGCTAGTTTCTGCCCAAACTTTCGTGAGATTCGTGAGCGACGAGAGTTAATAAATCAGCCTATAATGTCCCACTGCTGGGCCAAAATCCTTCTCCCACAAATCGAGGTGAGACATAAAGGGTTGTACTCCCCAGACCCAGTGCGGATTGGTTATGGACACAGAATATCGCCATATAAGTCTACCACAGATCTGGGTAAAACTCGGAAATCTCAGTAAAAAATAAAACTTGAATTTTGACTTATACGTTGTATCCTATTTTTCAAAAATTACAGTTAATGGAATGACGTGCAGTTATTTTCTTTTTAGTAACCTTTTTATCTTGTCATAGACATACTCTATACCTTTAATGATAGCTCGAGTGGGTTTAGTTATGAAGCGATGACAGATGACATCTGTGAGATGACGAATCACCGATGACAGATAGTCGATGTAAGATGGTGGACGGCGCTGCGTTGTTATTCGATTGGCAACAGAGCAAGCGGTCGGACGTATCGCCGAGCAACTAACCTCACTGCATTTCATATGACAATATTATTCTCCAAGTATTGTGCGCATATCAAGAAAGATCAGTGTACCGGACGAGAGCCGAGTGTTATTTCAAGATTTCCTCTATGTTCGGTCACCATGTGGACGACTATGAAAACGAAAATGAATCCACCGTTACCAGCATTGAAACGGCCATCCAGAAAACCTAAGCTCCGATATATATAATATTGAATAGACATTTTAATATAGAACGTTTTGCTCGGCACAACAACAATAACTTTCGGTCCTTCGTCAAGATGATGGGCATCTTTATCGGCTTGTGGACCTAATGTCAAATCGTTAAGAAAACTCGTTTTTCTTCGGCTTTATATGGCGATTAGATAAAGCAATATTCTACAGGGTACAATGAAAAATGAGACAAAGGACGTCAAAGGATATCTGTACTAACAAATGGAATACCTAGTCCGTCTGTTGTAAAGTTTATTACAAATTCTAATAGGAATATAAAATAGAAAATTTGTAAGTACCTTCAACGTTCAAATAAAAGGGATTCTTGGTCATTCTAAATATAAAAAATAAACCAGTGAGTGTGTGTGTGTGTGAGTGAACTACGCTGTTGGCCGCAAGGCCTTTACAGCTTCACCGGATAAGAGGATGAGCATGCAACCACTAAGCTGAAGCCAGAGGATCAAGGGGGCAACTTACTCAAGGGTGCCTTTAGGAGGAACGGCCTCAGCTTGGCAGAGCATAAACTAGGTGTCTCGCCGTGGTATTCTGCACCGGCTGGCGGGCAAATAATTCTTCGACCTCGCCGGCGAGGTCGGTGTCTGATCCTGTGTGCGGAACTGTATCCGAAAGAAGGGATGTAAGGGCATCGGGAGATTAAGGTACACTCTTTATTGTCACATATTTTCCTACTAATATTATAAATTTGAAAGTGTGTATGTTTACATGTTTGGATGTTTGTTACTTAATCACGGCTGGACGGATTTGGATAATATTTGGCACACAAATAGTTTATTACCTGTATTAACACATAGAATACTTTTTATCTCGGAAAAATGTAAGGTTTCTGTCTAATTTTAATGCGGACGGAATCACGGGCAGAAACTAGTTTGTCATATATTTTATTGTCTCATTAATATTGGGATCTTTTTAATTAAGCTATTGTGTTTATCTTGACAGACTAATTATTTTTTAAATATCTTTGTGCAATTATAAAGAATTATTTTATACCAAAGTAACTCTACCCCGCGACTGGCCCGCGTGGAATTTAACAAAAAATATTTTTCTTAAATAAAATTAACATAAGTTACTCCTTATTAAATAAATAATAAAAACTGTTTCAGAGTTTCGGAGATTTACTGGAACAAACAGAAAATTTTTGTGACAGACAAAAATATTAAAAATGTGTTTTTGTTATAAGTATATACTTTCATATGCATTTAGTAAAAACCTGATGTTTTGGCATTACAATCAGACACTTCAATTTTATTTATTTGTATAAATGTATAGATAGATAGGAGCAGCAGTGATAGCCTAGTAGCTAGACCGTTGGACTGCAAAGTCAGGGGTCTCGGGTTCAAACCCAGGCTTCCCAGACCCTCTGTCTTTTCAAAAGCATGTGCGTATTAAAATTTAACTGTCACTTGCTTTAACGGCGAAGGAAAACATCGTGAGGAAACCTGCATGCCTAATTTCTCGAAGGTGCGTGAAGTCGCCAACCTGCACTGGGCCAGCGTTGTGGACTAAGACCTAGACCTTCTTAGTTCGAAAGGAGGCCCGTGCCCAACGTTGGGACAGTTTCTTAACAGGGTTTCTTCTTATTATTATTATATTATTACAACGATTCATTCTTTATCTTAAATATTTAGTGTTGAATTGATTGTGTAGCTATTTTGATCAATAAAAATAAATAATACCAGGACAATTTCAAACTCTAAATCGTAACTGAGAATATTTCGATAAAAAGTCCCTTAATAATACAAGGTCTGACCAAGGACTTTGACCTAAGACTTCGTGGTCGTAAGTCAAACCATTTACCATTAGACGCACTAGGCAGGCAAATCAAATCTATCGTGATATTTTTAAAAAAAGATACCTAAACAAAGCTGAAACCCAACTCAAATTATTACTAGCCACTGGCCGTCTGTGGTACTCCTCTGTTTCAACCGCATTTTTACATTTTGCTGGCTAACGATGATTGATGCTGCTATCTATCTTGCTGATAACTATTCATGGAGATTATAATCATAAAGGATGAACGTCGCAACGCGAGATAGTGTCATTTTTCAAAGGATTTCGATAAGCCAAAATGGCTGTGGCATCGGTGCAAAGATTTTCCTGTAGTTTACTGAAAAATGTTTGTTTTTTATACCAAAATTTCACTTCTGTTCGTGGATGAACTAGCACCGTAGCAGAGCATTATTATACCTTAAAATAATAGGATATCGTCACGCCTATATTTCCCAAACAGGTGTGATAGAGTGATTTTACTGGGCATAATTCCAGACTGTCCGACCTAGGATTCGAAGTCCGGACCTCGAGATCGCTCAATCAAATTAAGAAGTTTTAATTACTTTTTACCAACTACGATGCGAACTGGGAGAATTAAGGTACTGGAAAAGACCTGGACTATCTTTCCACGGTCAAATAGGAGGAACAAGTGAAGCCTCCACATTCGACGGGAGTGTTAGAGTTATATAAGAGTGGAAGGATCGACACCACTAACACCGACACATTGAGATGAATGCCACCGATAATGTGGTCAAAATGCCCGCGTTCTGGGCCGCTTCTATATAGATTCGAAATGTCTGCTGTCGAAACGATAAGAAGAAGATCGACACCGCCCCACATAAGATATAGTGTGGTTATATAAATAGATAGATAGTAGGAAAGGTCTAGTTGAAACGTGGTATAATGCTAATAATGGAGGCAATGACCACTTAATGGAATTAAGAAATTTAAAAACAACGAAGTCCTAATATTCAAAGCATTTCATAAGCACTTAACTTAAAGTCCAGACCCAACCTTTAAAATTAACTACACAGACCCAACTAAAGTGAAAATAAAAAAATATATTATTCTAATAAAAATATACGTAAATTGGATACAAATTTTCTCATGGATCTAAAATACCCGTCTAGTGATAAAATAAAAAGTTGAATATTTTACAGTCAATAAAATCGAGCAAAATTAATATTGGAAGACATAAAAACTTGATTGAAATTTATCTTCTTGGGCGCTCGGGCTGGAGGTGCTCGAGTTGTGTCAATTGACTCGATTGCTCAAGTTATAGAGGTAAGTCGAACATCTTTGAAAAGTTCCCTGACACTGTTCGACTTAGAGGATCGGATTTAATTCATCACAGAGCATTATTTAGTGAAAATTTATCTCTTTACTAGCGACCTTCACTTTTACATGGACTGCACAACAGAAATCTTAATAATAAGATACTATTATTACTATTTCTGTGGGTATCATGGATAAGTATCATTATTATTCGTCAAATTATACCCATATATGACAATTAAAAAAAAGATTTAAACAACATTACGTCTATATTCCCCAAGAATGACAGGTAGAGATGTACTATGTTCATTATGTTCATTTATTGTCGTAGATGTTAGAACCCAATGTAATAAGGAACTAGCCATTCAATCGGGTACGATCCCGGACAACAATTGAGATTTTTTCAAGAAAAAGCATAATTTAATTTTAACTCTCTATATGCACTCGCACTATATGCCACTAGACCAGCGAGGCAGTATTTAAACCTTTCTCATTAATGAGGTAAGGTTGTTACCAAGTTATATTGGGTTTTTACCAAGGGACCGAATAATTTATTTTATAGATAATGAATATGCTAGCGACTTCGTACATATTTCAAAAACTTGCGTTACCATGGAGGTTTTTTTTAAAATGTTTTTCTTCTCCATTAGCAAGTGTAATACAATATTTATTTTCATATCCCAACATAATGAATAAGGCGTAAATTATGTATTTAGTAACTATAATGATATCGGGCCGAGTTCAGTCGAGCTTCTAAGCGCGCGGCGTCGACAGATAAGCTCTGTATAACTTAAGCGCTTTCATTGTTTGTGTCTGACTGTTTTCACTTTAACCAAGTACTGCTGTCATTTTTAAATACGTATATAACACCAATTAATTCGAAATCGAATTCGGAAGCAATTAATTTTGTAGACACAAAATCCTAGATCGCAACAAATATGAGTCTCGTTAAAATCCCAGGCTGGGATCGAAGTCACGAAAGCTAGATCCAGTAATCCTACGATTACACTGCTAGTTCAAGCCGTGTCGTCATAATTAATTGAACACGTTAAGAGACAAATATATATTACACGGTTGAAGGGACAAATATGGCAAAATCTGACAAAGGTATCTCATAATACCTATCAATAGGACATATTACTATAATTTTACTTAACGGTAATAAAAAAACACGTGGTTTGGTATAAATAATGATACCTATTCAACCAAGAAGTATTTAACTGCCATAGTAAAAATTGTTTTACTATCATATGTTCTTGGCTTCTTGAACCTTACCTTTAAACCATTTAATAGTCCACATCATCCTTTGTTAAGTTAAAGCTAAACATGAAATATAAGGGATCCCAAGTAAAGCCCAAACAAAAAACTATTCAACGGAATATTTGAGGCGTCCCAAAAATTCCAATTTCATAATTCATTACTTTTGACCCGGGCCTGTGCGTCACTCAGACGACATTAATTATTTGGTGATATACTAAAAGCTGTTTACTTACGTATAGGTAAGTATCGTAGGACTACGGCCAAATTTTTAAATTCAGTTATGAATTTCAGCACGCCAGATCCCACGTGGGGTAGGCAGAGAGCACAATATTTCAACAGGATCTTTCTTTACAAACCTATCTGGCTTCCTCCACTCACTGTTCAATTTTTTTATAAACTTCAAACAAGGAAAATGTTCGCAATTCGAATGTATGTTGTTTAAAAAATTTTTTTGTAACTTCAATCGGATGCAAAGTTATTTTGCAAAAGTCGAGTAAAATTGCTTTTTTAAATTACCTCACTCATACTACTAGCTATATATATCTACTAGCATCTTGGGCAAATTAATGAGTAATGTTTTATCACTTTGTTGCTGTTACTTCAAAACAACACTAGCTTTGGAAATTCATAAAAAAAATGATCCATGAAAACAATCTGACTTTTCTATTTCCCGCCACAAACTCTGCCTCTACAGTTCATTCGGATCTAGATATTTTTTTTGTTTTCTTTGACTGTAATAAATTGTGAAATTCAGCCTAATATACTCTTCAGATATTTTGTCTTGCTAAATAAGGAGCCCTAATAATTATAATTATGTATACGCCTATGAAGCAAGTTTGTTGAATCCCCTTAATCCAAGGCACTGTGGCTCGTCTTCAGATTGCCGTAATTGTTTCGTTGATCTTACTAACATTTCTCAGCCGCATTATGATTCCGTCATAAGCCCCGCGATCGTATTCTCGCTATTTGCGGATTATAATCTATTAATTTAAGAACGTGTAGGATCAAAGAATTAGGCCCGAGGACTTTTTAAGTTTAAGAACTTCATACTAAATTACTAATCCATTGCCAAATAACAAAATTTTATAAACATTAAAGTTGTATGTATTATTTTGTATTCATTTTTTATATTATATGAAACTACGCTATTTGCATTTTATGCTAGACCCTAAAGTTTTCTTTAAGTTTTTAATTTAAAAATGCAAGACAGTTGAATTCCATAAATGTATCAATGCATATTTAGTTTCTTGTATAAACATAATTCAAAAACATGAGGACAGACAATTATGGCTCAAAATATAAGAATACGAAGACATCGATCAACAGATTCTGTTACAAGAGTACCGCCATTTTATGACCAATAGCTCAACAATATGGCGGCCAACGCAAAAATATTTTCGGCGGGAGTTTGTAAGTTGAAGTGCCACTGGGGATTTATTGTGTTGTCTTCGAGGGAATCGGCGACACTTGTCCGGATGTTAGTCGCCAAAGTATTTATTTATGTTGCGAACAAGTTTTCTGGCGACAACGGTATTATATATTACGTACACACTTAACCACACTTTTGTGGCAGCGTGTCAGTTGTTGCTAAGCGTTTTTTTCACTTTATGCGACCTTAGCTCTCCACGATGTATCATCAATTGTGGAGAAGTTGTAAGCTTCTATTATTTTTCTCGCTTGCTTTTAATAAAAGAAATATCACACAGAAAACTTGAACGAGAATAGTTATTATAATATTTTAAGTGATTGGTAAGATATAAGTGTAACCACAAGTGTTCTATTTTTTGTTTTATGCATATCTGAGATCTTAGAACATGGCATGGAACCAATATATCAAAATAGTAGGTACATCAACCCTTTTGTATTCGATGTTGAAGCATTTTATTGCTTAGACTCTAAAGAACGTGTAAAAAAGGTAAATCTTCTGTTCTTACTGTCCGCAATGTCATGCATTGCAACCTTGGTCCAAAATAAAAAGGTATATTTAGTGTCCGACCGAAGCTTCGGCCACCTTCGGCCAAAATGGGCCGAAGTTTTGGCTGAAGCCAAAGGTTTCCAGCAAGCACCGAAATTAAACTAACTATTAGGATTTACGACTTACGACTGCTTTTAAGTAATGAAATACTTTTTTTTTATTAGCACCGTTAAGAAACTGTCCCACTGTTGGGCATGGGCCTCCTCTCAAACTGAGAGGGTTAAGGCCATAGTCCACCACGCTCACCCAGTGGAGGTTGATGAACTTCACACACCTTCGAGAAACTCTTAGGCATGCAGGTTTCCTCATGATGTTTTTCTTCAGCGTTAAAGCTATGATATTTTTTTTAAATACTCACACCGTCAGGCCCATATTCCCCAAGCGGGGGTGGCAAAGGTGCACTGAGTACACCCACGTTTCGCCGACGATGTTAGGTCCTATGTAATAGGGGGGCAAGCCTATTGCCATATACCGGGCACAATTCCAAATTTTTAAATACTATTACTATTTAATTTAATTTACACTACATACATTTATCATCATCATCTCAGCGTATACTTGTCCACTGCTGAACAAAGGCCTCCCCAATCGCTATAATCCCTAATTACATACATGATATACTATTAAATTAAATACTATATATAATATTATTCTAGTTTTATTATTTTTAACCAGGTGCAGTTAATTTTAATCATCTCGTTAGGGTAATTCAGTCAACATAACTGTTTAAAAATTTAGTCAATCATAAACAACATTTCTTAAATTCATAAAATTAGCGATGGCCTATTAATCGGCTACGGCTTCGACTAAAGATCGGCCTTCAGTCGGACCCTACGTATATTAGAACTACATTTATCCTATACTATGTGGCATACATGTAGTACACTTTAGAAGCATTGGGTCATTAAAAAACTCTTGCGTTTCTAAAATTGATGGCAAAACTGACTGATTAATCAATCACTGAACTGACCGACTAAGAATTTTTCTTATGTTTTGCCCTCTAAATATAAATAAACAACAATGTCAAGATAAAAACCAAGTGTAACTCTTCTAAAATAACTGGATACTAGGTCAGAGGCGAGTCGCAAAGAGGAACATGTCAACTCGAAATAAAGAGAGAGAGTCTGGACCGATACCGCGCCGGCGGCCGACAGCATTGTGGAAATATCTGGTAAGTGCTCCAGCTTTGAAAACTCAAGCCTTTGCAGTGCCAGGGACGTTCGATTTATTACTTTTTGCTAGCATTATCGACTATGTTAAAAAATCTGTTGCATTTGACTAGTATTACAAAATGTAAAATCGAGCAAAGTATTGCCAGGCGGACAGTGTTTGAGGAGATTTACTGTCGAAAAAATTTCAGTAGCAGAACTGATTCTCCTACCCGCGGGTTCAATTGCTACACGTGCCAAAACCAAACACTCAGACCGTAAAAATATATGGCAGGAACGTTGTGGCAGGATTTGTCAAAGGGAAGATCTTCCAGCCAGACGGGTGGTGTGTCTGGCGGGGCCTGCCACTCTCCCCGAGAGTTGTTGTGTGTGTGAATGACCTACGCTGTTGGCCTCGAGGCCTCTACAGCTTCACCGGATTTTAAAGGCGAGCGTGCAACCACTACGCTCCAGCCAGCCAGAAGGGCAAGAGGCGACATACTCGAGGGCGCCTCGAAGAGGCGCCCTCGGTTAGGACAGTCGCTGTAGGGGGACGGGTGCACTACTAAGCGCACCGGTCAACCGCCGGCTATGGGAGGGGATCTACTACTACGTCTATGTCTACTTCGTCGTCGCTCGTATTCTGAGCGGAAAGAAGGGATGACAAAGCATCGGGGGGGTCGGTGAGAACATGTCGCGGCCGGCGGTAGCGGCAGGGGTCGTGAGGGAGGTCGTAGTCGGCGGTGGCTACGATTAACGGATTCGCATGGGTAGATGCGTTCGCGAAGTGACGTGTTGACGCCTTTTTAATAAAGGCGCGAATAGGTTCGAGACCTAGATCGGAGTGGAGGTCGACGTTCCGTACGAACCATGGGGCTCCTACGGCTTTTCGGAGGAAGCGGTTTTGAACCGCTTGAAGTCTGTCGATGTGAGAGGGGGCCGAATGCCCGAACACAGCACACGCATAAGTCATGATGGGACGAACGCAAGTTTTGTAAAGCGTCACCTTATTTCTAAGGGACATTTTACTCCGCTTGCAGATTAACGAATGGAGACGACCGAGCACGAAGGATGCTCGGTGACGGACCCGCTTGATGTGCGGGCCGAAGGTCATGGTACTGTTCAGGGTGACCCCTAAATATTTGACCTGTTTGACCCAGGGAATGGGTCGGTCGAACATGGTCACTTGACCTCGGTTCCTTCCGGGGTGGCGCAGAGAGCGGTGCGAAGTTGCACCTCTGGAGAAGAGCACCGCCGCGCTCTTGTCCGGGTTCACCTCGATTCGCCACTTCCTGAACCAATCCCATAGGGTATTGGCGGCGGTCTGGAGTTTCTTCGTGATGAAGGCCTTGTTCCTATTGGAATAATAAAGAGCGGTGTCATCCGCGAATAAAGCTAGTTTATCATCACTCGAACGAGGAATGTCGTTCGTGTAGAGGCTAAACAGGAGCGGAGAGAGCACTGAGCCCTGTGGGACTCCAGCACTTATGGAGTGGGAAGCGGAGCACGTCATTTCGACGCGATAACGAAAGGCGCGATTCGATAAGAAGTCTCGTAAGATGAGCACGAGTCTGTCCGGCACACCCAATTGGTAGAGCTTGTAGATCAAGCCGTTGTGCCAGACTTTGTCGAATGCCTTCGCGACATCCAGGAAGAGGGCGCCCGTGTAGACGGGTCTTCCGGGTCTATTGAGACCGGAGAGAATGTGCTCCGTGATGCGGTGCACCTGGTGGACACAAGAGTGTTTGGCTCGAAAGCCGAACTGCTCGTCGATAAGGATACCCCTGGACGTTACGAAGTCCTTGAGCCTCGCCAGAAGGAGGCGCTCGTATATCTTGGCCAGGGAGTTGAGGAGACTGATAGGGCGGTAGCTCGCGGGGAAATTGCGAGGTTTGCCAGGCTTGGGAATGCCAATGACGTCCGCCTCCTTCCACTTAGCGGGGAAGGTGCAGTTCGTCATGGCGGCGTTCAAGATGGCCACCAAGAGGCAGATGAGTTGGGCGGGCAGGCATTTCAGAACGCGATTCGAAATGCCTTCAGGGCCGGGGGCTTTTTTAGATTTAAAACCCATAATCAGATCTTCGACCTCCGTTTGCGTGATAGGAGGCAAGGAATCGACGGGGGGGAGGGATGCCCAGCCCCATCCCCGAGAGCTGTTGTCGGGGGCTTGTATATATGTTACACGTCGTGCGCACTCTAATATCGCGTTATACACATGTATGGCGAATCGTCAGCACCATCTATTGGTAGGTAGTCGTAACTATGTAGTGATGTATAGGGGTCGCTACAAAATGTTTGTGGGGTACACAACGATTTTTCCGTGTGGGGATAAATCCCACGAATACGCAACCCATTAAGTCGGCCTACGTTCTAACTACAAAAACTTATACTATTTATGTGTTAGGTAGGTACACATATTACATTCAGGAAAGATAACTCACAATAGCAGGACGAAATTCCTAAAAGCAAGTTTTAGAAATTTCATCATTTTCTTTTTACTGCAAAAGCTTTCACGAGGTATGACGTATTACGGTATGCCATTTTCTAATTCTGGACATCCTTAATATTTCATAAAAGTTTATAGAGCGTGTTTGTTTAATATAGTGCATACATTGTCACCTGGGTACAAAGAATTTGGCCCTACACGAAGTTGCAATGACCGAGAGTAAAAATCTTCTTCGACTTAAACACACACTTTCACAATTCAAAGACATATGCAAGTAAGGACAGTAGTTCCGTAAGCTTTCATTGCAGGAACTGCTTCTTTACATGTCCACTCCCTTGCATACTACCATGTGAGTAAGCTGCATGTAAACAATGGGTTAGAACATGAACATCTCACTGCTTTATTCTTATGTTAATGACTTATTAGAAGGTGAGAGTATATACGTAGATAAAAGATAAAGGCTTCTCCTATCCCTTCCACTTATCCCGATTCAAAACAATTCCAAGCAACGTACCAGATAAGTAGGAGTCAAGTACTGATCAAAACTTAATTGATGTTAATATCTTTACGCTATTAATTTTCCCGGAGACACTAGAATCTACCTTCTTACCACGACAACAAACAATCTAGTGTAACTCAATCCACGAGAAAACACTACCCAGCTACCCAATAATCTATTAAATCCCGTCTTAACCCCACTTAAATACTGTTAATTAATTCCGCCCCGTTTCACCCCAAAGCAACACCTGTCCAAATCTCTTGAAGATGTAAGGTCCTCAGACCGTTACAGACCTAATCGCAAATGCTCATCGCACCGGCCCAACGCGTAACTCAAATCACTTGTCACGATAGAACGTGCTCAAAGGGCGTCCCTCAGGGCTGATACCCGGGGCGGAAAAATTCAAACAGAGCTCTTATCCGAAGCGCTTCGTCCGTTGTCGACGTACGTATTGAATGTGAGTCGCCTTTTATGAAGGGTACGGAATACATTTTGGAGACCCGTTATCTGAAAATTTTGGAATATATTACTGTTTTGGGAATATATTTTGCGTAATTTCTATAGAGTGCTATTGTGCCCTATACACATCAATTCGGGTCTCTATCCCCAAAAATCACAAAAAAAAAACGTATGAAGCAACTTGCTCGGGTAATAAAAAAGTACGCACATATAGACATCTTTAGGTGTGCAATAAATGACATAAAACTAATTTTCCGGATCGAGGTGTTTTTAAAGTGTACCTATTTTGATCAATATTCAATGCAATGACGAACTCGAAACCCTCGTCGCCAAAAATGAGCAACTACCTTCAAAATTTTATGTACGTAAAAATCTATTAGAATAGAAGTATTTTACAACAGCGTCATCATTACACGAACAGAGTCAAGACCGAGCACATTCAACATTCACAATTAGTCAAGATTACTTGCGGTTTCGCGCCATTTCACGCCTAATTTATTAAACTAACCTTGCACCTGTGCGCGAGCGATTCTGACCGGGCGCCCGCGATTTTTCACGGTATATTTGGTAGGAATAGACGGCGGATAGAATAAATATTGCTGTATTGTGTTGCGCCTCATTTATTCTGTTTATGCCTGGAATGAGGCGCGACCGTGAATGATGTGCTGGCAAATTGAAGGTGCTGTGGCTTGCGAAAGAAAAATAGAAGTTTATGGGGCGTAATGAGGTAAAACTTGCATCCGATGTGGGTGTGGTTCACAAACGTACATACGTAAGGATTGAATGTTATAATGAGTTGTAGAAACATATGTTTATGTCCGTGTACTATAGGGAATCCTAAACTATTTTGTCTGTATTTAAAAAAATTAAGAGCGGCACATAGCCATTGGATCTTTTGTAAATACATATGTTTTTTTATATTCCCTTTTCTCTTTGGTTTTGTTTGGTGTTTTATGAATATGAGCAAAGTATTTATTGCATACATACGATATCAAAATGAAACAAAACCCTGTGTTTTTATTAAAAAAAGAATATAGTTTTTGTAACATGTTTCAATATTAACTCCATGCGATTTGCATAAGATAGCAATCCTGTCCATTTCTTGTATGATTTTCAAAGTAATTAAGAAATGTAAGCAATTACGTAATGTAAAAATGTTGGATCCTTTGAAAAACTGTACGTACCTCAATAATTTATTTTAATAATTGTGCACCAAACACCTTAAATAATATATTGCATGGTAAAAAAAATCAATAAACTAAAAATGGAGGTAAGGAATAACTGAATTTTTATTCAGTCAAAGAACTAATACCCATGAAAAAGTCTTACACCAATCTCACATTTATCCAAAGTAATTGCAAATTGGGTTCGAAACGCTCCCGTCTTAAGGGCCTGAATGGCCTCCATGCAACAAAAACCTTTATCGGCTAGCCACTTGCAGAGCTATTGTGTCACCCGATCGATTCTCAAGCCGGCCCACTTCATCCCCCGGCACGAGTGTGGGGCACACAATGTTTTTAAATTGAAATAGTTGTTCTTGACATTATTAATTCTGAGATAAAAAGTGTTACAATATAAACTACCTATATATAATACAGAGTTCCAACAGGTTTTTTCATTGCACACCTCTCTAGCATAATTCCACTCTTAAAGTTCGTCTCATACATATTCACTGATTACAAAGACTCGCCTTTCAGATAAGATACGATTTATTTGGTTACGGAGGCAGAAACAGAGTCCTAAGCATTAACAATTTGACTTTGTAGCTATCGAGAAAGCGCACCATCACGTTCATTCTCATTTATAATATTTTAAGTATGAAAAGGATGGCATCAACTCGATAGCATTACATTAACATCAATCTTTTCGTGCTAAACTCTGTGACAGCTATACACTTGCAGCATATGCGTTAGTGCCTTCTAACTTAAGGTAACGTAAAAACACTTTAACCCATCTCAGACTGCTTGAGCTTAGCGCATGACTTGACTTTTACTTAACCTTGGTCCAGATCCCTTGTGGGCTAGGCAGGGAGTACAGAGTTTCAACACATTCTTTCCTTTCAGACATCTCTGGCGTCCTCAACTCTCAAAGTTTGTGTCATACACACTCGCAGATTACGGCACTCTCTTAACCTTGGTGATTGTTAGAACAACATCACGCAAAGTGCTATATCTAAACCGCTTAAGATAACTCAAAAGCAGAGATTCCCAAACAATTTTGGGCAAGTGACCCCTTTTCCAAGATAAACAGATACCTCAGACACCCATAGCCAAATTACTTACAAATCCTATCTCTAGTTTTTTTCCTATTGAAAATACCTACCAATTTAAAATTTTTGCGTTTGGTTATGTGAGACAAGTACAACAATGATACTTCCTACTAAAATATTAGTCATTCTTATAACAAGTTAGCACACGTAACACAGCTTATACAGTATCTTGAAAGTTTCAAATAAGAACTTGTGTTAATTAATAGGGTCGATTTTAAGACCTCGTCGACCCCCAAAATCAGTTTTCGTTTATGTTGACCCCTGGGAAACCGATATCGACTCCAAGGGGCTTAATAAGTTTAAAAAGGCTATTAAAACTAGACTATGTAATAAAGGATATTATAATATTTCCAAATATATCGAAAATAAAACTGATTGGGTTTGAGCAGCTCCTTATTCGGTATCTCCTAAATATAGTTTGTAAAATACTCTGTTATTAAAATACAATTTTGTAAATAAAAAAGAATTATAAATAGAAAGGTCAGTCCAATTAATTTTAAAGACTAGCCCGCTGAGTTTCTTGCCGGATCTTCTCAGTGTGAGGCCGCGTTTCGATCCGATGGTAATTGTAAAAAATTTAATTATATTTGACATTTGTAAGTGCTCTTGTTGACCTATATAAATAAAATGTTTTGACTTTGACTTTGAGGGGTCGATATCGACCGCTTTGGGAAATCCTGCTCTAAAGCAACCTGACTTCATTCCTACCAACTAATAAATAAGACTTGATAGCAGCAAGTTGGTTAAATAAACAAAAGGCTGGACAACACGGGACAGCGCGGACATGCAAGATGCATGCCCGCTCCATGCTTCCATGAATAATTTAGGCGCAGCGACTGCGACCGCAACTGCGACTCTTTAGTCATGTGCGGTCTTAGATTTATTTACCGGTGTCACTACCTGCGTTGGAACGCTGCCCATAGCCTGCTTTGATACGAGAAAGATTCTGAAAGTTGAAAAGAACATATACGATAGTTTTCCGGAACTGTATATATAAACAAAACGAAGCGACCGCAAGCAAAGAGATTATAGTGAGCGAATTCTTAGTGTGGATTCGCACACGCTCACTTTAATGTCTTTGCTTGCGGTCGCTGACTGGCGCGGGTCACTCCCTTCCCTCCTCATATTGGAGGGGTGTGATGACTGTTCTAGCAATCATATTCGTGAACGGGTGCTACTTGTGGGGTATGGTCCATCTGGAATCGTTTAGACGCTCTTTACAGATAACATCATTCGATTCATATCTCGGTCGTAAGGCATCACACTGGAGCTAGATCGTACACTATTGAATTGTAACCTAAACATTTTATCTACACAATATGATTGAAAAAAAAGAAAAAAGTGATAAAGAAGTAAATAAAAAGACAAGCCCACTGAGTTTCTTCGCCGGATCTACTCAGTGGAGGCCGCGTTCCGATCCGGTGATAGATTAGTAGATAAATTAGGTTTAAAGGAAATGTAAATTGACTATTTGTAAGCGCCCCCGCAGGGCTTATACAAAATAAATTCATCATCATCATCATCATCTCAGCCTATACTTGTCCACTGCTGAACATAGGCCTCCCCAATCGCTTTCCAGCGTAACCGGTCCGATGCCACCTGCATCCAACGACTTCCTGCGATTTTCACAAGATCGTCGGTCCATCTGGCAGGCGGTCGTCCCACGCTGCGCTTGCCAATACGTGGTCTCCACTCTAGAATCTTTCTGCCCCAACGCCCGTCCGATCTACGCGCTATGTGGCCCGCCCATTGCCACTTCAGCTTGCTAATCTTAACGGCTATGTCGGTGACCTTGGTTCTTCTACGAATCTCCTCATTCCTGATTCGATCGCGTAGAGAAACGCCGCTCAAAATAAATTGTTTGAGCTTAATTAAACCTGTGCCGTTGGTGAGTTAACATATACAAACACGCGAACCGAAGAAAAATTAATGGGTCACACAAAATTTGGTCCCGTTCGAATACAATCCAGTGGGCAGAGCGGCTTAAGCACTAGACTAAGCTGTCATCCAAAATATGTATATATAATGAACAGCTTGGGAGACAGCCCTAAAACAAACCAGCTTCATTCTTGGCAACTAATAAATAAGACTTGTTGCTAAGTGGATTAAATAAACAAAATGCCGACAGGATGGGACAGCGCGGACATGCAAGATGTATATATACCCTGCTCCATGCTGCCCATGAATAATTCATGGGTAGCGACTGCGACCGCAACTGCGACTTTTTAGACGTGTGTGGTCTTAGATTTGTTTACCGGTGTTACTACCTGCATTGGAACGCTACCCAATAGCTGGTTTGAAACTCGGAAGATTCTTTAACTTGGAAAGACTGTATACGAAAATATATTCGAACTACAATTGTAGAATATGTCGTTTTTATTGGTGTTAAAATAAAAATAAACACTGTCAGTCTATGTTCCTCTTAGAAGAGCGGCAGATGTGTAAAAAAAAATTTATATTTAAGGCTCAAAAGCCTAAAACATAACTTTTTTTTAAATACAATAAAAAAAACGAAATCAACAAGCAACGCTTCCAGTAAAACAAAATTTATTAAATTATTATGCGTGGTTTCCTTATTATTTTACCAAACTTAAACTATTGCACTATTTCTTACTCGTGTTCATTTAAAAGAACTTTTAAAATGCTACTTCAACGGAGAACCAGTGTTACAAGATTTAGTACATGCTGACAATCAAAAATCTACCAGCATTACATAACCTAAAGGCACAAACCAGCAAATTAATGCAATCATAAGTTATTCGTCAACCCCAGGCGACTACCCGTCTGAACTCAAAATCGTCTCATATATGAACTTCACAATGAAAAGTAGAAGTTTCCGAATTAATTTCCATATTGGTCTTCGTTACCAAACATGGAATATAACCCGGGAATATTCAGGAGAGTACTAAAACTGTATATTTGGTAGGGTACGTGATTGAGGATTCAAGAGAAATGGTTTTAAGTTATAAAATCTGACTTTTCTATTTTAGGTACATGCTATTCTCCTCGTTAGATGCCAATTTGGAGTGTTAATTAATTTATTTAAACTTACAGGAGTATCACATCTAAACAGTTATATGTATTGTGTAGATGAAACTGTGTCTGATAAATGCTAAATTTAATTTTGTCAGTCGAATGAAACTTTATGAGAATTAACTGTACTATAAACTATGTGGAATCTGTTGTTTTCGCCTGATTTTACTAAATCGTTACAATATCGAGTTGATATGCCATCCTTTTTAGACTCAAAATTATTAAAAAAAAGATGAATGTGACAGCACGCATTCAAACGCTTACAAATAGTCAATTTAATTTTTTTTAAATCTAATTTAACTTCTAATCTACCACCGGATCGAAACACCGCCTCCACTGAGAAGATCCGGCGAAGAAACTCAGCGGGCTTTTCTTTTTTATTTACTTCTCTTTTTCTTTTTTCAATCATATTGTGTTGATGCAATGTTTAGGTTACAATTAAATAGTTTACGATCTAGCTTCAGTGATTACGATCGTGATATGAATCTAATAATGTTATCTGTAAATAGTGTCTCAAGGACTCCAGATGGACCAGTCCCCACAAACAGCACCCGTTCACGAGTATGACTGCTGGAACAGCCATCACTCCCCTCGACCACATTGGAAGGAAGGGAGTGACCCGCGCCAGACAGCCACCACAAGCAAAGACATTATAGTGAGCATAACCAAACCATTCCACCACTCGGCACCGTTACAATAACGTCAATTTATTCGTGCTGAACCCTTTTAAAATTGTTTCTTGGCGAACACGTTATGACTGCAACGCAGTTCAAAACTAAAGCCCGTTACATACATAACTATAATATATAACAACATTGTAATATTATTTGTTGGTTTATACCTACTGCCTCATTGAACGAGTAACGCATACCGATCACGAGGTCTTAAGTTCGAATCCTCGGTCGGTTTTCCTATACAAAATTTGACACTAACAGTTTAGAGTTTGAAACTGTGCCCGGTATAAATGGCTCGCTCCTAATTACACTGGATCTTAAGATCAAGTTGCACAGTATTTATATCTAAACTACCTCGCTGAGAGAATATAAGCATGACACTGTTTTTTACAAGTTACATATATATCGTTATTCATATCGATTTTTTCCTCTCGAAGCCATAATCTTATTTAATCCCGTTTTATTTTTTATTCAAACGGCCTACTTTCACCATTATATCAACAATAAGGGATTCCCGTAGATCTCAATGACAATAATTTTGTGTCATTATTGTATCATAAATATATTATAAATAAATAGAATATGCTTCTCAAATTTGGAATCCTATTTACGACGTCTACAATGATCGCCTAAGAGGTATACAAAAGAATCGCTGAGATATGCAATTAACAATACGGAAATTGCTAGTGATTATGTTTACAATCCCGCGTGTAGCTGTATACTGTGCATTAATTGTTTTACAGCATATCAAGCAACGATGAGCGTAATATACATATTATGTCAAACTTAAAAATAAATTATTAAACATTTAGGAGACCGTGTCTTATCTGAAGGGCAAGTCAAGAGACTTCGTAACCGGCGAGCGTGTATGAGACGAACTATGAGAGTGGAGGACGCCAGAGAGGTCTGTAAGGAAAGAACCTGTTGGAACTCTGTACTCGCTGCCTACCCGGCACGGGAACTGGCGTGATGATATAGAAGTATTGATTAAATATTTTGGACTGTCTCGTGAGTCTAATAGAAAAATATTGTTAGTATCTAATAATCGAAAAATTCTTATTAGCAGTAAGTAGCATGATGGAAAAAGCTCTACACGCTCTACCTACGCCGCAAGGTATCTGGTGTGATGATATAGACAGATAGATTGATTAGTAAATAACGTTTTTTTTTTCAATTTCTTATGTGGCCTTTCTAAATATGTTATAGTTAAATTTCAAAAGGATTACATAGGAAATTGCTTTTCGCTTACAGATATTTCAATAGCAAAGATTATTGTTTAATAAACTTTATGGGAATTAAAATTTGCACATTATTCTCTCACCTAGGACCTATTTTCCACTCATCACCTGACACTAATAAACCCGACATTTCCCGGGATCCCGGGATCACATTAGCCCTCCCTATTATCCGCGCGACATTTTTTTCCGACTAACGATCGAGTGGGTGCTTCTTGTTGAACAGCACTAGTTACAAGTACCAACGACAATAACACGCCCTTTTATGATAGATAGCTAATGGATGCAAAACAAAGTACATTATACCATCTTTCTTGTCTTGTTGACTTTTGAAGAATATTTAATTCTTAATTATTGAAAAATAAACGTAGCCCCACACTAGGATTTATTCCTGTGTTGTGGGTACGTTTACAAACAGGAAATTTCACATACACAAATACTCAGACCGCAACAAATAATTGTGGGTCACACAAAGGTTTGTCCCGTGCGGGAATCGAACCCGCAACTATTAGACACAGTAGGCGGAGCGGCTTAAGCTCTTAACCACTGCGCTAAATCGTCGAAATAATCGTATCAATTAACTTAAAAATATCCAAGTTCAAATCGTGAATTCACAATTATAGTCTGATTATTTACACATTTCCTAAACTTTTGGAAAAAACAGATTTTCTAAAATGTGTAATCTAACAAATTCCCTAGGATTCCAATAACATGTACACTATTTATTTAAACATACACAATGACCCCTTCGTTGAGCTTGTGGCGTAGAACACCGGCTGGCGATCACAAGATCGTGGGTTCAAATTCTAAGTCAAACAGAGTTGCTGGGGTTTCTCTATCAAAAAAATCCGTAGCAATGCGGGCACTGGAATTGTTTGTGAAGGCTTTGGTGTTATCGTGACGCTAGCGAGTAATTGTGCTGTCACATTTATATTTATTAGTAAATTTGTAGTGTGAGAAGGATGGTATATCAACTCGCTAGTCACGCTGTCAAACTTTTCGTGCTAAGCTCTCAGTACAAAGTCGATCACACTCGCTCTAGCTTTGGAACCTAACATCATCGGGATATGAATGTACACAGTACACCCCTGCCATTCCATTAGGTAATATAGGCATAACAGTCTGTTTAGTTATATTCAAATAGCTGTACCCGCAACATCGTTCGCGTTATCTTCAGATGTGTATTACACACCCTTAGGTTTTTGTTTATCAAACAAACGGTAGTCTATGTTGCCTTGATCAAAATTTGTTCAGTGGATTGGGCGTGAAAGGTTATTAGGTATATATATTACTATATTAAATTATTATTACAATATTCTAAAGGGTACCTAAATACACAGTTAGGTAGTATATAAAAATTACACGCGCTATAAGCAAAAATAGACGTATTTACCCTATACCATAGACTATAAAAAATAATGTCAGGGACAGTTTCTCAAAGGTCCGTTACATTATGGCGAGCTTGCAGGTGGCGTGCCGACAACTTATCATAAAATAGATTTGACTTTCGTCCGACGGACCCTTTAAATAAATATGGCGAACCTTTTTGTTACGGTCACGACTCTGAAATTTGTAGAAAAAGAATATCTATAAAAGAATATTGCCGTTTATAAGTATCTATTGTTAGGATGTAAAGGGTTGTTTTAATGCTTTAAGTTTTTTATTGTAAAGGCCATATAGAAGTTACGCAAAGCTGAAGGGTTTAACTATTAAAACGATGTAACATATGTATATCACACGTGATATATAAATCACTAGTTTCTGCCCGAGACTTCGACCCCGGTGATTTTAGACAAGAATTATTTCTGCGTGCCACATTTCATCCAAATTCCTTGGAACTTATCAAATCACCTATAAATAAAAAAGCTGAAAGTAGCAGCTGAAAATGCCTAACCACTAAAAACCAACGTCTGAAGAGAGTGTTAGACCGAACGTACCAAGTGTTTTTGTTTCACTCTCTTGGATTTTTGCTTTTTTTACATGTAATATTCGTATATTCGTAAGAAAAAAGATTCGTATCTTTTTTAAAACAGTTTTATTTAAGTGTCGATTTATTTAACTCAACTCTCCACTGAACCAAATTCTGACTTACTTTGCTGATCGCTAAGAACACCGCGATACAACGCGGCTTTACTTTATAATCCCTTCATTATTTTACTTTATTAACAAACAAGAGTAGCGCTATCATAAAATGAAAAATATAATTTATGTACGCTTTAAAATTCAACCTCAATTTTCATATTCTAGATAGGTTCGTAGGACCTTAAGATTAAGGTGCGTATCCACCACGAACAAGTGTTCGCGAGCGTTTCGCTGCAAACCTATACTTGGTTGGTGGATTCATTAGATGGCTCCATTCATGATCCTACTGCACTTTTTCTTACACCTGAAACCGTAATTCGTATCAGTTCCAAAAAATTTATTGAAAGATATGTTTTTCAATCTTCAAAAACAACGGGTGGTATTTGTTGAAATATGCTTTTAATAAGTAAGGAATACGTACTCGCAGGCAAACTACACTAATCATCAGTTTAACGAACCCGAATTCTTATAGCTGAGATCTAAGCACCAGAATTTGACGTTATAGTTATGTGGTCGAGAAAAGGATTACATATAAACTCGATGGCGTTACGCTAATGTCAGTCTATTCGCGCTAAGCCAATGTTTATTAAATGCACGCAGTGGAGACGCAGCTTTATATAGCGAAGTGGAGCTATGTTTTAACAGGATATGAGCTCGCCAACCAATTTCCTTTCTTTCAACTATTAAACCTTGCTCGGGAACAGACCTGGGGTTATTGCTGCTTTTTTCTTTAGCGTTGTTTTTTTTCAAAACCGTGTTTGTGCTTTACAAAATGTGATAAAAAAGCATAATTTAAGTTAACGTTTTTTATTTTCTTTAGTAAAGTTTAAGAGCATATTTTATCGGGGAATTAGTTACCGTTACACTATCTATTATCATTAATCGATTAGTCAATACCATAATATTTACAAGCAATATTGCTATAGACATTGTAGGCGAAATGTGATTACAACAGTACACTTCTGCAACCTCTGTTTGTGAAATATGACGATATTTCTGTTTACTTTTCAAAAACTTATAGCTAACAAATATTTATAATTCGCTTTCTCATCCGCGACTTCAACTTTTTGATTTATTACAATTCACTCAACCTAATTTGCATAACAGCCATTTCTGTGCTCATCCCATCCACTCTGTATCCAGAAACAAGATAAAACAATTCCTAACAATCATAAACCTAAAACTCCAAATTGCTTGACTCTTTCTGTTAAAACAGTTCCCGTACGGCGGAGACAAATTGCCGAACAAAAAGTACCCCAGGGCCCTTATTCGCTATGACCAAACGCGGTGCGTTACGTTAACTTCGTGAAATTCTCGTGTAATGGTATTTTGAGGGATTAGCACTAAGATACTGACGTTAGTATAACGCTAGCGAGTTGATATACCATCCTTGTCACAATACAAAGGATATTGTTCTGCGCCCATACATGATTTACCACAGAACCAACAGCAGTGAAAAAATACTAGTATGATTTCAAATCAAGCATAAATTCTCTTCAGGCATTTATCATTAAACGGACAAGCAGGGGAATTGCAATATTGTACAAAACGTATTAGATTTTGAGGTTGTAATTCAGTAGCCATTAATACATATGGTGTTATATTGTGTGTTGACATTCATTAAAGATGTCGGCGACTTACCTTGAAATATTCGTTTCAGATTGCAAATTGTCCATTAGATACGGATATTTGACATTATTTTAATAAAATATATAAATGATGATGGCATGGGTCAAATGTTTGTTGGTTCTGGGGCAATAATCGACAATGTCCTTTACTAAATAAATCAGAACGTGACAGCACGCTTCCTTGCAAGCCTCCCTAGCTGTACGCCGCTAGAATACCGTTAAACAATTATTTTACGAAGTTATCGTAACGCGCCGTGTTATGTGTTCGCTATGACTGTTTAAGTCATAGCGAACACGGACCCAGTTGTAACAATCGTCGGCGTAAAGGAGATTCCCAAACGACCAATATTGAAACAAGAAGTCGAATGTCTTAAGGAGGGAGAAAGTTAAACAGGACTATAGACGTTTTTGTCAAATACACTGGAATATTCTCGAAGAGCAAACAGCTGTTATGACAGAAATGTTCTAGAGAGAAGCGACCACGTACGAAAAGACTTGGGAGTATGCAATCCCTCTACAAGATGCACCGATGACTTGTAAGTCGACGTGGACAACGAACAAAGTCATAATATCCATTATTTATATTTGGAATAAATAACCTTTTTGAGGGGCACGGAAGTTGAAAACGCCATTTATTTTGTTTGGCATATTTAACTCTGATCTATGGGATATTCGACGTGGTAATGGGTGAATACGTACAATACAAAACTAGTAATTTTGGCGATCTTCGGTCGCCAAAATGACCAGTAGTAGTACGGCCGCTGGTGACACTGAAATAACGCTTCTCCAATTGCAAGCCGTCAAATTCTATGATAACTTCTCAACACATTGCCACGCAAGTGCGCAATGTGTTGTGAATCAAAGCTGTAAAAGACATTGGGAACAATGATGACTCGGTCAGACTGAAATGGGTGACCGTTTGGAGCATTATTTTGGAGTATTTCCGAGCTTTTGGAGGCACTTAAAGCCATTTAAGTAGTATAAAGGCAAGTTGGATGCAAAGGAGGGCAAGGACAAGTTAAGAATCTCCGTTACCGGCGAGCGTGTATGAGACGAACTATGAGAGAGGAAGAAGCCAGAGAGGTATGTAAGGAAAGAACCTGTTGTAACTGTGTACTCTCTGCCTATCCCGCAAGGGATCTGGCAATACACCTCTGCCATTCCCCCGCTTGGGGAATGGCAGAGGTGTAATGAGTACACCCTCTTTTCGCCGACGATGTTAGGTCCCAAGTTATAGGTTATAGGGAGCGAGCTTATTGCCATATATCGGGCACAATTCCAGACCCCGGACTCATACTAGAAATTTTTCGTAAAAAAACTATATTTGTCCAACCTAGAATTTGAACCCAAAACCTCGTGATCAGAAAGCGATGCTCCATATCACTAGACCAACGAGGCAGTATGTTACATACTAGAAAATATATAGGCATACGCCACACGGGCAATATTATTTCAATGCTATCTAAACACAAATTTACATAACAGTATTACGGGCAGAGGTAGCAACAGGCTCAATGTGGCTTCGTCTAAACGATAGAAACCCGAAATAGACAAGTCACACACACTTATGATAATACAACACACGCCGACTCAGCGAGCAAATAACAATTTTACAAGATTATTTATCCCTGAAACACAAACCGCAACACAAAACATGACTTAATATTAATTTGCCGACGGCTTGGTTTAGTTTGGGGAGGCCTATGTTCAGCAGTGGACAATTACAGGTTGAGATGATGATGGTTTAGTAGATTGATTGTAGACTGCTTGGATCGAATCGCGGGTTCCCGCACGGGAATAATCTTGGTATGACCAACACACGTTTAAGCAAAAAAATATTTAATAGGTAGGTATGCAAAAATATTTAGGATAAAATCAATAACCATGTTACTTTACCTACTTCACCAATATTACCCATTACAGGTTATAAAATTTTAATGGAAATTAAATTTCAAAATGGAGGCCAATGACAACATTTTCCCGCCTTAATATGTGAAAGATTTTCAAGCCCAATACAAAACCGCGAACATTTTAATTTTTAACATTTTTATACAAACCATAAGCATTGCTAAGCCTTCTTATTAGGGTACGGTGGACCTCAGAGAACCCATCTCATCCGAACTGTCAGCCGTGCCCGTGAATTTGCATAAAACACTCAATATTATACAACGAATACATTTGGTTTTCTATTAATGTGGCCAGTTTCAAAGTGCTGTGTCCTACGATACTTTGGGCCGTACGTTTGTAGTATGTAGCGAGATTTCTTAGTGATAAAGAAGCTTTTATGTTAATTTCCAGAGATTTTAAAGATGCCTCTCTGCCTACCCCGCGAGGGAGCTGGCGTGATGATATAGATAGATAGATAGATAGATAGATAGATTTTAAAGATACAGATATTACTAACAACACATTTTGTGCATATTTAGAATTAGATAATGATAAATATTAGGGACGATTTAGCGCAGTGGTTAAGGGCTTAAGCCGCTCAGCCCTCTATGTTTAATAGACGCGGGTTCGTTTCCCGCACAGGACAAATCTGTGCCTGATCCACAATTATTTGTTTCGGTCTGGGTATTTGAGAATGTGAATTTTCATGTTCGTAAACGTTTAAAAAAAAACAAATAACTGTCAAAATGTATCTCAATCAATAGACAAATATATGGTAATACATTTTAATAGCTTCTAAACCAAGAAAGATATCTTCGTTGTGTTTTTGCTATAAAAGCTTGTTTTATACAAAAAAAAGAAAATTACTGAGTTCTTAGATTTACTCGAATATTCCACATGAAATAAAACTATTTTTCGGATTATCGGGAACTTAAAAATCAGAAATAAACCTCGGTAAAATCCGGAAAATTGATTAATTTCAAAAAAATATTTTGTCTGATTGGTAGAATTTTTTCAATCGATCAACTAATTTCCCAATAATTCCCACTTGAAACTTTAAACATAGCTCAGAACTGAATGACGATTCCGTATACAGTCATTGGGTTTTTATGTACGTGCTAGGAAAACACCTGAAGTAATATTTTGTAGTAAGAATTAAAGAGCATATATTTAATAGTTCTCTTTGTTCTAGATCTTCCCGCAACGTTTTACCTTCGATTGTTAAGTTTTATTTCAAAAATATGCCTTGCTGTGCACTACGATATTCTTGAAACAACTACACAAGCAAAATAATTTCTGATCTACTAGTTCCTGCCCCCGACTTCTTCCGCGTTGAATTTTATCAGGAATCTTACATTTTTCTAGGATAGCAAGCATCCTACGTGTTAATGCAGAGTCCGGTTGACGGACGATTTAGCGCAGTGGTTAAGAGCTTAAGCCGCTCCGCCCACTGTGTCTAATAGTCGCGGGTTCGATTCCCGCACGGGACAAATCTTTGTGTGATCTACAATGATTTGTTTCGGTCTGGGTATTTGTGTATGTGAATTTTCATGTTTGTAAACGCACCCACGACACAGGAATAAATCCTACTGTGGGGCTACGTTATTATAAAAAAAAAAAAACCAGGTCATAAAATATATTAAATTGCATCCAAATCCGTTCAGCTGTTTTTGCGTGATTGAGCAACAACATCTATACGGAATCAGTACCAGTAGTATGAAAACACAATCATCCCTGCTGACCCCGCGGTCATCAAGTTGCGTGCCATTATTTGTTTGATATAGCCTCTCTTACTATATCATCACGCCAGATTCCTTGTGGAGTAGGCAGAGAGTACAGAGTTCCAACAGGTTCTTTTCTTACATACCTCTCTGGCTTCCTCCACTCTCATAGTTTGTACGTTCGTAGTATATGTATACAATAAAATCTATTGCATGTACCTCAAGTTTTTCGTTTTAAAATATTTTATACATTTGTACTCCGTTAGAAACATGTATAATTAGTTATTATACGTGATAGCCTAGTGGTTAGACCGTTGGACTGCAAAGTCAAAGGTCTCGGGTTCAAACCCAGGCACGCACCTCTGTCTTTTCGAAAGCATGTGCGTATTAAAAATTAATTATCACTTGCTTTAACGGTGAAGGAAAACATCGTGAGGAAACCTGCATGCCTAAAAGTTTCTTGAAGGTGTGTGAAGTTCGCCAACCCGCACTAGGCCAGCGTGGTGGACTATGGCCTAAACCCTCTCAGTTTGAGAGGAGGCCCGTGCCCAACAGTGGGACAGTTTCTTAACAGGGCTAATATTAGTTTTTTTATATTAAAATAATAACTATTCGGAACACAGCATAAATAAATGCGCGTACTCAATAACATCTGAAACAATCTTCGTACCAGCGCGATTATTTCTATAAATCTTTGCGGGGTAGGCAGAGAGTACAGAGTTCCAACAGGTTCTTTCCTAACAAACCCCTCTGGCTTTCGCCACTTTCATAGTTCGTCTCATAAACGCTCGCCGGTTACGGAGACTCTTGACTTGCCCTTCAGATAAGAAACGATCTCGGTCGATTATTTCTCGCAAGGAATTTCGTTTCCTTCATTCCCCTTCCACAGATAATTAGAAATACACATATCCGGTTTCATAAAGGATAAAGGGCCGTCGGCAAATGAATCTATTTCTGAACCGTTAGCATTTATTCGCTGCTGATCTGGCTGGTTCTGGTCCTTGTTTCCCTTAATTAATCTGTCCGTCGTGCCTTCCGCCTGACATCTTCTGTGACGTACGGGAGATCCGGAGGAAACTCCGGAGGGCATGTGTTACATGCCTTTGTATTTACAAGTGGGTATTTGCTTGAAATGTTGAATTTTTTTACTTTGCATAAATAAATATATACCTACAAATCTTTTTATATACTTTTACAGCGAAATCACGTCGGAGATATGCTGCTTATTTAAGAATTTCCAATGGTGACCGGCTCTTTAATTAGGCCCTGGACACCACTTAGGAATTCCTTCCACTTGTCAAGACAAATACAACTGCACTAAAAAGGCGGCGCAGCATGCGCCATCTTAAGAAATTATGAAACTTTTCTAAGCAAAAGAAGAATTGTGGCAAAACCAATGATTAATGACAATCTATAAACATTCTACGTGGCAATTAGAAAGGATTCATATTTTACTAGAAATATATCGTAAAATGTTACTAATTACATAATTAAAACTACTGTAAAATTGAATTTAACATTAAACTCAGCCTTATTTTGGTACAACACAGCTTTTAGATCATAAATATTTATAATTTCTCTCCTACAAATATGTTCTAATTGTTGGCCAATTATCTATTACCTGTAATGATCCCAGTCTGACAATTATTGCCCTAAGTAATTCTAGCGCCTGTTTCCTTTAATTAATCTGTCAGCCGGGTCTACCGTCTGAAGACGTCTGTGACGGACCGGGGGATCAAGAGGGGGATGACTTCAACTATATTATATATAACATAGATTGTGGTTTAAACTCCTGTCTGCGGAAGGCGATTGTGATATGGCCGTTATTTGGTAAACGAAAAGCTTGAAATTACTGTTCTTTAAAAATGGTGAGCAAATATGTATTTGAAAATACTATTTTTCGGAATTTATCGCAGTTTATTTTTGATTTGTAAGTTTCCGATGTTTCGAGTGCTTTGCAGCACCGTCTGTCCTTTCCGTGACCATGGGTGCTGCAAAGCACTCGATAAAATGCGAAAAATAGTTTTATTTCATGTGTAATATTCGCTTAAATTTAAGAACTAAATATTCATTTCTCGTAAAATAGTCATTTAAACAGATCATTAAGGAAGTGAGCCTAGTACCACGTGTCAAACTGCTCCATATTTTTTTAAGATTCACAGAACGGATGTACTATAAGTGCCTATCACTTGGTAACTAAGATTACCCGCTATTGAAATCTGAACCTACAATCACCCTATTTAGGTCCTTTTTCCACTTCAAAACTAACGTGGGTCCGATTTAACAATTTCTTACTAAGTAATAGTGGTACCTCCTTTCGTTAATTAATCTGTCCGCCACGTCTTCCGGCCCGTCTCGTGTGACGTGTCGAAACTGCGGCCCGCGTGGTCTGCGGCGTAAGGGTTGAATAACGGCGGTATCGGGATAAATTGTTGAGTAATGTGTGTGTGTGGGTGTGTGTGTGTGTGTGTGTGTGTTTAAATGGGGGACATCAATATATATTTTATTAAATAAGATGGTTGTTTAGAGGGATTATTATTGACATGTTTCGTCACATATTGTCAATCTTTTAATCTACGAAGACTCACCCATTCTCCTAATATAGTCCAGGCGTACAAGAGATTAGGAGACCGTGTGGGGAACGTCTTCATATATAAACCAACTTTTATCAGTTTTATTCATAAAAGTAAAAAAAAACCTCTCAATCTATATAATCACGCCAGATTCCTTGCGAGATAGGAACAGAGTACAGAGTTTCAACAGGTTTTTTTCTAAAAAGACGTTGGTATTCTTACAGCCTAATAAATAAAAAGATTTTTTCTCCCAGTCAGACCATGCGGTCACAGAGCAACTTAAGAACTTTGATATTCAAATTAAAAATGACAATAAACAAACTACAAACATATAAGTATGTGTACAGATTGATTAAATAGTTCTCAGCGACCCTTTGAAAAACAACCTTTTATAGCAAATACACAACGAAAATATCTTGCTTAGTTAAAAAGTTTCTACGGCTTCCTTCTGATTCCATCATCAGACCTTGGACACCGGTTTTAAAGTACTCGTCAAGACCTATCTAACGACCCCAAATACGGCGGGGTTATATTGAATAGTTGGGTACGTCCATTGGCGACCTTTTGGCTTTATCATTAGACCATATTCACCACAGGTAGTATAGTTCTTGTCTAGTTGTGTGATTTCAAACTAACAAGCTTAAACACGAGAGGGTTACGTTTACATATTCCTATGGCCACCTTGCGACTTAATCGTCAAACCAGCTCCATGGTAACATATTATTGCATTGTCACCGAACTTGCATACGTATGCCAAATTTCAGCTCAATCGCATACCCGCAAGTGCTCAAAAAATGGATTACAGAATTCGTAACGGAAAGACAACATACGATCTTGCAAAGTTAAATAAAATCTTGTAAAATATAACGGCATTTGAAAGAAGAAAAAACGAAGAAATAAGAAAAAAACCTTAAACCCGGCGACTGGAACCGACGCTGTCCATACCACATAAACGAGTTTTTAATCGAAACACTAGACGGAATGAAAAATTGTACAATTTCCACCAAAAGCCCGAGTTAGCGAGACAAAGGAGGAAAAAAGAACAGTAGGGACGACTCCGCGAACGGAATATTAAACTTAGCGGTTTAAAAAATAAAAACATAACGCAGTCACGCCTATTTTTCTTAAGTGGGGGTGGCAGAGGTGTACTCAGTACTTTCACATTTCGCGAACAATATTAGGTCCCAATGTAATCTAGAGAAGCTATGACAAACAAAAATGGCACGCAACTTGATGATCGCGGGGTACTTGAGATGTTTTCTGTAGTATTTAGTACAAACTAACTCAATGTATAATAACACGACTTTGTTCGTTAAAAGTGGAAGTAGCAGAGGTGTACCATGTACACATTTCACCGCTGGTTCCAATGGAATAGGGGTGTGCCTATTGCTATTTAAACTGGACACTATTCACTCCAGGCTGCTATTAACATTTATTTCTATATAAAATACTTTTTCCGACCTAACCAATCAAACCCAAGACTGTATGATCGTAAGCGTCACCATACAACAATATCCGAATTAAAATTCGAACCTAGGATTTTGTAATGCCCACATGGCAGTCGAGAAATTGGTACGTAATCTATTAATAATAAGTAATGTGATCATGCTGATCATAAAAACATAATCTTTCAATTTCCAGCATCAAAAGAAAAATATTTTTCAAGAAATTAGACTTACGTAAGTTCTTATAATGGGGAAAAATATGATTAAAATTCGCGCAATTCGGAAGAAACCCGGATAATCCGGGCATTAACATGTAATCCCGGGGCAATAAACATTAACTCCGCGTAATGAATCTACCAACAAATCTAATTAAATACGTGACTACTTGGGAGTTAAGAAAATATAATTAGATTAAAAACGTATCTTTGCTAATTTAATGTACTTGACTGCAAAAACATTGAACTAGAATGGTAAAAAGCAGTCGTCATTCATCAAAATCATGAAAGGCTGTACTCCAATATTCTACAGAAGACCTACGTGAAAGCGAGAGAGCAAAGAAGAAAGAAGAAAGAAAAGTATATTTATTAGTCCAGCTAACAGCAGTACACTACAGAATATAAGATATAAAAAAAAAAAAAAAAAAAAAAAAAAAAAAACCTATCGTTACTCTGTACTCTCTGCCTACCCCCAAGGGATCTGGCGTGATGATATCTATATAGATAGAGGTTTATCAGTTATAAGCAAATTCTCTAAAATCAAAATGCCTAAGAAGTTAGGATGCCCACGGCAATGAGCAAAATGCCTGGCCGCTTGTATGTGAGCGAAGCAATTATTTTATCCTATTTCATTTACGTACATCAGATGTGCATGTGTGTAAGCGTTCTGAAGCGCTTCTAATTCGAATGTAATTAATTTGCAAGAGAACCTCGTGGCCTCTCGACAGCCTCTTGACAGCCGACAATGTTGCACCCTCTAAGCCCATTTATAATGGACTTTATGTGACGATGATATAAATGTATATAGTAGGACGACTTAATGATGAAGAAAAAGTTAAACGGACGACTGTCTTAATAGTCTAGTGGCGTAAGGTACCTCGCAATTTCGTAATCGTCATCCGCATCCTCTGACAGTATTATTGTAATCTTACTTCGCCGTAAAAAGGAGACGTAATTACGTAGTTTAGAGCTCCCTCTCTTCTTCACAGATTTCTTCCTTCCTTCCTTGTGAAATCGTGCCCGAGTAATGGCAAAAGTATCAATCCCTACAACTTTAGGACTCATCAAGAATGAAATATAGCAATTCAATACAACTGTACCACCATTATTTAGAGCACTATATAGACATTATAGTAAGTATGTAAACCATTTAAGCACTTATGAATCGCGAAAAACAAAAACCAAAGTCCCTACTACTATTCCTGTGGGAAAGGGAAGAATTTGTTTTAGAAATAGAACCTTGTTAATTATTGCGGATTATGACCTTAAAGATCCAAAAAATCCACCAGGAAGCCACCCGATTAACTAAACAATTTCTCCTAAAACTGTACCTCGCACATAATCGCCTTTTCCTGCAGACTAAGGCCCCAAGGCCGTGATACGTGGATAATTAATTTCCAGGAGAGGCCGCCTTTCACCTGGCTCTCCACGACGATAATATCCTCAGATATATGTGTACGTGTCAAATTGTAATTAAATTTAGACCTTAGCTGTGACATGGATTGATGAATGAATACAATAACATTAATTGATATTACTATGCACGGAATTAAATTTATTAAATCATTATTCTTGGCTGAGTTAACGTAGAAAGCATTAATATTGAATAGACATGAATGGCAAAAGAATTCAATTAAAATATAGACATTATCATTTTCGTTCGGATCAAGTCTTCTCACTCCGCAACATCGTAGAGAAGCATCTGGCAGTGGGGCGGAAGGTTTTCTGCGGTTTTGTAGATCTGGACAAGGCATTTGACAGAGTTTGGGACATTTTGCCAGAGTATGGTATAGATGGCACTCTGTTGCGAACCGTCCAGTCCACTTATGTGGACTGCAAGGCATGCGTACGGGTGGGTGGTAACAGGTCACCCTGGTTTGACGTTAAAATCGGCGTCAAGCAGGGTTGCGTGTTGTCCGCTAGACTGTTTATAGTATATCTGGATAAAAGTCTTCAAAGACTGAAAGCGATGAATGAAGGTGTACAAATGGGTGACTTAGTGGTAAACCATCTACTTTAAGCAGATGACGCGGTTTTAATAGCGCCAACAGCCACTGATCTGCAAACACTAGTCACAGTTATGAAAGACGACTGCATGATCAATGGCTTACCCTTGAATGTGAAGAAAACCAAGATTATGGTTTTAGAAAGGGAAGAAACCAGAACGAATGTAAGGATTGTGGTTGGTAACGATGTGCTGAAGCAAGTGAATGAGTTTGTATATCTTGGATGCGCCTTCAGTAAGGACGGGAAATACACCGCTGACATAGAGAGAAGAGTGTGTGCAGGGAATAGAGTGAATGGAGCGATGGGAAAGCTACTTGGGAGCCGGCACTTAAGCCATAAGGCGCAGCTGGCCATACATAACGGAGTTCTTGTCCCAACGCTGTTTTATGGTAGCGAGAGCTGGGTATGTAAGACGGAGAATGAAAGTAGGATAAATGCGGTAGAAATGCGAGCTCTGCGGAAGATGTGCGGAGTGAAGCCGACCGACCGCATTAGCAACAGCGTAGTAAGACAGCGAGTAGGTATGAAAGATAGTATCGGTGTAAAGATGAGAAAGGGCATGCTCCGTTGGTTCGGGCATATAGAAAGAATGCCAGAGGAAAGAATGACAAAACAGATATACAATGTGAAAGTGGAAGGATGCAGGTACCGGGGAAGACCTAGACTATCTTACCACGACCAAATAAACCGAGTCTTATCTGATGGAAAAGTCAAGAGTCTCCGTAACCGGCGAGCGTTTATGAGACGAACTATGAGAGTCGAGGAAGCCAGAGAGGTATGTAAGGAAATAACCTGTTGGAACTCTGTACTCTCTGCCTACCCCGCAAGGGATCTGGCGTGAGGTTATATATAGATAGACATTATCATTGAAAAAAATATCTTAGTAGAATAAGTCGTTCAGTCTAAGGAGTGTCAAAGAAATATATAAATACGAACACTCGGAAAACATTACCTCTTTTTAAGGCAGTCTTTTAAAAATAAGCTTTAGAGATGAATTCAGACAAAATTTATCATCAGGGGTTTTGAGCCGCCCTAAAAAATACGGCAGCTGTTTGGAATCTTTTAAATAAGCCTAAACTGATACACCAAGTCTAACGACTTATTTCGATAAGTTTAAGGCCCACTTCTACGAACCAGGTTTAGCGTACCTATTGATTAACTCGACGTTATAACGTTAAGTTGAAGGCACTTTTGAGCAAGTGGGCCTAACCATTCCTTACTACCCATAGTGATTCTCTAGGTCCTCACTCGTCAATTACCGCCAAAATAAACAAAACCCCAAAACAAAATAAAGCAATGCCACAAATCCCTACCCCTTTCATTTATGCTTACTTCGCCTTGAGGAAAAATATTCGACAGAAAAAGGGTAATGCTCATCACTATGACTTGACTCGTTCGGAAAAATAAAAACGACCACAATGGATAGAAGAACTGGAATGTCTGCGATCTTTTCCTATATGTTGTGAACAAAAAACTACATTATTTCTTTTCCTTTCTTGCAAATTCAATAGATATAGAGGCAATGTTCAAAATCGTCTTGAGATTTTTTGGACTGAGTAGTCACTTTAGTCGCAATCATTAGTCGTAATCAGAAGTACAAACCAAATTTAAGTTTGTTAACTATGACTGTAAAATTTAGCTTCAATTTTGACAATCTGTCAGCACAGCCCAGAAATCATTACAAACCAAAAAAACTTTTTTCCCACACGTACACTAATAAGCATAATGTTATTTATCTCGAAGAAAATGATTTTTACAACTAATAGTTTATAATTAGTTTATGCCCATGCCGAAAATGTTATATTCCAATTCTGATAATGCAACAACAACAAAAAACTAATACCAACGAGAGGCGAGAGTACTACCCAAGAAAAATACTCAATAAATTGTTCATTCATCATCCAATATAAATCACGAAAATAAAATTATCATGGTACACCACATTTTCCCTCAACACCCGGCCGGCATAGCTCAACAAATCATAGATTTATCGGGGTCCTAACACAAAGGTGGAGCTTCCCCACAATACCCTAAAGATATAGGGGGAGGCGTACAAAAACTACAATAGTGTAATGAATGTATGATATATTTTTGCTGGGAACAATCGTGAGTGATTGGATGAGCATTGTGCTTACAGGTTGCCATTTACTTTCGACGTTTTCACATTTGTAACAATCAGAATGTAATGAACAGAGTAGTTGTAGTGGAGCTCCAGGGCTTGTTTTATTAAACAAATAACACTGCACGTGATCATTATTTAAAAATAAATACCTATACCTAAGTTGGTAAAGTATTAGTAACAAATGCTACACAAAGTAATGAAATCCTGGTATAACATTAATTATATATCAGCTAATAGCAAATATAAATGGCTTAGTATCACCATTACGACAAAAGATCTACAAGATTAACAAACATTTAGCAAATATTTAGGTTAAATATGAGAGCTGTCACCCTAATCATAATACACATTAAAAGTTTTATTCCTAAAGAGGGAAACCAGACACTAAACCGTTTTTGTCTCTTTCTATAGAAAACGCTAATAGATACTAGTATTTGCGCGCAGCACTTGTGAAAAAGAAATATACATAACGTAGTTTTTTGTTCCACAATGCGTGCCGATGCTGAGAGCTAGAATATACAGTTAAATAAGATGTAGTTTTTTGTTCCTCAATGCGTGCCGATTCTGAGAGCTAGAATACACAGCTAAATAAGATGTAGTTTTTGTTCCTCAATGCGTGCCGATTCTGAGAGCTAAAATACACAGCTAAATAAGATGTAGGTTTTGTTCCTCAATGCGTGCCGATTCTAAGAGCTAAAATACACAGCTAAATAATATGTAATTTTTTGTTCCTCAATGCGTGCCGATGCTGAGAGCTAAAATACACAGCTAAATAAGATGTAGTTTTCTCACTGTCGCTTATGATGAAATAATAATAATAGTGAATATATTTTTTCATCACCAACTTGTACAATAATGTCCTTAAAACTAACGAAATAACGTTCACTAATTTTTGAAAGACTGATGCTTATAATATCAGCCTATACTGCCCACTGCTGGGCAAAGGCCTTCTCTCACAAATCGAGGTGAGAGAGATTAGGTCATACTCCACCAAGCGGACCCAGTGCGGATTGGTGGAGGCAGGTTTGTGGCCACCTGCTGTTAGAACTTATCAAGCCGCCTTTAAGGCTTCCAACTCCGCTTAACGACTACCACATTAAGTGGTAACCGGGACCAACAGCTTAACGTGCCTTTCGAAGCACAGAGACGCTCGAATATGAAAATGCCACAAACGGTCACCCATCTCAGGCCGACCGAGTCGAACGCTGCTTATCCTTGGTGATTGGTAAGAACACCGCAGTCGCACAGCGCTACGAGCCTTATGCTTCGGACAGGTATGAACTGTGTTACAGATCACCATTAGATAGATAGATAACACTTTATTGTTCCATCAAAGATACACAATATAGAAATACAATTTTATAACGGACTATTTAGCGCAGTGGTTAAGAGCTTAAGCCACTCCGTGTCTAATAGTCGCGGGTTCGATGATGACCCGCACGGGACGAATCTTTGTGTGATCCACAATTTCCGGACTGGGTATTTGTGTATGTGACTTTTCATGTTTGTAAACGCACCCACGATACACAATTAATGCTAGTGTGCGGCTACGTTAAAAGAAATACAAGGTAGTGTAACATTGAGCGGCCTTATCACTAATAATGATCACTTTCAGGCAACCTTTCACCATTCTACTGAAATACTTTCACCGAGGCAAGAAGAATGTACCTTGCATCCGCTGTCCTTGTCATCAACACGCTTTGCGTACGTCTATAAGATAGACATCCAATTCCAAATCAAAATAGCGCAAAATTATTGGACCGCTTTTTATATATTTCATCCTTAATGCAAACAGCCGCATCGCCAGATCTTATCCATTGTGAGCACAGCAGCTAATTATCGGTCGTCTTTATCTGCCATTAGCGGAGCCCGGCTAATCAGCTGGTTGTGTTGGTCCTTTGAATGGGAATGCGTGGATACCGGACTCCTTTGTTCTGGTCAAATCAAGAGAATACTAATCGGGGTTTTAACCTCTTTTATTGAGAGGGTGGTTTCGGTTGTATGGTCTTGAAAGTCAGTTTAGTAAAGGTAGATGTCAATTAATTTAATGGATACGTAAGAGATAGGTTGAAACAATAAAAACTGACCTTACAAACAGTCATTTACTTCTGTTGTTCAGATAAGAAGCTCTATCTATGGAACCTCCATCTGTGGAAATCTTTATCAGATCAAAATATGACAGGATCACCCTGAAAGCATGTTGTTTGACATTAAAAATGCCCAAGCAATGCGGTGATAATTTACCGTAAGATCACTTATGGTAAATTTTTCACCTTTATGTTATGAAAATTACCATCAAATTTCACAAAGCTACAAAACCTGTCCTTCCCAATTCCCACTGGGTCGGTGCGGTGGAGTTTTCAGTTATTCTCTCTCACCACACATTATGTAAGGTCTTTGCTCAGCAGTGGGATAGAATTGCCTGATTTATTAATTTGTATTCTTGCCAATCGTAAGATGGATATCTTTTAACTGTAACTTGAAATATATTCACCAAAATACTAAATAATACATGCCTTAACAAATAAAAAAGTTATTGTACGCACCCAAAAGGCTAAGTCTTAGTCACAGATACACATATAAGGCAAAAAATGGGTTTGGTTTAAAATGGCCGCACATTTATTTCACTAAAAGTAAATAAATTGTTTGTCGCCCTAATACAGCTTTACAAAATATAGGTACCTCTGAAATATTCATACAAACAAGCCTTTCTCCTTTACCCAGGATTTTTGCTCTTTTTTACTTTGTTGTCCTTTAAGTAGCAAACACTGGCCGCAATAATACGATTAGACAAAAGGCAAACTTGGTGGGAAATTAAAAATAACATTTTATTAAGGAAATTAGATTTTTTATAGTTTTTTTTTATTTGAAACGATATCATCTAGGTGTTTATTCCGGATTTTCAGAGATATCTAAAAATCTAGAGATTTTTACGGTTTATTTGATTTGACAGGGATATTTTAAAAAAAGCCAATCAATTCATCTAAACTGAGTAATGCGTGCTCAAAAATATAGTCTTTCTTGTTTTGCAGAACCTATAATATAACAGTTTTACAATCAATTAAATAAACTTGATTAGGTTTTCGATTATAGACTGACATTTACTGTATGAATGAAAGACAAACTGCAGTACTCAGATCCTAGTAAAACAAAATAAACCAGTAAACATTTTTTTAATATGTAAATATGATACATCTACTATCGATATTTGCCCCAACAGAAAACGCTACGCGACAGATTATATCGTGATTTATATTGAGCAATATTTATTCTATTTCAGTTTCGGCCGACAAGCACACTATTATCATAAAAGTCAAATACATCGGCTATAGACCGAACATTGTGAGAAAAAAAAATACCGTCACCGTTCCTCAAGGGAGGGTTGAAGGGGTGGCATCTTTACATATTAGTGATGGCTCTGTGGAGCGGGTCACACCTCTAATATAGGCGAGGAGAGTAATGGCTGCTTCTCAATTCATACTCGTGAACGGATGCTGCTAGTGGGAACTGGTCCGTCCTCTATCCTTTTACTGATCAAACATGTAAGGTAGTACTGTTCATTTTGTCTCGTTCGGCGTCACACCGGAGCTATAACCAAGTATTTTGTACGCACTCTTTATATATTTTATAGTAACCCTTATTTTCTCTTGCTATTATTATTATACTTTTTATTATAAACTTTTACAAAGTCTCTATTTTGTAAATGAGAGGAATATGTAGACCCTGATTAATACCATGAATCTAAGTATATTTAGGTTTAATCTATACTTAAGCACATCTATTTAGCTCGTTCTGCACTATACTACCATACCCCATAAATGCAATGTATGCAAAAAGAATTTTACAACTATCATTTTTAAAAATAGTAACCGTGGAGTTTCTTGCCCTTCTTCTCCACAGAAATGACATTCCGAACGAATGACAGATTCTTAAGTAATCAATAACGTTCCGTTTTAAAAATTCATACGTATTTTGATCGTAAAAACCTAGCAAATAAAAAGATAATCCACCAATATTGTTAAAATCGCAAAGCCGGCGATCTGGAGTGGGCGAAAGATATTTACCAACAATTTTTTTTGTTAATTTGAGTTTGTTCATTATTATGGAAATAGACTTCCCCTCGCCGCGTGGTTCCCGGCTTAGAATAGGACCAACCCATCTCATCCCATCGGGTGTCGTACAAGGCGACTAAGGGAAAACTAGGGAATGGGCAGCAGCGTTCCCTTAACACTTCTACCATCAAAAACTGCGCTCGCCAACCCGCCTGCCTAGCGTGGCGAGTATGGCAACCCCCCCCCCCCCCAATTTATTAAAATGGAAGAAAAGAATAAAACCAAGCCCCTAGTCCTCGGCGGTCCTGTTCGTTCTGGCCACGGTAGCAGCTATGGCAACGACAGGACAAGGGGTGCTAAGAAACTCCGGCAGAGATTCGGCTACCACCAACAACGAAAATTGGCCCTGGTGACATACAACGCACGCACGTTAAGGACAGATGAAAAGCTTGTTGAGCTGGAAGAAGAGATAAACAAGTTGCGGTGGAATATTGTTGGTTTATCGGAGGTCCGAAGAAAGGGCGAGGACACGATAACCTTAAAATCCGGCAACTTGTTTTACTACCGGGAGGGCGAACAGCAGTCCCAAGGTGGTGTCGGATTTATCGTCCACAAATCACTCATAGACAACGTTGTGTCCATCAATAGTGTGTCGAGCAGGGTAGCGTACCTGATACTCAGAATATCCAAAAGATATTCGCTGAAGGTCATACAGTTCTACGCACCGACCTCGGCATACTCAGATGATGACGTCGAAGTAATGTATGAGGACATTAGTAGAGCCATACATACTTCCAAAGCACACTTTACAGTGGTTATGGGTGACTTCAATGCGCGGCTGGGCAAACGGGGCGATGATGAGTTGAGAGTGGGGCAATTTGGATATGGGCAGCGCAACCCCAGGGGTCAGAGGATGGCCGAATATCTGGAGAAGGAGGGACTCTTTATGATGAACTCTTTCTTCTGAAAGCCATCTCATAGGAAATGGACCTGGATGAGCCCTGATGGTTCCACAAAAAATGAGATAGACTTCATCATGGGCACCAAGCGACAAATATTTAATGATGTCTCCGTGATTCACAGGGTAAAAACCGGCAGTGATCACCGAATGGTCAGAGGCACATTAAATATTAATGTCAAAATGGAAAGATCGCGTCTGATGAAGTCTACGCTCCGACCTTCTTATGCACATATCCAAAACCCCGAGAACTTTCAACTCGAATTGGCAAACCGCTTCGAATTGCTAGACAGCAGCGCATCAGTGGACGAAATCAACAACAGGCTGGTAGAGACTGTCCATACGGTCGGGTCCAAGTATTTTAAGCCCCACCGTAAAAATAGACCTCAAAAACTATCCAACTACACCCGAAACCTCATGGCTGAGCGACGTTCCATGACGCTCCAAACCTCCGATGATGCTAAGTCCTATAGGCAGCTCAATAGACAGATACTGAAGTCCTTGCGACACGACTTACGGTCCTTCAATACAAGGCGTATTGAGGAGACCATAGTACAGAACAAGGGCTCCAAAGTGTTCGCAAGAGACGCGTCTATTGGGCAAAGCCAGTTGACGAAGCTGAAGACGGAGGACGGAAACGTAACGTCGAATAGGTCAGAGGTGCTCAGGGAGATAGAGAGGTTCTATGGGCAGTTGTAAACCTCAGTAGCTGAACCTGTTGTTGACTTGATAAAAGACCCAAGAGCCAACCTAACCCGACACTACACTGAAGATATCCCGGACATCAGCCTGTACGAGATTAGGATGGCTCTCAAACAACTCAAAAATAACAAAGCGCCAGGCGAAGACGGAATTACCGCAGAGCTTCTGAAAGCGGGCGGAACGCCGGTACTTAAAGTCCTTCAGAGGCTGTTTAATTCCGTCTTGCTCGAAGAGAAAACGCCGGAAGCATGGAACAGGGGTGTGGTGGTACTGTTTTTCAAGAAAGGTGATAACACTTTACTGAAGAATTATAGGCCCATCACACTGCTGAGCCATGTTTATAAGTTGTTTTCGAGAGTCATCATGAATCGTCTCGAACGCAGGTTTGATGACTTCCAGCCTCCCGAACAAGCCGGTTTCCGAAAACGCTTTAGTACCATAGACCACATACATACGCTGCGGCAGATTATACAGAAGACCGAGGAGTATAATCGGCCACTATGCTTGGCGTTTGTGGAGTATGAGAAAGCCTTCGATTCGATCGAGACTTGGGCGGTCTTAGATCTCTTCAGCGATGCCGCATTGACTATCGGTACATTGAAGGGTTGAAGTGCTTGTATAATAACGCCACTATGTCAGTCCGAGTACAGGGGCAGTGCACGAAGGCGATCCCCATAAAAAGAGGAGTAAGGCAGGGAGACGTCATTTCTCCGAAACTGTTTACGGCCACCTTAGAGGACGCCTTCAAGCTCTTGGAATGGCAAGGACTTGGCATCAACATCAATGGCGAATACATCACTTACCTTCGATTTGCCGACGACATTGTGGTCGTGGCGGAGTCGCTGGAAGATCTATGACGAATGCTCGGTGACCTCAACAGAGTATCTCAACAAGTGGGTCTTAAAATGAACATGGACAAAACGAAAATAATGTCTAACGTCCATGTCGTACCCACCGCACTCACCGTTGGGAACTCTACTCTTGAAGTTTTCGACGAATACATTTACCTGGGACACGTAGTCCGGTTAGGTAGGTCCAACTTTGAGAGAGAGGTCAATCGACGAATCCAACTCGGCTGGGCAGCGTTCGGGAAACTGCGCAACATCTTCTCATCCAAAATACCTCAGTGCCTTAAGACTAAAGTTTTTAGTTAATGTGTGTTACCAGTGATGCTATATGGATCAGAGACGTGGTCTCTTACAATAGGTCTCATAAAAAAGCTCAGAGTTGCTCAGCGAGCTATGGAGAGAGCTATGCTCGGCGTTTCTCTACGCGATCGAATCAGGAATGAGGAGATTCGTAGAAGAACCAAGGTCACCGACATAGCCGTTAAGATTAGCAAGCTGAAGTGGTAATGGGCGGGCCACACAGCGCGTAGATCGGACGGGCGTTGGGGCAGAAAGATTCTAGAGTGGAGACCACGTATTGGCAAGCGCAGCGTGGGACGACCGCCTGCCAGATGGACCGACGATCTTGTGAAAATCGCAGGAAGTCGTTGGATGCAGGTGGCATCGGACCGGTTACGTTGAAAAGCGATTGGGGAGGCCTATGTTCAGCAGTGGACAAGTATAGGCTGAGATGATGATGATGATGAGACTTCCCTATTGAGTTCTTAGACTTATGCGAATATTACACATGAAATAGAACTATTTTACGGATTTTATCGCGGTTTATTTTTTTATTTTTAGTTCCCGACGTTTCGAGTGCTTTGCAGCACCCATGGTCACGGGAGGGACTGAAGCGTTAGACGTGCAACAGGCATAGTTGTTCCGGGGTACCCTCAAACTTCTTAATTATTTTTGTTGTTGTTGGTCCGATCTACGCAGAATGAGCTCACGGTGTCTTGAGGTCTTGCAGTGTTATGCTTGGTTTTGGATTTGATTATATTAATTACCGGATCCCAAGACGATGGAAGTACCCAGCCATCTTCTCTATTGAAATTAGGATGTTTTTTAATTTCAATAGCCTCGCGAACCATCCTTGGTAGGAATCGGTGTTCTTTCACGAGGATTTGTGGTCCATCAAATCTGATGTTATGGCGGGTGCGGTCAAGGACATGTTCACAGACTGCAGACTGTCCGTCTGTGTCAGTCCCTCCCGTGACCATGGGTGCTGCAAAGCACTCGAATCGTCGGGAACCAAAAATAAAAAAAATAAAACGCGATAAAAACCGTAAAATAGTTTTATTTCATAGACTTCCCCTATTACATCGGTACCTACCAACGTCGCACAGCTAATTATTATTATTAATGTGCGTAATTACAAAATTGTGGAAATAAATTATAGGTAATAATTTTAAACAATAACAATATTTATATGATATAAAAACACACAGCAACTACTGAGTTTTGAACATTAAGTACAAAACTGACGGACGATTTAGCGCAGTGGTTAAGAGCTTGAGCCGCTCCGCCCACTGTGTCTAATAGTCGCGGGTTCGAATCCGGCATGGGACAAATCTTTGTGTGAACCACATTTATTTGTTCCGGTCTGGATATTTGTGTATGTGAAATTTCATGTTTGTAAACGCACCCGCGATACAGGAATAAATCCTAGTGTGGGGCTACGTTTTTTTTAAAAAAAGAAAAGAAAATATATCGTAAAAGCTTAACACTTCGGTAATAACACATCCTTGATATCTGAAATTGTTGGTAAATATCGTTTTCCTTACTTCGCGTCAAGGCTCCACGATTTTTTTCACTTTTGTGGGATTATCCTCTTTCTTTGTTGGGTTCAGGCGATAAAAAAGTATGTTAGTAGTCTGAGCTTCTATTATAGGGTCCAATTGGTGTTTGAAGAAAAGACATGCATTTTGAGATTATATTTTTCGCAGCTTTATACTCTAGACAACGAAATATAACTATAACAGCATGAACCCAAGTTATATTAGAAAGAATAAGTTTAGACTGCTGACTGAAAGTTAAGTCAGGAATAAAAATTTTAGGAGATTGTGTAAAGTATAAAAAAGTGCAAGTATGTCGTACGAGTATTAGACGGTATGGGTTGGTGGACATTTTTATGAGTAAAAAGTACCGTATTGGGATAAAATAAACTCTAGGCCAATTCTCGTAACTGAAAGTGTTCAAAATGCAGTCTCAATCTAATCTCAATATCATAAATCTCACAAATGGTATTTTCGTAAAATATTGACACCGACCGAATCGAGATCGGACTGAAAGTTGAACAAAATGTAAACGGTATTCCGATAAAATTTTACTAATATAAACAAAAAATATACAAAACAAACGTCAAATTTAAGATTTCAGTTAAATATTTTTCATTTACAGTGTGGCATTTGAGATTAACATGTGGTCAACACATGATCAATAATGTATTTTAAATTAAACAACTTGACATTATATCAAAATTAGACTGTGATGCTACTGAAATAGGATCGAGAATTAGGCTTCTGGTGTGCGAAAATTTTATAAACATAATGAGAAACAAAGCGCTGCCTGAAAGTGTCCCTCCGCCTTCCAAATGAAGCGAAGTGAATATGAACCATAAATGTAATCGTTCGACGCTGTAACGCAAGCGGGGGTGGAAACGGTGTACTTTGTACAGTCAGCGACGCAATTTTCTGGACATTCTCAGTATTCCAAACTGTTAATACTCTTTATGATAAAAACTTTAGTGAACATTGTTAAAGCCCTATTATCAGTAACATACTCAAATATACATGAAATAAAACTATTATTCATTTTCAAATTCCCGACGTTTCGGGTGCTCAAATCCGAAAAATAGTTTATTTCATGTGTAATATTCGCGTAAATCTAAGAACTCAGTATACTTAAATATATTTATATAAACATAAATAATGTATTTGATGCAAAACAAAAGCGCACAAGCGGTTTGAAAAACTGAGAACGTTAAGCGACTTAAGTTGCTGACTCAGTTTTTGGCAACAATATTAAGTCCCACTGTAATACTCGTATAAGCCCAACCAGGCATAAAAAGGGCACATAACTAGGCATATAAAATAGGCATAATATCAAAGTCCGAACTGTTACTGGATTTTTTCTATAGAAAAACTACGCCACAACCGACTTAGAATTCGAATCCAGAATCTCATGATCGTGCATTATACGCCACTGGACTAATGAGGCAGTCGATACAGACCGATTGATTAATATAATTTCATCGTTAATATAAAATATGCCTACCTCGTCTAGCGGCAAAGCGCAGCGCTTTGTGAACATGAGGTCCTGGGTTCAAATTCTAGGTCGGACAAATGTAGTTTCATTATGAGTCCGGAATCTGGAATTGTGCCCGGTATACGTCAATAGGCTCACCCCATATAACATCGGTCCTAACATCGTCGGGGAAAAGTGAGTGTACTCAGTATACCTCTGCCACCCCCGCTTGGGGAATATAGGCGTGACGGTGTTTATACAACATTGTAGACAGAAAAGTAATGTAAAAGGATAAACTTTATGTACTAAGCACATGACCCAGACTAGACATCCGTCCATTAAGCTGCACTCCAACTATTTGTTCACAGTCTGGCTAACACAACTCCCCACTGAGTAACTGCTAAGGAACTAATTTGTACCGTCAACTTTAGTTACGATCAGTGTCACGCTAAAGAAAGAATGAAGAAGTGAGAAAATATATTTGTTTGATTAAGTCAGAGCGTCACATAACAATAAAAATAGATAAACCTTAACTCCATGACGCCTACATCTTTAAAAACATAAGGGGCAATGGCTAAAAGGGCTAGTAATTGTCTAGGTATACAATTATTAGTCTACCTAGACAATTATTAGTGTTCTACCGAAGGTCGATTTCTGGCCAAAATCGAAGCTGAAAGTTGATTAACCCTAAGAAATATGTTTCATGATTGGCTACATTTTTAAAAAGTTATGTTGACTGTATTATATAACAACTGGTTAAAAATAATAATGCTGAAATAATATTATTTGTAATATTTATTTACTTAAAAGCATACCGCATATAACTAAGGAAAATAATTGGAGCATATACAGGCCACTATGGCACAAAAGAACATCTACACAAGATGAACCTCTGCAGCGACGTGGTATGCAGGAACTGTGGTACAGAGACTCCTGGGAGAGGGAACCATGAAGCACGTCCTCTGCCACTGCGACGCACTGGCGGCGCGGCGAATGAAGCTACTGGGAGTTGCCTATCCAAGCCCAGAGAAACTTCGGCTCTTCCCCCCTGCTAGAATCTGCAGCCTGGTACAGGAAGTATTTGGTTCTTCAGGTACTTAAGGGCATCTGGGCAAGGACAGCACAAAAGATACCATCGGGTCGAAGCGCACCTAAGGTTTCCTCGGTCCGATAAGCCAACAAGAAAAGATAAGATACTTAAAAGCATTCGTAAGTCGTAAATCTTAGTAGATTGTTCAATTTCGGTGCTTGCTGGAAACCTTCGATTCCGGACAAAACTTTGGCCCATTTTGGCCAAAGCTGAAGGATTAGCCGAAGGTGGCCGAAGCCGAAGCGGAAGCCGAAACTTCGGTCGGACATTAATAATTACCCAGGCAGGGTTGGCAATGGTACGCAGTGTAACACACATATTTAGCTAATACCAATGCACCGGCAAGAATCTGGTGTGATGATAATGCTGATATATAAAATGACCAATGTAAAAGGGAACCGGAGGCATTTTACTATTTCACTGAACACGATACTAGATTGCTACTGACAACTTTTGATAGAAAACCTCCAGTCGAACTTTATCTGAACCAAGATTCGCTTTTCTTTCTGACCAAGAATACATATCTAAGACCTCGTGATCTCTAGCCATACCATCCGCCACTAGACCATCGACTATGAACCAAAACATTGGAATACGCTAAGTAACACAAACAAAATAGAAACAGCCGAATTGAAATCCTCGCCTTTAGTGAAAGACAAGTAAAAAATAAAAAACATGAAAAAAAGTACTAAAACCATCCTTTTCTCTACAGCGGGAGTGTAGCAAGCTTAGTTGTACCGAGATAACGCGAAGAAAGGAATTTTTTGCAGCATCTTGAGCAGTTAAGCACCAGTTACTAAGACTGAGTTCACAAAGCTAGGAGCAAAGCACCGAATACTGCCGATGCAAACTCTTAGTTTGCATCGGCAGTATTCAGTAAGAAACGGCGTCGAAAGTTAAGTATGTTTAAATTCTTTTGAGAACTGGAGTGTTAAGACTCTAGGGCATCTTGAGCAGCTAAGCACCAGTACTTGCCAACTACACTCAACTTTCAGCTAACAAAACTAGGAGCAAACCAATGAGTACTGCTGATGTGTAAGTTGAATACTCGCCTACTACATGTAATATTGGCTAACAAAGTGTGAACTGCCGATGTGCGAGTTGAATACTGTGTTAAAAGTGAGCTATTATGATTAAATACTTTTAAGAATAGTTAAGACTAGAAGGTATCTTAAGCAGCTAAGCATCAGTAGGTTCAGGCCGACAACATGTAATCTTAGCTAACAAAGCGAGAACTACCGACAAGTTAAATGCTGCTTTAAGAGGATAAAAGTTTGTTTAAATAGGTACTTTTGGGAACTGGATTGTTAAGACTAGAAAACGTCTTCAGTTAAGCCTTAGTTTTTGTCGACTACATGTATATTTAGCTAACAAAGTGAAGTGGAAAGCGCTGAGTACAGACGTTGTGCGAGTTTAATGCTGCATCGAGTGAGGGGTAGTTGGTTTAAATAGTTTCTTGAAATTCAACCCACTCGTGCACTGAGCATAGAAATAGACATGGAACCGGCTACTGTAACACATAAATCATTGCAAAAAGCAGGGAAGTGGACAAGAGTATTATTTTTAGAATTATATTTATAGGGTTCTCTTTTTCTTCTTAGATTATATACGAAAAAATATCTTTAATTTTATTATTTTTTTGATTGAATGCGTTATGTCTCTTTTATACCGTGTAATTATTTCATTTATAAACGAGAATGGGCTATTCTTGTTAAAAAGACAGTTCAAATACAAGTTACTTCAGTGATATCACACTTTATGGGAAGAAAGGATTTTGAGTGTGTGTGTGTGTGTGTGACTGTGTGTAAGCTTTTGGGTGGGGACACAGGACAGTACTTCACGTGCACCCATTGCGGATTAGTGGAGGCAGGTTTGTGACCGCCTGCTTTTGGAATTTTGCGAGCTACCGAGAAGACTTCTAACTTGACTAAACGACTAAATGAACCAACAGCTTAACTGTAACATTCAGTGTTTGTATATAATAAAAGATGTACGTTCAGAGTACAAATTTATTCTAATTGAATATGGTCGGCTACATGCGTATATATGTATGTTAAAACTACTACACCACATATCGTGCGTTAATAAGCATCGGAAGAATCGGAGTCGGTCGAAAATTGAATTGCCAAAAAGGGTCGCCCATCTCACACTAACCGAGCAAAACGTTAGTTGGGCTTGGTGATCGCTAAGAATACTGTGAAACCGTAGTGAAACGGGTGCCTAATTACTAAGTAGGCATATGTGAAACTCTAAGGTACCCTTTTAAACGCTTTTATCAAAACATTTTATGCTCAAAACTGGTACCACAAACTACCCCGGGGGACATAACCAACAAACCAACATTTTAATAGCAACCCTAACATGAGCCCTTTCCATTCGCTTTGTCCACAAATTATAAAATTTTACTCCGTGTCTCCTTTTGTTTAAAGATCATAATATGAGGGTTGTAGTTTTTTTTTTATGTTCTTTACAAAATGGTTATTCCGCAGCAGGAATTATTTCTGTGCCGCGAGTGCGTTTACAAACATGAAATTCCCATACACTACATACCGAAACAAATATTGTTTATCATAATAAACAATTTTCAATAGAATGTCAGAAGAATAATAAATAATAATAATAATAACACCGTCACGCCTATATTCCCCAGAGGGGGTTGCAGAGGTGTACGGAATACACCCACGTTTTGCCGACGATGTTAGGTCCCATGTATATATGGTCTTATCTGAAGGGCAAGTCAAGAGTCTCCGTAATCGGCGAGCGTGTATAAGACGAACTATGAGAGTGGAGGAAGCCAGAGAGGTATATAAGGAAAGAACCTGTTGGAACTCTGCACTCTTTACATTCCCCGCAAGGGATCTGGCGTGATGATATAGATAGATAGATAATAAAAAAATACTATGACTTGCTTTAACGGTAAAGGAAAACATCGTTAGGAAACCTGCATTCCTAAGAGTTTCTTGAAAGGGTGTGAAGTTCGCCAACCCGCACTGGGTCAGCGTGGTGGACAAGGCCATAGCCTTAACCCTCTTAGTTTGAGAGGAGGCCCGTGCCCAACTGTAGGACAGTTTCTTAACAGGGCTAAAATTATAATTTTTTTTTCCATGCGGGGATCGCAACCACGAGTACTCGATTGAAGCGGCCGACGCTCTAAACAGCTAGACTGAACCGTAATTAATTCAAACAATCTAGTGCACAAATAAAATTATTATAATTTTGGCCTAAAATTACATATTTGAATTCTGCGATTTTCACGAAACATGAAAACGCAACACTAGCCCTAGACGAAAACAGCGTAATAAACTAGACACTGCCGAGGTAGTACCTAAAAGAGCTGATTGAAAATTAGTAGAGAGAAGCCTTTGCCCAGTAATGGGACATGTGGACAATGCTTCTAATAATAATAATTAGAATTCTCTATGGCCAGTAATGTCAATCAAGAACTTTAGGTTGGTGGTTCCTTACTATGTATCAATCATTTGATATTCTTTAAACAAAGTATCTACTCAATCTAAAACAATTCTAATCCCCGAAAGGGATCTGGCATGACAGATAGATAAAACAATTCTTAAATAAGTTTTATAATTCCATTAGAATAATTTACAAAGCATTCAGTACTCATGTTGAACCACCTACAAAGAAATTAATCAGAGTTGCATTTTAAACTCAACTTAATTCGAAAGCTTTTCGTTTTTATACATATCCTAGGTCTGGGCAAACTTTAATGCTCCGAAATACAGTGAATATTTTGGCTGGAATCTCAGCAAAAACGAAATCCTCGCTAATTGAAATTCTCACACCACGAAACCTCGAGCAGTGCCAAAGGCCGGTCCACCGCTAAAACCGGCGTGTAAAGGAAAACCAAAACTGAACGTACTAATTGGAAGCTGTTGAGCCGTGTTTGTGTGCGCTGGGATAAACATACTCGTATTTTTTTTATACACTTCATAAAGCTTAATACCTATTGCTCGGTATTTCCTGAAGTGTATTTTTAACGTGGCTTTTCGAAAAAATTGATAATTGGCACTTCTTTTAATGTTTTTGATAGATTACTTGACAAATTATCTGAACAGCCTCGTGGTCTAATTGATCATATTTTGACTGGTCCTCGGTCGGAAAAAGAATAATTACTCTTTCAAAAAATTAACAGCAGCAATCCGGGTTTTAGAATTGGAATTGTACCCAGCCCTATACATATATAGTTCTGTCTCCCATTACTATGACCCAACATCACCGACGATATTTAGGTGTACATAGTTACACCTCAGTGACCCCAGCTCATAAAATATGGCCGTAACGGTTTAAATTTTTTTTTGTTAATTACCAAAGAACAAAAAATCTTGATTTGTTTTCTTTTTGTTTTTATAAAAACGTAGCCTCTCACTAGGATTTGTTCGTGTGTTGTGGGTGTGTTTTCAAATACGTAAATTCACATACACAAATACCCAGACCGAAACAAATAATTGTCGATCACACAAAGATTTGTCCCGTGCGGGAATCGAACACGCGAATATTCGACCCAGTTGGCGGAGCAGCTTAAGCTCTTAGCCACTGCACCAAATCGTCCGTCAATTATGTGACTATTTCATTTTTAAAGCTACGTACATCACGCTATTATTTTTTTCGTTTGGTACCGGCGAAATACTATAAAAATTATACAACTATTTCATTTTACTTTGTTATTATTCAAGGCTTACTTTACTAGCATTTATTAAAAAAACAATACAAAAATACAAACAACCTAAAACAATGAGGTTTAACACGAATATTAATAAAAACAAAACAACATTTGAATTTGGAATAACAACCTCTTTACGCTTGAATTTAATGTATTCGAACAAGCTAAAATAAAAATACAGATACAAAAATACAAGTTCTAAAACTTTTTCCATTTCACGCACAGCGTCGATATCGTACGGCTCACTTTACTTCGAGTGAATGGTGCCAATATCGAAAGAAGAGTGTTAGAGTTGGATCTCAATCGACAATTTAATCCGACAGTCACGAATATCATAACATGGGATGATAAAATATCGGTTATGATTGGATTTCCAGGTAATTTTATTTACATTTCAGTGAGTACGCGTTTGGTTATCGATATTCTTTTTTTTCCCCTCACGACTGTAGGGTTGGTTGTGTATATCTATGGTTATACTACAAATTCAAATTCATCAGTTTATTAAATTTATTTTACAATTTTGTCCCAATTTTATAAGTTTTACATGTGGTTCTACATAATACGGTTAGTTTTAAGTATAACAAGTAGTCACTATTGAGACTAACTATATTTTTTGTGGTTCTCTACAACTGACACTATTCTTACATGATTATTAAACTCCTTTCTTTTGTTAAATAAAGACGTTACCCCTCCACTAGGTTTATTCCTGTGTCGTGGTTAAACACCCAGGCCGAAACAAACATTTATAAGTCACACAGAGTTTTGTCGCATGCGGATGTTCAACCCGCGACTACTTATTTTACACTATAATATTTTCAAGAATTTTGAATTTGAAGTCTCTCGATTTCACATAAATTCGTCAAAAAACTTTATACACAACGCAACTGCATTCATATAACAAAGAAACTCCAGCCACTCTAAAAGAATGTTTGTTGTTACCGAAATAAAGATATTTATTTTCTTTTAAACGGCATTTAAGTATAGAAAACATCAGAAATCGACTAAACCACGCTTTGCAGTGGAAACTATCGTTTAGGCCTACTCAACAGCCGCCCGCTTTCAACTCTCGACATGCTCTACTCTGAACTCTACATTCCATTCTATCAATGAATACCACTCTTCCGATCTCATTCAGTATTGATAATGTACTAGCGAGTTCAGATCTCACTTTATCTGTAAGAAAAGTTGGAGGGTTTTGGTAGAAAGTTGAAGAGTTTTGTCGTAGCAAGGTGATATTTTAATTATTTTAAGGCACGCGTCATCTTTAGTCTATGAAGTACACTTGACTGTTTGGTGTAGAGATATCTTCATCTTTCATTATTATAAGTGAACGTTAAATTAATTTGAAAACAGTTTGACATATGCAGCTGCTACTTGATACGGGCACCAATGGCTTCATTATCAAAAAAAGAAGAAGCATTAACAAATTAAAGTTCTTGTCCATCTATTTTCGTTTCAGTAAAAAGGTTGCAATGAAAATAACATATAAAATGAGAGAATGAAGAAAACTTTCAATTTCACATCGTATATTATTTTCAGAATCCTGTAGCACCCAAGCTCCTCTTAAAACATATAGTTCATCCTTTTTATGAGAAATTTTCAAATCAAAGATGAGATAAGTATTTTCAAATGGAATTGGTTAGCCGCTTATAACATGACGATATAAATGTACGTTTAAAATATACATTATAATATATCTTTAACATGTAATGTACATGAATTACCTGCAAATTTTACAACTTCGCTTAATCGCAGAATAAAGCAAAGTGCGAAAGGCAAGCGAAAGGTTATTTGCTCCTCTTTGTATTTAATTTCTGACGAGTGAATGAGTTTTAAGCTGATTTCGTATTTCGAATGAATTTAGATAAGGCCACGAATTTGTTCTCGGCCGTTTGTTAACTGCGTATTTAGTTCTTTCAAATTTATATTATGAATTTGCTTTCTCTTTTCTAATTTATTATATGTTACTTTTGAAAGGTCGATGCTTTTAAGGTTTCACGACATAGCCACGTAGTGATTATACTCTCTTTGGCATAGCCAACGCAGTGCGACGGCAGCGCAATGGTGGCGCGGCTTGGGGAGTTGTAATTTACTGAAACTGAAATGTACGGGAGACGCCACCGGTCGGTGCGATGATAAACGGCACGCTCCCGTCGCACTCCGACAGCTATTTAACCAAACCTTAATTGTTTAGTCGTATATAATAATAATAAATAATAGTAGCCCTGTTAAGAAACTGTCCCACCGTTGGGCACGGGCCTCCTCTCAAACTGAGAGGGTTTAGGCCATAGTCCACCACGCTGGCCCAGTGCGGGTTGGCGAACTTCACACACCTTCGAGAAACTCTTAACCATGCAGGTTTCCTCACGATGTTTTCCTTCACCGTTAAAGCAAGTGATAATTAATTTTTAATACGCACATGCTTTCGAAAAGACAGAGGTGCGTGCCTGGGTTTGAACCCGAGACCTCTGACTTTGCAGTCCAACGGTCTAACCATTAGGCTATCACTGCTTTTGTTTAGCCGTATGACTAAACAATTAAGGTTTGGTCCTGGTTCATGTAAGTGGGCCTTATGCATTTATTTATATCATTTCCATTTTGCGTTATATGCTTACTATATGACGAAAAATGGAAATGATATAAATAAATGCATAGAGCCCACTTACACGAACTAAGGTTAGGGTTACCTATTGACTAACTCGTAACTCACGTTAAGTTGAAAGGCAATTTAACGTTATAAACACGAGTTACTCAATAATTCTGCGTTATTTAGGCTAACCCTGGTTCGTGCAAGTGGGCCTAAGAAATATAAAGTACCTCGTGAATATAGCAGTGTAATTACAGCTGGCAATCGCATGGTCTTGAATTCGAGTCCTAGGTCTGGCAAAGTGTTATTGAGATAAGATTTTATACCGGAAAAATATTAACTAGTAGCAATATTTAAGGAATTTACAATTGTGCGTGATATAATGACAATACAATGAAATAGAAATCACCCAAGTTACATGGGGACCTAATACCATCGGTAAAATGTGGATGTACACAATAGACCTGTACTACACCTATAATAATATCAGCCTATACTGCCCACTGCTGGACAAAGGCCTTCTCTCATAAAACGAGATGAGAGAGATTAGGTCATACTCCACCACGCGGACCCAGTGCGGATTGATTGAGGCAGGTTTGTGGCCACCTGCTGTTGGAACTTATCAAGCCGCCTTTAAGGCTTCCAACTCGGCTTAAGGACTACCACATTAAGTGGTAGCCGGCACCAACGGCTTAACGCGCCTTCCGAAGACGCTCGAATATGAAAATGCCACAAACGGTCACCCATCTCGGGCCGACCGAGTCAAACGCTGCTTAACCTTGGTAATCGGTAAGAACAGCGCGGTCGCACAGCGCCACGAGCGTCTCTCGCACGGCGCTACGAGCGCGTCAAGTACTACACCTGCTAGGAATATAAACGGGACGGTGTTATTTTTTGTACCTTCAAACCCATAAGTCAAATATAGATAGATACACGCTCGCCGCACAAAAAATGGCACCACCAAAAGGCAGGCAAAAGTGAACGGTGCTAAAAAATTAACAGGCTTCCAATTTTTTTTGAAAAATACAACTTAAAGTGATACGAGTAAGGTACAATATGCCCTAATTTATGTTTATATCATAACGTTTTTAGGGTAACTTTTGAACGGGAATGTGTATCTTGTTATGATATATCGATGTTATAACCAGTTAACTTATTGAAGATAATTCCACTAATAGAGGCGTCAAACCTCAATAACCCCCCCAATACCTCTGTTCTACAATAGTTAAAGATGGTAGCCCTACAGCGAAGGTGAATTATAATTTTATGCGGTCGCCGAACCTGACCTTTGCCAGGAGAGTTAAGCCACAGCTGATTGGGACAGCTGGCTCACTCCGTGGGTGTAAACCCTGTATATTTAATTTGACTTTATTTGGAAAAATAAATAACTATATATTGTAGTATATAAGCAAGCTTAGTACGGGCGGTAAGACTTCTCGAGCGGAACAAATTATTTCGGAACAAGTCAAAATAAAGCAGTGATAGCCTAGTGCTTAGACCGTTGGACTGCAAAGTCAGAAGTCTCGGTTTCAAACCCAGGCACGCACCTCTGTCTTTTCGAAATCATGTGCGTATTATAAATTAATTATCGCTTGCTTTATCGGTAAAGGAAAACATCGTAAGGAAACCTGCATGCCTAAGTGTTTCTCGAAGGTGTGTGAAGTTCGCCAACCCGCACTGGGCCAGCGTGGTGGACTATGGCCTAAACCCTCTCAGTTAGAGAGGAGGCCCGTACCCAACGGTGGGACAGTTTCTTAACAGGGCTAATATTATTAAGTCAAAATAGTTTTCCTGAAAAATCAATCAGTTCTTGAAATGAATTTTCTAGTATCAAACTTTTGTGACGGCATGCCACGCTAGCCTAACCCAGCAGACGAAACGGTTATCCCAGGTCTAGAGCAACAAAATCTGTGGCATAAACCTTGTTACGCCGTTTATACTAGACCTGCAGAAGATAACCACCAAATCTTAAAGATAACAATTTTAATCTTCCCTTGGTGTGATAAAGAGACAAAGAATATATTTTATTTTATTTATTTTGAAAACTTACAGCTAATACTTGAAAAACATAAAAACATAGAGAGAGAAGAAACAGAAGAACCGAGATACACACATTAAATACATTCCTTTTTTCTCTTAGACAGATGTAGATAGATAGCAGTGTTAACAAGGGTAATTATAGGAAAAATCGGTTAAACAGGTGTTTGTTAATTTTTGACACTCTATTGTTTAACAGGTCGATATCTATGTCATGAACTAATGCATTAAACGACCTGCTTGCTCTAATAAGAAATGAGTTTTGTCGATATAAGGAGTTCACTGAAGGGACGTGCAGTATGTCAGGTCTTCTCAGAAATGCAGAAGGTATACACCTCCCTACGGTCATCTATTTTGCTCAGTAACTCGGGACAGCCTATAATGCTATTTACAATATTCGATAGGTATGTCAAATCAGCTAAACGATACGCTTATATAAAGGGAATAAATGAATTTTTTTACACTGGCTTATACGAGCTGTAACATAATAAACGCAAGACCTGAAAGTAGTTTGTTCGAAATCGGTAACTGAATTGATTCCAACTATTTTTTAATCCTTCAGTGCGCTACAAAAAACTAAATTTTTTCTTGATTCATAGCAATAAGGAGATTACAAATGCATTCCTAACCCGTATTTCTCAAAATGCACACATACACGTACAAGTTTCATTGTTAATTGGGGTATAAAAGTGCTTAAAAATGGGGTAAAAACCTTTAAATTTGGAAATTTGGTTTTCGTTTTGAATTTATGAAGCGATTCTCTAATTGGGGTGTCTGAGGTCTTGCGTTTATTATGTTTCGTACAGTAAAGAAAAATCATTACAACTTTGTTAAGAAAACTGTTAATATGGGCCGAGTACACTGTCTTAATAAGCTAGGTAAGCCTGGGTATTCTGCAGGTACGACGCTGAGTATTTTCGCGTGTGCTGCTCATATATTTTGGGGTATTTTCTACGTGGGAGTGTGGGCGGGAATGAGTATAAACGGGATTGTAAGGAGAAACATATTTCGTGTGGGTGCAGCTTTCTATTTATTGTTAATTTACTATGTCTTACTTGGGATTTTCGTTAAAGTTAACTTTATTGAGATGGCTGGGAAAACTGCGGATAATTAAAAAACACATATACTTTACAATTTTCATTTTCGACTTATCAGCGTGTGAAAATAATAATAATTATATAATGTTAGGCCTGTGAAGAAACTGTCCCACCGTTGAGCACGGGCCTCCTCTAAAACTGAGAGGGTTTAGGCCATAGTCCACCACGCCTCACGATTTTTTTCTTTCACCGTTAAAGTTAATTTTTAGTACGCACATGCTTTCGAAAAGACAGAGGTGCGTGCCTGGGTTTGAACCAGAGACCTCTGACTTTGCAGCCCAACGGTCTAACCACTAGGCTATCACTGCTTATAAGTTTAAATAAGCTTTTAAAAGCAAACACCGTCACTCCTATATTCCCCAAGCGGGAGTGGTAGAGGTGTACTGTGCATACCCGTATATACCCGATAATATTAGGTTCACGCCTATACTACAGAGACAGACATATATTTTGTATACTCTCATAACGTCGACAATGTTAGGTCTCAATGTAATAGGATGCCATTGTTATCTGGATACTAGGAAGGATCAAGAAGTAGTGAGAACGACATACTCCTTTGTGAAAAAAAAAATACTGGCAGGCATAGCTCAGATACATATTTGTAATATAAATAAAAAAAAACTTCGATTCTCTTTTATTTTTTTCTGAATGTAGTCATTTGTTTGCTTCGTGTCGGAACGTGTTCTCGAAAATTGAGAAAAACGAAGTGCGAGCCGTTATTAAATACCTCTGTTTAAAAAAGTAAACGACGCAAGAGATTCATTGCGATTTGGAGGCAACATTAGGAGAGTCTGCTCCGCCGTATTCCACTGTCGCAAGGTGGGCTTCTTAATTTCGAGTAGGGAGAACGAGCACGGAAGACAAACATCGTTGCGGCCGTCCATCGACGTCAGTCACCCAAGAAAATGTTGCGAAAGTCGAGAAAATTGTATTGAGCGATCGAAGAGTTACCATCCGATACTTAATTCAAGAAACGGGCATTTTATATGGAAGTATTCAATCCATATTGAAACAATCTTTGAATATGAGAAAAGTCTCCGCAAGATGGGTGCCGAGAATGTTAACCGACAGTCAGAAACAAAATCGACTTGACATTTCGAAGATATTGTTGGACAAGTTTCAAGAAGATTCTGAAAACTTTTTGTCTCGTTTCGTAACAATGGACGAAACATGGGTCCATCATTTTGATCCCGAGACAAAACAGCAATCTTCGCAATGGAAACGGCCATCATCACCGACCCCGAAGACGTTTCGTGTCGTGGCATCGGCTGGCAAGGTTATGGCCCCAATATTTTGGGACTCAGAAGGAATATTGTTGATTGATTACCTGGAGCGTGGAACCACTATTACAGGCCAATATTATGCAGCTTTAATTCCCAAGTTAAGGAATGCCATCAAAGAGAAAAGGAGAGGGAAACTTCGAAGGGGCGTGCTGTTTCATCACGACAACGCTGCTGTTATTTTGACATTACAAACACACTTCAGATTTTTTTTTAAATTTAAAATCGTAGCCCTACACTAGGATTTATTCCTGTATCGTGGGTGCGTTTATAAACATGAAAATTCACATACACAAATACCCAGACCGAAACAAAGAATTGTGGGTCACAGCTTTCTGTGATTCATCCCGTTCGGGAATCGAACCCGCGACTATTAGACACAGTGGGCGGAGCGGCTTAAGGTCTTAACCACTGCGCTAAATCGTCCATTCGTATAGTTTCATTTAAAATCTAGCATCTCCCCAATGAGATACTTCATCGAACTCAGAGTTCCAGTATAAACTATGCCGACAAAGATTATATAGTCCAAAGTTCCCGATCGATAGTAACCTAACTACGGACCTGACCTCAAGCGGATCATTAGGGATAGTTATTCGGTTTTCAATAATCCCAACAGTTGGTTCCGGCGGACCCTTCGCTAAGCAGCGATTAAACTTGCCGTAGATTAAGTTTCATATTGAAAATTGGACTTACATCCATGAAGTATGGATTGATAATACTTGTATGAGAAGGATTTAGCTCCTTACTGTGAGATCATTAATTTATCTATGCTTACGAGGTTGCATAAAGCAACATAATATGTGTTCGCTTTTATTTTATTAATATTAAATCTAGTCTAAAGTTACAATTAGTATGATTTATTACAAGATGTTTTCAAGGGTTCTCATTAATCGACGACATAAAATAGTAAACTTGGCTCCATAAAAAAAAAATCACGATATAATTTTGATATTTTTTCGTTTTATACTTAATATACTTGAGATAAGTTGGACAAAGATAGATAAAAAATCATATTTACACATAATTAAGGGCTAATATTAGGGATAGTATGTCAATATCTTTAGTATTATTCCGATAAAACGCATTCGACACTGACTCTTACAATCCTATGTATTTTTGCTGGCTTTTAGCGGCCTCTTACGGCTAGTTTCAATATTAAACTCATTGATATTTACTTACTAGCAGTCATGGATAGGGTAATATACCCTAAATGGATTTAGCACTCTGCGAAAAAAACGTGATGACAAGGATACTCACTTAGAGCCTTACGTCTCTTTCTAAGTAGGGTGACCAAACATTGGTACGATTATGGACTTGTTGACATATATTTAACGTATAATTCTCGGGCACTGTTTATTGCCGTAATTCTTTGTTTCTACGCATATGCCACATCTTAAATAAGTAGTAGTAAATTTTTTTAATAAATTGCCCATTTTCTTGCTGGCTGTACATTTTTTTCAGAATCTGTAAATTCTCAGCAGTCTTTTCTCTCAAAATTTCAGCTCCAAATATCGCAAAAATTAAGGATAGTCTCCTAGAACCGTTTTTCTATATCTACAACGGTTGAGATAGCTGCCCTTACTGTCCCATCTTAATTCATTCCTGTATATACAGACGAATTGAGAATCTTGTTCGTTTTGAACTCTGTAATAAATGGTTTACAGCGTATTTAAACCATATCATAAATAGGTATAGTCCGTATTAGTTTTACCTTATGGTCACCGTACTGCATCATAATGGGTGCGAGCGTGACATCGGGCTCCAGGTTATTTCTCTCACTCATCATGGTTTCTCGAGTTCTTTAAATCGTAGAAAATTCAGTGTTGTGTCTGTGAGATTGAGTTTAATTTTCTTTAGCAATATTTTGACAGTACTCAATCCGTTTAGGGTTATAAATTTATACTAGCAGTAGAATTTTGACAGATTTAACACACTAAATATGTCAAAAGTCTATCCGTAGTAGGCAAATCGATCCTTGAGTTGAATATTGAAACCGGCCGTTAATCATCTATTCTTATCTTAATCAGATGATTTTAAGATAAGACTAGATGATTAAGAAAGCGCACAAATCTAGCATAATTATGGACCAACGAGACGATTACACAAAAGCAATATATATTGCTTTAGTCTATGGGCGCATTTTGTGGCTAGCAAACACGAGATCTTCAATTCGAATCCTATATCGGACAAAGTGTTTGGAATTTTACACTACAGGTAAAATTCCCCATAGCGATCCTGGCGTCTGGAATTGTACCTAATATAATGGCAATAGACCAACCCCCTTTTAGTTTGGGAACGTTGTCAGTGAAATATGGATGTACAGAATACACTCGTACAAAATACACTACTACCCTAGCTTAAGAAAAGTAGGTAAAGCTATATATTATTCGTAAAATACATTAACAGGAGAATATATTGGCATTGCCACTTTGATGGATACTGTTCCAGAATCCGAACTGCTACTGTTATCTTGTCGATACAAAAACCCCAATAACATTTAGTCTGATTTAAGAGGGTAAAATACCTCAATATGGTTAAAAAATAAGTATGGCGTCTCCTTTTTTAAATGCTCTCGTTTCATTATTTCTTACAATATTGTTTCGTAAATCTATCTATCTATATCATTCAGATCCCTTGCGGGGTAGGCAGAGAGTACAGAGCTCCAACAGGTTTTTTCCTTACATACCTCTCTGGCTTCTTCACTTTCATAGTTCGTCTTATACACGCTCGCCGGTTACGGAGACTCTTGACTTGTCCTTCAGATAAGAGCAGGTTTTTTTGGACATTCCGTAAATCAAACTTTCTAAACTGCAAAGAAGCTACATAATATGTATTATACTTTTGTCATTCTTTTATGGAACTAATTATTAAAAAAAATTAGTGCGCTATATTTCAATCCATAGAGCTAGGAATACTCTAAGGATGGGATGCGCGATTACTAATTGAAAAAAGAACTTGGGTAAATTTAATAGCAAATGGCATCACTGCGACTGCCATATAGTGATTTAGGTCATGGGCCAAAAGATCCTTGTACGACTGCAGGTATTATATTCTAATATTCAAAAAAATAGAATTCAATGGAAAAAAGTCGCGTTCACTAACTGTACAATCGTACGCAAAAAGTCAAAGCTTCCATTCAAACTGAAAATAAATAGAGAATTGTAAAATATTCGGTGAACTCAACAGCCCAACACACGCAATTGTTAAATGGGGTAGTCGAATCAAGTGAACAGAATACCCACAAAAGGAATTAGTAACATTAATTAAACGTAAATAAGCAGAAATATGCCTAATCAAAGCAATGTCACGTACATTTTTCTTGTTTTAATTGAAACATAATTAATTTTAACTGTTAGGATAGTATTTGTATCGTTTGAAATGGTAATGAAGAATGTCGGAATAAAGAATACAATGCGACAGTAGAAGGACATAGACTATCTTACCATGACCAAACAGACCGTGTCTTATCTAAAGGACAAGTCAAGAGTCCCCGTAACCGGCGAGCGTGTATGAGGCGAACTATGAGAGTGGAGTAAGCCAGAGAGGTCTGTAAGAAAAGAACCTGTAGGAACTCTGTACTCTCTGCCTACCCCGCAAGGGAACTGGTGTGATGATATAGGTAAATAGGAAATGTTAATTATGCTTGATTAAGACGAATGGTCTCAAATGAAGAGGTTTTGGTGGAATGATCCTATCTAATAGTATATCCCTGGTTATATTTTCCCTCAATATAGCAGAATAGGAAGGATCCAGATCCCTTTGACACTCAGTACATTAAGAGACCACACATTTAGCTACGACCCATTGTTATAGACAATATATAAAAAATTACGGACGGCGGGACAAATCTTTGTGTGTCTCACAAGAGTTTGTTTCGGTATGAGTTATTGTGCATGTGAATTAATTTCATATTTGTAAACGCACCCACGACATAGAAATAATTCCTAGTGTGGAGCTACATTTTTAAAATAAAAAGAAAGTTATTTAATAAAAATATATCTCACTATTCAGTATTTAAAAGTTAGCAACTATAATGGTCACTTCGAACATTTATATTAAAATTAAAAAAAACAATACATAAATATCTGTCGTAATTAACCTTTGGCCGCGGAACACAAAAACACACAAAGAAAATCAATTAAATTCGAACTGTTATAATTGTTGATGCAGTTCATTTGCGGTAAATGCGGTTCTATTCGTCAATCGCCTGTGACCATGGCTTTGGTTCAAATATTTATTTCATATTGTGACCAGATAATTCATTTTGTTAGCTGAGGTAATGAGAGATAAATGCGCTTCCAATTACAATTTATTCCCTAATTTCAGAATCAGAATTATTGATTGCATTATTTATGAATCGTCAAAGAAGTAACACCTCTACCACCACTTCGGAATGTCATTCCTGTGGAGAATAAGGGCAAAAAACTTCACGGTTACCCTTTTAAAATAGTCTATCTATCTATCTATAACCTCACGCCAGATCCCTTGCAGGGTAGGCAGAGAGTACAGAGTTCCAACAGGTTCTTTCCTTACATACCTCTCTGGCTTCCTCGACTCTCATAGTTCGTCTCATACACGCTCGCCGGTTACGGAGACTTGACTTTTCCATCAGATAAGACTCGGTTTATTTGGTCGTGGTAAGATAGTCTAGGTCTTCCCCGGTACCTGCATCCTTCCACTTTCACATTGTATATCTGTTTTGTCATTCTTTCCTTTGGCATTCTTTCTATATGCCCGAACCAACGGAGCATGCCCTTTCTCATCTTTACACCGATACTATCTTTCATACCTACTCGCTGTCTTACTATGTTCTTGCTAATGCGGTCGGTCAGCTTCACTCCGCACATCTTCCGCAGAGCTCGCATTTCTACCGCATTTATCCTACTTTCATTCTCCTTCTTACATACCCAGCTCTCGCTACCATATAACAGCGTTGGGACAAGAACTCCGTTATGTATGTAGTAGTAGTACATCCGAGTAGCTTTCCCATCGCACCATTCACTCTGTTCCCTGCACTCACTCTTCTCTCTATGTCAGCGGTGTATTTCCCATCCTTACTGAAGGCGCATCCAAGATATACAAACTCATTCACTTGCTCCAGCACATCGTTACCAACCACAATCCTTACATTTGTTCTGGTTTCTTCCCTTTCAAAAACCATAATCTTGGTTTTCTTCACATTCAAGTGTAAGCCATTGCCTTTTAAAATAGTATTTTTACATTTTCTTTTTCCATCTATATTTTGTTATCAGGTGGGTCTAAGTTAAATTAAACAACTTATACTATTCATGTGAATGGCTACATGGTTCCCTCATTTACAGAGAAAGACATATGACTTGAATTTGTATGTTAAATTGATTGTAATAATTTTAATATTTATTAATAATAATTTGCCTTTTGTTACGATAACAACTTTGAATTTGTAAAAAAAATTATTCAAATTTAACAAAAATGTTTGAACCAGTTATATATATGAGTACGATTTACAAAATCTTTTTCCATTTATATACGAGTATGTGAACTATATTTTAAACGAATAATTTCACATATCCAATAAAATATTCTGAGTTTTATTCTCTCGTGAACAAACAAGAAAAAACAACGTTATTTATCCTTCTCTCGTTTCAAAGAAACGTCGAAGGAAATATATATCTGCATTGTTTGGGATTGTGATAAATATATGTGACAAGTGAAAATCGTAAAATGTAGAAACCGGATATGAAATAAAATAGGTATTTTATTTATGAATGAACGCAGTTAAGTTGCGGTGAGTGTGGCGGGCGGTTATAGTGCGACAGTGTTCAAACAGCCGCGGGACTGAAATAATGACGGCATTGGAAATGTCAGTTTAAATTTAATATAATTGATAGTGGAAAATTCGCACTATTTATATTATTTTTCATTAAGGAAGGGTACTGTGACAGTTTTAAGTGTCAAAGAAAATAATACTACAGGCATGACCTGTTTTTATGCTTATGGTCGTATATGGCATACAGCCTTGAATTAAATTGAATGAAATATTAATTTCGTTTGGCACTTAGTACTATCACTACCCACATTATGTGAAAAATATTATGAATTGAAAATTTCTATCATGGATGTCCGAATTCAGGTATCTTAGTATAATCATAAATAACGAATAAAGAAGGAACATAAATTTACCATAGATCAAGCAACCTGAACCAGCTAAAAGTTAACCATATTCGCTTATTAGAAAGAAAAACAAAAGTATACTGGTACAACTAACAACCCTTATTTTTTTCTTAATCTGGCGCATCTCAATGTTTTGGTTATAATTTTTTTAATCTGTTACCGTTCCAATTTCACATACTTAGAATACTAACCGCATGCTGAATCCCAATCCTCATTCGCAGAATAAAAATCTCATTCCTTTAACTTTGGTTTTTCTTATTCTTTTTGATTGGCACAGCAAACAATTACACCGACAACACACAAACTAGGATTGCTTACAGCGTAATAAGCTCCTACGTCATCAGAGGGCTTAGCACAAAAACTTTGATGTTAGCGTGACGCTAACGAATCGTCGTACTGTCACGTTCACGTTTATTTGGTAAATTTTTAGAGTGACAATGATGGCATATCAAGTCGCCAGCGTCACGTTAACATCAATCTTTTCGTGCTCAGCTTCCTGGTATTAAAACGTTGAATCAATCCTGTCACATATTCCTTAAGGTACCTTCCAGTTCCTCATTTTCAGTAATCACATAAACTAGAATTGTATCCACTATCCCTTTAACTGCTTACAATGGCATAATAGTTCGGGGGTCTACAAGACCCTTTAATATTTGTTGCTGATTAAGTCTATTCACGTCCTTTTACTGATATTACAGGATTCCATATTAGCTTTTATTGGATAATATATGTTGTCATATCAATAAAATCGAAAGAAAAAAGTCTGCCCGTTAAGTCTGTTCGAATTCTGTTTGTCAGTGGAGACCGCGATCCAATGCAGTAATATAAAGTAAAGGTACGATATTGGTTATGTAGTTATGAATTATATAATTTAACTTTTAGCGTTTAGTGGAAAGGTAAATAAAATTCATATGAAAATACAAAATAGTATAAGAGTAGTGAAAACCTTGAAGGTATTTTTTACATTAACTCTTTAATTTAGGTAGAGTTTGTCTAATGAAAGCTGAGAGTGATTTTATAACTTTCTCATAAGCTGGTAATACTAAGACTAATGTCACCTATTGTTCTAGTGCACCATAGACGAAATGGTTTATATACATGCTATATTTATTTAATGTTATGTTTTGATTCCATTAACTACATGATTTAAATTTAACACCGCTGAATGAGATACTTTATTCAATTCCGTGGCATTGCATTGATTGCAAAGATGATTCTTAAATCTTCAGTAATATGTTAGAATGCTATAATTTGTATGTAACTCTCTCCCTATTCCTTCTCCTACCTTGTTCCTTTTCTATTCTGTGTTTATAAATTTGTTCCTTAACATGATAAACTTATTTACCCGATTTTATGCTCCACTATATTTTTAGTCATAAAAGTATTCAAGTCAAATCCACTTATTTCCAGTTTATCCGGGGTTGCACTACCGGGGTTACATTATTTAAATTTTCCGCCGTTTTCTACTCTCAGCTTTCATTAGACAGACCCTATGCGTATTTTTTTTAAATGAGGCGCGTGTGAAAGTATTGGTTTGATATTCGCATCAATCATATATTCCTAAACGAAGCAACAGATACTCCGTTGGACTGAAAACGATCTTAATTGGTTGTACGTAAATGATGGTGCCTCATGATAGTCGTTGTCGATCGTGCCTGGTTCAGCTCTTTTAGTAGATGCAATCCAGACTGTATTCACCAAAACAATGATTGCAGCCAATATTTTATCTCTTCCACGCGAAACGTATCAACAAAGCGTTAGGGTAAATGCGCCAGTAAGCATCGGCCCGGCGGTTTCGCTGCGCGGCGGTAATGACATGAAAATGATAAATTGGTACTACTCAGCACAGTACTGGGAAACGGTGGTACTAGTTTAAAGAATTCTCTTTTAAGGAGCAAGCCATATAGTGTTTGAGAAAAAGCATAACTCCACTTTTCTTCCTATAAATCTTCTAGAAGGTAGCAAAAGGTTGCAATTTCAATTTGTAGTTTTAGGCGGTCAAACACAGGCATCACGAAAGCTCTTTCTCTCCCTTTCTCTCTCTTCAATTTCATCATAATGAGCAAAATAAAATGGTAGCATATACGCTCACCAATATCATGAATCTAAGTACACTTATGATTAATCTATACTTAAGCACATCTATTTAGCTCGTTCTGCATTGTTCTCCCATACTCCATAAATGCAATGTATACAAAAAGAATTGTAAACCTCATTTTTAAAAAAGAGTAACCGTGGAGTTTCTTGCCCTTCTTCTCCACAGGAATGACTTTCCGAACGGGTGGTAGAGTCTTAAGTAATAATAATTTTCTGTTTTTGACTATTCATAAGTGCCTTTTGGTCTACATGAATAAAAAACTTTTGATTTTGATTTTTTTTTGCTCCACAAATTATGCATGCATTCATAGCGAACCAACCGGAAAGAACCTGTTGGAACTCTGTACTCTCTGCCTACCCCGCAAGGGATCTGGCGTGAGGTTATAGATAGATAGATTCATAGCGAGTTACTCGCCGTGAAAAAGAAAGTTAAGTAGAATATATAAACTTAAAGAATCTTCAAACACTTTACTTTTTCCCATCCATTACTCTGGTTTGATAATTAAATAACTTCTAATAGAACCCTCACTTGGCTAAACATTTATTGGAACTCTAGAATTGGAATCAAATCGCTAGTTATAAGCTCGTTCACCCTGCTCATAACACGAATATGATACGGGCCAGCTACAGACAAAGTTCGGACTATTCCATCCAGTAATAACATTAAAATATTTGAACATCGCAGTCCGCTTAGCTCAAAGTTTGCAGGTTTTTTGCATAATAAAGCGAAAGGTGTTTAAAAAGTGTTGGAATTTAAATAGAGTCTGTTGAAAAATCTCTAAAATTCCTTCAAAAGAGTTCACACTCAAAATAAATATAATCATTTTTGTGATTTAGAATGAAATCAAATTAATGATGTATTGGTGATGCTAATGACTGGTTTCAATATTTCACTTATACCAATAGATAAATTTACCTAGAAAAATCGATATTTTCATATGAAATATGTCTTAATTCTTCTGATAATAAGCAAAGCTATCCTTGAATTCATGGCCTAATATTGAAACCGGCCATCATGGCAAATTATGTAACAATCATGTCAAGTTGATGAGTACCGAGCATTTTTTTTGTATAAAATCGAAGCCCTACATTCGGAATTATGCGTGTGTTGTGGGTGCATTAACAAGCATGATATTTCACATGCACAAATATCCAGGCCGAAACAAATATTTGTGGGTCATACAAAGATTTCTCACGTGCGGGAATCAAACTCGCGACTACTCAACCCAGTGGGCTGAGCGACTCAAGTTCCTAACCACTGGACAAAGCTGTCCATCCCAGCTTTATATTTGTGATGACAATGTTTGACTACTTCTCCTACAGCATAAGTTGATTTAAGGTTAAATACCATATATGAGGGGCAGCAAAATATCAACTTAAAAATCACTTGAAATGCATAATAAATTGTAGAATTTTTTTTTCCATATTTTAAGAGTCCCTTTAATCATTTTGTATTAAAAAGTACATATTATAACCTTGTTAATCTAGTTGCACATTGTGCAGCTGGCGATCGTAAGACCTCGAGTTTGAATCCTAGGTCGAACAAAGTATCATCGATAAATTATGGCCGGTATAACGCCAATAGGCTGGCCCCATATTACATTAGGACAACTATCCCGGCGAAATCTATCTATCTAAATCATCACGCCAGATCCCTTGCGGGGTAGGCAAAAAGTGCAGAGTTATAACTGGTTCTTTCCTTACATGCCTCTCTGGCTTCCTCCACTCTCATAGTTTGTCTCATATACGCTCGCCGGTTACGGAGACACGACTGATCCTTCAGATAAGACTTGGGCTATTTGCTCGTGGTAAGATAGTCTAGATCTTCCCCGGTACCTACATCCTTCCACTTTCGCATTGTATATCTGTAATACGAAATGTAAAAACAAAATAAATCTTGATTGACGATGATAAAGTAACATTTGTATCACAGAATATTTTTTCTCTATCATTACATCCAACGCAACTCGCACAAAACTAATTTAAATACCTAAAACAAATTACAACGTGACTTATAGTTACAACAGTGTTGCGACGTGAAAGGCTCAAATGGCTGTTTAATTACTAGGTTTCGTTTAGGCACTAATGAGTAAGTGTGCGACTACCAACTAGGTAATAAGCTAAGTTTTAGTTAGGTACCTATATAATGTAGTTTTTCATTTAGCGTTAGCTACCCCTACCTCCACCTGATGGAATGTGATGGCGGAGTCGAAGACGTTTATCGCTAACTCAGTAATAGCTTATTTACTCCGAATTTAAGTATCCCCAATTTATCTATATTATAGTTATTGATATCAAATATTATGCTCTGGAAACGGACATAGTTATACCACAGACGGCGGGAGCGAATTCCATACCTTAAAAGTGCGCATTATGAATGACAACGCATTGGCTCGAGCATAGTGGTTACACGCTCGCTCTCTTGTCCGGTGAAGCTGTAAATGCCCCGCGGCCAACAGCGTAGATCATTCACAAAAACACACACACACACACACACACACACACACACACACACACACACACACGCACGCACGCACGCACGCACGCACGCACGCACGCACTCACATATGACAAAGCAAAACGTTTTGTTAATAAATATGTTTTAGTAGTCAAAAACTGTTAAAGTATCATCTATATCTCTTTTGTTCACTGCCTAAGGTGTACATAAAATGTGGCAAAAATGTGACGATGGTTTTGGTTAGATCATAGGTAGCTCCACATCATAGGTAGTCGCGGGTTCGATGCCCGCACAGGGCAAATCTTTATAATACTCACGAAATGTTGTTTCAGTCTGTGTATTTAAATTTGTAAACCCACAATACAATAATTTCTAGCCACGTATAATTGTCACAATGTCTTTCGAAAACTTGTTAGGTTATATAATATAATAATATCAGCCTATACTGCCCACTGCTGGACAAAGGCCTTCTCTCACAAATCGAGCTGAGAGAGATTAGGTCATACTCCACCACGCGGACCCAGTGCGGATTGGTGGAGGCAGGTTTGTGGCCACCTGCTGTTGGAACTTATCAAGCCGCTTTTAAGGCTAATCACTTAACGACTACCACATTAAGTGATTGCCGGGACCAACGGCTTAGCGTGCCTTTCGAAGCACGGAGACGCTCGAATATGAAAATTCCACAAACGGTCACCCATCTCGGGCCGACCGAGTCGAACGCTGCTTAACTTTGGTAATCGGTAAGAACACCGCGGTCGCACAGCGCTACTAGCGCTGGTAGGTTAACTCCATAGCATTCAGCGGCTTCCTTAAAATGTTTTCCTTCAACAATCCACAGATGAGGCAAAACTGATTAAAATGAAAACTAAATTTCTCTCATAAAGGCTGTAACGGGCTATCCCAAGATGGGAAAAAGTTGCGGAACTACTTAAAAGCCGGCCATAAGCAATTAGGCAGTCTATGCTCGAGTTTCTTGGAGCAATTATCATGACTTCAAGTTTTCCATTTATTTTAATCAAAATGTGTGTAGTTGTTGTTTTAACTGTTTAGTACAACGTTTCTTGGATTAATAAAAGGTTTGATATAACATAAAGGAAGAAATAAAATTAAGTAATTATTAATTTGAGTTTTAAATTTATAAAAGTGATTCTCAATGAATTCTCATGATCATGTCCTTAAATTAGGAATCGATCTGGCATGGTAGAGATGTACAGCCACATTTCGCCTACGATTTTAGTAGTCTTAATGTAATAGGGAGCGAAACGGGACACAATTTCAAACTCACGACAGCCACGAAGAATTATTCCGTAGAAAAACCACAATAACACTTTAGACCTATAATTTGAAGCTAGGACCTTATGATTGCCAATCACGCCATACCCCATTATAACCCCAACCCCAACGAGACATCTTACATAAAGTCATCAAAACGTAAGCAAACGGCCAAGCGAGTTGTACGGCTGCATCGATTAAATTGAATGAGTAGAACTTTCTACATTGATATAATTTGTCATGAACAATGTCGCATCTCTAATGTCTCTATACTATTGCATAGAGATGAAGTACTCCTATCGGACTTAGACGTGGAACAACCAAAGTTTTCTACGATTTTGTAGATTAATGAAATTTGTCACAATGGTACTGTCTGAGAACTTAGTTGCCAAGGAAGATAGCGTCGCCTAGATAACAAGACAGGAAGTAAAATATTATTCGAAACTGAGAGACGTACACAAGGGTGTCCCCCAAGGAACAGTGTTAGGACCATTATTGTTTTTGATATATATTAACGACTTACCAAAATCTGTACGCCACTCAATGATTTTATTCGCTGACGATAGTAATGCTCTTGTACATCGCACTAGTAAAAATGACTACGAGAAAGATATAAATGATACTCTTATAGATGTTGTGAAATGGCTAAATAAAATCGGTCTAAAATTAATGTAACGAAAGCAAAAATAATGCAATTTTATCAAAGGACGCCGTCAACAAAGGTAAATGTAAGTTAGGATGGAATTAGTTTAGAAGAAGTTGATACAACTAAATTCTTAGGTGTCACTTTAGATAAAAAACTTACTTGGAGACCCCAGATAGATGAAATTTCCAGAAGACTAAGCCAATCATCCTATGCACTATACAAATTATCTAAAGTAGCAAATCGTGAAACGGTTCTAACAGCTTACCATAGTCTAGTAGCATCAGTCCTACGGTATGGTATCATTTTCTGGGGCTATTCGACGCATAAGTATTTGGTATTTAAAGCACAAAAGTAATCTAAAAATAACAGATAGCTGTGTTCCGTTATTCAAATCGTTAAAAATACTAACAGTACCATCATTATATATTTTAGAGGTTGTGATATTTGTCAAAAAAAAAACCGAAATAATTCACACAAATGTCGGAAATACGTAGAGGTCCATTATGAGCGCAATACCGAAGTGTTTTATGCAATAAAATATGTAAGACTGCGCTTGTAACAAAAAACGTTCTGGGAATATACCATAAAGTACCAAAATATATAAAAGATATGCAAATTGACAAATTTAGAAAAACACTGTTTTCAATATTGATTAAACAATGTTATTATTCAGTCGAGACATTTCTTAATGACAATTTTGTGAAAATTAATAGGACATAATTTATTATCATTTATAATTATAATTTAATATTCAATTTTATAATGTTATTTTATATTTATTTTATTGCATTGTATTTGATTTAATAATGTAAATCATGACCATTGAATTTGTACGCCTTTGGCAAAACATGGTGAAACTTATTTATAATTTATTATCAACTTTTTACTACCCATGTTTAACAAATAAAGGATTCTAAGTCGGATTCTGATTCTGAACGCGACGTCCACTTGGATCCATTGTATGGCTACATTGATGAATTCTTACGCAATTTTCCTCCTCTTGAAACAATTTCTCTCTCTTGATTCTAATGATTCTCTCTCCATTAATATATTCTAATAGTTCCAATCTAGCCATGTCGCTTATTGTGATCTTATTTGCTTCCTTCTCCATATAAACGGCAATATGCCAAACTTTTTACTTTTCATGCCCACACCTGAGCTGAGCTATATGTAAATCAAGGCACAACGCATTTTAACGAAACCCCGCGAACAATTCCCACAGCTCAGTACCATAAAGACACGAGTTCCTACAACAAAGAACACAAACGCAGAATTACTTTATTTACCCCAAATATCAGAAAGTAATCACGTAAAATGCTAGCCTAAAAGTTACAAGGGAAGGAATAAAGCGGGTCGTTTTCATAAGATTGTACCCTGTTGTAGCTGAGGGGAACGGACTCGAGAGACGCGAGGGGCTCATGAATGTATGCATTATGCTCCGGAGCAAAGGGACCAGAAGACCAGTTTTTTAGAATTTAATTATCTTCCTTCGGAAAGGGTCACATTTGATTTTATTGTCTCGAGATAATGTATGTTAGTCGTTTATGGATCCATTTGAGGTACAAAACCTAGAGGTTCCTACTAGAAAAAGTGTAATAGAGTTTAAGGATCATACATACTGTATATAGATTAATTTGCCTTATATCGTTCTAATATGAATGCTAATCGATGATCATCAGGAGAATAGCCAGGTTAATCGAGCATAATATTAACAAAAAAAATAGGTAGGTACGTCGTAAATAATACATGTTTTAACATAACAGACAAGAAGGGCAAAGAAACCTCACAAGATGTAGAACCCCATTTTTTTAAAGAAAAACCATAAAATTGGCACCTCGTTTTACGTGCTGCGGCAACCAAATCATTACCATCACGGTAACCACCTACAGATTCACTCGTAAAACCTGAATTTTTCCCGTTTTATTGCCTCGTATACGGACCCGAGCCGGGAACTTATCGAGAAAACGCGCCGGAATACAACTTTTTAGATACATAAAAAAAACCGTTACAAAAACATCTCCAAACGTTTAAAAATGTACTAAATCATTTTTTTTCTCGTCGAAACGAGGTTACCTGTCTAACTTTTCAATACCTCCATACGGGTTACCTCCATAATACGGCATGTCATCTCCTAGCGATGGGGATTCACACACAACACCTCAGCTCTCACCATCACGCCAATCGATCCCCACGGGGGTAAACAAACGCGGGGGCGCGGCGGACGCCTGTTGCGTCAAGTCACGAGGCCACTCACCGGGCAGCAAAGCCAGCAGCGCCAAGGCCGCTAAGATATGGGCCATAACGGCGACGCGCGGGCATACCACACCCGCGCACGCTGCGCTAGCACGCCGGCGCGCTCATGCGGCCTCAACACTCGTACGGCCGGCCTCAGCGGCGCCCAGCGCGGCACTGGGCGCGCCGCCCCCGGGGCCCCGCGCGCGCCGCCGCTCCCGCGCCCCGTGCCACCCCCGCCCGGCGCTGCGCAGCGGGACAGGTGCGCGCGGCACCCGACCTGGCCCCCATGAAAAAGCCTCCATTATCATCTCGAATAATCACTCGATAGTGACGATGTGGACTGACGCGTCGATTGCTAGGTACCGCACATACCGGGGAAAACTAGGGCAGGGCTGCGAAGGTCGGTGCAGCCCGCCTATATGCGCCCTCGAACGCGAGGCGCCCCTAGCGCCTGTGAAATATTTAACGATAACGGGTTGCGCCCACGAGATAGACCTATTCATTAACAATTTGGCAAATGTTAAAGTTTAATAGATACGTAAGAAGTGGATTTATAAGAGAATGAAATACGATACACTAGTAATGTGGATATCAATAGAGTACATTATATAGTAAAATTTATGATTTTGTATGAGATTAACAATAAGAATGGTAGAAGCAAATCTATAAGGATAGAATTTATTGGCTATATTCTTTCTACCTAAAGCTGTCATCAGTTTCAACTTCCCCTTCCCCTTCGTCCTAGTATGGAAAGCGTCTCGATAGGATTTTGGAAATCTACCTGGGGTTAGTTATCTTTTAGTATAAACTTCCAATGCACGGGCCAAAGTCGCACTTGCCGGTTTTTTAAATGCATAAAATCTGTTACGGGCAAAAAAACACAGATTGTACCTGGTGTAAGTGTAAAAAAATGGATGGAACTTAGTGCTCTCTGCCTAACTCATAAGGAATTTGGTGTGCTGATATAAATATACTGCGAAATTATTCAAATACCTACTTAGTTACTCTAAAGATTACCTGGAATCGTGTCGATTTCACCATCTTATGACACTCGAAGATCGGCGAACTCTTGCTGATATGGCTTTTTTACACGGCATATGTAATGGCTACATAGATTGTCCTGAATTGGCACACAGAATATTAAGTTTTAGTGTACCAAAGACGCGGACAAGGCACACAAATCTATTTGCAGTACCACATGCAAGTACAAATTATGCTCAGAACTCACTTGTCAGCAGGTTGCAAAGGTTTTATAATAAAAGATTTAGTTGCACGGATATCTTCCATAATAGTAAACAAACCTTCAGGACTGCAGTATGTAATATTTTGAATAAGAGGTTTTAAAAATATGGCATGATATAATATAGCATACACTAACGCACGAACATTTCTACACTCAACTTACACATACACTTCCACACACATATCTACACATACATAGAAAAACACTGTCTAACAATATCCTTTTCCTTTTTTTTTGTTACATTACGTTTAATATTTAAACTACAAGCATGTAATGATTAGTCGCACAAAAATATGTTAGTACACAAAATGTAAATCCGTTATTGGCTGTATGTAGAATATCTAAGTTATTCACATAAATTTTAAGGGCTGTGGATTTTGTTCAATACATAAAATAAAATAAAAATAAAAACTAGTGTGTAGTGTAAAAGATAGGCTACTTAATCATCATAACTATCTACATAATCGCAGAGAATAAAACCGAAATAAAAGTCTCCAATGCTGTCTCTGTCATACCAAATGAGCATTTGCAAATGAATGTCGAAAGAACATCGCAAAAAGCACAGTATAGTGAAGAATCTGTCACTGTCCACTTCAGTTAATTTCCTTAAGGAAAGGAAGTTGTTAACAACTGAGAGTCGTTATATACACAATCTATCATATAGATAGATGTTTTGGCATTCACAATGTTAACGGACGTGCTGGCAAACGTCACAAACATTAGCCTGCCAATTTAAAGTCAAAAATTCTTTATTTGGATAAGAAAGCACTTACAAACGTAAAAAGATATTACATTTATTACATCTACCACTGGATCGAAACGAGGCCTCACAGAGAGCGAGCGAGAAGCACAGCGGCCTTTCATTTTTTTTCTTCAAAATATGTATAAGAGTTGTTGGATGAGGAGCTGCTCAAACCCAAACCAGTTTTATCGCCGGGACAATTCGAAATTTTATAATATCCCTTATTACATCTACTATTGATGGCGTTTTTGAACTTACTAATAGGCATGTTTCGGATATCTATGAGTAATTTGTTGTAGAAGCGTATACATTGCCCTATGAAAGAGTCCTTTTCTTCCCATTTTCTGTGGCCCAAGTAAATTTGCCATCCATGATTCTTCATTGCCCATTGGTTGTGCATTAATAACCATGATAGCGCTTATGATGTTTGCACACTCATAAAGTTCCTATAATTATTGACTATGTATGGTGTAAGATCATTTTATGATACCATTAACTTCAATGTTCTCTACATTTAAAAAAAAATAACAACACAGATATACCTACAATGTGAAAGTGGCAGGATTAAGCTCCGAAGAAGACTATCTTACCATAATGTTATAAACCGCGTCTTATGCGGTGTATAAAGTCTTCGAAAGCAGCAAAAATCTATCAGTTATTGCATATTAACATCCCAGTAATTACATTGGACCCAGCTACAAGATACTGTTGTATAGATACATCTTAAAAGTGACATTGTCTATTGGAATAATCCAATAGACAATGTCACTTTTAAGATGTATCTATACAGTAAGAAACAGAAGCAGTGGTTATTACATATTAACATCCCAGTAATCATACTGGATCCAGCAACAAGAGATTGTTATTCCAATAGACCAGAAAAAAATAGTAGCATTAAGTAACAGTAAACGTATTATAAACCTCCCTAAAATCTAAACAACCATCCTGTGTTTACACGGCATGCCTTGAATTTCCAGGAAACACATTCTCGTGGAGCGTGGCACCTGCTTATTATTCCGGCAAGAGAACGTTCATCTCTCATCGCGGCCTCACTTATAAATATGAGTCGTATCGACGGGGGAAATTGATAAAAATCGACTTTTTGCGAGCATTCATCGGGATTAACCTTTGGAGCGCACCCCTCGTAATTTTAAGACAAAAGATTTTTTTCTGTATTCAAACATTCGCATAAAAGACCTTGTGTGGTTGGTAGTATAATTATTATGAGTTTACACAGCGGACTTTTATTTTTCTTATGTTTAAAATAAGCTTTCTATCTGTATCATCACGCCAGGTCCCTTGCGGAGTGCGTAGAGAATACAGAGATGCAACAGGTTTAAAATAATAATTATAAACACTGTCACGGCTTTATTCCCTAGATTACAGTACAGTGGTTGGTGTCCTTTACAATGTCTATATTTTGTAAATGAGATGACTGTGTAGACACTGATTGATACCATGAGTACTACTACATCTATTTTACTCATTCTACATTGTAATACATTCCCCATAAATGCAATGTGTATAAAAAGAATTGAATTGTAAAACTCTCATTTTCAAAAGAATAACCGTGGAGTTAGGCCCATCACACTGCTGAGCCATGTTTATAAGTTGTTTTCGAGAGTCATTACGAATCGTCTCGAACGAAGGCTTGATGACTTCCAGCCTCCCGAACAAGCCGGTTTCCGGAAAGGTTTTAGTACCATAGACCACATACATACGCTGCGGCAGGTTATACAGAAGACTGAGGAGTATAATCGGCCACTATGCTTGGCGTTTGTGGACTATGAGAAAGCCTTTGATTCGATCGAGACTTGGGCGGTTCTTAGATCTCTCCAGCGATGCCGCATTGACTATAGGTACATCGAAGTGTTGAAGTGCTTGTATAATAACGCCACCATGTCAGTCCGAGTACAGGGGCAGTGCACGAAGGTGATCCCCATAAAAAGAGGAGTAAGACAGGGAGACGTCATTTCTCCGAAACTGTTTACGGCCACCTTAGAGGACGCCTTCAAGCTCTTGGAATGGCAAGGACTTGGCATCAACATCAATGGCGAATACATCACTCACCTTCGATTTGCCGACGACATTGTGGTAATGGCGGAGTCGCTGGAAGATCTATGACGAATGCTCGGTGACCTCAATAGAGTATCTCAACAAGTGGGTCTTAAAATGAATATGGACAAAACAAAAATAATGTTTAATGTCCATGTCGTACCCACCGCACTCACCGTTGGGAACTCTACTCTTGAAGTTGTCGACGAATACATTTACCTGGGACATGCAGTCCGGTTAGGTAGGTCCAACTTTGAGAGAGAGGTCAATCGACGAATCCAACTCGGCTGGGCAGCGTTCGGGAAACTGCGCAACATCTTCTCATCCAAAATACCTCAGTGCCTAAAGACTAAAGTTTTTAGTCAATGGGTGTTACCAGTGATGACATATGGATCAGAGACGTGATCTCTTACAATAGGTCTCATAAAAAAGCTCAAAGTTGCTCAGCGAGCTATGGAAAGAGCTATGCTCGGCGTTTCTCTATGTGATCGAATCAGGAATGAGGAGATTCGTAGAAGAACCAAGGTCACCGACATAGCCCTCAGGATTAGCATGCTGAAGTGGCAATGGGCTGGCCACATAGCGCGAAGATCGGACGGGCGTTGGGGCAGAAAGATTCTAGAGTGGAGACCACGAATTGGCAAGCGCAGCGTAGGACGACCGCCTGCCAGATGGACCAACGATCTTGTGAAAATCGCAGGAAATCGTTGGATGCAGGTGGCATCGGACCGGTTACGCTGGAAAGCGATTGGGGAGGCCTATGTTCAGCAGTGGACAAGTATAGGCTGAAATGATGATGATGAACCGTGGAGTTTCTGGTCCTTCCTCTCCACGGGAATGACATTCCAAACGGGTATAGTCTTAAGCAATCACTAACTTATTCTTTACTCTTTAGAAATAACATCATTAGTCTTATATCTCGATCTTAAGACATCACGCTGGAGTTAGGTCTTAACTATTTAATTGTAACATAAATATGATAAAAAAATGAAAAAAGTAATACTGAGTTCTCAGATTTACGCGAATATTACACATGAAATAAAACTACTTTTTCGGATTTTATCGCGGTTTATTTTGATTTTTAAGTTCCCGACGTTTTGAGTGCTTTGCAGCACCCATGGTCACGGGAAGGACTGAGGTGTTAGACGTCCAAAAGGCATAGTTGTTCCGGGGTACCCTCAAACTTCTTAATTATTTTGTTTTTGTTGGTCCGATCTACGCAGAATGAGCTCACGGTGTCTTGAGGTCTTGCAGTGTTATGCTTGGTTTTGGATTTGATCACCTCCTCGGGTGACAAGAGGGCTGGCTCATTCCTCGCTCAAAAGATTGGTCTGTCTATTCAGCGAGGAAACGCAGCCAGCATTCTTGCCACCATTCCACGCGGATGCGGTCTTTTTGATTAAGGTCTTTTTTTTCTTTGTCTTATTTTATATTTTAGTTTATATATATATATAGCCAGTTTGTCTCTTATTTTGCCTAGCGGCAAAGGCTGTTCTAACTGTTTTTTGTCTTTTATCCTGGTAACTAACTTATAGGGGTAGTATGTTATAAACTTGTAAAGTCTAAGTATAGAGTTTAAAATATATAGTTTCCTGACTGTTAGAAGGTCACCGTAGACATACAGTTCATTAGTAGAATATCTGTACGGCAAAAAGTACATAACTTTAAGAAGAGACCTTTGACTTCTCTCAATATCCTAAAATGTTGTTTTTGTTGCCTCACCCCATATGGGGATACAGTAACCTAATATAGATTGAGCAAGTGCATAATAAATTTTATTTATGAGTTCCTTACGGATGACATGTCTTAGCTTTTTGAAGATCCACATTAGTTTCCTTATTCTAGTCATGACCATTGCAATGTCTGGATGCCATAATAAGCGTTGGTCAACTATGACTCCCAAATATCCAGATGAGGTAAATTTATTGACACAAGGGCAGGAACATGTTGTATTTGAGGGCTTTCCACAATTGTGTATGGTAATTTCAAAGTCATTGCTAGGTTGTGTTCTTTCAATATTGAAACTTATGTAATTAGTTTTTGTAATATTTAGGGTCAGGATATTAGTGTTTAGCCATTTAGCAATTATAGAAAGCCCCTTTTCTGCAGTGCTTTGTACTTTTGTCCATGAGTCCTGTAAATACAACAGCAATGTCATCTGCGTAGGAAAATATCCTTGCATTAGGTATTTTCAAATTAAATACATAGATCATTTATGTACAGTAAGAACAACGTTGGACCCAGTACCCTTCCCTGAGGAGTTCCGTAGGTACTGTTTGCAGTATCACCGAGGTAGTTACCTAACTTAACTTTTTGTATACGATTGTGTAAGTAATCAGTTAATAATGAAAGAGGGGTACCTCTAAACCCTTTTTTTTTCAAGCCTGTGTATCAGAATCGGTACAGAGACAGTTTCAAATGCCTTTTTAGGTCTAAAAACACTGCTACACATTTTTACCCTTTATCAACGTGTTATACTATACAGGAAGTCAGTGCTGTAACCGCATCTTCAGTTGACAGTCCCTGTCGAAATCCGTATTGTGACGGTGTAAGAATATTAAATATGTTTATATAATTAACTCACCTGATATTAATATTTTTTTCTAATTTTTTTGAAATAGAAGTCAAGACTGAATTGGAACGGTAATTACTGACATCATCTCAAAATATCATTAACTTAAAAAGCTTTCATTTTGGAGAGCAAACACATTGAATGAACAAAGGGCGATTGGCCCAGCGGCCTATGTAATAAAATTCACGTTGAAAGGGACAACCGAGAGAGATTTATACACATTTCGGAGATTTATGGACACTCAGACCAGTGGTTTGCGGCTAAAGGCTTATATACCTATCTACATATGAATGTTGTACTCGAGTAATGGAGATTATATTTGTGTTTTCTTGAAAAACTTTGTCTATACACCACAAGAGTTATTCCTGTATTAAGGTTGTGTTTATTGTCCTGAATTTTACGTACAGAAACACCTGGCAGAGACAAGAGTTTATTTTTATGTGTGTATAAATTATGGCCCCTTGCTCTAGGGCGCCTCAAGGAGAAGCAGCCTCGGTTTGGACGGCATATACTATGTGTCTCACCATGGTGTTCTGCACCGGCTGACGACCTTTCTTCGACCTCGTTGGGAGGTCAATGTCTGATCCTACATACGATATCTGTATCCGACAAGAGGGAGGTAAGGGTATCGAGATCTCGAACAAGTGTTGATGCTCACACAAAGCGTCATAAGCTGCCGCTATTTGAATAAAAGACAGCTGCCTTCCCCGTATCTCACTAATTTTTTTAATAGGTCTTCATATGCAATAATTGTAAAAAAAATATCTTTAGGTTAAATTATCTGCAAACAAAACTTACTAAAATTGCTACGAACTCATGTCATAGCTTTTGCTACGCGCCGTAGCTCGTGTAGTCTACGCCCTACGTCGTGCAGTAGCTACGCCGTAGTCGTGTGTGTGAATGATGTACGCTGTTGGCCGCGAGGCCTTTACAGCTTCACCGGACTTAAAGGCGAGCGTGCAACCACTACGCTCTAGCCAGCCAGAAGGGCAAGAGGCGACATACTCGAGGGCGCCTCGAAGAGGCGCCCTCGGTTGGGACAGTCGCTGTAGGGGGACGGGTGCACAACGTCTGCGTTGATGGCGCCTGGGAGCCAATTTTATTAACAAAATAACACCAAACCGAAACTTTACCGCTGGCAGCCAACATTGATCATCTCTTTGTGTACTCTAAAAGAAGCAAATAAATATATATTTTGTGTATTCTACTTGAAAAAGAAAACGGCCAAACGACAGTATTTGGCAATGATAAAGATTCGGTTTTGCATTATACTTTATATAATACATGACGTATCCTATTATTTGAAGATCATATGTAATAGATGTAAACAGATCAAAATTAATTGAATGTCAAGCAGTAATTTTCAATTTGGTAACCTTTTAATCTTGTCTATAGACATACTGTATGCCTTTAATAATTGCTTGAAATGACAGATAGTCGATGTAAGTTGGCGGATGGCACTGCGTTTTTATTCTATTGGCAACGGGGTGAGAGCGGTCGGACGTATCGCGGAGCAGCTAACCTGCACTCCATGTGAAAATATTACTCTCCAAGTATTGTGCGTATCCTCGGATATCAATGAAGATGTACTGGACGAGACCTTAGTATTATTTCAAGATTACTTCCATGGTTGGCTACCATACAGCTGACCATCAAAACGATTATAAATCCGCCTTTTACGGTTACTCAAAGACCGCCACAACTACTGGCTTTATGCTATACACATCCTTTTACCCGCCTACCTTTTTCCTTACCTTTTTTCATAGAATATTAATGATACAATTATGTATTAAAAATGAGAATCTGTAACATTTGTGTCTAAAACAGCGTTTTCTAATCTCACCGAAGATCAGACTTTCATCCGAAATAACATTCAACTACGTTTTCCAACAAAATTTCGTTCAATATAAAAACAAAACTTTTAATCCCATGCATTTTAATCGGCAGGAATTAGCATTCTCTCCGTAGCCATTCGCGCTAAGTGTGGACGGCGGAAATAACATTAGCGCAACACAGTTCGTAAATAAAAACACATACATGTAAATGCGAATTTACGAGTAGATAGTACTACAACAGATTTTAACCGCGTTGAAGGTTAAATGTATACATATTTTCTCTGTCTATCGGTTAACTAATGACAAAAACAGCATATTCAATTGTTCCTTCATTTGGCCCGTGTATAACATTGACAGGAGGGCGTTGGTGTAAAACAAGGGTTATCATTTAATAAAATTTTCCTACTTTCAAGGAAATATTTCAAAAGGTCTGCACGGTTACTTATCAAAAAGAGAACTTGAGTAAATTTGCAAACGGGATCTCTGGGACTGTCATGAAGTGACATTTCACTATATGACAGCCTTAGTTCCGATTTTAGACGCTGGCCAAAAGATCCTTGTATGACTATACTTGTGGGCCTAAGTATTATTATACAATATAAGATTCCATTAGTTCTTGAGTGAAGATCGCGGCTCGGAAAATGAAGGGTAGGAAACCCTGCAGCTAGGTTGAGCGACACTATACGAACGATACCAGTGGTTGGAAAAGAAGCTCCCAAAACAGGGCTCAGCTTCGTACTCTTAAAGACGTCTAGGTATATCCAGCGGTGAACTGGAACAATTTGGCGATAAGATGCCCCATAAGCATTTACTCTTGCGGGGTAGTACAGAAAAGAACAGAATTTATAGAATAACTACAGGTTCATTATAGTGAGTTCATGTTCAAAAACCTCTTCGTTATCAAATACAGACGTCTATCTATCTATATTATCACGCCAGATCCCTTACAGGGTAAGAAGAGAGTGCAGAGTTCCAACAAGTAATACAGACGTTACTATAATAAACTTATTATTTATTACTCATTACTATAAAGACAACCACATATGGGCAAAAAACTCTTGGAAAATTACAAACTTCATTTGTATCATATTTTTATACTTCAATTATTTTTCCATATTCACTTTAATGGCGAGTCCTTCAAGTCATCGCAAGAAGGATTCCCCCGTGAAACAAATATCAGAAATTATCTGTCGGTAATATACTATAGTCTAAAAACCGATGGATTTATAATTGCATCAAAAACGATCATGAAAATTCACAAAACGGAAACGATTGTTTTTATTTCTACAAGGTATTCTTGGCGATCACCAAGTTACAGCAGTACAGCAACAAAGTCACGACTACATATCACTTCTATCTAGATCCCTTGCAGGGCAGTTTTAACAAGCTCTTTCCTTAAGAGCCTACCACGATCGACCAGCAGAGTGACGCTTACTTACTTTACAAAAGAATAATAAGGGAAGAATATAGGGACGGACGATTTACGGCAGTGGTTAAGAGCTTAAGCCGCCCCGCCCACTGTGTCTAATAGTCGCGGGTTCGATTCTCGCACGGGAGAAATCTTTGTGTGATCCATAATTATGTGTTCCGGTAGGGGTATTTGGGTATGTGAATTTTCATGTTTGTAAACGCACCCACGATACAAGAATAAATCCTAATCCTAGAAATCCTACGTTTTTAAAAAATAAATAAATAAAATATATTGAGCGCGCGCTCGGATATAAACAACGTATATGCAAAAACAAATTTTATCATTTGCTAATAAAACTACACTATGAAATAAAAAACCGCCGCTCAAGAACTTTGCTACCGTTATTTGCCATGTTCCTAAGCAAATTCTATTGATTAGTTCTTAAGAATTTCGCGTTGGTATTAGAAAATGTTGATGCCAAATCCTCGCCATTCCAAGAGTTTGAAGGCGTCCTCTATGGTGGTCGTAAACAGTTTCGGAGAAATGACGTCTCCCTGTCTTACTCCTCTTTTTATGGAGATCGCCTTCGTGCACTGCCCTTGTACTCGGACTGACATGGTGGCGTTATTATACAAGCACTTCAACACTTCGATGTACCGATAGTCAATGCGGTATCGCTGGAGAGATCTAAGAACCGCCCAAGTCTCGATCGAATCGAAGGCTTTCTCATAGTCCACAAACGCCAAGCATAGTGGCCGATTATACTCCTCGGTCTTCTGTATAATCTGCCGCAGCGTATGTAAGTGGTCTATGGTACTAAAGCCTTTCCGGAAACCGGCTTGTTCGGGAGGCTGGAAATCATCAAGCCTGCGTTCGAGACGATTCGTGATGACTCTCGAAAACAACTTGTAAACATGGCTCAGCAGTGTGATGGGCCTATAGTTCTTTAATAAAGTGTTATCACCTTTCTTGAAAAAGAGTACCACCACACCCCTGTTCCATGCTTCCGGCGTTTTTCCTTCGAGCAAGATGGAATTAAACAGCCTCTGAAGGACTTTAAGTACCAGCGATCCGCCCGCTTTCAGAAGCTCTGCGGTAATTCCGTCTTCACCCGGCGCTTTGTTGTTTTTAAGTTGTTTGAGAGCCATCCTAATCTCGTACAGGCTGATGTCCGGGATATCTTCAGAGTAGTGTCGGGTTAGCTTGGCTCTTGGGTCTTTTACCAAGTCAACAACAGGTTCAACTACTGAGGTATACAACTGCCCATAGAACCTCTCTATCTCCCTGAGCACCTCTGACCTATTCGACGTTACGTTTCCGTCCTCCGTCTTCAGCTTCGTCAACTGGCTTTGCCCAATAGACGCGTCTCTTGCGAACACTTTGGAGCCCTTGTTCTGCTCTATGGTCTCCTCAATACGTCTTGTATTGAAGGACCGTAAATCGTGTCGCAAGGACTTCAATATCTGTCCATTGAGCTGCCTATAGGACTTAGCATCATCGGAGGTTTGGAGTGTCATGGTACGTCGCTCAGCCATAAGGTTTCGGGTGTAGTCAGATAGCTTTCGAGGCCTATTTTTACGGTGGGGCTTAAAATGCTTAGACCCGACCGTATGGACAGTCTCTACCAACCTATTGTTGATTTCGTCCACTGACGCGCTGCTGTCTAGCAATTCGAAGCGGTTTGACAATTCGAGTTGTAAGTTCTCGGGGTTTTGGATATGTGCATAAGAAGGTCGGAGCGTAGACTTCATCAGACGCGATCTTTCCATTTTGACATTAATATTTAATGTGCCTCTGACCATTCGGTGATCACTGCCGGTTTTTACCCTGTGAATCACGGAGACATCATTAAATATTTGTCACTTGGTGCTCATGATGAAGTCTATCTCATTTTTTGTGGAACCATCAGGGCTCATCCAAGTCCATTTCCTATGAGACGGCTTCTGGAAGAAAGAGTTCATCATAAAGAGTCCCTCCTTCTCCAGATATTCGGCCAGCCTCTGACCCCTGGGGTTGCGCTGCCCATATCCAAATTGCCCCACTCTCAACTTATCATCGCCCCGTTTGCCCAGTCGCGCATTGAAGTCACCCATAACTACTGTAAAGTGTGCTTTGGAAGTATGTATGGCTCTACTAATGTCCTCATACATAACTTCGACGTCATCATCTGAGTATGCCGAGGTCGGTGCGTAGACCTGTATGACCTTCAGCGAATATCTTTTGGATATTCTGAGTATCAGGTACGCTACCCTGCTCGACACACTAGTGATGGACACAACGTTGTTTATGAGTGACTTGTGGACGATAAATCCGACACCACCTTGGGACTGCTGTTCGCCCTCCCGGTAGTAAAACAAGTTGCCGGATTTTAAGGTTATCGTGTCCTCGCCCTCTCTTCGGACCTCCGATAAACCAACAATACTCCACCGCAACTTGTTTAACTCTTCTTCCAGCTCAACTAGCTTCTCATCTGTCCTCAATGTGCGTGCGTTGTATGTCACCAGGGCCAATTTGCGTTGTTGGTGGTAGCCGAATCTCTGCCGGAGATTCTTAGCACCCCTTGTCCTGTCGTTACCATGGCTGCTACCGTGGCCAGGACGAACAGGACCGCCGGGGACTAGGGGCCTGGTTTTCTTGCTTTCTTCCATAATATTGGTTGGGGGTGTTTGCCATACTCGCCACGCTTGGCAGGCGGGTTGGCGAGCGCAGTTTTTGGTTGTAGAAGTGTTAAGGGAACGCTGCTGCCCATTCCCTAGTTTTCCCTTAGTCGCCTTGTACGACACCCAATGGAATGAGATGGGTTGGTCCTATTCTAAGCCGGGAACCACGCGGCTCAACATCAATGGCGAATACATCACTCACCTTCGATTTGCCGACGACATTGTGGTCATGGCGGAGTCGCTGGATGATCTAGGACAAATGCTCGGCGACCTCAACAGAGTATCTCAACAAGTGGGTCTTAAAATGAACATGGACAAAACGAAAATAATGTAACGTCCATGTCGTACCCACCGCACTCACCGTTGGGAACTCTACTCTTGAAGTTGTCGACGAATACATTTACCTGGGACAGGTAGTCCGGTTAGGTAGGTCCAACTTTGAGAGAGAGGTCAATCGACGAATCCAACTCGGCTGGGCAGCGTTCGGGAAACTGCGCAACATCTTCACATCCAAAATACCTCAGTGCCTAATGACTAAAGTTTTTAGTCAATGTGTGTTACCAGTGATGATATATGGATCAGAGACGTGGTCTCTTACTATAGGTCTCATAAAAAAGCTCAGAGTTGCTCAGCGAGCTATGGAGAGAGCTATGCTCGGCGTTTCTCTACGTGATCGAATCAGGAATGAGGAGATTCGTAGAAGAACCAAGGTCACCGACATAGCCCTTAAGATTGCTGAAGCTGAAGTGGAAATGGGCGGGCCACATAGCGCGAAGATCGGACGGGCGTTGGGGCAGAAAGATTCTAGAGTGGAGACCACGTATTGGCAAGCGCAGCGTGGGACGACCACCTGCCACATGGACCGACGATCTTGTGAAAATCGCAGGAAGTCGTTGGATGCAGGTGGCATCGGACCGGTTACGCTGGAAAGCGATTGGGGAGGCCTATGTTCAGCAGTGGACAAGTATAGGCTGAGATGATGATGATGATGATGATTAGAAAATGTAAAGCAATGGAGATGACTTTAGATTTTTTTTTCTATCCTGTATTCCTTTTACCAGATAAAATATACAGTCAACAATCATATTTCGAAATATTAAGTTTCCGATCCATATACTTTTTGAAGGGCATGGAGTACAAAAACACGTTTTTTTCGCTGTAGCCGCTTAAGTTTCCGCCACGCTCAAATTATTATTATAATCTGCCTGAAACGTGTGCTGTGGCTAAATATAATACGCTTTACAAATCGTCAAAAGGACCACTGGGATGCGTCCCCGTTTGAATGTTAGAAATCAAATCAAACCCGACCAACTTTCGGGTAAAGGCGACGTGCGACATCTACAATTATAAAACCTACGGAAAATCCCTGAAACTTTTACAATGGATATTAATTATTCGTCCTCATTTTAATTTATGAATAATGTATGAATACTTTTAATGGTAATTTCATGTACTTAGTTAATACTGTTATTATGTTGCCTATATACTAACACAAATTATACGTAAGTTACTGACTTCTTCTTTTGACAATATACCTATAACTAGCGTATTTTGCTATCGTATCCACGGAATAAAGAAATACCTTCGTATATTTAAATAATTTTATCTCAGATTGAAAAAATAGGTTTTGACGCTTATATGAGTAAATTATAAAAATATAAGTTTTATTTTATGGATAGATCTATATATATTTTAAGTGAGCTTACTATGTAGAAAAGAAACTATTATTATATAAAAGATCTTTAATTCTAATCAATAAGCATTTAGTTGGAACTGCATTCGACTTTACACACTACGTAACTAACACTATAAATCCCTAAACTACATTCTCCAAAAATTTTACGGAAACAAAAGAAAATGTTATCTTACAGTTTTTATATAAATATAGTCATTCTGAATGGGTAAAAAGCTTAACTTTAATTCGCGAAGACGGTTTCCGCGCAAACATTCGCATTTGCATACAAAATTCGAAGTTAAACTTTCGAGAAGAAAAGAACGCATCGCCGGAATAGGCGAGCCGATCCCCGGAATATATGGCCATCTTATAAACGGATAAATACGTTTTAACCAGGATAAAAATCTGTTGTAAGAGTATTTTAAAAAACCGAATAGGTGGTTTGATGGTGAATTGTAAGATTTATATTGAAATGTGGTATACGCATTTTAAAATTACGAGCGTGATAGCATTGAGTGGTGCCGGAATACACTTAAAAATGCTGGAATATAATATATGTCGTATCCTTTTATTTGATGATCACAATTAATAGAATATTTTGATCAATCAAATATTCTGGTCAACTGGAGGCTGTACAGAGAAAATATCTTAAATCTGTCCACTAAAGATGTGCACATACTCACTCTTCATATGATACTCTGCTAGAAAAATATTCAATGACACCCTTGAATTTAAGGAGGCTGTATCTTGACCAAATCTCCCTGTATAAAATCTGTCACAACTACCTCGATTGTAACCAGCTAATGAATCAAATATACATTCGTATTCCCAGTAGTTCCCAACGTATTCGCAATAACTATGATCGTGAATGCGCACCCCTACGTCGGTTAATATATTCTTACAACGATAATTTTACAGACCTTGACTTATTTTCATTAACACTAATGCGATTCAAAAAAGGCTTACTTGATAATTTAGCAACTATCAAAGTTGTACTCTCTAAGAATAGTTTTATGCTCCTCATTATTTATTTATTTTTTTGTTTCTTTTACTGTGTGCTTTGTTTCTCTTTTAATTTAATTTCTGATGGTGATTGAGTGTCAGCTTAAAATTGTGTATTTAGTGTTAAATTGAATATGTTTACTCTGTACCATAATATTCAATGTATGGATTACGGTGTTGGTTGCATAATTATTATATTGGTTTGCAGTCTGATGTTTAGTTTAAGCTGTATTATGCTATTGTTTGTTTTCACTAAGAAATAAAAATAGAAATAAACTAAATCAAGCAATTATTTTCACTTTAGTAACCTTTTAATCTTGTCATTAGATATACTCTATGCCGTTAAAAGCAGGTAACCTTACTGCATTCTATGTGGCAACAAAAAATCTCTAACTCGGATATTTTGCTACCAAAGTTTGGATATCAAGGAAGATCAATGTACCGGACAAGACTCTAGTGTTATTTTAAGATTTTCTTCATGTTCGGCCACTATGCAGACGACTATAAAAACGAAAATTTCACTGTTACCGGCATTGAAACGGCCATCCCGAAAACCTAGTCGTCGATATTTATAACAATTAACCAATGGAGATTAGAAATAAAGATTGCAATGTATCATTTAAGAAATGTCTATTTGAATTTTTAGTAGAAAGGTGTTACTACTGCATCACAGAGTTCCTTACTGACAAACAGAGATATAACCAGGGTCCGATTTATTAAACTTGACCAATCATATCTTTTCTTAATTAATAATGACTGTATTTTGACTAATCTATATGACATACTGTATAATTGCATGTCTATTAGCATTGTATACTGACTTTTGAGAATTGCTTTATTTTATCTATCTATCTATTTGGCTGGTGGAAGTTGACAAAGTATATAATATACTTACTACACGGTTCTCTCGGAATAGTTAGTCTCCCTGTTAGTTCTTCATATTAAAATGGCTAAACGTATTTATTATTAAAACTTGATATGAAGGTGTCTTACATAGTAAAATAAAACAGAACACTTTTTATCTCGAAAAACACTTCTGTGGAATATCTATTATTCTATCTATCTATCTATCTATCTATATCATCACGCCAGATCCCTTGCGGGGTAGGCAGAGAGTACAGAGTTCCAACAGGTTCTTTCCTTACATACCTCTCTGGCTTCCTCGACTTTATTTTATTTTCCATAATATATAATTTAATACAATCCATACCCAAATTTTGTACGCCAACTACTGGCAAAATATAGCGGTCTACATTAAGATATCAACATCTGTCTGTACACACTACCTATGTTTACAAAATAAATGATTGATTGATTGACATATAAATAAATCCATGATTATAGTTTTAATCAGTTACACATTCAATTTGAACATAATTACTATCTGCACTGCACTAAACATAATCGTGCCAAATCATTCACGGCGTAAGTACCATTAAGCATAAATTAATGTTAGGTGTATAAAATGTATAAGTATTTTGCTCCGGCTTCACCTGGTTCGTAAACCGTTGATCAACCCGCTGACAAAGACTTTACGCATATGTAACCAAAGTTTAATGCATTAAGTGAAATGTGCCAGCCTGTAATTTATAGCGCCTTGTTAAAGCGTATTTTGACGCAGGCGTTAACATTAACATTAAGGGGCTACCGTGAAAAAACATATTTTTTACTCCTTGCTCTTTAAGAAGTATATGGATTAGAGACATCATATTTTGAAACATGATTTTAGACTATATATTTTAGAATCTGATAAAAGGAATGCCTGATTAAACCAAATTTTCTCGATAGAAAGAAAATCTAAAGTCATCTCTATTTCTTTACATTTTTTGATTCCAATGCGAAATGCTTAAGAACCAATCAATAAAAACAAAGCATATAATTGTAGCAATGTTCTTGTAAAGCAGTTTTTTATTTCATAGTGTAGTTTTTATAGAAAATGATAAAATATGTTATTGCACATACGTCGTTTATTTTTGAGCTAGCGCTCAATAAGAGGCATGCCTTTTAAGTTCTGTCGTTTCCATATTTCCCGGCAATTTTGAATTTGGAACTGTTCTATATTCGAATGTGTTTAAATTTTGAATCTCAAAACAGTTGAAAGTATTAGGATTAATGCTATTGTCTAGTCACAGCGTCAATTGAAATCTTTTTACGTACGAAAATGAATCTTTCTAAGGAAAATGTTCGTGCAATAATTTTCTACAACTTTAGAAGAGGCCTGACACGGCTTCAGTGTTTTGAAGAGATAAGGTCAAAGGTTCCAGTCCGGTGAAGAAGCAGTCGACGCTTTCAAGTCAGCCATTTTGAACACCCCCACTTTAGAGTGGAATAAATGTTATATATATAATAACTGGTTTGAGCGAATGGAAAAGTATATTAAGCTACGTGGTGAATACTTTGAAAAACAATAAAAAGTACTATAAGGTTCTAGTTGTGTTTTTTTCTTCTATCTCTATCTATCTATAACCTCATGCCAGATCCCTTGCGGGGTAGGCAGAAAGTATAGAGTTCCAACAGGTACTTTCCTTACATACCTCTCTAGTTTCCTCGACTCTCATAGTTCGTCTCATACACGCTCGCCGGTTACGGAGACTCTTGAGTTTTCCATCAGATAAGACTCGGTTTATTTGGTCGTGGTAAGATAGTCTAGGTCTTCCCCGGCACCTGCATCCTTCCACTTTCACATTGTATATCTGTTTTGTCATTCTTTCCTCTGGCATTCTTTCTATATGCCCGAACCAACGGAGCATGCCCTTTCTCATCTTTACACCGATACTATCTTTCATACCTACTCGCTTTCTTACTACGCTGTTGCTAATGCGGTCGGTCAGCTTCACTACGCACATCTTCCGCAGAGCTCGCATTTCTACCGCATTTATCCTACTTTCATTTTTCTTCTTACATACCCAGCTCTCGCTACCATATAACAGCGTTGGAACAAGAACTCCGTTATGTATAGCCAGCTGCGCCTTATGGCTTAAGTGCCGGCTGCCAAGTAGCTTTTCCATCGCACCATTCACTCTGTTCCCTGCACTCACTCTTCTCTCTATGTCAGCGGTGTATTTCCCATCTTTACTGAAGGCGCATCCAAGATATACAAACTCATTCACTTGCTCCAGCACATCGTTACCAACCACAATCCTTACATTCGTTCTGGTTTCTTCCCTTTCAAAAACCATAATCTTGGTTTTCTTTACATTCAAGTGTAAGCCATTGATCATGCAGTCGTCTTTCATAACCTTCATTCATCGCTTTCAGTCTTTGAAGACTTTTATCCAGATATATTATAAACAGTCTAGCGGACAACACGCAACCCTGCTTGACGCCGATTTTAACGTCAAACCAGGGTGACCTGTTACCACCCACCCGTACGCATGCCTTGCAGTCCACATAAGTGGACTGGACGGCTCGCAACAGAGTGCCGTCTATACCATACTCTGGCAAAATGTTTTTTCTTCAAACGACAAAACTTAAAAGGCATGCCTCGTATAGCACATTATTATTCTTTTGTAAAGTAAATGCATTACTATCCCTGGTAGAGTACCAGTCGATAAATCATCGATCGCGGTAGGCCCTTAATGCAGGCAAGCGCATTAGGAATTGATTAAATAATGCCGTAGTACTACTCTTTTGTGCCTCCATCGAATGAGCCATCTTAGGGAAAACAGTTGTTCTCCTAACCACCTCTAGGTTTTCTCGCAGCATGGAGCCGGAATTGCACGTCGACTGGATACTAGGAACTCATACCCTCTTATGTCTACCATCCCTGAGACGGTTCTTTCTTTGAGGGCCCACGCAGCAAGGCTCTCTAATACATACCTATAAAACACTAGCTCTCATTAATAAAAACTTACCTATATTTTCCGAGAAGAAGATGGATATTAAATGCTCTTTTCATTTCTTGTTACTCTACAAACACCTTAACGCGACCGATAATAAAATATAATTACCAGAGTTTAAGATAAACATCATAATAATAATAGACCCGCAGCACAGCTTGTGGTGAGCTGTTGGTGGGTAACGACACCACGGAACCGAGTGCTTCAGAGAGTCGGTCAGTGCCTCCAACTCGGCGTGTCTTCGTCGGTCGAGTGGAAACCGAAGGGTGCCCGCAGGACTCTCGGCTCTGGCTAGCCTTAATTGGCCGTCCAGAGAGGAGCCGTGAGAGCTATATCGACGTAGGAAGATAATGCGTTCCTACGTCGATGTACTCCAGGGGTGGAAGTGTTAAAGGGCATAACGCCGCGAGTAACTTCGGAGAAAGCGCAGCACACCTCTCTACACCCCTGAGCCGCTCACACCGGTGTTGCCCTCAGTTGTCCTAGGACGACCGTTTGAGGGCCCATCTAGTAAGCGGCGAGTCACCGCCGGCCACGGGTAATTAGGTATCACTAATTATGGCCGGTGTCCGTCCCCTTTGAAATAGTCCAGTTTTTGTCCATCAAACCTCATTTACATAGCCCTTGTTTTCTTTCCATAATTTACAATAGTTCTTGCACCTGCCGGGGTCAGTTCGCTGGTTGTTTCTTCATTTTCAGCAAGTGATCTCAGCAGGTGGCTTACATAACATTAACTTCTCGCAAAGGGCCTCTACGTGTTGGACCCATGTCCCCATGCAAGCCTTTCAAAGGTCCAGGTAAAACCCGTGAATCTCAGCGAATAATAATAGTACACTTTATTGTACACCAGCAAAAACAATAAATTACAAACGATTTGTAAACAGTAAATAAGTACAAATGGCGGTCTTATTGCTGATAGCAATTTCTTCCAGACAACCGTTGGGAAGATAACAAATAACGATAGAAAGGGGAAGTTGGTGGCGTACATTATTAATGATTTACGATACATAAATATATAAACATACCTAATTAAACATACATGCATAACAATACATACACAATCATATAGCTGATTATGTAAACATACACACATATTCTTATTTAATCTATTCCATATTATAGCTTAAGACACTGGTAAAGATTATATAAAAAATGCAAACAGTTAAATTATTGATAAATAGTGATGTTTACCATTGTTTTAAACGAAACCTACGACTTTGCACGGCTTACTGATATGAGCAATGCATTCCACAAACGAACAGCTTGAATAGTAAAAGATTTGTCGAAGAAATTTGTGGAGTGCATCAGCATTTTCAGCTTCAAATTCTCCGAAGATCTTATGAACCTTGAATGTGTCTCATGAAGAAACTCATATCGATATTTGAGGTAAGCTAGGGTTATCGGATTAAACAGTACACTGTATAGAACCGATAATATATGAGAATTCCGGCGAAGGCGAGTTGGTAGCCACTTAAGCTTTGTACGAAATTCAGGAACATGGTTATATTTGCGCAAGCCAAATATGAACCTTATACAAAAATTTTAAAGTCGCACAAGTTTATTATGTTGCTGCTCTGTAAGATCAAGATAGCTGACGTCTGCATAATCGATAATAGGGAGTAGAAGGGATTATGCGAGTGCATGGCTGTTGGGAGAAAATTGCGCAACCTTCTTAGTAAGCTTGCGGAGGCAAAAACCTTGCGGCTGAGTTCTTGCAGCTGTGGTCCTCAAGTGAGATTGGTATCGATGTAGATCCCCAAATCTTTTACACTTTTACTTATCGGTATAGTGACACCATTAAACATGATTTGGGGGAGCTCCATCCAATCAAGACGTGCAGTGAATCTGGGACTACCAACAACAATGACTTGTATCTTAGTTGGGTTGACAATAAGACCGTAGCGCCTACTCCATTCACATACCTTAGAATAGATCATTGTGTTTACAGCTTCCGAGAAGTTGGCGAATAGTTCTTGGGTGCAAATTTGAAGATCATCTACATATAGGTGGTATGACGAACGTAGTTTATTGGGAATAGAGTTAATAAAAATAGCGAAAAGTAAAGGAGATAAACACCACCCTGTGGTACGCCGGCACCAGTGTTACACCAAGAAGAGTAAGTTTCTTCGATGCGAATGCGTTGCCGGCGAACAAAAAGGTAGTTACAAAACCAGTCAATTGCCTTTGGAGATATGTTAATAGAGCATAGGACTCCAAGCAAAATGTCAAGATCTACAGTGTCAAAAGCATTACTAAAGTCGAGCAGTGCTAGTATAGTCAAAATGCTATTTTTCATACCTAATCTTATATCGTCTGTGATTTTCACCAATGCAGTAATGATACTGTGACCAGGACAAAAGCCAAACTGTAAAGGATTAAGTAGAGAGTTATTATTGAGAAATGTGCTGAATTGGTTATGGACAAGACGCTCAAGGACTTTGGATAGGAAAAGCAATATTGATATAGGACGATATTCGGAGACAGATTTAGGATTGGATTTTTTAGGCAAGGGCGTTATTTAGGCTTCTTTCCAAGAGGATGGAAAGTCACTGCTGGATATAGAATGGTTAAAGATATGGCAAATAAGGGGAAGGATTTCATCAAGGATAGGAATAATAATTTTGCGGCTAATACAATCACTGCCGACTGCATTGGATGTGATCATTAAAACAATATTATCGATCGCAACATAGGGAAAGCATATATGTTATATATTGCTCATTATGTCAATAAATATCCATGCCATAAATAGACTTTGCCACTTTTGTAACCCACTTTCAAACGGAATTGATCCTAAGTGCGCTCTCTACTGTCCATATAGTGTTAGAACTCGCGAAAGAGCTAGTTAGAACTCAATATGCGCGAGATAGGGTTATTAGAAAACATATCAGCAAAGATTATTATAATAATACTACGACGTCAGTTAATTTTAATTTAAATTATATTATTTAAACGAGACATCTCTAAATTTAAATAAAATGCCTCATTACTATTGGAGAAGTCTACTTTAACTAGTGTGGCTAAATGCACCGACTATGCCGTGCCATTAAAACAACATTTTGACACTTGATTTCATTAATGACACTGACAGACAGTGTCGTTTCTTCAAAGTGTTTCTTGTATTATCTTTGTTTTGCAAATATTTATTAAATTTTCCATTCAACACGGTGCCTTTAGCATTTCGATTGCATTCATCGCGATTCTTTCTATATGAATTAGCACACGAAACAGTTCAAAATGAATCAAACAATAAACGTCGAACAGTTAAACTCCGCTCTAACCTCGCTGCGTACACTCCGTTCCAGCGTCAGTCATGTTTTCGATACACTTTCCAATGGCCTGCGGGCCGAGCACGGCGAGGATGGTAAAGACAAGTTCCTTTTAGAGCTCCAAGAACTTCTAAACAACGTCAACATTAACCTGCGGGACTTGGAACAAACTACGAATGGATTACCGATACCAACCGCCCCATTTAATCTCGGAACCACAACTTACTTAAGCCAAGAGACTACACAGGACAGACAGGCGTTGTACACCCAGCTCGTCAACAGCTACAAATGGACGGACAAGATACACGAATATAGCTCCTTTGCCCACACATTATTAAGTCAAAATTCACTGAAAAGATCATACATAAACTCAGGAAGCACAAAACGCCGCGGTAAGCTACAGAGCAACCACAACGTCGCGCCTTTACAAGTAGATAATGTAATTAACAACATTGATAGATCCTATAATGACATGAAAATAACAATATCTCGTCCATTTGCAAGTAATGCAGTTGTCCAAATAAATTTGAGTCATGTTTTGAAGGCTGTCGTGGCTTTCAAAGGGCTGCTTATGGAGTGGGTTATGGTTAAAGGATATGGTGAGACACTTGATCTATGGTCGGAGTCGAGACATTTTGTTTTTAGGAAAGTAACGGAGAATGCACATGCTGCAATGCTGCACTTTTATTCGCCGACTTTACCGGAATTAGCTGTGAGGTCTTTTATGACCTGGTTGCACAGTTATGTGAATCTGTTCAGTGAGCCATGCAAGAGATGCAGCTGCCATCTCCACCATACTTCGCTCCTCCCTCCCGCATGGAGGGACTTCCGTACCCTTGAACCGTTTCATGATGAGTGCAAACAATAGTTAATGTGGTATTGAATGGGAAAGCTGACTAATTTGCTTTGGTGCTTTCTCCTTCAATATAAAATAATGAGTGGAACTGACCAAAATGTGGAATAAAGAACTGTCTTAACAGATGGATGCAGTGACTGTCTTACAATTAAAAACTGCTGGGGTTTATCTCAAATGTATTTATAATTCAAACTATGTCTAGGTTACCTTGCTTCCTCAGGGGGTGAACAATCTGCTATGGGCATTATTTCAACCAGAGATGGGCAAAATGTAATCCGATTAATGATTAACCACCCCCCCTTGGGGAATAGAGGTGTGACGGTGTATTAATTAATGATTACAATTACATTTTGTAATCTTTAATTACTACGATTACACTTTTAATCTTGCATCATGATTGAATATTACAAAACGCAATTGTAATCATTAATCTGATTACATTTTGCCCATCTCTGATTTCAACCATAGTGTATTAAGAGATTAAGAAATGATAAAGACGTTTCGAGTTTCTTATTCCCAGAGACAAAACGTGTCGTACGGCTACCTCTCTCCTTCTCCGAACTCCGCATCATACTTCTAGTCTTTACGATGGTTCCTTTGCTGTACATGCGGTGAAAACTTGGAATTCTCTTCCGCATTCCCTACGTGATAGCTGTTCTTTAGATGTATTTAGAAGAAGAGTTAAAGAGCATTTCCTCTCTGTGTGATATATATTATTATATATTAATATATATTTATAATACATATAAATGTATAAGTATGTATATTTTTATTTATATATGTACTTTGTATTATTGCGTCGTGTTAATATAATTATTTCTTTATAAATCTAAAATTGTTGTACAATTGCCCTTACTTCCATATGTTTTGTTCTGTCTACAAAGGTTAACTGGTAGATAACTCAAACTGAGTTAAGTTCGCCTTTGTACATCATTTGTATTAATATGCTTACAAACATGTTATCTCTTTTTGTACAATAAAGAATAAAGATAAAATTTTTAATAATTTCTGTTTTCTTTTAGTGGAAGATAAGAACAAAGTTATAAAATTTTACTACAAATCGTTTCACAAGTCTTTAAAGAATTATTCCTTAGAACACATATTCATTTTCATAAAAAAATATTGTACATAATTCATCAACACTATTTGTACTATGTGTATCTAGATGTACTTCACCAGAACTTTTGAATATTATAACTATGGTATATCTATCTATCTATAACCTCACGCCAGATCCCTTGCGGGGTAGGCAGAGAGTACAGAGTTCCTACAGGTTCTTTCCTTACATACCTCTCTGGCTTCCTCGACTCTCATAGTTCGTCTCATACACACTCGCCGGTTACGGAGACTCTTGACTTTTCCATCAAATAAGACTCGGTTTATTTGGTTGTGGTAAGATAGTCTAGGTTTTCCCCGGTACCTGCATCCTTCCACTTTCACATTGTATATCTGTTTTGTTATTCTTTCCTCTGGCATTCTTTCTATATGCCCGAACCAACGGAACATGCCCTTTCTCATCTTTACACCGATACTATCTTTCATACCTACTCGCTGTCTTACTATGCTGTTGCTAATAACTATGGCTACTTATAACTATGGTAATGACCATTATGTTACACATTACATTATTACAAATTCTTTAAAGAGGAGTGGCAAAATTATACTGTGTACACTCATTTTGCTCACAACGGGCCATTAATCTATACTAATATTATAAAGAGGAAAGATTTGTATTTTTATGTTTGTAACAAATAAACTCAAAAATTACTGGACCGATTTCAAAAATTCATTCACCATTAGAAAGCTACCTTACCCAGAAGTAACACAGGCTTTATAACATAGACCCGGTGGGTGGCACTGTTGTCGACCGGGTACAAAGTCGCGGGAAATTAATGATATTATTGATAAACATTTTTGATTACAGTGTGACAAGGATCTTTTGGCCCGTGGATGACATTAACAGGGCATTGGTGTGAAATTAGTGTTACCATTTGGTAAAAATTTCATGTTTTCATTTGGCATGGTTACTAACAAAAAAGAACTTTGGTAAATTTCATACCAAACAGCAACTCTATGGCTATCATGTAGTGACATTTCACTTGGAGTGTGAGTTCCGATTTTGGTTGCAGGCCACTGATCATTGTCAGACTGTTATCTGTTTACATGCTCATGTCTGTCGGCAGGGAAGTATACTTGATAAATATCTTTAATGATATAATAAACTATCGCGGCGTACTTTTAGGTTGCTAGTATAAAATGAGCCCATTTCTGAAACCCTATGTGCATTTTGCATATACCCAAGTGCGGGTGGCAGAGATGTATTAAATAAGAGTTTTATATTCTTGTAAATCAAGGACTCTTTCTATAAATAGTTCATTCTCAGTGGTAGGTCTAGGCAGAATATTTAATTCTTTAATAAAAAAACTTTAAAAAAAAAAAGGAAACTGACTTAAAAAAGCAAAACATAAATATTTGAAGTCGGTGCCAAGTAACCGACTGCACAAACCAGCACCGACTTCAAATATTTATTTTATGCTTTTTGAAGTTGGTTTCCCTTTTTTTAAAAGTTTTTTATTTTACAATTTTTAGTGATGAGTGAATTTATTATTATTATTTATATACCTCCTTTATATTATTTCTCAATTCGTTGATATTGAGTTACTCGTTCATTTGTCGCACACATACTTAATGCTAATTTTAGACTTATATGGTTTTCTCATGGATGCCATTGTCAGAACTGGACCAAATTGAAATGGGACCACACGGGAACAGCTTTCAAATAAAGAAAAGAATCATTAAAATCGCTTCGCCCAGTCGAAAGTTATGAGGGAACAAAAAAAAAAAAAAATCAGATGAATTCAGAACCTCCTCCTTTTTTGAAGTCGGTTAAAAAGATGGACGATTTGGTGCAGTGGTTAAGAGCTTAAGCCGCTCCGCCCACTGGGTCGAATTGTCGCGGATTCAATTCCTGCACGGGACTAACCTTTGTGTGACCCACAATTATTTATTTCGGTCGGTCGTATTTGTGTATGTAAATGTTCTTGTATGTAAACGCGCCCACGATACTGGAATAAATGTATGATGGGTACTATTACAGTTCTAAATGTCAAAGGAAATTATACTTTATTCAATTGCAATAAGAGGCATGACCCGTTTTTATAATTAACTATGGTTATGCCTTATTACCATTGAATTAAAGATTAATTTCCTTTGACACTAAGTACTGTCACAGTACCCATCTTAAGGGAAAAATACTAGTGTTATTATATAGAACGTAGACACGTTCTATATAAAAACAAAAAAAAACAAAGGACATTTAAGAGTCATAGTAAGTACTGAGTTTTTAGATTTACGCGAATATTACACATGAAATAAAACTATTTTTCGGATTTTATCGCGGTTTATTTTTGATTTTTAAGTTCCCGCCGTTTCGAGTGCTTTGCAGCACCCATGGTCACGAGAGGGACTGAGGTGTTAGACGTCCAAAAGGCGTAGTTATTCCGGGGTACCCTCAAACTTCTTAATTATTTTTGTTGGTACGATCTACGCAGAATGAGCTCACGGTGTCTTGAGGTCTTGCAGTGTTATGCTTGGTCTTGGATTTGATGATATTAATTACCGGATTCCAAGTCGATAGAAGCACCCAGCCATCTTCTCTATTGGAATTAGGATGTTTTTTAGGATGCCTTTTGGACGTCTAACACCTCAGTCCCTCCCGTGACCATGGGTGCTGCAAAGCACTCGAAACGTCGGGAACTTAAAAATCAAAATAAACCGCGATAAAATCCGAAAAATAGTTTTATTCAGTCATAGTAAGACTAAATAAAACTTTTTATGTAAATAAAAAATAAAACATTATAAACAACTAAATTATTTTATTAACAGTCACGAAAACAATAATTATTAAGACTACGTAAATGGCTTACACACTGCCACGGAATGGTCGACACTACACGTGACTTTCAGCACATGCGCGCCGATAGCCACTTTTAAGGGAAAGTGTTGGTCTTTATTATGCCCTAAGCCCAGACATCCTTGTCGGTTCCTACCCCACATGTATAGATCTCCGTTGTTAGTGATCGCTCCCAAGTGTCCGATGCCGCATGCTACTTTTTCTACGGTACATTCTGGGTTAAATTCGTTGCGGCCGAATAAAGGAGGTGGTATAAGCTTTGGCCTGGCTACATGTTGCACGTTCGGTCCCAGGCCGAGAAGACCGTAGCCCCAAACGAAGGCGTCACCATGCTCTGCAAAGACAAAATGAGTAACCTCTATATAAACACAAGCGAAATTTTTCTCCTTTTTTACTTATGCAAAAAATGTTATTTTCAAGCCAGTTAGTGGCTGCCGTAGTGTCCAAACGAAAAGAACAATTTTAATGCCGTTTTTATTTGCAACAAGTGATAGTAATTGACAATTAAGTTCTTATGTGCCTTATATAATTGAAAGCAGTGATAAGACCGTTGCACTACAAAGTTAGAGGTCTTGGATTTAAACCAAGGCACGCAACTCTGCCTTCTCGAAGGCATGTGTGTATTAGAAACTAGCAGTTTCCCGCGACTTCATACCCTGTCAACAACAGCGACACCTACCAGGTCTATGTTTTATAGCCTATGTTACTTTTGATAATATTAATTTCTTTTGACACTAAGCACTGTGCCAGTAACCATCTTAAATGAAAAATATTATAGTACTAGTTAAAATTTATAATATATGGCCGCTAGAAGCGCGCGGATGAGGTGCTTGCCTATGGCGCTCTCGAGATTTAATCCGCCTCTAGGTCCGCCTTATTTCATGTCATGATGAACACAAGAACAGAGCAAGCCCCCAATATCCACCACGGAAAGCATAATATTCTAAAACCTACTAACCATTCACAATCAAGCAAAAGGAGCCTCCAGCAGCAATATCCTTAATCTTTCCCAAGCCTTTAGTGAAGTTGACTAGAGCATACGACATGTTCACTTGTTGCTGGTTTGTCGCCATTGGAACCTGGCCGTATTCCGAGTTACCCCACCCGAACAACTCTCCTTTATCTAGAAAAAAATTGTAACATAAAAACAACTCATCAACGGTTTTGTCTAGTGACCTGAGCACAGGCTGCTAGATTCACAAAATCCGAAAGTAACATGTTCGATTCCCGAACGAGACAAATATTTGTCTCGCTGCAGACATTTAATTTAGAGAAACAATAATAATAAAATCTTATAAATCGTACAATGGTTTATTAAACGAATTTACCCTCTCGGCGCATAATGTCACGTTCGCATGAAGCACATTCTCAAAACGGCACAATATTTGTTTACACTCGCATAATGTCACATTCACATAACGACGCGATCGCAAAATGTCACGTTCGTAGAATTATCGAAATGACTACTTTCTCTGAATATCCTACAAGTGAATCTATGTATGTTGTGGTGAAAGTGACATTTTGCGAACGCATCGTTTTGCGAATGTGACATTTTGCGAGTGTGACATATTGCGAACGTTTCATTGTGCGAGTGTGACGTTTTGCGAACGTGACATAATGCGAAAGTGTTGTTTTGCGACATGATGATATTTTGCGAACGTGACATTATACGCCGAGAGGGAATTTACGCAGTACAATCGTGCGCAGCAATACTTGTGTAGTTTATTGATGCCGAGTGAAGGACAGCAACTTAAGAAACGTGACAAACATGACTGCTGCGCGAATGACCCTTATATCGATATTAGCGATTACATGTATATCCAAACCCTCAAGGAATCTGGCGTAATACAGTTGGATATATTATGTATATAAAACGTAATAAGCGCGCCAAACCATTGACGAATATATGACTTTTCGCTACGCATAAGTGAGCGCTAATATCGATATTAGCGTCATCCGGACCGCAGCCCAGGATCGTTACGCGAAACGTACCAGCTAAAAGATGGCAGTATATGCATATCCCATGATATGAAGTCCTGCCACTTTAATAATAGTTTGTAAGGTACTAACTACAGGAGCTCACCATTCAAAGCCAACACGCAGTCGCCGGTGGAAGCCACTTTGACTATCTTCTCAGTAGTAATATCTCCTTTCACAGCAGCAGGAATAGCCTGGTTCTCGTAGTTCCCGAGTCCTGTCTGCCCGTCGGCGCCCCAGCCGCAGGCGTACACCCTGCCCGATTCTGTTACGAACAGACTGAAACATTTTTACTGTGTTGAGTGAGGCATGGCAAAAATATGATTGTGTGGTTGGACTTCCATCTTTGATGGAGGTACAGAGATTACTAGTCTGACAAAACTATCGATAGTTGACCTTAACAAATTGTTACAATATCGATACTGCCGATAGTGTTGTTTAATCTATGATATTTATAATGCTAGTGATTGTTATTATTTTTAAGCTAATGAGAGTATCGATAGATTAACAAGTTTCACTATAAGTAACATTACTTCAAACACCTATTATCCATAAATAAAGGGGTATGCAGAGGTGTTAACACAACCCTCATTACACCCAACATTCGTTAGTTATATAATGAAACATTAAGCAACATTGCAGCTGAATAAGGCTCAGCTTCAATAAGGTAAATTTCTGTACAGAACTTCCGTGAAACCCGCAAAAACTACTCACGTATGATCCTGGCCACAGCACACATCAGCAATGGTCTCCTTCCCCAACGTCCTGATGTTATGCGTGACCATGCTGCCTCGGTATTCCTCGTTAGGGTTAATCTTCCTCCCACACTGGCCGTACGCGTTATTACCCAGGGTAAATACACCCTCGTTGTCTGTTAGTATCGCTGTGTGCGCACGACCTGCACCTATAGCCTTTATCTAAGGGTGAAAAAAATAATATCGTAAAATTCCTAAATGAAAATAAATAATTGAACGGAGAATGCGCGAGACGTCCGATGGAATGTTGTGCGAGGCACAAGGGGGTTTCAGGTCCGGAAGAGGATGTTCGGATCAAGTCTTCTCCCTCCGCAACATCGTAGAGAAGCATTTGGCAGTGGGCCGGAAGGTTTTCTGCGCTTTTGTAGATCTGGAGAAGGCGTTTGACGAGTTGTGCGAAAGAGACTTTGGGACATTTTGCCAGAGTATGGTATACATGGCACTCTGTTGCGAGCCTTCCAGTCCACTTATGTGGACTGCAAGGCATGCGTACGGGTGGGTGGTAAAAGGTCATCCTGGTTTGACGTTGAAATCGGCGTCAAATAGGGTTGCGTGTCGTCCGCTAGACTGTTTATAATATATCTGGATAAGTCTTCAAAGACTGAAAGCGATAATTGAAGGTGTACAAATGGGTGACCTAGTGGTAAACCATCTATGCAGATGACGCGGTTTTAATAGCGCCAACAGCCACTGATCTGCAAACACTAGTCACAGTTATGAAAGCGTTTGCATGAACAATGGCTTACACTTGAATGTAAAGAAAACCAAGATTATGTTTTTGAAAGGGAAGAAACCAGAACGTATGTTAGGATTGTGGTTGGTAACGATGTGCTGGAACATGTGAATGAGTTTGTATATCTTGGATGCGCCTTCAGTAAGGATGGGAAATACACCGCTGACATAGAGAGAAGAGTGATTGCAGGGAACAGGGTGAATGGTGCGATGGGAAAGGTACTTGGGAGCCGGCACTTAAGCCATAAGCCATGGCCATACATAACAGAGTTCTTGTCCCAACGCTGTTATATGGTAGCGAGAGCTGGGTATGTAAGAAGGAGAATGAAAGTAGGATAAATGCGGTAGAAATGCGAGCTCTGCGGAAGATGTGCGGAGTGAAGCTGACTGACCGCATTAGCAACAGCGTAGTAAGAAAGCGAGTAGGTATGAAAGATAGTATCGGTGTAAAGATGAGAAAGGGCATGCTGCGTTGGTTCGGGCATATAGAAAGAATGCCAGATGAAAGAATGACAAAACAGATATACAATGTGAAAGTGGAAGGATGCAGGTACCGGGGAAGACCTAGACTATCTTACCACGACCAAATAAACAGAGTCTTATCTGAAGGAAAAGTCAAGAGTCTCCGTAACCGGCGAGCGTGTATGAGACGAACTATGAGAGTGGAGGAAGCCAGAGATGTATGTAAGGAAACAAGCTTTTGGAACTCTGTACTCTCTGTCTACCCCGCAAGGGATCTGTCGTGATGATATAGATAGATAGATAGAAAATAAATCATTTTATCTGCATCAATAAACAATTTAAATATATTGGATAATGGGAGTCTGTCTCGCTCTATTGAATTTAAAATTGTTTGAATTGAACTTATCAAAACTACTTAATTGATTAACAGACTAGCATAAATTATTGCATAGTGGTTTGCTATATAACATATGTGATCACCAAGAAAGGAATTTTGAAAATACATCCCCTAGAGCAGGGATTCCCAAAGTGGACCTCTTGGGGTCGATATCGGTTTCCTAGAGGTCGACATAAACGAAAACTGATTTTGAGGGTCGACGAGGTCTAAAAATCGACCCCTATTAATTAACACAAGTTCTTATTTTTAACTTTCAAGATACTGTATTACGTGTACCAACTTGTTATAACAATGACTAATATTTTAGCAGGAAGTATCATTGTTGTACTTTACTCACTTAACCAACCGCAAAGTTTTTAAATTGGTAAGTATTTTGTATCTATAGGAAAAAAACTAGAGATAGGATTTTAAAGTAATTTGGTTTTGGGGGTCTGAGGTATCAGTTCATTTTGGAAAAGGGGTCTCTTGCCCAAAATAGTTTAGGAATCCCTGCCATAGAGAGTTAAAACCACCTATAAGCTATCCCATTGTCAAAAATAACCATCTCTTCCCATTTTAAGCTGATGCAATATTTTTGCTTTGCCATTTACAGACCATGCTGCCAAGGACAAATTTGTATTGTATGTGAAGTAAATACACATATTTGACATATACAATATGCAAAAAATCTACACAAAAAGTTGACATCAACAAAAAACTAATTAATCATTGCAACTCTAGCTGGTCAAAACTCAACATGATGGACTTACCTTAGTCTCTAGTGATTTATAAGGTAAATAAATAGGTGCTGGGCTAAGCAGTAATTCAAGGGGGTGTCCTGTGCGTGGCGCGTGATATCCGATCTGAGAGTCTGTGTTGATTCCCGTGCCGAATACTTTATGCTGTTCATCTGTTTTTATAGATGCCACTGTGAAGCCGCAGCCAGCATCTATGTGGGTTACCTGAAAATTAAGTCAAATATGTAAGCCATCATTAATTAATACTTGGTATAAAATAAAAATAATAAACACCCTCACACCTGTAATCCCTAAGTAAGGATAGCAGAGGTGTACTGTGTAAACCCACTTTTTGCCGACGATGTCCCATGTAATAGGCGGCGGGCTTATTTCCATATACCGGGCACAATACCACACTGGACTGAATGTAGGAATTTTTCATTTATCTTGATATAAAACAGAACAATATATTAGTCTAGTGAAGAAGGCTCAGCAAAAGTTAGTTATTGCTAAGGCTCTACCAACTACTGCACTAAATTGCCTTGTTAGTCGACTGGTGCATTGTGCCAATCATGAGGTCCCAGGTTGCAGTCTAGGAATATAATGGTGTGTGTGTGAGTTATCTGAGTGTGTGGGGGCATATGCCCGCCCACTTGTCTGGTGAAGCATAGATCACTACGACACGCTTTAAGGCACAACTCGTTGCAAGAGGGTTCAGTCAACGTCAACGTCAAGAGGTGTTGACTAATTCGATACATCCTCACCAGCATTAAGGCACAGGATGCTGATAGCGTTAGCAGGCACACAGGATCAGACACTGACTTCACCGGCGAGGTCAGTGTCTGATCCTGTGTGATATAAGGGCATCAGGAGGGACGGTGAGAATATGCCGCGGCGGCTATAGCGGCAGATAGGAGGAGAGTTAAGTGCGTAGTCAGCGTCGGCTATGATAAGGGGGTTCTGATGGCTTGACGCTTTCGCGCGTAGCGGGTTGTCGCCTTTTTTTAATATTTTTTTTCTCCGAGTTTATCTGCAATCAGTCCCAGAACTATAAGCAGATTGGTTGTGAATATAATTTAACGTTTAGAGGGTACTCCTCAGCAGGAGATCCCTCTTAATTTTCACCATCGCTCCTCCAGACCCTGGATGTCGTGGCGCTTGAGTCGTTTACAGTATGTCATTTTGGATAGCATGGTGGCTAGTTCATTAGGGTGGTTTCGGAGCCGGCTCTGCCCTGTAGAAGCAGACAATTTTATCTCCCGCTTTACTGTTTCAATTTTCAGTGCCTCATGTAGTTCGGTATTCGTGTCAAACCATGGCACCATGATATATATATGATAGTGTGTGTGTAGTTTAATAGAGTTCGCAATATGCCGTTTTACAATCTTTGAATTATTGATATGTTGGAGTTGCAGGCACTTCCCCATAATTGGATTCCGTATCTCCATATTAGTTTCAGGATCATTTTGTAGATGAGAAGTTTGTTGTCAACAGAGAGTTTTAAGTTGCTTACCATCAACCAGTATATGCTTCTGAATCGTATATTCAATTCGTCTCGTTTAGTTTTGATGTGTTTTTTCCAGGTCACCGCCTGTCCAAATGGATCCCGAGATATCGAACAGATTCGTTGTGGGGCAGTGTGGTGTTTCCCAAAGTTACTGGTGGGCAGTCTCCCTTTCTAAGTGCGAAGGTGAGATGCACCGACTTAGAAGCGCTAGCTTTGATACGCCATTTTTGAAGCCAATCTTTCACTTAATAAAGACTTCTTTGCAGAATGTTGGACGCTATATTAGGATATTCATTGCTTGCCAGTAATGCTGTGTCATCAGCAAATGTAGCAGTAGTCACACCTTGTGATACTGGGAGGTCGGCAGTGTACAGAGTATACAGGACTGGCCCAAGAGATTGCCAGATTTTGGACATGTTTCCATCCTCTCGCACCTGGAACATGCGACCCGATAGGTATGATGCCAGCTGCAGGTAATAACTGAATGAACTGTTGGATATCCAGAAAGGCTGCTGAGAAAAACTCCTTCGCTTCCAGAGACTTGCGTATTTTTTCACATACCCGATGTATTTGCTCGATCGTCGAGTGTTGTTGTCTGAATCCGAATTGGTGTCGGGGGATGATTTTATGTTCAATCAGTATGGGAACTAATCTTTTAAGAAGTATTTCTTCAAATACTTTTGATAACGTTGGTAGAAGACTAATTGGCCTATATGATGTGATTTCTTCTGGTGGCTTTCCTGCTTTATGTACCATTTTAGTTATTGATGTCTTCCAAATAGTAGTATAGTGTTGCACTCTGAGTATGCCATTATATAGGGCAGTAATAAACGCTAATGATTTTTTAGGCAGTTTCGCGAGGATCTCCTTGGTGATAAGGTCGAATCCCAGAGCTTTATTATTTTGAAGCCCCTTTATAACACCTCCCAATTCAACCAACGAAACGGGCTCAGAAGGTGGGGACAGCTGGAAGTCCTGCCGCAAGTTAATGTCAATTTCTTTTTCAGAATAATTACTCTCAATCGGCTTAAAGTCTTTAGCCAGATGGTTTGCAAATGCATTCGCCTTTTGTTCACTAGTTTTAGCCCAGGCTCCACTGCCTGTTCTTATGGCGGCCTTGAATTGCTGGGATTTATTAGAATTTTTCGTGAATTTCCAGAGGGAATATTCTGTTCTTGATGTTGCAGTAAGGTTCTCTAGCTTGTTCTGTAGTGTGGCATTGTTTGCATTATCTAGCATAATCCTTAGTTCTTTTATGGACTTATTTAGAGCTGTCTTGTTGGTTGTATGTCTCGACTGTTGCCATATCCTTCCCAATCTTCTTTAATTGAAGTTTATACTTTTTCTTTTATGTTTTATCTCCCCTACTGGAGTGTTAGCCCAGCATGCTTTTTGTATAAGATTAGTTATGTAGATCGCAGCGTTTTCCACTTCTTCAGGAGTTTTAAGAGGTAGGTGTAACTCGATTTTTTCCTCCATGTAGTCTCTGAAACCCTCCCAGTCTGTAAGTTTGTTACATAAGGCTTCCGGTTCTTCATAGGAAAGTATTGTTGTACTTATAGTAAGTGTCACTGGTGTGTGATCGGAGCTGTTATCAAGACAAGATTCGACATTCAGGTAATGCTTCGTTAGACCCTTCTCAATGAAAAAGTCCAACAAATCAGGTCTTTTGTTAATATCCGTAGGCCAGTATGTGTATTTTTTTTAATATAGGTGCAAATAGGTTCGAGACTGAGATCGAAATGGATATAACAGCAACAGTCTTACTCCTTATTACATTGAGACCTAGCATTAACAATGTCTGGTTGTACATAATACACCTTTGTCAGAACTTTTTTCAACACTATTTGAAACATTCTATAAAGAGTTAGAAAGTTCTTGGTTACTATTAAAATACATTTTTTTTCAGGTAAACATGGTGAATGGGAAATAATGGTTTCTTTGTGAAGGTCATATACAAAAACTCTCTGTTTGTAAATGACAGAATTATTATGTAGACAAATAAGAGAATTATTTAATTCATGTCTACATAATGGCTCTATCATTATAAAACAGAGGGTGTTCATATATCAACTTCAGAGAAAACCCTACTTAAAATTATACTCACATCAAACCGCTCTGCAAAACTTGACCTCATAGGATGCCACACAAATGAAAAGTTATTTATGTATTGTTTCCTGCCTTTCTTGCCTCGGGGCTTGTGTATGCCGAGCGCACCAGTCTCCGCCATGCCCCACACATAAACCCGCCGGTCTGTACTTTTACTTACTGGGTACTGGAAAACTAAAACAGCAATAATTTATATCAAAAATACTTGAGCCTAATTTATAGGACAATGCACACTGTTTATTACCGTATATTTCCCAAGCAGAGTTCACAGAGGTGTACCGAGTACACCCAGTTTTTGCCAACAATATTAGGTCCAAAGTAATAGGGCCTATTGCCATATACTGGGCACAATTACAGTTTTCCTTAGAAACGTTACATTTGTCCGACCTAGGTTTTGATCCCACAACCTCGTGATCACAAAGTGATGCACTTTGCCACTAGACCAAGAACGTAGTCATGGTAGTATAGGACAATGCATTCATTATGATACCTATCAGATATGATTACTTTATATAATTATCTATATCATCACGCCAGATCCCTTGCGAGGTAGGCAGAGAGTGTATCCTCCTGAGAACCAGAGAACCTGTTAGAACTCGCCAGGTTCTTTTAAGCAGAACTAGTATAGAATTCCACCAGGTGTGTGTGTGTGAATGATGTACGCTGTTGGCCGCGAGGCCTTTACAGCTTCACCGGACTTAAAGGCGAGCGTGCAACCACTACGCTCTAGCCAGCCAGAAGGGCAAGAGGCGACATAATCGAGGGCGCACTACTAAGTGCACCGGTCAACCGCCGGCTATGGGAGGGGATCTACTACTACGTCGTCGTCGTCGCCCGTATTCTGAGCGGAAAGAAGGGATGACAAAGCATCGGGGGAGTCGGTGAGAACATGTCGCGGCCGGCGGTGGCGGCCGGCGGTGGCGGCAGGGGTCGGGGGGGAGATAGTAGTCGGCGGTGGCTACGATTCGCATGGGTAGATGCGTTCGCGAAGTGACGTGTTGACGCCTTTTTAATAAAGGCGCGAATAGGTTCGAGACCTAGATCGGAGTGGAGGTCGACGTTCCGTACGAACCAGGGGGCTCCTACGGCTTTACGGAGGAAGCGGTTTTGAACCACTTGGAGTTTATCGATGTGAGAGGGGACCGAATGCCCGAACACAACACATGCATAAGTCATGATGGGTCGAACGCAAGTTTTGTAAAGTGTCACCTTATTTCTAAGGGACATTTTACTCCGCTTGCAGATTAACGAATGGAGACGACCGAGCACAAAGGATGCTCAGTGAATTCCAACAGGTACATTCCTCATAGGCAACAGTTGGGAAAAATTACAAACAAACATATGTTCCGTTCCAACAGGTTCTTTTCTTACAGACCTCTCTGGCTGCCTCCACTCTCATAGTTCGTCTCATACAAGCTCGCCGGTTACGAAGACTCTATTAATTAGGAAAGCATTAAGATGCCAAGCGGCATTTCAATTACATCTGAATTGTCTTATTATTAAATTATATTTTGCCAGAGAGGTCTATAAGGAAAGAACCTATTGAAACTCTGTACCCTCTGTCTACCCTGCAAGGGAACTAGCGTGATGATATAAATAGATAGATAGATTAAATTCTTTACTTGGTAACTGTTCTTCTTCATCGGGATCAGGTATTTTCTTCTTGGTTGTGGCATATTGCCGATACACAAATAATCCGGTACTTCTACGTTGTAAAATCGTTTTTATTGCATTCATTTTCCCAGAATTATTAAAACATTATTATTTAGATTTACTATTCAAATTCTAAGATTTGAGGTTACATGTCATGGAAAACAATATTTGTATTTGATTGACATTTCTAGTAACGTTCCATTTATAGCATTATTTTATGCGTAATAAGATTTATTTACAAAATCAAATACAATAATCCTGTCCACAAAACACAATGATTTCCTTACTGCCTTCACTTATTTCGCCTATATTAAGTAGAAATGGAAGAGTATTACATGGATAACGGTTAACAATAAAACTAGCTCCCTGGATTGGTTCAGCTTCAATTCAATTTCGCTCAGTCAATCAAAAATCGCGTGTGTGTGTGAGTGATGTACGCTGTTAGCCGCGAGGCCTTTACAGCTTCACCGGACTTAAGGGTCGTAGTCGGCAGCGGCTACGATTAACGAATTCGCATGGGTAGATGCGTTCGCGAAGTGTCGTGATGTCGCCTTTTTAATATAGGCGCGAATAGGTTCGAGACCGACATCGGAGTGGAGATCAACATTCCGTACAAACCAGGGGGCTCCTACGGCTTTACGGAGGAAGCGGTTTTGAACCGCTTGGAGTTTACGAGTAACGCAAACGAACCTCATAAACTGTATGCTGATCTTTTTTCAATTATACAGGTACAATTTACTAGTAGCTTTCCCATTAAAATGAAAAATATCAAACCCAAGTTCACCTTCTGTGATTGGGCCACCGCTGGAATTCGTAGAAGTAGGGAAAAGCTATATGAATTATATGACCTAAAATCCCAAACGAATAGTGAAAGTTTTGCAAGGTATGTTGCAAATTATTCTAAAACGTTTAAAAGAGTATGTAAGGCAGCAAAAGCGCTACATATAAGTAAAAGAATTAAATCTGCAGATGACAAAATTAAGGCCACCTGGAAAATTGTTAATAGTGAAACTGGGAGGTCTAAGCACCGCAGTGTGGACTTTACTCTAGAGACTGCGCGTGGGCTCATTCAGGCAGATAGTGACGTAGCTCAAGAATTCGAATTTTTTTTCACTAATATTCCGGTAGAGACAACAAAGTCCTTAAATTGCTCTTCTTCCCTTGCAATTTCTTTAGTTAAAAGCAACATTACTCTTTGTCCGGTGGAGTTCGGGTTTGAGTACACTAATCCCCGGTCTGTTATCAAAGTATTTAATGATTTAAAATTAAAAGTAACTGAAGACTTATGGGGAATGTCTGTAAAAGTGTGTAAATCCATTATACATACAATCGCGCCACACTTAGCTGTTATTTTTAATATGTGCGTAGATCAAGGAGTCTTCCCGAATTTAATGAAATTTAGTAAGGTAATACCACTGTTCAAATCCGGCGATAGTAAAGATGCCAACAACTATAGGCCAGTGTCTGTCTTGCCAGTGCTCAGTAAAGTGTTCGAAAAGATAATGCTCATGCAAATGCTAGATCATTTTAACGCAAACAACATCCTGCACGATCAGCAATTTGGTTTTACCAAAGGGCGTTGTACTACTGACGCCGGTGTAATTCTAATAAAGCATATCTTCGATGCCTGGGAGAACTCACAGGACGCCATTGGCATTTTTTGTGATCTTTCCAAAGCATTTGATTGTGTGAAACATGAAACACTGCTGCTTAAATTGGAGCACTATGGTATCCATGGTAAAGCACTTAATCTTTTAAAATCTTACCTAGAGGACAGACAACAGTGTGTTCAAATAAATCAAACTAAATCTCTAGGCTCTTTAGTTAAAATGGGCGTTCCACAGGGATCGATACTGGGTCCGTTCCTATTCTTAGTTTACATAAATGATCTACCTGAAGTAATTAAAAATCGAGCGAAGATAGTGTTATTTGCTGACGATACCTCTTTGATTTTTAAAGTAGGTAGACATGTTAATAACTTTGACGAAGTAAATGACGCTATTCTTCAACTACATAACTGGTTTACATCCAACAATTTAGTGCTTAATAACAAGAAAACTAAATGTATAAGGTTTTCTTTGCCAAATGTAAAAAGTACTGTACATGATATTATACTGAACAATGAGAAACTTGAGTTCATAAATGATACATCTTTTTTAGGGATTACGCTTGACTCCAAGTTACAATGGGGTCCTCATATTGAGAATTTAGGTAAGCGGCTTAGCTCCGCTGCCTATGCCGTAAGGAAGATCAGACAACTAACTGATGTGGACACCGCGAGGATAGTCTATTTTAGCTACTTTCATAGTGTCACGTCTTACGGTATATTATTGTGGGGTAGGGCAGCGGACATTGAGTCTGTTTTTATCTTGCAAAAAAGGGCTATTAGGGCCATCTATAACTTGAGTAGTCGCGACTCTTTAAGAGAACTGTTCAAAGTAGCTAATATCATGACGGTCCCATGTCAATATATCTATGAAAACATTATGTATACTAGAAAAAATTTAGATCTTTTTAATCAGCTAGGTGATAGACATTGCTATAACACACGACATAGAAATAAATTAGACCAACCGCAGTTTCGTCTGTCAAAAATTCACACGTCTTTCATGGGGCACTGTGTTAGATTTTATAACAAAATTCCCATTGACGTCACTAAACTTAGTGAAAATAAGTTCAAAGCTTGTGTAAAACGAACACTTTGTAGGCAAGCTTATTATTCAATAGAAGATTATTTAAAAGATAAAAATGCTTGGATAGATGCTATTCCAGCTCCACTTGAGTCATAGCAACCTATTCAACTGTTGTTAGTTAACATTACCTCTCTTCCTTCTATTAATTTAACACAATATGTACTTTTTTTGTAAATGAGGGAACCATGTAGCCATTCTCATAAATAGTATTATTCGCTTTTTTAACTTAGACTCACCTGATGACCAACCTACATTGTTCTCCCATACCCCACAACAGAATGTAGATGAAAAAGTTTGTAATTTCTTATTTTAAAAGAGTAACCGTGGAGTTTCTTGCCCTTCTTCTCCACAGGAATGACATTCCGAAGTGGCGGTAGAGTCTTTGTTACTTTTCTGACGATTCATAAATACTGTAATGGTTTACATGAATAAAAAATATTCTGATTCTGATTCTGATTTATCGATGTGAGAGGAGGCCAAATGCCCGAACACAACACACGCATAAGTCATGATGGGTCGAACGCAAGTTTTGTAAAGCGTCACCTTATTTCTAAGGGACATTTTACTCCGCTTGCAGACTAATGAATGGAGACGACCGAGCACAAAGGATGCTCGGTGACGGACCCGCTTGATGTGCGGGCCGAAGGACATGGTACTGTTTAGGGTGACCCAGGGAATGGGTCGGTCGAACATGGTCACTTGACCGAGATTACTTCTAGGGCGGCGCAGGGAGTGGCGCGGGGTGGCACCTCTGGAGAAGAACACCGCAGCGCTCTTGCCCGGGTTCACCTCAATACGCCACTTCCTGAATCAATTCCCTATGGAATTGGCGGTTGCCTGAAGGTTTCTGGTAATGAAACCCTTATTCCTATGCGAGACGTAGGGAGCGGTATCATCCGCGAATAGGGCTAGATGCACCTTACTCGAACAAGGAATGTCGTTCGTGTAAAGGCTAAACAGGAGGGGCGAGAGAGCTGAGCCCTGCGGGACTCCAGCTCGGGTGGAGTGGGGAGTGGAGCGCGTCATTTCGACGCGATATCGGAAGGCGCGATTTGATAAGAAGTCTCGTATGATTAGCACGAGTCTGTCCGGCACACCCATTTGGTAGAGCTTGTAGATCAAGCTGTTGTGCCAGACTTTGTCGAATGCCTTCGCGATGTCGAAGAAGAGGGCGCCCGTGTAGACGGGTTTGGGTCTGTTAAGACCGGAGAGGATGTACTCCGTGATGCGGTGCACTTGGTGGACGCAGTAGTGTTTGGCTCGAAGGCCGAACTGCTCGTCGATAAGGATACCCCTGGACACTACAAAGTCTTTGAGCCGCGCCAGAAGTAGGCGCTCGTAGACCTTAGCCAGGGAGTTGAGAAGACTGATAGGGCGGTAGCTCGCGGGGAGATTACGAGGTTTGCCGGGCTTGGGAATACCTATGACGTCTGCTTCCTTCCACTTAGCGGGGAAGGTGCAGTTTGTCATGGCGGCGTTCAATATAACTAAGAGGCCACTAAGAGGCAGATGAGTTGGGCGGGCAGGCATTTCAGAACGCGATTCGAAATGCCGTCAGAGCCGGGGGCTTTTTTTTTAAACTTATTTAGGATTTATTCCTGTGTCGTGGGTGCGTTTACAAAAATGAAAATTCACATACACAAATACCCAGACCGGAACAAATAATTGTGGATCACACAAAGATTTGTCCCGTGCGGGACTCGAACCCGCGACTATTAGACGCAGTGGGCAGAGCGGCTTAAGCTCTTAACCATTGCGCTAAATCGTCTGTCCGTCTGTCTGTCTGCTTTTTTGGTTTAAAGACCCATAATGAGATCTTTGATCTCCGTTTGGGTGATAGGCATCCGCCAAGGCCGTGCTTAGCGCATGCCAATCCACCACCGTCTTTTTGGGTCGCTGAAGGGCGGAAGGGGGGGAACCGAGTCTCATGACTACAGGTCGATGGTCAGAGTCGAGTTCCTGGACTACTTCTAAGGAGTGCAGCCGTAGGGTAACACCCTTCAGAAGCGCCATGTCCACGACGTCGGGTCGGTGGTTGGGATTGCCGGTATAGTGGGTAGGGTGCATAGGTACGATGATGTCAAAGTCGAGAAGGTCGACCAGGGCGTCAAGGCTCCTACCGTTAGCGGAAGTGGTGAGACCATTCCAGGCCACGTGCTTACTGTTGAAGTCGCCCGCCAGAATGACGGCGCTTCCCAGATTGAGAAGTGCTTCAAAGCTTCTCCTGAGGACGAGCTTAGTGGGGGAAAGGTATACGGAGGCAATCACGATGGGCTGGTGCCCAGTGAGAGAGATGCGACAGACCGAGGCTTCGATGTTGGTAAGCGCAAGGTCCCCCTTGCGAGAGGGATGCAGTGAAGGGACCTCCTGTAGTAAATGAGAGTACCGCCTCCACGGGAGCCGATCCTGTCATTACGCACGAGGTTGTAGTTTGCGATCCTAGGGTCGCGTTGTGCGGGCTTGAGGAATGTTTCCTGCACTAGGAGGATATCAAGTTGGTGATCTCGGAGGAAATCAGCAACCTGATCTCGCTGGGAGCGAAGGCCATCGGCGTTAAAAAACGCCAGGCATAGGTTGTGGGGCTTAAGACGGGAAAGTCGTAAATCCATTATTGGGTGCGGGGGGGGTTGGGTTCTAAGGGTCGCCAGGACGTCAGAGACGTCCCTGTATTCCGCGGTTAGGAGAACCTGGTCCGCCAAGTTGGTGGCGGCGCGGAGTTTAAGAGCGAGTTCTTGGACTCTGGGGATCAGCGCGGGGCTTATTGAGTCCGAAACGTTCATTACCAGGGTGAAGTCCTGGCTGACGTTTGTGGACGGAGAGGGACAAGCCGCCGCCGGCGGGAACGCCGGCGAACGCTTTGGGGGCGGGCAGGGCCTACTGGCGGGCGGGAGGCCGCGGTGTAGGAAAGCGGCGTCACCCACGCGTTGGCGCCGAGCGACGGTCTAAGCCGGGGGACTTCAGCGTCTGGGGCGCGGGAGCGCGGGGAGCTAAGGTCCCTGGGGGGAAGGGCGCTGAAGGCGCCGGATGGGGGTGCGCTGAGGGCGCGAGAGGGTGTAGCGCTGAGGGCGCAGGGGGACGGGCATCCGCGCGAGGGCGGCGGCGGCCGCGCCTAGGGCGGCGTTTCCCCTTCGGGACCTTGGGCAACCGCGACGTAGCTGGGGGGCTCGACCGCCGTCTCCCTAGAACGGGAGCATTGGGACGTCGCGTGGTCCCCGATGCATTTCACGCATCGAGGGCGCGCGTGACAATTGCGGGCAGAGTGCCCGTAGAGCTGGCAATTGTGGCACTGCCCGGGCGTGCCACGTTTGCGGGGGGCCTCCACAGTGCAGCCAGAAATATGACATACGGCCGTAAAATACCTACGACCTAGTTAAATACCTTACGACCGGACTCGGTGCGGTCGAGGACGACCAGCACCATGTCGTAGGGCTTCTTAGAGCGGCCATTGACCATCCTGTGCACCTGGCGCACAGGAAGATCCTGGGACAGGAGGTCCTCCTTAAAGACGGCAGTGTCCAGCTCTTTAGGGACACCGCGAATGACCACCCGAAGTTCGCGTTCCTCCTCTAACGCGTAGGTATGGTAAGCGATCTTGTTAGATCGCAGGAACGCAGATAGCCGTCGATGGTCGTCCGAGGACGCCACCTTGACGGCTATGCCTTGCGCGGTTGAACGCGCATGGGTGTAGTTAATTTAGCGATTATAAATCGCCTTGGATATACGCTCCCAGGCGCTCTTGTCCTTAATGACAAGCGGTGGGGGAGTGAAAGTCAGACGTGCGGAGCGCGCGGGGGGGGACGATCTCGCGGCCGCGTTATGAGCCGGCTGAGGGGCGGAGGGGCCGGGACGAACGACGTCGTTCCCGGCCTTTTGAATTTTCGGAGGTAGCGAGTCGCGCGGTTTACGCACTCGCTTCCCATTAGAAATGGGAATAAAGTCGTCTTCCGACGAGGATGGCGATGACGAAGGTGACGAGGGGGGACGGCGGGCAATCGCGAGCTCAACCTCCATGTCAGAGTCCGAGTGAGGCTCGGACCCGCATGCAGAGACGGGGCGGGCAGCGGGGGTCGGGGGTGGCGCGGTGATCGGCGCGGCAAATGGGGTCGCGGGGCGCGCAGAAGGCGCGGGGTGCGCGGGAGATGGGGGCGACGCGTTGGGCGAGGCGGGCGAGTACGTCGCGGAGAACTGCCGGACGATGTCCGGGCAGTTCGCCGCGACGTACCTCAGGAACTCCCTGACGAACTCGGGCGAGAACTCGTCCGCCATTTCCTGAGGGGAAATGGCAGGGCGGGTGGACTTAACGGGTCCTATGACCCGGGCGATAGTGCCCAGATCCCCCCACCGGGAGCGGGGGAGGGGTACCACCGGGGAGACCAGGTGTGACCTTTCGCCTTATGGGCGAAAGGGCAGGCACCAAACCCTAGCTGCTTCGGGGCGAAGAGAACCGCCGCATGGAGAATAGGATGGCGGGATGGGTGTAGGTAAGGTCCTCGAGCAATCAAGAGCCCTGGCTAGGGAAGCCCCCAAGGCCACAGCTCAAGCCCTTCCGAGTTGGCCGCCCTATGAAAGAGGGAGGCGAGCGCTCGGGTCCCGCTCAAGACTGGCTTAGTGACACCGTTAGGCGTCCACCAGTCTTACCACGAACGGACAAAAGTCGTGGTTTTAAAACCAAACACTACTACCTAACGGAAAACCGTTACAAAAAAACGCGGGAAAGGTCGACCGCGCCGTTAGAACGGCGCGTCTACCTATCGACCCACGTAATTAGTTACGCGCGAGAGAAACGCACAGACGTAATCACACAAAAACGTAGTTGCATACGCGCGAGCGAATGAAAATACGTATTTACACAAGTACGTAAGCACGTAAGCGCGGCGAGACGAACTACGTAGGTACACGAAACCAAAAAAACCGTTACGATAACGCAGGAGAGGCCGACCGCGCCGTTAGAACGGCGTGTCTACCTATCGACTCACGTAATTAATTACGCGCGAGCCAACGCAAAGACGTAATTACATATGCGCGAGCAAATGCAAAAAACGTAATCACGCAAGCGCGGGCGAGACCAACCACGCAAATAGATCGAAACTAAATAAGCGCGAGAGATAGCAAGCGGGCGGGCTGCGCAGTGACACGACCGAACGCGGGGCCGGCACAGCCAGAACTGTGTCAAAAATCGCTATTACAACCTTCACTGTGTGGTTCGGTGATTCACAGAGTACCTACATTTCCCTCTATCCCCAAACGTAGACAAACTTAAAGACTTGCTTTCCTACAAAAAAAAACTTGCTGCAGTATCTGGACAAAATCTTTAATCTCTTCGAACATTTTTAAAGATTCTTTACGGTTATCCAAGTGGTGCTTTATTCTAATAAAACCTGCACTTAAATTGCAATATAAATATTACTCATAAATAAGACAATATAACCATTCAACACCATATATTATACTATAGAAATACTGACTTCAAAGATACAACAGATTTATTTTATTTTCGATAGCAAATTGGCGCGCATCTGCGTATTTTGGAACAGAGCTTTGATGAGACTTCGAAGTTCTTCAGTTTTGAAATGTACCGCCAGAGGTCCGGTGCCGTCCTTCCAATGGTTTTCTATATCCTTCAAGGAACCGCCTAAAACGAATATCAGTTCCTGCAGTTTGATCCAAGATTTAACGTATTTTTCCACATCTGTTGGTGCCTAGAATAAAAAAAATATTGTCAGTCACAGATTACTCAACTAAGCAAAATGGAACTCTACCAAAAAAAAAGGAAACACTATTTTGTTTTATTAATGTCTAATGCACTAAAAAGATCAGCCCAGGCTCGGATATAAGGTTTAAAATAAATTTCAGGTAAGTTCAGTACATTACAGCTACCCATGTCCTTACGGCCATTGTATCACCTACAGGCCGTCGGATGTGCCCAAGCCTTAAAAATCTGTAAACTCTATGAATCCCAATATGACACAATAAAAAATAAGTATTTATAGAATACCTGGAAGAGGTGTGGAGATTTTTGTAGGACAATTGTATACATTTCAGTGAGCTGGGTAGCCATCTCCATGGAGATATCCTCGACTGTGCACACTCGGTGGATTAATTCATCAACAAACATGTTTACCAGTGTTGCCATTAATCTGAAAAAGAAAACAACATGATATAAACATGAAGAAGATTACTGTGAGGGAAGCGAGTTCTAAGGAGACCTGTGCTGCAGTGATGATGATGATGTGTTGTCAATCATTAAAATCCATTAAATATTATGAATGAACTGACTCTGTTTGCCCCATGTTTATCTTGGAGTACATAGTGAAAAGTGAATCACGTGTGATAATGCTCAAAAAGAGGCCTTTTGAACTATGCATCCCCTTCCTTTATTAAAATCCAGATTTGCATTATGTTGATGTTTCCAGATTTTGTTTTCCAAATTGTTACTTTAGGTTTTTGGATGATTCCTAATATATCATTAGGATGCATGCCTAAAGGCAGAATATGGCGTATGACCAATGTAATTTTAACATCCACTGTAACCCTTTTTCGCAAATAACTTGATTTAAATTTGAATTTGAGAAAGCTAATGCCCTGTATTTATATAGAAGTCTTAGCCTATGATACTGTAGTATAGATACACATTTTAGATGTACTTACCTAGTAAAAACATTACTGGGAAATACACCAATCCATACATTTTTCAACAGATGTAACTGCCTCAAGCATTGCCTAACGGCTGCCTCTGCATTTTCGCTCAATACATCTTTTACAACAATGCAATTTAAATCTGAAACAACACTGTTATAATCAGTTCTACTTTCTAGCACTAAACCTGAAGTTTTTTTTTTAAATTAATTATCTAAATATATAATATTCTTAAGATGCATATAGAGCGAAGTATACTTTGTTTGATGGGCAAGTCAAAATATCACTTCTCAAAATAGCATTCATGAAGAAACAGTAACCATGTTGAACTAGCGCAGCTGAACGAACGAGTTAGCGCAGTGATTAAGAGCTTGAGCCGCTCCGCCCACTGTGTCACTAGACACAGTGGGCGGAGCGGCTCAAGCTCTTAATCTTACCCGCGACTACTATAGTCGCGGGTTCGATTCCCGAACGAGACAAATCTTTGTATGATCCACAATTATTTGTTTCGGTCTGGGTATTTGTGTATGTCAATTTTCATGTCTGTAAATGCACTCACGACACAGGTATAAATCCAAGTGTGGGGCCACGTTTTAAAAATAAAAAATAACTAAATCATATCACGTTGTAGACATATGATAGTACAATAGACGTAAACCATTCGCAAAATTTGCTTACAAAATACATTTAGCTCACCTGAAGATCGTATATTATCCAATATCTGCTTCCGTTGCTGCTGCATATGTATGGTGAGGTGCTTGTACCCCAGATCGCGCAGCTTCTGCACCAGATCCACGAAGCTGATGGGGTAGTCCAGGTCGCGGCCTTCCATCAGCGTCAGCCACTTGTCGCCCAGGGTTTGCAGGTTGTGAGCAAGGTACATGCAGTTGTTGTGGAAAAGTGCTGGGAAAAGAAGAGTCACTGAGTGATTTTATAATAATAAGAAAACGCAGCACACCTCTCTACACCCCTGAGCTGCTCACACCGGTGTTGTCCTCAGTTATTCTAGGACGACCGTTTGAGGGCCCATCTAGTTAGCGGCGAGTCACCGCCGGCCACGGGTAAATAGGTATCACTAATTATGGCCGGTGTCCATCCCCTTTGAAATAGTCCAGTTTTTGTCCATCAAACCTCATTTACATAGCCCTTGTTTTCTTACCATAATTTACAATAGTCCTTGCACCTGCCGGGATCAGGTAGCTGGTTATGTTTCTTCATTTTCAGCAAGTGATCTCAGCAGGTGACTTACATAACATTAACTTCTCGCAAAGGGCCTCTATGTGTTGGACCCATGTCCTCATGCAAGCCTTTCAAAGGTCCGGGTAAAGCCCGTGAATCTCAACATAATAATAATAAATCATTTAATCCAGGCAACTGACATTTTACAAAAATATTTTGTTAAACTTATGGGCCCATACAATTTATACCTTACAGACTAGCATACATATAATATATAAAAACTTATAAACTAAGTAACATGTGTTGCCGGCGACATGTTGCGCTGTACGGGGGTGTCTCTCAGTCTCCCACGAAATCTTCTAAAAACGACACCCCTTGGCCAGAAGTCCTCGCTCATGATCGGTCTCCAATTTGGCAGTGGGAAATCACACAACAAAGGAATTAAAAGCCGCATTGTGTTGCGAATTCAGCTTCTGGACCCTCAGAGTATATAATTTTGTTGGACAACTAACCGATTACCATGTCTCCAGGTTATTAGTAACACAAGAAAAGATTATCGTGTATATGTAAAGAGAAATGATGCAAGTGGTCCCTTCATCATATATTAGATAGTGACCAAAGGCATGCATTGCTTATAGGTAATTAAGCAGAGCCTACCTAAGTATAACATACTGAATGTAGGTATCCGTGTGTGTGTGTGTGTGTGTGTGAGTGATGTACGCTGTTGGCCGCGAGGCCTTTACAGCTTCACCGGACTTAAGGGCGAGCGTGCAACCACTACGCTCGAGCCAGAAGGGCAAGGGGCGACATACTCGAGGGCGCCTTGAAGAGGCGCGTAGTCGGCGGCGGCTACGATTAACGGATTCGCATGGGTAGATGCGTTCGCGAAGTGTCGTGTTGTCGCTTTTTTATATTTAGGCGCGAATAGGTTCGAGACCTAGATCGGAGTGGAGATCGACATTCCGTACGAACCAGGGGGCTCCTACGGCTTTACGGAGGAAGCGGTTTTGAACCACTTGGAGTTTATCGATGTGAGAGGGGGCCGAATGCCCACACACAACACACGAAGTCATGATGGGTCGAACGCAAGTTTTGTTAAGTGTCACCTTATTTCTAAGGGACATTTTACTCCGCTTGCAGATTAACGAATGGAGACGACCGAGCACAAAGGATGCTCGGTGACGGACCCGCTTGATGTGCGGGCCGAAGGACATGGTACTGTTTAGGGTGACCCCTAGATATTCGACCTCTTTGACCCAGGGAATGGATCGGTCGAACATGGTCACTTGGCCGAGATTACTTCTAGGGCGGCGCAGGGAGTGGCGCGGGGTGGCACCTCTGGAGAAGAACACCGCAGCGCTCTTGTCCGGGTTCACCTAAATACGCCACTTCCTGAACCAATTCCCTAGGGAATTGGCGGTTGCCTGAAGGTTTCTGGTAATGAAACCCTTATTCCTATGCGAGACGTAGAGAGCGGTATCATCCGCGAATAGGGCTAGATGCGCCTTACTCGAACGAGGAATGTCGTTCGTGTAAAGGCTAAACAGGAGGGGCGAGAGAGCTGAGCCCTGCGGGACTCCAGCTCGGGTGGAGTGGGGAGTGGAGCGCGTCATTTCGACGCGATATCGGAAGGCGCGATTTGACAAGAAGTCTCGTATGATGAGCACGAGTCTGTCCGGCACACCCATTTGGTAGAGCTTGTAGATCAAGCGGATGTGCCAGACTTTGTCGAATGCCTTCGTGACGTCGAAGAAGAGGGCGCCCGTGTAGACGGGTTTGGGTCTGTTAAGACTGGAGAGGATGTGCTCCGTGATGCGGTGCACTTGGTGGACGCAGGAGTGTTTGGCTCGAAAGCCGAACTGCTCCTCGATAAGGATAACCATGGACACTACAAAGTCTTTGAGCTGCGCCAGAAGTAGGCATTATTAATTATTATTATGATGATTGATATTATTTGATTGATATTTATTAGTATGATGATTGATACTATTTTCTTTATGTAGGAATATTTAAAGGTACCTAATCTAATTTCATTATTATGAAGTAGGCTCTGCTTAATTCCCTTTATGCAATTCACGCCTCCTGACAATGACCCAGTATTAAAGATAACATAAAGATGCTTCTGCTACTATTAGCATAACAATGTCATCAAATTACAAATAATTTGTTTCAATGAATTAACATAGCCCCACACTAGGATTTATTTCTGTACTGTGGGTGCGTTTACAAACATGAAATTTCACATACACAAATACCCAGACCGAAACAAATAATTGCGGATCACACAAAGATTTGTCACATGCGGGAATCGAACCCGCGACTATTAGACACAGTGGGTGGAGCGGCTTAAACTCTTATTCTTATTCAATTTTGCATTATAAAAACACATTATTATTAACTCACCAACATACTGTGGGATCGTCTGTAAATAGTTCTCATGGTGGTAAGGAACAACAGCATCATACAGCTCAAATACCAGACGTGTGGTGTTGTACAGTTTCTTGCACACCACATCAGAGCACTGCACCGCTTGCTCCATCATCACATACACCAGGTCCAGAAGCTCCTGGGCTGTCTTCGATATCATGCACCTCGGGAAGTAGAATAAACTCTTTGGAATTGTCTTGTCAAGGATGTTTAAGGCCTCCGAATTCTCATCATTTGTGCTTGTTGTTGCTTTATCTTCCGGTATAGCTTCAACACCAATAGACATAGTGACACTTAAGTCTTTGAGCATTATACCTCTAGCAGTTTCCAAGAAGTATTGTCCTGATTTACTGGCAAATAGTATATCAATATTATCAACATAACCCAAGATTGAGTATTTGTCAGTGAAAAATTTGACTACAACAAGAAAATTCTGGAAATCTTCTATTTCAGAAGTTATTCTTCCGTAACTTTGTAATTCATTAATGTTATTTGGTATTGTGTCTATCAGACAATCCTTTACAAGAAGGTCACAGAAATCTTGACTGATTTGGCTTCCTATAATGTTCATAATCGTAGTGTCTCTTTTAAAATCAATGTTCAGCTTATTGCTGAGGTAATGGAAGAGTAACCGCAAGTTGGCTATAACAGCATCGTACGGAGGCTTATATTTCTCTTTGTGTGTTACAGTAATTGTCATGAGTTCCTCAGTCTCATCAAATACAGTGCAATCATTATTTATAATAGCAACAAGAACATCTTTGAGTAGAAATTGAGAGAATTCTGATACCTTCTCTTTGAGTTTTTTACTTCTATCAAGTGCATTTAAAATGTCAACTACGGCCATGGAATCTTCCATTGTGAGGGTTATTGTAATTACTGTTTTACGTGTGCTGGGTTTTATAGTCCAAGTGACCATACGGCTCCATTCACTACACAGGTCGTGGAGCAAACTGTCCCATATCAATTGAGCTGTGTCTCTTGTGTTTGAATAAAGATCTAAATTTTTAAATCCTTCAGCTGGGAGTTCTATGTACTGCAGAAGATCATAAACTGCCTCTACGGCCCTCGTGAAGCTCTGCGCTTCTCTGCCATCATCAAATTCCTTAACATATTTACCGCATTGCACTACATCATAGACTATGTTTATAGCAAAGTTAACTGACTGCAGTTCTTTGGTTAGTTGGTCACGGTTCTCTATAGACTTGAGTATTTCGGCCATTGTTTCTTGTTCTATTTCTAAGTTGCATAATTCCATATCGGTCGCTAAACACCTGGTCTCATTAAGCAATTCTCTGCTTTCCTCTAAAATAGCTGCAATATCATACTTGGTGTTGTCCAAGAATATCTTTAAATCATTTTTCAAATGGTCTATTTCTTTAGTTATCAATGGAATCTTATCAGATGGCTTCCAATTTGATTCCTTGCTATCGAATATATTTTTTAAAACATCGTCAATGTTATATTCATCCATTTTAATGTTTTCTTTTGGTTCTGTCTTTTTTAATTGTTGGTTCTGGGAACCTATCATGGTATGGAGCTTTGTGTGCGTTTCGGTTCCGTGAGTGATATTTGTTGGAGGTCACAGCATTCCGCAGCGTGTTCACTAGGAATCGCTTGTTAGTTTTCTGTTGTGGAGCCTTGATCCAGCCGGAGGGTCCCACTATTTCAGCTCTTGCGGCGCCTTGCACTGCCTCTCGCAATAGCTCCTCTACGGCTAGTCTGCAATTATTTTTATTCATTTAAATAAAGAATAAAAAGGAATTTACTTTACCATTTTATCATCTATTTAAAAAAATAATGCAAAACATACTTTTCTAAGGCTTCGTCATCTATTGGCTCTTTGTCTTGTTTTTTGGTAACATCTTCTTTATCTGTCATAGTTTATATTACCACTATAATATCTAATAATCGTCACACTACAGTATAATAATAAAATCCTGTTCAATTAGGATTTTCCCCAAAAACCCATTTTTCAATAAAATCTGGGGCCTACGAGAAAACAAACACGTATTTTTTGACAGTTCTTTTCTAAGCTGCGTTCCGAAATCCGATCTTCAAAATTCTTCTTTGTTTGATAATGGCAATCGTCTAGGAAATAATACCGTCGCCACCTTCGTATTTATTATACAGTATTTGCTTCGTAGTCAGTACTACAGACCAATTATAGAACAAAGTTACTTATCGTCGCCACATGATTATGTAGCGACGAGCACATAACTATAACTCAATTTTACATCTGGCAAGAATTTTGAATGCGTGGAGTGGAACGTCAGCCACGTACGAACGTCTGTCACCGAGGAAGCGATCGCAATTCAATACTGATTTTCCATTTAGTTGTTTATTATTAAGCCGAAAATAAGGTAAGTGTAATTCATAAATCAACACTATTTTGCTTTTTATCGCTCTCTACCTGAAAATTAAAGAATAAGGCATATTTTCATTCAACATTTTCCTATAAGAATATTTTCAATCTGTAACCTATTTAGAGATTGGAATAAAACCGTTTATTTTCTCATTTACAGACAGAATGGCCGCGAAGTTACTATCCCTGATCCTTATAATCGCCGCGGCGGTAATGGCGGATGAGGAAGCGACAGTCGCGAGGTTATTAGTATCCAAGCAAGTCTTGAACAAATATTTGGTAGAGAACATGGACATATTGGTGAAATATACGTTATACAACATCGGTACAGCGCCTGCTGTAGATGTAAAGCTGGTAGACAACGGCTTCCATCCCGATGTATTCACGGTGGTGGGCGGGCAGCTGTCGGTCCAGATCGACAGGATTCCTCCCCAGACTAATGCGACCCACGTCGTGACTGTCAGGTCCAACAGATATGGATACTTCAACTTCACACCTGCTGAAGTCACATACAAGCCCAGTGAAGACGCGCCTGAGGTGAGAGTTGTTTTTTTTCTTATTACTTTCACTTACATGCTAATTATTGAATTAAAACTACACTATTTCATGTTACTCTTACAGTTTTTTGATACGATTTAGACATATTCCTATAGGACACTTTGGGTCGTCCATTAATTACGTGAGGTGTTGAAGGGGAGAGGGGGTCGAGTTGAATCTCATCTACTCTTACCTTGGGGTGAGGGGGGGTCTAGGCAAATAACACGTAATTTTTTTTAGCAAGAAACAAAGTAAAATTCTGAGAAAATAGTATTTAATTAATTAAAAGATTTACTAAAATATGGCCAAATAATTCAATAATACTTAACGAGATTTTTCAAACGCTGCAAAGTTGCACAAATCGTTAAATGATTTAAGCATTTTATTATTTACTTTTCACTGTAATTCTAGTCTACTTTCTCAGAAATCTTAAATAGTAGTCTTGATTAGTCTTAAATAAAAATATTAAGCAAATTATTATTTTTCTTTTTAGAAATCCGATGCATTTATGAGATACATGCATTTTAAAATATGTCACGTGAGATTGGGGGATGGTGGAGGGGGGTTGATCCAAATCTCACGAAATCTCACCATGGGGGGGGGGGGGGGGTCAAAAAATCGCTAAAAACACATCACATAATTAATTGACGCCCTTGTGGGTTGTGTTGATTGGTAATTTTTATTGGGCTTGCTAAGTATTATATATAAAAAAAAATGCTTAAAACATGTTTAAGTCTTGTAATGTACTTCCTAGATAACAAATATACATGTCGAGTATAGTTATAAACTTTTCCAATTTGACAAAACAAAGTATCAAATGTCAAACGTCTGTGTGCCCTTTGGCAAAAGCCTCCTCCAAATCCTTCCATTCTTGCCTGTACTGTGCCAACCTGATCCACTTCTTCCCTACTGTGTTAAAAAAGTCATCCTCTTTTGAATTGTTTCCCTTTACTTCTTTAATTTCCCCTTGGGGACCAGGTAATAGCCTTACTCCATTTTTCTTTTCTCATTAGTATAGTGGGATAAAATTATAAGATATTATAAAGTATAAAGAAAGTCACTGATTCACTTTTTAATATTGGCCCTCATGACATGTAGGTGGCTGGTGGCAACATCAACATTAATTCTGTTGCTAATATAAAACTAAAAAATGTACTTTATATACGAGCAGTACATGTGACATATACATGTCACATGTACTGCTCGTATTATATTATACTAAACATATTATATTAAACTATACTTTAAAATAATATGGGTTGGTTTAAAGTTCCCGATGGTTCAAGTGTTCTACAACACCCATGGTCACAGGAGGGACAGAGGCATTTGACGTCCAAAAGTCATTGTTATTCCAGAGTGTGTGAGGGGGATATTGGCCAAGACTAATTATAAACTAGTTTGATAAAGGTGAAATATTTTCCAGCAACATAACAGTCCCATAGACATAGCTCGAGGAATGAACAGTAGATGCCTGGTTTGGCATTTAATTATTATTACTCCTGTTGTTCAATCTTATTTAAATTATGCAAGTATTAAACAATTACTACTCAAGTATATATAGTAATAATAATTAACAGGAGGGATGTGAGTGTTCTACAACACCCATCGGGAACTTTAAACCAAAAATAAACTAAAAAAATCTAAAATATTTTAATTGTAACTTAATTTTTTGCTAACTCTGATTATCAAGTAGGGGATTTCACAGACAAATAATTAATAAAAAATTAATTGTTCATTGACAGGAAGCATTTAAGCAACTACATATGAGTCCGGAGTCTGGAATTGTGCCCGGTATATGGCAATAGGCTCGCCCCCTATTACTTGGGACCTAACATCGTCGGCGAAACGAGGGTGTACTCAGTACACCTCTGCCACCCCCTCTGGGGAATATAGGCGTGACGGTGTTGTTGTTGTATAGCTTAAATTTTAATCATTTTAATAAAATCTCAAAATAAATTAAATTTCTTTTCAGGTGCAATACGCGTTCAGCAGTTCTCCAGGTGAGGGCGCCATCGTCGCGTTTAAGGACTACGACCGCAAATTCTCATCCCACATCCTGGACTGGGCTGCCTTTGCTGTTATGACCCTGCCCTCTCTGGCAATCCCCTTCGGTCTGTGGTACTCGTCAAAGAGCAAATACGAGAAACTAGCCAAGCCTAAGAAGGCGCATTAGTTTAGTTAGCTTGTTAATTAATTCGGTCATTGATAATGTTGTATGTCATTTAGTAAAGAAACATAAGAGTGATTTGTAATTTTTAGTCTGTTGATGCAAAATATGCTGCCAGAGTATAATTATTATAAAAAACATTGTCAACTTTTTTAAACGTAAGTAATACTGGCTAGAACATTTTACTAAAATCAAATTGGTTCAAATCAAATATTCAAAGTAAGTTTGCGAACAACTGTGCTATTGTATAAAGAATTCAAATTCTTGTAACTACTCATAAATTCACAGGTAACATTAGCAGTGACCTACCTCATCGTCATTAGTTACGTTCATGAACATCTTTAATTTGTTAATAATAATTTATATGAACAATAAAAAAGAAATCTTTTTACAAATACTTGGATTTTTATATTTATGACCCGACTTATGACCTTCAGTTGATCTATTACTTTTGGCTGCCGCGCTGTACAAAAAAACGTTGCTCTCCAGAGCCCATGCTAAATTTGTAAGCATTATTTTACTATCGTTATATTATTATCACCATCTCCGCCTATACGCATCCACTGTTGAACATAGCAATTGGGATCACTCTCCTGCGCAACCGGTCCGATGCCACCTGCATCCAACGACTCCCTGCGATCTTCACAAGATCGGCGATCCATCTGACAGGCGGCCGTTCTAAGGTGCATTTAATATATGGTCTACTGCCCCAAAAGCCAATGGTTATTTTTTAATGAATGATTGCTATTATAATATTTAAAAAATGACATTAAGAGCTTATCTACTTTTAAATCATCTATACTAATATTATAAAGAGGAAAGTGGAGGGATGTAGGTACCGGGGAAGACCTAGACTATCTTGCCATGACCAAATAGACCGTGTCTTATCTGAAGGACAAGTCGAGAGTCTCCGTTCCCGGCGAGCGTGTATGAGATGAACTGTTCTGGCTTGAGCATAGTGGTTGCACGCTCTCTTGTTCGTGAAGCTGTAAAGGGACCCGCGGCCAACAGCGTAGATCATTCACACACACACAAGAGACTGACTATGAGAGTGAAGGATGCCAGAGAGGTATGTAAGGAAAGAACCTGTTGGAACTCTGTACTCTCTGCCTACTCCGCAAAGGATCTGGCGTGATAATATAGACAGATATATAAAGAGGAAAGATTTGTCTGTAAGGGATAAACTCTGAAATGACTCAGAAGTAAATAGCTGATATAACATAGGAGCATTTGAGCCATTGTTGCCCCCGGGTGCGGAGTCGCGGAAAACTGCCAGTATATAAAGATAGTTTAGCCAATAATGCCTTTAAATTTCAAGAATATCCTTCATCACCTCCATATATCACCAAAATAATATAATATAGGTATATAAATATTAATAATTAATTAGCAAATCACTTAAAAATGTAAAATAAATAACTTTCTTAAAAAAGGGAAACCGACTTCAAAAAAAAAAATATTTGAAGTCGGTGCCAAGTAACCGACTGCACTAACCAGCACTGATTTAAATATTTATTTTTGCTTATTGAAGTCGATTTCCCTATTTTCTAAAAGTTATTTATTTAACGTGATTCAACGCATGTTTTAACGGGGTTCTTAAGCGATTTAAAAAAATTTACTGTTGGCCATTTGTATCATTCCAGCGCGTTGAAAAGCGTTTGTGTGAATGAGGGATGACATTGTTGGCGAAATACTTACACAATTCATGCACCCAGCAAGTCCCGCTTGGGCAATGTAGGCGTGACGGTTTCGTTAATTGCACGTCTTTTTTATATTCGTTTATAAGCTACCGAGCTCATTATTAATGAAAACAGCATAATATACGGGAGAAAATAAAACCAAACAATACATTATAAAACAACTTATTTAATAGCCTAAATATCTTCATACAATTCTAACTTCTAACACAATGCAGGTATTTTGTTCACGGTGCAACAAAATGGGCGGTGATAGTTTATAACTAGGCATTAATAAAACAAATAAACTCTGTACTCTCTGCCTACCCAGCGAGGGAGCTGGCGTGATGATATAGATAGATAGATAGATTAATAAAACAATAATTACATTTATTAAAAACATTTAGAAGTCCGATGGAATGTTGTGCGAGGCACAAGGGGGTTTCAGGTCTGGGAGAGGATGTTCGGATCAAGTCTTCTTACTCCGCAACATCGTAGAGAAGCATCTGGCAGTGGGCCGGAAGGTTTTCTGCGGTTCTGTAGATCTGGAGAAAGCATTTGACAGAGTTGTGCAAAAGAGACTTTGGGACATTTTGCCAGAGTATGGTATAGATGGCACTCTGTTGCGAGCCGTCCAGTCCACTTATGTGGACTGCAAGGCATGCGTACGGGTGGGTGGTAACAGGTCACCCTGGTTTGACGTTAAAATCGGCGTCAAGCAGGGTTGCGTGTTGTCCGCTAGACTGTTTATAATATATCTGGACAAAAGTCTTCAAAGACTGAAAGCGATGAATGAAGGTGTACAAATGGGTGACTTAGTGGTAAACCATCTACTTTATGCAGATGACGCGGTTTTAATAGCGCCAACAGCCACTGATCTGCAAACACTAGTCACAGTTATGAAAGACGACTGCATGATCAATGGCTTACACTTGAATGTGAAGAAAACCAAGATTATGGTTTTTGAAAGGGAAGAAACCAGAACGAATGTAAGGATTGTGATTGGTAACGATGTGCTGGAGCAAGTGAATGAGTTTGTATATCTTGGATGCGCCTTCAGTAAGGATGGGAAATACACCGCTGACATAGAGAGAAGAGTGAGTGCAGGGAACAGAGTGAATGGTGCGATGGGAAAAATACTCGGGAGCCGGCACTTAAGCCATAAGGCGCAGCTGGCCATACATAACGGAGTTCTTGTCCCAACGCTGTTATATGGTAGCGAGAGCTGGGTATGTAAGAAGGAGAATGAAAGTAGGATAAATGCGGTAGAAATGCGAGCTCTGCGGAAGATGTGCGGAGTGAAGCTGACCGACCGCATTAGCAACAGCATAGTGAGACAGCGAGTAGGTATGAAAGATAGTATCGGTGTAAAGATGAGAAAGGGCATGCTCCGTTGGTTCGGGCATATAGAAAGAATGCCAGAGGAAAGAATGACAAAACAGATATACAATGTGAAAGTGGAAGGATGCAGGTACCGGGGAAGACCTAGACTATCTTACCACGACCAAATAAACCGAGTCTTATCTGATGGAAAAGTCAAAAGTCTCCGTAACCGGCGAGCGTGTATGAGACAAACTATGAGAGTCGAGGAAGCCAGAGAGGTATGTAAGGAAAGAACCTGTTGGAACTCTGTACTCTCTGCCTACCCCGCAAGGGATCTGGCGTGAGGTTATAGATATATATATAGATTTAGAAGCCTTTTAGAATTTCCTTAAATTTCTAAATAATTTGGTTAAGCAAAACACTACGAAGTACATCCCTATGAAATAAACGTAATTGGGAAACTAAACCAGGGAATTGAGAACGCAATGGTGACTGTCGTTTGCCGCAATAACTTGAACAGTGGTTATAAAAAGATATCTGTGAAGTATTATTAATTATCCTACTAATATTTTAAATGTGTATGTTTGGTTGTTTGTTACTCAATCATGCAAAAACGGCTGAACGGATAGAGATGAAACTTGGCACACATATAGTTTATTACCTGGATCGCGGGCAGAATACCGAACAGTATGCGCCATATTCCTCTTCCATTTCCATTACGCAGATATAGCAAATGTATTATTGGAAATGCGGAACCGTATTATTTTTTAGCGCCTTATGAGCGCCTCAGCGCAGGTGAGGCAGGAGCACCAGTTCTATTTTTCTATGCTACTTTTCTACTCACTGTCGTGGTTTACATTCTCGAGCAGCCCTTTATTCTACAAATTAATGCCTTACATCATCTCAATTTCATCCGATAATATTAGGTTCGGAAGGTGTCGATCGTACTTTAAACATGGGTAAAATCAAGAACCTTAATACATGATTATTCGTCCAAGGTTAAAATGCAGCTATAACTCATCGCGAAGACATCTAGTGGCATATAACATAACTAAAGTTATCTTTATACAGAACAAGATGGCGTTATTTTATTCATTCGGACATTGTTATGAAAATAGGCCGAAAGCACAATCTGATGAAAATGTGTGTGTGTGTGAATGATGTACGGTGTTGGCCGCGAGGCCTTTACATCTTCACCGGACTTAAATGAGCAATACAATGTTCAAGTCTGGTTTACGAATACAAAGTCATGATTCTGTATGCGAGTAGATGATGAATAATGGAATATCAATAATATGCTAAATATTTGATCTTTGATTTAAATAGGTTCATCATAACTGCAGGTATGTCCGATGCAGCGCGGCATAGATAATATACTAATGCAGCGCGGTATCGTATAACAAACGTCTGTCGTTTCTTAATTATATACTCTTTGTCATCTCTCACGATAAAAAACTATATAACACTGGTGGTGCCACGCGGGAGCTAAAATTTTATATCATTTCATGAACAGGAGAAGTCAAGCATTAATTACCCTTGTTCGGTGAAGCTGTAAAGGCAAACACACACAATAATTACCTTTTTGTGTCATGGAATGTTAGGAAATGTATTTAAAACCTCTTTAAAGTTTCTAATAAAGTAAAATTTTTAAGGGGAATTCTACATGATAAAATTAGCTAATAATCTAAGTAAAAACCACTAAGAAATGTGTTCAATTCACAAAAGCAGCATTTACAACATGGCGGCAATAGGGTATCGGGGTTTTACCAGATTTATAATGTCAAAAAAGTAGTACCTATTAAATTAGACAAGTGATAATCAACTAGGTACTTAATCGATAATATTTGTTACCGGTAAATATATTTATATATGTACATATGTAGGTACCATAGGAATGTACCTGATTTATAAACATTTCCGTTAACATACTTTATCTACAAACAAAGAACAAAACATCACAGTTATAAAATTACACAAAAACATACAGCTATCCCTAATATTCGCACTAACCGCTAAATATTAAATTAGTGTTTATTTTGCCTGCCTCGTTGGTCTAGTGGCAAAGCGCATTTTTTTGTGATCTCGAGGTCTTGGGTTCAAATCCTAGGTCGCACAAATGTAGTTTCTAAAGAAAAATTCCCGGTATGAGTCCGGAGTCTGGAATTGTGCCCGGTATATGGGAATAGGCACGTCCCCTCTTACATGGGACTTAACATTGTCGGCGAAAAGTAGGTGTGATCAGTACACCTCTGCCACCCCTGCTTGGGGAATAAACGTTACGGTGTAGTGTTTTTTGAAATCATTTTATAGTTTTGCCGTATGATTTGTCTGGTAAAAGTAGGCAGCTAGTTAAAAAAACCTTTTTACAGGTCCTTTTTTTCGATATGACCAATTAAACACATAATGCAGTGATTATCATAAAACTCTCATTTCACTAAGTTATCGTAAACTTAGTGAAATGAGAGTTTTATGATAATTCAGTGGCATACAGAACTTGGTAAAGGTACGGCCAAACCAACTCGCTTAGCCGCCGCCGCGATGGGCTCCCCGGCAGCGATCAGTATCTCCGTATGGTTGCACGTGCAGGGCGCAGGACGCGTTGGCGTGAACATTTCCATACAAATTATCTCAGGAGCTGATCGCCACCGTGCATGCCACCGTTGCCGCGGCTAAACGCATTGGGTTGGTCGTACCTTTACACGCCACGTTTGTTCATAGCGAATAAAGATACAGTAAGTATTTTTATATCTCTGGTTTCTACTCAGACTACTTGTGCATCAGTATCTACAGAAGCGGACATGGAAATGAGCAACGCCAATGTAAAACTTGTGGTAAAACTTTACGCGTCCACGCTTATAAAACATATTTCTTTCTTTCTTTCTCATTTTTATATCAATTTTGTCTGCTCTCTTCCGTGATGATCAGTTTCATTTCCACTTTGTGGCAAGTTTTGCTCGAATGGCCTAACTGGGAACTAGTGGTTAAGACTGTTATGGTAACTACGTATAATAACATTACTGTGTCCGTTAGTCCGCATCCGCAAGGGCGCAAAAACAAAAACGTATAAGCTACAACCCTACGTTCGCACGAGCGATTTTTTAACTCGCGTTACGAAGCGCGTTGAAACAAACGGCTAATAGTACTTTTGTTGAAAAACGCTTACAGCGTTTCAGCACCGTATTGTAAAGCGCCGGTACGAACGAGGTAGATAGGCCCGTACGGTAGATTTTTTATAGAGCTTCAAAAACTCGCATTGAAATATCCACAACCATAAAAAAATCGATCAAGTATCATATTATATCGATGGCAAACAAGCCGCTTGTTTAATTCCAGCGGTTTGATAAATCGCCCGTGCGAATACGGGCTTAGATGAATGAAAATCATTTTCTAATGGCCGGCGTCAATATTCAACCCAAGGATAGATTTGCTTACTGTCAGTAGAATTTTGATAGATTTTCCATACAAAATATGTCAAATTTCTACCGTAGTAGGCAAAATATATCCTTGAGTTAAATATTAAAACCGGTCGTAAATGAACCAATCATTCCGCTTCGTATTGTGTCGCGTTATTGCATTTTAATTAAAGACGGAAACACAAGCAAACATATAGATAATCTATTGCCGAAACGAGCAGTATACCGTTTTACATAGTCTTATTTATCTGTAGGTCTAGATAGAAACATCCTTATACATACACCTTTCGTAGTTTTGTATTCCACTTTATCACCACGCAGTCGCGGTGGTCGCGGTCTGTGTGGGACGAATGGACTTTGAAGATAAGTATGTTACAAGGCTTCCTTCCCCAACGGTAAGACACCATTCCCAATGATATTTTATTTATTTTGTTTAAATTGTACAATGCACAATCTTAAACTCATTTAGTCGGAAACACCTTATTAAGAAATCAATACGGATTCCAAATAATACTATGTGAACGTAAAGTATGTACTTACTGTAAGGACTAGCTGGACTACCTACCCATCTTATCATAATGATAATAAAAGTCGGAAAACTGCCAGTCTAAGATAAACGTATTGGGTCCGTGCCTCCAATTAAAGAGTTGACTTTAGTGCTAACACAAATTAAATACCAAATAAATATGAATAGAATCAGTATTTAGAAATCTTGATATGCATTTTAAAGTAAAATATTATTATTTTGTTAAGTAGGAGTATATTAAGAAAACAGACACAGTTCAGAAAATACATAAACTACGCCAATAATATTTTGCAACATCAACATTATTGCACAGCACACTATTTGTAAATAAACATTAATAACGTCTAATATGTTAGGTCACATTAATAATCTGTTTATCTAAATAACCTGGTAATTAATTGCATAGAACGTTCTATGTCTAACTTCACTATTTCGATAAGAAGATAGATATAGGTAGTCCCACAAGGATCTTTCGACCCGTAGATGACAATCACAAGGCGATGGTGTGAAATTAGGGTTACCATTTAGTAAGATTTTCCTACTTCCAAGGAGATATTTCAACAAGTGGGTCCACACGGATGCTAATTTTAAAAAGAACTTCGGTAATTTCATAGCATACGGCGACTCTGCGGCTGTCATTAAGGGACATTTCACTTAATGACACCGTTAGATCTGATTTTGTCTGCGGGCCAAAAGATCCTAATAGGACTGTATTCACATTATACTATAGACTTAGTTAAACATCATCGCGATGAGAATCGAATTATCTTCAAAATCGGATGCAAGTTGTTAGTTGGTGCAGAGTGCTTTGAATAAAATATAAGTAGGTTCTCAATTACAAGGACGGTCAAAAACCCAAAAAGGTAAGCTTTAAAAACCACAAAAATTAAAGCATGTATTGTAGAAAAAAATTAGATATTTTCTAATATTGAGTTAATAAACGTATTGCAGTATGAGTACAAGACACTTTCTCAGGGGTACAAGGTCTTTTTAATACTTGCAAGTGCAATGCAATGAGTCAATCTAACGCGTACCTCCTACAAAATTATTATTCACAGAACTGCATGCCTATGTTGATATGATACTGACAACACTGACATCTCATGGGCATCTTGAATGGTGAACAATAAAATAGTAATTTATTGTCCTTTCAATGTCCTATCTTGTCATGTTTGACCGAATGATCATTGCCTCTAGTCTACAGCATAGATGGATTAAAAAAAACAAAGGCCTACGCCTTCGCTGAATCACGAAGGTTTATACTCAGTAAGGTCACTGTCTGATTAGGCAAAACCGTACGAAACAAGAGCCGATTGTGTTCACACGAATAATCGACCGTGTTCAAAACGAACACGAGTACCCGTCAAGATAGCTCGATTTGTTATTTAGGTACCTAACTGGCTTGGTAGAATGTACGTTTACTCAACTGTTCATTATTTAATGATAATTATTAAAGTTTAATATACCTACATGGCAAGGCAACTCACATATAATTACTTACTGACGATAAGTTTTGATAAGTTATCGATTCCCAAAACGAGATTATGGTTCATTAATCAATCTATTATCGCATAATTTATATTTGTGATCCTACCCGCTTACATAGAGCACCTAAGTTTTAATAAAAACAGCGCCATGTACCGACAGGCTACAGGTTTTGTGAAGGCGTTGATTATAGTCACCTAAAAAAAAACTATCCTTCGAAACTAATCCGAGATATGTTGATATGCTACCTTAGACTAGACTAGAAGGTCCGTATTACAGAAGGTAAATCAGTCGTGAATCTAGTTTTAAAAACTGATTTTTATAATAAAACGTTAATTTTAAAACTACATTCACGACTGATTTTCATTCTCTAATACAGGCCTAAGGGCCTCTTTCACCACTCTTGAATTAAGCCCTAAAAGGCTTTTAGTTACTTCTCGATTAGCATACTTGGTCCACTCCATACAAGCTGGTGTCCCACAAGGCTCAGCTCTCTCCCCTCTCCTGTTCAGGCTAATACACGAACGATATTCCTCGTTCGAGTAAGGTGCATCTAGCCCTATACGCCGATGATACCGCCCTCTATGTCTCGCATAGAAATAAGGGTTTCATTAACAGAAATCTTCAGGCAGCCGCCAACAGCCTAGGGGATAGGTTCAGGAAGTCGCGTATTGAGGTGAACACGGACAAGAGCGCTGCGGTGTTCTTCTCCAGAGATGCCACCCCGCGCCATCCATATTTCCTGGGTCACACAGGTCTAATATCTAGGGGTCACACTAAACAAAACCATAACCTTGGGACCGCACATCAAGCGAGTTCGCAACCGAGCAGCCTTTGGGCTCGGTCGTCTATACCCGATGATCTGCAAGCGGAGGAAAATGTCCCTTAGGAGTAAGGTGATACTTTACAAAACTTGTATACGGCCTATCATGAAGTACGCTTGTAAGGTGTTCGGGCACGCTGCCCGCTTTCACACCGATAGACTCCAAACGATTTAATCCCGTTTCCTCCGCAAAGCCGTCGAAGCCCCGTGGTTCATACGGAATGTTGATCTCCATTCCGAACTCGGTCTCAAACCTATTCGCGCCTTTATTAAAAAGGCGACAACCCGATATTTCGCGAACGCGTCCAATCATAGAAATCCGCTAATCGTAGCTGCCGCCGACTACGAACCTAACTCCCCTCCTATTAGCAGCTACCGCCGACCGCAGCATGTTCTCACCGACCCTCCCGATGCCCTTACATCCCTTCTTTCGGATACAGATACCGCACACAGCTACTACTTTACTAGCGTCACGCCCCGGCTTCGCGCGAGTGAATTATACACATAAATCTTTCTCCATCACTCCGTCCATTGGTGAAAACCGTATGAAAATCCGATCGGTAGTTAGTAAGTTTATCGCGTTCAGACTGACATACAGACGCGGCGGGGGCCTTTGTTTTATAATATGTAGTTATGTATATATTTGTGATATATGTATATAATATACATGTATGTAGTAAGTGTGTAGACGCAATACCAAAGGATAACTTTGACTACATTTTTGGATAAATCTTGACGATGCAAAATCGAAATATAATTTGTATTTATTAAGTGTGTGTGTTATATTTTTTTTTCTTTTTAGTTCTGCCCCACACTAGGTTTTATTTCTGTGTCGTGGGAGCGTTTACAAACATGAAAATTCACATACACAAATACCCAGACAGGAAAAAATAATTGTGAATCACACAAAGTTTTGTACCGTGTAGAACTCGAACCCGCGACTATAAGACATAGTGGGCGGAGCGGCTTAAGCTCTTAACCACTGCGCTAAATCGTCCGTCCGTCAATTGATTAGTTGTTATTTATATTTATTTTCTTAACTTTTTTTCCATATAATTGCGTAATTTCGAAACTACCACATTTGTCTCTACGCCACCCTAAGGTAGACTGGCAGAAGAATCCTCAGATATTAAGTTCGCCTATCCACATAAGTGCATGTAGAATAAATAAATAATTTCATGCTGAAATCTAATTCTCGTTATTTAAACCAGTTTTCGATAAACATCTTTATTAAGTCGACATACTTATGCCACCGAACTCTTGTGCAATCACGGTGAACTTGACTGACTGATAACACAATCCAAAATTTGAATAGATAAAGAAACCGGTCTGACGATGGAGTGGGAAGGTGGCCATAGGAACATGTCAACTATACAAATAACCCCCTTGTGTTTAAGCTTGGTAGATTGGTATTGACAAGTACTACCAGTAGTACCAGATAGTGTTCAGTCTGATGATAAAGCCGAAAGGTGGCCAATGGGACCACCCATCTACTAAATATAAATCCGCCGTGTTTGGGCTCGTTGGATTTGTCTTTAGACCCGGGTGGTATCTAGGGTCTAATGATGGAGTCGGAAGGAAGTTATCTAAGTAAGATATCTTGGTTGTATTTTTAACCGACTTCAAAAAGGAGGAGGTTCTATGTTCGGTTGTATGTATGCTTTTTTTTTGTTTTCTTTTTTTTATGCATGTTCAGCGATATTTCCGTCAATTGTGGACCGATTTTGAGGATTTTTTTTGCATTGGGTCCAGTATAGCTCCAAGGTGGTCCCATTTTAATTTCATTGGCATTGGACCTTGGACTTAGAAGATACACCAGGGAACTCCTTAACGACAAACAATAGGCCTGTGAAAATTGAGATATAATGGGTATTACGTCACTCCTATAGGTACCCTACTATAGAACTAAGCAGTATATTAGCCAACTTCAAAAAAGGAGGTTCATAAATCGTCCTTTTTTATAACTCCTTTGCTTATGAACCGATTTTGATGACTCTTTTTGCATTGGGTTCAGTATAGTTTTGAGGTGGTCCTATTTTAATGTTATTGGTATTGGACCTTGGACTTTGAAGATACAAGAGGGAACTCCTTAACGGCGAACAGCACGATTGTATAGATTTATTTATTTAGGATAAAGACACACCATGGACAGGATCACAGATATCACAGTATAAATATTGTACCAGTTTAGGACAGTGTGAACTGTCATTACAGGAGTGAACATGCAATCTATTGGTAAGAATATTTGAATAAAAAAAAAACATGAAAAAGTCAAGTTTATGGAGATTAGAGATATTATATAATTAAATTGTAATAGATGGTATTTAATCATTTTATTATTATGTCATTTTTATTATATAATTCTAGTCGCAATCAATTTAGAAGAGGAGAATAATGGAAATTAAAATAAGATTACAATAAAATAATTAGGTGTCACCATCCGTTATTATAGTCATTATATTAATCCTGTAGGTACCTTACTGTACAACACAGCAAAATAATATAATATCGGTATATAAATATTACAAAATAATTCACTCGTCACTTAAAATTGTAAAATAAAAGGTAAACCGACTTCAAAAAGCAAAAAATAAATATTTGCAGTCGGTGCCAAGTAACCGACTGCACCAACCAGCACCGACTTCAAATATTTATTTTTTGGTTTTTGAAGTTGGTTTACCTTTTTTTTTAAAGTTTTTGCTAGAAAAGCTTGTTTTTAAAAAGGTATTTTTTAATTAAAATTATTTTTAATTTTTAATAAATTTGGTTGCGCCGTGTATACCAACTGCGCGTACTCTGTTTTACCAATCTGTTTTACAAATTACCAATGAGTTTGTAACGAATAACTAACCGGTTGCATCACTTTTGACTAGCTTCGTCGGCGACTTTGTACAGTTATAATAGCATAGATTCCCTACCTTCTTCGGACAACACCCTTTTTGAATAAAATTTCAAATATTGTTACATTTTAAGTACCTAAATAAGTAGATATGTCACGTTATCTTTTATTGCCTAACACCCCTCGCTTACCTTTCGCCCTATTAATGCCAGACCTTTCAAAAATTCCAAGCTACCCTTACAGAGGGTTACCGTCCTCCTTAGAAACCACGAATCTATGGCTTAGAGTCATACAGAAATGTAGAGAGCGCTAATGGATACTTGTCAACATAGCTCAAGAGATCGGAAGGGAATTGAGCTAGACATATTCAGAAATACTAAGTATCTACTGGTGTAGATAAGTATTGGAATAAAATCCGCCGATAAACTGGCAAACATAGTATATGGTGAACTCACAGCAGCAGACCAAAAGTGGGCTACTATAATATTTTTCACTTAAGATGGGTACTGTGACAGTACTTAGTGTCCAAGGAAATCTTTAATTCAATGACGTTAAGGTATAACCATAGTTAATTATAGACGGACGATGCCTCTTATTGCCACTGAATAAAGTATAATTTTCTTTGACACTTAGAACTGTCACAGTACCCATCTTACATGAAAAATACTATAGCCCTCGGCCGTTGCAATTGGTATGTAAAGTATCCATCGCTTTACTACCCAGGGTGGGGCACTTCATCAATTTCATAATCATCTTTGTCATCAAGTTCATCGGGGAGTTGAACATATTTAGAAATGAATATTCGTAATACTTGACATTGGCAAAATACGCGACGTCGTGATGCCATAAACATAAAAATCCTTGTGTGGTTTTATGAAACCACGGTAAAAGTGAAACATATTGGCCTTGGCTGCTCTGGCGAGCGCCTTTCACTTTATACCTACTCCGCGGCCGACCGTCACGCGACATGCAACACACAGACCAAAAAGTTTGTAACGATCTAATAAAACCTTTAACTTTAAAAACAAAAAATACTATAGCCCTATTGACCGAAAATGAGCATTTGCGATCACTCATGCGATCTACTGTCTACCTCGCCTGGACGTGATTCGTGTCCATTTCGTAACGAAAGGATACTACATTTTACATGACGTAATTTATGTGTATAAAATTCGTCATGTCTATAAACATGAACATGTACAGAAATAATATGACACATTACTTAATAATACAATGCTGTTGTCCTGTTTACAACAGACTGCTGAAATAGGAATTAACACGAGTATTATAAGATATTTTTAGTAGGTACGACTTTTATAAAACAATTAACCACCCGCATGGCGCCGAAACTATCTCGAACAGAGCCGCGCGGTACGTACGATAACTTAAATTGATCAATTAATGGTATTCCAGTCATCGATATATCCAGTAGTATGTAGAATACCATTACGACGCACGTTTCCGTAACGCGTAGGTCATAGCGAATATGGGCCAGCTAAGAATATGCGAGCAAGGATGCTTCTTCACGAACGACCATCACGAACCTATCAATCTTTGGTATCAACATAAAACCGTATAGTTACTATTTGAACTTTTTAAAGTGAAACTTTTATTAGATCGTTACAAACTTTTTGGTCTGTGTGTTGCATGTCGCGTGACACGCGACATGCCCGAGCGTCACGCGACATGCCCGACCGTCACGCGACATGCAACGCGCCCGCCAGAGCAGCCAAGGCCAATATGTTTCACTTTTACCGTGGTTTCATAAAACCACACAAGGATTTTATTAAAGAATTGACTGCCTCGTTGGTCTAGTGGCAAAGCGCATCGCTTTGTGATCACGAGGTATGTCGAGTTTAAATCCTAGGTCGGACAACTGTAGTTTTTCTAACGAAAAATTCCCTGTGTGAGTCCGGAGTCTGGAATTGTAATAATAATATATAATAATAATATTTTATTTGCAAAAAATGGTACAACAGTATGTAACAAACAGTGGTAAGTAATTAAGATAGAATACAGTATTACAATAATTGGTTGTACAGTGGCCTTTAACAATAGCACCATTGACTCCTAAACTGAGTTAAGACTCGTACTATAGGAGTCCGTGGCTCTCCGTTCTAGGTGTATGATAACAAACCAAGTATGAGCATTTATGATTTTGTTGTTACTTAATTAATGTTTACAAGTTCTTTTATTTCAGTACCGTAAGGAGTTTTTCAATACCCTCATAATTTTGCAACCGTAACCAATTGTTCAATTTGTTTTTGAGGTCATATTTATTTAAGTGATAAAGATTGTTAGCCTTGTTTATAGTATTATACAATCTAGAACTTAAAGCGTTATACTGTCTAGTCGCGAAAGCCGTTCTACATTGTACAGAGGGACATACGAGGGCACCTCTTCTTTTTTGCATGGTCTTACTGTCGAGGGGAAGTTGCGAGTGTCGTCGAAGCATGGTGCGCATTATAAATAATTGCCTAACTGTTAGTACTTGGCATTCTTTATATAGCTCAGCAGTGGGAAAGTCACGCGGTTTAGAATGCATCACTTTTAGAATAGCCCTCTGTGCTCTTTCTAGTTGAATAAATACAGTTTTATAGGTTCCACCCCATACGGGAATGCAGTACGTCAGGACTGATTGCACTAAGGCCACATATACCATGTGCATTATATAGAAATTAGTACAACTTCGTAAGTTTTTAAATATATACAGTAGCCTTCTAATACGACCAGTAAGAGCTTCAACATGGGGACGCCAGTCCCCGGTATACTGAAATATTGTGCCCGGTATACTGAAATAGTCTCGCTCCCTATTCCATGGGACCTAACATCATCGGCGAAAAGTGGGTGTACTCAGTACACCTCTGCATCCCCGCTTAGGGAATATAGGCGTGACGGTGTTTATTTAATTTATTGTATTGAAAGAATTTAATTTAAGCCAATAATAAATACTTTATTTACTGTAACAAAGCGATTGCACTGGTGACTTGACACCCAGGTCGGCGGCGCGATGAAGTAGATGCATATCGACCCGAGTGGTTACCGATAGGCTTGCATGGAATAGGGTCGTTCACTCGTGACACGCTGGGCGGGGGCGCGAAGTGTCCTTCACGCACGACACTGAAAACCACGAAGGCATGGCGTGGCCCATGCCGCCGGTAGGTAAGTAGAAGAAAAAGAACACGAGTTACGTTATTGCATTTACCCCCCCCCCCCCCCCCCCCCTCCCTGCATTAAAATAAACGATGTGGATCTTAAACTGCATACATATCTGATCAACTGATATCGTGCTATTTCAAAATTCAAGTTTGAAGGTATAAATATAGAAATGAGTTTCTTTCATGCGGAACACGGCACCGGTATCTATCTAAAAATAACTTCTAAACTTAGTACAAAGGGTTTTTTGCGGGGCGGCTTCAACGAACAAACATAAGTTATTGGATACCATCGGAACCTCGACAACATTACTACCATGAAATAATAACTATTTCCAGGGGCAATGAATGTAAGTTTCTTAAGGTGTAGAAGAGAGAATTTTACTGATATTACCGCGAGGTGAAGGTTTCCAATTTATACAAGCTTTTATTTAACTTGCAATGTTCGTATGTCTGTCTTTCCGGGTTAAATCTTGTGATCCATTTTTCAAGTACTTGCGATTATCCGATTGAGGTGAGATTTGACAACGCATTAATATGGTAGTATTATGGAGCTGGTCCGATGATGAAGTCGAGAGGCGGCCATAGGAACAAGTCAACTACATAATATTATCCCCTCCTATGTTTAGGCTTGTTGAATTGGAATTGACAAGTACTATAACAACTAGGTGGTGTTCAGGGTCTGATGATGAACCCGAAAGGTGACCAATGGAACCACCAAATTACTCAACACAACCGCGTCGTGTTTGGACTCGTTGCATTGCTCTTGACGAGTACAGGATGGTAAGCAGGATCTGATGATGGAACTGGGCCATAGGAACTCCTCAACTTAGCAAAATATCACAGTTGTATTTCTTATAAAAGTTTGTTTTTAAGTTATTTATTTTACCTGTTAAAATCTTAAAATAGGCAAAGCTTATTATTATTAAGAAAATCGGGAAACTTGTGCATTCTGATATAAATTAGCGGTGAAAACTTAATCAGAAGCAAACCTGTTCAACTACTTATGAATCAGAAATGCCTAATATTGTATCCAACATCGCAATTTACAAAACATGTCTAACGTACCGAAACGTTATCAGTACACCGTTAATATCGGCTACAAGGCTTCGCCAATAAAAGCCAATTATGACGTAAATGGTCTGTTTCTAAATACGTCACGTCCAATTGTAACCTGATTGAGAACATTAAAATCAATAATTAAATAAAACCTCATTTATTAAAAGCGAAAAGTTTACAATAACATTACCAGTGGCTACACACTATAGTAGAATTTTGCTAAAGTTTAAAAGAAGCGATAGTGCTTAGATGAATTACTTGAAGTATTCTGCCTATTTCTAAGACACAGGCGTGAGTGTATGTTTGTAGAATATTAAACATGTGTTGAATCAATCCATTTGATATGAAAGTTTGAATGTTCTTTCACAATGACACGGTTGCCTGCATTTGAACAATAATGTTAAAAACAACACTGAAATGTATCATGTTGCGAAAAAACATCTACATTCATGTATATTTGGCCTGGGTAGTGTCTGGCCAAAATGGGTATATTCTGGACTCGGTTTTTAAAATTGACGAGTTTATGAGGGCATTAGCTGTTTTCGGATTCTAATATATTTTTTGTGTTCTGTCTATATCATAGCCCCATCAGGGAGATAGCTGGTAGGACTTCTCAGATTGGTCTAAAAAATTAAGTAGCATTCATATAATAAGAGATATGTAACGGGAAGTTAACTTAGAGCTGTGGTAGCGGTTGTTTGATCGATGTGGAATATTTTTAGTTGGTTTTACGACAGCCGAAGTGAAGAGCAGAGTCATCTATGTCACGGCCATCAGACGAAAAACTTTCGGAATGACTGACCAGTCGTTTCGCGTTCTTTTAATAGTAAGATAGGTTACCACAGAAGCTATGAAGGTACACGAACGACGCCTCTACTACGACAGTAATGAGTAGCGTAGTAGAATCTGCTACAAGAAACGACCAACGGTTACTAGTTGGGAAGAAGTAGTACATGCATATGTAAGAATTAAAGAAAACAGTTTATAAACTATTGTAGCGTATACGCAACGCAATGAATCCAGGTCATAACCACGAAATGATTCATTTCATAACATCTTTAACTGCTCTTTCTAACATAACGAGTGTTCATTGTTAATGTACTATTGCGAATAAATGATTATTTAGTTCTATCTATATTATCAGGCCAGATCACTTGTGGGTTAGGCAGAGTACAGTGCCTTTAGATAATTTATTTATTTAAAAGATGACGTCCTGAACTGCAAGAATATGAAAGCAGTGAGTAGTCAGAGTCCAGGATTCAGGAATTCTATTTTATTTATTAAGGTAAACCCACGTATAAGCCATCTTTTTGACTGGAATTCGTTACTAATGTGCTGTCAAATTGGCCATAACGCTGTGTGATTTCCTTTCGGTATTCCACAATAGCCAAAAAGTCTATACTACGGAAAGATAAATACATGTAAGTCCATAAGCATAACATAATACGACTGCAGTTCGGCAGTTAACAATTGGATAAATAATACCTGTATTACGTATCACATAGTTTCTTTACATCGCTTGTCCGGTACCTGTCTAATTTCCAATTATCGCGTCTATGTGAAAACGTCGTGTTACTTCCATTGTTTTACAATCAAATCAACATTATCATTTATTTAAGTTCTAATATGTAGCACCAATAAGCAATTAATTTAATTAACCACATTGTTCAAGGGGGATTTTAATTTGTAAAGGAAAACAAAGTTCTAATAACAAAATATTATATTATGGTAAATGACATTTAATTAACAACACAAAAGATCTCGTTAATTATTTACATACAAAGTGTACAGCATTATTTATTAATTTTTCATATATAACTACGAATCAAACATTAATTGGTATAATCGACAGCATTAAAACAATCACAAATAATATAGGGAGCTCTGACATCTTATCCTTTCGATCGTGTGAGTAGGTATCATTCATTATTAAATTAACACTAGATTATTTAAAAACTTGTGTAATATACGTAACTATTCTAGTGCTAATTTGAAGGTGCTATTGTTGCGTGACGTTCGAAAATTTTACCAAAGTGGTTACTACGAAGGTTTAATAATACTACAGTATAGACGAAGCCATAAAAACATTTGACGTATTCTTGCTGAGGGCAATGACTAGTCCAACTAGCCTAGACGTAGAAAAACGCGATTTCTTTTACATGATATATGTTCCTGATGAATATATACCTATTAGGTAAATTCCAACATAAGATTTCAGTGAACTACCACTAAAACTATATTTATAATATAAAAATATTGCATTAGATATTTACACTGATATAAAACTCTGTCTCCGGTCGCAATAAAAAGCCTTATCTCTTTTATTATTCTTGATTACTATCGCAAGATATACTCAAGCTGACAAGAATACGGGCAATTATTTGATAAACGGAGGAAATTCGCTAACGAAATTAAATGTTTATGGGGTCGGGACTGTAGGACTGAGTGGTCACAGGGGACGATGCGCCGTAGTCTGGGGTCGTGGGCGTGGTGCTAGGGGGAGTGTCTAAGGGCTTCGTCAAAACCGGCGCTACGTACTCCGGGAACCTAATACTTGATTCTTCCTGCAGGGGTGCGGGAGGCGTGCAACTCGGGAATGGACTGAGCAACAAAAACGTTCCGAAAGCGACTATCGATGACATTATCAATATTATCGTTCTAGCTTCAAAGCCGGATCTTAAACCCGCCCACGCGGCCATGTTTATGAGTAACAGCAACACCGAAACGCGAATTAGTCTCACTGCAGTCGCATGAATTCTCCCACCACCCACACCACTCATATCAGAAGGTCCATAGGCGAAGTACAGATTATGTTTGTCGCCTACGTGTTTGAGCATCATATAGATCATTCCGAAGGGCGCGATCAGCGGACACGCCAAACTGTACACCATAGTAATTGAGAAAATTGCGATGCTCCAAGCGTAATGAACTCCGAACGGAAATTCGTAAAGGATAGCCTTCTTGACGTAACTCTTTTCTGCTTTCGATTTCGACTGCAGCAAGTACCACACGTAAAGAAATAATTCCGGAAAACGGATTAATTCTAAAGATGTACCGATAAAGCCCGAGGTTATTACGTAATTTACGAAGAATGCGCCCTTGTCCGGCAAGAACACGCAGTCCCAGCGCAATGTATCATTCTCATGGTTAATAGTCCACATAAGGAATGCTTCCGCACTGGCAAGACCCAATGAGGGCAAAATTAATGTCATCAGCAACAAGAATGACACAGTTTTGGTCATAATTGAGTAGTTCTGTTGGGATTTGGTCCAATGAGAGAGGAATCTATCTGAAAACGATACTATAGCTGGCATAACGGCAGCCATAGTCCAAAGAAGCAAAGTGGGGAGAAACTCAAAGATAATAGTACCAATCTTATTACTACTTGTAGCGTCAGGCTTAGCTACCATCGTGTTGAACAGATTCACAACAATGGCAGGTGTTGTCAAAAAGAATAGAACAACAAATAGGAAAAAATTGACAATAATAGCCCTTACATACCAAATTCCAGGTTGTACAGACAAATTGTCCCAAATAATGTCAGAGGGGTTTGTAGCATGCTCCAAAACCCAACCACGATGCAAACTAAAGTTATTAATTACATGTTCAGCTAGTTGATAGGATGGCAGAGTCAAAAAGGCAATACCGAGAGGATCATTGAGTACCATTGCACGGCATCGCTTGGCTTCATCTTTCAACCGTTTTTCTTCACTGCTGTAGAACTCCAAAGCATCAACTTCTGGGCCACATAATGTTGGTCGTACAGTGATACGTTTTCCAGTCTTCCTGAAGTATGTATCGGTGTAAATTAGTGCTTCATTCACCATCTCCTTCTTTTCTTGGACTTCATTCAACTGGTTAATGTTGAACGCCAGGCGAAGGTCCACAATTTGGATATGTGGGAAATTATGAGCGAAATATGCTCTTATTGTAGACTCATTTCGGTCAGCTTTAGATATGTTTGTGATCATAATTGTGCCTGTCAATGATGTTGGTACAGGTTTACGTCCAGTGCACCTTCTCATTATTAAAATAGATATAGGCAGGAATATTATGCTTATCAAAGTATGAACCCATAGCCAATTAGATTTCCCATTAAGATTTGAGAGTGTTGTGAGACTGAAAGCATTTGCCTCTGCATTCAAGTCTTTGCCTTGGTAATTGATAGGCAATATAATGCAGATAGAAACTAGTGTTACAATAAACATTAAAGTTATTGCATGTCGCTGGAATGATAGGTAGTGGACGGCGTCGGGGCCGCACTTGGCGAGAACCTGCTCGCGTGTCAGGCGAAATACCGCCGGCAGCCAAGTGAAAAATCCCTCATCTATATTCATGGACTCGTCGGCGCTCCGCCGCCTGTCGACCAAAGCGTCGCTGACCCCGCGTCTGTAGAACAAGTTGGTCCACCTACTCTTCGTCCTCTGCACAAGCGCCATTCGTCCATAATTCCATGCAGTACGCCGCAGCACGGAGAACAAAAGAATGAGACATGACCACGATATTAAGTTGAGAATCAACGTCTGTGGTATGCCGTTGTAAGCACCCGTTATTATCACATTTTGTGTCGTATTTACCAGCATACATCCTTCATCAGTACCGTTCGAACTGTTCGTAACGAAGGAACTTAACACTTTGTTCGCAAAAAGACTCATTTTCAATGTCGCAACACGGTCAGTCAGGCGATAAAAGAGAAAGTATTCACATAATGGGAGTCTCACAAGTCACAAGATACACTTATATTCCACAACTTATTTGGGTACACCAGTGTCCCCAGATTCTACACCATCTGGAAAATATCTATTGTTGTCTGATAGGATCAAAAGATAACAAAATTCATGACGTTTCTTTCAGGTACGAACGTTGAAGTGAGTCAGTCAGTAACAGATAAAAATTTATAACTGCAAAGAATGAATGAATGATCACAAAAATGAATGATTGACTCGCAGACAAATAATGTTCAGGATGATCACGGATTGACGATTGACTATTGACTGATTCGACAAAGATTCTACCATTGACGAAGAATGCCTAGACACCGCATATCGCCGCATAGCGTGTCAAATTTATGTCGGTGTGAGTTTGTGAAACTGCGTTAGTGTGCGTGATTAGGCAAGTGATAAGAAAATTTATCGATAATTTATGATAATAATTAAAAAATATTTAATTCATGCAAAATCGTAATTGACTCATATAAATTATGATTTCGAATTACTACGAGTAATTTATATAAGTTCACACATACGTATTATAATACAAATCTAAAAACGAATCTGTAAACATCGATATTAGTATGCACAATTTAATACAATAGTTTAACGTCCATGTCGTACCCACCGCACTCACCGTTGGGAACTCTGCTCTTGAAGTTGTCGACGAATACATTCACCTGGGACAGGTAGTCCGGTTAGGTAGGTCCAACTTTGAGAGAGAGGTCAATCGACGAATCCAACTCGGCTGGGCAGCGTTCGGGAAACTGCGCAACATCTTCTCATCCAAAATACCTCAGTGCCTAAAGACTAAAGTTTTTAGTCAATGTGTGTTACCAGTGATGATATATGGATCAGAGACGTGGTCTCTTACTATAGGTCTCATAAAAAAGCTCAGAGTTGCTCAGCGAGCTATGGAGAGAGCTATGCTCGGCGATTCTCTACGTGATCGAATCAGGAATGAGGAGATTCGTAGAAGAACCAAGGTCACCGACATAGCCCTTAAGATTAGCAAGCTGAAGTGGCAATGGGCGGGCCACATAGCGCGAAGATCGGACGGGCGTTGGGGCAGAAAGATTCTAGAGTGGAGACCACGTACTGGCAAGCGCAGCGTGGGACGACCACCTGCCAGATGGACCGACGATCTTGTGAAAATCGCAGGAAGTCGTTGGATGCAGGTGGCATAGGACCGCTTACGCTGGAAAGCGATTGGGGAGGCCTATGTTCAGCAGTGGACAAGTATAGGCTGAGATGATGATGATGAATACAATAGTAAAGCCTCATTGGTAATGCGCATAGCGATCACAAGGTCGTCGGTTCGAATCCTATGTCAGAAAATAGTAATTATTCGATAAAAAAAAATCTAGTCAGGAGTCTGGCACTGTGCTCGGTATAATTATTATTTATTATAAATTACCAAATCGGATTAAGATCATGGATATAAATAATTTTAAAAAGCCCTTGACATTGCTATTAATCAACAAATGCTATTACTCAGTAGATGATTTTATAAATGACAAATGTATGAAGTGAATGATAGCTAATTAATATATATATTATTGATGATGACATAACACCGATTTACAAGGAATATTTGTGACATTATAATTGTAACTACATTTAATTATCATAACCATTGACATTTGTACGCCTAACAGGCAAAGTATAGATATCTTTATAGTATATATATATATATATATATATATATATAACAACAAAATGTATTGTACCTATACTTGACAAATAAAATATTGATTGAATATCAATAGACTCATTCTCTACTACATGAGACCTTATATTGTTGAACGACAAGTGAGAGTACACAGTACACCACTCCCACTCCCGCTTGGGGAATTTAGGCGTAGCGGTGGTTTCAATTTTTACATCACATTTACCCTACGTATGCACGTGCGCTTTTTCAATGCACGTTAGTCATGAAACTAGGATGTATGGTCAGCGCATATCTCTGAGGTAGCGTGGCAATTTTATGTGGGAGTTTGTGGATCTGCGTTAGTGTACTTTAATAGAGAAGTGATTACTAGGACATACCTTATCAACGTAAAAGACAATTGATGATTAAAAAATATATATTTATCCGAACCGAACAGAAAACCTTTAGTTATCTGAGAATCTATAGTAAATATGTTCATTTATTGAATAACATTAGTGTACACTGACACATGTGTAATTATATCAATTCACACCATTTTTAATCTACCCCTGCTGATTGTGTATATGGGGGTTAATTAAAGTTGAAACAGTAAGACAGAAAAAAAATTTGGAGCAATCAGTTCAGTTTAATTTGTGATAATTGAAGATATATCATCTTACACTTTGTTAATTCTGAAAAATCCTTAGTTATATTAATATGCACTAAAAAAACTTCCTCATTTTAAGAGACATGGGCATCAGATTGAAAAATAGCAGATTTTTTCTGCTGCATAATGTGTAAATATATCAAAAGTGCTATAACTCGAGTTGTACCAACTGGAGGTACAGATTTGCTACTAGACCAATATGGCACTTAAATAAGATTTTTTAATACTGAGTTATTAGATTTACGCGAATATTACACATGTAATAAAACTATTTTTCAGATTTTATTGCGGTTTATTTTTTGATTTTAATTTCGACGTTTCGAATGCTTTGCACACATGGCCACGGGTAGAACTGAAGTGTTAGATGTCCAAAAGACATAAGTGTTCCGGGGTACCCGCAACCTTTTTAATTATTTTTGTTGGACCGATCTACGCAGAATGAGCTCACGGTGTCTTGAGGCCTCTCAGTGTTATGCTTGGTTTTGGATTTGATTATATTAATTACCGGATGCCAAGTCAATGGAAGCACCCAGCCATCTTCTCTATTGAAATTACGATGTTTTTTTATTTTGAATAGCCTCATGAACCATCCTTGGTAAGAATCGGTGTCCTTTCACGAGGATATGTGGTCTATCAAATCGGATGTAATGGCAGGTGCGGTCAAGGACATATTCACAGACTGCAGACTTATTTGAGCGACAGTGTTTTAGGTCAGCTATGTGTTGTTTAACCCGAGTTTTTAATTAATTTTTTACTGTAATTATACTAATGACCCTTAAATAATATTAGCTTATTATAAAAAATTCTGACACTAGTTTCTACTACTGCATTCTTCATTATATAATCTATCTATCTATCTATCTATAACCTCACGCCAGATCCCTTGCGGGGTAGGCAGAGAGTACAGAGTTCCAACAGGTTCTTTCCTTACATACCTCTCTGGCTTCCTCGACTCTCATAGTTCGTCTCATACACGCTCGCCGGTTACGGAGACTCTTGACTTTTCCATCAGATAAGACTCGGTTTATTTGATCGTGGTAAGATAGACTAGGTCTTCCCCGGTACCTGCATCCTTCCACTTTCACATTGTATATCTGTTTTGTCATTCTTTCCTCTGGCATTCTTTCTATATGCCCGAACCAACGGAGCATGCCCTTTCTCATCTTTACACCGATACTATCTTTCATACCTTACCATTGAGAACTATGTTCAACGTGCATTTCCCGGGTTCAGTAGAAATACAGGAAGAGGACAACATTTATGATGTCAATATGGATGAGCTCAGCTTAAAAACAACCAGAGCTGACTGGGAAACGGCAGGGAAAGTCGTGGAACAGAATAAACTCAAATGGGCCTTGAAGAGCTTTCAACCGTTTAAGGCCCCTGGACCGGATGGTGTTTATCCCATTCTTTTACAAGAGGGGGAACGACTACTCAACTAACACCTGTGCAGATTATTCAGGGCGTGTGTGGCCTTTGGGCATACCCCTAGGATCTGGCGGCAGGTAACAGTGACGTTCATCCCCAAACCGGGAAAACCGAATTATGAGGATAGCAAATCCTATAGACCAATCAGCCTATCATCATTCTTTTTAAAATGTCTTGAGAAAATGATGGATAGGCACATAAAGGATAGTCCTTTAAAGGATCATCCTCTACATAAGATGCAATGCGCTTACCTACCTGGTAGATCTACGGAGACTGCATTACACTATGTGGTGACTCGCGCAGAGATGGCCTTGCAGCAAAAGGAAATCTGTGCTGCAGCTTTTCTGGATATTGAAGGTGCATTCGATCGCACAACATTCTCATCCATTGAAACAGCTGCTACAGGGCATGGGATAGAACCAACTCTAATCAGATGGATCAAAAACATGCTAAAGAACAGGATAATCCAATCTACCATATTAGGAGAAAGTCTCTCCGTCAAAACGACTAAAGGATGCCCGCAAGGAGGTGTCTTATCGCCGACTTTGTGGAGCCTGGTAGTGAATTCTCTTTTGAGGATAATCAACAAAGGTCCGTTCTACGGAGTTGGATATGCGGACGATATAGTGATAGCAGTCAATGGAAAGTTTCCAAACACAGTATCGACACTGATGCAGGAAGCTCTAGACAAAGTCACGAACTGGTGCACGACAAATAGTCTCTCGGTTAACCCAAAGAAAACTAACGTGATCCTATTCACACGGAAAAAGGTACTAACAGGTCTACAAGATCTACATATGTACGGTAATAAAATCAAATGGGCCACTGAAGTTAAATATCTAGGGGTTATACTAGCTATATAAGCCGCGTGGTTCCCGGCTTAGAAAGCCGCGTGGTTCCCGGCTTAGAATAGGACCAACCCATCTCATCCCATCGGGTGTCGTACAAGGCGACTAAGGGAAAACTAGGGAATGGGCAGCAGCATTCCCTTAACACTTCGACGACCAATAACTGCGCTCGCCAACCCGCCTGCCAAGCGTGGCGAGTATGGCAAACACCCCCAATTATGGAAGAAAGTAGAAAAACCAGGCCCCTAGTCCCCGGCGGTCCTGTTCGTCCTGGCCACGGTAGCAGCCATGGTAACGACAGGACAAGGGGTGCTAAGAATCTCCGGCAGAGATTCGGCTACCACCAAAACCGAAAATTGGCCCTGGTGACATACAACGCACGCACATTGAGGACAGATGAGAAGCTAGTTGAGCTGGAAGAAGAGTTAAACAAGTTGCGGTGGAGTATTGTTGGTTTATCGGAGGTCCGAAGAGAGGGCGAGGACACGATAACCTTAAAATCCGGCAACTTGTTTTACTACCGGGAGGGCGAACAGCAGTCCCAAGGTGGTGTCGGATTTATCGTCCACAAGTCACTCATAAACAACGTTGTGTCCATCACTAGTGTGTCGAGCAGGGTAGCGTACCTTATACTCAGAATATCCAAAAGATATTCGCTGAAGGTCATACAGGTCTACGCACCGACCTCGGCATACTCAGATGATGACGTCGAAGTTATGTATGAGGACATTAGTAGAGCCATACATACTTCCAAAACACACTTTACAGTGGTTATGGGTGACTTCAATGCGCGGCTGGGCAAACGGGGCGATGATGAGTTGAGAGTGGGGCAATTTGGATATGGGCAGCGCAACCCCAGGGGTCAGAGGCTGGCCGAATTTCTGGAGAAAGAGGGACTCTTTATGATGAACTCTTTCTTCCAGAAGCCGCCTCATAGAAAATGGACCTGGATGAGCCCTGATGGTTCCACAAAAAATGAGATAGACTTCATCATGAGCACCAAGCGACAAATATTTAATGATGTCTCCGTGATTCATAGGGTAAAAACCGGCAGTGATCACCGAATGGTCAGAGGCACATTAAATATTAATGTCAAAATGGAAAGATCGCGTCTGATGAAGTCTACTCTCCGACCTACTCATGCATATATCCAAAACCCCGAGAACTTTCAACTCGAATTGTCAAACCGCTTCGAATTGCTAGACAGCAGCGCATCGGTGGACGAAATAAACAACAGGCTGGTAGAGACTGTTCATACGGTCGGGTCCAAGTATTATAAGACCCACCGTAAAAATGGGCCTCAAAAACTATCTGACTACACCCGAAACCTCATGGCTGAGCGACGTTCCATGACGCTCCAAACCTCCGATGATGCTAAGTCCTATAGGCAGCTTAATGGACAGATATTGAAGTCCTTGCGACACGACTTACGGTCCTTCAATGCAAGGCGTATTGAGGAGACCATAGAGCAGAACAAGGGCTCTAAAGTGTTCGCAAGAGACGCGTCTATTGGGCAGAGCCAGTTGACGAAGCTGAAGACGGAGGACGGAAACGTAACGTCAAATGGGTCAGAGGTGCTCAGGGAGATAGAGAGGTTCTATGGACAGTTATATACCTCAGTAGCTAAACCTGTTGTTGACTTGGTAAAAGACCCAAGAGCCAAGCTAACCCGACACTGCACTGAAGATATCCCGGACATCAGCCTGTGCGAAATTAGGATGGCTCTCAAACAACTAAAAAACAACAAAGCGCCGGGTGAAGACGGAATTACTGCAGAACTTCTGAAGGCGGGCGGATCGCCGGTACTTAAAGTCCTTCAGAGGCTATTTGATTCCGTCTTGCTTGAAGGGAAAACGCCGGAAGCATGGAACAGGGGTGTGGTGGTGCTGTTTTTCAAGAAAGGTGATAACACCTTATTGAAGAACTATAGGCCCATCACACTGCTGAGCCATGTTTATAAGTTGTTTTCGAGAGTCATTACGAATCGTCTCGAACGAAGGCTTGATGACTTCCAGCCTCCCGAACAAGCCGGTTTCCGGAAAGGTTTTAGTACCATAGACCACATACATACGCTGCGGCAGGTTATACAGAAGACTGAGGAGTATAATCGGCCACTATGCTTGGCGTTTGTGGACTATGAGAAAGCCTTTGATTCGATCGAGACTTGGGCGGTTCTTAGATCTCTCCAGCGATGCCGCATTGACTATAGGTACATCGAAGTGTTGAAGTGCTTGTATAATAACGCCACCATGTCAGTCCGAGTACAGGGGCAGTGCACGAAGGTGATCCCCATAAAAAGAGGAGTAAGACAGGGAGACGTTATTTCTCCGAAACTGTTTACGGCCACCTTAGAGGACGCCTTCAAGCTCTTGGAATGGCAAGGACTTGGCATCAACATCAATGGCGAATACATCACTCACCTTCGATTTGCCGACGACATTGTGGTCATGGCGGAGTCGCTGGAAGATCTAGGACGAATGCTCGGTGACCTCAACAGAGTATCCCAACAAGTGGGTCTTAAAATGAATATGGACAAAACAAAAGTAATGTTTAATGTCCATGTCGTACCCACCGCACTCACCGTTGGGAACTCTACTCTTGAAGTTGTCGACGAATACATTTACCTGGGACAGGCAGTCCGGTTAGGTAGGTCCAACTTTGAGAGAGAGGTCAATCGACGAATCCAACTCGGCTGGGCAGCGTTCGGGAAACTGCGCAACATCTTCTCATCCAAAATACCTCAGTGCCTAAAGACTAAAGTTTTTAGTCAATGTGTGTTACCAGTGATGACATATGGATCAGAGACGTGGTCTCTTACAATAGGTCTCATAAAAAAGCTCAAAGTTGCTCAGCGAGCTATGGAAAGAGCTATGCTCGGCGTTTCTCTACGTGATCGAATCAGGAATGAGGTGATTCGTAGAAGAACCAAGGTCACCGACATAGCCCTCAGGATTAGCATGCTGAAGTGGCAATGGGCTGGCCACATAGCGCGAAGATCGGACGGGCGTTGGGGCAGAAAGATTCTAGAGTGGAGACCACGTATTGGCAAGCGCAGCGTAGGACGACCGCCTGCCAGATGGACCGACGATCTTGTGAAAATCGCAGGAAATCGTTGGATGCAGGTGGCATCGGACCGGTTACGCTGGAAAGCGATTGGGGAGGCCTATGTTCAGCAGTGGACAAGTATAGGCTGAAATGATGATGATGATGATGATACTAGATAAACAACTGCGGTGGCATGCACATGTTGACCATACCATTGCTAAAGCACTGAGAGTACTGAATATGTGTAGGTCAGCATATGGAAAGACATGGGGCCTACAGCCCAAAATAATGTACTGGGTGTGCAAAATTATGGTAAAACCGATATTAATGTATGGATGCATCGTGTGGTGGCCCAGAACTAAAATACAAACCTGCAGGGACAATCTAATGAAACTACAAAGGACAGCCTGCCTGGCCATCACAGGTGCATTCAAAACAACACCGACGGCAGCTATGGAGCGGTTACTTAAGCTCACTCCATTACACATCGTCATTGAGACTGAGGCGAGGAAGGCGCTCTATAGACTGGAGAAAACTGGACTATGGAGCATAACAGCGCTAAGCCTTGAACATACCAAGCTAGCGCCACACAAGGAACTAGATAACATTAAGAACATGAGATGTGACAAGATCTTGACCACGCACATGTTCAACAAAAGATTTAGCACCCACATCCCTACCAGGGAACAATGGAAAAGTGGTCTAAACAAGCAAGGTAAGGAACAAATGATATGGTATACGGATGGATCCAAAACCAAGTCTGGAACAGGAGCCGGTGTATATACAGAAGGATACAATCTAAGCCAAAGCATGGGTAGATTTGCATCAATATTCCAAGCAGAGACCTATGCGATAAATGTTTGTGCAAAGGAGATATTGGACAGACGAATTACAGGCAAGAGAATTTACATTTGTAGTGACAGTCAGGCTGCCCTCAAAGCCATCAGCTCCTATGAGCTAAACTCGGCACTGGCTGTGGAGTGCGCATACCTTCTTGACAGATGTGGAGCGCGCAACACGATCAGATTAGTCTGGGTCCCTGGGCACACGGGGGTTGATGGCAATGAGCGTGCGGATGACTTAGCCAAAAAGGGAGCAATGGAGAAATTTGTTGGTCCAGAACCGTTCATAGGCATACCGGATGGTGCCTACAGAGGAGCGCTGTTCAAATATGCCCAAGAACAACACGGGAGAGAATGGGCAACTAAAACAGGGCTGAGACACTCCAAGGAATTCCTTTCCACATGGTGTGACAGCGACAGCGAGAGACTGCTAAAACATAGTAGACTACAATTAAGGCAACTAATCGGAGCTTATACTGGCCACTACGGCACAAAAGAACATCTACATAAGATGAACCTCTGCAGCGACGTGGCATGCAGGAGCTGTCGCACAGAAACTGAAACCATGAAGCACGTCCTATGCCACTGCGACGCTCTGGCGGCGCGGCGAATGAAGTTACTGGGAGTGGCCTATCCAAACCCAGAGGAATTTCGGCTCTTCCCCCCTGCTGGAATCTACAGCCTGGTACAGGGAGTATTCGATTCTACAGGTATGTAAGAGCGTTAGGGCAAGGACAGCACAAAAGATCCCAGCGGGTCGAAGTGCGCCTGAGGTCTCCTCGGTCCGATAAGCCAACGACAAGATAAGATAAGATCTTTCATACCTACTCGCTGTCTTATTATGCTGTTGCTAATGCGGTCGGTCAGCTTCACTCCGCACATCTTCCGCAGAGCTCGCATTTCTACCGCATTTATCCTACTTTCATTCTCCTTCTTACATACCCAGCTCTCGCTACCATATAACAGCGTTGGGACAAGAACTCCGTTATGTATGGCCAGCTGCGCCTTATGACTTAAGTGCCGGCTCCCGAGTAGCTTTCCCATCGCACCATTCACTCTGTTCCCTGCACTCACTCTTCTCTCTATGTCAGCGGTGTATTTCCCATCCTTACTGAAGGCGCATCCAAGATATACAAACTCATTCACTTGCTCCAGCACATCGTTACCAACCACAATCCTTACATTCGTTCTGGTTTCTTCCCTTTCAAAAACCATAATCTTGGTTTTCTTCACATTCAAGTGTAAGCCATTGATCATGCAGTCGTCTTTCATAACTGTGACTAGTGTTTGCAGATCAGTGGCTGTTGGCGCTATTAAAACCGCGTCATCTGCATAAAGTAGATGGTTTACCACTAAGTCACCCATTTGTACACCTTCATTCATCGCTTTCAGTCTTTGAAGACTTTTGTCCAGATATATTATAAACAGTCTAGCGGACAACACGCAACCCTGCTTGACGCCGATTTTAACGTCAAACCAGGGTGACCTGTTACCACCCACCCGTACGCATGCCTTGCAGTCCACATAAGTGGACTGGACGGCTCGCAACAGAGTGCCATCTATACCATACTCTGGCAAAATGTCCCAAAGTCTCTTTCGCACAACTCTGTCAAATGCCTTCTCCAGATCTACAAAACCGCAGAAAACCTTCCGCCCCACTGCCAGATGCTTCTCTACGATGTTGCGGAGTGAGAAGACTTGATCCGAACATCCTCTTCTAGACTTGAAACCCCCTTGTGCCTCGCACAACATTTCATCGGACTTCACGATATTAATTTTTGAAGATATTATTTTCATCTTTGTTTAAATGGAAACAAATGCATTATTTTAAACGACTACTTTGAAGTGCCCTACGTAAACTTGACAATCATTTAAATTACGGTATTTAAAAGCAAATAATAGCAACATAGTGTACTCAAGAGAAACCTTAAAAGATCGGCATCTCGGCAGATATCATGTCTACTCCCGCAGCTTTACCGGTTTTCATACTTCTTATCGCCCTTTCAACTTCTTCCATAGTGATGTCCTCCGTTGATTCTGGTGCCGCATTCTCGCCTTTGGGCACGTCTGCGGCATCAGCATCCGGGTCATCTCCATACATTTCTCCAAAATTATAGTATTCCAAATTAAGAATTCATTATATAATGAATTCTTAATTTGGAATACTTTTCACATATTGATTTTATTAATAAATATTTGTGGTATTCAAAAACACCATAATCAAACTGGTGTTCATTTAAAACTTGAAAACCATTTTCATAATTTGTTGAATGTAGAATTTACAATATTACGTCGCGAAATATTTTAAATACGTCCTTCGTGTTAAGTATACTGTAATGGACACTTAAAAAAGATTTCCGCAAAACTTTTTCACTTGGAGGTACCTTCTAAACTCAAACGCGGATTCTAAATCACGAAAATCAATAGTTCCATCACACGGATATCAACATGCTTTTCAGGGTTCAGATTTATCTATATACGGGCATGGCATACAACGCACCCTCGCGGGGTGGAGGGCACAATGCCAACTCATATAGAGGTCAAACCTGTAATCTTCAATAAAAGCAGTACTACCCAAAGGGCAAAACTTCATTTCGCAACCAAGACTCTATATGCCATCTCAATATAAAGCTTCCTGTGACCTCACAGGAAGTAGTTTTATTTCAGGGAAAACTCTATAAAGACGAAATAATCATAAATAGGTCCCATCCCCGATTGGGGAATATCCGACCCCTGATTGGGGAATATAGACGTGACAGTGTTTATCTAGATATTCTATCCTTACTCAATTTCATCCAAATTCGTTTAGTCATTATGACGTGAAATAGGAATTGTTAATGTTTCAGTATTAATTTATTAATATCGACAGTAGGCGATAGGCGCTATAGGACATCACTAGTGTGGAGTAGCGTAAAATAATGCATATTTAAAATACAAATTAAAGCTTTCAACTCACAGTTAATTATCACCGTATATTAATTATATGACGTCAGTACGTATATATTTAATGTTAAATCCATTATTTTGCTGTGAAACATCCCTATAATATAATAAGAGGCAATAAATACATACGTGTAAAATGATAATTCAGGATTTTTCACTCCTCTTTTGGTTGTCCTTGATTTACAAAATACAGCACAACACGACATAATTTCACTGTATTAAAGTATATTTACATATCACAATAATTTTCATTTATATTTTAATTGCTGAAACGGACGGGGCGCATTTGTTATAGTCCAAACATAGGTCACAACAGGCTACCAAGCACACGTACAGGGCGACGTTGCTAACCTTACAATAGCTTTCTCATTCACTCAAAATGGTGATCCGTGTAATTGAGAGAGAAAAAAGACAATGTGTTGAACGATGACCGGCGGAGCGGCAACGTCGTATGACTCCCTCCAGGTAATTTTACCTTCATGGATTCTACCTTAGGATTCGACCCATGAAGTTTTTTTTAATCGAATAATTACTATTTTCCGACATAGGATTCGAACCGAAGACCTTGTGATCGCTATGCGCATTACCAATGAGGCTTTACTATTGTATTAAATTGTACATACTAATATCGATGTTTACAGATTCGTTTTTAGATTTGTATTATAATACGTATGTATGAACTTATATAAATTACTCGTAGTAATTCAAAATCATAATTTAGATGAGTCAATTACGATTTTGCGTGAAGTTAATATTTTTTACACATAACTTGTATTTTCTTATCGATAAATCCTGTACTAGTAATCACTTGCCTAATCACGCACACTAACGCAGTTTCACAAACTCACACCGACATAAAATTGATACGGCTACCGCGGCGTTATGCGGTGTCTAGGCATTCTTCGTCTATGATTCGACTCATGGATTCGCCCAATGATTCGAACCATAGATATCCCACGTTTATGATTCGAACATGCGGTTGCATCATCTTCGTCTGTGATTCGAGCCTTGATTCGATGATTCGAAGCATATTTGTACAGTGTTTGTTCCTGACAAATGTTTGGTTTTAAATCCGAAATTACCGTCTTGGTGCAGAGGTTTGAAAAATATACTCAAATGTATGAAAATAATACTCCCTCATGTTAAAGTCTGGTTTCCTTTTTCTACATCGACATTATTAAGTACCACTGAAATGAGCCGCCTTGGAATTTCATAAATTTAATCCATAGAAATTTAGTTAACCAATTATGAAGAAATTATAGCCCATATGCTGCCCCTCTCAGGTTTTAAAAAATAGAAAATGGACACCATTAAATTATTGTACGGTTTTCGAAGTTGGTGCGTTCAGTTTCATTTAACTGATTATTTGTATTTTCATGATTATAACCCTTGAATGCCACACCCACATATATTACATTCAGCTTACTCCATGAAGCTAAAATTGCCGGGAGGGAGTCAGACGATGTTGTCGCTCCGCCGTTCATCGTTCAACACATTGTATTTTTTCTCTCTGAATTACACGGATCACCATTTTGAGTGAATTAGAAAGCTATTGTAAGGTTAGAAATATCGCTCTGTACGTGTGCTCGGTCTAATGTTGTGACCTATGCTTAGGCCATAACAAATGCGCCTCGTCCGTTTCAACGGGTAAAATATAAATTAAAATCATTGTGTTAACTGAATATACTTTAATACAGTGAAATTATGTCGTGTTGTGCTGTATTTTGTCAATCAAGGACAACCAAAGGAGGAGTGAAAAATCCTGAATTATCATTTCACACGTATGTATTTATCACATACAGCGCCTATCGCTTACTGTCGATATTAATAAATTAATACTGAAACATTAACCATTTCTATTTCACGCCATATTGACTAAACGAATTTGGATGAAATTTAGTAAGGATAGAATATCTAGATAAACACCGTCTCATCTATATTCCCCAATCGGGGGTGGGATATCTAGATCTATTTATGATTATTTCATCTTTAACTATAGTGGCGTTTTACCTGAAATAAAACGCTTATTAAACTACTTACCTCACTGGAAGCTTTATATTGAGATGGTATATAGAGGTGACCTCTATATGAGTTGGCATTGTGCCCTTTACCCCGAGAGTGGTTCACTGTGTACACTCATTTGTCGTTCAACAATGTAAGTGTCATGTAGTAGAGGATGAGTCTATTGATATTATACCGAGCACAGTGCCAGACTCCGGACTAGATTTTTTTTTATCGAAGAATACTATTTTCCAACATAGTATTCGAACCGATGACCTCGCGGTCGCTATGCGCATTACAAGACCGATGAGGCTTTACTATTGTATTCATCATCATCATCACCTCAGCCTATACTTGTCCACTGCTGAACATAGGCCTCCCCAATCGCTTTCCAGCGTAACCGGTCCGATGCCACCTGCATCCAACGGCTTCCTGCGATTTTCACAAGATCGTCGGTCCATCTGGCAGGCGGTCGTCCCACGCTGCGCTTGCCAGTACGTGGTCTCCACTCTAGAATCTTTCTGCCCCAACGCCCGTCCGATCTACGCGCTATGTGGCCCGCCCATTGCCACTTCAGCTTGCTAATCTTAACGGCTATGTCGGTGACCTTGGTTCTTCTACGAATCTCCTCATTCCTGATTCAATCGCGTAGAGAAACGCCGAGCATAGCTCTCTCCATAGCTCGCTGAGCAACTCTGAGCTTTTTTACGAGACCTATAGTAAAAGACCACGTCTCTGATCCATATATCATCACTGGTAACACACACTGACTAAAAACTTTAGTCTTAAGGCACTGAGGTATTTTGGATGAGAAGATGTTGCGCAGTTTCCCGAACGCTGCCCAGCCGAGTTGGATTCGTCGATTGACCTCTCTCTCAAAGTTGGACCTACCTAACCGGACTACCTGTCCCAGGTAAATGTATTCGTCGACAACTTCAAGAGTAGAGTTCCCAACGGTGAGTGCGGTGGGTACGACATGGACGTTACACATTATTTTCGTTTTGTCCATGTTAATTTCAAGACCCACTTGTTGAGATACTCTGTTGAGGTCACCGAGCATTCGTCCTAGATCTTCCAGCGACTCCGCCACGACCACAATGTCGTCGGCAAATCGAAGGTGAGTGATGTATTCGCCATTGATGTTGATGCCAAGTCCTTGCCATTCCAAGAGCTTGAAGGCGTCCTCTAAGGTGGCCGTAAACAGTTTCGGAGAAATGACGTCTCCCTGCCTTACTCCTCTTTTTATGGGGATCGCCTTCGTGCAATGCCCCTGTACTCGGACTGACATGGTGGCGTTATTATACAAGCACTTCAACACTTCAATATACCGATAGTCAATGCGGCATCGCTGGAGAGATCTAAGAACCGCCCAAGTCTCGATCGAATCGAAGGCTTTCTCAAAGTCCACAAACGCCAAGCATAGTGGCCGATTATACTCCTCGGTCTTCTGTATAATCTGCCGCAGCGTATGTATGTGGTCTATGGTACTAAAGCCTTTCCGGAAACCGGCTTGTTCGGGAGGCTGGAAGTCATCAAGCCTGCGTTCGAGACGATTCGTGATGACTCTCGAAAACAACTTATAAACATGGCTCAGCAGTGTGATGGGCCTATAATTCTTCAGTAAAGTGTTATCACCTTTCTTGAAAAACAGTACCACCACTCCCCTGTTCCATGCTTCCGGCGTTTTCTCTTCGAGCAAGACGGAATTAAACAGCCTCTGAAGGACTTTAAGTACCGGCGTTCCGCCCGCTTTCAGAAGCTCTGCGGTAATTCCGTCTTCGCCTGGTGCTTTGTTATTTTTGAGTTGTTTGAGAGCCATCGTAATCTCGTACAGGCTGATGTCCGGGATATCTTCAGTGTAGTGTCGGGTTAGCTTGGCTCTTGGGTCTTTTACCAAGTCAACAACAGGTTCAGCTACTGAGGTGTACAACTGCCCATAGAACCTCTCTATCTCCCTGAGCACCTCTGACCTATTCGACGTTACGTTTCCGTCCTCCGTCTTCAGCTTCGTCAACTGGCTTTGCCCAATAGACGCGTCTCTTGCGAACACTTTGGAGCCCTTGTTCTGTGCTATGGTCTCCTCAATACGCCTTGTATTGAAGGACCGTAAATCGTGACGCAAGGACTTCAGTATCCGTCCATTGAGCTGCCTATAGGACTTAGCATCATCGGAGGTTTGGAGCGTCATGGAACGTCGCTCAGCCATGAGATTTCGGGTGGAGTTAGATAGTTTTTGAGGTCTATTTTTACGGTGGGGCTTATAATACTTGGACCCGACCGTATGGACAGTCTCTACCAGCCTGTTGTTGATTTCGTCCACTGATGCGCTGCTGTCTAGCAATTCGAAGCGGTTTGCCAATTCGAGTTGAAAGTTCTCGGGGTTTTGGATGTGTGCATAAGAAGGTCGGAGCGTAGACTTCATCAGACGCGATCTTTCCATTTTGACATTAATATTTAATGTGCCTCTGACCATTCGGTGATCACTGCCGGTTTTTACCCTGTGAATCACGGAGACATCATTAAATATTTGTCGCTTGGTGCTCATGATGAAGTCTATCTCATTTTTTGTGGAACCATCAGGGCTCATCTAGGTCCATTTTCTATGAGGCGGCTTCCGGTAGAAAGAGTTCATCATAAAGAGTCCCTCCTTCTCCAGATATTCGGCCAGCCTCTGACCCCTGGGGTTGCGCTGCCCATATCCAAATTGCCCCACTCTCAACTCATCATCGCCCCGTTTGCCCAGCCGCGCATTGAAGTCACCCATAACCACTGTAAAGTGTGCTTTGGAAGTATGTATGGCTCTACTAATGTCCTCATACATTACTTCGACGTCATCATCTGAGTATGCCGAGGTCGGTGTATGACCTTCAGCGAATATCTTTTGGATATTCTGAGTATCAGGTACGCTACCCTGCTCGACACACTAGTGATGGACACAATGTGGTCTATGAGTGACTTGTGGACGATAAATCCGACACCACCTTGGGACTGCTGTTCACCCTCCCGGTAGTAAAACAAGTTGCCGGATTTTAAGGTTATCGTGTCCTCGCCCTTTCTTCGGACCTCCGATAAACCAACAATATTCCACCGCAACTTGTTTATCTCTTCTTCCAGCTCAACAAGCTTCTCATCTGTCCTTAACGTGCGTGCATTGTATGTCACCAGGGCCAATTTTCGATGTTGGTGGTAGCCGAATCTCTGCCGGGGATTCTTAGCACCCCTTGTCCTGTCGGTACCATAGCTGCTACCGTGGCCAGGACGAACAGGACCGCCGGGGACTAGGGGCCTGGTTTTATTCTTATCTTCCATTTTAATAAATTGGGGGTGTTTGCCATACTCGCCACGCTTGGCAGGCGGGTTGGCGAGCGCAGTTTTTGATGGTAGAAGTGTTAAGGGAACGCTGCTGCCCATTCCCTAGTTTTCCCTTAGTCGCCTTGTACGACACCCGATGGGATGAGATGGGTTGGTCCTATTCTAAGCCGGGAACCACGCGGCACTATTGTATTAAATTATACATTCTAATATTGATTACAGATTTGTTTTTAAGATTTGTATTATAAACCGTATGTGAGAACTTATATAAATTACTCGTAGTAATTCAAGGGGGTCTGTCCAAGAGCGTGCTCGTCGCGACCCCTGCCAGTCATTATGGCTGCAATCTTGGACCGAAGACGTACCGCAGTGCGGGCTAGGGCGTCCCCCCGAGGCGACGCGTACCGGCCCGCCCCCGTCGGTACGAATATAGGTGGAAGCGGCGATGGGGGCCGCCACCCATCACGCCGGGCCCGAACTGGCGAGTCGTGGGGTGCAGAGTGCCGAATAGGCACTTGGAATGTAAGAGGTGGTATGGAAGATAAGATGCATGAGGTGATTGATGTAATGAAAGAGAGACGCCTGGATGCTCTGTGTGTAACAGAGACTAAGCGGAGGGGCAGTGAAACCTGTGATCTGCCTGATGGAACGATGGCTCTGTGGTCTGGTGTACCGCAGAGCAGTCGTGCCAGCATGGGGGTGGGTATCTTGCTGTCCCGTCGCCTGGCCTCTGGAGTGAGAGATTATGGCCTGTGCGATGCGAGACTTCTCTGGGTCCGTTTAAAACTGGGTGTCACTAGAGTATTTTTGGTCGCAGCGTATGCTCCCGTAAGCTCGTCGACACCCCAGGACCTTGAGAAGTTTTGGGATAATGTCAGGGAAGTTCTGGATTTGGCTGAGGCTAACGAAAAGGTGATTCTGTGTGGCGATCTGAACGGATGGGTAGGAACCAGGCGGCAAACTTGCGACGCTGCTCTGGGTCCTTATGGTGATAAGAGAGTGAATGATGCAGGTAAGCTCATTGTAGATGTTTGTTTGGAAAGGGGTCTCCTTGTGTCTAATACGATATTCCAGCATAAGGACATACATATGTATACGTGGAGAAGGAATGAACAAAAAAGCATGATAGATCTGATCCTGGTTGATAACCGTCTCCGAAGCAAACTACAAGATACGCGTGCGTATAGAGGCCCCACTCTGGAATCAGACCACTATCTCGTAGTTGCGCGGTTTAGTGGTCTGTTCAGGAAGTGGAGGCACTGGCGAGAGCGTATCCCCTTCGGAGACCTTGAAAGATTAAAGGTTGAAAAGTTGCAAGATGAGAGCGTGAGGAGAATGTATGAAGACAGAGTCCGGGACAAGCTTTTGACAGCAGGCTCTTCGGACTCAAATGTAGATGAATGCTGGAATAGCCTGAAAGAGAGTTTGGTGGAATCCGCGAAAGAAGTATGTGGTTGCTCAAAGAAGCATATTACAGCAAAAGGTGATGCATGGTGGGATGCGGAGTTGCAAAGCTCCGTAGAAAGTAAGAAGAAAGCGTGGCAGGACTATGTATCTTCTTTGAACCTGAATGCCAGTATGACAGAGATGAAGAAAGAAATATACCGGCAATGCAAGAATGCCACTAAAACTTTAGTGAAAGAAAAGCGTGAAAGAGCCAGTATGATTGAGGAGGAGAGGCTGGCGAAGAACTTCGAGAACAACACCAAACTCTTTTGGAGCAAGGTGAGAAAGGCTCGAGGTGATTCGTCAGGCTCCAGAATGGAAAGGATAAAATCTAAAGATGGTGACATTCTTGCAGACACACAAGCTGTGCTAAACCGGTGGAGTGAATATTTTGGAGAAATGTATGGAGATGACCCGGATGCTGATGCCGCAGACGTGCCTAAAGGCGAGATTGCGGCACCAGAATCAACGGAGGACATCACTATGGAAGAAGTTGAATGGGCGATAGGAAGTATGAAAAACGGTAAAGCTGCGGGAGTAGACATGATATCTGCCGAGATGATCAAATATGGTGGAACTTGCGTCCGGGACGCTTTCCGGGCCCTTGCAAACCTTTGCTGGAGGACCGGTAGAGTCCCTACAGATTGGCGCCGCGCAGTCATAGTACCCTTGTATAAAGGCAAGGGTTCACAATATGACTGCGCCAATTACAGAGCCATCAGTTTGATCAGCTTGGCAGCCAAGGTGTACGGTAAAATTATTGAACGGAGAATGCGCGTGAAGTCCGATGGAATGTTGTGCGAGGCACAAGGGGGTTTCAGGTCTGGAAGAGGATGTTCGGATCAAGTCTTCTCACTCCGCAACATCGTAGAGAAGCATCTGGCAGTGGGCCGGAAGGTTTTCTGCGGTTTTGTAGATCTGGAGAAGGCATTTGACAGAGTTGTGCGAAAGAGACTTTGGGACATTTTGCCAGAGTATGGTATAGATGGCACTCTGTTGCGAGCCGTCCAGTCCACTTATGTGGACTGCAAGGCATGCGTACGGGTGGGTGGTAACAGGTCACCCTGGTTTGACGTTAAAATCGGCGTCAAGCAGGGTTGCGTGTTGTCCGCTAGACTGTTTATAATATATCTGGACAAAAGTCTTCAAAGACTGAAAGCGATGAATGAAGGTGTACAAATGGGTGACTTAGTGGTAAACCATCTACTTTATGCAGATGACGCGGTTTTAATAGCGCCAACAGCCACTGATCTGCAAACACTAGTCACAGTTATGAAAGACGACTGCATGATCAATGGCTTACACTTGAATGTGAAAAAAAACAAGATTATGGTTTTTGAAAGGGAAGAAACCAGAACGAATGTAAGGATTGTGGTTGGTAACGATGTGCTGGAGCAAGTGAATGAGTTTGTATATCTTGGATGCGCCTTCAGTAAGGATGGGAAATACACCGCTGACATAGAGAGAAGAGTGAGTGCAGGGAACAGAGTGAATGGTGCGATGGGAAAGCCACTCGGGAGCCGGCACTTAAGCCATAAGGCGCAGCTGGCCATACATAACGGAGTTCTTGTCCCAACGCTGTTATATGGTAGCGAGAGCTGGGTATGTAAGAAGGAGAATGAAAGTAGGATAAATGCGGTAGAAATGCGAGCTCTGCGGAAGATGTGCGGAGTGAAGCTGACCGACCGCATTAGCAACAGCATAGTAAGACAGCGAGTAGGTATGAAAGATAGTATCGGTGTAAAGATGAGAAAGGGCATGCTCCGTTGGTTCGGGCATATAGAAAGAATGCCAGAGGAAAGAATGACAAAACAGATATACAATGTGAAAGTGGAAGGATGCAGGTACCGGGGAAGACCTAGACTATCTTACCACGACCAAATAAACCGAGTCTTATCTGATGGAAAAGTCAAGAGTCTCCGTAACCGGCGAGCGTGTATGAGACGAACTATGAGAGTCGAGGAAGCCAGAGAGGTATGTAAGGAAAGAACCTGTTGGAACTCTGTACTCTCTGCCTACCCCGCAAGGGATCTGGCGTGAGGTTATAGATAGATAGATAGATAGATAGTAATTCAAAATCATAATTTAGATGAGTCAATTACGATTTTGCGTGAAGTAAATATTTTTTAATCATAAATTGTATTTTCTTATCGATAAATCCTGTACTAGTAATTACTTGCCTAATCACGTACACTAACGCCGATTCACAAACTCACACCGATATAAAATTGACACGCTAACGCGGCGATATGCACCGTCTATGCATTCTTCGTCTATGGCTCACTCACAAAACCACACAATAGTGTGCAAGCTGGTTTTTATTCTGCTTAAAGCCGTGATCACATTGCACGATCCCGACTCCGATCTGGCGGCCCTGAGACGCCATTTCAAGACCGTCAGGTCGGAGTCGGAGTAGGGAGAGGTTGGATGCTAGTAATGCGTAGGATCTAACTTAGGACATTTAGTGATGCGGTCATCGTTATGTTAGACGTCGATTTATCGATATATGATTTGATGTGTTGCAAAAAACAGCGCTTTTAATATATCGATGTGTTTTACGTTTATTTATTTATTTATTTTTTATTCGTATGCCTGTTTGTCATTCTGGTTTAAAAATTGTAATCCATTTTTTAAACACTTGCGGGCATCTGCATCAGCTGAAATTAAGCATACGAATATACATTCGGTTACAATGCAATAAAATAATTCCTTAGATGTATGTATGGTAACACTCTATATCCGTTTTCTGCAATGTACTAAGCTAAAGCGAAATCTATACATAAATAATTTGCTATTTAAAACGTCAATGTCGTTTCTATTACAACATCGATATATCGTTTTCATCCCTCATAGTGCTGAATTCCATGTCGCCGCACGCTACACGTCCCTCAGCGAAGAAGCGTGCGCGCCGACTGATCGAAGGTAATTATTTTTCAGTCTACCTGTTTTTCTATTTTTTCCATTTTTGCTCAGATATGTTCTTGATATGTTAAAATACAGATTACCATTTCGGAAAAAAAGGATCATGAACGCAGTGTCGGTGGTGACGAGGCTGGCAAAACTCTTGTAGACATAACGATTTAAATTTGTATTTGCCGTGTTTTTAAACCTGTTGAAAGCAAAAGCCGTGTAGCCTCAATACGTACTATATAACTGTGCGCTTTTCAATTTAGGTGCATTATACTGTTCTGCCATATTTAATCTGATATGTCAATTCAAATTGTCATTTCGAGTTAATAAATTGAAGTATTGTATCTATAATACATATAAAATTATTATTGTTAATTTAAAACAAATGTTAATTTAATATACCTTTAGAAGGTGTATTGCTAAATATAATTAGCGTTGTTTTCTCTGTGGCGTTGCATATTACAAAATGAACAAAATTTAATTCGAAATATGCCAAGTAAAGCCGTCGGGTAGGTGACCAGAAAATATTATTTATGGCTAAATTTTCACTGGATAAAGATCGGTAAGTATGTTTCTGTAATAATACTATATTTTACATATTTTACAGGCATTATAGTTCTTGCGGTTCAGATAAATAAAAATATTAAAAACAATAGTGATGTACAATCATGTCATCAATATCTTTCATTCTTAATGTTAATAATACAAATTTATGATACTAAAGATACTAGTACCTAGTATGCATTTTTCTATTTTTTTGACACGTTAACTTTTTTTACAGATGTAAATGAATGTTGATACGTGAAATACGAAGACTTGCGTATATTTCTACAAAAAATCAGTATCACTGAAATAAATTAAATTTTTTATGGTAGTTAAAATGGTACATTTATCTTTCTGTATATTCACATTATTGAAGAACTATAGGCCCATCACACTGCTGAGCCATGTTTATAAGTTGTTTTCGAGAGTCATTACGAATCGTCTCGAACGAAGGCTTGATGACTTCCAGCCTCCCGAACAAGCCGGTTTCCGGAAAGGTTTTAGTACCATAGACCACATACATACGCTACGGCAGGTTATACAGAAGACTGAGGAGTATAATCGGCCACTATGCTTGGCGTTTGTGGACTATGAGAAAGCCTTTGATTCGATCGAGACTTGGGCGGTTCTTAGATCTCTCCAGCGATGCCGCATTGACTATAGGTACATCGAAGTGTTGAAGTGTTTGTATAATAACGCCACCATGTCAGTCCGAGTACAGGGGCAGTGCACGAAGGTGATCCCCATAAAAAGAGGAGTAAGACAGGGAGACGTCATTTCTCCGAAACTGTTTACGGCCACCTTAGAGGACGCCTTCAAGCTCTTGGAATGGCAAGGACTTTGCATCAACATCAATGGCGAATACATCACTCACCTTCGATTTGCCGACGACATTGTGGTCATGGCGGAGTCGCTGGAAGATCTAGGACGAATGCTCGGTGACCTCAATAGAGTATCCCAACAAGTGGGTCTTAAAATGAATATGGACAAAACAAAAATAATGTTTAATGTCCATGTCGTACCCACCGCACTCACCGTTGGGAACTCTACTCTTGAAGTTGTCGACGAATACATTTACCTGGGACAGGCAGTCCGGTTAGGTAGGTCCAACTTTGAGAGAGAGGTCAATCGACGAATCCAACTCGGCTGGGCAGCGTTCGGGAAACTGCGCAACATCTTCTCATCCAAAATACTTCAGTGCCTAAAGACTAAAGTTTTTAGTCAATGTGTGTTACCAGTGATGACATATGGATCAGAGACGTGGTCTCTTACAATAGGTCTCATAAAAAAGCTCAAAGTTGCTCAGCGAGCTATGGAAAGGGCTATGCTCGGCGTTTCTCTACATGATCGAATCAGGAATGAGGAGATTCGTAGAAGAACCAAGGTCACCGACATAGCCCTCAGGATTAGCATGCTGAAGTGGCAATGGGCTGGCCACATAGCGCGAAGATCGGACGGGCGTTGGGGCAGAAAGATTCTAGAGTGGAGACCACGTATTGGCAAGCGCAACGTAGGACGACCGCCTGCCAGATGGACCGACGATCTTGTGAAAATCGCAGGAAATCGTTGGATGCAGGTGGCATCGGACCGGTTACGCTGGAAAGCGATTGGGGAGGCCTATGTTCAGCAGTGGACAAGTATAGGCTGAAATGATGATGATGATGATGATATTCACATCATTGAAAATAAAGTGTGATTACATGATGATTTTTTATTTAATTGTATGCGGTAGTACTATCTGCTGAAACTAGTAAGCTACGAAACCCTAAAATTGTTACAGATCGTCAGATTCATTAAATTTAACGTCAAGGCTCATCCCTATCCTTTTTTATGTATTTATGTAATACTGACAGTATTGTTTTATTAGGTTGGCAGCATATCATAATTTTACGTTGGCAGCGATAACATTTAATCTTATCATGTTGGTAGAACTTTGTGTGTAAGTTCCATACAATTTGTAATTTCGTACTGTGGTATGAAGTTTCGCCTCTTAAACCGTAGTGATTATAATATATTTGGTAGTGACGTGCATATTCTTTAAATACACGTTTAGTTTATTCAAAGACTAAGTTTTAATTATTTCTTTTATTTAATCTTTTAACACATACTTGAACTACCGAGAAACAATTTTAATAAATATCTCTTAAAGTAAAGAACGCTAACATATATTTTTTTACATTTTGATAAAAGAGTCATTAAATTTGCGATATATAAAATTTAATGGACACATTGCAAAACAGCTGAAACAAAACGAAAATTATGAGGCAAATTATTTACGAAAGAGGCAATGAAAATGTCTACCAGCGAGTGAGATAGATTGATACGAGTTGAAGTTGTGCGAATAAAGAATGACTATGTACCTACGTACTGAAAGAAATTCGTACCAAGTTCGACCGTTCAATCAACTTGTTTACTGATATTTATTTTAATTTGATGAGTTTAAACTTGATTAACATTTTATAAATATGGTAGAGTTTGATTGGAATAATTATTTAGAAGTAAATAAAACTGTTGCTGTCCCTGAAGAATTATTTTCACATGTAAGTTTCAAATATTTTTTTCTATCGTGTTGTATAATATTTTTTTTATTACAAATACTTGTTATAAATAGAAATAAAATTAAGGTAAAATTTAGTTAAAATTCTGTGATTGAAACATTGTGTTACGGTTTAAGTAAAATAATAAAAGTGATAAGAAATATTTCTCAACAGGAATGCTTAGATCACTGAAATATATCTACTTTTGCTTTAGGTGTATGTTAGCACAAGGACATTCCATGTATGTCTAAATTTTAGTTATTGCCTTTATTTTTGAATAAGAATTTTTCATATGGGTGCTACCTAAAATATTGGCTAAAATGTAAACCATATGGCCATGAACTTCATGTTACACAATAATTCCTACTTCAGTAAGGAGAACAGTTGTAACAAGGGGAGCTTTAAAGAACTCTATAAAATATTTAAAATTTTGGATGACATAGCAGTAACAGCATAGGTTCCAAGTTATAAAAACAAACACCATTATATATTTTTATGGGCTTCTTGCATGCTAAATCTGTTTTTGTTCATAATTGATAAATAGTTATTTTATGTTCCTATTCAATTTAGGATACAATTCTCAAAATAATTTCAATGAAATCTAGCTTCTTTTTGAAAAAAAAGAAACATTTATTTTAAAATATGAACTGATGTTATTATTACTTTTATCATAAGAAGTCATACAAGGAAAATGTTTGTGGTCTTAATTCTAGACTGACTATTCTAAGATCTGTAGTGTTAAGATAATAGAGGAAATAAAATTCAATTTAACACCCATAGGCGCTTTTCAAAAATGCCATTTATTTGTTACACAAATATTATACAAAACAGGAAAAAATGACAAAATAACTTTTAGTGCATAGACACATATATATTTTGTGTCTTATCTTTAAGACATATTATGTGTCTTATCTATAAATATAATATGTTTAATATTATTTTAAACAATAATAGATTTCTTCTCTATTATGGAAACATGTGTTACGTAAATTGAAGTTTATATTTCTGAGTAAAAATTAATTGGTTAACTATTAAGCTTATCATAAACTACATTACTATGATACACCTACACCTCCACGAGACAGACTTTGTCTAGTGTGTAAGGCATCACTACTTGTAGATTCTCATGTGCCAATCTTCTAATGTTTAGTTTTTAAGGTTCTAGCTGTATAATTTTTTAATAATAAATTTATTCTTATTTTATTGCCGGAATAAAAACAATATTAGTTTTACTTGAAAAAATATATTAACAAAACTTTTCTTAATCTTTTAAGTTTATTTTACACTATATATTTTTTGGTTTATTTCAGGAGTTCATTGTGTGTGATTTTCCACAATGAGCCATGTTAAATTTATTTAGTTTTACATGCATCCTTTTTAAAAAGCAATCAAAATCCTAAATGATGAGAATACTTAACATACCATACAAATACCATACCATACCTTAAAAATATCAAGTTCTGGGCTTTCATAGATGTTTGTTTATTAAGTTGTCCATTCCTATTTCTTTTTAATTTTAGGTTTACATTTAAGCAGTCTAATAACTTAGCAATTGATAGATCTTGTATAGGATAAAAGTTAAATTTATTTTGTTTTAATCTAACCAAATCACAAACGGAAAATATTGAAAATAAAATCAATTTTCAATATGTTTATTTTTTCCTCTTCAATACAGTGATTATTAATATTTGGAGTTTATGTGAAAGCAGAGGAAGCAAGAGAAGTGCAGTAGAGCTTGTGGTAACACCTCATACATGTCTACTCAGAAAGGGTCTTGTCATGAAATTGTACAGTAGGTTTATAAGAGTAATATTCTTTTCACGTTTATAAGAGAAATATTCTTTTCACCTCCCAATAAAAATTTACATAAATCTTTCTTTTCATTCAATTCATTAGTTCATATCATGACTTAAATAATCTCAGCAATTTGCTGGATAAGTGGTTCTGATAAGCATAGAATGATATTTTTTCCGTACAATGAGCCTTTAATAAATACATATAAATTCTCCGGATTACTGAGGTTTACCCACAAAGTCACTGCATATACTGAATCATGTAGGTTTTCCCACAACATGTGAATTTGCGCTCTCATATTTAACATGCAAACAACCAAATATACATCAATGGATATTTGAATAAATTAATTTCTAATAGGTGGAAACCAGTCTCTACAATGGCATCAAACAGGGCATGCTTCTGGAGGTGTGCCACAAGAACAACCCTGACGTCTACTGGATAGCGGAGATCACGATGGTGTGCAGCCACCTCCTCAGAATCAAGTTCATTGGCGCCGAAAACGATTTCTGGTGCGACATATCCAACACGAAGGTCCAACCCCTAGGCTGGTGCGCGAAATACGATGAGCTCATTGAACCACCAGACGATATAAATAAGAAGTATGGGGACATGATCATAGAGATTATGAAGAAGACCTTGTTAGATGGCCAATCGGTGTCCATCGAAGCTTTAAATAATAAAGGGCTGTCGCCTATAGATAGGATCAAGGTTGGAATGAAAGTTGAAGTACAGAACGTTATTGATCCATATAGATATTGGATCGCTACGGTAAGTTGTTTTGATTGCTTAGTTTAGGCGCCCGATAAGCGGAAACAATACAACAAACAAGAGGTTTCCGCGGCGACGAATCAATATTTTAAGATATCGTTGGCCGAAAGATGTAGCGACACAGGAGAAATTAAGCTTTATAGTTTTGCCATTAGAGTGCTTACTCAAATAGTAATTTTTTTTAATTGTGTCATTATTACATTCGGCCAGCATCACGTCGATCATGTATGAGCAAAAGCAATATTGTAATGAGGTATTTGACCTTATTTATGTTATAGAGGCAGTATCTTATACACGGTGTCATTTTAGTCGTCGTCGAGCGGAAGCCTAGGTGATGTATTCAATACCTCCTATTCACTGGTATTAAAAAAATAAAAGATGAACACTTCAATAAGTAATATCTCCATAATAAAACTAATTTAGATAATTAAAAAACACCTATAGGTACCAAGCGCAAAATAATAATGAGGGGCGGCGCGACTCGTCAGCTGGCCTGTAGATACCTTCGTTATTCCGGATTTTTAACCCGCCTATAATATTTGGATTGGTCAGTGGGTATTTTTTTTACCAATGAACAGTAGGCATTGTATACATCACCTGGGCGTTCGCTTCAGGATACTAAAATTACACCTAGTATTTTCGATCTCTGCTTATATATTGCATATACAAAAGAGCACCACTGCATTCTGCGCAAGTTCAATTCAAGACAAATATTTTTAAACTAAATTAAGATAATTTATGCGCCGATATCATGTACAAAAAAATATAGTCCTGCAAACTCATTCAAAACCCGAGCATCGTGACCAGTTGCGTGCAAATGGGCCTTCCCATTTGCAACTGGCTACTATATCCACCAGTGGACTTATACAGCCTATTGATGAATGAATGTGCCTGTTTATATGGTAAATATTCGCTCGGAATCGTGATGCGTAATCCACCGGACTTAAAGCTGATGTATGAATTAATAAACCCTTATAAAAATATGTTTTGGGTTCAAATTACCATTATACCTAGGCTTCAAAGATTATTCCAAAGTATTTGACATTATTCAAATCGTTATAGTCACAAAACATACCATCTACATACATCCATATTTTAAAGAACATCTATGTAAATAGCACAGCCGCAATCAAAATACATAGCTCGGGACCGTCCTTCCGAACCGAGAACGGAGTAAAATAGGGAGACCCGCTGTCCCCTGTCCGCTGGCGACCGGCTGGAGCAAGAGGGGCATTGTCGTCGGAGTAAAGAGACTAACAAACTTCTACGTTTCGCCGATGATATTGTCCTTCTCTCTTCGTCAGCCGCTGACAAAGAGCAGATACTTTGCGAACTGAGTGCTGCAAGCCGCGAGGTCGGACTGGAGATAAATATATCAAAGACCAAAGTAATGACACACAGCATCCAACTAAAAATCAGGTTAGAGAATGTGGAGATTGCGTATGTCCATGAGTATGTGTACTTAGGCCAAATAGGTTCCTTCCAGGCAAGGCAAGAAGCAGAAATCTCACGCCGAGTTGAAAATGCCTGGAGGAGCTCTTGTTCTATGAAGTAGCTGCTAAAAGGCGATCTCCCTATCAAATGAAAGGCTCATGGATATGAGTATTCTCCCAATCCTCACCTACGGCGCACAGACGTGGTCTTTGACCAAACATCAAAAGTCCACGCTAGCGGTTTGTCAGCGATCCATGGAGCGTAGTATTCTTAATATTAAATTCACTGATTACGTCAAAAACACCACACTACGCTCCATGACGCAAATTGCCGACGTAAGTCAAAAAGTCGACAAGCTTAAATAGGATTGCGCCGGCCATGAAAAATGACCAATGGGCCAAAATAATAACTGGTTCCAACGAAATACAAAAAGACAACGCGATACACCCAGACGGCAGGACGAACTGAGTACCTTTTTAAAAGACTGGCCTGACATAGAGCAACGAACAGAGAGGAGTGGAAAAAGTGAAGACTGGCCTTTGCCCAGCAGTGGAACACAAATGGCTCATAATAATAATACATATTTACGCGAGTAAAAATCCAAAAAGAGTGAAAGTGGTTCTAACCCAAGCTCCGGGTTTATACTCAGGTAGATTGCTCATTATAGTTCCGAGGGCGTGTTTACATTTTACCAATTAAATAGGCGTGTTCATTCATTATTAGGCGATACTGTTATATATAGCCATATTCATCTTAGGCTCGGAATATTTATAATTCTTCGAGGGCTTGCTCTTTTGGGGTATTTATTCGTGTAGCTCGTGTGTCGGCGAATAGTGGGTGTACACAGTCCACTGCCACCCCCGCTTGGGGAATGTAAGCGTGAAGGTGTTTATTTATTAATTTAAAATTATGTACTTTTAAGAGCAGTGATAGCCTAGTGGTTAGACCGTTGGACTTCAAAGTCAGAGGTCTAGGGTCCGGCATGTGCGTTTTAAAAATTAAATATCACTTGCTTTAACGGTGAAGGAAAAAATCCTGAGGAAATTGCATGCCTGAGAGCTTCTCGAAGGTGTGTGAAATTTGCCAACCCGCACTGGGCCAGCGTGGTGGGAAGGTTTCTTAACAGGGCTAGTATTATTATATTATTCGTGTATATGCGTACTTTCATAGCCGCAAAATTGTGCGTCACACAGGGCTACCAACACCTACATTGATAATGCGCGCCCCACGAAGATGGATTGATCAAGATACATTTTTTTGATGATACTTTTGAAAAAACAAACACTTATAAAAGAACCGGTCAAGTGAGAGTCTGTGAAATAACGACACCAAAAATTTTACTCTTGGTTTATCACAGCCTCTTTTTGAGAAACGGCACCGCATAGTAAAATAAAATTGTTGTCTTAAATTAATTACTTCGACGCTGAAAGTGCCTTGAGTTTTAACCACACGCACTTTTATAATTCCGCCGGACGCCCTTTCAAACTGCCTAGGACATAATGAGAACACGACGATAGGACAAATCAAGGAAACCGGACAAATGTCAGCCCTAGTCTTTTATCAACTTGACACTGGTATTTATTTTTAGGTGTGCGAGAACGTAGGCGGTCGGTTGCTACTTCGATATGACGGGGCTGATGACGACCTTTCGCAGTTCTGGATATACTTTGCCAATTTTCGGCTAAGCAGTTTTGGTTTCGTCACAAACAAGGTGAGTCGACAAGTTCATTCCAAGAATTAATAATATTAATAAGATTGCCCCTTTGCTCTAATGGCGCATGGTGCGGCTGACGAATCCTTAGACAAGGTAAGAATTTTTGTAGCAACCCGAAGTCTGAAATAGGCTTGCCTCTAATTAAATTCAGAACTACTATCTATCTATCTATATCATCACGCCAGCTCCCTCGCGGGGTAGGCAGAGAGTACAGAGTTCCAACAGGATCTTTCGTTACATACCTCTGGCTTCCTCCACTCTCATAGTTCGTCTCATACACACTCGCCGGTTACGGAGACTCTTGACTTGCCCTTCAGATAAGACACGGTCTATTTGGTCATGGTAAGATAGTCTAGGTCTTCCCCGGTACTTACATCCTTCCACTTTCGTATTGTATATCTGTTTTGTCATTCTTTCTTATGAAATTCTTTCTATATGCCCGAACCAACGGAGCATACCCTTTCTCATCTTTACACCGATACTATCTTTCATACCTACTCGCTTTCTTACTACGCTGTTGCGAATACGGTCGGTCAGCGTGACTCCGCACATTTTCCGCAGAGATCGCATTTCGACCGCATTTATCCTGCTTTCGTTCTCCTTCTTACAGACCCAACTCTCACTGCCATATAACAGCGTTGGGACAAGCACTCCGTCATGCATGGCCAGCTGCGCCTTTTGGCTTAAGTGCCGGCTCCCAAGTAGCGTTCCCATCGCACCATTCACTCTATTACCTGCATTCACTCTTCTCTCTATATCAGCGGTGTATTTCGAACTACTATCGTCGGTAAAATACTAAGAAACACAGTACGCCTTGCCACTCCGCTTGAGCAATACAGGAGATGGTGTGCGATGTGTTTTTGTCACTTTATTAAAATAATTACTGCCTCGTTGGTCTAGTGGAAAATAATGCGTGTGCCCTGTATATGCCACTAAGCCTGCCCTCTATTACATGGGATGTAACTTCGTCGGCATATAGTGGGTTTACAGTCGTCTGCCACCCCCCCTTAGGGAATACAAGCGTGAAAGTGTTAATTTATTTATTCAAAATTATGTACTTTTAAGAGCAGTGATAGCCTAGTGGTTAGATCGTTGGACTGCAAAATCAGAGGTCTCTGTTTCAAACCCAGGCACGCACCTTTGTCTTTTCGAATGCATGTGCGTTTTAAAAATTAACGATCACTTGCTTTAACGGTGAAGGAAAACAATCTGAGGAAACCTGCATGCCTAAGAGTTTCTCAAAGGTGTGTGAAGTTCGCCAACCCGCACTGGGCCAGCGTGGTGGACTAAGGCCTAAACCCGTTAAAGCGTAGCGTGTTCTGCCTGACGAGCTTGGGATATTGCTGCTTTGTAGACACAATGTGGCTACCGTCTTTGGGGTTCTGGTTTGGTCATGCTCACTATAATGTCTTTGCTTGCGGTGGCTGTCTGGCGCGGGTCACTCCCTTCCCTCCAATATGGTTGACGGGAGTGATGGCTATTCCAACAGTCATACTCGTGAACTGGTGCTGCTTTTGGGGACTGGTCCATCAGGAATCCTTTAGACGCTCTTTACAGATAACATCCTTAGATTCATATCTCGATCGTAAGGCATCACACTGGGTCTTGGTCATAAACTATTTAATTGTAACCTAAACATTGTATCCACACAATATGATTCAAATTAAGGAAAGAAAAAAGAGAAAGAGAAGTAAATAAAGAAGACAAGCCCGCTGAGTTTCCGCCGGATCTTCTCAGTGGAGGCCGCGTTCCGATCCGGTGGTAGATTAATAGTTAAATTAGATTTAAAAAAAAAAATGTAAATTGACTATTTGTAAGCGCCCCCGCAGGGCTTATACAAAATAAATTATTTTAGTTTGACCCTCTTAGTTTGAGAGGAGGCCCGTGCCCAATGGTGGGACAGTTTCTTAACAGGGCTAATTTTATGCGTCTATGCCTTTTCACGATGATCAATTTTACGTTATTTCTCTTCACTACCACGCAAATGTACAACTAGGGGAATCTAAAAGCAACGCGAGTAGCGGAAGCTTGTGAGTCGAAATGATGTTAAATAGCAAATTAGTCAGAGGACGGCCGCCCGATTTATCCCTAAGCGTACCTACATGTAGGTCGCTAGCGGTAAGAAGCGTAAGTCTCGAGTGTGAGCGCCGATTGTTATTTTTATTGACCTCGATATTCTTTGTATCTTTTTATACTTCCTATGCGCATAATTACCGAATCAAATCACGATTACGATGATTCATCAGATATTATAATTCATTCATTTTCATTTATTCATAGGTGTGATTTTTAGTATTGAAGATGCTACATTAATTGTTTGGTATCTTAAAAATCTGCCATTTGGCGTACACTCATCTAAAATATATTGTTAATTACACATACATTAAAAAGAATTGAAATTATTTAATTGTTAATTACACGTATATTAAAATACTAGCCGTAACCCGCGGCTTCGCACGCGTTTCTTTTGTAATTTGACATAGGTAGGTAGGACTTTTTTGGATAGCATTATTAGAAAGACTGAAGAGACACCTCTATATATAGTTTCTTTTAAATCCATTTAGCCGTGTTAATATGGAGATAGAAAAACAACTATCCCCCAGTAACCTTGCATTTTCCGAGCTAAAAAGTAGTCTTAAACAATCTCTGAAATTTCCTCCATTCTTCGGTGATAGTCTTTTTAGAATCGGTTGTGCCGTTCTGGATATTAACACGCACAAACGAACATTTTATTCTATTGGGCCCGTATGCGCTTAAAATTTCTTCTTTATTTTAAAATCACAAATCCCAAATCATTATGCCTGTGTCGCAAGAACCGTGATTCTTTTCGGAATAAAAAGAATCTCAAATATTATTTCGAGACCTAAAACACCTTGAAAGTGTTAGTAAGATCCATTCTGCCATTTTAGTATGAAGAAATAACGGCTATCCCGGAAGAACCGTGTTATATGCCGTGTGGAAGTTGACAAAATATTGTATATTCTGTCAACTTCCACCAGACTTATTTCTTTATTAACTATCTCTATCACCGGGTTCAGTCTTAGCCCCACTTAGCCCGCACTGGTTTTCTTTGTAAAATGTAAACTAACCTGTATTGCGATCTTATTCAACACACACCGCCAACACCTTATCGAAAAAAAAACATACAATACCTTCCTTTTTAAGAAGGATTATTTTTTATTAATATTTATATTTCCAGAGAGGTATGTGGGGATAGCGCCTGTTGGAACTCTGTACTCTCTGCCTACCCCGCAAGGGATCTGGCGTAATGATGTAGATAGATTTATATTTCTGATTTAAACCTTCTTTACCTACCCTGACAAAGAGTGTAATCTAGCATAATAATATTTTAAAACGATACATTGCCAGTTAAGTATGTAGGAAAGTTTTGTCAGTTCTTTTTGTGTTAGTCTTCTCATAAGATATTAATCGTCGTTAAAGTTTCGTATCCGGGCCATTCATCGTTAGAGTTCTCTCCGGAAGAAACAATCCTGAATGCATCATCGGTTCATGCACGAAATCATGTTTGAATGTTTATAACAAACGTGTATGAACAATTTCCACTGAGTGTTTTTAACTACTAAAAAGTTTTTCGTGAGGAGACGAATCTGAGTCCAATATGAATTCATAGAGAAATTCATGTGTAGGCAAAATCACATAGTTTACATCGTAACATTGCAGTTCGGGACAAACAGTAATAAAGTTTTGTGGTTTATCCCGTGACAATCTAGTCTAGCTTAAGTTGTTTTGGAGCAATGAATGATTTATCAAAATCGACTCTTTTTTTTCTTTCCTCAGAAACTGTTACATTTCTCGAAAATATGAGTATATAGCGTTATGATCCTTAGTACAGGCTACAACTATCCAAAATTTCATTAATCAAATAGGTTTGGAGTAAAGTGTCATTTTATAAATTAATTGTCTCGCTTATTTTTGTATTTTCTGAAAAAACCTTTTGATTTTCCGGTATAAATACTATTCAATATGTGTCTAACATTTTAAGATATCCGCGTGCAAAGTTTCATCAAAGTCCGCCTAGTAGTTTTTGCATTATAATGGTACCCTTGGACAGATAGACAGACAGACAAACAGACACGAAAGCCAAAAATTGAAGAATTAGCTTCTACATCAATAGAATGGTATCCGTGGGTTACAGTTTTATTTTATGTAGTATGTAGAGATAAAGATGCTTTACTTTTTCCTACAAACTGTTTGATTTCCTGAAAACATTAATATTAAGTATGTTGTCTGTCATATGAAATATTTCCATGCTTAGTTTTACTGACATCTGAAGAGTAGTTTTGGAACAATGAATGATAAATCAAAATCGACTTTTTTCTCTTTCCTCAAAAAATGTTAAGTTTTTCGAAAATATAAGTATACAGAGTTATGACCTTTTGTACAGGTTACAATTTCACAAAATTTTATTGAAATCCATCAAACAGTTTAATATAAAATGTCTTTTTAGAAATTCAATATTTTGAGGTAAAATTATTGAACGGAGAATGCGCGTGAAGTCCGATGGAATGTTGTGCGAGGCACAAGGGGGTTTCAGGTCTGGAAGAGGATGTTCGGATCAAGTCTTCTCACTCCGCAACATCGTAGAGAAGCATCTGGCAGTGGGCCGGAAGGTTTTCTGCGGTTTTGTAGATCTGGAAAAGGCATTTGACAGAGTTGTGCGAAAGAGACTTTGGGACATTTTGCCAGAGTATGGTATAGATGGCACTCTGTTGCGAGCCGTCCAGTCCACTTATGTGGACTGCAAGGCATGCGTACGGGTGGGTGGTAACAGGTCACCCTGGTTTGACGTTAAAATCGTTGTCAAGCAGGGTTGCGTGTTGTCCGCTAGACTGTTTATAATATATCTGGACAAAAGTCTTCAAATACTGAAAGCGATGAATGAAGGTGTACAAATGGGTGACTTAGTGGTAAACCATCTACTTTATGCAGATGACGCGGTTTTAATAGCGCCAACAGCCACTGATCTGCAAACACTAGTCACAGTTATGAAAGACGACTGCATGATCAATGGCTTACACTTGAATGTGAAGAAAACCAAGATTATGGTTTTTGAAAGGGAAGAAACCAGAACGAATGTAAGGATTGTGGTTGGTAACGATGTGCTGGAGCAAGTGAATGAGTTTGTATATCTTGGATGCGCCTTCAGTAAGGATGGGAAATACACCGCTGACATAGAGAGAAGAGTGAGTGCAGGAAACAGAGTGAATGGTGCGATGGGAAAGCTACTCGGGAGGCGGCACTTAAGCTATAAGGCGCAGCTGGTCATACATAACGGAGTTCTTGTCCCAACGCTGTTATATGGTAGCGAGAGCTGGGTATGTAAGAAGGAGAATGAAAGTAGGATAAATGCGGTAGAAATGCGAGCTCTGCGGAAGATGTGCGGAGTGAAGCTGACCGACCGCATTAGCAACAGCATAGTAAGACAGCGAGTAGGTATGAAAGATAGTATCGGTGTAAAGATGAGAAAGGGCATGCTCCGTTGGTTCGGGCATATAGAAAGAATGCCAGAGGAAAGAATGACAAAACAGATATACAATGTGAAAGTGGAAGGATGCAGGTACCGGGGAAGACCTAGACTATCTTACCACGTCCAAATAAACCGAGTCTTATCTGATGGAAAAGTCAAGAGTCTCCGTAACCGGCGAGCGTGTATGAGACGAACTATGAGAGTCGAGGAAGCCAGAGAGGTATGTAAGGAAAGAACCTGTTGGAACTCTGTACTCTCTGCTTACCCCGCAAGGGATCTGGCGTGAGGTTATAGATAGATAGATAGATAGATAGATAGATTTTGCTCATTTTCGTCTTATTTGGAAAAACCTTTTAATTTTCCGGGATAAACACTCAACAACATGTTAGCCAACATTATAAGGTATCCACATGCAAAGTTTCATCAAAATCCGCCTGGTAGTTTTTGCGTGATGCCGGTTCATACCCTCCGACAGACAGACAGACAGACAAACAGACACGAAAACCAAAAATTGTAGATTTGGCTTCTACATCGATAGTATGATACCCCTGGGTTGTTATTTCCTAAAAATATTCCATGAACAGACACGACTTCCTTACTGTTTTATTATATGTATAGATATTGTTAATGTTAAATATTGTTAATGTCGAGCACACGAGTTAAGTAAAATAAAATAACTAAAAAACTACATCATACACCGATCTCTATGACACATATTCAACCACACTTCTCATTCGGGTATTCATTTACGCTGTAAAATGCTTTTTGTATAAGGTATTTTTTAACCATGATATGAAAAGTCTTATGTGATTGAATTTCTAATATGTCATTTGGTAGATGGTTATACAGGCTACTCTAATTATGCAATGAACGCCACTGTCATATGTGTAGGTCATATGGACCTGTGAACGTTGCGGGTAAAAGGTGGTTAGCGGTTGTTGTGCTGTGCCTTGAGGTGGCCTTCCTCCTGCAGTGTCTTTCGGCAGAATATACATTCATATATTGATCTTGTTATAGTTTATACGTTCTAACTGCAGGGTTCTCCGTGGCAATTCAAGTACCCGGGCAAGGTAAACAAGTTCTCGTGCAAGAACAAGCTGAGCACGCAGCTCCGCCAGAGCGCCGAGGAGTCCATCAAGGAGCCCACGCCTCCCGACCTGTTTCAGGTACATACATTGAGGAGCATAAGAGGAAGCGATTAGTGGGATATTGGTTTAATGACATGGTGAAATAGACTTTTTTTAAGTAAACGTTGTTCCACGCTAGGATTTAAATTAATTTGTCGTGAGTTTACAGACATGAAATTTACATACACAAACACTCCGACCGATGCAAATAATTGTGGGTTATATACAAAGATTTGGTCCGTGTCGGATTCGAATCGGGGACTACTTGATCCAGTGACTAGAGCGACTTACGCTTTTACCAACTGGCTTAGTCAGTTGACTAAGCCATTGTCTACGTCCATTGACTAGCTTTCAATATTACTGTTAAAGTAGTCAATTGTAACAATCACTCTCGTAATAAATTGCAACATCCTTAAAAAATCGAGATCTAAATGGATACTTACAAAATAATCTTATACAACATGTTGAAAAGTTTTTTACTGCTGTGGGAGTGTAAAGAACAGGTGCACTAGATGACACATAGCAAAAATAAAAACAGTTTCAAACATTCTAGTGAAATAGGTATCAACATTTTGTAAAAAAAATCGAATATTTTAGTTCCGACGAATGTCGCCACCTAATAGTTGATCATATTAATGGTTACTACTTGGTTGTGCGTTTCAATCTCTTGCACCCTGTATACTTGTGTACTCATAGCATCTCAATTTTCATTCAATTACAGCCAAATCAAAATCTGAAGGTACACAACTTCGTAACTGGCATGAAACTCGAAGCGTTAAATCCTCAAGACATGAAATCCTTCCGACCCGCCACCGTCATAAAAGTATTCAACAATTTCCACTTCCTAGTCGTTCTCGATGACCACGTGAGTGACTACGACGACTCTAAAATGGCGTGGCTCTGTGACTCCATGCACCCTTACATCTACCCAATAGGATGGGCGCAAAAGAACGGACTCACTTTCAAAAACCCAAAGATCTGGAAGGAAGGGTCCTTCGACTGGGATGATTACCTCACCATGACGTCATCAGTCCCCGCGCCCGACTACTGCTTCGGGAACAAATTACCATTGAAAGGAATCAAAGTGAACATGAAACTGGAAGCTGTGAACCCTCAGAATCACGAAGAAATACATGTGGCTAACATAGATTCTATTGTGGAACACATGTTGTGTGTAGAATTATTGCCTATCCGTGAGAAATATTGGTATGCGCAAGACAGTGATCTGTTATTCCCTGTGGGCTGGTGCGATAGTAACGATTACGCTTTACATATACCTCATACTAACACCGAGAAGAAGGAAATACCAAGGGTTGCAGAAGAAAGGCCAGTTAAGGAAGACAATATGAAGAGTTCAGACGAATGGTGTGATAGGATATTCTTTAATTATAAATGTTATGCTGGTCCATCGATTAGCAGGAATAAGCTTTCACAGCTGCCGAAACACGTGGGCCCAGGACCAGTATCCCTGGTCCTCAAGGAGGTGCTAAATAAGATAATATCGGCGTCGTACAAGCCGGCTAAGTTGCTCAAGGATTGGGAGACGGAGGGACCGCCTGAAGAAGGGATGAGGCTGGAAATGTTAAGAGCAAAGTAAGTACCTATTATTACTTATTAAAATCTATTGCCTCAGTTTAAACTATTTACGTCGTAATAGAACTGTAGGCACGGCGTACATGACTTAGGCGAGTGCGGCATTTTGAGAAGGAAATTATGATGAGACTGGAATAAAAATCAATGTTTTATAAAAGAAAAAAATCACCGTTGGCGGTCAGGTATTGCCGTGACGACAAAGTTAATCAATATTAGATGGAAAAGAACTTTGGATAACGTAAGTACCAGTCTAGTTGACTGGTCAAAATAACAATTTTTGAACTTAATATTATTAGACAGGTTGTCTAATAATATTAGGATTCGGTCTGGTGGCGCATGATACAGCTAGAGATCTCAAAGTTCGATACCGGTCAGGCACCGGTAGGTCGGACAAATAGTTATTGGAGTTTTTCTATCGAAAAATTCGCAAGAGCTGTCCGCATATGCTCGCCCGTAATATTTTGGGGCCTGACATCTTCAGGGGAATGTGAATATGCTGTAACGCTTGGGCATTATAGGCGTCACATTGTATAATTACTTTTCTAATTTCTTTCGGCACTGTTTCATACAAACAAATGCACTCGTAACCCACAAAAGCATTCACAGAGCTTTGTCTCTTTCACACGACACGTTTAAACTGTATACTTTAGACCTTGTCCTCGGGTCTCGAAGCAAAGTAATAGTATAATAATACTGCTAAAGAGAATGATAAGCCCCCTGCAATTACCGGAGAACTGAGTATGAGCGTTTATTATTTGTTTCCAGGCTGAAATCGAGTACATACCACGCGTACGTGCCGATAGCGCGCGCGGCGGGGCAGGTGGCGCAGTTCTGCCGCGCCACGTGCGTGAAGCTGCAGGCGTGCCCCTGCCTGTTCGGGCCCGCCGAGGTGCTCGACCACTGCCCCAACAACTGCCAGCACGTCGACAAGTCTACATTCCGTTAGTATACTCTTTATTACTGCTTCCTGCTCCTCCGGTATATTCAGCTCGCGCAGTAGAGAAATGGACATGGAAATGGACAGCTGGCAAGTAAAGTTTGACTGCTTTGGTCATGCCGATTTTCCTGCTCACTGTCACGGTATATATTCTCGCGCTGGTTAGTTTAGCCTAGAGTTGTAATAATGCTTAATAATCAAGTATTGTAATGTAAGCTTTTGACACCGTCGAATAATTTTACATACTGAAGAAATGGCAATTGTATACTAGATTTAATAGCATGAAATTTTTATTTATTGAATTTATCTATTTATTTCATCACCCCTGACCCCTTGCAGGATAGGCAGAAAGTATAGGCTTTTCTAATTCGATTGCATATATATTATTACATTATACAAATGTTTAATATAACTCAAAACCACGTACAGACAAAACTGGATACAGATTGATTCTCTCCTAAAATGTTCTTAGATCCTCCACTCTTTTCGTCCATTGAAAACTCTTTGTTACAGATAATGGCACGGAACGTCGTGGCCGACCAAAAGGCAGCCTAAATGGCAGGCGAAAAAAGAAAAAGACCGCTCCAGAGAAGAAAGAGAAAGAACAACAGCCATCCCAAGAGACTGAGAGTAATAAAGACGTAGAGTCAGTAGAAAGCGAACACAGTGCGGGCTCCACGCCACCCTCCGAGGCAGGCACGCGGCCCAACTCGCCCGACAGCGCGGAGTACAAGCGCAGCCAGCGGAGGAAACGAGAACCTAAAAACAGCTACCCCAAAATGGAAATGAAAACTAGGGGCGCCAAACTACCCAACTTCGCACTCCAAATGAAAGAAGCCCACTGGAACAAGAAGGACGTCGAAACAATATACAGTAACACGTGCGTCAAGAAACAAAGCTCTCCGGACAGCGACACTGAAAATGAGACAAACGAAAGCAGCTCTAATTCTAGAGATGCCAAAAATATCTCCGACGTGTCGGACTCCGAGGAGCCGGAACTGAAGAAGTTGAAGTTCACGACGTACGACCCTCTGCCTTCCGATAACAAAATGTTCGAAAAAGATATAGCAATGTCCTGGATGAAGGGCAAGTTGAAACTATCACCGAACCCATTAGACTGGTCTGTAGATGATGTGTACGCTTATCTCAGTAGTACTGAAGACTGTAAACTAATAGCAGAAAAGATGAAACAGGAGGAAATAGACGGACAAGCCTTTGTTATGCTAGATCTGCCGGTCATTCGGGAATTTTTACATATGAAGAAGGAATTTGCTTTACAACTTAGCAAACACATCGCTATGATACGGTGGTATACAAATAACTTTGAAGATAATGTAGAATCGTGATCTTGTTCCTTAATATATTCTTTGTCTAGTCCACAATAAAGTATTTGTTGAACTTGAATGTTTTATTTGAAAATTTAATACATCAACTGAAAGGAGTTTTACGAATTTTTTTGCACAGAAAACTGCACAGGCGGGATATAAAAGATTGTTGGGCTTCGGGCTCGTGACTGAATTCTTCATCCGTGTGGATGTCTTTCTTCGCGTTAGACACTTTAACCGGAATTTCTCTGTCTGGAACATTGTAGTTCTGTTGCTCCCTCGTGTAGTTGTCAAGTTCGATTTTCTTTGCAGCCAACCTTTTCAAGTTTTCAGCGGAAGCGACGTGGTTGCTTTTAGCATCTGAAGTGTTCAACTCTTTTATGTTGATTTCGGACAATAGATTGCGATCGTTCATTTTAATCTGCACGCACGGATTCCCACTCAACAGAAAAATGTTGAAAATTTCCTCCTTTTTTGCATGTTTAGCTTTAGATGCGTTATCATCTAAGGTGGAGTCGGTGAGGTAGTTGTCGTTTTTATAAGTTTCGAGCACCGAATCCCCATGTTCACCTTCGGTAATGTTCGTCTCAGTGCTGGGGTTGCGTTCTACACTGGATTCGTCAGTCATACTGCTAACGTGAGTTTGTTTATCCTGCACTTCTAAGAATGTCGCCTCATTTGAATTCCTGCTATCATACGATACCGAACTATCCGAAGACATTATATGCTGTATCATGTCTTTAATGAAGTCCTCCATATCAGCCACAGCGTCCTCCCGATTCTTTGCAAGAATATCGTTGAATCTCTTTTTGTAGACTTCAAAATCTTGCATATTAGCATAGAAGTTGTCAAAGATTTCTTGGACAGTCGTTCTGAAGAACTTTATGTTCGATTCCAGGCTGCTAAGCGAGCTGTTGTCTGTTCGAAAGTCCTGCGATACATTCTTAAATATTTTCATTTCAAGTTTGTCTAGTTGGGAATTAGTCAAAGATGCTTTGTCCCCTCTCTCTTTAAAATCATAGGAGCTGGAGTCTTTAACCGGCAATTCGTCGTGTTCATATTTCTTGTAGTATTCCCCGAGGGCCTCGCTGTTTTCCCGCGTCTGGATGGTCATGGTTGCATCACTCATCTCCTGAGTATTAGGTAAGTTCGCATCAGATTTACAGTAGTTATCGATTTGTGGAGCATCTCTGGGTGCTTGCGTGGTGTAAAAACTGTGTCGTGTTTTTAAATTTAGTTTCTGATCGTTGGCTGAAAAAGATAAGACTATAGCAGTTTACGCCTATAAATGCGTTTTAGTTATGACTACAAATAGGCTACAGGAAGATATTAAACATAACCATTTTACAAATAAACGCAGGACTAGTAAAGTTAAAACGTTCTGTTGGGTAATTATTTTAAATATATTTACGCATGGTCAAGCTGATGCAGTGATATATCTGTAAATAAGAAAAAAAACGTAAGTGCGGCTCAAGAAAATCTGCTGTTTCTTGGGAAGGATCAGGCGAGTCAGGGCGCAATTATGTATCCATAGGAATTAGTAAAATTGATTAATCTGTGAAATTTTACCGTTATACTTACAAGAAATTTTCCATAGGTATAAGACAATTTCAAGTAGGATGAATTATTGAGAATACAAAAAACAATACACGGTACATTAAATTTATTCTTTGTAAAATACAAGATAGATCCAATCCAGCCAATCTCCAAATGAAAAAATAGTCTTCAAAAAAATATTTTAAAATTCGCGGTTATAAAAGGTCCACGCACGAATTATTCTTATTCGTAATGTGTAGAGATACAATAAATGTATGTGTCCAATAAATACATATGTTGTTATAAAAATAAACATCTTTAATTAGATAGATATTGAATGTACAAAAATAATCATATAAAATTTATGTTGATTTCAATAATTTACTACTTACTTTTCATAAGTGGACCCCATATTAATGTTAACTTACTCATATACTCATAGGAACTTACTTTGCCTTGATGTCGTTTGATTGGTGTTATTGAAAATTGACATTACTTTTAGCCAATCACGTTGGTTTTAGAATTGTTGGCATTTGGTTGGCATCGGTTGGCACCTCGAAAAAGTTTCGAAATATCAACGCTGCCGAAAAAGGGATGCACATATACGGTTACCCATGTGTACAAAAGATGAAAAGAATACGTCCATGGACTAAAAGTATTGTCTATTGCCCGTCAGTCATTGAACCGTCAATTGCTGAACGAACGAACGACAGCGAATCTCAGAGGCCCCGCCTTTAAATCCGTAATTTTATTAATTCAGTTGGATTTCGCGATGATATTATTATAAAAGAGGCGTTTAGGTAATCTATAATCATTTTATAAAAGAAAGAATCTTCTATAACACAAGTAGATACTGGGATAGCATTATTGGAATTCAATTATTGATTTGCTGTGTACGGCAACAAATAGTGAAATTGTGCGGTTTTCCAGCTATATTAAGTAGTGAAATTGTGTAACGGAAAGGGCTAAGGGATTTGCGGCAATCGTAAAGTTAGCGTAACCAGATTTTATGTCATAAGAGGGCGGCAATTTTGTGTATTTTATGTTGCTATTTTTAGTGGGTGTTGTCATTGTGGTCCAAGCTTTATTCGGATTAGGTCATCAAGTGCGGTGTACATGTGTGCCGGAGAAATGTGTTTTTCGATAATTTAAAGTGATTTGTTTTATTTCTTGTTAGATATACGAGTTCTACTAAGTGGGAAAGTTACAAAGATGGGTACACCGAGTATACTATGTTTCGTCGCCTTCCTATCGTGTTCGGCGGCGCTATGTGAGTATATTTATTGCATTATTTTTATGTTTTAAGTTCTGTGTAGCCCTGTAGATAGTTCACAGTAATGTAATGTGTGGTTCATTCAAGTTTTTCATAAGAACAATGGTTTCACTGTGCTTCTAATTGAATTATATGACAGGTTTGTGGTGCGCCACAGCTTTCATTTCAACCAAGTGCAATATCATTTCAATTGCTACAAAGTACATGACAAGTTCTGTATCTGATTTCAAAAAGAAGAGAGGGTAGAGAGTACTTAATATGTCCTTTTTGCAACAAACATAAAAATACACATTATTTCTTTGGTTGAATTTTTATTATATTGTTTTCTTGCTATTAACAGAATGTACTGTGGGTAGGTATTCTTTCAAATATTTGAGTAACTTGTGTCCCATGGATAATCTAGCCAGTACTAATAACACCGTAATGTTAGAAATGGTTGTTGGTGGGAGTTCTCTAAATAAAACTATATGTTATTAGTTCTATCTAACATCGTCAGTGAACAGTGGTTCTACACAGAACACCCCTCCCCCCCTTTCTTGGAGAATGGAGACATGACATTGTTTATTTTTTTTTTTTTATTTTTTTTTTTTTAGTTTAATTATCTTAGGTACCTATTAATCTTTGTTTAAAGATTTCTATTACATATAATTATAAAATTAATCAATAAGATCCCTTCCTGGTAGTTACTTGACAGATCTTCTTTGAATACTGTAACAGGTAGACACAAACACATGAAGAAAGAGTCATTCATAATAATAAATTTGCCCTAAGCAAAAATAGCTATAGCCGATCTTCCTTAGGCATATCATATTAATGGGTGCAAAGCACAAAAGGTGATTTTTACTCTGGCTTTATCTTACTAAATACAATGAACTATAAAATAGTGACATTATTTTTTATTTAATAATATGAAAAATTGTTTTTATTCAAAAAAAAGCTGTACTTAAAAGTAAAAAGTCACTAGTTTGTAGATAATTTTAAATACTTTGCATTCATTGATATACTTTAATTTCGAAAATCTTGAATACAGTACAATACTGTAAGTGGGTGAACAACCCTTACCATTCTTTTGCATATTTCATGAAGAGAAAAATTTTCAGGAGATTTAGTCCTCTGTGGGAAAGATAGAGCTATGTGGGATTATTACCACACTTTGTAACCTGCCTTAGACAGGGCTGGTCGCCATTCAGTACATTTTGGGGAAACTATTTGTTTCCCTTACACCTTCTACCCAAACACACTACTAAAACAGTGTGGTCCAATCACTCTGCCATCCTTCTTAGGGTTGTTCAGTAAACTTGACATGTGGAGCTACAAACCAGATGTCTTTATCTTTAAAGACATAATGCTGCTATTTAATCATGCTTTTAAGCCTCTGGCCAGGGTTAAATCAACACCTTATAAACATCACATCTCTATCATTATATCAGATTCCTATGTGGCAGAGAGTACAGAGTTCCAACAGGCTCTTTGCTTACAGTCCTCTCTCTCTACCTCCACTCCTCCTATTATGGATACTTAATTTGTCCATAAGATAATATACAGACCAACAAACACAAAGATCAATATAATAATATCTTTAGAACTGTTATATAGAGCACTAGTATCAGTATTTCTACCTTTATTACTCATCAGCACAGCTCTGGTATCATATCCTAATTTAGTATTGTATGAGCCAGATTTGTAATTGAAGACATTGTTTTGTCCTTGCCCATGCCTGATTGAGATTTTGATGTCATGGATTGTATTTAGCTGTGTCATATTATAATGGGATACTAACTGAGATAGAAAATCTTTATTGGTAATTACTCTGGAGATAGAGTTCATTCTGGCCATAATAGATTTTTTTGGTATTAAGTAGGTACACAAATTATTGTGCCAATTAAAAACTTTTTTGGTATGATTTATAGACTAGTGAATTCTTGAAATTATATATAAGTACTGTTAAGATTTTAGATAGATATGAGCATTTCAAATATTAGCCCTGTTAAGAAACTGTCCCACCGTTGGGCACGGACCTCCTCTCAAACTGAGAGGGTTTAGGCCATAGTCCACCACGCTCGAAAAGACAGAGGTGCGTGCCTGGGTTTGAACCTGAGGCCTCTGACTTTGCAGTCCAATGGTCTAACCACTAGGTTATCACTGCTTTTTATATTATTATGAGTATTTCACCATACCCCATGTTGAGTAGGAAGAGTAACCACAATACCAACTCTTAAATTGCCTAAAATAATTTCGTGGATTGAAATTATTGTATGAGAGAACAATTTTGGCAACATTATGAGCAATTCTCAATATATTGTATCCAATACAAGGTTTATTGGTTATGCAAGGTCACATACATTATACTTTATGACTAGTATTATGTCATCATGTCTCATACATTAGTAACTTGATATTTTTTTTTTATGAAAATAACTGTCCTGATTTGCATTTCATAAAATTCATGTTTGTAAATGCACTGTGTTTTGGTGGACGCAAAAATATCTCTTAAGCGGAGCTTTTAAAATATACAAAAGTCTGTAGTCCTGTATAAAACTTTGAGTGTTTTATCAAATTTAATTTTAAGGCCTCTTTATTCTGTAATCATTAAAATATTATTCATAAAAATACGTAACATTATATTGCTGAGTTATAAAATATCCATCAGTTTATACTGATCTAGCTATCCTCAACTAAGTGTGATCAAAGACCAATTTAGGAAATTGGGTGGGCAACATTTTCAGAAAGCTTTTGAGCTTCGTCTTATGAACTTTTTCATAGTTAATGAAACATTGTAGAGGAATTGTTTCCTTTTTATTGACCTCTTGGGATTCTTCTGAGTCTTGCCTGCATGGTATATATTATAATATATCTCAACTATTTACTCCCCAATAGCTCCTAAGTATATAATATAGAGTGAATCAACCAGTTTAGGTGTTAAACTGTTTTTTATTACTATACTATTATATACTATACTGTAATAAAAAATCACACCATCATGCCTAAATTTTCTCAAGCAGGGCTGGCAGGATGATACTAAGTCACAAATGTTTTTAAAATAAACAATATTCCGAAACCAGAAGCATTTATTTGGCTTTTTTGATGTTTTTCATCCATTACACATGGGGTTTTCAATATTACGCTGTATGTCATACAAAACGATTTGTTATGAATGGACATCTACAATTTGTACTAATATTATTCGGAATTAGTAGTAGTCTAGTCATTTAAGAGAATTATGTTTATAGTATCTTTCCTTGTAAGTAATGAGGAAACAAAGAAATCATATCAGAAGAGTCATCTCAAGGGCTGTACAGTAGCAATTTTATGTCTTTGTGTAGATATCCATCACCAGCTGAAAGACGTTCGCTGCAAAATAAAAGTCCTCCCCCAAAGAACACCAAAAGGAAGCTGGATGGCTACAGCACAAAGATGGTTGTTGTGGCGTTCTTTGTGTAAACAGATGGATAAGAACCTTAAATAAACAAAAATGAGTACACCTGCATTTTGCAATGATGTTTGATCCCTTATGATAGGGGAAGACCCTATTGTGATTATACCTGGCACAATTCCATATTCTAGCCTGATAAAAGAAGAACAACATTTTGTATCTCCAACAAGGTATTGTTTAATAGTTGAATCAACTCAGAATTAGTCAAAGATATCTATATATTAATACGTGAAGCAAAAACTTTGTACACCTTTTTACGAAAATTGCGCGGACGGAGGAGTATGAAATTTCCCACACTTATAGTTTATATAGAGAAGGAGTGCAGAATGCTAATATTTTTTTTTAATTATGCATAAAACATACATTAAATCAATGAAAAAAACATTACACACACTACCATGTAGTAGTCTTTAATATTATTTGGCTATAGTCTTACTGAATGTCAAACATAACCAGCAAGCTATGAAAGAGTAGGTCGAATATCGACCTATGGGCGACCACTAGCTTTTATAGTTATTCCCACATATATTTTTCTTCTGTAAAGCTGTTCAAACTCTTAAATCGGACAATGTCTATACATTGTGCTATCACAATCCTAACTATATTATTATTATTAGAAATCGGACATTTACCTATCGTCCTTGTGATAAGCTTATTATCATAAAGTCAGGAAAGGAGGATGGATCATGATCCACACCATAACAAAATAACAGATACTTAAGTATACCACACACTGTACTCAAAAGTTGGCATGCTTGTGTTATTATTCAGTTCACAAATGTTGACTCACAGTTTTGCATAATTTTTCTTTTTATATGTACTAGTGGTTGCCCATAGGTCGAAATTCAACCTACTCTTTCATCGTTTGCTGGTTATGTTTGACATTCAGTAAGACTATAGACAAATAATATTAAAGACAAACAATATTAATCTATTCTCAATTTGACCACAACCTTTACAATAAACAAAAGAGTATATATGCGTGTGTGTGTCAAATACATGTAGTGTGTGCAATGTTTTTTTTTATTGATTTAACGTATTTTTTATTCATAATTTAAAAAAATATATTAGCTTTCTACACTCCTTCTCTATATAAACTATGTGTGGGAAATTACATACTCCTCCTAAAAAGGGGTACAAAGTTTTTGCTTCACGTATTAATATAATGATTACAGATACATATACAGATTTTATGATGTGTGTGTAGTTGAATACTGTTGTACTGGATGCTACAGACGCCCACTGAAGGACAAAGCCTCTTCTAAAGATCTCCATAAAAACTAGGTGTAAGGCAACTAGATAAAACTGTAATTACGTTTAAATTGCGAATCAAAGCTAGAGTTATGAGCCACTATGTAAAGATTAAAATAACATAAATAAATAATATTAGCCCTGTTAAGAAACTGTCCCACCGTTGGGCACGGGCCTCCACTCAAACTGAGTGCGTTTAGGCCATAGTCCACCACGCTGGCCCAGTGAGGGTTGGCGAAATTCACACACCTTTGAGAAACTCTTAGGCATGCAGGTTTCTTGTTCTCAGGCGATGTTTTCCTTCACCGTTAAAGGAAGTGATTATTAATTCAGCCGCTACCGCCGTCCGCGGCATGTTCTCACCGACTCTCAGAAGGGATGTTAAGGCATCGGGCCTTTACATCCCTTCTTTTGGATACAGATACCGCACACAGGATCACACACCGGCGAGGTCGAAGAATCCCTTGCCCGCCGGCCGGCACCACGGCGAGACACCTAGTATACGCCCTCCCCCATAGACTGCCCAAGCCGAGGCCGTTCCTCCTTGAGGCGCCCTTGAGCTAGTTGCCCCCTTGCCCTTCTGGCTCGAGCGTAGTGGTTGCACGCTCGCCCTCTTGTCCGGTGAAGCTAAAAAGGCCCCGCGGCCAACAGCGTAGATCATTCACACACACACAAATGATAGAGGTGCGTGCCTGGGTTTGAACCCGAGACCTCTGACTTTTTAGTTCAACGGTCTGACCACTAAAGATAACCTGTAAAGATTATGTAAAGCAAATTCTCAAACTATACAATGATATCTTACATTTTTTATTGCGAACTGTACCTAATTATTGCGGGTATTTGTTTGCTTCTAACTCTCATTTAGTTGACGGATTCCAAACACTATAAAAGTATACACTGGGGGCCGATTATTCTTACAAAATTCCCTTGAAACCGAATCTTAATCGTCGCCGAGTAATGGATCTACCAGCTGTTGTGTAATGTCTAGTACCTAGTACAGTGCTAGTATACGAAAACGGGTAAATTGTTGATCTGGGGTGGTTAAGATTCGGTTATTGCCGAATTTTGTAAGTAGAATTGCCCCTGATAACAAATAAGTATGAGCCATTTACGTAATACGGAAAAGAGGTTCCAGTATCCTCCTATATTATAATAAGTGTCCCTAACTGTCAGGATTTGGCGTGTAGACCGGAATTTCCTGGCGCAGGTCACTAGACCCCTAAATATCAGACCGTCTCGACGTATGTAGGACGCCCCCACTTCACCCCATAACGTTATAAGGCTATATAACATCAAGGTCACTATCCTGATAGGAGATACTGATATTTGACTAGACAATATAAGCCTCGCATGTGAACCTAATTCGGTTATTTTAGCAAAAGAAAACTAAGCCCCAGTAATGAATAATTCTAATTGCTTGATGTACGTTTTCTACTGCTTTGTTGGTCTATTGGCGCATGTTGCGGCTGGCGATCTGGAGCTCCTGACTTTGAATCCTATGTCGGACTATTTTTCAACGTGCCCTGCTGAAGCGTTAGCCATTTATTTCATTCTAGCGCTTTATAAACGCGAATGCCCACTTAGTGTTATTGGGATTTTTCTATAGAGAAATTATTAGTAGTTGTTCGAAGTGCGGATTTGTATCCGGTATCTTATAGGCTCGTCATTTATTGAAATCTGAACTATAATGGACACCGAATTGTGGGTGTACCGAAATGTAGCTCTGAGAAATATGCACGCGATGGCGTTTAGTTTTCTTTGTTTAAATATTCATCGTCATAATTTTCATTATTTAATTGCTTGTTACAATATTAATATACCACATGACATCACATATAACTCATCGTGTTCTCTGGTTGTCGCAGTGACGTCACCGCCGAAGATAGTGAAGCAGCCGACGCAAGAGGAGATACTGTTCCAAGTTGCGCAGGCGACTGAAGTCGACAAGCCGTTCATCATCGAGTGCGAGGCCGAGGGAGAACCGGCGCCCAAGTACGTCACAATTGCATTAAATAAATTAATGACTTTTGCATGTTATCTTCGAAGTGATTGAAATTAATTTATTTATTTTAGTTTCATTAAATAACGCAGAATGTTCCGTTCAGTAAATGGGTCACGCGTAAAATCTGAAAGCCCGTCTCGTACATCACAAAACCCGTCGTCGTTGCGATTTTTGTGACAGGTTTATGTTCCGAAGTCGATGTCTTTCGGCTGAAGTCTAAAAAGAAGTACAATAAAATTAATATTAGTAATAGACTAGCACAGGACCGATTCGAATGGATAGACATGATAGAGAAGAGACCTACACTCAGCAGCGGGTAGATAGAGGTGATTGATGATTATGAAATGCAATTTAAACAATAAACAGAGTATTAACTTAACACTATTGAAAATACGTACTGATTGAAAATACCATATCGCAGGAAACAATCCGACGGTCTCATAGAACAAAGTTACATATGCCAAACAAAATAAATGGCATTTACCTTGATTGATTGCACCTACCATTGATTTGTCCGTTCCTTTGTGAACCTTTTGTTCACAAGTAGATGCGCAATAATACTCTGTAATTGGAGAAAATATACGTATATACAGACAGTTACTTTAACATAAGGGTTTGTGCGTGTGTGTTTTTGCGGCTGAGGGTGATATAGGTTTACTAAAGCCATGTTCTGCTGTTCTTTTTGGTTCTAATACGACCCGTCTAGCGCTGCCAACTGTCCCGTATTTTTTACATACATGTTAATCCCCGCAGGTAGACCCATGTCCCGTTTTATCTCAAATCATAAAAACATTGCGTGCAGTAAAGTTTGTAACGTATGTAGTTTTAAGTCTAAAAAAAACGGAAATGAACAAAAAATATGATGGTTTCTTTTGCCCCAGACAAAAAAGGAAAATCTCGGATTTTTAAGCTTGTTCCTTGAGGCCTAAAATAGGCAATTGTTGTAGAGCTTGTAAATATCTTGATTGTTACCTTTTGTAAAAATCGTTACATAAATATGACCTGCACATAAGTACCTAGGTGTCGAAATTCCATAAATAAGTTAACCTGGACCTCATATATTTTTTAAAGCTTTAAAGTACTTCTTGCTTTTCAAGTCCCTTTTAGAGGCTAGTAAAAAGCAGTTCTACTTAGCATTGTGACCTTTGAGCATAACTTAATGTAGATTATGTGTCATGTGTATATATTTGTAGTCTGATCTCACCTCGCGCAATTTGTGTTTCGTTTTATATGAATGAAAAAATAGAAATTTGAAGTTGTCTTGATTATCTGAGAAGTCTACATTTGTCAAGCATTGAGCTTGAGTGCCAAGTTATATAATGTAAATGATAAGCTACTCCTTACTGTTATAAGAAGTATCTACAATCAAGACGTCATCCTAATACTTCCTCACATATACGATTCTTATAAGAGTTCAATTCTTGCCTATTTAGTATTCACGACTCGTCCAGCGGGCCTGTCTTAAATGTAAATTGAGACCTAGCCTCAAGGTATATAATCCTTTTAAATACTCTGCAAGGCTTCAATCATTTCCTTGTCTTCAGCTAACGACCCTTGCTTATGGCCCATTCCGCTTTAGAAACCTTTTAAAAGGGAGAGCGTCTCATCGTGATAAGTTACTCTTGTTAACCGACTTCAAAAAGGAGGAGGTTCTATGTTCGGTTGTATGTATGCTTTTTTTATGTATGTTCAGCGATATTTCCGTCTATTGTGGACCGATTTTTATGATTCTTTTTGGCAGTCAGTATAGCTCGAAGGTGGTCCCATTTTAATTTCATTGGCATTGGACCTTAGACTTGGAAGATACACCAGGGAACTCCTTAACGACTAACAATAGGCATGTGTAAATTGATATATTATGGGTATTACGTCAATCCTATAGGTACCCTACTATAGAACTAAGCAGTATATTAGCCACCTTCAAAAAAATTGGTTCATAATTCGTCCTTTTTTTAACTCCTTTGCTTATGAACCGATTTTGTTGATTCTTTTTGCATTGGGTTCAGTATAGTTCTGAGGTGGTCCTATTTTAATGGTATTGGTATTGGACCTTGGACTTTGAAGATACAAGAGGGAACTCCTTAACGGCGAACAGCACGAATGTATAGATTCCGTTATTATAGGCATTATATTAATCCTGTAGGTACCTTACTGTACAACTCAGCAAAATAATATAATATCGGTATATAAATATTACTAAATAATTCACTCGTCACTTAAAATAGTAAATAAAAAATCTTTAAAAAAAAAGTAAACCGACTTCAAAAACCAAAAAATAAATATTTGAAGTCGGTGCTGGTTGGTGCAGTCGGTTACTTGGCACCGACTTTTTTTTAAAGATTTTTATAATCTGTAGGTTACGGAAATACGCGGAATTATGTTTGTTCGTTTGTATAGCCATGACTCAGCATCCCACAGCGTTCAAATGAGTTATAGATGCACAAGCACATATTTCGGTCTCCCTTTCTCCTAGATAGGATATGATGTGGAGTGTTTGTAATTGTGTAGCTCTGGAGCTAATAAAATACTCAGAGAAATCACTGGAACGATAAAAAAGGGAGAAGCCTTACTCGTTACAATATAATAAGCGTAGAGCAATAAAGAGTAGGTATGGTTTTAATTAATAGCAAATTTCGGACGGTATAAATCATTCTTGACACAGTATAATCAGGCTTCCACTAAGCAAGGTGAAATTAACACAAGTGGGTTGGTGATAGTAAACTTGCTGTTTGTACCAGCAACATTGTTGTGTTTTCTGTTACTGGGTTCAAGAATCTATGCCATGGACTTCTGTCTTGGCTAGTTGCTTTGAGCGGATAAACGATAGTAATATTAACCTTTCTGAGGCGTAGTTTGTACCTACATAACATCTTCTTGCTACGAAGGGAAAGTGTTTTCTATCTGTTTAATATCTTTGTCCAAGATCTCATAAAATTTTGTCAGGTAGCCCAATCAACTTCTATAGAAGATTTGATCATTCTTTATTATCAATAATATTTTATACAATATACAAAAAATTTGACGAGTGAGAGTCTTAAGTTAAATTATGAGTTCAAACTGTTAGGTCAGAAATGGGTTCACTTAGAGAAGTTCATAAGACAGGCCTATAAAGTTTTTTTTTTTTTTATAAACCTAGGCCCACTCTAGGATTTATTCCTGTGTCGTGGGTGCATTGACAAACATGAAAATTCACATACACAAATACCCAGACCGGAACAAATAATTGTGGATCACACAAAGATTTGCCCCGTGCGGGAATCGAACCCGCGACTATTAGACACAGTGGGTGGAGCGGCTTAAGCTCTTAACCACTGCGGTAAATCGTCCGTCGTCCGTCATATGAAGCTTAGAGGGAGAAGGCTTTTGCGCTACATTTCTTGAAACAAGGTGTTATGATGATGAACTGGCTATTATTAGATAATAATATGGTTGTTTTTATTAATGATATGGTTGCTTAAAGGAGTCCGAACAATGCGGAATTAGTACTGCTAGAAAGACTGATATCAGGGCAAACGATATGTTAAAGAGATTAAACCTGAGCAATACAGGTAATTGATTTATTAGTTGTTATTAATGTAAGTTTTACTCGAAACCAATGACCCGCTAAAAGTAACGGATTAACATCGATGATAGTAATCATTGAGCAGCTACGAGGTGTAATTGGACTTTGTAATAGGCGGCTTTTCCGTACCTTAACGTACATGGTCATCGTGTACTTAATATTAAAATAGAACTTATGTCTTTAATAAAATTTGGGTAAAGTTTAATGCCCTGCCCTATTTACTGACAGGCTTTTCATTGGGGTTAAGTTTAGGCTATCATAGCAGTAAGACTTGGCATTACCAATGTCTGTATCAAAAACTGATAAAGCTTTTACGAACCTTACGAAATATCAAATAACTAAATGTGATTTTTTAAAACTTCTAGTTAGCCAGACGAGTATTGATAGTCTGAGTACTTGTTCTTTCATTTAAGTAAACGGCTCGGCTCATAATCACTTGAATAATTGCAAAAGTTTAAACAATAGCAAACGTATGGTCCAACCAACCACACAGTTATAAGTACTTATAATGGTGTTTTTACTATAAGTGTATCTAAATACTTAAAACTTAATACATAACATATTAATTTTCTCTTTTACTCAATCAAATATTTTATATATTATTGTATTGTAATGAATTATTGCTTGGAATCATTCTGCTTAGACATTAACATTCGCTGTTTTTTATATGTTAATAACTGCATCATTAAGAAAATGATAATGAAGGAACAAATAACAATTTTCAAATTTATCCAACAAACACCATAGTAGTAAACATTATTTATTAACCAATAGATAAATTAATAGTAAGAAATTAAACGTGAAACGATGAATTATTCATGCCGTGAGTCAGCCTTGAATGGAGCTTAGTCGATGCAGTCATCTCCCGAGGCGCCCAGTACCACGGAAACATTATGTCATACTGTGATATTGTTGGCTTTATTCGATAAAATATGTCAACGGTCATGACCAAGGTGGCCAACTTTATAAAAAACAATTTGCCGCGCAAAATAACGTTTGGATTGCGCGGGAGCCTAACGGTAATAAAGTGTGTATGATTTTAGACCTTATAGTGGTGAATAAATGAACGAAAGAACGAATGAAGGCTAACGAACCGAAGAATTCCGACTGAGTTGATAAGATAAGCACCGCAAGCGCGTACGACTTAGCTTTTGTGTTGACTGATTGAATACTAGAGACTTAACTGTAGTACTACGATATATTATGTGCACAAGACACGTATTTGCATAACGATTGAAGTTTGACTTCAGTAGTTTTCGTTTGGGTGATTGTAATTTATAACGAAATATAATAAGGCCTATATTTGAGAAAGATTAAAAAATGGGTAGAAATATGATTTTTATTTATCAAATTCTATGTCGTATTAGTTTAAACTTTGATTACTAGACGTGACCTATATTTCCTAAAGAGTTTTAGGGAGACACTTGAGCTTATGATAGCTATGTAACCCTGTACAGGATATAAAAACGCATTAACATGAGAAGTCATGTTCCCACGGAACTGCTCGCAGGTAGCCCATTGCCCAATTCATCCATCCTGATACAAGTACCACCCGTATGTTAAGGTTTGCTTTTTGTCGTCCAAATGTATTTGGCAATGGACCGGTTCTGGGACGAAGTCGCATGAGTCGTCCGTTTCCGAGAGCCGTTAAACTTAAAAAGCTCCCATTATTGATACAGAGTCATTGACATGTTATTTTTACAGCTATTCTAGATTTATTGCGATGTAGCTGACAGTAAAATTAGAGTATCATCATGATCTCCTGTTACGACATAATTAAAATTTTGTCTGCACCTAAGATTATTTATGTCTGCTTTGCTCTGCATAATGAAAGCTTTTCTTTTTTAATCGACTGATTTTTGGATGAGTTCTTCGTGCTACCTTGAAAACTCTTGTAGAAGAAGAGTTTTGGTGGTTTAGATCTTGAGTAAATATGATTAGGTTAATCAAAAAATCGTGTTCTAGTTTTCCTTTGATACGAACATACGACAGAACACGAAATATTTTAACCCTCTCAATTTTTCTCCAATGCTTTGCCCAAATGTGATAGGTAGAACTAATTGTCACCCTTCAGACACTTGACATTGGATTTTATGTACATATTTTATCCACAACTGGTTGAAATCTTTTGAACGTATTATTTAAAGGTCTCTTGGAAACATTTTCCTTTACTACCGTAAGCAAATGTTATGATGGTCAAAGGACACTAATCAATCTTCATTGACGTAATACTAAGTATGAATCAAACCAATAGGGAATTTAACTAAGAATAATAACTCAATTATAATATTGTCCCCTCTGACAAGAAAACCTCAAATAGTCATGTTTGATTTATTAATTATAATTTATTGTTACTCATGCAACGTCGCTGAATAACCTTAATGTATTATATTAATATTACGATGAGTAAGGACGTAGAGGACAATAAAATTAACTTTATGCGGTCGTAAAGTGCTACGCTACTTATTTGGGTTAGTATGTAATGCAAGTTTTGAGGAAGTCGTTATTTAATTCGTCAGAACGGTTTTTATGTTACATACACAAATAAGAAAGACTTTCGGCGTTCTGAATGTACTTACATATAGCTTTTTTTATACACACTTAAGCCTACATTGTAAAAAAACTCTTGGTTTAGGAGGTTTACCTGAGTCGCACTTTGTAGAGAAGGGATCAGCTTTGGCATTGTGCTAGACTGATGCTGTTACCAGAGATTTGCAATATTATTTTAAATTTTTAACTCCCTGTACACTTTGTTTGTCCCAAGGATGCATTCTATTCTGCAATTTTACTATCAGCCTTATTATTAAGATTTACCTGCTGTACGACCAGATTCCGCTCTACAAATACATCTGTTACTACCCAATCAGTATATTATGATTTCACAGTCATTAATTATTAATACCATAAAATATTTTAAAACGAATAGTATGCTGACCACCGAAATCTTTTGTCCACAACAGGTACAGATGGATCAAAAATGGAAAGCCTTTCGAGTACACCAGCTACGACACTCGAATGTCCCAGCAGTCGGGTCGCGGCACCCTCGTCATCAGCAAACCCAGAGACGAGGACCTCGGCCAGTACCAGTGCTTCGCCTACAACGAGTGGGGAACTGCCGCTTCAAACTCAGTCTTCGTCCGAAGGGCAGAACTCAACTCCTTCAAAGAAACTGACAGCCAACAAACCCTCCAAGCCGAGGAAGGCAAACCATTCAAGCTAACATGCGAACCGCCTGACGGCCATCCAAAACCAAAAGTGTACTGGATGTTGCAAGGCGACCAGGGACAATTGAAGACTATCAATAACTCTAGAATGACATTAGATCCCGAGGGAAACCTTTGGTTCTCTAACGTAACTCGCAACGACGCTAGTGATGACTTCGCGTATATTTGTACCGCGAACTCGATCTTCAGAAACGAGTACAAATTCGGCAATAAGATCTATTTGGAGGTGACTGCTAATGGTATCGCCCCGACGCTCAACAAGTACCCCTTGGAACGACAGTACACTACTAGGAAGGTGGAGAAGGGTTTGAAAGGGAAGAAAGTGGAGCTGTACTGCATATACGGCGGCACGTGAGTATTTTTAATGATACGTTTAATTTTGCTTAGATTGTATCTAATATTTTTAAATGGTTCTGCTCCCGACTACTAATTATTCAGTAAAACCAATAGATAATCTCCTCTATAGTATTTTTCACATAGGATGGGTAGTGACTGTTGTAATTGCCAAACGAAATTATACTTTATTCAATGGCAATAAGAGGCATGACCCGTTTCTATACTTATGGTTTTATGTCTTAACACCATTGAATTAAATATTAATTTCGTTTGGCAATTAGAACTGTCACTACCCATCCTATATGAAAAATACTATAGTTTCATTTATTTCATATTAGTTTCATATACGAGCTGTAACATAATAAACGCAAGATCTGAAAGTAGTTTGTTCTATATCGGTAACTGAATCGATTCCAACAATATTTAATGTATTTTACATTTTTTTAAATTTGCAAAAAATGCTTTTACTCCTTCAGTGCGCTATAAAAAATTAAATTTATTCTTGATTCATAGCAAGAAGAAGATTCCAAACGCATTCCTAAAACGTATTTCTCAAAACGCACACATACACGTACAAGTTTCATTGTTAATTGGGGTATAAACGTTCTTTAAAAAAGGGTAAAAACCTTTAAATTTGGTTTTCATTTTGACTTCCTTTATGAAGCAATTCTCTAATCGGGGTGTCTGAGGTCTTGCGTTTATTATGTTACACCTTGTATTTGACAGCGAATTTTCAATTTCAAATTCACTTATCCAAAGTGAGAGTTTGACCAATTCAATCAACCAATTTAGTAATAACTTACACTTAACAGTCTTATGGTCAATCTAGGCTTATTTTAAGGATTGTGCCAGTTGGACCGGTTCTCGCGTAAGCCTAAGTACTAGATACGTTACTAGGTCTGTCCCACACGCGTGACTGATCGCGACCGGAATTTTCTCCAGCGAATCATGTTACATGCATTAGTATCAAAATTATTGATACATACCTAGAAGGGATAGTGCCTATGAAACGTGTACTATAGTTATCTGCTATTATGAATTGGGGACAATCCCGGTTAGTATCCAGACAAAAGATTAAAAAGGCTTGTTAAGAAATTGTACCGCATGGGAATACCCGCGGTCGTTAAATATAGAGCCTGGTGCTCTTTCACGGATATCAAATTGGTTCGAAATAAACAATCTATTGCTTAATTCACTCAAGACAAAGTGTATTAAATTTACTATGCCCAATGTAAAAGTTAATGCTACGAATATTCTTATTAATGGCACAAAGCTGGACCTCGTGAACTCCACTGTCTTTCTAGGCATTACCCTAGACTCCAAACTCCAATGGGGGGCCCATATCTCATCGCTTGCGGGTAAACTTAGCTCCGCTGCTTATGCAGTGTGAAAAGTACGGCAACTTACGGATGTGGATACAGCACGTCTAGTTTATTTTAGTTACTTCCATAGCATTATGTCTTATGGTATCCTACTGTGGGGTAACGCTGCTGACGTGGAAAATGTATTCATACTGCAAAAAAGAGCTATCCGTGCCATTTATAATCTTGGACCTAGGGCTTCCCTCAGAGAACTTTTTAAAGAGATCAACATTCTCACGGTCGCTTCACAGTATATATACGACAACATAGTGTACATACGTAGGAATATCCATTTATTTAATAAAGTGAGTGACGTTCATAAATTAAATACTAGAAATAAACATAAACTGGTATTACCAATTGTTAGGCTTAAAAAAGTATTTACTTCCTTCGTAGGAGTCGGTATTCGCTGCTTCAATAAGATACCAAAGCCCATGTTAGAGTTGCCACTTGACAGATTTAAAAAGTATATTAAATCTTCACTAATGAGTAAAGGATATTATACACTAAATGATTTTTTAAATGATAAAAATGCCTTTACACAAGTTAACTGAAATCTAGAAGAATATAATGTTAAGTGCAGCGTGTCCTGCCTAGCGAGCGTTCATTGATTTTAAATATTATTCTCGAACGATGTCGACAGGGTCGTGGATTGGTCATGCTCACTAAAATGTCTTTGCCAGTGGCGGCTCTGTGGAGCGGGTCATTCTTTTCCCTCTAAAATGGTTGAGGAGAGTGATGGCTGCTTCTCAGGTCATACTCGTGAACGGGTGCTGCTGGTGGGGACTGGTCCGTCCCCTGCCCTTTGTCTGACTGAACGTATACCATAATGCTGATGAATTTTGTCTCGTTCGGCATCACACTGGAGCTATGACCAGTTGTTTTGTACGCGCTCTTTACATATTTTATAGTAACACTTTCTCTTACTATTATTATTATGCTTTTTATTATATACCTCTACAACATCTCTATTTTGTAAATGAGAGGACTATGTAGACACTGACCAATATCATGAATCTAAGTACACTTATGATTAATCTATACTTAAGCACATCTATTTAGCTCGTTCTGCATTGTTCTCCCATACTCCATAAATGCAATGTATACAAAAAGAATTGTAAACCTCATTTTTAAAAAAGAGTAACCGTGGAGTTTCTTGCCCTTCTTCTCCACAGGAATGACTTTCCGAACGGGTGGTAGAGTCTTAAGTAATAATAATTTTCTGTTTTTGACTATTCATAAGTGCCTTTTGGTCTACATGAATAAAAAACTTTTGATTTTGATTTTGATTTTAGAATGTACAATACGTAAAAATAAATTAGCCTAGAATTCTCTGACTAGATTCTACAAAAACTAAGAAATGCAGACAACTTGTGTATCTTTGAACCCTTTGATAGCATTTCGTGAATTAATATTTATAAATGTTTACTCATCTATTATTAATTACAAAAACAGTTTAACAATGTCAAGAAATTGTTAAACCCATAATAAAGGATTAAAAGAACAAAAGGCCATAGTTAAAAGGCTATTTAGCAATGCAGGAGACAGCGACAGCATTGTTGTTATAATTAGATCAATATGATTCACTTATGAGGTACCGCTAACCCAGCTGGAATGAAAAAAATAAAAAGGGCTATTAACAATATTATGACCTATAAAAATCCTAGATTATTTGTAACGACTCGGACAAGGCCATGCGTACGTATATTGCTATAGTTACCTATTATACTTATAAATGTTGGTTTGATCGATTCATGCAATATGGACGAGAAGATAAATTAGAGAAACAATACTTTTAATAATGCCATAACATAATGAAATAATTGCTAAGCTTTGTGTATTAAAATGCGAAATTAATTGTTATTTATCATAGTGACGACTCGATTAGCAGCAAAAACGTGACCAATTAAATAATTGATAACATTGGTGGTATTAAATAGAAATAAAATTATTATTTCTCTTAGTCATGTCTCCCTTACATGAAAAACACGTGACGAATTCAATAAATAATAAATACATTAGTTATTGATATTCTGTAAATGAAAAGATTGTAGAAGGTGTTGACGACATGTTGATGGATGAGCATAAAACATTTGAAATTAGAAACCCCGAATCTAGATTTATAAGATATCATATAAATCCAGATTCTTGTATATAAAGTATGATGGATTTATATAACTCCGAAACAGTTTTAATTTTTTAAATATAAATCCAATCAGTTTAAATTCTACAATTAATGCTGTTGTTTAATAAGACCGACAATTTCTTATTGATAATTTGACTACTTCTCTCTTTCTCTTCGTGACTGTCGCCATTATCGCGTAAAGTACGATTGTAGCAGACTCTTGACTACTATATATTACTATAGCATTTTTTGGCATATAACTATAGCATTGCATGGATGGAGATGCTAATACACGTGGTATTAGCATCGCCATTTATGCAAATGTACCAGCAAAATCGAGAGTCTACAGTCTCACACTTAACACAGGCCTCTACCGCAAATCGTTTGGAAGAAAGACGGCCGAAGTATCCTGTCCTCCGAGGGCATCACTCAAGACAACTACGGCAAGACCCTCGTGATCAAACACCCCAAGTACGACGACCAGGGCACGTACACGTGTGAGGTCAGCAACGGCGTTGGACCCGCGCAGTCTTACTCTATAACGCTCAATATTGAAGGTAAGAAATATCTATATTATTTCGCTCTCTCTTGCCCTCTCTCTCTGTTTTCTCTGCCCGTCCAAAGCCCGCCACACCTATAGAACCCAAACGGAGTTCGTGTAATGCCGATGATGTTACGTCCCTGTGTATCAAGTATGAGTCTGTTGCCATCATACCGGGCACAGTTCCAAACATCGAACTACTCAGAATATTTTGAAAGCTAAATTAACTGTTCGTCTAACCTAGGACCGGACTATGCGCTGCTAGATACCTCACTGGCACCTTTAGTATATCCAATAATGAAGGTAAAGTCATACAAGGATCTTTTGGCCCGCGGGCAAAATCAGAACTGATGCTGTCATTAAGGGAAATGTCACCACATGACAGTCGCAGAGTTGCCGTTTGCTATGAAATTTATCCAAGTTCTTTTTTAATTAATAACCGTGCGGACCCACCTGTTGTAATATTTCCCTAATTTTACTAAATGGTAACCCTTATTTCACGCTAACGCCCCCATGTCAATGTCATCCACAGGCCAAAAGATCCTTATAGTACTATACCATTAAATCAATATGTACTGTATACTATAGTATTTTTCATGTAAGGTAGGTACTGGTCAGTTGTGTCAAAGAAAATTATACTTTATTCAATGGCAATAATAGGCATGACCCTTTTCTATACTTATGGTTTTATTCTTTAACACCATTGATTTAAATATTAATTTCGTTTGGCACTTAGAACTGTCACTACCCTTCCTATGTGAAAAATATTAAAGAGAAGCTATGACAAACAAAAATGGCGCGCAACTTGATGACCGCGGGCTTAGCGGGGATGTTTTTATTTTCTGGAATATTTATTTATTTTTCTGGAATTTTTGAAAGAGTATCTCACAGGGCACATGAAGGCACATTATTGAAATAAAACTTATCACTCGAACGGTGTCACGCACCTGAAACAAAGGGAACTAGAGTGTATGCACTCTAACTTGCAACAAAGAATTACTTGAGATGTCTTCTCTATTACGTAATAGTCAATGGAAGGTACCTACTGATTGATTAATATTCAGCCATCTATGGCAGTGTGCAGGGAAGTAGACATGAAGATAATTTATTAAGGTAGGGCGCGCAGGCCCGTAAGCCATTAGTTTAGCAGCTGCGTCTGCTACTTGCCTTAATCGATGTTACACTAGCGTTTCTTTATCCACTGAACTTCTAAAATAGAAATTAAAACACGAATTTCTTGTACTAGAAAAGAATTTTGGCATTAATAAAAGTTGTCGTCTTCTTAAATTCCTGTACAGGATATTATAGTGACAATTCGTTAAATATTCAGTATCCCGTAATATTCCTAAAACATTCTATATTTAAATTCATCAGATTCATTTCCTCTTTAACAAGAAGGTATTATGATTTTCTCCATTAGTCTTTTGCGTGTTAGTATATTTGAAATTGTGCTCAATTGATGGCTTATAAATTAGGTCGTCTTACCACTGGGGCATTTCACTATTAGGATGACTTGGATACTATTACAATTTACGATCTTGGCATTTTGTTCAGTATTGTGATATAGACCCTTCCAATAAAAAATTTTAATAGTGTCAATTTCACCATTATTACATGAATTAGCGCACGGACGATTTAGCGCAGTGGTTAAGAGCTTAAGCCGCTCCGCCCGTGTTTAATAGTCGCGGGTTCGATTCCCGCAAATCTTTATGTGATCCACAATTATTTGTTTCGGTCTAGGTGTTTGTGTGTGTGAACTTTCATGTTTGTAAAAGCACCCACGACACGAATAAATCCTAGTGCGGGGCTACGTTTTTATAAAAAAAAAAAATATTTTCACCAAAACAAATATTTTCGTTTTGATACCGTGAATCACAGTCTGTTATCATGCAGCAACCAATCCCGTATTAAAAGCTTCGCATTCAGAATTTCAGACACAATGCCTCGCTCGGCAAAACCGTCATGGACCGCTTCATGCATTAAGCGCACATTATTTACTCTAGCCGAGCCGCGAGGCGCAGCTGACGTTTGCGTTCATGGCGGATTTAAAAACCAAATGTACAGTTTGCAACTAAAGTAGCTTAACCCGACTAAAACTCTGCCCGTTGTAAATATCGAGCGTATACAAATTTTTATAATGTCCATTCATATTGTAAAAGTTGTACATTCAGAATTCCGAGACAATGGGTCGTTTTGCGAAAACGGTCATGGCCCGCGTCATGCAATAAGCGATCATTATTTACTACAGCACGGTGGATTTAAAATCAAATGTACAGTTGACAATGAAAGTAGTTTAACAGATTTAAAATCATTGCAGTTTGAGATATAGATTACAAACTATGTAAATATTTGTAGAGCGATGTTATTAGTATTTTATTTTTCGACGGTATCTTATCTGTGAAAATACGATTGCGACCTCATTTGCTTGACAGAAAAAAAATTCACGCCATCATCACGCCAGATCCCTTACCTCTCTGGCTTCCTCTACTCTCATAGTTCGTCTCATACACGCTCGCCGGTTACGAAGACTCCTGACTTGTCCTTCAGATAAGACCCGGTCTATTTGGTCGGTTAAGCTTGAAGGTAATAATAAATATTGTAGGAGTTTTCAATGAACATAATATTGATTAGAGTAACATTACATTTTTGTAAAGTATTCAAAATAGTAAGGCTGTAAACGTGTTAAAAGATGAATTATTTTGGTAATGAAATTTACTTTGATGTCATTCAGTTAAAATTAGTTTTTGCCTATCTTTATTTTATTTTTTATTTTAATTTTATTGAAAAGGTACATAAACAGATTACAACCAATAATAATAAATAAAACATAAGTATCTTAATTTAGTTCTGGGAAGTAACCCTTAATAATGTACACAAAAAGAAAAACATACAGGTAGGCAGAGAGTACAGAGTTTCAACAGGTTCTTTCCTTACATACCTCTCTGGCTTCCTCCACTCTTATAGTTCGTCTCATACACGCTCGCCGGCTACGGAGACTCTTGACTTGTCCTTCAGATAAGACTGGGTCTAGTTGGTCATGGTAAGATAGTCTAGGTCTTCCCCGGTACCTACATCCTTCGAGTTTCGCATTGTATATCTGTTTTGTCATTCTTTCTTCGGACATTCTTTCTATATGCCCGAACCAACGGAGCATACCCCTTTTTCATCTTTACACCGATACTATCTTTCATACTTACTCGCTTTCTAACTACGCTGTTGCGAATACGGTCGGTCAGCTTCACTCCGCACATATTCACATCTTCATCATCATCATTAGATTTGTTATGTTTCTTTTTGACTTAGGAAACTAATAACAGGTTGATTATTATACGAGTGGCACAAATAATTTATGTTTGTAATATTATAAATCTGAATAATATCAGCGGAATTTTATGTTGACCCTACACGCCTCAATTTTGTAAACTCTTGTGAGGTTTGTGTGTGTAGCTCACATTTCTCTAGGAAGTTATGCTTATCGCGTATTGCATCAGTAGAACTAATAAACTTTAAAATAGCGGCGTCAATGGTGGACGGACCATATGGACGGTTTTTATGCGCGTCGATCGATCAACCGAGATTAGTTTTAATACTCTAATGTAGGTATGTTTTGCGTTGATTTAGGAAGCTTGTGGCTACTTTATGAATTGAGAATCATTAAAGAGAAATCCAAACATCTTAATGGGATATCATAAATTATCGGTATTAGTTGATTATGAAATATTTTAGTTAATAATAATCTTTCTAATACTACTTAACATCTCGTCCAAAATTCCGCAGTGTCTCAAGACAAAACTCTTTGACCAGCGTGTGTTGCCAGTGATGACTTACGGCACTGAGACATGGTCGCTTACGATGTGCCTCATAAGAAGGCTCTAGGTCACCCAAAGGGCGATGGAGAGAGCTATGCTCGGAGTTACCCTGCGGGATCCAATCATAAACGAGGAGATCCGCAGGAGGACGAAGGTCACTGACATAGCACTCAGAATTGCTAAACTTAAGTGGCAGTGGGCGGGGCACATCGCTCGTAGAACTGACGGCCGTTGGGGCAAAAAGGTTCTCGAATGGCGACCACGTGCCGGAAGACGTGGAGTGGGTAGGCCCCCTACAAGATGGACCGATGGCCTGGTGAAGGTCGCGGGTAGAAGTTGGATGCGTGCAGCACAAAGCCGGTCGTTGTCTTTAGGGGAGGCCTTTGGCCTGCAGTGGACGTCTTTCGGCTGAAGAAGAATCTTTCTAATAATAATAAAGTATTATATATACCGGCCTGAACAGGTCCTGGGCAAAACATAACGTGTTTTTCGTCTTAAACCGTCAGTATCTTAGACAGACCGAGCGCCTCTCTCGATAGAGGATTTAACATTGATGTGAGTATTTTGTGCTGATTCGAAGGATGTACACTTCTCTGGATCTTAAAAATCATGTAGTGAGCACTTACGTGATATAATACATTATTTATCTGCCATAATATAATCAACACAGATAAAAAAGGGCCAACAACCGAGCCGACATACCAATTCTGCCAACGTACCGGCCCCAACAATGGCGGTGACATTGTTCCGAATAAAGCCATCCCTGCGTACACCGCGGTCCTGCGATGCGCTTATTTCCTGGATAGTTATTGTAATGATAATGCGCTCCACAAGGGCTCGTGGCGCCTTAACGATTGCACGTTAATTGTGTCACTGGTGTCGGTTCCGCTTTGTGATTGGTTTGAAATACCTTCGCGTTTGAAATTGGAATATAAAATTGATTCGAAAATATCCCAAAATTAAACGTTTATAATGTTTGTTACTATAGTCTTTTAGAGACATGGGTAGGGTGCCGTTTGGGATTTGACGCTACTAGAATGTGGTGATGATAAAATTATATGAAATAGAATCGATTGAAAAATCGTATCGAGATAATTTGTAATGGAGAACGAATCGATTTTAATATCAATAATTTGGGAACAAAAGAAAACAATACTAAATTAAACTGAAAATCACCTGTCAAATCGCTTAATTAGTCGTGCATGTGAATGATTATTTTAAAAAAATCTATGAAACTGTCTATTTCAATGTGTCAAGATGGCCCATCCACGTATTTTTTTTTATCAATTTCTTGACTTTGAGCATATAATAATATTCACAAATAAATCGGCAATCGATTTAGTAACATTTTAAAAACAATGTAGCGATTATAACGATTTCATTTCGTCAGTCTCTAAAACGCAAACCGTTTACAAGAAATAGAGTTATATGAAGTTAAGTAATTACGTAAATTTTGAAACAAGTATAGGTTTTATATGCAAATTAAGATAGATTTTTAGTTTATCTTTATATTTTTGTTTGTTTTCTGGATTCCCTCTTTTTATAATAATATCAGCCTATACTGCCCACTGCTGGGCAAAGGCCTTCTCTCACAAATCGAGGTGAGATAGATTAGGTCATACTCCACCACGCTAACCCAGTGCGGATTGGTGGAGGCAGGTTTGTGGCCACCTGCTGTTGGAACTTATCAAGCCGCCTTTAAGGCTTCCAACTCGGCTTAACGACTACCACATTAAGTAGTAATCGGGACCAACGGCTTAACGTACCTTCCGAAGCACGGAGACGCTCGAATATGAAAATGCCACAAACGGTCACCCATCTCAGGCCGACCGAGTCAAACGCTGCTTAACCTTGGTGATCGGTAAGAACACTGCTGTCGCACAGCGCTACGAGCGTCTGGTACGATTCTATCCTATCCTATCCTATTTTTAATATTCTTCAATAAAAAATGCGTGAAATGGAACTTGTTGAAACGTCACCGTACCCATATCTCGTAAAAAGACTATAGCTGTTACAATTCAGTGCAATGTCTGACTTTCAAACTAGCAGAACGCTGTGTGTCAGGAGACAACAACTTCCCATTAAGTGGCACAATGCAATCATGCTGTTACCTGCGATATGCGACTTCATCATTTTTTCAGACGAAAGATAGTCTATGTTCTTCCCTAGGGTGCAAACTATTTCCTTGCCAAATTATGCCATAATGCCTTCAGCAGCTTAGGCGTCAAAAGGTAACAGACAGACAGGGTTACTTTCCCATTTAGAATGGATTTGTGTATATCGCACTTCTCACGAAAGTCATACGACATAATCTACACACATCATGAAATACCGGTTATTGGGCTTATCAAATCGGCGTGTCCAGGAAATGTATATGTCATACTAACAACGTATTCGTTGCCAGGAAAAAACATTTTTTTTTTTTGTTTTTTTTTTTTTTTTTTTTAAACGTTGCCCCACACTAGGATTAATTCCTGTGTCGTGGGTGCGTTTACAAACATGAAAATTCACATACACAAATACCCAGACCGGAACAAATAATTGTGGATCACACAAAGTCATTGTCACAATAAACCGTTTCCTTGGATTCACAATATACGGGCCAAGCGGATGTCTATCCTATCACTCTTCTTTACGATCGAGCTACGGTACAGTTCAACGAGGAACTTCTTTTGTCCCCGCAAAGTTGTGACATGCAGCGATATTACTTTCAAAGTGGTGAGAGAAAACTTTTTTTCATTGGCCAGACTTTTCCAGAATGGTTTAGCAATCTTGATTCAAACGGTGTATGACAGAAAGACAGATGAATCGATGTAAAGCTGTTTATTTTTACTTGTATGGTATCATACTAAAGCATTCAAAAAAGTATTTAACATTGTTGTTTGGCTGTGCAATTTCAAGATAAACGATACTTATGGACAACGCAGTTTTGCTTGAGAATTGCGCGAAAATTATCTCGCTGATAGTTAAAAATCACCCTTATCCAATTAGATTAAAGTTGAAATTCATTTGTAAAAATTAAATAGACTACCTCGTTGGAGCGGCGGGCGATCCCGATATCCTCAAGCCTAGGTTAGACATTCTAGGTCTGCTTTTTCTGTCGAAATATTTTCAATTGCAGTCTAGAATCGTACCAGGTATAATAGCAATAGGGTAGCCCCCTATTACACATTGGGACCTGACATCATCAATAAAATATGAGTGTTTACTGTACACTTGTGTGTGTGTGTGAATGATCTACGCAGTTGGCCGCGGGGCCTTTACAGCTTCACCGGACCAAAGAGCACGCGTGCAACCACTACGCCTCAAGGAGGAACGGCCTCGGCCTGGGCAGTCGCTATGGGGGAGGGCGTATACTAGGTGTCTCGCCGTAGTGCTCTGCACGGGCCGGTGGGCAAGGGATTCTTCGAGCTCGCCGGCGAGGTCGGGGTCACTTTTGACACCTTCACGTGATGGAATTTGGCTCACGGCCATTATAAAAGATTCGTTGATTTGTTTAAAGTTTAATCCCGCGAACACTCGATCCTTATTATTGAACAATGATATCATCATTGTCATTCGGTTAACACGTCATGTGGCATGCACGTGGCCGCGGCCGAATATTTTGGTATTTGGTTATTGAATCTTAAGTATTTATTAGGCAGAACTCATGAATTGGTTAGTTTATGTGGTATATACTTGTTAAAAAGTATAATTGTCAGACATATTGTGTACGGTTATCATTAAAAGTCCCATTGAAAAACCCGTTCCAAAGTCATTGAACACTTCAATTTTGTAAGTCTCGAGACAGTTACGACAAAGAGTGTATCATCATCTTCATCCATCCTTTGTGTACGGAAATAACCTGTTGGAACTCTGTATTCTCTGTCTACCCTGCAAGGGATGTGGCGTGATAATATAGAGAGATAGATCTTCATCCAAATAGATGTCGCTCCGAAGACCAGTTTTATGCTGTACCATTTTTATATATTGCTATTATCATAAAAAATGGCACAACTTGTATTAATCTTTTTATCAACCTCTGTTGCTGACCGTACCTAGTTACCAGGAGATAATAAATCGGTCTCAATCTGACAATGGGATAACAAGATTACCACTTTTGAAAGCCGGTCGTCTGAGCAAACTGGAAGATTGTGTGTGTGAATGATGTACGCTGTTGGCCGCGAGGCCTTTACAGCTTCACCGGACTTAAAGGCGAGCGTGCAACCACTACGCTCTAGCCAGCCAGAAGGGCAAGAGGCGACATACTCGAGGGCGCCTCGGTTGGGTTCAGGGGTCCGGGGGGGGGGGGGGGAGATCGTAGTCGGCGGTGGCTACGATTAACGGATTCGCATGGGTAGATGCGTTCGCGAAGTGACGTGTTGACGCCTTTTTAATAAAGGCGCGAATAGGTTCGAGACCTAGATCGGAGTGGAGGTCGACGTTCCGTACGAACCAGGGGGCTCCTACGGCTTTACGGAGGAAGCGGTTTTGAACCACTTGGGAGTTTATCGATGTGAGAGGGGGCCGAATGCCCGAACACAACACACGCATAAGTCATGATGGGTCGAACGCAAGTTTTGTAAAGTGTCACCTTATTTCTAAGGGACATTTTACTCCGCTTGCAGATTAACGAATGGAGACGACCGAGCACAAAGGATGCTCGGTGACGGACCCGCTTGATGTGCGGGCCGGAGGACATGGTGAAACTGGAAGAAAACGAAACGCGTTGTTAGCGATTAGCTTGTAAACGGCTCTACTTGTGCTAATTACATCTTCACACTTCCGTACAAAGTTGTCGAGGCATGTTTTGTATTGTTTTCTTGTTCAAAGAGAGGAGACGGTCCTCTCATAGTTTAACAGATTAAAAGTATCTTTCTGCTGATGCAATAATTTAGAATCAAAAAACCGATACTATTCCACTGCAAAAGCCTTATCTCACAAATTGTGGTGAGAGAGTAAAAGGTCTTAAACCATTTAGAGGACTCAAAACTATTGATGGAATCTTATTGTGGTATTTATTTCGAAACATGTTCAATATAGAAGTGTTGAAAATTCATTCGGCAGCAATAAGGGAGATTATGTAACTTAAGCACTTAATAACAGAAGTTAAAACCTACCAATGCGTTACTTAAAATCAGTCATAGAGTCGTAAAGATCGGATAGCTTACTGATGTGGCCACCGCGCGGATGGTCTACATCAGTTAATTTCATGGTGTCATGTCTTACGGTATATTATTGAGGGGTAGGGCAGCTGACATTTAGTGTATTTTTATCTTACAAAAATACAATATCAAAGTTAGTACAAAACCGCAAACATTTTGCAGGATATATAACCACACAAAACGAAATTACGCGCTCCCATAATTACAATTTGACGGGCGCACGCATGGCCAGCGTGACGTCATATCAGTTGTCACGCAAATAACTCGATAGCCCGGTTCCCGCGGTAATGTCGGACGAGCCAATCCCTTTACGGTCCTGGGCAAATTATTCGCTATGACCAATTTAACACGTAACGCAGTGTGTTAAGATAACTTCCTTTAATTGGAGCGTATGTTAATACACACGGTCACGCCTATATTCCCCAAGCGCGGGCGGCAGAGGTGTACTGAGTACACCCACGATTCGCCGACGATGTTAGGTCCCATGTAATAGGGGGCGTGCCTATTACCATATACCGGGCTCAATTCCAGACTTCGGACTCATACTGGGAATGACTGCCTCGTTGATCGAGTGGCAAAGCAGATCGCTTTGTGATCACGAGGTTTTGGGTTCAAATCCTAAGTCGGACAAATGGAGTTTTTCGAACGTATGTTAATCTTAAACTATTATTTGTAACCTAAACCTACTTGTACAAAATTATTAAATAAAAAGAAAAGTTCGCTAAGTTTCTCGTCGGCTCGTCTCAGTGCAGGCTGCGTCCCGAGGTCGGTGCTAGATTAGTAGTTAGGTAAACAAAGTGTAAAAAGAGAATTTGTAAGTGCTTACGCAGGATTTAATAATAATAATATCAGCCTTCTCTCACAAAACGAGGTGAGAGAGATTAGGTCATACTCCACCACGCGGACCCAGTGCGGATTGGTGGAGGCAGGTTTACGGCCACCTGTTGGAACTTATCAAGCCGCCTTAAAGGATTCGAACTTGGCTTAACGACTACCACATTAAGTGGTAACCGGGACCATCGGTTTAACGTGCCTTCCGAAGCACGGAGACGCTCGAATATGTAAATGCCACAAACGGTCACCCATCTCGGGCCGACCGAGTCGAACGCTGCTTACCTTGGTGATCGGTAAGGACACCGCGTTGGCACAGCCCTACGAGCGCCTCGACGCAGGATTTATCCTACTTAATATTATAAATGTGGAAGTTTGTATGTTTAGATGTTTGAATATTTGTTACTCAATCACGCAAAAACGGCAAAACGGACTTGGATGAAATTTGGCACATAGATAGTTTATTACCTGGATTAACACATAGGATCCTTTTTATTCGAGAAAAATGTTAGGTTTATGTCTAAAGTAAACGCGGACGAAGTCGCGGGCAAGAACTAGTAAAAAAGAAAGTTTAAAATGATCATTTTGTAGTACTCCAGTGGCATACAGAATACCAATACACGTTCATTTCACGAATTTATCATAACGCGCCGCGTTTGGTCATAGCAAATAAGGGACTTGCCACACATTGCGAGACTGCGGATTGCAGGTTATAAATAAGCTTTAAAGCTTGCAGGCAGCCGTTAAAATGCTCTTTGGTGTAGAATCACTAATATACGACCCGGTTAAAAGTTTTATGGATTTTAGTTGACCAGTTAGAATTTGAGTACTTAGTCTTATAAAGGAGCCATCGAAGGGAATGTTACACCTCCTATTTCAGTTAACGGAACTATTATTATATGTATTCAAAAACATGAATGTAATAGATAAATTTTGTTTTATTGCATAAAACATCCCTGGGTTAAATGACTTTAGAAGGAGCCTATGAGTTTTGGCGGGAAATCGAAGAGTGATGTTGTCAATTTGTTTTAATTTCCAAAACTTGTGTTATTTCGAATTATAATGTGTAATGTTGGTGGAATATTAACCATTATGTATTCCTATATGTGCATGAGTGAAGGTAATTGTAACAAAGTGATAAAACGTGCCTTTTCAATTTCCCTCAAAACGGCCGTCGCAATTGGTATGTAAAGTATCCATCACTTTACTATCCAGGGTGGGGCACTTCATCAATTTCATTATCATCTTTGTCATCAAGTTCATTGGGGAGTCTAATTAATTTGGAAATGAATATTCGTAAACTTTTTACAATGGCATAATGGAAAAGCAATTGCCACGAAAAAAAAAGGAGCCTACCAAGGACTTTTCGTAAAATTTCTTTCTTTTTATTTTACAGTCTAACTATCAATACAGATTGTTGGATTTCTGCATTTAAGCTCTACCGTCTACTTCTTTGAGCGACCAATGTTTCTTGTGCCAGTAATGAAGCAGGGTCGATACCAACCGCCTGACGTCATCTTCAGGGCTTCATGACGCTATCTTATGATATCATCCAAAATTATAATCTTATGACAACAGACATTGTGACGTCAACCAAGATTCTTAGTTTAAAACAAAAGATGTCACTACGGTTCCTAAATTCTAAGATCTTGTCCTAATGACAAAGATATATCAAAATTAAAATATCCAGTTGTAAAACAAAAGATACTATGAATAGTCTAGACTAGTATAGATAGTATGACTAGTCTAGGTTCTAGACTATTTATAGTACCATGTTCTAGACTCCAGAAAGAAAAGGCTAGTGAAGTCAACATTGCATTACCTTTCCTATGTAGAAGCAGAGCAAGAAAATCCTTAAGATACTTTTTAAAAAAGGGAGTTTTACACCACCCTTTGGGTATACAGTTTGATAATTGAGTATGGGGGAACATGTCCAATGTTCAAATTCTAACTTTGATTTTCCTTCTAGCCTCTCCATTCTTCACCGTCGAGCCAGAAATCGAAGTGAAATCCGAGGGTGAGACTGCCGAGATAAGGTGCGAAGCCGGCGGTACTCCGGTTCCCAAGATCACGTGGATCCACAACGGCAAGCCGATCGAGCAGGCGGAGCCCAACCCCCGCCGCCAGGTCACCGCCAACTCCATCATCATCACCGATCTCACGAAGAAGGACACCGGCAACTACGGGTGCAACGCGACCAGCTCAATCGGATATGTGTACAAGGACGTCTATGTCAACGTGATATGTGAGTAGATATTTTACTTTTCTTGAAATGTTGGTTTTGTTTATTTCAGATATTTTTGTGGACCGTAAAAGTTTTGATTTTCATTTACAATTATTACAGTTTTATTAGGTATTAATGTATCCCCACGGATAACGATGTGCCTAACATCCTTGACTACTTAAGTATAAATGTGTTCTTATAGTTATAAGAATGAATTTAATTAAACTGATAAGCATGTTTTGTATCTATGAAGGCAGCAGGTTATTCTCAATCTTGCCAATCAAACAACAATGCAAACAACAAGGATAGTATAAATGTTATAATGCTTAAAGTTCACACTGAAAATTTGCAAAGTTTCTTTAATCTTATTTTCTGTTTCATCGTTCGAGGCCCTCACTTAACTCATTCATAAAAGCAGGTCCATTGATTAGAACTGAAATAGCTTGTGTGTCCATTAATAGTGGCGGTGTTAACGAGACGTTCCGCACCGATGGGCGTCGGTTTCGTAACCGATAAGAACACGCCTCGCTGTTACCCGTGTCTAATGGGTTAACTGGGAAACTATGAAAGTAATCAGAACCGTCCTATTCAGACTGATAAAGTAATATTTAGATTAGGACACCGGTAATAATAAGAATCCTTTAACAATTTTTTTTTGTATCCGCGATACTAGTTCGGCTTATCCTAGTTGTATCTTTCTTTATTGTTAATCTGGCGGAAGACAGAGAAGGGAACTTGAATTAATTTTGTCCCCACTCCTGTTTTTATCTAATTAAATTTGTTGCGGGTTCAGAGATAATGAAAAAGCTACCCGGGACATCCTAAGGTTCAAACCTGGTTGTTATCGATGTGGATCCTTGATAAGGAGTCAGATAGTTATAAAATCCCTTAGTATTCTAAGAGAAATAAGATGGTACTCTTATTTATAGCACTGTGTTATGAAACATGTTCCACTTCTTCCTACGGAATAACAAACAAAACGATTTAAAACACGGGAATCATTATAAAATGTTGTTCCATCCCGTCGAGTCTTAAGTGCGGCGGCGCCCCGACGACGACTCTCGTCGCCGGTCCAACATTATCCACTATTATTTTAATACTCGTATAACGACACACAAAGTTAAGATTTTTCGCATATAAATTGTTTTTATTATACTTTGTTAAATAGGAAAAGTTTCTGTTGTCTTGTTTACACATTTTATAATTGAATGGAAGCAATAAAGTATTCGTTGGTATACGTTATAATAAAGACGACTTCAGGAGAATTCAAATCGGCTGGTCGGTTTCAAGCTTCTGTAATACTGGAGATTGGATCTGAAGATGGCATTCGTCTCTGTGCGGGAGCTACTACCCCGATTTGCGAATGATAATGGCGTCAGTCAGGGTAGAAGTCCACTCATAGTGCCGCCCACGCACCGTTACTTCACATCGTTAAATTTAAACCCATCCATGGATCATTAACAAAAGAGTCTATTCTGCTGGATTGGTTCCATATAGTAAAGACCACAATAGTGTCAAAGAATTTTCAAACAAAATGGAATTTAACAGATTGAATCTGACAGTTGACATACAGGAATTGACCCCAAACTCTATAATCTATGCTAAAAAAGCAATATATTGGAGCACTTGGGATGACGAAGATTAAAAGATGTCGGCCGTCGCTGTGTGAGAGCTACGACCCCCGTTTGCGAGTGATGGTGACGTTAATGGGGGCTGTAGCTTGTATTGCAGCGACGCATACGCAGCTTAGCCAAGCATATATCCAAGCACTAATGTACCATGACTTTCTAACCGTCGAAGACTTGACGAAAATGCATGTCGGTATAAGAGATCAAGAAATTTGTGTTCAAAAGACGGACCTCCATCTCAAGAACCGTAAATATCACAGTTATAATTCCAGTCAAATCAAATATCTCTCTCAACTCAAACAATAAAGAATACATATTTTATTATACTACGTTTCCTTGGCTTACAAATCCACCGTTCCTGTCAACTGACTTTTATAAGGAAACGACAAAGCTCCGGCCACCATAAACTGTCACTCATAGTTAATTATGACCCTAATGTTAAGTACACAACTTGCAAGAGCGAAGGAAATGGAACGATATTAATGGTGATATAAAGTTGAAAATAGCTGTGCTACGACGTCAGCAAGTTGGCATTTGCCCCAGTCAGTTGAAGATGAACTCATAAATAGTGGAAATAAATCTTGTTATGTGGAAAAATAGTCCTACCGAGTCACGGTTGATCCGGTCTGTATTATGATGAAAAACTTTGGGTTTTTGAATGAATGAGATATAAATAATGGAATGGATTTGGCAATTATTCCTCCCCGTTTTCCTTGTCAATAGAACTTGTGGAAAAGTAAGGGTATATTATAATAATAATACGATCGATACTGTAGGATTAGGGGCCCACTGAACTTAAGTAGCTTATTTTGCTAATTAAATTTGTCTGAGCATGATAAAATAGACCCCAATGTTAAAGAGTATACATTCATCCTTATCAGTTTATCTAGGACCAACGAAATATCAACATAATATATGGGTTGGATTTTAACGTATTAATATGTCGTACTTTAAGGATTGCATCAATCTAGTCAAACAATTTAATTTCATTTTGTTGCCTGTGTCTTAGGGAAATACATAACTTGATTCATTTCTGGCCTGAATCTAATTTAGGCCATTTGTAGTCAAGTGGTGGCAAACTGGGAATTTTTGTTGAAATTATTTGACATGTCATTTGAACCAACCAACCTGAACAACTTCTCTTAAAATGCTTAAGTCCCAAACCACCGTAAAACGTGTAACAGTTTCCAACGAACCTTCGGCCATAGTTTTAACCATCGGATTTGGAGCACACTCATTTAGAAAAGATTATACTCGACGATCTCAGCGTATAAACCCGACGAACCGAATGGCACATACTTGTATATCATTACTGTGTTTAGATATTCGTATTAAACTTCCTGAAAGTCGGTTCTCTTTTTGGGTTACGCGTCTCATAATCAGACTATTCCATTTAAGCTTTATTATGTGTCATCCACTTAGCCATGAGCTATCTCTAGGCGAAGGTTTCAGCCTTTCTGTATCAGTTTTAGCCGCCAGGTCACTAGAGTTTAACTTATAAGATAATATAGAGTTGAGTGTTCTCAATGATCTCATCAAAAGTCGAGTGTTAAGATGACCGTGACCCTCTTGAAATGCAACTCGTGAGGAGCGAGTGCTATTGTTTTGTCATGTAGAAGGTATTGATTAATAAATGCAATGACATTCTCTAGCCACGACGAAACTGGTTTTCATTTTGTCAGCATGTCTTCTGCGACTACTGTAGATTATGGTTAGTGGCGATTGATGCCGTTTCGTTAACAAATGACTAGACTTTGGATAACTAGATTTTAGATATTGAACACTCGGCAAATCTCAGTCTTAACGCTACATTGTTTATAATTTGATAAAGAGCAAAATAATTGATGGCCTAAAAGTCAGTGGCTATTTGCAAAGCAAAGGCAGGATTTGGTTGTCAAAGATGTCTTACTTATAGAGAAATTCGTTGAATGCATTTTCCCAAAATAACACCTTTTTAAATTCATCAGAAGTCATGGCGATTTTTAGAGGAGACAGCTGATGATTGTGGAATAAACAATATTTTTTTTTGTATAACGCATGTAGCATTATAAATTCTTATTTCATCTTTTATAGTCTAATCAGGTCAGTTTTATTCGAAGCGAAACACGCACGTCCTTCATCTAAGTGAAGACTAGATGCGGTAATGACAGTCGTATAAGGCACGATACGCATAAAGACTAGCCGATGGCTGGGATAACTAGGAGCCTAGCCGTGACCTAGATCCGGCTGGGCTGCGACCGGGGCCGGGCCGGCGCCGACCTATCAACTTCTATGACATAACGGTGCGGTACTTGAAATTATGTCATACCATCATGCTTTTATTTCCCAAGCTGGGCTGGCAGAGGTGTGCTGTGTACACCCACTTTTCGCCGACGATGTTAGGTTTCAATATAGGAGCCAATTTGAAAAGGAGCCTATTGCTGTTTTACCAGGCACAATCCCAGATTCTGGACTGATCTTACTGGGATTTTTTCTATAGAAAAACTTGATTATAGTTCGACCTAGGATTCGAATCTAGAATCACGTGATCATTACGCACATTTTACACCACTAGACCAACGAAACAGTTTTTCACTAAGCATAGTATATAGCAAAAGAAAAATTTGGGGCCTAACATTGTCAGCGAAATGTAGGTCTGCACTGTACTGCCATGTTTGCTTGTTGAATATAGAAAAGAGAGTTTATTTTTTGGAAAATTTGGTATTCTTTTATTTTCAAAGTTTTTTTTATAGTCCGTGAAATCATGATTAAGTGTAAGTAGAGCGGAGCGAATAATGGTTGGTTTCTAAAATTGATGAGCATAGCTTTAGCGCGAGTAATGACTGGTGCTTCAACTTTATTAAGTTAGTGTATATCATGTACGTACAAAACTCTTTCCTTTCTTCTAATAATTACGGTGATAAGTTCGAGGTTGCTCCAAAATAGGTGAATGTTATATAAAGAACATAACATATTGACAGTTTGCGCGCGTAGATTAAAAGTATTGCTTTTATGAAAATTACTCGTATGAGTTGATGCGTTGGATTGAGATAGTACGGCATTAACTTCAAACTTGTGAAAGAATGCAGGTTAAAATATTTACTGATATAATATAGCAAATTTCAAATATTTCTCTGATAAGTAAAATCGACCGCATGCTCAAATCGTGATTTTGTTAACACTTGCGTTTAACTGCACCGAAGGCACGTTCGACCTCACTGTGCGATGGGCATGCACATCAGAGAGTCGATTCTGTTATCAAACTTGTGCAGTAACCGAATCTTAACCGCAGCTGATCAACGGAGTTTCATTTTTTTTTACTTTTACTAATCTAAGGTGTCTCTGTAAAGTATTAGATAAATACTAATCTATGTGTCCCACTGTTGGGCGAAGGTCTCCCTCTATTTTCTCCAACGATCTCTATGCCCTGTCAATAAAGCCTATTCTACTCAATATGCATCGAGGTCATCGTTTTTATATAAGTCGTTATTATTTTAATTTTGATTATACAAAGTCTCCGTAACCGGCGAGTGTGTATGAGACGAACTATGAGAGTGGAGGAAGCCAGAGAGGTATGTAAGGAAAGAACCTGTTGGAACTCTGCACTCTCTGCCTACCCCGCGAGAGAGCTGGCGTGATGATATAGATAGATAGATAGATAGATTACACAAAACATAGTCACAGTTTTTATGAAAGTTTCTCCATCAAAGAACCTTTGATTAGCGGCAGCGAAGTGAATCGATAAAATCCGAAAACAGCTAAACGCTGCTTATCGACGGCGGTTACGATTCGAATTGGTTTTTGTGGTATTTTATTAATAGAATTATCTCCCTGTCGCCTAATATGTATCAGATTTGTAAACATAATCGCTATATTCAACAGCTGCACCCTACTAATTGCGTTATAGCGTGTTAGTGTTACGTAACTCATTCTTTTAGGGTTGTAACAAAAGATTTGTATTTGTTTTTTTTTTCTTTTTTTTTGTGAAAGCGGAGATATAGTTTTTTTTCATTTAAAAGAGAAAATATTAGTCTATTAAATCTTTTTTATTGCTATTGTGGGTCTAATCTCTTTGTCACACGTGATTTTAGCAATCTGTGTATGTTTGTTGTGATTAAAAATTATCGACAGGATATTTGCATTGTATAAAGCGGATATCGTTAGGTATTGTTAGTCATATTTAATATGTGTTTTTTTATATATTTGTAATCATCGTTTCAATAGCATTGTGTATTATACTGCTATATGATAAAAATATGAAACTTAAACAATAATAATTGGCAATGTTGTTGTGTGTACCCACTGCAATATTTAACTTATCCATAGTTAGTATGTTATGTTCTATGCTGTACTTTAACCATAAAAAATTCGGTAGTAAATTAATACGTTATTAGTGCTATGTTTATGTCACAGATGAGAAAGGGTATGCTCCGTTGGTTCGAAAATATGGCAAAAATTTCAGAAGAAAGAATGACAAAACAGATATACAATGCGAAAGTGGAAGGATGTAGGTACCGAGGAAGACCTCGACTATCTTACCATGACCAAATAGACCGAGTCTTATCTGAAGGACAAGTCAAGAGTCTCCGTAACCGGCGAGTGTGTATGAGACGAACTATGAGAGTGGATGAAGCCAGCAAAGTATGTAAGGAAAGAATCTATTGGAACTCTATATTCTCTGCCTATCCCGCAAGGGATTAAAGGGGAAGATAGAAAGATTAAAATCTTGTTGAAGGTTTTTTATCAACTCATGATCCTCTTTATGTACCTAAAAAAATTGAAATCTTGTTGAAGATTTTTTATCAACTCATGATCCTCTTTATGTACCTAATTGAAGTCTGCGATTTATACACTATTAGAAAATACAGACTGACCGAACAGGCTTTTAAGAAAACTGGTAAAAAAATAACAACAATTTAATTCCAGTTCTTAAATCGATTCATTCCCTATCACACACTCGTGTTCTATTCGCACACATGTCCGACGCAACAGAACGGTAGCATTCCTGCTTATCTACCTGCGAACGATTAGATTTAACCCCCGACAGGGTGACGGGTGCGCCCGAGGGGTGCCAACGATACCCGGATTTTTCCTCCGCCCGGGTCGATAACCTATTGTGAGTCATCCCAAAAATCCATAATACGAGGCATGCCTTTTAAGTTCTGTCGTTTCCATATTTCCCGGCAATTTTGAATTTGGAACTGTTCTATATTCGAATGTGTTATATTTTGAATCTCAAAACAGTTGAAAGTATTAGGATTATTGCTATTGTTTAGTCACAGCGTCGATTGGAATCTGTCAGGTTACGTACGAAAATGAATCTTTCTAAGGAAAATGTGCGTGCAATAATTTTCTACAACTTTAGAAGAGGCCTGACACGGCTTCAGTGTTTTGAAGAGCTAACACCTGTGCTCAGTGATGAAGCCCCATGTCTGCGGACTGTCGAACGCTAGTATTTAGAATTCCAGCGTGGACATACTAGTGTTAGTGACAAATCTCGCAAAGGACGCCCAAAATCCGCCTTCACGGAAGATAACATCATTTCTGTGAGACAACTAATTCTCGAAGATCGTCATGTGACGTATCGAGAGATAGAGGCTCTATTAGGCATCTCAGGGACAACCATTCAGAAGATCTTGCATGAAGCGCTTGGTGTGAGAAAGCTAGTTTGCCATTGGATACCGCATCTGCTTTCCGACGATCACAAGGCGGCCCGCGTCAGATGGTGTAAGAAAACTGCAAAGGTTCAACCGAGGAGAGTCAAATCACGTCTACGACATCATCAGTGGTGACGAATCTTGGATCTATGCCTACGATCCTGATTCCAAACAAAAATCTACAATCTGGGTCTTTCAAGACGAGCCAAAGCCGACTAAAGTTGTTCGTTCTCGAAGCACTTCAAAGAAGATGGTGGCCACGTTCGTTGGAAAAACCGGTCATATTGCGACTATTGCACTTGAAGATCGTAGAACGGTTAACGCAGAGTGGTACACCACAGTTTGTTTATCACAAGTCATCGCCGAACTTCGAAAATCTAACTCAAAGCGACGCATCATCCTGCACCACGACAACAAAATCTCACACAGCGCTCGTCAAACGATTGAGTATTTGAAGCAGGAAATAGTAGAAATTCTTGACCATCCTCCATACAGTCCTGACCTAAGCACTAACGATTTCTTTACATTTCCTAAAATTAAGAAAAGTCTTCGTGGTCAAAGGTTCCAGTCCGGTAAAGAAGCAGTCGACGCTTTCAAGTCAGTGTACACCCCCACTTTAGAGTGGAATAAATGTTATAATAACTGGTTTGAGCGAATGGAAAAGTGTATTAAGCTACATGGTGAATACTTTGAAAAACAATAAAAAGTACTATAAGGTTCTAGTTGTGTTTTTTTCTTCAAACGACTAAACTTAAAAGGCATGCCTCGTATTGAATGACTCGTAGGGGTCCGTCAGAGAACGGAAATACCTATTACTATGTTAATCACTATTCGGATGTCCATTGCTAATCATCCCCATAAATATATAAAATATAAATCCCCAGTTCTATCCAACCACAATTTTTGGGAAATAAAAATATATCGATAGGAATGGTTCATGCGGCTTATTGAAGCGCTCATAGCGTCGCCAGACTGTTGTACTTATCTCCAAGTTTAGCAGCGTTCGTCTCTGTCAGTTTGAGATTTCGAAAGCTCAGCAAATGTTTCTTGTTAACTTCCTTGCACATTACTACACTACCGTCCAAATGATAAATACGGTGACTATGTTCTAGTGCAGAACATGGGATTTGGATGACAGCACACGAGGAGATAGAATCTAAAACCGGAACTTACACACAATCCACCTACCCTGCAAGGGAGCTGGCGTATCGATATATATATATATATATATAGATAGACATACAATCCATGATTTGTAGTGTGTAGGGAAGTAGACAGAGTAGTGAGAGAATTTTAATTACAATTGCGGCGGCTTATATTCCCACGTTAAAAAGTCTCGTGTCCATTTCTTTACTCATTGACGTACGAGAGTAGTCGTAGTAGGAGTAGTAGTAGAGTCTATAAATACAACGTATTTAGTACAATTCAAGCGAAGAGGGCGATGTATAACGTGACGGTATTAAGATGGACAGTTTCAAAGTACCGGGAAATGCTGGCTTACGGATCTCTTTATGTCATCACTACACTGTTCTAGAGGGCCGTCCGGTCGGTTCTGTACTTGCAACAATTTGAGATGTTATGAGATTTAGTAGTGTTGAAACTGAATCGAAGACAAAATATTTTTAATTTATCTATCTACACCATGTCGGTTCCCTTGCGAGGTAGATAGGGATTGTGGAGTTCCAACAACTTGCCTTACAGACCTCTCTCGCTACCTAACTCTTATAGTTCGTTTCGTCGAGACTTGATTTGTCCATCATGTCTTATTGGTCATGGTAAGATAGTCTAAGTCTTTCCCGATACTAACATGCTTCAACTTTCGCATTGTTTATCTGTTTTGTCACGTTTGTGAAAGAGTCAAATTATAATACTCGTCCGAGACAGTAGAGTTATGCTACTAGCATGTGTGTATGAAGCACTCGGTGACGTGTTTATACAAATCGAGTACTCGGTCTAATGCACTGGCTCGCCACTTTATTCCGTATAATCCAGTCGTTATTAGATAGTACATATTTATGAATCATCAAAAAAGTAACAAAGACTTTAAACACCAGATCAAGCCCTGGATTCTCGTCACAGATGAAGATCGCTATCTTACCGACTTCGGTTATTACGACCTCACGATTTAAACTTTTGATTTATGATGCTGACAAAAATCAATCGTTAGCTTTTACAGTAGAGACTACCAAATGTTGTGAAAATAAATTCGCGAGGACTTATCTATCGACCGAAATCGGTCAGCCTTGGGTACTACTTGTAGGCCGTAAATTATTGGTCTAACATAGTTATATTGGATCTATTTATTAATGGCCACATTTTTACCATCTTTTATTACTCTTTTTAACCTTTATTACTTTCTTATTTAGTTTTACTTATTAATTCAGTTAGGGTTGTGATGGGCAATCGTTGCGTCTCGGGATAGAGGAGGCCAGCATCTTAACGATATCCTAATACGGTTTTGAATTAAGATGAGAGCAGATGACGCTGCTTGACGCGCGGCTTGACGCCAGACGTCTGGCGTCAAGCCGCGCCAAGAATAATTTTATGTTGATTAAGCAGCTTTTTTTGTTATTATTGTGTGAAGTACAAGGATATTAGTCGCATAATTCTTTATTCATCAACCGTCACAATCACGTTTTTATGGAATTAACTGAAATTGATAGAATTGACGATTTAAGAAGAATTATGTAGGTTTTACTAAGAACTCAAATCAAAGTTCGTTTAGTTAAATGGGATATGTGTTATTGTGGTTCTTTTATCCTAAGTTTCAATAGCAATGCCTATTACACTGAAACCCGGGATCGGCGGCGAAATGTAGGTGTACACAGTACACCTTTCCCCACCCCCGCTTAGAGAGTTAAGCTGCGTTTATGCTTCGATAGCTATAACATCCACCAACTGAAGTTTCAAACCTTTAAATTAGTTCGCTAGATTTGTAATGATGTGATAAAATCTTCCGACGGCTCATGTTCCTTACGTTGATCCGCGTTCTAATTACATTATGCAAACGAAAACAAACCAATTTAAACTTGTGATAATATTTACGCGCCTAATCCCATCTACTGTTTACGGAAATTCTCGTAATACTCTGTAATTAGACCGGGGCTCACGTGTTAACACTGGATTTGTAAAATATCGCTACGTTTTATAAATAATGTTAAATCCGGTTATACTGTACCACTTTTGGGCTAAAGCCTTCTCTCACAAATCGAGGTGAGTACTATTACTTCGTGCTCCACCATGTGAACCCAGTACGCTTTAGTGTTTAATAAAACTACATGTTATCAATCGAGCAGCTTCTAATAAAATAATGACTTCATTGCAACTAGTAAGGTACAAGTAAAAAAGTCTCCATCGTAACTAGTTACAAAACTCGGGTTACCTACTTAGGTTCAATTTATGGTATTCCGGATATCTGGCCACGCAGTCGAAGAAAGTAGTCTGAATAATTAGGATCTACTTAATAAACAAATAACTTAAGTTCCTTCTTTTGGACTCGATCTTAAACATATTTTAAAATTGGATTATGGTTAAATTCTAAACACGCATCATCTGAATATTATGCAATCGTCATTAAGGTTTTAGGTGCATATAATTTGAATTAATACGTGAAGCAAAAACTTTGTACACCTTTTTACGAAAATTGCGCAGACGGAGGAGTATGAAATTTCCCACACTTATAGTTTATATAGAGAAGGAGTGCAGAATGCTAATATATTTTTTAAATTATGCATAAAACATACATTAAATCAATGAAAAAAACATTACACACACTACCATGGATTTGACACAATACACGTCAAATTGATGTTTGTCTTTAATGTTATTTGTCTATAGTCTTACTGAATTTCATTTAACCAGCAAACGATGAAAGAGTTGGTCGAATATCGACCTATGGGCGACCACTAGTAATTTGAATTATAAATATTTGTTACACTGCTTTCAAACTGTCTGAAAGCTATAAACAAATTTGTTTAAAGAGGCATTCATTGAAGCTAGACGGGCGAGTCTATTGGCGACATCCTTGAGCTGGCACACATTCACACGCCCCCACACCATCCGCGCGAAATGTCCCAAACGATATTATGTATTTAGGACTTTATTGTATTGTAATTTATGGTTCTTTTTCCTTTCTGTGCTCTACGTGTATTGTAATGCAGTATGTTTTTATTAACGACCGTTCTTGCTTAAAAATGTACGCATCTTGGATGCAGCTTTACATATAAAAACCGAATGATTTTACCTGTGTATGTCTGTGCCTTATTTTTTATGCTTACATGGATGGTAAGATTTAAACTTTGAGCCAAAAGTTAGGTGAATTTCTATCAACTTTAATGTTCATTGTCAAACCGTTTTAGTGAAAGGAGTGAAAAAAACGATGTAGTGACAACCTTCCAATATAGGGCAAGCGTTGCGGACACTATGTTGGTTAAGCAATATTTATTAGATATCATTAATTGTACTTAAAATATTTCCCCAAACTAGGAGTTGAAATATAACGTCTTTATATATAAACCTTAAGACAACATCATCACCCAAAATATATCCACTGAAGGTTAAAGGTCTCCCCAAAAATGAACACGACGACAACTCTTTTATTGGGGTCTTTCACCAGGTCATCCAGTCTACCTTGTGGGAGCCTGCCCATTTAATGTTACTTATCTATTTGAAAACAACATATTACATGCATGTATTTGTGAATCACACAATATGTCCCATGTGTGAATTAGCTCCGGCTTATAGTGCAGAAACGAATTTAACTGTTGCGCTAATCGTGCTGTTTAATTTATTTACGAATGCAACATATTTTCCATACAGCAATTCCGCCGCAAATCAAGGAGGGTCCGGAGAACCTGACCAAGGTGGACGGCTCGGAGGCTGTGCTCAAGTGCAGAGTGTTCGGAGCGCCGAAGCCCATCGTCAAGTGGATGAAGGACGACGTTGACGTCACCGGCGGAAAGTAAGTACTCACATTTTTTTCTTAACTATTACAAATAATAAATGAATTATTTTTTTAGGGTTTCGTATCTAAAACGAAACTCTTATAGGATCACTTCGTTGTCCGTCTGTCCGACGGTTATCGCCTTATTTCTCAGGAACGGCTAGAGGAATTCAGTTGAAATTTATATCAAATACGAAGGTCTACGGTCTGCTACTGGTATAAAAAAATAAAAGTTCTAAGTAAATTCAAACATGAGATATGACCATTTAAAGTCACTTATGAGAAATTATATGGTAGTTCCCGTTGACCTAGAAACATGAAATTTGGCAAGAAGCATGGTTTGAAAGAACACGTAAAGGAAAAAGTCCGTAATTGTTAATTTATAACTATTAACATAAAAAATATTTAATTTCCCTCAAATCCGATGAAAAATAAAGACAGCGCTGTCTAGTGACATTTTGTGGAACTGTTTTGATTTGCGGTGACTAATGAGCATGTGATGGGAAATATACTCAGTGGTGTGCGAGAGGTCTATGTAATAAGTCTAGCAATAGAATGTTATAGGCTAATATGATGTACGGGCCGACCTATTGCTAAAAATAAATGTATTTCAAACAACCAAAGTAATGCAAGGAAGAGTAAGACCTGTGGCACAAATTCTCACAGAATCAACAGTGTCCGGGAGATTAATGCTCTCGGGATCTTGTTCCGCCCCTAACAGACGTGCCTCACTTACGAAACAAAACATTATCGGATTTCCACCGCTCCACTTCTTAACGGACGATTTCCTCAGTTCAATGACCTATCTTAAACATCGTCAATCAATATTGCAAACAAAGGGATGTTATGTACGTGTGTGAGAACGTGGAGGTATCTCGGTTGTATCCCCTGAGGGGTAGTTAAAGACATTGAGAATAGGTTCTGGTAGTATACGAAAGAACGAAAGAAAAAATTAGTTTGAAGGTGAGAAAGAGCACGCTTTGGTGAATCGTAATATAAAAACATAATATAGAACGGAATGGATGCATTCCAATTTGTTCTACGCTTCTGTTCTACTGGTAGAACATTGGAATACTTTTCGGCTTACTTCTACTGGTTAATTTAATAGAACTTATTGACTACTAGAAATTTTTGGGTGGAACAAAAAAAAAATTTTTTTTCATTTTGTTCCACCCAAAAAGTTCATTTTACGATTTATTTATTATTAATATAATAATAATATTAGCCCTATTAAGAAACTGTCCCACCGTAGGGCACGGGCCTCCTCTCAAACTGAGAGAGCTTAGGCCATAGTCCACCACACTGGCCAAGTGCGGGTTGGCAAACTTCACACACCTTCGAAAAACTCTTAGGCATGCAGGTTTCCTCACGATGTTTTCCTTCACCGTTAAAGCAAGTGATAATTCATTTTTAATTAATATATCCTATGAAAATGATTAACAAAACACGCCAAAAATAACAACGAGAATAGTAGAACAGTGTAGAAAATAAATTTCAATTTGTTTTATTAAGGCGCTCGTAGCGCTGTGCGACCGCGGTGTTCTTACCGATCACCAAGGTTAAGCAGCGTTCGACTCGGTCGACCTAAGATGGGTGACCCTTTGTGGCATTTTCTCATATTCGAGCGTCTCCGTGCTTCGGAAGGCACGCTAAGCCGTTGGTCCCGGTTACCACTTAATGTGGTAGTCGTTAAGCCGAGTTGGAAGCCTTAAAGGCGGCTTGATAAGTTCCAACAGCAGGTGGCCACAAACCTGTCTCCACCAATCCGCACTGGGTCCGCGTGGTGGAGTATGACCCAATCTCTCTTACCTCGATTTATGAGAGAAGGCCTTTGCCCAGCAGTGGGCAGTATAGGCTGATATTATTATTTTTTTATATTTTTTATTCTATTAAATTGATTGAGCAATAGAACAACGCTGCTAAATATTCCAATATGTTCTACCAGTTGCACAAAATCGTAGAACAAATACTGGAGGAATGAAGATGCAGAAAAAGCGGAATTAGAAGGATTCAGTGTATCTATCTATAGCATCACGCCAGATCCCTTGCGGGGTCCGGCAGGCGTAAGGTACAAATTATTCAAAACAACACGTTTTGGAAATCAAGGCTAAATTGACATCATCACTCTTTCAATTTCTTCATAACGTCAGCAGTTATTAGTTAGTAGCTATATTTGCCTCTGTATCGATACAAGCAGTGTTAAATTTATAGAAATATATCAATATAAACGACGACAGGTCCGTATTTATAAATAGAAATAAACCCCTCGGGGAAAGTCAACTCTGGTTGGTTTAATCACAAAATATTTTGTACAATTGGTTGCCTTGCCTTAACCTTGATTGCCTACCCTTGCAGGTGGCATAATAGGAAACTCGATATTATTCGGACATTATATTTAATATATCGTGGCCAATCTCCTTATAGTAGTATCACGAGAGATGGGTACGGTGACGTTTCCATAAATTCCATTTCATGCATATTGTATTACGGAATAATTAAAATCCAGAAAATAAGCAAGAATACAAAGATAAACCAAAAATCTATTTTAATTTGCATTTCAATCAATACTATTTAAAAATTGGTGTGATTATTTAAAAAACTTAAAACTTTATGAAACCCTGTTACTTAATTATGTAAATTGGAACGGTTTGGGTTTTAGGGAGTAACACAATGAAATCGTTATATCGATCGATTGTTTTTAAAATTGTACAAACTCAATTGCCGATATCTTTACGAATATTATTCTGTATATCCTATTAAAAGACATAGTATGCTCATAGTCAAGAAATGGATAAATTGACCGTGGCTGCGCCATCTTGACACATTAATATAGATGGATTCATAGATTTTGAAATAATAATTCACGTGCGCGATGAATGACGATTTTTCTGATGAATGCTTCGTAAATAAATGTTGATGATATTATTGTTTTGTTTTCTTTTTGTTCCTAAATTGTTGTTAGTAAAATCGAATTTTTCTCCGTTGTTAATAATCTCAATACGATATTATTTCATTCAATTTTATCATCACCATATTTCTAGAAACGACAAATCCCAAAGGTCACCGTTCCCATGTCTTGTTATAAAGACTATAACCATTAAACGAACTTCTGGGATTTTGATTTCTATGCTTTAATTAGTAGCAGATAGATAATAATACAGCAAACAGTAGTAAGTGCGATACAACTTAACAATAGATTTTAGCGAATTAAAAATCATTGCCTATCATGTTTCACATAAGAAAGCACTGTGAAATAAAACTGTAATTAATTGAACAGAGAGATGAGATAGAAGCCAGAGAGGTCTATGTGAAAAGAACCTGTTGGAATTCTGTACTGTCTACGCTATAATCTGGCTTGATGATATAGAAAATAAATATCCATCAGTGGACTGTTACGGGTCGATGATGATGATAATTTCCATACTTATATCTGAATGTTCTGCACAGGTACAATATCACGGCTGACGGCGACCTGGTGATCCGCGACGTGTCCTACACGGACGTGGGCTCCTACCAGTGCTACGCCAAGAACAAGTTCGGAGAGAAGTCCGCCTTCGGGTCCTTGGACGTTAAGAGTAAGTGCATCTAAATTTAATCTTATTACTGTTTTACGTAAAACTATAGGTAGGTATAGGAAAAAATATAGATCACTGTCATACACAAAAAATCTTGCATTATATTTTTTTTATATTCTTGTCTATTGCATCGTAGGTATAAAACCGAAACGACGTTGATTGCAAATTTTTAATGTGTTGCAAAATTTTATTATCGACTCAAATGTATATTTACTGAAGAGTAGTAGTGAGAGAAATAAATGGCTTAAAACTAGCTGTCAAAGTCGATTGACAGTTAGAATTTACTTTTGACATTAATAATTTCGTTTATAACCTAAATAAACATAAACCTTTCTCGATTCCAGAGCGCACAGTGATCACCGACAAGCCGGAACACTACGAAGTGGCAGCGGGCTCCTCGGCCACGTTCCGATGCAACGCGAACGCGGATCCTTCCCTCAAGCTGGAGATCGTGTGGCTCAACGACGGCCAGCAGATCGACTTCGAGAACCAGCCGCGGTTCCGCATGACCAATGACTACTCGCTTTATATCTCCGACACCACGGAGCTGGACTCCGGGGAATACACGTGTATCGCCAGGACGGCCATTGATGAGGCGAGGGCGCAAGCTACACTCATTGTCCAAGGTAAGATACTTGATTACTTGCTTTACGATCACTACGCCTAATTAGTAAAATGTCCGATTATGCGAAACGAATAATTTGCAATTCGTTTTATAGTTAAAAACATTAAACGACTGAAATGATTCGAAAAATCTAACAGTTTCTGACGAAAAAAATGAGTCGATTTTGAAATATCATTCATTGTTCCAAAACAACTTCAGCTAGACTAGATTTTCTTGGGATAATCCACAAAACTTTATTACTGTTTGTCCCGAACTGCAATGTTACGACGTAAACTATGTGATTTTGCCTACACATGAATTCCTCCATGAATTGATATTGGACTCTGGTTCGTCTCCTCACGAAAAACTTTTCAGTAGTTAAAAGCACTTACTTGAAATTGTTCATACCCGAAATGTTTAAATCAAACATTTAAACATTCAAACATGATTTCGTGCATGGACCGATGATGCATTCAGGATTGTTTCTTCCGGAAAGAAATCTTAACGATAAATGGACCGGATACAAAACTTTAACGACGATTAATATCTTACGAGAAGTCTAACACAAAATGTACTGACAACACTTTGCTTAGCTGGCAATGTACCGTTAGATACTATTACGCTAGATTATAATCTTTGATAGGGTAGGTAGAGAAGATTTAAATCAGTAATATTTTACCGATAATTTAAAAATAAATAGACAAACTGATAATCCTTCTTGAAAAGGAAGATATTGTATACGTTATTTTATGAGACGGCGTTAGTGTTATATGTTGTATAGGATCGCGCTATAGTTTAGTTTATATTTTACAAAGACCACCTGTGCGGGCTAAGCGGGGCTAAGACTGAACCCGGTGATAGAGTTAGTTGATAGAGAAATAAGTCTGGTGGTAGTTGACAAAGTATATAATATATTCACTACACGGTTCTCCCGGAATGTTAGTCTCCCTGTTAGTTCTTCATATTAAAATGGCTTAACGAATTTAATTGAAACTTGATATGAAAGTGTCTTACATAGTAAAATAAAACAGAACACTTTTTACCTCGAAAAATACTTCTGTGGAATATCTATTATTTCTATCTATCTATATCATCACGCCAAATCCCTTGCGGGGTAGGCAGAGAGTACAGAGTTCCAATAGGTTCTTTCCTTACAGACCTTTCTGACTCTTTCCATTTTTATAGTTCGTCTTATACACGCTCGCCGGTTACGGAGACTGGATGGAGACATGATGATATAGATTATTAGATAGTATTAAAGTATCTTAAGTCGTGAAATAATAATTTGAAATATAACTTTATTTGCTCACTAGATCATGCCGATATTATTTATCTAAGTGATATAAACACTGTCACGCCTATATTCCCCAGAGGGGATGGCAGAGGTGTACTGAGTACACCCACGTTTCGCCAGCGATGTTAGGTCCCATTTAATAGGGGGCGAGCCTATTGCCAAATACCGGGCACAATTCCAGTCTCCGGACTCATACTGGGAATTTTTCTTTAGAAAAGCTACATTTGTCCGACCTAGGATTTGAACCCAAGACCTCGTGATCACAAAGCGATGCGCTTTGCCACCAGACCAACGAGGCAGGCAGTCATTTTTTTTTTCTTTTATAAGGTGATGTATAAAATCACACCAATATGCATTTGGTGGGTTTTTACCGGCCTGCATAAAGGCTCGAAGATATTAATCATATTTTTCTTTCGATTTCCCTCTTCCTCTTCACAGGTTGACTGTAAGCCTGGACTCATGCTGAAATTGTTCTACAACGAAAATTTTGTAATATTTAAGTTGACTGTATAAATAATTTTGCAAAACAAAGACGACTTGATTTAAGCGAAAAAAGGTAGACTGCTTAACTTACTTCGTCAAATAGTCGCAGGTACGATCCCCGCACAGCGCACGGGAATATTCATTTGGGATTTGTGATTTTGAAATAAAGAAGAAATTTTATGCGCATACAGGCAAAATAAAAATAATGTTTGTCCGTGTTAATTTCCAGAACGGCGGAACCGATTAAATACACTATCACTGGAAAATGGAGGATTTCTCCGAGATTGTTTAACTACTTTTTAGCTCGGGAAATGCAAGATCCATCCGGGATAGTAGTTTTTATTTCTCCATATTAACACGGCTGAACGGATTTAAAAGAAACTTAATATGAAGGTGTCTCTTAAGTCTTGGAATAATGCCATCCCAAAAGGTCCTACTTACCTATGTCTAATTACAAAATAAACGTGTGCGAAGCCGCGGGAAACAGCTAGTATATAATATAAATGAAAACTTTCCGAAAGAATTAGTATATTAATTTGTGTATATAGTTATAGTTCGTACTAGAAATCTTAACCTGAACAATATGGTGCCTCGAAATCGGTATTCGATAATAATTATATCGAAATCAATATTAATCTCAAGCGATAACTTCAGTGTTTTAATTAGTCAATAATGTATGCAGTTTTTGAAAATATATTTTTCTTCTCCAGACAAGCCCAACCCGCCGGGGCTGGACGGCATCCAGTGCAACGAGAAGACGGCGACGCTGCGCTGGCATTCCATGGGCGACAACCGCGCACCCATCCTGCGCTTCTCCATCCAGTACAACACCAGCTTCACGCCTGACGCCTGGGACCTGGCCAGCGACTCCGTGCCCGCCATCGACACTTCCTGGACCGTGCAGCTCAGCCCCTGGGCCAACTACACCTTCAGGTCAGACAATCGTGAGAGAGACTGCTTTCCGACCTTTCTCTATTAATTAGGGAACTCTGTACTCTCTGCCTACCTCGATACGATAATTAGAATTAGGGAACAAATATCCGTCTCTCACAAAACACTTGCTTCCTAATAAATACGAGCCGCGATTATAAACAATAACAACTTGATATAAAATAATAATAGGAGTGATCTCGGCTGGTGTATTATTTAATGATTTTTTTTACATGTGTCCATTTTTTTTAACAACCACTGCACTTACCTGAAAGCGTATAGGGGGTTACTAGCTGAAGCGGTTCTCAAGATGGAACGTCCTTGAACAGTCGCCATAAATTTGCAACGCTAAATTAACCAATAAAATCTGTTTATTATTCCAGAGTGAGCGCGTGGAACAAGATAGGCCAGTCGACGCCGTCGTCGCACTCGGACGTGTGCACCACACAGCCCGACGTGCCTTTCAAGAATCCCGACAACGTCAAGGGAGAAGGCAGTGACCCCACTAACATGGTCATCTCTTGGTCGGTGAGTACTACTTCATAAAAATAGACACTATTATAGGCGTCATGCCATTCCAGGTCGGCGAATATTCCCTGCTTGGTCATTGGTGTATTATGTACAGTACAGCCACAATTTGGCGACTATTTTAGATCCCAGTGTAATAGGGAGCGAGCCTTTTCAACAGAAAACCCCCAAGACCAGTTTGTACACACCGTCACGCCTATATTCCCCGAGCGGGGATGGCAGAGGTGTACTGATTACACCCACGTCTCGCCGACGATGTTAGGTCCCATGTAATTGGGGGCGAGCCTATTGCCATATACCAGTTTGTAAGTCTCATAATGCCCAATACCCCTGGTAATTATATATTATCAAAAATTTGTTAATGTTGATGTTAAATGATAGTCTATGCCTCTAAATTTTTACTTTATTTATTTATTAGGCATATCAACAAAGCAAACACAAACATGTCTTTACTAAATTTCATGGAAGAGGAAATAACTAGTGTTTACATCCATTATAGACATGCACAACATTACAAAGAAAAAGTAAAGATTATAAACAGCGAATGGTTTAGAAATGCTAAGACAATGAAAATATTAGGATGTCAGAATACAAAATAACGAGAAAAAATATTTATAAGTCTACAATATAACAAATAAAAATAAGCAAATTGGCTATGTCAAAATCAGAGAATTTTAGAATTTCTATGGCGCGCTAAGAAAATATTACTAAAATTAATCTGGTTGTACAGAAAATGCCTCAAATCGAGCACAACGGGCCTGGATTCTTCTACCACGTGTCGTGGCGCCGCAACATCACGGGCCACCCGTGGCAGGACGAGCAGGTGCGGGACTGGCGCCAGACCGAGCTCGTGGTGCCCAACACGCCCACCTTCCAGCCGTACAAGATCAAGGTAACTTCAACAATCATACTACCCACCTGGCGTACTATGCCCAATTTATGGGACTTCTCTCATAAATTCAAGAAAGGGTCACCATTTTGACCCGCTTTGCCCAGCTGTGGGTCAGACTGGTGACTCGTTTATCTTATAGTGGTGTCCGGTAGATAATCCAAATCAGTACAATAATATATTCATGTACATAACCACAGTAATATCTCGCGACAGGTGACGGCCGCGAACTTCAAGGGCACTTCGAACGTGACACCCGTGGAGGTGATCGGCTGGTCCGGCGAGGACACGCCGCTGCAGGCGCCCGGCAACTTCACGCTGGTGCAGGTCACCACCGGCACCACGGCGCTGCTCAGCTGGGACCCCGTGCCGGCCGGCTCCGTGCGCGGACACTTCAAGGGCTACAAGATACAGACCTGGGCGGACGGCGACGAGGACAGGCTCAAGGAAATCCTAGTCAAATCCGACGTTTCCAGCGCCCTCGTCACCAAGTTCAAACCCTTCAAGAAGAATAACGCTAGGATTCTCGTCTACAATGGTCGCTTTAACGGTCCCGCCAGCGAAACCCTAAGCTTCCACACGCCCGAAGGCAAACCCGGCACGGTAAAATCCTTCGAAGTGTTCCCTATCGGCTCCTCCGCTATGCTCCTCAAGTGGGACAAACCCGTCGATGAGAACGGAATCCTAACGGGATACAAAGTCTACTACCAGAAAGTCAGTGGAACGGCGCTCGGACCGCTTCAAGAGAGGAAGAAGGAGATCGATCCGAAATTCGACCGAGCAAAGTTGGCCGGCCTCGAGCCCAATACTAAGTACAGGATTGAAATCAGAGCGAAAACGAAGGCCGGAGAAGGAGACAAATATTATGTGGAACAGACTACGAGGAGCGTCGCAACCGCTGTACCCGATATCCCAGTGTTCAGTACCCAGACTTTACCAGCTAAGGAAGGTACAGCGCATATCCTAGTTCGATGGCTGCCTTCTCTGGACGGTCACCCGGGCACGCATTTCGTAGCCTGGTACAAGCTAAAGGGTCACCCTGACTGGATGAAGACTAATGAGGTCACGGAGGACGAATATGTCGTACTGACGGGTCTGGAGCCGGGACAGGTGTATGAAGTGAAGTTGACTGCTCACGATGGAGAATACTTCAGCACTAGTGAAGTGCAGGACGTTGACACTACTATTGGTAAGTTATAGACAAAGTCAAAAATTATTTATTAGTATAGTCCATTGAGGCGCTCGCAGCATTCTGATGCCGTGGTGTCCGTAGCTATCACTAAGATGAAGCAAGTTCGACTTGATCAGTCTGAGATGGGTGGCCGTTTGTGATATTCCCTTTTACTTACGTGTAGTAAAATAATAGTATAGTGTAAATTTTACACATTTGCGTACTTTGATTTCATGTCTATTTGCCTGATTGAAGTTTTCATTATTGCATACTGCCGAGCGACGGAGTTGCTTATAAACCAGGGATTACACACACTTCTGCATAGTACTGTGCGAAGCCGCGAGTAATCTAGGGGTTACGAACACTTCTGCATAGTACAATGAGAAGCCGCGAGTAATCCAGGGGTTACAAACACTTCTGAATACTGTCATGTGAAGCTAATTATAATTCAGGGGTTACTTACACTAGGGCAGTCCCATGTGAACCCAAATCTAATCCAGGTGTTACAAACACTTCTGCAAGTACTATGTGAAGCCGCGACTAATCCATGGGTACAAACACTTCGGAATACTGTCATGTAAAGTTAATTATAATTCAGGGGTATATGGCAATAGCCTCGCCCCCTATTACATGGGATCGAACATCGACGGCGGAACGCGGGTGTACTCAGTACACCTCTGCCACCTTCGCTCGGGGAATATAGGCGTGTGTGTTTCTACATGCGAGCATGCGAATCCGAGTGCCATTCGGGGCTCGCAAACTTCCGCACAGACGGCGGTGGAGTCGATTTAATCGATGAGTAAGAAACGATGGTTCGTGGGCGCAGACGGGCCGATAGTGAAGCCGGAGGGCGCGGGCGCGGCGGCGGGCTGGTTCATCGGCGTGATGGTGGCGCTGGCCTTCCTGCTGCTGGTGCTGGTGCTGGTGTGCGTGGCGCGCCGCAACCGCGGCGGCAAGTACGACGTGCACGACCGCGAGCTGGCGCACGGCCGCCGCGACTACCCCGACGCCGGCTTCCACGAGTACACGCACCCGTGAGCGCCTTTATATATACCTTCACTTTATTACCTCAATCCTACTTTCTTTTCTGGCCTGTTTTGCTGTTCCACTCCTGTGCGAACCGGTGATAGCCTCGTAGTTAGACCGTTGAATTGCAGAATCGAAGGTCTCGGGCTCGAACCCAGGCACGCACCTCTGCCTCTTCGAAGGCATGTGCGTTTTAAAAATTTGTTATGACTTGCTTTAATGATGAAGTAACACATCGTAAGGAAACCTGCATGCCTAAGAGTTTCTCGAAGGTGTGTGCAGTTCAACTCGCACTAGGCCAGCGTGGTGGACTATGGCTTAAACCGTCTCAGTTTGAGAGGAGGCCCGTTCCCAACGGTGGGACAGTTTCTTAACAGGGTTAATATTATATTATTATTATTTTACTCCTGAACGAAGGCCTCCCCTTTATATCCCCACAACTGCGATTTCGAGCCACGAAGTACCCGCAAAGGTCCGCGTCGCGCCACCTTTTCCTAGGTCTACCTCGTCGTTTGCGATCAACGCTGGATATCCAGTTAGTGACATTCGCCCATCTCTGCGAGTACATGCGTGCTACGTAGCTAGCCCACTCCCAGCACAATCCTACTTCAATGTGGAAAATTTTGAGAATTTTGAACATCAGGAGAGACGTGTCATAAAATAAATAGCACCATACTAGAGCTGCGGTCCGAATGACACTTATATCGATATTAGTATTTACATATGGGTGCCGAAACGGCCTTACGGACTACCGCGAAAATAATGTTTTTGTACTCCATGCACTTTAAGAAGTATATGAATTAGAGACTTCTATCTATCTATATCATCACGCCGGATCCCTTGCGGGATAGGCAGAGAGTACAGAGTTCCAACAGGTTCTTCCCTTACACACCTCTTTGGCTTCCTCCACTCTCATAGTTTATCTCACACGCTCGCCGGTTACGGATACCCTTGACTTGTCCTTCAGATAACACTCGGTTTATTTGGTCATGGTAAGATGGTTCTTCCCCGGTACCTACATCCTTCCACTTTCGCATAGTATATCTGTTTTGTCTATCTATCTATCTATCTATCTATAACCTCACGCCAGATCCCTTGCGGGGTAGGCAGAGAGTACAGAGTTCCAACAGGTTCTTTCCTTACATACCTCTCTGGCTTCCTCGACTCTCATAGTTCGTCTCATACACGCTCGCCGGTTACGGAGACTCTCGACTTTTCCATCAGATAAGACTCGGTTTATTTGGTCGTGGTAAGATAGTCTAGGTCTTCCCCGGTACCTGCATCCTTCCACTTTCACATTGTATATCTGTTTTGTCATTCTTTCCTCTGGCATTCTTTCTATATGCCCGAACCAACGGAGCATGCCCTTTCTCATCTTTACACCGATACTTCATACCTACTCGCTGTCTTACTATGCTGTTGCTAATGCGGTCGGTCAGTTTCACTCCGCACATCTTCCGCACAGCTCGCATTTCTACCGCATTTATCCTACTTTCATTCTCCTTCTTACATACCCCGCTCTCGCTACCATAAAACAGCGTTGGGACAAGAACTCCGTTATGTATGGCCAGCTGCGCCTTATGGCTTAAGTGCCGGCTCCCGAGTAGCTTTTCCATCGCACCATTCACTCTGTTCCCTGCACTCACTCTTCTCTCTATGTCAGCGGTGTATTTCCCATCTTTACTGAAGGCGCATCCAAGATATACAAACTCATTCACTTGCTCCAGCACATCCCTTACATTCGTTCTGGTTTCTTCCCTTTCAAAAACCATAATCTTGGTTTTCTTCACATTCAAGTGTAAGCCATTGATCATGCAGTCGTCTGTCATCTGTTTTGTCATTCTTTCTATAGACCCGAACCAACGGAGCATACCCTTTCTCATCTTTACACCGATACTATCTTTCATACCTGCTCGCTTTCTTACTACGCTGTTGCGAATCCGTCGGTCAGCTCGTCGTTATTACACATACGTCTTTTTTTTATGAACGCGCGCACAATATATCCTTTATTATTCACATGCTAACTAATTCCGTCACGGCAGGCCCTCAACTACGTCAGCGACAATAATTATGTAAAATCTCATTTGGCACTGGCAGGCGGTTAATATTAGTGTGAAGGCGTACTCTAAAAATATTAGCATCAATAATAAAATTGGTTGTCATTGTCGCAGACTGGACAACAAGTCGCGGCACTCCATGAGTAGCGGCACCAAGCCGGGCCCCGAGAGCGACACAGACTCCATGGCCGAGTACGGCGAGGGGGAGACCGGTAAGTAACCACTTAGCGCCATTGACTGCTTACTTGTGTGATTCGATGTACTGCCGACAGCTAAACCATACCTCTGGATTACATTCAACCCCATGAATGGCATGGTGGGGGCAAATAAATATATTGGCCAGCATGTCAATGCAAACCGCGGCTGTGACCGGAGAAATAAACGTATAACAGGCTAGCGAGAATATACACCGCGGCTGTGTGTTATTAGTATAGTTGAATATACCCGTGTTGTGTAAACTGTTAAGTTTTTAATGTAAATTGCACTACTCATTCTCATGCCCATTGCCTGCACCATAACGCGCGATTGGTCAGAATGTAAATCAGAGGTTAGAATTTAATGAATATTTTGTTCTAGATTGTTTTCTTATCCTTTCTTAGTTCTTGTGTTTTGTGACTTGAGTGTCAATAATTGTTAGTTTTTTTTTTTATTCAAACAGTTGTTTTCAAACCGCATTTACATTTGTATCATTATAAGATTATTATGTAACGTAAACAATTAATTTTAGTATTGAAGATAAACTATTTTATATGAGCCTTTAAATCTTGAATGTACGATCAGTGACAAAGTCCGTGAACCTTCTCAGTTTTTTTAATCGTTTGCACATTTTTTTCATATAAGTATATAATATTTTAATATATTGCTAATGTTTGGTTTTGACATTGTTCACCATTCGTAATATAAAGAATATTCCTGATTAGAAAAACTAAGATTGTTCAACTATTAAGTCACCTAAGTCACCGACTACATTTTCCAAAACATTGAGTTGATACAAATGTGAATCCGACTAGATCAAGCACGCTAGATCGATAGTTTTTTTTTATTATTACAAAGTAAATGTCATGTCCTTGCTGTTTTTACAATGCGCAAAGCATGTAACCGGCTACTGTACAACGCGAGCTATAAAAGCATGTATTGTCCGCTCGGCTGTAAGCATGATTCCTTGCAGCGGGCATGAACGAGGACGGCTCGTTCATCGGCCAGTACGGACGCAAGCGGCGCCCGCCGCCGTCCGGACAGACGGACTCAGCCTCGCAGGCCTTCGCCACGCTCGTCTAACCCCACCCTAACCAACTTTAGGCTCCTCTCCTAATCCTTTTTACATCTTTTGGCAGGATTACGGTTTCTGTCCACTGACATCCTTTCTGATATATGTATGGCACCTTTTTATATTCTTTATTAGTTTCCATCTCATTGGACAGATAGCTTAGCCGACAGCTTACAAAATATCATCTAAATTTCAGCTACTTTCTGTACGCTAGAATTTGAATCGTAGTGCCATTGGATCAGTAAAAAATGCAAATAAATCGGTACTGACTAACCAATCGCCGTTGGTATATTCTTTGATCTTCGTTTTGATTGGGTTGTAGAGACGGTGACACCGCCCACCCAAATTTTCTTTTGAAAAGTGATTGTTTTTAAATACAGATTTTGTATACGGTTATGATTTTTTTATTGGCAACATGAATACATGGCCGCTTTTTTTAAAAGCAACTCGAATACAAGGCCGCTATTTTTTTCACTATTTTGTTGAGTACGTGACAAGTACATTATTTTCTTTATAATCGGGCGTCCAGGCTTTATTGTACTATTTCTAAAATAGTTTTAATAAAGGCTTTAATCACGAATTTTATGTTTGTAACAGTTTCTCTTCGCACTGAATCTTATGCAGCTTAGGTTAGGTTTTAAGTACAGAATATTTTTATATGCTAAGTAAATTTAGGTTGTAAAGAGTTAAACAATTGATATTATATAGAGTGAAATTCCTCCTACTTAATTGTTTTTTTTTACTATTAATATATTTGCGTGCTTTGTTATAAGTTTGCATTTATATGTTAATGTTGATTTGTATCCTCTTCCGTCCCTCCCCTATCCTTTATTCGTTTGTACGAGCGACCTTTTTGTTTGATTTTTGTAAGGTATGATTTTAGTATTTTTTTGCCTGCTATTATTTCATTTTTTTTCGTTTTTTCTTTTTTTTCATTTATGATTTTGGCAGTGGATTACATAATAATAATTAAGTTATTACATGATATCAAGATGATGTTTTATTTTCTTAATATCGAGAAGGATGTATCTTAGCTATTCTATTACCTAAAACATTGAAGTTGAGGACAAAGTCAAAGACTGTAAAGTGGTGTTAGGCTGGACAAGTAGTACGAACGGGTACACGAAGGTGGATTAACGCGATTACGAAATGGACGTCCGTTCATAATTGCCGTCGTCGACGAAGACTAAGGAAATCTAGACAGAAATATGTGTAGAGTCACAGAACGAAGAATACTGTAGGATGAAACGTGTTGTCTTTGTCTAGCAGTGGGACAGTTCAACAAGTCAGCAAAACGTCGAGAAGGTTCTCGATCGAATTAACACTAGCTTACTAGCTTAAATATAAGTTATCAATAAAGAAATTAAAGAGATATTATTTTTAAAATTGGAAAAAAGCAGTGATAGCCTAGTGGTTAGATCGTTGGCCTGCAAAGTCAGAGATCTCGGGTTCAAACACAGGCACGCACCTCTGTCTTTTCGAAAGCATGTGCGTATTAAAAAATAACTATCACTTGCTTTAACGGTGAAGGAAAACATTGTGAGGAAACGTGCACGTCTAAAAAAGTTTCTCAAAGGTGTGTGAAGTTCACCAACTCGCACTGGGCCAGCGTGGAGGACTTTGGCCTAAACCCTCTCACTTTGAGAGGAGGCTCGTGCCCTACAGTGGGACAGTTTCTTAACAGGGCTAAATTGTATTATATATATTATTAAAATTAATAAGGTATTATTTAAAAAAATATAATAAAAGAGGGATTATAAACCCTGTTTACCTGTGCACTCTTTCTGGACACTGTGCCATTTAGGTAACCAATTTAAAAATCTATGTTCCTCCATGTTTCGTACTTCTTTTTATTCATATTATTATGCCTTGCCATTTTGACGGAGGCTCCACGCAAATTTATCGGTTAACATTTGTGTGTCTAGTGGAAGTGTTTTCGGTGACATTTTATTTGTTTTCAAGTAATAATTAATGTCAAAATATATATAATATTGTTAATGCTCCCTCTATGCTTGGTATACTCTAAGGATTACAATATGCCGCCATATTAGTTCCTCACTAAAAATGACTTCAATTCACGTCATTAACTTTGGCAGTTTAGTCTTTTAATATATGTGTCGATTCCCCCAGGTCGGTTCACGGAGGACGGTTCGTTCATCGGGCAGTATGTGCCGGGTGCGCGCGTGCTGCCGCCCCCCGCGCCCCCGGCGCCCCCCGCCCCCGCCGCCCCGCAGCCCCCCACCTACGTGTAAACACGTGCTCTGCACAGCCCACAGTGACGTCACGCGATACGGTGCCAGCTTCACGTACCAACATATCCTTTAAATTCTCCAACATAGAGTCGGTTTTTATCTGATCGCCACACACGTGGTGGAAACATTATTGCTTAACCTTTTGGATGCGTACTACAATTTCTGCAACAAACCTATTATAATCGGTGTGTGAGTTAAATGTAGATCTACGCAGTTTAAATCTTCGACTCTTTCACGGAAAAGTAAGACTAAAAAAGTTATACTAAAGAAGTGATGGTAATCCCCTGATTCGTACGTTGATGATATTGTTGAAGGTGAGAACGGACGTCAAGATGACACATTATCGCGTGGCGGCGTTGTATTTACGGCGCTATCAAAATTTATGATGAATGTTCCATGTGCGTAAAGCAAATGTATGCCTGAAGTGTGCGATGTCGATCTTTCGAATTACTTTCCAGTATTTTAATTTCGCTAATATCTCATTGAATGCACACTCGAGCACTTGTTCGAAATGTCATCACGTGAAAGCAATATCGATTCCAACTTATGTCGAAATATCGACTCAATTATTAAAACAGTAATTGTAGCCACATTGTGACGAGACGTGACGGCTTTCAACTTGGTACTGCCACAAAACAAGATAAACGAACGCACGTGTATACCACAGGGACATATTTTTATTGGTCAATTAAGATCTACACAAAAACATCGGTGCCTTTAGTTTTAACACCAAAAAATCCTGTGGTACAAAAAGTCTCGAATATTCTATTAGACGCTTTATCTTTTTTCTAAAAAAAAACTGCGTAGCACTTGACATCAGAATATCGCAGTTTATGTATTTAGTTGAAATTTATTAGCGATTAAGCGAGTTAGTTTAAGCTGTTGACTACGCCTACGTTTCTGGCGACCCTTTTAGTGTCAGTGACTTCAATTCTGTATGTAACCGGAGGCTCTGCTCATGTGAAGAGATTGATATAAACAAGCAATTGGACCTCAATATTTTGATAATAAAATCCCATTATTTGTGTTATTTCTCTTCTGCTTCGATGTAAACCGGGTCTGAGACAAATTATTTACTTTAAAGTTTCTTTTCTTTCAATAAAGATCTGAAAAGGTTGCCACAATGCATACACATTACTTCTAAAAGCGACAGCTTAGTTCCAAATTCTTATAAATAAAGTTGTAACTTTTGACCTACAAGATTCAAGCCACAAACAAATTAAACGTGATCAACAAATAGTCAAATTGCAAAAATATAATTTAACAAATATGTTTCGTTGTTCATTTCAAATATCTCCAAAATTGTAGATATTTAGAAATATTTTAATGTTTACAAATCCAAGCATTTAAGCTTTGTTAACTTAAAAAAAATCTTCTTTAGTTTGGTTACCAACAGAATTGAGCTCAACAGCAAAGTATGAAACAGAACTTTGAAAATTTGTATTCACTCTATGTTGCCCTGAAGCCCTGGTTTCACTAGGCGAGTACTGTATGATACTCGTCTGACACACACTCTGCGACTTGTTCACACAAACCGAGCCCTCGGGCCAGTGCACTGACTCGTCACAGTACCCCTTCCGTGTAATCAAGCCATAGGCACAGTATGAAAATATATCTAAACAGTACATAATGTTAGTACTAGCGGTCCAAATACGAATCATGCTAAAACACGGTCGACACCTTTCTTTTCTAACATTTTGTAGCACATCCGATTTACGAAGCGTTCTCTCTCCAACACTTGCCAACTTTCAACTCATGACAAGAACGATAGTGATGATTGTCCTAACAATCGTCCTAACTTTATTATTATGAACTCGGGCATCATATCATCCTTGTCTTTAGCCTAAAGTTGGAAAGTGTTGAAGAGTGTTAGGTAAGGAGGGTGTGAATCGTGCTTAACAGACGCGCGCTCTATGCTGCCTCTCGCTCTGTCCTATCTCTTCGCGTGTTCTCGGCACCTGCCGAAATGCCGCGTAGAGCGCGATTTTTATTTGGACCTCTAGTACTAAGATGATCTACTATTTAGATTGATGATAGATTACACTGCCAAGTGATCGTATTGACGCCCGTCGCGGAGTCTGTTGAAGGATTTCTTTGTTTATGAGACTGATTTTAAGTAATGTGACATTGTCGATCTGACACTAGACATTCAGTTTTTGGAAGCTGAATCTTAAATTAAAAATAGATCGATAGAGAATTGTTGCACCCCCCTGAATCTTCGATTGTAGCTTTCGTATTATTCACGAATTTGATTTTTAAAGTCATATAAAACCGCTTGATCTATCAGTGTAAACGTGGTCTGTTCAGACTATTGTTGATGATGTGTGATTCCAACGAGAAATATCAAAAATGGTCTAGTCTGGTTGATACTTGGATTAGTGCTAGACCAAAAAATGGGTAGTAAAAATTTGCTGGATTTGAAATATACGGTCGTCTTTCATATTGGATTGGAACAGTGTTTCAAAAACTGATTGTTGACGAAGGTTTGTTAGCGTAAACTAGGCGATGTAACGGCTCGATATCAATTACTTGTAATTAACGATACGGTAACTGGTGAAGACTTGAGAGTATGAAAATTATTAAAAAGCTATTTTTGTCACAGAAAATAAGGTAATTAGCTCTGGACTCCGGTGGTCACGCATGCTCATCTTGCAAATTTATCTGAGTAAAGGAAATGCGATGTTATTCTGACATTACCACTAAAGTTTGGGCTATAAAAATATAATTCAACGTCGTCAATAGCCTATTCAATATTTTCTTTAAAAGTTGAAAATCTAGACCGCGTTTCTCTTTACTCATGGTGCGTTCGCAAATCGAAATTTAACTATAGCCAAATATTTTCTTAAAAATCAAATGCATATCTTTCTACTCGACAAACTCGCTATAGACCATATGAAAATCTTATTTTAATACCCAAATCTATAAATGTGAGTTGATGAAATCAAATATTTAATCTGGAATTAAGCTATAACATTCTAAGCGTTGACCAAGCACGTTCAATTATTACCGTTTTATATTTTGATACGATCCGCGAAAAATCTATTTAAAAAGTGTATATATTTTGAATAAAGTGACATATTTTTATATGGAACAGCAGTTTGACCACCGGAGCATACGTTGGTGCTTTGCAGAGTTAAAGAGAGAGGCGCGGTGTTCGGTGTTGTGATCGTGCGACTAGTGTAAGGAAGATACATCGATATCTTACTGTTATTTACTACAATTATCCCACCTCTGATGTCAGTCCACACAACATACGCAACACAAATTTTGATACAGTCTACAGGAATTGAGGGGCGCGAAGGTGTATAACTGGGATCTATCAAACTCGTTATAAAAGTAGTTTGACAGATTAAAAGACACAAGATGTCATCTTTTACAGGCCCTCTGGCCTGTATACATCTAAACAGTTTTCATAACCTTCATCTTTGGCAATCATGTACATATCGCCATTAAAAATATCCTTCGCTTTTTAGATAATAAAATATCAATTTTTACAATGTTGTACACTCACACGAGGACCATCGACTCAACATGTATAAACGCTTAGCTATGTGTGCGTGTTGGTGTGCTGACATGTCTGAAACGTAATGATATTTGAAAGAATCTCGATAAGATTTACTGTAGAAACTTCAGTTTGTTCCCACTCGATATATCGGAGCTTTATCAATAAAATATCGATTTTTAATGCACATGACTTTAGGGCGTTTTATCGTTCCGATATCGATGGGTATTCGCAACCATAAGTAATCAAGTGACGGTATATTTACATTATCGTGGTGTGTCGTGGCGCAGTGAATTGAATCATTTACCGTACTGAGCCCCGGCTGGGACCGATCCCCTTCACAAAACCGACGCAGTTAGATCTTTAAATCAAAACATCATCGCCCACAATGCGTAACCTAATGACATTGTTTTGATGTCAATAAACCTTGTTGTTTTGTGTTTGTGAGATTTATTTAGAAGGGGTAAATTCACATTATCATGGCGAAAATCGCGGCATAATAATGTTAATTTAACCACACCATATAAATGTTTTAATGTGATATGCTGATATCACATTAATACATCCGCTCCATGACACCCCACGATAATGTGTGGGCAACTTTAATCTCGAATGAATTTAAAAACGGGGCAACCCGTCAGTAATGTGTCTCTCTTCGTAGTTATAAGTCCTATATATAGGCTTTTTTCGTATTTCATTATATTTGGCGTTTATTGAAGTTTCGCACCTATAACATTGAAGTTAATGCCCAAGTTGATGTTTCTTCTTTTTATAAAAGAGTGCTGGGTTGAGACGGTTAGAAGGACTGCTATCAGTTAATATTTGGATATAACTTCTAACTAGTAAAGTGTAATCTGCCGTGGTAGATTTTGGACAAATGACACGTTATTTTGCCGAAATATGGTACCCTGTAGCCATCTCTGCCTGGTACGCAACAATATCTCAATTCTATCGTGTTTAGACTAAGGCTAGGGATCCGTGTTAACTAATGTTAAGCAGCTAACGCGTTCGCTTACTGCAACAGTACGTGTATATTATATAGTTTGCCTCATCTAAGCGTGTACCCCGTTCATTCTCGACACTGGCGGACAAGAGGCAGCGCACACGCGCTGCCATTCCGCCGGTGAGTTATAATTATTTATTTATATTCGTACACTTATTTCTCCACCTTTAAGGTGTCGGGTCTTGATTATATACATTCCACACGGTATAACCATGTTGATTTTTTAAATCTCTTTATTTAAAGTTCCCTCTGTACTACGTCAGTCAGATGTAATCTGAACAATGTTTATAAAACTTAGACTGACGACGTGGGAAATTGTCAAAGTGATTTATTTATTGTTTAACTAAACCGCACGCATATTTATTTCCATTTTGTATCGTTTCACATAATATTGTAACTTGTTCGAATGCCAGTTTTGATCGTTCTCATTTAGAGCTTACACTGTAACTATCGGTACCTTATACATTGCATTATATTTATATTTGATGGCACTGTTATTGTAACCCCTTTAAGTTATTTGTTAAGGAGTCTTTATCATGTCTATTGTCTAGTAAGAATTTAATATATATTAATATTAATTAATTAATAGTAGGAGCCTTGTTCGATTCGCGTCTATTTTGTCGCTTTTTATATCCGTTAAACATTTAGAAATTCTGTGTGTCGAAAACTAAAGTTGTTGAAATGACAATTTTTGATATTAAATTGTTAGCCACCGCTGCGACGGTGGGCGTTCTCACTGCCTTTCCTACAAATTTCTCCTCTGTGTTCATTTATTCTAATATTTACTTAGTGGAGAAAACTTGCCTTATATAAAATAAAAACAAACGATGAAAATGTGATTTTCATGGACCCCCAAAATCCCAGTTCACTAGCACAATGTCTGCATTTATTTCGTCACAATATTCACGATGTAATGTATCGTAGTTATTTTAAAATTTTCGAACATACTGACATCGCATCATAATGCAGTGCTAAAGGATTCATGTTAGTGATTAAATCGTATCGTAGTTGTTATAACTTTCATGTGGCCGTGTATCGAATTTTGGAGCCGATTTTGTTCATTGGTATTTATAAAATAAGGTATCTAACGAGTACAAATTGGATTGATCCTGCTACTATTTTCCAAATTAAACATATTCTTGAGCCAGGCGTTAAGTACTTGATTGTTGTTAAGGACTTGATATGTCACTTACAAATGGCATTTTGATCAATCCATTTGCACTGGTTATATACAAATTAGTGAAGTTATTATTTCAATACTAATGAATATTATTTATGTATATCATGAACTGGTAGATATTAACTGTTGTGAGGTACATTCAGTGTTAACTGTCGTAATGCCGGTGTTTAATTTTTACGCACCCGGTTCGCGAGCACATCGATTGCGAGATGTATAAAAGGCGGGCGCCATCTATCGATTGTTAATGCAAGCGGAAAAATTAAAGCAAATGCAACTCTTTGAATTATATTTGCTAAGCAAGCTTTTTATCAAACATAGGAGGTATTTTGTTGATTAGATAATAGGTTGCATTTATATTGTAAAACAAAAAGTTTAAATCATGACAAAGTGAAGGTTAAGACTTTATTTGTGAAAATGTCCCCCATCTGGCCGCGCACGATGACGTTATGTTCACGAATTATAATAATTTACATTTTTAGTTCGCATTAAGTAACTGTAATTTATTGTAACTATGATGAATATTTTTTTATGTTGCATAGAAAATAAATATTAAGAAATTATATTGATTTGTTTTATTTATGTATTAGCGCTTTCCTTAACATTCATACATAAAAATACAGTATTAATAGTAAACAAGTGACAATCGCGCATAGGTTTCAAATAACCCAGGGATGCGAATTTTGGACATCGTGAATACAAGCCGAGTGTTGTACAAACTTAGTGATAGTCAGTGCTTTTAAAATATATAAACATAATATAGAAAGAATGTCAGAAGAAAGAATGACAAAACAGATATACAATGCGAAAGTGGAAGGATGTAGGTGCCGGGGAAGACCTCGACTATCATACCATGACTAAATAGACCGTGTCTTATCTGAAGGGCAAGTCAAGAGTCTCCGTAACCGGAAGCCAGAGAGGTATGTAAGGAAAGAACCTGTTGGAACTCTGTACTCTCTGCCTACCCCGCGTGATGATATAGATAGATAGATAGGTAGGTAATAATAAACATAATTACAGACCATTCCTTTTGTTTGATAAACAAGATTACAGCATTCTTCGTTTTCTACTATGCATAACAGACCCATAGCAGCTGACTGATGATTATTTATAATAATAATAAGAAATTATGATCTTCTACCGGAATTTCTGGAAATCAGAATCAGAAATCATTTATTGATTCAAACATGGTTACACAGATATTACAAACTTAATTATAGTTCAACATGTTTCGCCAAATATTATTTGTGTGTGTGAATGATGTACGCTGTTGGCCGCGAGGCCTTTACAGCTTCACCGGACTTAAAGGCGAGCGTGCAACCACTACGCTCTAGCCAGCCAGAAGGGCAAGAGGCGACATACTCGAGGGCGCACTACTAAGTGCACCGGTCAACCGCCGGCTATGGGAGGGGATCTACTACTACGTCGTCGTCGTCGCCCGTATTCTGAGCGGAAAGAAGGGATGACAAAGCATCGGGGGGGTCGGTGAGAACATGTCGCGGCCGGCGGTGGCGGCAGGGGTCGGGGGGGAGATCGTAGTCGGCGGTGGCTACGATTAACGGATTCGCATGGGTAGATGCGTTCGCGAAGTGACGTGTTGACGCCTTTTTAATAAAGGCGCGAATAGGTTCGAGACCTAGATCGGAGTGGCGCCAAATATTATAATTATTAACAATGCTGACATAATACATAACATAAATTTTATCATACAGCCACGATTAAGTATCCACTCGCATCGAGTGCAAGAAACTGTGGTGTTTGTTAAAATGATAGAGTTAAGTGCTACAAATACATTAAAATAGTAACGAACCGTTAACGAAAAGGAAAGACTACATTCAACGTTGTTAATGAGCGTAATAGGCCCCTACTTTAAGCACATACGCAGCAGCAGCAGAGATGGTGCACGGCCAGCGTAAGTATCTCATTAATCGCCGTCACGCCTATATTCCCCAAGCGGGGGTGGCAGAGCTGTACTGTGTACACCGACTTTTCGCCGACAATGTTAAGTCCATTTGTCCGACCTAGGATTTTAACCTGCGACCTTGTGATCGGCAAAACCACTAGACCAATGAGGCAGTCAGTATCTAATTATGTTATAATATTTTTCTAAAGGCAGCATTACTGAACACCATGATTGCCGGACGAATTAGCGCACTGGTTAAGAGCTTAAGCCACTCCGCCCTGTGTCTAATAGTTGCGGGTTCGATTCCCGCACGGGGCAAATCTTTTTGTGACCCACAATTATTTGTGTATGTGAATTTGCATGTTTGTAAACGCACCCACGTCACAGGATTAAATCCTAGTGGGGCTACGTTTTTAAAAAAAAAACCTCTAGTCTTGCATATGGCTTTACGCCTGTTTATCCCACTTCTATTCGGTGGATAGAGAAGATACATACTTACAGAGATATTTACTATCCTTTGCGGAGGATCTGTTGTTGTCCTAGATTTTGTTGTTGGATGTTTGCTTGGCGTGCAGCCTATACAAACGTCGTATATGACGATATGGAATCTCCAGTTAAACGTTTAACATCTAGATAACGATTGGAGAGATATGGGCATAAAACCGGTAAGCGCAAATGTAACGTGGGGCAGGGAGCACGGAAAGGGGCATAAAAACCAGCAGCGTCGCTGTGTAACCTTTTCATGGGTGCACTACTAATTTTTATGTCCACTTCCTTAACATTATTGCGCGAATGGGCTGAATGTATGAAAAGCGGGAAACGCTCTTCGACGGGCTTTTACCACAAAGTAATAGCTTTGGCTATTTTGTTATGCAGTAGGTAGGTAGTTTACTATTTTTATCATGACACATGAACTGCAAACTTACAAACAATTGAGTAACAGCTATTTATGTAGGCAGTTAATTATTATTTAGAAACCCGGTCTAGACAGTAGGTACTCAATTGAATATAAAAAATTTGTTAATCTAGTCAGAGCGTCATACTATATTTGACCGATTCGTAACATCATGTGTAAGCTGATTGTGATGCGTCCCACGTCCCCCGGATGATTTGCTATCATCGGAAAACATGCAAAATGTTTAACTTAAGTTAGTGTATCATCGTAGTATCGGCCAAGTCGATGCAAGCTTCTTTCGTCCCAGCCCTTATGCTGTATGAGATTAAAGTTAAGATTTGTTTGTCCTTGAAATTTTTCGATAACACATCGAAGTCGTCTGGTGAGTAAAAGCGGATAATATAAGCAGTCTGCCAGTCTGTGTCCGACCGGCGCGAGGGTGGGACACGATCGACCGTTCATTATTTGTCGTCAAACTGGACGTTCGAGTTCGCGAGTTGTGAAGTGAGATTTTAAATTATGATAGTGAGTGTTGTGATCGCTACAGTTTATTAGGAAGCGATGAATTACAGGTGAGATAAAATTATTTTAAACAATTTTATCTTCTACCGCAAAATGCGTTCAGGATGTCATCAGACAGTAAATAAAAGATCGTTGATCCCACTTAAAACTTAATTGTTAATCGATTTGGACTTCAAGTGTCGATCGCGGTTTCAATTACCGACTGATCGATACTGACATGGCTTATGTTGATTCATTTTAAATCTATTTAGGCGTTCAGATTTTACAGATAATTAATAGAAAAAAAGTGTGTTCGACGAACAACATGAAAGGGAGCTTTAAAAAAACTGGGAGATTAAACGGCTAAAAAAGTAAACAATTGCTATCTGGCAAATGTAAACATCACGGCGTTATTAATAGAGAGCCTAATTATGGGATCATATGTTAAGAGAACAGTGCGCGGTGCACCATGAGCGTAAGGCAGGCTGTTCACTACTAGTTGAGATCGATTTTAAGCGATAAACGCTAAGATTAAAATTATAAAACCGGTTATTTTTATGTATCGTCCAACATTGTAATCGTTACATGAAACGGTGTACATGTTCTCAATCGCTCAGTCACTCGGCTGCATGCTCTTCATCTCGTTTAGATTGCCTTTTTGCATAATTGCTTAACGATCGTTTAATGTCCAGTGATGGTTTTTTGTTATTATCTCTTGCAATCATCGAGATTCTTAATACAATGTTTGCCAATTTATTCATTACTATATAAGTGTGTACTCATTTCAACTATGATATGATATATAACGTGCACTTACTTTAACTATGATATGACGATACCTAAACCAGTAAAATACAGGTACTTCAAGAAAAAGTGACCAATACGATACCATAATAACATGGCATTTGCTAATTTGCTATCACTCAAATCTTAACAAAAAACAATTAGTGAATCGTTTAGTTAAGTACTGAAATTAAAAAAATACGTCAGCATTAATTAAAAATCCATTACAAAATCACCAACAGGTCATATATTTAAATATAAGTTGAAATGACAAGACACTGACACTCAAACAAAGGCAACTACATTAGATTATGGTATTTTCGCTGTAATTAGTGCAGCTTTAACAGCTCAGGAATGTTACCGAAAATGTTGTATACAATTTTGGGACACAAGTAGTATTGTAATTATTATATTCAATTAAAAAGTGAATGTCGCCGTGTGAACAGTGGGCCTTATCGCAGCGGGTCGGGGCGGCCGGCGCAGCCCGTCAGCCGGACTCTGTTTTTTTTTACCTTTTACACAGTTACCTGTTCCTGAACGGGTATCGTATCCACTGCCCCGCTGGTTAGGTTAACAAGTGCACCGGGCAGGGGTAACGTAACTTAGGCACGATTATTAACATTTTATTTAATGCACGCTTGAAATTTAGAAGGGATTTTTTTTCACTGTCTTACGACAGGCATTTTGGGCTGATAATCTACGTAATCGCTCTTCTTAAATTCTTAAAACCGGTAAGTTCATAAAGTCAACACAGGAATGGAAACAGGAAAGAATGGAAACTGAGCACACGTTTCCAGTAAATATTTGTGAAAATAGCATTTATTTTTAATAATCTAATCTCATGAGTTGCTTTTCGCCAATTTCGTACTATAGTAATAATTGAATGATTATTTTTAACTGACATTAAAGCAATACGCTAGCCACGATACAAATGTTCCTTGCGTATTTTCTAGAGGTGTTGACTATTTCTTTCATGCAAAATTATAAGTGATATAAAACACCGAAAGTGGGTAGATACCGTTACTCATGTTAGACCTTCTAAAAAAGGTCTGATTGTATCGTCCAGTATATAATTGAAAATATCCAACGTTTAGGGTGTTTGGCGATTATGCCGGTCATTCGCACAGCCGTTATCGCAGGATGCACCCGTCGCACTTTGCTAAAGTCACATTCTGAAATAATGTGGTTATTTTTACACTGGCCTAGTGAATCATCAATTTGGTTCCAGTAAAATTACGATGTTTCCATCTGGCCGGTAGCACTGTGCCAGACGGATGGGAACAGTGACCTACAGTCTGTCTACCCTATATCAGCAACAGGCATGCCAGGACCTCTATAGCAATCAGCAAATTATAATACCGGTTATTAAATTTTCTCGTATTCGCTGCCTTTTTAGGTAGGGTAAAATCTTTAGATGTGAGACGTGAGACTTTTTTCTAAGACCGTAATTTCTTCCATGGGCACTGTGAGTGTCTCCGGGATCTTTTATTCCTCCCTTTCCTCAAACAAAAATCAACGCCATAAATAGAGATAACAATATACAACTAAAGTTTGCCCACAATCACTAGGTTTCACCCAGGGGCTAGGGCCTTTATCTCCTGTGTCCACTTAAACACTCTGTGAAATGATCACTTAATGGTACTCCAGTGGCATACAGAATACCATTGCATGATCATTTCGCGGAGTTAACGTAATGCGGTGGGTTTGGTCATAGCGAATAGGGCCCCTGGTGGTTTATTTCTGCCCACCGTTAAATGAACACTCTATAACTACAAATTATATTAAATGATCTACACGAACACGGGTCCATTGCCTCGCAGTATAATATGGCACACCGCAAAGAGGTTTATTTACTATTTTGCGGTTCTGTCGGTAAAACCAGACGTATTAAATAACTAGAGGCGAACTATAGGCTAAACGTCAGTTGTTATTCGTGTTTGAACCTAAAGTGACACGAGGAATGTTTTAAATTCTTTATTTTATTAGCTTTAACACGACCAAAATTTAGGGAGTCAAAAAGTACCACAATTTTTTTTTTAGTAAGCTTGCGTAGCTCCTCCAACATTTAGTTCCAACTTATAATAAAATTAAATCATCCTTGCCTAAAAAGAAATCGATAAAGATGTTGTTCATTTCTTAAAAGTAAAACAATTTTAACAGCTGTAAAAACCCAAAATTTGGCTATCTAATTCGACATGTTTACACTTTTATCAAATTTAATTAGTTAAGTAATTAACACACTCTTTAATCTTACAGTAAAATGACAATGACGCAAATGTAGCACTCTTTTTGGAGGCTGCTTGACCTCCACTTGGAGTAGAAACTTTAGGATTTGGGGTCCCAATGTGACCCTCCTATTTATGGAAACATATGCGAAGTACTTCTCTACCTCCTCTGATGACCGAACAGAAGTCTCAATATTCAACGCAAAAAGCTTTTTTGTTACTGTAAATTAGAATTTACCATTTTGCTTTTTATAAATGTACCTTATGTAGGTCTGAAATGATTTAGTTTATTATTTGAATGATTGATAGGATTAAAATAAGTAATTCTATCTAGAAGAACATTTGTTCAACCTTGAGATCCTTTTTTTAACAAGTCGTACCTAAGATTTTATGAGATGCATCACTCTGTAAAATCGTAGATATTGACATAAATAACGTAGGTACGTATATACATAGTGTAAATTTTAAAATACACTTGTTAAGAACTACAAAATGCCTAGCTAGATTGCTAAAAGATTGCTGCGAATTAGTTTGTTGATGTGTATTTTTAGTTTTAACGTTCAATTTGGTTTATAACAGTTGGGTTTTATCAAAAGCGGTTGATAAAATGCTAATTTGAGGTTATCTCGATACTATCTGGTAAATAAATTATGTTAAATTACTGTTCAATTACAAACAAATTAGATAAAAGGCGCCCGGAATTTTGCAATAATGTTCCGAATTGATGCCTAGTTATAAACATTGCTTGACCTTTCCGATAAAGTTGTTCTACTTTTGATATTATAACAAATTGTAATACTTTTTCGATGATATTCATCATATGTTTAGCTTAAATATTACCATGCCGCATGTAGGTATGGGCATGTGCGAGAATAAACAAACATAAAATAACAACAACAAACAACATTACAAGTTCTGAATGTAGACTTGCGAGTTATACAATCTGTCGCATGATTAGTTCATGTAGGTAATTTATTAGCCATGACAACTAATTTAGGAACAATTTCTTACTCAACCCATACTAGAGCGACATAGTCTTTCTTTATTTTACAACTATATACTTTTTCTCGTTTCCGGGTTTAAAATATAACAACTAGACAAAATTGTTGCGCACCCCTGCACGTAGATCCATTGGAGAGACTTCTTTTTTGTTAACACCTTTTGTACGTATAATTTGACATCGGGAGCGAGTAAAAAAAAAACTAGTAGACATTACTTTTTGACAGGGGATATTTAATGAAGTTGTAAGTTTTTTACGTGCGTCGGTCGTTTCTCACGATAATACCATTGTGGAAGCACGTCTCAAACACTCCCTATCAATTATGTTAACAGTGATAATTTTGTTTTTTCTTTTTATTTTTTCTTTCAACTTTTTTTGGGTTGGGACGTCGAGGTTGTGTTCGGTCCACAAACAAATTATACGCCAGTGACACGCTTATTATTGGTCGGTGAAAATTATGACAATTTGGTCAGGACTGTTAAGTCGACATTTGGGAATGATCTCGGGTTGTTACGGGACCAGATTCAGTCTACATTTCGTTATGGACTTTTTAAAATATTTAATCAGTTTGTAACATCATTCCTTTTTATCTTGCATGATGGTATAAAGTCCGATAAGGATCTTTTAACGCGTGGATGATATTGACAGGGGGCCGTTGGTGTGAAATTAGGGTTATCATTAAGTAAAATTTTCTAACTCGAAAGTTGACGCACTTGCTCAAGGAATTTAATCCAATAAACCAATTTAAATTATAGAACATAGTATAAAAAAAACTACTAATTAAAAAAAGGAACTTGGGTAAATTTTATAGCAAACGGTAACTCTGCGTGACTGCGTTAGGTCCGATATGGCCACGAGCTAAAAGAGCCTTAGCCAACTGTAATTTCAATTATTCCTCCTTACAACGAAGAGCACATAATCACTACGTTTTACTTTACCACACTAAATATTTAAAAGGTTTATTCCCCAAGCGGGGGTGGCAGAGGTGTACTGTGTACACCTACTTTTTACCGTCGATTTCAGGTCCCATGTAATAGGGGGCTTCCCAATATGAGTCGGGAGTCTGGAATTGTGCCCGGTAGGCTTGCCCCCTATTACATGGGACCTAACATCGTTAGCGAAAAGTAAGTGTACTCAGCACTTCTCTGCCACCCCCGCTTGGGGAATATAGGCGTGACGGCGTAACGAGTGTCAAATGTAAGAGATTGATGTGACAGCACAGGTGGCGTGACACGGTCTTTACTTAGTACACGTCATCCGCACGAAAAGAACCTCTCCTAAGTCGATAAGGTGCGTAGGCTGACGTGCAGATAATCGATATTCGACATCGATAATCTGCACGTCAGCCTGTATTTATATTGAGTGTCTAATAGTCGCGGGTTCGATTCCTGCACGGGACAAATTATTATGTGATGCACAATTATTTGTTTCGGTCTGGGTATTTGTGTTTGTGTATTTTCATGTTTGTAAAAGCACGCAAGACACAGGAATAATTGATAGTGTGGAGCAACGTTTAAAAAAATTGACTACAGTTGGTAAGGACAGGTGTAAACCGATCAGCCAGTAGGGAGCTAAATAAGCTTGCAAATAGATCTGAACAATGTACACTTGACTATCTATCTTCAGCCGAAAGACGTCCATTGCAGGACATTAGGCTCCCCAAAGACAACCACGACGACCAGCTGTGTGTAAACAGTCAAAGTCCGGACCCTTGCAAGTGGCTATTGAACATGCACTTGCCACTTCCCAAAAGACATCAGCGGACAGGCATTAAGGGCATTGTATATTCCAGAATGTGGCGCTCGGCATCGATGGGCGCGCGGCTGTGCGCGGGGCTAGCGCTGGCGTTGTCGCTGTCGCTAGGCGCCGGCCGACGCGAGTACAAGGACCCCGAGCTGCGGCAGCACTCCGACATCTCGCTATGGATCGACGAGCGACAAGTGCGCATGTTCAGTGGTCTGTACACTTTATTTTACCCGTTTACATGAACCCGTTTAGATTACAGAAATTGACATGTAACAGAATAGCATGAGAACAGGAGAGCTTACAATTAGCGCTGCTATTACTTGTCGAATTTTCTGCTGACCGCCGCGTGAATATAGAATAGGGTGCGTACCACAATCTCTTCCCCGCTTCTATTCAGCCTTTACACAAACGATATTCCTCGTTCGAGTAAGGTACATCTAGCCCAGGGGGACACCTTCGAGAGGACTGTTGGGCTCGCCGAGCTTGGGGCGGAGGTCGTCGTCGCCAAGATCCGCGAGTTGGGCCTGCAGATAGCGCCTCATAAGACCGAGGCGCTATGGTTCCATAAACTGCCTAGGAGCAGGGAACCGCCCGACTCGTGGGTTCGCGTCGGAGATTCGCCAGTCCGGGTGGGGCGGTACCTAAAGTACTTGGGCCTCACCCTGGACAGTTGCTGGGGCTTCGAAGAGCATTTCGAGCGTCTTGTCCCCCGTGTCGAAAGGGTAGTGGGTGCCATGCATAGACTGCTACCCAACCTCGGGGGGCCGTCGGAGGAGGTACGCCGCCTTTACGGGGGGGTCGTGCGATCGGTGGCTCTCTATGGGGCGCCTGTATGGTCACACCGACTGTCGGGCGTCCGGCGCTGCAAGACCAAAATCTATAGCCTGCAGCGCAAGATGGCCATCCGCATCGCACGAGGATACCGGACCGTATCTTTCGAGGCGGCGACCCTCCTGGCAAGCTTTCCGCCGCTCGACATCCTGGCGGACATGGACGCGAGGGTCTACGACTGAACTCGCGTCGTCCGCCAAAGCGACGAATGCGTGCCCGCGCTCAAAATCAGACGGCGGGAACGACGACGCGCTCTGGAGGAGTGGCGCGCGAGGCTCAGCCAGGAGCACATCGCGCGCAAGCGCGTCGTCCAAGCCATCCTGCCGTCCTTCGAAGCCTGGCAACAGCGGAGGAGTGGGCGAATCTCCTACAGGCTTGCTCAGATAATCACCGGTCACGGCTGTTTCGGTGATTATCTGAGCAAGATCGGACGCGAGGCGACGGCGATCTGTCACCACTGTGGTGGGGACCGGGATTCCGCAGAGCACACGCTTGTCGAGCGCCCAGCGTAGGCCTCCGAGCGGCGGATCCTAGTCGACCGGATTGGACCGGACCTCTCCTTGCCGGCAACAGTAGCGGCTATGCTGGCAGGGGATTCGGCGTGGGGGGCCGTATCCTCCTTCTGCGAGACTGTGATGTCACAGAAGGAGGAGGCCGAGCGGGATCGGGAGAGGACCGATCCCGCTCGCCGAAGGTGAAGGCGCCGGGGCGGAGGCACAGCCCGCCCAGGACCCCCAGCCCAATAGCCCGGGGCTTTATAATACGGGCTAACTTGTGTCCCCTGCCGCAACATCTGGTGGGGGACCCCCCCCCCCCCTGCACCAACACCCGCAGGGGGGCCTTTGGGGTTGTGGGACGCTGGGGCGGGGGCCCTAAGCGTCCTTCACGCGCGACCCCGAGGAGGATGGCGGCGTGGTGTGGCCCACGCCGCCGTGAGCACCGCGACGGTGCAGGGGGGGAAGCAAGCTACAAGTTTCCCCTCCCGAGGCGGGCTCTTCGGAGCGCGGTACAAGGGGGGCACCGGCGTGTTCCACTCGGAGATTCCGGAGCCCCTCTGACACGTGCCAGTGCCGGCCACCGTGGGGCTTTAGTCGGTACGAGTCCGACATGCCCCGCCAGCTTCCCCCGAGGTTGGCGGAAGTCCAGGAGGATTTCCCCACGAAAAAAAAAAAAAAAGGTACATCTAGCCCTATTCGCGAATGATACCGCTCTCTATGTCTCGCATAGGAATATGGGTTTCATTACCAGAAACATTCAGGCAGCCGCCAATACCCTAGGGGATTAGTTCAGGAAGTGGCGTATTGAGGTCAACCTGGACAACAGCGGTGCGGTGTTCTTCTCCAGAGGTGCCACCCCGCGCCCCTCCCTGCGCCACCCCAGAAGTAATCTCGGTCAAAGGGATCATGTTTGACCTACCTATTCCCTGGGTCAAACAGGTCAAATATCTAGGGGTCACCCTAAAAAATACCATGACATTCGGACCGCACATCAAGCGAGTCCGTAACCGAGCAGCCTTTGTTCTCGGTCGTCTTTACCCGATGATCTGCAACCGGAATAAAATGTCCCTTAGGAATAAGGTGATACTTTATAAAACTTGTTTACGGCCCATCATGACGTACGCTTGTGAGGTGTTGGGGCATGCCGCCCGCATTTCACATCGATAGACTCCAAACGGTTCAATCCCGTTTCCTCCGCAAAGCCGTCGGAGCCCCGTGGTTCATACGGAATGTCGATCACCATTCCGATCTCGGTCTTGAACCTATTCGCGGCTTTATCAAAGAGGCGACAACCCGTTATTTCGCGAATGCGTCCAATCATAGAAATCCGCTAAACGTATCCGCCGCCTACTACGAACCTAACTCCCCTCCTATCAGCCGCTACCACCGTCCGCGGCATGTTGTCACCGACCCTCCCGATGCCCTTACATCCCTTCCCTCGGATACAGATACCGCACACAGGATCCGACACCGACCTCGCCGACGAGGTCGAAGAATCCTTTGCCCGCCGGCCGCTACATAGCACCACGGTGAGACACCTAGTATACGCCCTCCCCCATAGCGACTGCCCAAGCCGAGGCCGTTCCACCTTGAGGCGCCCTTAAGCTAGTTGCCCCCTTGCCCTTCTTGCTCGAGCGTAGTGGTTGCACGCTCGCCCTCCTGTCCGGTGAAACTGTAAAGACCCTGCGGCCAACAACGTAGTTCATTCACACACACACACCACAATCTCTTAAGCAACGCTATAAGAAACTTAACTTTTCTGTAGGAAAAAGTTGTGGATATGTAACCGAAAATGTGTGACATTTAGAAATTGTATACAATTCCTAAGAAATGTATGTATACAACGCCGAGCAGAGATGGGCAAAGGGTAATCAGATTAATGATTAACCACGTCCGCTTGGGGAATATAGGCGTGATGTTGCATTAATGATTAACGATTACACTTACATTTTGTAATCTTCAACGATTACGTTTACACTTTTAATCTTGAATCATGATGGAATATTACAAAATGCAATTGTAATCATTAATCTGATTACATTTTGCCCATCTCTGTCGCCGAACCTATTTAGGAGGTGTGTAAAATTAATTTATAAAGTTTTATAAATTCATACATTGCCTAGGAAGGGTATATATTTCCTAGGCACTGTATACAATTCCAAAACGGTACTAGGAAATATATTAATAATCATCATAAAGGGCACCAGTCACGTAGAAACTTTGTGAAATAAGTTAAGTAAATAATAAAAAAAATAGGTTGGGTTAGATTAGACTTCTGTTAATCATCTGAACAAAACCGCAACCATCTCAAACCTGGCGCCATAAAATGTAATATGGGATAGGTTAGGTTAGAACTGCGACCAAATCACTAGATCGGAGGTGGCCCATAACAATTACATCACAGAAAAACTTGGTTAACATACTCCTATACCCTGCTGTAATCTACCGACATCTTGAATTTAACAGATTCCCGGTTGCTGTTTAAGAAATATATAAAATTCCTAGGCAATGTCTATAATAAAATTGATTTCAAACATCTCCTAGGGATTTTTGGCATTTCTTAGGTCGTGTATACAATGACGCATTACATACATTTCCGGTAACAGACTTACGCAATTTATAGCTGTCTCTTTTTTCAAGGAAAAACAAGATTGGAATTGTTTTGCTAAAGAGGTTGTAGTAACCCCCAGGGGTAACTTACATTCAGGCATTAATGTTTTATGTCTAGTTGCACGCAAGATCATACAAATTTAAATACAAAAATCGCTCGGCCATCTCGTTTTATTCTTCAATATCTAAACCTGCGACTACCCGAATCAGTGGCTCAAACAACTAAGCCGTCATCAAAAGCTAAATGTTAACTTTTTGTCTATTCTTCTCAGGAATATCCATGCAAGTATTCGCCATAATCAATGGACACATATCCCCGTACGTGCTGGACCCCCACTTCTCCAATAAGCTGCCCATCATCCCCTCGGAAGTGGGCTACGTCAACTTCACGTGGCGGTCCAAGAAGCGATACTACTACAACTTCGATACGCTCACATCATCTGATTTGACGGTATTAAAACCACCAGTCCTGTCGATTAAAACGCATGGCAGAGTGCCTAAAGTTGCTAAAGGTGAGTATATGTTTAAATAATTTATCGATAATTATTTGTGTGTGTTCCAACACTATTGTAGGTGTCAAAAGCGCCATCGTCCATTGTTGCTAGTATAGTTGAGGGTTGGTTAAGGGCCACTCGATGCAAAAGTATGACAACTAAACCACAAATTCGCCTGTTTTAGCGACTTAAGCACTTTAAGTAGCGGATTAGTCCTAGCCGTTTTCTTTGGTAAATTAAACTGGCAGAACCATACGATGGCCCTTTTAACAGTGGACTTCAACTTATGAAGTTCTGCTGACTGTTTAATTAAGCTTGTACATAATATGTATAAAACTATCGAAGTTAAGAAGAATACAAAGATACATATCTGGTCTATGTATTCAGTATTTATATATTCGTCTACAGAAGAAACTACTTGGCCGTCAATATTTAAATCCATAAAAAACAACGTTTAACTGTCAGATCAAATATTAATAACGAGTTTGTTCGCAGAATTCAGTATATTCTTGCCGTGCGTCGGAAACAACAGCGGTGTTGCCACATTCGAAATAGGACTAGTGCTAAAAAACGGTCGTGGGTTGCCATTAAAAGGCACGCCGTTAAGGTTACATTTAAAGAAGGAATGCGCACAGAGAGGTGTGTATTTAGAAAGGACAGGTATTGTATCGCCAACGCATTTTTAACACTTTCATGCCTGCGTTTTTGTAGTTGTTTAATGTTTGCATGTTTGCTGTAGTCTTCGTTTTGTAGACGATAAGGTTCGTATTGATAAATCAAACTTGTTTTGGTGTAAGTAATCGTTGCGATTCCCATGTAGCGTAATATTACCAAAAAATTAAATTAAAATTCAGTCATACTTATATGTATGTGTCACCACTTTCCATACATTTCTTCTAATACAGTCTTATCCTCTAAATAATTTTATTCTGAAATTTTTTTGCCCATACAAACAAGTGATTTTTTATCTTTGAATCTAATGAGGGTTCTAGCTCTCAAGCCTGCCCTTATAATTTACCAACTCAGTTTGATTCATCAACACGCGCCTCATTATTAATTCGTAAACAATGAATATTAAATATCCTAATTAATAAAAACAACACCAAAGACACGGGCGTAACGCTTCTTCTTAAATACAGATTATAAAAATAACAGCTCCTCTAGCCAAGTTGACTTTCTACAGTTGTTAACGCCAACAGAAAAAGATAAAATGTACAAGAGTGATATTTTACAATGAAAAATCACGCTGACAGAACAAGGCCCTATCGACTAAGGAAAAATAATTCATACAAAATTCTTGCAACTTGGCTAGAATTGCCTTTCGATAAACTATATTCAATTCGCAGAGAGCTTGCTTATACCATGCTTACAACCGTTAAAGCCATGAAAACATGTCGAACACGTTAGTGAACAAACGCTCATTGCATTTCATCTATTTCGGGCTCATATTGTTATGCTTAAGCCGCTAATAATACATTAATGGGTTGGTTATGTTGGTATGAGCGAACGTTACCGGCTACTGTTAGGGTGAAACACACTAGATGCAACATATCCTTGGCGAAATTGAAAAGTAACTCGACTTAAAAACCAAGTATGATACTATTTAATTGCTTAGAGTGCCTAATTTATGCATACGTTTGTGTTGTATCATTATTACAGTACAAGGATCTGGCGTGATTATGTAGATAGATAAGTTATTATTACATTCGGGCAGAGGTATGTAGTGCATTATGTTATTAAGATAACTCCTCTGAAACCAATTCCACCTGAAGTGGAAGGCAAAATTATAAATATATGTGATATTATTAGGTTCTTTATAGAGGTTTCTCTACGATGTTTTCCTTCACCATTAGCAATGCAAGATTACAAAACACCGGAGGTGAGAGCAGTGATTTAAACACTGAACCTCATGAATACTCCTATAATCGGTGTTGAGTTAATTGCAACGAAATGTGTCTATAATACTAAATTACATACATCGCCGTAATATAACGCTAAATTACATCGCCCACGCGTCTAGTCGGCGTGATAGGAATCACGTCACTAAAGGGGATTAAAAATGAGACTGCATTGTTAGTCAACTAAAGGTTAAACGATAAAAACGTGTTTTAAATAATTATTTTTGCACTATAATTATTTTAAGACTGTAAACTAGTCTAGTCGTATCCTTACCCACGGTTCCACGTTACAACACGTCGTAGTATTTGTATTGTAAATCGTTCAGAACAATACAGCGATTGGCATTTTATTAGCGTTTTGTTTTTAGATTTACGACGAATTATTCTTTATTCACGATCAAACAATCGACAATTTAATTTACTACCACTTAGACCTAAAAGTTTGCATTATGTATATTTTTAATTAATCTCCGCACTAATAATAATTAAGTTTCTCGCCAGTTATGAACTAATAATTTTGATTTCAAAAGTTAATTTTTAAAAAAGCATAAATACAAACGAATATAGTATCCCCTCCTTGTTAAAGTCGGTTAAAACAAGCTTTTATAGCTCGCCTACTGCCTCGTTGGTCTGGTGGCAAAGCGCATCGCTTTGTAATCACGAGGTCCTGGGTTCAAATCCTAGGTCGGACAAATTTAGTTTTCTAACGAAAAGTTCCCAGTACGAGTCCGGACTCTGGAATTGTGCCCGGTATATGGCTATTCCCCATCCCCATTACATGGGACCTAACATCGTCGGCGAAACGTGGGTGTACTCAGTACACCTCTGCCACCCCCTCTGGGGAATATAGGCGTGACGGTGTTTTTATAGCAAAAACACTACGAAATTAGTATGACGTTCGTGTAGTACTTGTCAATACCCATCTAAGAAGCCCAAACACGAGGGGGTTACGTTGTATAGTTCACATGTTCCTGTGCCCACATCCCGACTCCATCATCAGATCAGCTCCATGGTATTATATTATTGCATTGTCACCCACTTTACATACGTATGTCAAGTTTCTGCTCAATCGGATACCCGCAAGTGCTTGAAAGATGTATCACAAGATTTGAACCGGAAAGACAGACAGACATACGAACATTGCACGTTATATATAAGCTAGTAAAAACGTAGATATGGTAGGTCGCGGGTAAAGACTTTGTCCTACAGTAGACGTCTTGCGGCTGAAGATGCGATTAAAGTTCGCGTAAATTGGTACGAGTCTTTGTTAGACGTTGTTTGCTAGACGAGTAGGAAAGATAAGACCCGTTGCTCGCTATTGAAAAATCATTGTAATATAACTTGAGACCTTATGCCAGTGTTTCGAACTGGGAATTTTAATTTAAGCATCACTGAACTATGACGGAACTTGTCAAATTGTCATGTGTTTGAGATATATATTATCTTAAGTGCTGCTTAGGTATCTTGAAATTCTCAATTCATAAATCCGATTTTATCTTCTTAGCGTACGTATGTACAACGTGTCATATAGATAGTTTATTTATATATTTTAATTAGCTATTTCTGATAAATTTATTTCAAGGTGAGCTTAGCTTAAGTATGAATAAAGTAGGCTCAGTCATTGTTTTTTATAGAGTTACACTCTAGTAAAATTAAGAAGTCCATTTTGACAGGTGATACTATAGGCAATAAAATGGCATTTAATAAAATGACAAGGTGTACTTCACTCATCATTTAAATTTACGTTTTAAATCATTGAAGCTATGTCTTCGTAATAAATGCAGGTGCACCTGTCAAATCAGACTTCTTATAATGGCACTACTATAGTTGATGAGCTATTTAAGCTCCGCTCATCTTAAAAAAAAGCTGTAGAATGTTTTCTTCTTTTCAAAATCTGTATTGTTCGCCCTCTACATTACTAATTCATTCGATTCTTCTCGTACCAACGTGTACCCACTGTGTGCAAACGTGCGATGCGCGCCAGGCCATATTAACATGAATGCATTATTTTCCGGGTGCCTAACGCCGAGTATGCTGATGGCTGATATCGCGGTGGCTCTACTCACAGCATTTGCGTTTTTAGGTTTGTACCTAGCTTGCTTTCATTACAATTAATCTTATTAATCATTGTCATTATTATTTGTTTAAACAGTTAATGGCTTAACTATTAAAATAAAAGTAAATACGTTTATACTCATATTACTTTTTTGTAATGAAGATAAATTAATGTTGTACTGTCCGTGTATATAATGTAGATATGTTTGAAATATGAAGACAATAGGTAGCTAGTTAATGGATTTTTTTTAAATATGCCTAATTAACACTTGCTGAACTCCAATGGACATATGCAGGCAAAACGCTGCTTCAAAGAAAAGCACGTTAAATATGTATTGTTACAGAAACAGTTGGCAATAATATTTTACTGACACGGACTTTTTGTTCTTTCAAGTTTTTGCAACACATTACATTTGCCACAGGTCCAGACCCAGAATGTGATAAAAAATGTGCGAACCATGGCTGGTGTAACCAAGAGAAGATATGCCAGTGCCCTGACGGGTACATGGGGCAGGACTGTCGGACGGCGCTGTGCTACCCGCAGTGCATGAATGGAGGGAACTGCACGGCTCCAGGCCTTTGCTCCTGCCCCCAAGGTTATCAGGGAAGGAATTGTGAAGGAGGTAGGATTTAGAAATTTCTATAATTTTTTAAGGGTTCTTATGGCTAGCTATATGCGGCAGGACTGTCGGACGGCGCTGTGCTACCCACAGTGCATGAACGAAGGGGACCGCACGACTCCAGGCGTTCGCTCCTGCCCCCCAGGTTATCAGGGACGGAATTGCGAAGGAGGTAGGATTCAGAACTTTCTTAAAATCTGCATAGAGTCTGATGCATACTATCATCAGGGAAGACTATAGGTCAGCGTTGTATTATCGTACGCAGACATGTGCCGTGTATAAATGGAGGGAACCGCACAGCTCCAGGCCCTTGTTCCTGCCCCAAGTAAATCAGGGGCGGAAGGAGGCAGGATAAAGAATCTTTTATAAGTTTCCATGAAGTTTGATGGGTTCGTACCCATCGTTTTTTAGTCCTGCCCCATAAAATTTCATGGGCCAGGGCTGCAGAGCGGCACTGTATTATCCGCGATAATAGAGATGGGCACTAGTGCGTTCCCTTCGGGGATCCCAGACCTCCTCTGCTATGCCGAAGGAAGCAACCTCGGTGTTATATTGAATGATAAAATAGTACATAACTTCCCACAGAAGGTTGGGAATCTTTTAAAGGTTTTTTTCCCCGGAAAACAAAAGTTCACAAGGATAAAAATTAAAAAAAAAACCGACTTGAAACAGCAAAAATAAATATTTGAAGTCGGTACCGGTTAGTGCAGTCGGTTACTTGACACCGACTTCAAATATTTATTTTATTGCTTTTTGGAGTAGGTTTTTTTTTTAAATTTTATTTTACAATTTTAAGTTACAATTGAATTATTTACTAATATTTGTATACCTATATTATATTGTTTTGCTGAGTTTTAAAGCAAGGTACCTACAGGATTGATATAATAACCATAATAACGGAATCTATACATTCGTGCTGTTCGCCGTTAAGGAGTCCTCTGATGTATCTTCAAAGTCCAAAGTTCAATGCCGATTTCATTAAAATGGGACCACCTTGTAACTATATTAAACCCAACACAAAAAGAATCATCAAAATCAGTTCATAAATAAAGACGTTATAAAAAAAACACAGACGAATTGTCGACCTCGTCCTTTTTTTTAAGTCGGTTCATATTCTGATTAGTTCTATGGCAAGGTACCTATAAGATTGACGTAATACCCATAATATCTCAATCTACGCATTCGTATTGTTTGTCGTAAAGGATTTCCCTGGTGTATCTTCCAAGTCTAAGGTCCAATACCGATGAAATTAAAATGGGACTACCTTGGAGCTATACTGAACCCAATGCAAAAGGATTCATCAAAATCCATTCATAATTGAAGAAATGATCGCGTAACATACATACAAAAAAACATAATACAATTGAGACACTCCTCCTTTTTAGAAGTCGGTTAAAAAACAGTGTTAACTAGTTGTGAACAGGAAAAGTAATTCCAATGAATAAAACTAAAATGTTTATCACAATTTTATTTAACAAAAATATTATGATGTTGGTCATGTTTTGGTTATTCCGAAACGTCATTTCACGTGACATTAATCAGTCAGTATACCTACTACGCTCATGTCCCATAACAATTCTCCTCTTATTTACTACTTCTATGTTACCAAGTAGGTAAAGTTAACCATGACTAACGGAATATTGTGCACCTTTTTAAAAATCAACCTGCGATTCTTAAAAGCTAATGGTTACTAAAGAGGTAGTGAGGGCTGTCAAAATCAAGTTACCTATAAATTTTAAACAAAATAACAGTAGTTGCATAAGAGCCAGCTCCAAGTGATTTCACAAAAGCACTGGCGAAATATTTGAGCACACCCTGAATATAAAGCCGTGATTATACTTTGCGACCACGACTCCGACCTGACAGCCTTGAAACGGTCAGGTCGGAGTCAGAGTTGGATCCAACCGCCGACACGACCGCGACTGCGACCAAGGACATTTAGTGATGCAGTCATCTTTAGGATAAACATCAATGTATCGTTATAATATGATACTGTTGTCGTGTAAAACATAATGTGGAAATGAAAGTGATCTTTTATTAAGCATTCTTTTTTTGTCGATGTATAAATGTATGATTTGAGGTTTTGTATAAAAAACGTCGCTTTGAAAATATCGATGTATCGATAAATCGATATTTTACAAGCCAATAAAGAAAGTTTAATAAAAGGTTGATGTTTCGATACATCATCAATCACTTTCATTTTCACATTATTTTTTTACACGACAACAGTATCATATTATATCGATACATTGATATTTATCATAACGATGACTGCATCACTAAATGACCTTGGTCGCAGTCGCGGTCGGGTCGGCGGTTGGATCCAACTCTGACACCGACCTAACCGCCTCAAGGCTGTCAGGTCGGAGTCGTGGTCGCAAAGTATAATCACGGCTTAAGAAAACCGAATTAACAAATGAAACAGGTAAATAAAAATGACAATAGAAAAATGACATGTTTAACCTTGACAATAGTTACTGACGAGGGGACGACGCCAGCGCTCGCACACGGTAATTATTTTCAATAATAAAAGTATCTATAATAACACTACAGCATATATATAGTCCACTGCGGTTTGAAACATCAACAAAATACAAGTGCTCAGCATATTGACATGACATAAACTGTCGTTAGTCCCGTCGTTGATAAGCACCAGCCTTAAGTAGCAATCTATAACCTACCATTTTCTAATTTTTAGTGTTTCATTGCTGGGTAAAGGTTGATCTTAAATAAATCCCTCCATCCATTATCCAGCTTGAGTTCTCAAATCGGAAAGCGGCCTTAAATTTATACAACGGTTCAGTCGTGCTCAGAAAACCATCTCTTTTTGTGTATTTTACCAATGTGAAGTATTACGAATATTCATTTCTAAATTAATTCAACTCCCCTATGAACTTGATGATAAAGATGATTATGGAATTGATGAAGTGGATAGTAAAGCGATGGATACTTTACATACCAATTGCGACGGCCGTTTTGAGGGAAATCTAAAGGGCACGTTTTATCACTTTGTTACAATTACCTTCACTCGTGAACATATAAGAATACGTAATGGTTAATATTCCACCAACATTACACATTATAATTCGAAAAAACACAAGTTTAGGAAATTAAAACAAATTGACGACATCACTCTTCGATTTCCCGCCAAAAAGCCAATTCCATTTTCAATATTTAAATTTGCGCTATATAAATACATATAACTTTGTTTTTAAACCTTCTTCGATATGGCAATGGCAGCTTTGCATCCAGCCTTTATAACTTCCGTGAGTGCTTTATAAAATGGCGCCTGCTCTGCGCCGTGGTCTATCCCCGTATCGTGGTGCTCCTGCTCCTCGTCGCGGAACTTGGTGATAGTATCCAGGATGTCCTTGTCGATGTTGGGGTCCTGCATCAGGGTCCGCAGTTGGTCATTGTAGTGGTCCACTATGACAGTCTCGACGGCGACTGTGCACGCCATTGCGGCTTCTTTCCCTAATAATGCTGTGCCTGTGAAAATATTCAGAGTTAGAATTTTATGTTATTGTAATCAAGGTATTTAAAGCCTCATTAATGCTGCGCCGTGCAATGGTATTTTTGAAAGTTTACAAACTGCAAAAGTCGTCCATGGTTGCGCATTACCAATGCTGTTGTAAGCTGTCAAAAGTGCCATCTAACGAAGCTGCTAGTTTCATGGTATTAAGCGAAGTAACTTATCTTTTATTTTGCTAGATTTTTTGGCAACCAAGCAGTGTATTGAATGTAGACCCACCACATTCTATGATTATATATGTGGTGTATTTCAAACCATATACGTGAGAAGTTCACATTTAGAATACGCTTTAAAATCCCTTACGAGGTATTGAAGATACGTTAGTTATTCCACCCAAAGTTTTACAATTTTGTTCAATATCCTAGTAATTCAGCACAACGAACAAAATTACTTTTTGTATTTGTTAAATTTCGCAGCATTTCAACTAACCGAAAAATCGCTTACATTTAGCACTGGCCTACAAAGTACTCACCAGCCCCCAGCGCGAACCCCGCTATGTTCCAAATAGGCGTCAACACTGTAGGCCTGACCCTGTACTCATTGATGAGCTCTTCGAACTTCTCGCGGTGCTTCTTCTCCTGCTCCCACATATGCTGGATCAGTGGCCCTTCGGCAGTGCGCCCGAGCACCGCCATCTGGCCCGCGTAGATGCGATCAGCGCCTAGCTCGCCGGCATGATCTACGCGGATTATCTGGTCTAACTGCAAAAATATTAGAGGTTTTTTTAACCAAACATTAGTTTTTATATTCTACGTATATATAATGTACAGTAAGCAGAAAAGTGGACATGCAAGTTTGCGGAACTAGAATGTTGAATTCTTGTTGCTTAGTATATAGTACGCCAAGGGGGGGAAAACTAACAATTACGACATAAGGTAATTTATATTACGCCAGTGGACGTAATATTGAATATCTATCGAAATCTCTATGAAAGAAGTTGAAAGAATTTGAAGAAGCGCTATATTGAAATCCATCAAGAATTCTATAGTAAACTTACGTGTGGATTCTTTTTCCAATAAGGCCTATTGCTGTGTGTTCTACGAACTAGATGCAGGAACGGTTTGCGCAACATCGTAGGAAATTCTGAAACAATATAAAACGCATTGATTAACTTATTTTTGTTGCAGGTATATGTTCCCAAAAGTGCTTAAACGGTGGCAAATGTATACAGAAAGACACTTGCGAATGCCCCAAAGGATACTACGGCTTGCGGTGTGAATTTTGTAAGTAATACAGGTGCTTTAAGATTGCTGATTACATCGTTTCCCCCTCACCGCCTTAACTACCGACTTCCTTAATTAAGGATTAGCAATAACCTTGGTTATCCAAGATCAGTTCAGGCATTTCAAAAAGACGACTCCATTGTGCTATAAAAATATGTAGGAATACCTAATGCAATAGGATAAGCCCATCTTAAATGCTAACGCATATTTCAATGCTCGGGAAAGCATCCTTACTAGATGGTACTGGTAATGAAATTGTTTTTGAGGTGATGGGAATCCTTAGAATACTGTTATTATGAGTTTATGTCTAAAACACGAGACCTAGAATCTGTACGTCACGAGACTTGAATTGACGATTGTCATTCATCGTTGTTGATGTTTCAGCAAAATGCGTGATCCCGTGCCTGAATGGCGGGCGCTGCAAGGGCGTGAACAAGTGCCGCTGCCCCGCTGGGCTGGGCGGCAACCACTGCGAGGTGGGGCGGCGCGTCGGCGAGTGTACGCGCGCGTGTCGGCACGGCAAGTGCGTGGGCGGCGTGTGCGCGTGCGAGTCCGGCTGGCGGGGCCGGTTCTGCCATCGCTCCTCGGGTAAAACATTAATACATCAGCCTAATGAGGCGTCTATAGCTTTAGATATGGCTCAGTTCTTATAAAAATGGACCGCGCTGCTATTTGCTAGGGTCAGTTTGCTGTTTATGTTGCTTAATTTCAGCAATTAATGCAGTTTGGAGGTGACCTTAATTTCACACCCTGATGTACCTTTTTTCAACGGTCTGGGTAAGGCTCAATACCCAAAGCAATACATAATAATCAGCTTATATCACACCAATGGCTATAGTTGTTAATACTTGTCAGCCATTTTAGTTTTCCACTTAAACCATACTTAAGTAATAAACCATCTTAAATCTCAAAATAAGACTCTGAAACCGATGAAACATGTATAGAAAAGGATTGTTGGTACTAAGGTATCTTTGTTTATTTTATATTTATTTAAAAAAAAGTAGCCCCGCACTAGGAATCTCTCTGTCATGTGTTCACAAACATGAAAGTCACATACACAAACATCCAGACTGAAACAATACATTTGTGGGCCACACAAGGTTGGTCTTGTGCAGGAATCAAATTGACGACTGCGGTTTGAGCCAATGGGTGGAACGGCTTAAGCTCTTAACCACTGAACTAAGACATCGTCTGTTTGTGTATATATATGGATGATCTACGCTGTCGGCCGCGGGGCCTTTACAGCTTCACTGGACAAGCAGACGTCGTCTGACATATCTATATTGTAAATATTTAATGTTTTTCAAAAATTTCATTGTTTTTCAGGATCATCCGAAGAGTCCGGCGAATTGAAGAGGCCACGATGAAATGCAAATAAAATTTTATTGACAAAATGACTTAAAGATGTGATGTCTTAAATTTTAACCACTATTTTTTTTTTATTAAAATTAGTCATTTAGATTTTAAGCCATTTAGGTTATGTGTATTTAGGTTTATGATTTATTATATTATACAATAACATAAAATTTTATAGAGATAATGAAATGGTTGTTTTATTTAACAACTAGATGTTACCCGCGGCTATACACACGTTTGTTTTGTAATTTGACATAATTAGGTCAGCCCCGGATCTATGGCAAACCGGGGCACTCGCCCCGGGCGGCAGTTTCAGGAGGCGCCAAAACCCGGGTATATAATTTCACACAAATGAAAAAGTTATAGTTATCTTTTACCTAGATAATAAAGGGTACAAATTTATTAAAGGGTTGTTATTGTCTCATTTACGAAAAATTCCAACCATTTATATATTTGTGAGTTTTTCTAAGTAATTTATCTCAAACTAAGCACTGGCTAGAGCGTAGTGGTTGTACGCTCGCCTTTAAGTCCGGTGAAGCTGTAAAGGCCTCGCGGCCAACAGCGTACATCATTCACACACACACACACACACGCTGGAGAGAGGAGCGCCACTATCAAGTTTCTGCCCCGGTTCGAAAAAATCGTAGATCCAGGGCTGAGTTAGGTAGACCGGCCTTATCGGGATGGCGCAGACCTAAGACAGCTCCATAATAAGTATCTATAAAATCCGTTTAGCCGTGATAGTATGGAGAAATAAAAACTATCCCGCAAGAATGGTGCACGAACGACAATGCAAAGTTTCATGTCCGGGTCATTCATCGTTAAAGACTTCACTCCAGAAGGGAGAATCCTGAATGCATCATAGGTTCATGCACGAAATCATGTTATTGAGTGTTTAAAATCAAACGTGTATAAACAATTTCGGGTGCGTGGTACCACCACTGAAGAGTTCCTTCATGAGGAGACGAACCAGAGTCCATTATCAGTTCATGGACGCATTGAAGTGTAAGCAAAATCACACATTTTAACGTAACATTGCAGCTTGCGACTAACAATTATAAAAATAATAAAGTTTTATATTATATTCTATTTATTTAATCCTTTATTGTATACAGTACATTTACAGTTTTAATTTTACAGGTCAAACGATTGAGTATTTGAAGCAGGAAAAAGTAGAAATTCTTGACCATCCTCCATACAGTCCTGACCTAATAATATTATAATAATATCTATCTATCTATAACCTCACGCCAGATCCCTTGCGGGGTAGGCAGAGAGTACAGAGTTCCAACAGGTTCTTTCCTTACATACCTCTCTGGCTCTTTCCTTACATATTATAATAATATTAGCCCTGTTAAGAAACTGTCCCACTGTTGGGCACGGGCCTCCTCTCAAACTGAGAGGGTTTAGGCCATAGTCCACCACGCTGGCCCAGTGCGGGTTTGCGAACTTCACACACCTTCGAGAAACTCTTAGGCATGCAGGTTTCCTCACGATGTTTTCCTTCACCGTTAAAGCAAGTGATAATTAATTTTTTAATACGCACATGCTTTCGAAAAGACAGAGGTGCCTGGGTTTGAACCCGAGACCTTTGACTTTGCAGTCCAATGGTCTAACCACGAGGCTATCACTGCACCTCCTGACCTAAGCCCTAACGATTTCTTTACATTTCCTAAAATTAAGAAAAGTCTTCGTGGTCAAAGGTTCCAGTCCGGTGAAGAAGCAGTCGACGCTTTCAAGTCAGCCATTTTGAACACGCCCACTTTAGAGTGGAATAAATGTTATAATAACTGGTTTGAGCGAATGGAAAAGTGTATTAAGCTACGTGGTGAATACTTTGAAAAACAATAAAAAGTACTATAAGGTTCTAGTTGTGTTTTTTTCTTCAAACGACAAAACTTAAAAGGCTTGCCTCGTAAGCACTGAATGGGTCCCAGAACACGGACATCGTCGAAAAAGCGGTGGCGCGATGATCTTGATGCATATTAGCCTGAATGGCCATCATTGGTCACGGATAGAACTCTTTGGAAGGAGAAGGGGGAGACTTTTGCCCAGCAGTGGGACACAATAGGTTAGTTAAAAAAAAAGTTTATCCCGCGATAATCCCGGATTAATTAATTTCTCCAAGATAAAAAGTATTTATTATTTCAAGTTAGGGTATCAGAAGCAGAACCACAATATTTTTTATTCATGTAAACCATTACAGTATTTATGAATCGTCAGAATAGTAACAAAGTCTACCACCACTTTGGAATGTCACTCCTGTGGAGAAGAAGGGCAAGAATCTACACGGCTACTCTTTTAAAATAGTATTTTTACAATTTGCCCATCTACATTTTGCTGTGGGGTATGGGATGCAGGATCAGGTGAGTCTAAATAAAATTACCCAAGTTATACTATTCATGAGAGTGGCTACATGGCTCTCTCATTTACAGATACAGAAATGAGGAAGAAAAATGATCTATTTTATTAAACTACTAGAAGAGAGGGAATAATAAATAATAATAGCTGAACATATTATCCACATTCTGGTGGAGCTGGAACAGCACCTATCCAAGCTCGCTTGCAGAGTGTATGTTTAATACAAAATTTGAATTTATTTTCACTAAGTTGAGTGACGTCAAGTGGAATTTTATTATAGAATCTAACACTGTACCCCATGAAAGACATGTGAATTTTAGACAGACGAAATTGCAGTTGATCTAATTTATTCCTATGTCGCGTGTTATAGCAATGCCTAGCTGATTAAATAGATCTAAATTTTTCCTTGTATACACTATGTTTTCATAAATATACTGACATGGGACCGTCATAATATGGGCTTCTTTAAAAAATTTTCTTAAAGAGTCGTGACTACCTAAGTTATAGATACCAAATTTAATTGAACTCCGTTCAGTAGTTTTTGCGTGATTGAGACAGAAAGACAGACAATAATTAAATAAAAAAAAAGTTATCCCTCTATATTGATAAGAAAGTGTACCCTAATTAAAATTTTCAAATAATATTCAATTTACAGATTTAACTCACTCCCTCACCTGATTTAACAAAGGACATAGGAAAAAAACATTTAACAAAAGGTGACACAAAGTCCCTGAGAATTCAAATGTTTTCATTTCCTTATGCTCTTGTAAAAAATATTATAATTCTATGCAGATGCAGCTATCAAGTCATGCTTCTGAAAATGCTACTACTAAAGATAAAACAGTGAATTTAATTCTTTAGAAATTGCATTGTTGGTCTACTAGGCTAATAATGTGTGTAGCAATCACAAGATCCTGGTTTCAAATTCTAGGTTGGACAATGTGTAATTATTCGATACAAAAATTCACAGTAACAACTAACAGTTCGGAGTCTAGCATAATAGGAGCATTATGCTAGACTCCAAACTGACGATTTAGCGCAGTGGTTAAGAGCTTAAGCCGCTCCACCAACTGTGTCTAATAGTCACGGGTTCAATTCCCACATGGGACAAATTATTATGTGACACACAATTATTTGTTTCGGTCTGGGTATTTCTGCATGTGAATTTTTCATTATTGTAAACGCACCCACGATACAGGAATAAATCCTAATGTAGAGCTATGTTTAAAAAAAAACAGACTCATTCTGATGGTGTTTGTTTTTCTAAACATTTTTTGACAGCTCCTAAACTATTCTTTATCACAATACAGTATATCTAAAAGAATGGTGTGATATATAAGTATCCACATACAAAGTATATTAATAATTGCCTGACCATCTCTTTGGTCTAGTGTCTAGGTATTGCTAGTAAAGTCCTTTATTTGAATTCTAGGTCAGACAAAATAAAGTGGGGGGTTTATCTAACAAATATAATAGAATGGTCCTGATATAGTGGTAATAGACTAGCTCCTTATTACATTGGGACCTAACATTGTCAGCGAAATGGGAGTGAGCACAGTTCACCTATGCCATTTTGGGAAATATAGGTGTGACAATGTTCATTTCTATATGCATAATAAAATGGTGAGAGTTAGCTTATGTTATACAAAATCCATATTACACATAGTATTGTCTTTAATAAACCATAATTCATCATGTGATAACACTAAATATAAAATGAAAAGATAAATAATGATGTTAGAGATGTTTTGGATTTATAGTAACCTTATCTACTGGATAAAGGTTCTTGAATGAGTACTTACAAATACCTAATTGTACAAATATTAGCACGCATCTGTCATCAGATTTTTGATTACTAAAGTGTAATAATCATAGGAACATAATTCGTCATCAGGAGATAACCTCAATATGTAAACCTCACTAAAAGTATTTATATTTATAATATGAAATCATTGTCTTACCTATTCTTCAATATTTATTATTGTTATGCAATCAACAATTTCGAAGAAAAAAAATAAACACAATACTCGCTTGCAAACCGACAAACTTGAACGGAAGTTTGTTTACATATTGAAATGTCAAATCAGTTCATGAAAATTCCGCTAGATGACACCACAGTATGACGTGAAATGATCAATTTCGAAAATAAACTAGTGCTTTTCCTGAACATCTTATAGCACTGAGGGATACAATAAAATAATACAAATATTTGTCGCCGAATCTGGGTGAGTATTATCGCAAAATAAGCCCGTATTTACTCACAGAAATATTATTCCGATCCCCCCTCAGGCAGAGGGGCGATTTCCCTTTCCATGCGAAAATCACACCGCGCAGACTCGTACAAAATGGCGACCCCTAGTTATGAAGTTTATACGGTTCACATACCGCGTTTACCGATCGATACCAATGGAGGACTTGGATTTTTCGGGGTCTCTTGTGCACTCCGTAAATTTTGTGAAATCAGTGTCCGAACGAGTGTGAATGTCATAAAAAGTGTTATTTTGAACGGGTTACATCACAGCGGTTTTGAGGGACTTCTAATTGGATTGCAAAATGTGTTTCAAATCACGCAGGTGCGTACGCAGCCGTAGTCTTTCTATTCTGTCTGGGCCTGCTCGAACGCGCGACTCCCCTTCATGATGGCCATTCATTTGGGCTTATCCTTTACGCCGCCGCAAAGAGCTTGCGTCATGCGTCTTCGAAACTGACCCGTCGCGGGCCACCATGCACCGCATAAACAAAACATGACACAAAATGCGTCATGGTGTATGGGAGTTTGCGATTATTCGCGCGTGAAACTCAAGAAAATTGAAGCTGTCTGAAATAATAGCAGCTTATTTTACGATGATGCCGTGTAATGACGATTTCTATCATTGAAATTGTCTTCTATTCTAGTTTGTTCATGACATTCTATTTCGGCTAGATAGATAGTTCGTGGGAAAGTATGAGTATTGATTTTTCACAGCTAGCTGTCTACACAATAGAATAGTTAAACATTTGTACTGGGATTTGATACAGCTTATTAGGATTATGGATCGCCAATAGGACCTAGAAGAAACACAATATGCTGTGTGATTTTCATACATAATTTTTGTATGGACAGCTTTTCATGGGGAACTATTTTAATATTATTGGGATCTTAGTTCTCTAATGAGTTCATAATGATATAACAAATTAAGCTCCACAATTTGCAGTTAATTTCTAATAAGAATTTATGACTCACAATTCCTAAATTTTTGATAGTTTTTTTTATTCAAAGGTCATTGAGGTATGGGTCATTTATAGGCACATATCATCAGGGATCCCTTACTTGCCAATCTCATTAACATATAAAAAGGATATAGAGAATTCCTTTTCTTAATTGTTAACATGTTTGGTATGTATTTATCTAATAGGAGAACTTTGTAATCAATATTGATTTTTATATCTGACCTATATATATAGAATCAAAATGTCTGTATGTGTAATCAGTTCATAGTTTATCCTCATATGAATAGGGGAAACTATGAACTATTATTATTATCAACTACTATATGTGTATTTTATTCCTGTCTATTTGTACCACAATTTTCAAGATAGAATGACTATTTTATAATTATTGTACAAATATAATATGCATTTAGATAGCTTGTAAAAGCTGAATAGTCTATATTTAGGTAATATTTAAATAAAATATCACTTAATAAAAAATTTAAACTGTATAAAATCAATTGAATAACTCTCCTTAACCCATTAGGTTTATTATAACCCATTTTGTTGCTGTGCATGATACATTTTTTCTTTATTGTATGATATACTGTTATTTCTTAAAGAATAATTATCTGACATTATGTCATATCAGATATTTATTAATAAAACAATTACAAAACAGAAGAGGATTTCCTTCCATAAATGATAGGCTATAAAAATCAACATTAATTAATATAGATGAGTTTTAGTAGTGACACTGTTAATTATTTATCTTAAAAGTAACAAACTAAATAGCTTTTATGTAAACAACCTAAATTCACCTGGCCTCTGAAGTGAGAGATTATGGCCTGGCGATGCAAGACTTCTCTGGGTCCGTTAAAAACTGGGTGTCACTAGAGTATTTTTGGTTGCAGCATATGCTCCCGTAAGCTTGTCAACACCCCAGGACCTTGAGAAGTTTTGGGATAAGGTCAGGGAAGTTCTGGATCTGGCTGAGGCTAAGGAAAAGGTGATTTTGTGTGGCGATCTGAGCTGATAGGTAGGAACCAGGTGGCAAACTTGCGACGCTGCTCTGGGTCCTTATGGTGATAAGAGAGTGAACAATGTAGGTAAGCTCATTGTAGATGTTTGTTTGGAAAGGGGTCTCCTTGTGTCTAATATGATATTCCAGCACAAGGACATACATATGTTTACGTGGAGAAGGAATGAACAAAAAAATCATTATAGATCTGATCCTGGTTGATAACCGTCTCCGAAGCAAACTACAAGATACGCATACATATAGAGGCCCCACTCTGGAATCAAACCACTATCTCGTAGTTGCGCGGTTTAGTGGTCTGTGCAGGAAGTGGAGGCACTGGCGAGAGCGTATCCCCTTCGGAGACCTTGAAAGAATAAAGGTTGAAAAGTTGCAAGATGAGAGTGTGAGGAAAATGTATGAAGACAGACTCCGGTACAAGCTTTTGACAGCAGGCTCTTCGGACTCAAATGTAGATGAATGCTGGACTAGCCTAAAAGAGAGTTTGGTGGAATCTGCGAAAGAAGTATGTGGTTGCTCAAAGAAGCATAGTACAACAAAAGGTGATGCATGGTGGGATGCAGAGTTGCAAAGCTATGTAGAAAGCAAGAAGAAAGCGTGGCAGGACTTTGTATCTTCTTTGAACCTGAATGCCAGTATGACAGAGATGAGGAAATAAATATACCGGCAATGCAAGAATGCCACTAAAACTTTAGTGAAAGAAAAGTGTGAAAGAGCCAGAAGATTTAGGAAGAGAGGCTGGTGAAGAACTTCGAGAACAACACCAAACTCTTTTGGAGCAAGGTGAGAAAGGCGCAAAGGTGATTCATCAGGCTCCAGAAGGGAAAGAATAAAATCTAAAGATGGTGATATTCTTGCAGACACACTAGCTGTACTAATCAATCGGATCAAGTCTTCTCCGGAAGGTTTTCTGCGGTTTTGTAGATCTGGAGAAGGCGTTTGACAGAGTTGTGCGAAAGAGACTTTGGGACATTTTGCCAGAGTATGATATAGATGGCACTCTGTCCCGTCCAGTCCACTTATGTGGACTGCAAGGCAAGCGTACGGGTGGGTGGTAACAGGTCACCCTGGTTTGACGTTAAAATCGGCGTGCAGCAGGGTTGCGTGTTGTCCGCTAGACTGTTTATAATATATCTGGATAAAAGTCTTCGAAGACTGAAAGCGATGAATGAAGGTGTACAAATGGGTGACTTAGTGGTAAACCATCTACTTTATGCAGATGACGCGGTTTTAATAGCGCCAACAGCCACTGATCTGCAAACACTAGTCACAGTTATGAAAGAGGACTGCATAAACAATGGCTTACACTTGAATGTAAAGAAAACCAAGATTATGGTTTTTGAAAGGGAAGAAACCAGAACGAATGTGAGGATTGTGGTTGGTAACGATGTGCTGGAACAAGTGAATGAGTTTGTATATCTTGGATGCGCTTTCAGTAAGGATGGGAAATACACCGCTGACATAGAGAGAAGAGTGAGTGCAGGGCACAGAGTGAATGGCACTTAAGCCATACGGTGCAGCTGGCCATACATAACGGAGTTTTTGTCCCAACGCTGTTATATGGTAGCGAGAGGTGGGTATGTAAGAAGGAGAATGAAAGTACGATAAATTCGGTAGAAATGCAAGCTCTGCGGAAGATGTGCGGAGTGAAGCTGACCGACCGCATTAGCATCAGCGTAGTAAGAAAGTAATTAGGTATGAAAGATAGTATTAGTGTAAAGATGAGAAAGGGCATGCTCCGTTGGTTTGGGCATATAGAAAGAATGCCAGAGGAAAGAATGACAAAACATATACAATTTGAAAGTGGAAGGATGCAGGTACCGGGTAAGACCTAGACTTACCTTACCACGATTACACTTACTTACTTATCTTACCACGACCAAATAAACCAAGTCTTATCTGAAGGAAAAGTCAAGAGTCTCCGTAACCGGCGAGCGTGTATGAGACGAACTATGAGACTCGAGGAAGCCAGAGAGGTATGTAAGGAAAGAACCTGTTGGAACTCTGTAGTCTTTGCCTACCCGCAAGAGATCTGGCGTGATGTTATAGATAGATAGAACCTAAATTAAACTGTTACCCCATTGTATATAGACCAGGGATAAATAAGTAAGGATATTATATTGGACACAATTCCAGATTATGATGTTCTACTGGGAATATTTAACTATAAAAACAACAATAACATTTAGTACTTGTATTTGACCTTGGCCTTTTGGTGAGCAGGTGCACTATATGCAACAACACTAATAAAATAGTTACAAACACGCAAAAATACAAATCTTTCCTCTTTATAATTACATTACATGGTTCTTCCGGGATAGCTGTTACTTCTTCATATTAAAATGGCAGAATGGACCTTACTAACACTTTTAAGGTGTCGAAGAATGTCTCGAAATAATATTCGAGATACTTTTTATCCCAAGAAGAATCACGGTTTTTCTTCATAAATACTTTTGCAAAACCAAAGATGACTTGATTTACGTGATAAAACGTAGACTGCTGAACTTACTTTGTCAGATTTGTTTGTTTGTAATTGTCAGATATGTTTGTGTGTAATTATCAGATACGTTTGTGTGTAATTGTCAGATATGTTTGTGTAAATCAAAGGAGACGCACCTGAGAATATCAGTTCATAGAGGAATTCATGTGTAGGCAAAATCACACATTTTAACATAGAGTTCCAGCTCGACACTAAAAATAATAAAGATAATAGAGCTTTATAGTTTATCTGACGATTGTCCCGGATTGGTTTTTATTTCCGGTATAAAAAGTATTTATTATTTTAAGTTATTACCATACCAAATTTTGTTAAGAGCCATTCACTAGTTTTTGCGTGATTGAAACACAAAGAGACAGACCGACAGTAATTCCAAAAAAAAATGTTTCGTCCTCTATATCGATAAGGAAGCATATCACAAAGAAATTCAAAAAAATATTCAATGTACAGATTTTATTATATTAATAGATTATAGCAAAACAGTATTTTGAACACTTTTTACTAACTACGAAAATTGGTCTTCTGGCTTTATAATAGGAAATACCCTTTACTTTCCACTCTTTTGATTTAGGTCATAAAAACCGCCGGCTCAGTGGAAGTGGAAGCGTGGTAACACAACCCTGGAGCTGGACAATCCAATGGTCCTGGAGCTGAGCGGGCAGGACGAAGGAGGCGACACCGACTTCAACATGAACTCTGCAGTGAGCACCGAGTCTATGGATATGGCAGAGGAGGTATATGGAGTTTGAATAATTCTTTATCTCATCAAGTTCAATAATGAAACTTACTCAAAAGTAGTGATGTGACTCGAGCCTGGTTTTCACTAAAGGGACTCGAGTTAATTTGTGTAAGTCAGTACTCGAGTATAAATAAATTTACTTGAGTCCGCTTGCACTCGGCTACCGAGTATATTCGGCGCATCGAGTAGATTCGGTGAGCGCTAGTTAGGTGTCATTTTACTAGTTCACTACAGTCTACGTTGCGCCGCGCGCGACATCACCAGGTTATAATCAAGTTCAGACTTGCATATTGGAAAGTGAACACACATTAACAAACAAACATGAACTTACTTTGATTTGTGAAGTGTTTGTGTTATAATTGTTTGTTCACTGTGAATTTATTTTTTGTTACCTACTTAGCATTATGTGAAAATAAAAAGTAACATATTATTATTTAATAAAGGTACCTATTTAAAAATGCTTTAACTACAGCAATCAAAACTCTCAACTTGAATTGCAGGGACTGTAAATAAGGACTCGAGTTACTCGAAAACTTGAGTATAAATCGAGTGAAATTATAAAATAACTCGAGTAACTCGAGTCGCAATGTTCTACTTGAGTCGCATCACTACTCAAAGGGTTGTTCCTACACTTGCAAAGTTTTATTCCCACCACACCCAAGAAATACATGAACATAAACAGGGAAAAAGGTGCGTTGTTAATAACAAGATCGAATTACTGGGTGTATTTGGATTAAAAGTAGTCATTTTTTAGCCAAAAAAAAATATTGGATGAAAATCAGAAATAATCTTTTATGTATCTCAAAAATGGACATATAACACCCGTGTTTAAGGGCGTTTACTTAAACTCAAACCGTTTATTTTGCATAAAACCTGCGGGGGTGTTTACAAAGTGTCATATTTACATTTTTTCTTCTAACTTACTAATCTATCACCGGATCGAACCGTGGCGTCCACTGAGAAGATCCGGCGAGAAACTCAGCGGGCTCGTCTTTTTTGTTTAATTCTCATTCATTTTTTTTTATAATTTTTTGTTTAAATACATACATTTATATATTATACAAAATCATTAATGCGATCCAGCTCCAGTGTGATGCCTTACGACTGAGATATAAGACTATTTTTAAATATATGCTATAATGAAAAGCTAGAGGATTCTGGGTGGACCAGTCTCCAAAAGCAGCACCCGTTCACGAGTACGACTACTTGAGCAGCCATCACCTCCTTCGACCATATTAGAGGGAAGGAAGTGACCCGCACCAAATAGACACTGCAAGCATAGACTTTTTAGTGAGCATGACTAACCCCAGAGTGCAGTCAGAAAAAGTCTACAAAAGGAGCAGTACTTCGAGCTCGTTTGGCACGACACAGGATCGATATTACGAATCGATTATGATTTGCGGAATGGCATTAGTTCGCCATCCCAATATCATTCTGATGAATAAAAAACTAAGCAATCATAAAATATCTATTTAATTATAATTTTTTTTCTGTGTACAAAAGAATTATACTTTACCATGTCTCCTACACATACAACTGCCTTCGGACCAGCATTAATGGAAAAGATAGAGCAGTGACTTGGCGTACCTAAAGCAAAAATACAGAAGACATTCCCCCACCATGTCTAAGCTATCTCGTCTTTAGAGCCATGGTCCTGAGCCCTGTTTCAGTCAGCCCAATCGCGCATGAGTAAGCAGAGAACTTTACCATAAAAATGGGCATACATTCCCGCACTTCGAAGCCTTACATTTAGTTGTTCTTGTTTCCCGCAAGTGGTTGGTATTATATTGTAAATTACGGTACGCTATTACTAAATGGTGTGTGATAATGGTAGAGGTGTTCGCAGGACATGTCCCAGGTGGACGGGTGCGGGCTGAGCGGCGCGTCCGACGAGGACGACGAGTGCGCGTCCTCGCCCGCCGGCTCCACTTACGATGACAGCGCAGACATCATCAAGAACGCCATGAGCGATGAAGTCACCAAGCAGCTGGCTGCCGCCGGTCAGTACAACTGCTTCAAACAAGTCCTATTTTATGTAGTTATGGTATAGAAGAACCTGAAACCTGAACTAGAGTTTGTTAGGACTCAGTACTCTTGGCCTACCCCGCAAGGTATCTGATGCAATGATATATATAAATAGATAGTTCTGTACTGTCATTTAATACAAATTGGGTAGTATATACACTGTTTACGAAGCTCTTTTTAGGATAATAAAATATTTTTAGTTTGACAGTTTTGCCACATTTCTTAAATAATAATTTACTTTATTAAACGCCACCTAAACTAACATAAGTTAGTTCAACAAAATATCTCTTACCATGTCAGATGCCAGTGTAAGTTGGGGCAAGCTTATTTCCATTAAACCAGTTACAATTTTAGAAAAAACACATTCCTAACTAAGATACAAACCCAGGACCTCGAGATTGCCACCCGTACAGTAAACTGTTAGTAAGAAGATCGATCGAGAAGACACATCTTTGTAGTTGGTATGAGTTATGGTTTTAAATTAATGAAGTCTATATGCGCACACACAAAGTTTAATTGTATAATCAACAAGCTTCACGATAAAGTATTATTGGTACAGGACCGGTGGGCATGGCCGCCGCGGCCGCCATCGCGTCCTCCAAAAAACGCAAACGCCCTCATTCATTTGAAACAAATCCTTCAGTCAGAAAGCGGCATCAGAATAGACTACTAAGAAAATTGAGAGTAAGTACAAACCCTGACATTCTTGTTCTTCAACTTACGTTTATGATGAATTCTTTATGTGCAGAACTTATAGGTTGTGACATTCTGGACAGAAGGTCTTACCTTCTTCGAATCAGCCACATTTAACCTACTATACCTTTGAGGTATATAATAATTAGGAATGTTATGGTAACGCAAGTTAGCATAATACATTGCGATAGAAATAACGTTTGCTTAGGAAACGGTAGGTACACATAAGAGCAGAAAAATTAGGTACATTGTTTTCTAAGCAAAAATTTGTCTTAAGTATATTTCATAAACATATCAAATATATATCAACTAGATTGATTTTCCACAATTTTTTTATAAATATGATACATTTGTTGATTCTCTAAAATATTATGGTGTTCCAATGATCTTATAATTCCCACAATAAAATACATAAATAATCACTAACGTTATTCCAGGAGGGATGGTAATGATGCCCTCATTAGTTTTTGTAATACCAGCTATTCATTGCCAAAAACCAAAAGGCGCTTTTAAAAAAAAAAAATCCAGTACCTGTGGTAACGCGCCAGGCGCGTTGAAAACTTTTCAGTATGAATTTAAAGACTGCAAAGTCAGAGGTCTCGGGTTCAAATACAGGCACGCACCTCTTGCTTTTTTCGAAAGCATGTGCGTATTAAAAATTAACTATCACTTGCTTTAACGCTAAAGGAAAACATCGTAAGGAAACCTGAATGCCTGAGAGTTTCTCGAAGGTGTGTGAAGTTCGACAACCCGCACTGGGCCAGCGTGGTGGACTATGGGCCTAAACCCTCTTAGTTTGAGAGGAGGCCGTGCCTAACGGTGGGACAATTTCTTAACAGGGCTAATATTATAATATTATTCTTTTATATACGTAAATGCATAGAGCACAATCTATGTTATTTATGTCATGTATGAACACCCACCAATGTCCCCAAATAGCAAACAATAGAGGAGTTTGCGACTCGTGTGGGCCAGCAAGCCGTGGTGCTGGTTGCCACGCCGGGCAAGCCCAACACCTCGTACCGCGTGTTCGGCGCCAAACCGCTGGAGGACGTGGTGCGCAATCTGCGCTGCATGATCATGGAGGAGCTTGAGAACGCGCTTGCGCAGCAGGTAAGCCGGTTTCTATAGACCCCTCATGATCAGTGCAGTTTACTTTTATAGACCCCTTGTGATCAGTGATAGTTATATTTATAGGCACCGTGTGATCAGTAAACTTACTGATCGCGCCCGTAATTTTGTTTTTCGTACACTCCACATAATGATGGTTGGGTTTTATAAACCCCTCGTTTCGTGATCAGTGATAGCTGGATTTTATAAATCTTACATGACCAGTTTAGTAGGTTTATTTATAGACTCCACATAATAGACCCCTCCTGATTAGTAATAGGTGGATTTTATAGACCCGTATAAATCAGTACAGTTAGATATTGTAGACCCCCAGTGATCCTATATACTTAGTTGGTTCCTATAGACCCCGTGTCATCAGTCATGCGTGAGTTTTATAGACCGCTCGTGATCGGTGGTAGCTGTGTTTTTATAAGCCTTACGTGATCAGTTATAAGCCCCACGTGATCGATATACTTTTGTAGACTCCATGTAAACAGTTAATAATTTGATTATTAAGGTCTATGTTAGTACCATCCTTGAATAATTAATTATTTTATAAACCTATGCTTTATAATTGACGACACGCTCTAATAATGCAGATTTCTATAAATTATGATATCAACCAACCCCTCATAATATGCCACTTCTGATCTTGAATGTATTGATCATCAGTTGTTAAAACCAATATTTCTAAACGCATTTTTTAAATGCATTGGCGTTGAGAATTAATGACATCGTTTCTGACAATAAAGCCGTAATGATCTGAATTATTCGATAAGAAATACCAAACTTACGATAGTAAATAAAAATCCTTTTCTTTCTCAAATAGAGTAAGTAATTAAGTTGTCCAACAAATTGAAATGTTCCCCAATTTCCAATACCGATGTGTCTGATGTGAATCTCTTCAGAGGATAAGCTTAAAATCAGGAAAATCTAAAAAAGATTGAGAGAGAGCGCTTGTATAACCATCATCTTATAAAGTAATAGTAAATTGTGGAATACAAGAAAGCGCAGCATCTCATGCGTAAACAGAGTTGTTAAAAAGCTCGTCATTTATTTACGAAATTCAAAGTTATTATCCTAGTCCGCGTTTCCAGTTTTTTGCTGAACATATATGTGATTGTTACTTGCTATCTGCGAAGAAAAACATCGTAAGGAAGCCTCCATGTCCAAGTGACATGATGGGCTCGAAAAAGAGCCTGAGAAAGGTTTTCCACGCGACATTGGCGCTCTGCGCGGTGAAGGCGGATCGAGTCATTTCTGCGACCTATTATTGCACTAGGAACTCTACCTCCCATTACACCCACTGCACTGACGACCTGATTCGTGTTATTTAATTACACCCTTACAAACAATTACAAACTCAATGTATCGAGTTAGCGCTTAACATCATGTTAAACATCCAATGTTACGGGTCTAATGTCGAGTGGCAAGCATGTCGCAACCAATTGAGCTATATAACGAGCGTCAGTTCGGGCTGGGCGGCTGCCCGCAGGCGCCGCCGCCGCCGCAGGACGACCCGTCGCTGTTCGAGCTGCCGCCGCTCATCATCGACGGCATCCCCACGCCCGTCGAGAAGATGACGCAGGCGCAGCTGCGCGCCTTCATACCGCTCATGCTCAAGTACTCCATGGGTGAGTGTCACTTGCACGCCGCTCGGCATCGACGGCATCCCCACGCCCGTCGAGAAGATGACGCAGGCGCAGCTGCGCGCCTTCATACCGCTCATGCTCAAGTACTCCATGGGTGAGTGTCACTTGCACGCCGCTCGGCATCGACGGCATCCCCACGCCCGTCGAGAAGATGACGCAGGCGCAGCTGCGCGCCTTCATACCGCTCATGCTCAAGTACTCCATGGGTGAGTGTCACTTGCACGCCGCTCGGCATCGACGGCATCCCCACGCCCGTCGAGAAGATGACGCAGGCGCAGCTGCGCGCCTTCATACCGCTCATGCTCAAGTACTCCATGGGTGAGTGTCACTTGCACGCCGCTCGGCATCGACGGCATCCCCACGCCCGTCGAGAAGATGACGCAGGCGCAGCTGCGCGCCTTCATACCGCTCATGCTCAAGTACTCCATGGGTGAGTGTCACTTGCACGCCGCTCGGCATCGACGGCATCCCCACGCCCGTCGAGAAGATGACGCAGGCGCAGCTGCGCGCCTTCATACCGCTCATGCTCAAGTACTCCATGGGTGAGTGTCACTTGCACGCCGCTCGGCATCGACGGCATCCCCACGCCCGTCGAGAAGATGACGCAGGCGCAGCTGCGCGCCTTCATACCGCTCATGCTCAAGTACTCCATGGGTGAGTGTCACTTGCACGCCGCTCGGCATCGACGGCATCCCCACGCCCGTCGAGAAGATGACGCAGGCGCAGCTGCGCGCCTTCATACCGCTCATGCTCAAGTACTCCATGGGTGAGTGTCACTTGCACGCCGCTCGGCATCGACGGCATCCCCACGCCCGTCGAGAAGATGACGCAGGCGCAGCTGCGCGCCTTCATACCGCTCATGCTCAAGTACTCCATGGGTGAGTGTCACTTGCACGCCGCTCGGCATCGACGGCATCCCCACGCCCGTCGAGAAGATGACGCAGGCGCAGCTGCGCGCCTTCATACCGCTCATGCTCAAGTACTCCATGGGTGAGTGTCACTTGCACGCCGCTCGGCATCGACGGCATCCCCACGCCCGTCGAGAAGATGACGCAGGCGCAGCTGCGCGCCTGCATACCGCTCATGCTCAAGTACTCCATGGGTGAGTGTCACTTGCACGCCGCTCGGCATCGACGGCATCCCCACGCCCGTCGAGAAGATGACGCAGGCGCAGCTGCGCGCCTTCATACCGCTCATGCTCAAGTACTCCATGGGTGAGTGTCACTTGCACGCCGCTCGGCATCGACGGCATCCCCACGCCCGTCGAGAAGATGACGCAGGCGCAGCTGCGCGCCTTCATACCGCTCATGCTCAAGTACTCCATGGGTGAGTGTCACTTGCACGCCGCTCGGCATCGACGGCATCCCCACGCCCGTCGAGAAGATGACGCAGGCGCAGCTGCGCGCCTTCATACCGCTCATGCTCAAGTACTCCATGGGTGAGTGTCACTTGCACGCCGCTCGGCATCGACGGCATCCCCACGCCCGTCGAGAAGATGACGCAGGCGCAGCTGCGCGCCTTCATACCGCTCATGCTCAAGTACTCCATGGGTGAGTGTCACTTGCACGCCGCTCGGCATCGACGGCATCCCCACGCCCGTCGAGAAGATGACGCAGGCGCAGCTGCGCGCCTTCATACCGCTCATGCTCAAGTACTCCATGGGTGATTGTCACTTGCGCGTCATCGAGGAAGGCAGGTTTGTAGCCACCCGCTCGTAGAACATATCGAGCCAGCCTCCCATTAACTTTTAACATGACGACTACCACATGATATTTTAACTGGGACCAAGCCTCTAGACGCTCGAAAATATCATAAATTGTCACCCATCTCAGACTGACCAAGCCGAACGCTGCTTAACCTTAGTAATCGCTACGAACACTGCGGTACCATAGCACTACGAACGCCTCACAGTTTATAAGTTCCAAAACATTTTGTACAATTTCGTGCACTTTAATATTACTATCAGTGCACTACAAAAGATTTAGAATACCTTACCATTTGGTTTATGTGGTCTGTGACGACTTCTAGAAATATCCTCTTCTGGATATGACTAAAACGTTACATGGTGCAGTGCGCGGCAAGCCGGGCTGGGGCCGGGAGTCCACGCGGCCGCCGTGGTGGCCCAAGGACCTGCCGTGGGCCAACGTGCGGATGGACGCGCGCACCGAGGACGAGAAACAGAAGGTACATTATATTTTACGAAGCTTTTTACCATACGAAGGTCACGGTTAACAAGATTCTTCACGCTTGGAAAGTTCCAAAGAAACTACTTCAACTTTTAGCAGTAATATAATCTTACTTTAACCATGAGGACTGAGCTGTGAAATGCGTATACCTCTCTTTCTCACCGGAAAATAAAGGTATATAAGGTAATAAAGGTAAACATGCGAAGTGATCGGTTTGAATGATTTCTGCTCGCCAAACGCTTTTCCTTCGTTCACTATTCACACTCAATCACTAATGTTCACTACCTACTTAATTTTTAAAATAATTTACTTTCTGTCGAACGTCATATAGAATTATATTTTGTTTGACATATGTCTATGATAGATTTATCCATTGACACCTGACATTGTTGTGAACGTTCGGAAATAGTGCGTTTGAACCATAGCATTTTTATCCACTTCACGCAACCGGCGAGTGCATCGAGGGTATGATTATGAATTTATTGAAATATTTAATTTTATTATACTTATCTTATTTAGTATTATAATTTATTTATTTATTTTATTTGTATAGATAATAGTATCTTATTATATAGTACATAATAGTATGGATTTATTAGATATCAACGATGATAGTTTTGTTTCTTGTTCTTCTTCTGAGGTGTCCGACGAACAGTATTCTAGTGCTTTCAGTGGTGACGATGACAGTGCATCTACGTGAGCAACTTCTTTCTACCTTCTCCACTCTCAAGAAATTCTTCAACGTTGTGCACATTAACTGTCAAAGCATTCCTGCTCACTACTCTGACCTTTTAGCTTCCTTCGACTCTGAATATGTGCATGCAATTTTAGTGTCCGAAACCTTCCTGAAACCTACTCTGCCTTCAGTGCAGTATGCACTGCCTGGGTACAAGCTGCTACGTAATGACAGAACAGGCAAGGGTTGTGGAGGTGTTGCTATTTATCTTCGTGGGGATATCTCTTGCACAGTAATTGATCAGTCACCAAGTGTGTACACTCAATTTTCTGAACATCTATTTCTTGAGCTCAACTTTCTTCATACAAAATTTCTCCTAGGCGTTTATTATAGCCCATCCTGTCATGTTGATTTCTTTTCCTCCTTTGAATCCAAATTAGAGTATTTCTCTTCGCTATACGATCACACTATCATTCTTGGTGACTTTAACACTTGTCTATTAAAAGGGGATAGTCGTAGCAACAAACTCCGATCCCTTGTCTCTTCTGTCAATATGCATATCCTACCGCTAACAGCTACTCATCATGCTCCGCATAGTACTCCCTCACTCTTAGATCTCATACTTGTTTCTGATTCTAGTCATGTAGCTGCACATGGTCAGATGTCTGCTTCTTTCTCTTATCACGACCTGATATTCCTTTCTTATAAAATTCGCTCTCCAAAACGCTCTTCTAAATTTCTTTTCCTTCGCAGCTTTAAAGATATTAATACTGAGCAGCTTAGGCTGGACGCGTGCAGCGTAGACTGGACTTTTGTTTACAACTCCGTTGATGTAAATGAAAAAGTATCAATATTTAATAAAATAGTACTGGATCTATATGATACGCATGCACCGGTTAAAAAAGTGAGGGTGAAACATCGCCCCGCGCCTTGGTTATCTGATACCATCAAAAAAATGATGTCTAAACGGGATAAGGCGAAGAGAAGGCACAAAAAGTTTCCTACGGAGGAAAATTGGAATCAGTACAAAAAACTGAGAAACCGCTGCAGTCGTATGTGTAGGGATGCAAAGAGGCGCCACATACACAATTCCATTCAACATTTCAACACAGCACAAGTTTGGCAATTTCTCAAGTCATTTGGTATTGGCAATGGCACCATTAACCAAAATATACCTAATCTGGATCTTAATGCATTAAACGCACACTTCTCCAAGCCTCCAATTGCGCTAAAACAAGACATAAAATCTTCTACTCTTAAATATCTTTCCAATCTTCACTTGCCAGTATGTGCTTCTTTCTCTTTCAGCCCGGTTACAGAGCAAGACATTAAGAAATTTATCCTGTCCATTTCCACGAAGGCGAGTGGCGATGATGGCATCCAAATTCAAATGCTCCTACCTATCTTAAATGAACTTGGGCCTGTCATCACGCACATTATAAATTACTCATTGGAGACTAGCGTTTTTCCCGTGGCTTGGAAAAGAGCTCATGTTCTCCCATTACCTAAAACACCGAACCCTACCTGTTTATCCGATTTCCGTCCTATATCCATACTTCCCTTGCTTTCCAAGGTGCTTGAGAGTGCTGTTCAGAATCAACTGTCTCTCTATCTCTCCTCTAATAGCCTCCTAAGTCCTTTTCAATCTGGTTTTCGTTCAGGACATAGTACAGTGACTGCCTTAGTCAAAATAACTGACGATATCAGATTGGCTATGGAAAACAAACTTCTTACCGTTTTAATCTTACTGGACTTTAGTAGTGCTTTTAACTCAGTTGATTTTGACATTCTCTTAGGCACCTTATCCTCTCTGAATGTCTCCGCTCCGGCAATCGCGTGGTTTGGCTCTTATCTTCGGGGCCGCTCCCAGTCGGTCCGCTTTGAAGAGGCTTCTTCTGATTGGTGCGATCTTACTGCGGGTGTGCCTCAGGGTGGCGTCCTTTCTCCTCTTCTCTTTTCAGTTTTTATAAACTCGGTTACTAAAGTAATTACTTCCTACCACCATCTTTACGCAGATGATTTGCAGCTGTATCGTCATTTTAAAGTTGGGGAGCTTAATCATGCGATCGGCGTCATCAATGATGAGCTTGAAAATATCAGCAAGTGGGCAAAGTCGTTTGGTCTTTTAGTCAATCCGGCTAAGTCTCAAGCTATCATCATTGGTGGCAGATACTATATGAATGCACAAGATATGAATCTACAGGCTCTCTCTCCAGTTCTATTTGATTCTGTATGTATACCCTACTCTAGAACAATTAAAAATCTAGGTGTTTTTATGGACTCCAATCTCACATGGAGCACCCACATTTTAGAGGTAAGCAAAAGGGTCTACGGCTCCTTCCAGTCTCTCAAACGCCTTCAAAAGTTCTTGCCCTTCCAAACTAAAATAAGCCTTGCTCAGTCTCTTCTCCTACCACTTCTGGACTATGGTGATGTCTGTTTTCTTGATGCCACTGAAGAGCTAGTTAATAAGCTAGAACGTTTGCAGAATCTGTGTATCCGCTTCATTTTCGGTCTCCGTAAATATGATCATGTATCAGAGTTCCGAAGAAAATTGAAGTGGCTGCCTATTCGGCAACGCCGGGACTCACATATCCTTTCTCTTCTCTTTTCCGTCCTTCATAACCCCAAAGCTCCTATTTATCTACGTGAGCGTTTTGACTTTCTTGTCCCCAAGGATAGGGCCTGTCGTACTGCTACTTCTCTCCTTCCTCGTGCTCCTCTTCATTCTTCCAGTTGCTATGATAGGTCTTTTACTGTTCGTGGAGTGCGTCTTTGGAACTCACTCCCACACGCTATACGCGCAAGCTCCTCTCTGGACATCTTCAGGAGAAGAATCAGGGAACATTTCCTATCTGATTGTTGATACACATTTGTAATATACTATGTGTATTTTTATGTATGTTTATTTTATAAATTATATATATTTAGTTTTGTATAGTATGTATTTTATTTATATTTATGTTTATTTTATTGTATGTTTGATTGTGTAATTGTATAACTGCCCTCTTATTAACATTCTCATCTCTCAACACTTAAAGGTTCGCTGGAAGAGAACTCATATTTTGAGTTAAGCTCGCCTTTGTATATCACCTGTGAAATTACAACTGTAAATGTACTGTATACAATAAAGGATTAAATAAAAATAAATAAATAAATAACTTAAAATGAAGACCTATCCAGTATTGTTTTGCTTTGTGGTGCTCAGAAAAAGAATTCATTACTCACACAAGCAACAATCCAACATCCTAAAGTATTGCACCGTGTGTTTTGGTGCAGATGTCGTGGACGCACGCGCTGCGGCAGATCGTGATCAACTGCTACAAGTACCACGGCCGCGAGGACCTGCTGCCCGCCTTCACCGAGGAGGACGAGAAGGGACCGCCCACGCAGCCCGTCAGTATTCTCGCATTTTACCTGTTCAGATGCCATTGGTTCATTTTTTATTTCGTCCAATGGTAAAAAAGTATGATTCGCAAACTTAGTTACTGTTTCTTCATGACTGGAAGAAATCCGTCATGGACTTATTGGGTATACTTAGTAAATGAATAACTTGGAATCCCTTGAATTACAAATATATAATTTCGTCTAACCCATTCTGTAATAATTACTAATTTATTATGCCTAATACAATTTTCGTTTGAAGTCAAATAAAATCTTTATAAAATTCTGTTGTCATTATAGAAATGATCTAATACAAATTTAATTAAACTAAATAAAATTTCTTCTTCATTAACGCTATCTAACATGGAATGCTGCCTGGAATTGGTAAAACAACAAATACTACTGTATCAACTGGATTTATCTTCAAAACCCGTCACATGACAATACGCATCCATGTCCAAAACCCGTCACATGACAATACGCATCCATGTCCAAAACCCCAATACGCATCCATCTCCAAAACCCGTCACATGACAATACGCATCCATCTCCAAAACCCGTCACATGACAATACGCATCCATCTCCAAAACCCGTCACATGACAATACGCATCCAACTCAAAAACCCGTCACTTGACAATATGCATTCAACTTTAAAACTTCTCACATAACAATACGCAATCATATCCAAAACTCTTCACATGACATTACCATCTTCAAAACCCGTCCCACGATAATACGGCTTCCATCTCCAAACCCCGTTACTTGACAATGTGGGTGCATAAAACCCCCTACGTGTAAATTGCGGGACCTCTATAGATATCGGCGTGCATGCCGAACGTGAGCTCAAACTCGTCGAGTGGTTCATCGAGCGGCGGCGCTCGCAGCTCGCAACAAGCGGCCGTGCTGTCCTCGCAGCAAGTCTGCATCGACCAGATGACGCTCGCCGACGTCGATGTACGCACTACCATCATCCCTTCCAGCTCATTCCAACCACACCCAGTGCATAACCTTGTGTTCCCTTTTACGCCACATATCCCTATCCTGAGCCAATCTCGAACAGATTTCCGCACACACGAAAAGACATCGACCTCGCTGGCGAAGTCGAAGAATCCCTTGCCCGCCGGCCGGTGCAAAGCACCACGGCGAGACACCAAGTATACGCTCTCCTCCATAGCGGCTGCTTAAGCTAAGCACGTTCCTCTTTGAGGCGCTCTTGAGCTAGTTGCCCCCTTGCCCCTCTGGCTCGTGCGTAGTAGTTGCACATGCGCCCTCTTGTAAGTTGTAGATGCAAAGTTGCCGCGGCAAACAGCGTCGATCATTCATACACCACAAAAACATATTTTACCTCTCCACTTAACTACATCGTTTACCCATCTTTGCACTGGTTTTTCACGATTGCATTCTTGTTGTATCTCTTCGATTCATGCATCTCCTTCACCTGGCCTGTACAGCCGACGGGCGAATATACACTGCGTGAAAAAACGTTCATATCAATCTTAAAGACCACTGAGCAACTGGCAACACTATCTGTAAATAATGGACCGTAGCGCGTCAACGAGCGCCCTTACGCATACTTATCGCTGTCGCTTAAGGTCACATGGTGAAGACGGGATGGGGTATTATAAAACACAGTCGTGTATTTAATGCATGTGCCCCGGGACAGTGACGTGAAAGAAACGTGCTTCTGTTGTAAACAATATAGAAAGGTGCATTTTGTTAAAAAATCGCCGAACCGACTATGCGTGCGCAGCGAGAATACAAAGGGGACGTAGCACGTGCGGGATTGGGCGAACATCGTCGCCATGATATTGATGGTTATTTAGCCCGTCCGTGCGCTCGTCACATATGAATTCTTGTTTACACTCTGTATGAAACGATGTTTTGATGATCATCCCGTTTTCTCTGGCTTGAAAGACATTACGTTTGCTATCTTCATTCGTGTCTTAATTGCAAGTGTAAAATTCGATAGATGTCTTCGTACGCGCCGGCGGTGCTGCAGACCATCACGAACCCGGACGGCACGGTGTCTCTGATCCAGGTGGACCCCAACAACCCCATCATCACGCTGCCCGACGGCACCACCGCGCAAGTAGTGAGTACATGTACACTAACACACTCATACAAACAGTGACTCCACTCATCAAACACGTAAATAATGTTGGCCATATGTGTAATTTTCCTGTATGCCTTGGCCATTTTAGATCGTTTAATTAACGATGACGCGCCCTATCTTTTTTCCCTAATCGTTTCCAATGCAAGTGTGCAACGTGCTGCTAGTGTGTTGTTACTATCTTTACCGACGTATAACAAAACAACACATTACCATTGTAAAAATGAAAGCGGATACAACGACCGTTTGAGGTATTCAAGTTCGGAAAACTTTGTGAAATAACTTTCATTGCTTATGGAAATACAAAGCGCGTGGTTCTACAGAGTACCAAACGTGTTTTTTTTTGGGATTAAGCTCATCGCACATTCTTGCGACTCCTATGAACCAACATTTCCAGTGGGTTTATGTGCCCTGTGTGACATGGTGGTGTTGTCAGATCCACAGCGGCGAGGGCGGCACGAGCATGGTGCAGGGGCTGGACGGCGAGGCCGTGGCCGTGGACCTCAACGCCGTGGCCGAGGCCACGCTCAACCACGACGGCCAGATCATACTCACCGGCGAGGACGGACACGGTCAGTGCACGCACACCGATTAACCAAGTCCCGCTAAAACAGAATCTTGACACCCGCTGATCACCGGCATATAGCTGTTTTTACAATCTAGTAAAATACGAAAACGTTGGTGGTTACTAAAATTCAAATTAGTGCTAGAGACTTCCTACTTTAAGATTTCGCTACATAGCCGACGCAGCGCGACGATTGCGCGGCTTGGGGAGTAGTAGTGTACTGAAATGAAAATAAAAAATGTACACACGCAACTCAAGGCGAGTACATAACATTCAACTATATAAGCCGTGTACCAAGTAGGGACAAAAGTATTTTGTACCAAGGTGCCCAGATTTACATTTTTTTTTTTCTATAAAAAACGTAGCCCCACACTAGGATTTATTCCTGTGTCGTGGGTGCGCCCACAAACATGAAAATTCACTAACACAAATACCCAGACCGGAACAAACAATTGTGGATCACATAAAGATTTGTCCCGTGCGGGAATCGAACCCGCGACTATTAGACACAGTGAGCGAAGCAGCTCAAGCTCTTAACCACTGCGCTAAATCGTCGTCGTTCAATTTACATCTCATTACCTAAATACATAAAAAATGCCAAATCAATAGCAATTTACAATAACTGTACTGTTAAAACAACACATTCTCAAAAGCACTACAAAATAAATAACTATAAATGTTATAAAAAACCTGGCGTGATGTAAACCGTCTCTTGTATCCCGACCATCCCTCCCCCCCGCCCCTTATCATACAAGACGGAGCGCCTGGGAGCAAGGCGATCTATAATCGCCACATCAATCATACCCATGCGCGATCCACTGCGCAAGGGATAACCGTAAAGGTGACGTCCTCGGACGACCACCGCCGTCTGTCCCACTTCTGCCGCGCCTAGAAAATCTGCTGCCACACTTATGCCCTTGAGGAGGAGAGAGAGCTCAGGGTGGTCATTCGTGGCCTCACCAAGGAGGTGGACACGTCCCTAATCAAGGAAGACCTCCTGCCCCAAGACCTTCCGGTGCACCAGGTGCACGGGCCATCCTGTTAAGGGCCACAACAAACAGGCATACAACATGGTGCTAGTCGTCTTCGACCGCACCGTGGCCGGTCGCAAGGTTTTTAACATAAAGACCGTATACCACATCTCTGGTCTCCCCGTAGAGGCTCCACACAAACCTCGCACGGCCGTGTCCATCGGCTATTTGACTAAATCGGTTTTTATTTTGGAAGCTCGATGACGCGTTCTAATCTCGGTGATCATATCGCTTTTGGACGTCATGTAAACGAAACGAATCTACGCTAATTTTGATACAGTGATCGGACACAGTAAGTCATCAAAACAAGTCCAAACGCCAATGCTAAATATATGTGCAATGTTTCTTGTTTAAGCCTCATACTCGTTAGGGAGAAAATATGCCCCATGCGTATCACCACTATAGAAATCGGACGACGTCATCTGACATCGTCCTGCAAGTTCAATGACATCGCGCGATTTGTAGGCCTACCATGAAACGTAATTCTAAAGTTTCGGGGTTTACCACGAAGTAATTTCTTTCTCTGAAATCGGAATCGGCGATGATAGGTGCATCGTATTTCGTTGACGTATCGTTCTTCGACTCGGAAGTTTCCGATTGGAATTTTCATGGTAGATGTACCGTTCGCACAATATGTAGGAACGATGTATGCACTCCAATATGAGAAGCCGTAGTTTATTAGTGTCGCGTCGTCCCGCAGGCTACCCGGTGTCGGTGTCGGGCGTGATCACGGTGCCCGTGTCGGCGTCCGTGTACCAGTCCATGGTGGCCTCCATGCAGCAGCAGGACGGCGTGTGCATGGCGCCGCTCGTGCAGGTGCGCCTCAAGCGGGAGCCCCCCGACCTGCCCGACCTGGCGGAGCTCGTGGGGGGCGCCTAGCACGCGCACGGGCTGCTGTGCCGCGGGAGGAGGGCTCGTGAACTCGGGGCCAGTGGGCAGACCGTTTTCAGATGGGGAAAATAGTCACGGAATGGGTTGTGCTCAGAATACTGCCAAAAGTAGGGCATACAAATGTGTACGAATAAAGTCTGCGGAGCATCTGTTCCTATATACTTAATCCTACAGCTTGCTCGCTGTTGCCAAATATTCTTATTATAAGTATGAATGTACGACTTTTCCATATTTCACCAATTTGTACACAACTAGATAGATGACTGAAAATACCTGGGAATATTGGCAATAAAATACATTTTGGACATTATAAATCCATTTAAAGTGCTTAATACCCATTTTGACATCGATTTTCCTACAACCTAGTATCAACCAAAACTTATGATTTTAGTTATTTTATTCACGAATCCTATTTTTAGAACATGACATTTCGATTAAAGATATATCTTTTACGTAAGATATCATTTATACCAGATTATAGACGTGATATTTATGCAGACAATATTTATTTCTACTTAAAAAAGATAATAATATATGGACGGTATAGGGCTTTGTAACTTATAGTCTTAAGTTTGTGTTCAAGTCGATACTAGTTGATATGCGTGCCATTACAATGTTAGTCAATAGCGTGTTACAGTGAGACTATTGTGATATTTTTGTATATAAACGGACAAATTCGTTGTACCGTGGGATCTCTTGCATTGAGTGCTTGTAGGCTTGTATTATACACTTATTTTAATTAATTATGCACATACGTCCAAAGCTTGCTTTCGTTAGCTAAGTGAAGAATAATGTTATTTTTTTTATATTTTCTTCTTTCGTTGGCATTGTCACTGAAAGGATATATTCATTAAATTTGAGTAATATTTGTACTGAAATTTTAAGAGTAATAGCGCTAGCCAATAAAAAATACGAAAGTTTTAGTTTTAATATAAGTAGTTATATATTTTTATAGTCTCGATTTACAACAGTGGAATGTTGATATATAAAATTACAGTATTCTACACTGTTAAGTACATTATGTATAGTAATTTTATTTACACAAGTTCCTTTATGTACAAAAATTGTTTTTGTGTACATCGTAAATGTGTAAACACAGTGCTGTTACCAAAGTACAACGCTTAGTGATCTAGTTTTAGCCAAATACGCATGGTTTTGCCATATTTATTGTTTTTATTGCAGTTTTTTACATAAGTTTCGTAATACTTAAAATAAGTGAAAATGAAACATGAATATAAACAACAAAACCTGAGATGAAGCTAAATTTACAAAATGTATGCACTTTATTTCAATCAGAGGCTGTAAACTTTCTACAGTTCTACCATAGATCCATCACATACGTATCCCAAACAATACAGATACCGCACACAGGATCAGACACCGATCTCGCCAGCGAGCTTGAAGAATCCCTTGCCCGCCGGCCGGTGCAGAGCACCACGGCGAGACACCTAGTATACGCCCCCATAACGACTGCCCAGGCCGAGGCCTTTCCTCCTTGAGGCGCCCGCGAGCTAGTTGCCCCCTTGCCCTTCTGGCTCGAGCGTATTGGTTGCACGCTCGCCCTCTTGTCCGGTGGAGATGTAAAGGCCCTGCGACCAACAGCGTAAATCATTCACACACACAAATACCTCTACCAACATAGGTCGAACAAAAATCGAGACCTTTTTAAGTAGCTTATCTCAGTAATGAGACATATGGAAAGCTACTGTGCTAAATACTGTCTGGAATATTTCAAGCTCAGGAGCTAAACTGTACTGTAAAAAGTTTAAGAGGGGCTATTTCTACACTAAGTAAATTTAACATTAAATTAACTATGGGTAAATAAGATATAGCAGTGATAGCCTAGTGGTTAGACCGTTGGACTGCAAAGTCAGAGGTCTTGGGTTCAAACCCAGGCACGCACCTCTGTCTTTTCGAAAGCATGTGCGTATTTAAAATTAATTATCACTTGCTTTAACGGTGAAGGAAAACATCGTGAGGAAACCTGCATGCCTAAGAGTTTCTCGAAGGGGTGTGAAGTTCGCCAACCCGCACTGGGCCAGCGCGGTGGACTATGGCCTAAACCCTGTCAGTTGGAGAGGAGGCCCGTGCCCAGCAGTGGGACAGTTTCTTAACAGGGCTAATATTATTATATTATTAAATAAGATAATATAGCACTTTTTGTTTGGAACTGTAAAAATGATGCTACTGTTTCTTAAAACAAATAAATAAGCACTTTTACATAGGATTTTGTGTTAGTAATGAGTTTGAAGAAACATTAAGTGGAAATGTCTGCTTTTCATCGGACACTCGTCGAATTATTATGAAACTTATGTATGACTGCAGAACCCCTAGTGATAATGTTATCCCAGTGCACCTAGTGCTTGTTATCTGTTCACGTTGTATTTGACTTTTATTTTACGATATGACGTTTGATTTTACTGTGTAATGTATTGTTTACTTGTCGGGCAGTGTGTGACGCAATTATGAAGGTATTACTACTAATCATGTGGACTTATTGCCTAAGAAGTAGGTAGAGTTTTTTGGTCCCAATATGAGAGGACTACCTTGGCACCATTTTTCGATCATATTCAGATTTCTTTCAATTGTTTTAGGTTTGCTCACGAATTTTCCTCCAACACACGGAAAATGAACATTGCATAAGTTTCCGAGAAGCTCAAATAATTTTATGGCATGTTTCATTAATTTTTTAATTTATATTTAATCGTAGTGACTCAATACGATTTATTTATTTATGTGTCGTGGGTGCGTTCACAAGCATGAAAATTCACATACACAAATACCGAAATAAATAATTGTGGATCACACAAAGATTTTTCCCGTGCGCGAATCGAACCCGCGACTGTTAGACACAATAGGCGGAGCGCCTTAAGCCCTTAACCACTGCGCTAAATCGTCTGTCAACTCTCAATTAACTTAACTATAGATTTGCCTAGTAGAATTTTGACATCCGTACTGTCTGTCTGTCTGTCTTTTTGTCAGTTACCTTTTCACGTTTAGACGTGCAGATTTTGATCAAATTTGGCACGGAGATACATTTTATCCGGGAGAAAGACAGGCTACAATTTAACTCAAAAGAAAAACTAAAGGGTGTGAAATAGGGCAGGAAAGTTTGTATGGCGAACCTATTACAAAATAAACGCGTGCGCAGCCTAGGGTAGCAGCCAGTATCTAAATATTTTGTTAAAAAAATCTTTCAAAATATATAAATATATCTATTTATTAGTTGAACCTCCCATTAGTGTCACTAAACTTATTCAAAATCACTCTCCATTCTATTAGTAGAAATATCTTCCTGACAACGCATAATATATTTAGTGATATTTGAATTGAATTGTTTGATTTGTTTTTATTGTTATGCATGTTGTGTTCTGCATCGATTTCAAATTATAACTAGTTGTAATAGTTCTAGTTTAATATATTTATGTAAATAACAGCAGAAAGGCGCAGGCAATTTAATTGTATGTGTTTTTTTTAGTTAATGAAATGAAAACAAGTGTGATTTGATGGCAAACTGACACTGACAGAATTTTTAAAATTTTTGTTATACAAATATTTCATCAAAAATTTGTAAGCAGGGTGTGAAAGACAAGGCACGAAGCCTGAATTAAGTGATAGTACTTATCGATACCAACCAGTATCACTATGATGACACTTACCGGTACTGACATTTTATTTCATAAAAAACGTTGGGTGGGCCCTGGGTATTATTCCTGTGTAGCAAGTGACACAGGAATAGTTCCAATACCAAGACCGGAACAAATAATTGTGGGTCACCCAAAGGTTTGTCCCGTGCGGGAATCCAACCCAGTGGGCGCAGCGACTTAAGCTCTTGGCAATGGAACCAAACCGTCCGTCCAAACATTATGACGTCCATAAGGATTAGTCCAATTTTCACAGCCTGTAACTACATACCGTCGGCGACGAGTGAAAACCTCGTGTCTAAAACGAAATGCACATTCCGACAGTCTTGCAGAGTTTCCCATTTCAAATGGCGGACTTCATTGATTGATTTACATTCTCGACAATCTTCGTTTTCTTTAAGTTATGGCTTTACACTAAATTAAGTGTATTTTGCCAATGTCCAGCGAGATGCATAATCGTATTTTTCTAAATTAACTCAGAAGAACTTCCCCGAAGAACTTGATGACAGCGATGATAATCATATTGATGAAGTACCCCACCCGGGATAGTAAAGCGATGGATACTCTATATACCAATTGCGACGGCCGTTTTGAGGGAAATCGAAAAGTCACGTCTTATCACTTTGTTACTTCACTTATGCACATATAAGAATACATAATGGTTAATATTCCACCAACATTACACATTATTATTCGAAATAACAAGTTTTGGAAATTAAAACAAATTGACGACATCACTCTTCGATTTTCCGCCAGTAACTCTTCACGCCAGTCATAGATGACCTGAATTTGGGTGCGTTCAAATTATAATATATATAAACTTTTCTAACTGTTTAAAAACTAATCTAGTAATAAAATGTTTTGGTAGAAATTTCGATTTACGACCTTTTCACGCGTCGCCGATGATATAGGCTTAAATAATATTACTATGTCCAGCTCTCATTTATCAATAATACTATCGTCAACCGAAAGGCGTCCACTGATGTATATAGGCCACCCTTGAAGATCTCCATACCGGCAGGCTTTGTTTTGTACGCAAATTATGATTTGTAATCACCTGTAACAACGTGATGGGTGACTAATTAACCGCCTTTGATCACCCACGTGATTAAAATGGAATAATTGAGTTCCTAGATATACGCGAATACACCACACTTGAAATAAAACTATTTTTCTCTTCAACTTTAAGTTCTCCACGTTTCGAGTGCTTTGCGCCACCCATTCGTGATAAAATCCGAAAAATAGTTTTATATCATGTAGTGGAGCAAGTCGTCAATAATGATTGGTATCAAACCACACTCGCGTCTTCATTATCAAGCGCCATGCTATGCTATGCCATGCCGTGCCTAAAACCGTAAATATGACTGCCATAACGCCTTTTCCCTTTGCCAAAGATTACAAAACATACTTGAAAAGATATCACACGTTGAAACATCATGCCAGCCGTGCTCAACGCAATTTTTAATTAATTTGAAAGTATTATTGATGTATTTAATTTTGCAGAGTCTATTTTCAGTTGAATTGTGTTTTAGTTTTGTGCTGTAGATTTGTTATATTGGAAATTTGGCGCCCACACCGGATCTAAGAACTCCTACACCCATACACGCGCAGTTAAGCGCATTAGACGCAAGTAATGTTTTTGATACGCGCTTGCCTATCAAAAACGCGTTTAACCGAGGAGTCTCTGATGGTCGTTTGTGGGCTAGATTCCCAGTATAAACTGTCTAATGTTTGTGGAGTGCGTATGCGCCGCCAGTAATAAATATGTGAATGTGTACAGTTTTGTTTTATTTGTAGATCGCACTAATTACAGCTTTGCACACGTGTGTCCGCATGTTAAGGTGTGTACTTAGTTTTTTTCTGCTATCTAGTTTGGCTTGAAGTACGCTAAGTTTTTTTTTATATTATTTATATAAAAAAGCAGTAAATGTGAAAATATACCTTATGTAAGGTCACTATGGTCAATCATAATATAAGATATATCTGCAAAGAGTTTGTCAAATGTATACAGTTTGAGAAAATCGTGAATTGCTCTTTACTATCCTTGTTTTTAGAGGAGGTTCCTATGCGTGGATACAAGGATTTTTCAAAAGGGGTACTAATTTATGTCTTACATTGTCAATCGATCAAGCGCCAGATAGGCAGACACGATATAAAGTTTCTTAACCTGTGGTCTAACATGATTCCCGTGTGATTCCTCCTAAATTTTATCACGTATTATGCATAAATGGTGGCGATTCGTAGCCGTGCGTCGTAGAACACTTGGAAACTTTCGTAACAGTCATTGAAACAAAGAAATAACAAAATATTTCGTTTTTTAACATTTTGATAATATGACAAGTGGATTTTATTATACGTTCATAATTTACCACCTAGAGTCCTTATTTGATTGCATTGGATAAAACCATCGTGTAATAGTGTTTTGTAAGCCACTGGAGCGTCAAATTATAGAAACTGATGTGTATATTTATGCGGTATTTTGTACAGAATCCTAAATTAATTTGGTTTCTGCTTAAACTTATTAAGGATGGGGTGTGGCAGGTGGAGCAGAACGGCGAGACGCTGGAGGCGATCTCGATGAGCGGCGGCGTGGCACAAGTCATGCTGCAGGGCGGCGGCGAAGCGCAGGTGCTGCAGGTGCTTAGCCTCAAGGACGCCACCGTGCTCACCAAGGCCATGGTACGTACTACTACTTCTAATCTTGCTCTTAGTATAATTATAACAAAATACCCATATTATTGTTCCACGATAAGGCATCTTTCCTACACAATCAAAAGAAAAAAAATCTAAAAAAAGGGAAACAGACTTCAAAAAGAAAAAAAAAATTTTTGAAGTCGGTGCTGGTTGGTGCAGTCGGCTACTTGGCACCGACTTCAAATATTTATTTCTTTCCATTCGGTTTCATTTAAGTCGGTTTCCCTTTTATTCGTTTTTATTTTACAATTTTAAGTGATGAGTGAATTTATTATTATTATTTATATACCTCCTTTATATTATTTTACTTATTTATACAGTGAGGTACAAGATTGATATAAAACTAATAATAACTTAATTTTTACATTCACGCTGTTTGCCGTATAGGAAACCCCTGGTGTATCTTCAAAGCCCATTCCAATACCAATCAAATTTAAATTTGACCATCATGTATCTATGCTGAACCTAATGTAAAAAGAATCATCAAAATCAGTTTATAAGCAAAGAAATTACAAAAAAATACAGACGAATTATGAACTTCCTACTTATTTGAAGTCTGTTAACATTGTAACACCCATATTGTCTAAATTTGCACATTCCTATTGTTTGTCGTTAAGGAGTTCCCTGGTGTATCTTTAAAGTCCAAGGTCCTATTGGATTGTTATTACAATGAAATTAAAATGGGACCAATGCAAAAAGAATTATCAAAATCGGTCCACATGGCGGAAATGTTGGAGAACATACAAAAAAAAATACATACATACAACCGAACATAGAACCTCCTCCTTTTTGAAGTCGGTTAAAAATAATTTTTATTCGTCACAGCACAAAAGACTAAAAATCTTAGAGATCATAAATTGAACCGATCAACTATAGAACGTTCTTTAACTAATTGCTCAATAAAAGAGAGGAAGCAATATTCCACCACACGGAATCCGTGAGAATTGGTATAATTAGTTCGCGGCTATTGGACCCCCCAACTTAGCTGGACCCGACTGCACCAACGGCTTAACCTGCCACTCGCAAATAACCAAACCTAACGCTACGAGATACGCATTACCTGTTATTTCTTCAATATAGGGGACACAAAATAGGGGTGCTATAACATAAATATTCAATTTGGCTGATCTTTCAATTTTTTTCTGCTCCGATATTTTTGTTCTTTTCAAATAGTATCAAATAGCGGACGAAACTGATGATTTAGCGCAGTTGTTAAGAGCTTAAGCCGCTTTGCTCACTGTGTCGAATAATCACGGGTTCGATTCCCGCACGGGACAAATCTTTGTGTGACCCACAATTACTTGTTTCGGTCTGGGTATTTGTGTATGTGAATTTTCATGTTTGTAATCGCACCCACGACCCACGAATAAATCGTAGTGTGGGGCACTTATTAAAAAAAATCTATTCCTATTCGTTGATAGCAACTATAGTAGTTACCTAATCCTTGGTGGAAAATAGGCACGGAAAAACATTTACACGGACGGATTCTAAAAGGGGAGACTACAGCGATTTTTGATTTACTGTAAAGATACAATATAAATTACTGTCTACACCAATATAATATTCGCCGATAAAGCATTTATTGTTTTCGATAACAAGTTATCTTCATCGACCTAAATGAAACGTATTATCTATTTGTCCAGCAAGTGAAAGCGGAGCGCGATGCGGTTGTGGCGGACTCCTAGCTGCTGACACTTGTGGCGGGCGAACCGCCGGCCGCGCCCGACACGTAGCACGCGTCCACGAGCTCGCTGCACGCTCCGCGCTCACGTTTAGCTAATTCAAAGTGTTCGAGAACAAGGAACTGCCGTTTCCATCGCACCTGAGGTGGCTGAGTAGGAGACATCATTCCTCAAAAAGTACCATCACTATCAGTGTCATATAATTATAATGTGATAAGTGAACACAAATTAGATGCAACAATATTGCGTTTTGTGCGGTTGAAAATTGGACAGCGTCGAATGACGCATGTAGCATGCATATTGACGACTCAGATTCGTTGTTTATAAGGCATTGATACCTTGTTGAACATATTATAGCAATCATGTCCAGTGATTTAAAGTGATTTTTAATCAGAATCTAGGTATAAAATTACCATTAAAATAGGCTAAATTTACGCCATTAAATGGGACTAAACTAATTTAATTGTTTGGGTATAATTAATTTATTCATATGAAGAAAAATAAGACTTAATTTATTTTGTAGACAAATCTACGTTTAGGAGGGAAAGATTTGTGCAATATAGAGCCAGCCGCGTTTATTTTGTAGACGAGATTTCTTGTATTGAGAGATTTCGAATGAACTAATATATTCATCGTATACATTCCTCTAATTTAATTGAAGCTAGTTTGTTGATAACATTTTGTTGTTTATTTTATAATTATTTTATGTTTGTTACACATGCCTATTTATTTATTCTAGTCTAAACCCAGTCAAAAGAAACTTATTCTAGTCTTACGATTTATGAGTTCCGAGTGAAATATGTGTAAGAATTTTACCAAAACTCTTCTATGTGTAAGTTTTGTAAATTAAATGTAATTTAAAATAGTCCATAGAGATGTAAATTCGTTGAAAAATAAATATTATAATTCCTGCGCAGGGTTACTACAATCACGGAACTAGTACCTATTTATTGATGTTTAAAATCTTATGTGTACGTACATGTATAGACTTATTTCGGGATGTAATGTCTGTGTAATATTGAGACTAGTCAGTTCCATAGTAAATATTTTTCAGCATTGAAGATGGCATAAGTTTTTTTATTTCTCATTATTAAACTTTTCCAATATAAATCGCGTTATCTAAACTTTAAGATTTATAGTGGAGACTAGTCGATAAGGTAGTCGTCATAGAAAAGTACAAAAGGGAAGAGTCATGTATATAACTATATATTAAAATTTGTTTTATGAAAAGACAAGAAACGAATAGTATTACTTGATTTGTTTTATTTCGTTCACATTTTATTTTTTGTTTTATTTTACCAGTGTTTGTGTTTTGTCTACTGTGACAGCATGATTAAAGCACAATTTTGTTGTTAGTACAATGATTTGTGATTGTAAATAATGGTATGAATGTGTGAATATGGCAATCATTAAAGTATTTACGTACATTCTCTAGTTTTATTGTTGCTAACCCCACAGGGTGTACCTACGCGGGGAACACTGTGCCGTCAGATAAAATGTAAACATGTAGCTGTACATAAAAGAATATTTTTGTCTCTGTTATGTTAATGAAGAATTCGGTACCAATACTCTGCTGACCATGTAAGGGATATGTCGTGATGATATAGTAAAGATAGATAAAAAGAAGAGTAGGCACTCCTCTTGTCGTTTCGTTTCTTTTCAACGACAAACACGCCAGGTAAAACATAGTGGGATCTAATTACAAACATAAGGCTTTATTTCCCTTCAGGTCCAAAAAGTTGAATTTTCATTATGTTGAATTCCCAATATGTTGAATTCGCAAAATGTTGAGTCCAAAAACGTTGAATTCTCATTATGTTGAACAAACGATTCTCACAATGTTGAACTTATCAAGTGTTTAATATCAAAATGTTGAATTCATATTTGTTACGTTGACTACAAGAACGTCAATCTTAATGCTTTTAAACTGACTTCAAAAGGGAGGAGGTTCTATGTTCGTCTGTATGTGTGCTTTTTTTATGTATGTTCGCCGATTTCCGTCAATTGAGGACCGATTTTGATGATTCTTTTGGCATTGAGTTCAGTATAGCTTCAAGGTGGTTCCATTTTAATTTAATTTGAATCCAATCAACCATTTTAATTATCGGTATTGGATCTTGGACTTTGAAGATACACCAGGGGACTCCTTAACGACAAGTAACTTAAATATGTAGATGGAGTTATTATAAGTATTGTGGCAATCCTATAGGTACCATACTATAGAACTAACCAGAATAATAAGACTTAAAAAATAAGGAGGTTTACATTTCGTCTGTTTTTTATAACGTCTTTATTTATGAACTGACTTCGATAATTCTTTTCGGTTTAATATAGCTTCGAGATGAACCCATTTTAAAAACCTTGGACTTTGAAAGTATAAGGAACGGCAATCAGGATGAATGTATAGATTTCGTTATTATGGGTATTACATCAATCCTGCGCAACATCTTCTCATCCAAAATACCTCAGTGCCTTAAGACTAAAGTTTTTAGTCAGTGTGTGTTACCAGTGATGATATATGGATCAGAGACGTGGTCTCTTACTATAGGTCTCATAAAAAAGCTCAGAGTTGCTCAGCGAGCTATGGAGAGAGCTATGCTCGGCGTTTCTCTACGCGATCGAATCAGGAATGAGGAGATTCGTAGAAGAACCAAGGTCACCGACATAGCCGTTAAGATTAGCAAGCTGAAGTGGCAATGGGCGGGCCACATAGCGCGTAGATCGGACGGGCGTTGGGGCAGAAAGATTCTAGAGTGGAGACCACGTATTGGCAAGCGCAGTGTGGGACGACCGCCTGCCAGATGGACCGACGATCTTGTGAATATCGCAGGAAGTCGTTGGATGCAGGTGGCATCGGACCGGTTACGCTGGAAAGCGATTGGGGAGGCCTATGTTCAGCAGTGGACAAGTATAGGCTGAGATGATGATGATGATGATCAATCCTGTATGTACCTTATTGTAGAACTAAGCAGAATATTATAATTCACTCATCACTTAAAATTGTAAAATTAAAAAGGAAAAATGACTTAAAAAAGTCAAAGCACTTTGCACACCACGACCACCACCGGAAGTGCAAAGTAACCGACTGCACTAACCGGCACCGACTTCAAATATTTATTGTTTCTTTTAGAAGTCCGTTTCCCTTTATTTTTAAGTTACATTTATTCTCATCATTACGGTGCTGCTCGTTTCCTGGTTTAGGTATTCTCTATTATGCCTTCTAGGGCATCCATTGGATAATATGGGTTAATATATTCTAAGTATGGAACCACACGGATTTTTTTTTATGAGAACAGACCCGTCAGATTCAACATTTGAAAAATTCAACAAAATGAGAATTCAACATTTTGCAAATTCAACTTTGAGAGACTCAACATTACAGGAATTCAACATTTTGGGATTCAACATAATGAGAATTCAACATTTTGGGAATCCAACATATTGGGAATTCAACATATTGGGAATTCAACATATTGGGAATTCAACATATTGGGAATTCAACATATTGGGAATTCAACATATTGGGAATTCAACATATTGGGAATTCAACATATTGGGAATTCAACATATTGGGAATTCAACATAATGGAAATTCAACATCTTGCAAATTCAACTTTTTGGACCTGAAGGTTTATTTCATTTGTCATATAGGTAATATCTTTGTTCATGGTACTTTTAATCAAAAAAGTTGAAAAATTGGATGATTCAAGTAGCAGGTTGATTGTAGTGGTAGTCATATATAACCATCAATTTTTTGGAACTGTTTTGGTGAACTACGCATTGGACAGATGGAATACTCTTGGTCAGCAGTTAACACTACTTTATTATAGGACAAGAAGTATATTGTACTAAGAGGTAAATTCAGAAGCTTTTATTGGTTTAGTGCTAAGCATCTCTATGTATAGTTTTAATTGTTGAATCATTGTAAATATTAGGTATAATTCATATCCTTCATAATTGTTAGTTAGAGAATGGATAAAGAATAAGGTTTTTACTCATGGACATAGTGAAATCAAAAAGGCTTGCTGTGATATGTATATAAAAAAATATTATATTAGCACAAAGTGCTAAGTGAATAAAGTAGAAACTTTTGTTGGGGTATACCCCAAGCTATCTCTATCACCTATATAGATGACAAGACTCAAAATATGTATTTCTTTTTTCCTTCACCTGCCCAATCTCAGGTATTTACTAACCTGCACCACAAGTTAGCATAGCTTGTTAGAGACAAACTGAGTTTCAATAACAAAATGTTATATTTCCAAAATTAAAGTTAATATAATGCAAAAATCATTTAATGATAAATACAATACTTCCAACAGACAAGAAATTGTATAAAGTGGGTGACAGAAAAGCTTAGAAAAATGAAACAACAAACATATTCCTCCAACGTTTTATACATTGACATCAGCTTGCTGATCCATGTTGATGGAACGACGATACATCTAGTTGAAGACAGCTCTTCACAAAATTAAATGTAAATAAAAAGTTGACAGCAAAACTATTATACAAATTTTCTACAGCTTAATTTGATATTTTAAGGACCTTAAATGTCATAAACACTTTCTAAAGCTAGTTCCGGTTTGTCATAGCCAAGTTCTTCTGGTGTTTCAATACCGAGCTCAGTCAGCGTAGGTTTGATTTCCTGGACTATGTATGGGTAGATTTCATTAACTTTGTTACCACATTTGTCTTTGCAAGCCTCGATGAACCTAACCGCTAGTGCATAGTCATTCACCCGTCTGCAGGCATGGAGGGCTGCTTTGATGATCCTTGGGTCTGGTACAAGGTCCATACCGCAAATATCATTCATACCTTTGCGGATTTCCCAGCCATCAATATCTTTCCTGTTGAAGAATGCCTCATATCTGAAAAGGAATATAAAAGAATAAAAAGAAGAATAAAAAAAGCATAAGTAAGAATATTGGTAGCAAAAAGATCATAAATTAGTTAATTATTACATTATAAGTTAAGTGTTCAAAACTATGTCCGTCCTATCAATATTCTGGACAATTATCAATAAATAATACATACAGGTACCAAATTTATATTATAGGATCTATCTTACTATCCAAATTAAAACTATTATACAAGCTAAGATGCTTGTGATAACTCAGTATAAAATAAAAGCGACTAGATATTGTATATAAAGAATGATCAAGAAATTAAGTATGTCTAATATGAATTGAGCTATGTATGTCTTTGATTTGTATATGAATCGATTGTTAAAAAAAAATCAATACTTTCCACACTTTCGTTACTTCGAAATAAGTAGCGAATATAGCTAACAATAAGATATTCAATACAATTCTGAACTTATTAGAAAACGAAGTCATGAGGAAAACAGCAATATATGAAAGGTTAAAGATTTCCTATAAAGATACGACTAGGTTCGCCCTATTTGCGACACTCGGCAGACCTTTACGTAAAGTTACTAACATTATAAAAACATGTAGAATTAACGAAATAAAAGGAACCGGATTTGAGAAAACGCCGGACAGGATTTATCACCATTTTCAGTTACATAACGTCAAATTTGGCGACAACGCTAACCTGGAATCGAATTCTTCATCGGACTCGACTGGGCCGCCGTGCGCCCTCCTCACCGAGACCACTGCGCTGGTCCTCCCAGCAGGCACCAGGGATCTCTTCAGGACATTGGCCAGCGCACCAGAAACTGATTTCAGCATTTTGATCAGTCGTTTCACGAGAACTTTGGCAAGGATAACAAATGGCTGCTCGAGACCATAGAGTCAAAAAACTTGCCAGTTGTAGCCGGTGACGTTTTTAGTGATGGCTTTTGCGCATATTTTATCGATTTTCTGTTGTTTATGGTATAGCAAAACTGGCTCTCGCTATTTTGTTGTAAGCTAACATCATGGATATATTACAATGCATTGAGCACTCTGCGAAAAAAACGTGATGACAAGGATACTGTCTTAGAGCCCTACATCTCTTTTTAAGTAGGGTGACCAAACATTGGTACAATTATGGACTTGATGACATATAATTAACGTATAATTCTCGGGCACTGTTTATTACCGTAATTTTTTTTCTACGCATATGCCACATCTTAAATGAGCACTAGTCACATTTTGATTATATTGTCCATTTTCTTGCTGACTGTACACTTTTTTCAGAATCTGTAAGCTCCAAATATCCCAAAAATTAAAGAGTCTCCTAGGGCCGTTTTTCTGTATCTACAACGGTTGAGATAGCTGCCCTTATTGTCCCATCTTAATCCACCATGTAGATAAAGACAAATTGAGAACCTTGTTTGTTTTAAACTCGGTAATAAAGGGTGTACAGCATATTTATACCATATCATAAATAGGTATAGTCCGTATTAGTTCTACCTTATGGTCACCGTACTGCATCGTAATGGGTGCGAGCGTGACACCGGAGTCCAGGTTATTGCTCTCACTCATCATGGTTTCTCGAGTTGTTTAAATTACAGAAAATTCAATGTTGTGTTTGTGAGTAAGAGTTTAAGTTTCTTTAATAGTATTTTGACAGTACTCAATGCATTGTAATATATCCATGGCTAACATAAATATGGTGTCGAAAAAATAATATTGGTTCTGATTAAGATTTTATTTAAAACGTTAGGTATAACCATGACTAAATAAACCTCATCTTATCTGAAGGACAATTCAAGAGTCTCCGTAGTCGGCGATAATGTATGAGACGAAATATGAGAGTGGAGAAAGCCAGAGATGCATGTAAGGAAAGAACCTGTTGGAAATCTGTACTCTCTGCCTACTCGCAAGGGATCTGGCGTGATGATGTAGATATATAGATTAGGTAAAATATACGCTGTTTCATGACTCTTCTCAATTCATTAGGTATGTTCGATGACCTGTAAACGTCTGACCGCACTCCGACTCCGAAGACGTGAACACTGCTTATACGCTGCCTATTCGATTGCTGGCGTGATGATTTTTTGTTTCTGTACTTCAATAAAATTTCTCATATAGTGTCGTCTTGGATTAAATTGTCCGCTAGATCCCTTCTGGGGTAAGCATCTTATAGATTACACAGACAAATTATATTCTTCTGTTGTTCCGAGGCGCCGCCTTTCGATTGCGATGACATTACGGTTGTTTTTTCAACACCTGGTACATACAGATAGTATCATCAGCAGACTTTTGGATTAACAGAAACTCCTACATTGTACGATAAAACTTTAATCATAAAGAATCACATCGTCAGTTAACAAAAGAAATATACTGTTTACTATGAAAACAACAATGAGTAAAAATTAAATTATGTTAGGTCTAGTAATACAAATCAGGCTTAAACTTATTGATATTTTTCTATCTGATAATACATCTTTACAAAACTTGGTACTCCTGATTTTTTATCCAAGATATAAGGCGCTTTGGTCCTTTTACATTTTTCTTCTTCGCTTCTTCTTGTGGGCAGTGATGCTTTCCTGGCCACTGTCTTCCTCTGAGCTGTCCGAAGAGCTGCTATCACTGTCACTGCTGGAGGAACTGCTGTTAGATGAACTGTCAGATGCAACCCCTGTGTTTTGACTTAGGTCCATACTACTAGCAATCTTATACAGTTCAGGTTCTTTGGTCTCAAGTACTTTGACCCATTTTTTGGAAAGTTTTGGTCGGCCTCTGACAGTCTTGTGCCAGACGACTGGGAAGTTGGTGCGACTGCAGAAGTTTTGTGTGACAGCCACTGTGTCATCCATGTTGAGTACCACATGCCACCAGCCTCCCGGCACAAACACTGTTTCACCTGGCTTTTGAAGAATCTCCACCTGAAAAAAGACATATTTAGGATAACTCAAAAGGCCACTTGATTTAAAGATTTAAAAACATCATACTATCAGTTGTACTAATAATATTGCAAATTACATCTATCTGTAACCTTTTTATGCCTCTATTTCTCTAATATTTGGTAAGGAGATAGATCGCAACCGAGAGAAGGACATAGGCTAACTTGTGTATAAAAACAAAATTCCATGCAGACATATATAAATATTACACCTAATAAATTTATAAACAACACCATCATGCCGACTTTTCCAGTGGGGGTGGCAGATGTATGATATATATCCACACTTCATCATGATTTTAGGTCCAAATATATCAGGGGGATGCCATTATACCCAGCTGGAACCCTAGATTGGAGGCCAGGACTTAATAATAGCCAGCTGCAACATGCACAACAAGCCCAAAGAGGCTCATCTTAGAAATATAACTTAAGGGTTGTATCTAGTTTAGCAGTTTTAATGGCAACAAGAAAGAACTTAATACTGCATTTGAATTGTTTTTGGTAATAATCATATATACATACAGGTTTATATTCCTTGGGCCATGTTTCTAGCTGCGTCTTTGGATATATAAGTTTAAACCATGTGATGGCTTCATCTCGCTGTTTCCCTCCCATTGCTCCAGTCACTTTGATCAGCTCCCTCGGAGTCTGAGTGGGGAATAAGCACCATCTCTTGTGCCCCAAAACTAAGGCATTCCAGGCACTAGTGCCAAGTGGGTCTATATGGATCCCTGTGCCAGAACGCTGCGGTCCCATAACAAACCAGCGATATGGTGGTCGCCTTTCTTCACCGCAATACTTAAATAAATCATCCCTAAAATATATAGGTGCTTCATAGTCTTCCAGGAGTTTCTTCCTCCTCGGATGCTCTCCAAAACTACTATCAAAAATATAAAGTGGACTATCATCAGTCGTTGTCCTCATGTATTCTATGTAATACTTCATCTTCATTTTTACGCTATAACCCTCATTGTCTTCGCCACATTTAAATTTTTGGTTTCTATACTTTTTGGCAAGTCGATCTAGTGTCCATTTGTGATTCGCTTTCCAGTTGGTCTGTACATTTGTAATAACTACTGGTTTGTATATTTTCTCATATTTCTCTATAAACTCTTCAGGTGATACTTCATTTTCACTTATTCTCTCTACATTGTCATTACATTTTAGGAATTCATCAAAGTTTGAGACATATTTTAAGGCTGTCCATTGGCATTTATCAACTAATTCTGAAATATAAAAAAAATGTATTATATTATGGCCACAACAGTCACATTAGCAAAGAGATAGGTTAGAATTCATGTTCACATGTTTGATCATCTGTGGTATTGTGTGACAAATGGGCTGGGTATTTGAAGTGTTCATAGCAAATCCTGACTTAAGGATTTTAGAATAATTTATTTCGCTATGTGAGCATTTGACCAAACATAAAGCCTGCAAAGGAAATTACCTCCCAAACAATTACCACTACAATAGTTTTACTAATCCTGCTCCGTTCGGCATGTCCAATAATCCGGCACCTTCTACCTGCGCGTCCCTCACCCCTCCCTACACCTGCTTTGCGCACACACTGGAGCATTATTTTATTTATTTTGAATTTTTTTTACAATCCAGTCATCTGAACATTGCAATAATCTAGCACCCCCTAGTTTTTAATATGCCAGAGTAGTGAGACTACTGTATTTAGACTCAAAAAACTGTACTGAAAACTTGATAAATATATTTTGTTTCCATCCTAATTGTTTGGCATATATTTATGGATTCTATTATCTCTGCCCACCCCATAAGGGATCTGAGACAATATATAGATAGATAGACAGATAGATAGATAACAGATGATTTATGTAATTACTTAGCAGTTACTGGGTATTTAGATACAAACCTGCTCATACTATGGCATGTTCTTATATAATATTGGTTCTAATAGTCTATTCATTCAAAACTAACCAAAAATATACTAGCAATATCTGGAAAACTAGCAACTTAGTAATTACCACAATTATTGTAATAATACAAGTGGCTTCATGAATCTTATCTATTTTATCAGCAATCACTAGGCATTGTTTCCATGTAGGGCTAATAGTTTCTCTATTATTTTATCACTAATTTTAGAATATTTAGCATGGTAAGCGCTGTAAAGTGTTAACCATAGTTTGAAATCAAGGTTTTTCGTTTTGGGGCCGCCATGGAGGCTGGTCGCCACGCTTTCGAAGATCATTCTAGAACTCCCATAACACCAAGAAAATTTCAATGCTGTGGAAATAACATATTTCCTGATCGCATTTAGATCATTATTAAAAACAGAATAATGAATTAAACTTGTTCTATAATTGCTTCTTCGAAAGTGTGTCAATACATCCGAGGTTCCAACACCCGCGCCATCGCGGCTGCGATTGAACAGAACAGAGGCACCAAAGTCTTCGCTCGCCAGCTAGGTAGATCCCATCTGACGAAACTTAATACAGCGGATGGCAAAACCGTGACCTCCAAGTTCGAGATACTCGAGGAAATTGAGAGTTTCTACAAAGACCTGTACGCATCACGGATGGTTAAACCCTCGAGACCCAGCGCTGACGACCACAGAGCCCCACTAGCACGCCACGATACGGAAGACATCCCTGATGTCAACCAGGACGAGGTCAGAGTGGCTCTCGAGCAGCTCAAAAACAACAAGTCGCCAGGCGATGACGGAATCACCACTGAGCTCCTAAAAGCAGGCGGGACTCCAATCCTGAAAAAGCTAGCGAGTCTCTTTAATTCCGTCATCCACCAGGGCTTAACACCTCAAGCGTGGAGCGGGAGTGCGGTGGTTCTGTTCTTCAAAAAAGGTGACAAAACCTTGCTGAAGAACTACAGACCCATCTCACTCCTGAGCCACGTCTACAAGTTGTTCTCGAGAGTACTCACAAACCGCCTCGCCAGAAGACTTGACGAGTTCCAGCCACCGGAACAAGCCGGGTTTCGAAAAGGCTACAGCACCGTAGACCACATCCATACTGTTCGGCAGATTGTACAGAAGACCGAAGAGTACAATCAGCCGCTGTGTATGGCTTTCGTGGACTACGAGAAAGCCTTCGACTCCATCGAAACCTGGGCGGTTTTGGATGCTCTGCAGCGATGTGGCATCGATTGGCGCTATATCGAGGTGTTGAGATGTCTGTATGATACCGCCACAATGACCGTCCAGCTCCAGGACCAAAAGACCAACCCGATCGAGCTGCATCGAGGGGTAAGACAGGGGGATGTAATATCCCCCAAGCTCTTCACCAATGCACTCGAAGACGTCTTCAAGACGCTGGACTGGACTGGGCGGGGCATTAACATCAATGGCGAATACATCTCACACCTTCGGTTTGCCGATGATATCGTCATCGTGGCAGAGTCACTGGAACAGTTGAGCGGAATGCTGCATAGCCTAAATGGAGCCTCTCGAGGTGTCGGTCTCGGCATGAACTTGGATAAAACCAAGATCATGTTTAATGAGCATGTCACGCCGGGACCGATCTACGTCGATGGTTCGATGCTCGAAGTTGTTCGGGAGTATGTCTACCTTGGACAAGTTGTCCAATTTGGTAGGAACAACTTCGAGAAAGAAATCAACCGCAGGATCCAATTGGGTTGGGCAGCATTTGGCAAACTACGTCACGTTTTCGCTTCGCCTATACCGCAATGCCTGAAGACTAAAGTCTTTAACCAATGCGTTCTACCTGTTATGACTTACGGGGCCGAGACGTGGACACTCACAGTGGGACTAGTCCACAAACTCAAAGTCGCACAGCGGGCTATGGAGCGAGCTATGATCGGCGTCTCTTTGAAGGATAAAATTCGTAACGAGGTAATCCGACAAAGAACCAAAGTTACCGACATAGCTCGCAGACTCAGTAAGCTAAAGTGGCAATGGGCTGGTCACATCTGCAGAAGGACCGACGGCCGATGGAGCAAGCGTGTCCTAGAGTGGAGACCGCGACTTGGTAAGCGTAAGGTAGGACGGCCCCCAGCTAGATGGACCGACGACCTCAAGAAGGTCGCTGGGACGGACTTGATGCGGAAGGCGGGGGACCGTGTGCAATGGCGCGTGTTAGGAGAGGCCTATGTCCAGCAGTGGACTACGATAGGCTGATTGATTGATTGATTGATTGACATCCGAGGTTGGGGTACCGTACACTTACCGGGTCTAGCTTTCCTCTTAACTTCTTTGATACGTTTTTTAGCTTTATGAGACAGTTTGTACTCACTGTCCATTATCGACAAACTATTGTGCGTAAATATTTAACTTTCGTGATTCTTTTATAAAAACTAAAAATGAGACAGCGTTGAAATCAAGCTGAAATTGACAACTAAATTTGATTGACAATTTGACAATTTTGGGAGGCCGCTTGTTTCTTGTCTATAGATTTTAGTGATGTTAAACGACGCATTGATTCCAAAATATTGAATGAAAAGTGTTTAGCCTGAATGATAAACAAACATTTAAAATAGAAATATCCTATTTGAACACGATTTTGGATGCATAAAAAAGTACATTGAATTGTTTAAATTTAATTTATTTTTTTATTACATGAACTTGCCACTTAAATAATGAAAATGAAAAGTATTTTTCTTAGCTTGCAATTAAACAATTTTCGTTTAGACGCATTGGCAGACTGATAATTTTAGAATTTCGTGTTTTTAACCGAAATAATTTGAACATTTCTGGTTATTTCAGTTTTTATTTACTTTATAATTTTACAATTTTCAAATCAATCGCGTCGTTTTAAAAATTATTATTTTAAAGGGATTGATTTGACTCTTGTAGTGAAACAAATTTCAAACGTTCCAGTCTGAAGTGTGTAGCTAGCTCGGTATAACTGTCAATCTGGGTGTAGAAATTTATTTTGTAATTTTCACCGGTTCTCATGTGTAATTTCCCGATGTGTTAGACTATTTATGAACAAAGGTTCCTAGAGAAATAATGTTCTATAGTGTATGTGGTGCATAAATCTGTGCTAAAATGGATGACGGTACACTGAAGATCCAATCTGGAAGTAACATCAACATAAAAAGAACAGATGGTAAGTAAACGTACATAAATATCTGCAGTTATTGTATATTTTCACTTATTTTCTCACTTGCGGCGGGGTGTTCGGCGGCAGAGCGCGCGGCGGTCGATGACATGAGGGTCTCATGAATCACCGCGATTTCTTGAGACTCGCTACCTATTACTTCTATGCTTTATTGTTCGGAAATGATTCGTTGGGCAATTGCAGAATACAAATGATATTGCTCACGAAAGTGAAAGCTAATTTTTGCTCAGCTGTCATTTGATAGTTTTAGTCACATTACAGGTTTGGTGCCTGAAATTCTTATAGGAAACTAAATTCTGATGGCACTGTCTTTTTTTTTTATTCTAATAAATAGGTTAAAAGCTTACCTACAACGGTTGAGAATATGATGTAGGTTTCTCGTTTGGCGTTTGATTTCTAAGACCTCATTTTATAATAGTGATAATATTGTTAAAAATAGCATAATCTTGGTTGGATGATAGAAATATGGTCATTTGAAATATATAATTGACTATGGGTGGCTCTGTGCAGCCAAAAGATTACTAACATTAGTATGAAAAAAAAAAATTATTTGGCTACAAACAACAATCGAAGAATGAATAATAGAATGGTATCATTAAGGTATACAGCATCATGGCATTGTTGAAATGCTTCAGTTCAGCATTAGCCAGCAGTTAGTTAAGAGTCCCCGTAAAAGGTGTGCATGTATGATACAAACTACGAGAGTGGAGGACGCTAGAGAGGTCTGTAAGGAAATAACCTGTTGGAACTCTGTACTCTCTGCCTACCCTGCAAGGGATCTGGTGTGATGATGTAGATAGATCTTCTGCGGCTTCTCTTTATATGAATATCTGGCAAAGCTTTTTACGTGATTTTGCTTGCGTATATCATTTCTTTTAGTTCTAAGTATGACTTTAAATCAATGGGATTTAAAGAACTTCAACAATCTCAGATGCTAACGGAAGCTATCTTCAATATAAGAGATATTAAATCGTGGATACCCATTATAATTAATGATATTTATTTTATAAAGAAATGTATAAAATGTAAGAAATAAAACACACCTGTAATTTGCATGCCAAAAGGTGGAATACGGCTAGAACACTCTCATAACATAAAATCTCTGTACACCTGTATTCGCAAATAAATCAATTTGAATTTGAATATCTTCGGGTTTGTTATGCATGTGGTGAAAAATTTGTAATTGTTTTAAGAGTTAATCTGACACATGATTCTAATGATTACACTAATTTTTGATCCAAGCACATTTTTGTACAAAAATCAGTACAGTGGTACAATTATATATTGTGGTAATCCTGGTCACATCCTAGCTAAATCAAGTCATGCATATTATTGTTTCTACATTGGTATTGTGGTATTAACTCAAATGACATACATTGAATATGCAGACAAATTGAAAACTTCCATATTCCAATTTTTTGAAGACAATATCTTTTTAATATCTGGCAAGTGTATACTTATAAGGTTCTACTTAATTACAACTTACTACAAGAAGAATTAAAGAAACGTAGGTGTACTCAGTACACCTCTGCCACCCCCTCTGGAGAATATAGGCGTGACGGTGTTTTTTTTTATTATGATTCTCCTTCTGGTATTTTATTTTCATAAACAAGAAGGTTCCATCTGACTATATTATTAAGTCTGTATAATTAGGTTTGTTTATATCCTTATTTCCTGTTCACCTTTTTTTTAGGTTTGAAATTTTTATTTGAAATCATAGCCCCATCCTATGATTTATTCCTTTGTCGTGGGTGCGTTTACAAACATGAAAATTCACATACACAAATACCCAGACCAGAATGAATAATTTTGGATCACACAAAGGTTTGTCCTGTGCGTGAATCGAACCGGCGACTTTTAGGCACAGTGGGCGGAGCAGCTTAAGCTCTTAACCACTGTGCTAAATCCTCTGTCTAATTTGTCATGTTACTTATCTTCTCAATTATGTTAAAAGAAATCAGTAAGGTATTATTTTTTTGTGTTTTGCCTTTCTGAGCGTCCCAAGACTAGTGAGAACTGTGCTTTCTTTAAAGTAACTTGGAATTATCAGTCTATACTTTCAACACCAAAGCAAATAGCTCAAATGGCTTTGGATGGCCAATTTTAGTGAAGACACACTAGGTTTAACCAAGGCCAAGACCAACCTCCAGCATGTGCCTGCAGTAGTTAAGAGCTTAAGCCACTTCGCCCACTGTGTCTAATAGTCGCGGGTTCGATTCCCGTACATTTCCCGTACGTAATGATACAAGTTTATTCTTAGAGATAATGAAGCACAATAGTGCCCGCTCATTATTACTCTTTTGATGAAATATCAGCATTTTCATATTAAGTCCTTTGACTGAATGTTGAGATTTTTCAAAAAAGAAACTTTAAAATCAAAAACTTCACTTTGTTTATGCACCAATTTGTGATGATTCTTTTTGTGTTGGGTTCAGTATATTTTCAAGGTGCTCCCATTTTAATTTCATTGGTATTGGACCCTGAAATTTGAAGATACAACATGGGACTCTTTGAAGTCAAAGACCATGAGTGTGTAGATTGAGTTATTATGGGTGTTATGTCAGACCTGTAGATACCTTACTATAGAATTAAGCAGAATATTATTATAAATATTAATGGTTAATTCATCATCCACATCAAGTCGATGCAAAGTAACCGACTGCACTAACCTGGATGGACTTGAAATACAATTTTTTTGCTTTTTGAAGTTGTTTTCGCTTTTATCAAAAAGCTATTTTTAAAGTCAGTTAATATTCTGCTTATATATATGGTAGGATACCTGTAAGATTAACATAATACCCATTATAAATGAATCTACATATTCATATTGTTTTTCATGAAGGAGTTCCCTGGTGTATCTTCAAAGTTCAAGGTCCAGTACCAGTGAAATTAAAATGGAACCACCTTGGAGCTATACTAACCCCAACTCAAAAAAGCCATCAAAATTGGTCCACAATTCATGAAAATGTCTATAAACATACACAAAAAACATACAGGCAAACATATAACCCTCCTCTTTTTTGAAGTCTTTTAAAAACTAATTAAAATGTATGATAAAATCCTGAGAAAATGCTGGAAAATGAAATTGATGTGTACAAAATTACATAATATCTGAGGATGATGGAGCTGGTGTTTGGGAAAATGTGTCAGTGTAGTAGTGTTTGTCATCCATTCTTCTGTACTAATATTATAAGTTTATCAAGGAGAAAAATTGTCTCATGGGGAAGGACATAGGCTATCTCTTGTATTAAAAAAATAATAACTTGAGTTGCAGGTAACAGTAGACCCAAACGAAGTGAAAAAAAAATCTCCCATGTGGTTCCTTATTCCATATTCACTTAAAAACTGAGTATCATCTCGAGAGCCGTTGTTTTAAATACAATAATGGCAGGTTCGGTGGCGTGGCTCGCCGCCACCGCGCGGCCTTGCGTTGCGTACTGCCATATACGGCACGCGTGGCGACTGGCGCACGCGCCGACGCCCGCTAGCTGGGAACTCATTTGCTCGGTTTTAGTAGCTAATTGCTTATTACTGAATGATTTTTATCGCAGAATTAATGGTTGCTGGGGTTCTTAGGAAAGGTACTGAGTACCGTCAGGGAAATCGTGAAGTAGTCTGGCCCCCCTCAAGATGGACCCACAATCCCGTGAAGGTCGCAGGTCTAGGCGGACAGCACAACAAAAGCTAATTGTTGTGGGGCCGAGCTCTAGGACGATGACGACGATTTTGTCCTGCTGTGGACGTGGAAGTAAATATTTTTTGTTGAAAAATGTCCTATCGCTTTGTAGTTGGATGAATTAATAGAATCGTAAATCTATCTATCTATATCATCACGCCAGATCCCTTGCGGGGTAGGCAGAGAGAACAGAGTTTCATCAGGTTCTTTCCTTGCATACCCCTCTGGCTTCCTCCACTCTCATAGTTCGTCTCATACATGCTCGCCGGTTACGGAGACTTGACCTATCTTTCAGATAAGATAGTCTAGGTCTTCCCTGGGTCATATATCCTTCCACTTTCGAGTTGTATATCTGTTTTGTTATTCTTTCTTCTGACATTTTTCCTATATGCCCTAACCAACGGAGCATACTCTTTCTCATCTTTACACCGATACTATATTTCATACCTGCTCGCTTTCTACGCTGTTGCGAATACGGCCGGTCAGCTTGACTCCGGACATCTTTCGCAGAGCTCGCATTTGGAACGCATTTATTTTTTAATAGAATAGTGTCACTGTTTTATGTGGCTGTACATTGCCGATCAGGAATGTTATGACAGCAATAAGCTGTCTTGTTAAATCAGCTGTTTTCGATTAATTTCAAGAAACCGCAATCGTAACATTTATATCAAATGCATGAAATCGTCCGTTTTCAAATGAGAAAAAAAATTATTTATAATATATTAAATATTATAAATATTTTTTTTTTCTTTAGTAATCTTAGGATTCTATCTCCTGTTACCAGAATAGGTAAAAATGAAAATCTTTTTAGTATTTATAAGCCAAACTCGCACAACTTTGTTATAAAATGAACATAGGTACGGTTCATTATCAATTACTAACTTGTTAGGTAAACGCCTAGTAACTTAAAGACTGTGGATTTATCTGGTTTAGCCAATAGATATAAAATCATAATTTAGTGTTAATCCAGAACTGGATTAATTGAAACTGCTAATCCGTAAACTCTTAATTAACGTAGATTATTAATATACATATGTGTTTAAAACACCTATTAATTAGTAAATAAAAAGTTTGATAATGTCTAACTAGTCATACTAGCTTCGCGGCCAAATTAACACCGCGGCTAACCTGCACCAAAGGAAGTCATCAATATGGCTAGCGCTATACTCATGGTAATGAACACACAAGGTTAAAAATGTATACTACCAAATGGCTCAAGGGGAATTTTGCACTTTCTCATGTTTCGATCTTGCGTCGTTTTCCTTGCGTATTAAATATAAGGACATCGTCCATATAGAAGATACTGGTCTATCTATCTATATCATCACGCCAGATCCCTTGGGGGGTAGGCAGTGAGTACAGAGTTCCAACAGGTTCTTTCCTTACATACCTCTCTGGCTTCCTCTACTCTAATAGTTCGTCTCATACACGCTCGCCGGTTACGGAGACTCTTGACTTGTCCTTCAGATAGGACCCGGTCTATTTGGTCATGGTAAGATAGTCTAGGTCTTCCCCGGTCATCATCATCATCATCATCAGCCTATAGCAGTCCACTGCTGGACATAGGCCTCTCCAAGTGCACGCCACTGGGTACGATCCTCGGCTACTCGCATCCAGTTTCTGCCAGCCGCCCTACGAAGGTCATCGCTCCACCTAGCCTGAGGGCGTCCTGCATTACGTTTGCCAGTCCGCGGTCTCCACTCAAGAACTCGTTTGTCCCAGCGGTTATCGGTTGTTCGGCTAATGTGACCGGCCCATTGCCACTTCAGCTTACTAATCCGGTGGGCTATGTCGATAACTTTGGTTCTCTGTCGAATGACTTCGTTCCGGATTCTATCCTTCAGAGAAACTCCGAGCATAGCCCTTTCCATAGCTCGCTGAGTGACTTTAAATTTATGAACCATTCCAACCGTGAGTGTCCACGTCTCGGCTCCATATGTCATAACGGGCAGGACGCACTGATTAAAGACTTTTGTCTTTAGGCTTTGTGGAATGGGCGATGTAAATACTCGACGTAATTTCCCAAATGCCGCCCAGCCCAGCCGTATTCTTCTGTTGACCTCTTTCTCGAAGTTGTTTTTCCCAAACTGCAGAGTTTGCCCTAGGTAAACATATTCTTGAACAACCTCGAGAATAGCGCCATGTATTGCAACAGGTTCCGGTACCACATGTCGGTTAAACATTACCTTGGTCTTGTCCAAGTTCATGCGGAGACCTATTTGTTTGGAAGAATCGGCTAGGCTGGTCAGCATCTGTTGTAAATCCTGCAACGTTTCGGCCATAATGACGATGTCGTCTGCAAATCTCAGGTGTGAGATATGACTGCCATTTATGTTTATGCCATGACCTTCCCAGTCCAGCGTCTTAAACATATCCTCCAATGCATTTGTGAACAATTTGGGGGAGATAACGTCCCCTTGTCTCACTCCTCGATGCATTGAGATAGGGTTGGTCTGCTGGTTTTGTAACTGGATGGTCATGGTCGCGGCGTTATAGAGACTTCTTAACACTTGGATGTATCGCCAGTCGACTTGGCATCGTTGCAAGGATATCAGAACTGACCAGGTCTCGATCGAGTCAAAGGCCTTCTCATAGTCCACGAATGCTAAGCACAGGGGCCGATTATACTCTTCGGTCTTCTGTATAATCTGCCGTATAGTGTGGATGTGGTCTATGGTTCCATACCCTCTTCGAAACCCGGCCTGTTCCGGGGGTTGAAATTCGTCGAGCCTTCGCGCAAGACGATTCGTGATAACTCTTGAAAACAGCTTATAAATGTGGCTCAGGAGCGAAATAGGGCGGTAGTTCTTCAGTTGGGTCTTATCACCCTTTTTGAAAAACAATACTACCACGCTCCTACTCCAAGCCTCTGGAGTTCTCCCATTAAAGAGGACAGAGTTAAAGATATTTTGGAGCTCCTTTAGCACGGATTTACCTCCTGCTTTTAATAGTTCAGTTGTAACTCCGTCCTCTCCAGGGGCTTTTCCATTCCTTAGCTGCTCAAGAGCCATCACGATTTCGTCTAGGCTGATTTCGGGCAGGTCTTCCGTCAAGTGGCGGCTTAATGTAGCTCTAGGATCCTCGTTTCCGGGATCAGGACGAGATGTATGCGAGGCGTATAGTCGGCTGTAGAAGTCTTCTACTTCCAAAAGAATCTCCGGCTTAGAAGTGATGACGTCCCCACTGGCTTTGGACAACTTCGTCAGATGGCTCCTCCCCAAAGACTGAACGAAAACTTTCGACCCCCGATTTTGCTCGATTGCTTTTTCAATAGCGCGTGTATTAGCGCATCGGAAGTCATGTCGTACCAGTTTGTTAATTCGTTTGTTGAGTGCCCGTTGCTCTAACGAAGTGTTGGGTGGGTTTACACGTCGTTCCTTCATAAGCTGCAGTGTCTCCTCCGAAAGCTTCGTTTTCTTACTTATACGTCGCGTTTCACAAAATCTCGTACCTTCCTCCCTGATGATTTTAACTACATTTGTGAGGGCCTGGTCTACGTCATTTGTGGTTTCCATGGTAACGAATCGGTTCTCCAGATTTGACTGGAACGCTTCAGATCCTACTACGGTTTGGAGGAGGTTGGGCCGGAGCCTGGCCTTCATCAAACGGACTCGCTCGAGCTTAAAGTTGATATTCAGTGAGCCTCTGACAAGTCGGTGATCGCTTCCGGTATTAAACCTGTTGATCACTGAGACATCTCTGAATATGTGCTTCTTGTCCGTTATGATGAAGTCAATCTCATTTTTAGTCCTAGTGTCGGGGCTTTGCCATGTCCACTTTCTTTGGGGCCGTTTCTTAAAGAAAGAGTTCATCAAGAAAAGCCCCTCTTTCTCAAGAAAGTTAACAAGCATTTGCCCCCTATGATTCCTGCTACCGTAACCGTGAGATCCTACTACCGATTCGCTGCAAATTTGTACTCCCACTTTAGCGTTGAAGTCCCCCATGACAACGTTGTAGTAGGCCTTAGTGGTGGAGTGTAAGGCCTTCGATATGTCCTCGTACATATCTTCAACTTCATTGTCAGAGTGTGCCGAAGTCGGTGCGTAAACCTGCACAACCTTTAGGTTATACCTATCGGTTAACTTAATAATAAGATACGCTACCCTGTTCGACACACTAGACATTTCCACAACGTTGTCAGAGAGGGTTTTATTGACCAAGAACCCTACGCCGCCCTGGGATAGCTGATCGCCCTCTCGGAAGTACAAAAGGTGGCCTGATTCTAGGGTAACGGTGTCCTCTCCCTTTCTTCGGACTTCACACAGTCCCAGAACGTGCCACCTTATCCCTTCGAGTTCGGATTCTAGTTGCGCCATGTGCTCGTCAAGCCGTAACGTGCGTCCATTAAACGTCGCCAAGGTCAGTTGATTTTGGCGGCCTCTCGTAGCCCGGGGATTCTTCGCACCCCCTGCCCTGCCGTTACCGTGACCGCCGCCGTGATCCGGAATAGCAGGGCGGCCGGGAACTGGGGGCCGTGGTTTATTTTGGCTTGCCATTTGGAGGGTTTGCCCATAATCGCCACGCTGGGCAGGCGGGTTGGCGATCGCAGTGCGTAACTCTTCGCATCGGTGCCGCTGCTGCCCGTCACCGATCTGCGGTATTTAGTCACGCAGTTATTTGTTATGGTTATACCGCCATTTTTCGGTCGTCAGAGCCTCGTTCGTTGATTAGCAGGATGTACCACGAGCAGGTGAGGATGACTTGGAGCCATATGGTGGTATTTGACTCCCTTACATCCCCGGTACCTACATCTTTCAACTTTCGCATTGTATATCTAGTTTGTCCATTTTTTTGTGCCTTTCTTTCTATCTGCCCGAATTAACGGAGCATACCCTTTCTCATCTTTACAACGATACTATCTTTCATACCTACTCGCTTTTTTACTACGCTGTTGCAAATACGGACGGTCAGCTTCAGCAGAGTTCAGCAGGTCAGCCGCACATCTTCAGCAGAGTTCGTGTTGTCCGCTAGACTGTTTATAATATATCTGGATAAAAGTCTTCAAAGACTGAAAGCGATGAATGAAGGTGTACAAATGGGTGACTTAGTGGTAAACCATCTACTTTATGCAGATGACGCGGTTTTAATAGCGCCAACAGCCACTGATCTGCAAACACTAGTCACAGTTATGAAAGACGACTGCATGATCAATGGCTTACACTTGAATGTGGAGAAAACCGAGATTATGGTTCTTGAAAGGGAAGAAACCAGAACGAATGTAAGGATTGTGGTTGGTAACGATGTGCTGGAGCAAGTGAATGAGTTTGTATATCTTGGATGTGCCTTCAGTAAGGATGTGAAATACACCGCTGACATAGAGAGAAGAGTGAGTGCAGGGAACAGAGTGAATGGTGCGATGGGAAAGCTACTCGGGAGCCGGCACTTAAGCCATAAGGCACAGCTGGCCATACATAACGGAGTTCTTGTCCCAACGCTGTTATATGGTAGCGAGAGCTGGGTATGTAAGAAGGAGAATGAAAGTAGGATAAATGCGGTAGAAATGCGAGCTCTGCGGAAGATGTGCGGAGTGAAGCTGACCGACGGCATTAGCAACAGATGAGAAAGGGCATGCTCCGTTGGTTCGGGCATATAGAAAGAATGCCAGAGGAAAGTATGACAAAACAGATATACAATGTGAAAGTGGAAGGATGCAGGTACCGGGGAAGACCTAGACTATCTTACCACGACCAAATAATCCGAGTCTTATCTGATGGAAAAGTCAAGAGTCTCCGTAACCGGCGAGCGTGTATGAGACGAACTATGAGAGTCGAGGAAGCCAGAGAGGTATGTAAGGAAAGAACCTGTTGGAACTCTGTACTCTCTGCCTACCCAGCAAGGGATCTGGCGTGAGGTTATAGATAGATAGATAGATAGATTCAGCAGAGCTCGCATTTCCACCGCATTTATCTTACTTTCATTATCCTTCTTACATACCCAGCTCTCGCTGCCATATAACAGCGTTGGGACAAGCACTCCGTTATGTATGGCCAGCTGCGCCTTTTGGCTTAAGGGCCGGCTCCCAAGTAGCTTTCCCATCGCACCATTCACTCTGTGCCCTGCACTCACTCTTCTCTATGTCAGCGGTGTATTTCCCATCCTTACTGAAGGCGCATCCAAGATATACAAACTCATTCACTTGCTCCAGCACATCGTTACCAACCACAATCGTTGCATTCGTTCTGGTTTCTTCCCGTTCAAAAACCATAATCTTGGTTTTCTTTACATTCAATGTTTGCCATTTTTCATGCAGTCGTCTTTCATAACTGTGACTAGTGTTTGCAGATCAGTGGCTGTTGGCGCTATCAAAGCCGCGTCATCTGCATATAGTAGATGATTTACCACTAGATCACTCATTTGTACACCTTCATTCATCGCTTTCAGTCTTTGAAGACTTTTATCCAAATATATTAAAAAAAGTCTAGCAGACAACACGCAACCCTGCTTGACGCCGATTTCAATGTCAAACCAGGGTGACATGTTACCACCCACCCGTACGCATGCCTTTCTGTCCACATAGGTGGACTGGACGGCTCGCAACAGAGTGCTATTTATACTATACTCAGGTAAAATGTCCCAAAGTCTCTTTCGCACAACTCTATCAACGCCTTCTCCAGATCCACAAAACCGCAGAAAACCTTTCGGCCCACTGCCAGATGCTTCTCTACGATACTGGTATAGCATTCAATAGCGTAGGTCACGGTCTTTGACATTGAAGAAACGATGCGATCGGAATTGGTGATTTTCTTAGAAAGTTTAAACTCATCCTCTTGCCTTTCCGGTACACAATTGTGGGTGATAGAAAATTTCTATTCTCAATTCTCAATTATACATATTTTAGGCTTCACAATTTTCGATTTTATACGTTAAAATTGTAAAAAATATTTCGGCAATGTAATATATTTCAGGAAATAAATGAAGTGGTTAAAATACACCAGTTTATGTTATATTTAATTCAATCGTGTCATGAGAGCACTTCCTGAATCGGCCATCTCGCCTACAAGTCGACGGTCCAAGGTTGCGCCATCGGTATCAGGGCCCCAGCAACGGCAGATCAGTATCTAGCTGTGAAAGTACATCCTCACGTTTCAGTAATAATTTCTTTAATTACCAGCTATTTGTAAGCACAGTAGGGAAGGAAGAAATTTCTGACGAACTTAATTAATATTCTAAGACTGTTCGGGGTTTACATTTACGAGAAAGTCCGTATAGCTTCTGTGTAACAAATCACGATATGAAAGTAATGCTTAAGCCCGCTTTGTGGCTATACTGTAAGTTTTTAATTAACAATATATAATGTGGTCTGTGCTCTATGTGTTTTCAATACATAAAAACAGCAAAACCCAAAAAGCAAAAAAATATTCATTTTAAGGATCGGACATAGAGGAGGAAGGAGGACATTAGAATCATAAGGATTAATATCTGAACAAATCAAGTTTTCTAAGGAGTAAAATATAATGTTTATGAAGAGAAATCTGGTCAGGTTTTATGTTACGTCAAGTTACATATAAACGCGTTTGCCATAATACGAACATAATCTTAACAGATAGAACAAAATAAACTGCCAAGGTCCCCGCAGAACATCGAACGCGTGGTACTGTTGCGAACAAGTTGTGAGTCATCGTAGAACGGCTTCCCTCGCTCCGGGCTCTGACGCGACGCGACTGACCGACATACAAAACACGATTTGGACTTGGCACAACAGTAACGGTGTAGAATGTTTTTCTTTGTAATGCTAGTGATTGATGCTATAAATTATAATTGAACTTGCATGTGACCTTTAAATAGTTGTAATGGTTCAATTCCTTAAATAGTTTTGCACAGGTTCTGTTCAGTTCTGGTCTAGAATATCGTAAATTATATCTTAAATGAAACTTTAAGACAATCCTAGGTCCAGTACAATCAGTACGTGGTTGTTAAACTTTACTTTCGCTGCTTCAACGCTGAGAAGTTATTAAAAACCTCAGTTGTTGTTTCTTTAAGAACCACTTTTATAGAAATGCTTAGATGTGTCTTAGGTTCTCGTCATCACTATGTAGCGTTTATAACTCTCTGTACCAAATAAGGTTTGGAAATCAAACATTTGTTTTCATTTTCAATACTATTACTATTATTACTTCGATTTTATTAAAGGTTTAAGAGGCGATTGACTGTGTGTAGTTAATGCATTAGATAGATAAATAGCCGAACTAGTTTGTCTAGTCTTGCTTAACGCCACGTGGGGGATGTAATATCCCGAGCTTTGTATAATTAGGTAATTCGTAATAAACGATATAATTGATAATAATATACGCTAATTTATCGATTTGATACAGAATATCGCCGGTATTTTGGAAACTTACGTGAAACTGAAAGAATCTACAATACTCAATCCTTCAAAATTCTCTCACCTCTAAGGTGAGCTAATACTTTGCTTTTTATGCATTAAAAATCTTCATTGTGTTTTCTTACAATAATAATTCATCTTATTACAATCTCGAAGTACTACTTCCTAGTATCTGTCTTATATTCAACTGACAAAAACCACTTTCGATTTTGCATGTTGATGTTCGTGTAGGAGTTGTTATTCTTGACGGAGCGCCGCTTTATTAAGAGGCGCTCTATCAAAGCTGTAGATTCTTGATTCAGCATTTTGCCTTAGAGTCCATAATGTGGAATGTGATGCTGTGGTCTGAAAGACCGCGAAACTTGTTTCAATTTTAGGACAAGATTAATCCTATACTATTTGCCCCCCACTGTAGCTAAAGTATTGATTATATATGAATACCTTAGTATTGATTAATGTTTACTTAGAGCTTAAAACGATTACAAAGAAATTTTTCTAGTCTATTAATTATACCCCAAAGACTTGTGTTACATTATAATCAATCTACTACTTTTAATCAAGGAAGTTTTTGAGACAATTAATTTGATATCTAAAAGAAGAAAATACCCTTTCATTACGGCAAATTCCAAGTACAAACGATCAATAACCGATACTGGATAGAAAATTCAGAACGAGCGGTCTAAAAACACATTGGTCACGTTCTTAATGGAGCATTCCCATGAAACTAGAACATCATGTGTTTGTTCCGTTTGCTTTTAAGGCTTTGTAGTTTACATTTTTTTGACTTTTAATGATTGGCGTTACTTCAATAGAAAATCATTTGTAATGTATTTCCAAAATTGATTTTATTGTACAATAGCAACGTCGACTAGTAAACCTATCATCATCATCATCATCTCAGCCCATACTTGTCCACTGTTGAACATAGGCCTCCCCAATCGCTTTCCAGCGTAACCGGTCCGATGCCACCTGCATCCAACGACTTCCTGCGATTTTCACAAGATCGTCGGTCCATCTGGCAGGCGGTCGTCCCACGCTGCGCTTGCCAATACGTGGTCGCCACTCTAGAATCTTTCTGCCCCAACGCCCGTCCGATCTACGCGCTATGTGGCCCGCCCATTGCCACTTCAGCTTGCTAATCTTAAGGGCTATGTCGGTAACCTTGGTTCTTCTACGAATCTCCTCATTCCTGATTCGATCGCGTAGAGAAACGCCGAGCATAGCTCTCTCCATAGCTCGCTGAGCAACTCTGAGCTTTTTTATGAGACCTATTGTAAGAGACCACGTCTCTGATCCATATATCATCACTGGTAACACACATTGACTGAAAACTTTAGTCTTAAGGCACTGAGGTATTTTGGATGAGAAGATATTGCGCAGTTTCCCGAACGCTGCCCAGCCGAGTTGGATTCGTCGATTGACCTCTCTCTCAAAGTTGGACCTACCTAACCGGACTACCTGTCCCAGGTAAATGTATTCGTCGACAACTTCAAGAGTAGAGTTCCCAACGGTGAGTGCGGTGGGTACGACATGGACGTTAGACATTATTTTGGTTTTGTCCATGTTCATTTTAAGACCCACTTGTTGAGATACTCTGTTGAGGTCACCGAGCATTCGTCCTAGATCTTCCAGCGACTCCGCCACGACCACAATGTCGTCGGCAAATCGAAGGTGAGTGATGTATTCGCCATTGATGTTGATGCCAAGTCCTTGCCATTCCAAGAGCTTGAAGGCGTCCTCTAAGGTGGCCGTAAACAGTTTCGGAGAAATGACGTCTCCCTGTCTTACTCCTCTTTTTATGGGGATTGCCTTCGTGCACTGCCCCTGTACTCGGACTGACATGGTGGCGTTATTATACAAGCACTTCAACACTTCGATGTACCGATAGTCAATGCGGCATCGCTGGAGAGATCTAAGAACCGCCCAAGTCTCGATCGAATCGAAGGCTTTCTCATAGTCCACAAACGCCAAGCATAGTGGCCGATTATACTCCTCGGTCTTCTGTATAATCTGCCGCAGCGTATGTATGTGGTCTATGGTACTAAATCCTTTCCGGAAACCGGCTTGTTCGGGAGGCTGGAAGTCATCAAACCTGCGTTCGAGACGATTCGTAATGACTCTCGAAAACAACTTATAAACATGGCTCAGCAGTGTGATGGGCCTATAATTCTTCAGTAAAGTGTTATCACCCTTCTTGAAAAACAGTACCACCACACCCCTGTTCCATGCTTCCGGCGTTTTCTCTTCGAGCAAGACGGAATCAAACAGCCTCTGAAGGACTTTAAGTACTGGCGTTCCGCCCGCTTTCAGAAGCTCTACGGTAATTCCGTCTTCGCCCGGCGCTTTGTTATTTTTGAGTTGTTTGAGAGCCATCCTAATCTCGTACAGGCTGATGTCCGGGATATCTTCAGTGAAGTGTCGGGTTAGCTTGGCTCTTGGGTCTTTTACCAAGTCAACAACAGGTTCAGCTACTGAGGTATACAACTGCCCATAGAACCTCTCTATCTCCCTGAGCACCTCCGACCTATTCGACGTTACGTTTCCGTCCTCCATCTTCAGCTTCGTCAACTGGCTTTGCCCAATAGACGCGTCTCTTGCGAACACTTTAGAGCCCTTGTTCTGTGCTATGGTCTCCTCAATACGCCTTGTATTGAAGGACCGTAAGTCTTGTCGCAAGGACTTCAATATCTGTCCATTGAGCTGCCTATAGGACTTAGCATCATCGGAGGTTTGGAGCGTCATGGAACGTCGCTCAGCCATGAGGTTTCGGGTGTAGTTGGATAGTTTTTGAGGTCTATTTTTACGGTGGGGCTTAAAATACTTGGACCCGACCGTATGGACAGTCTCTACCAGCCTGTTGTTGATTTCGTCCACTGATGCGCTGCTGTCTAACAATTCGAAGCGGTTTGCCAATTCGAGTTGAAAGTTCTCGGGGTTTTGGATATGTGCATTACAAGGTCGAAGCGTAGACTTCATCAGACGCGATCTTTCCATTTTGACATTAATATTTAATGTGCCTCTGACCATTCGGTGATCACTGCCGGTTTTTACCCTGTGGATCACGGAGACATCATTAAATATTTGTCGCTTGGTGCTCATTATGAAGTCTATTTCGTTTTTGGTGGAACCATCAGGGCTCATCCAGGTCCATTTCCTATGAGGCGGCTTCTGGAAGAAAGAGTTCATCATAAAGAGTCCCTCCTTCTCCAGGAATTCGGCCAGCCTCTGACCCCTGGGGTTGCGCTGCCCATATCCAAATTTCCCCACTCTCAACTCATCATCGCCCCGTTTGCCCAGCCGCGCATTGAAGTCACCCATAACCACTGTAAAGTGTGTTTTGGAAGTATGTATGGCTCTACTAATGTCCTCATACATAACTTCGACATCATCATCTGAGTATGTCGAGGTCGGTGCGTAGACCTGTATGACCTTCAGCGAATATCTTTTCGATATTCTGAGTATCAGGTACGCTACCCTGCTCGACACACTAGTGATGGACACAACGTTGTCTATGAGTGACTTGTGGACGATAAATCCGACACCACCTTGGGACTGCTGTTCGCCCTCCCGGTAGTAAAACAAGTTGCCGGATTTTAAGGTTATCGTGTCCTCGCCCTCTCTTCGGACCTCCGATAAACCAACAATATTCCACCGCAACTTGTTTATCTCTTCTTCCAGCTCAACAAGCTTCTCATCTGTCCTCAAAGTGCGTGCGTTGTATGTCACCAGGGCCAATTTTCGGTTTTGGTGGTAGCCGAATCTCTGCCGGAGATTCTTAGCACCCCTTGTCCTGTCGTTACCATGGCTGCTACCGTGGCCAGGACGATCAGGACCGCCGGGGACTAGGGGCCTGGTTTTCTTCTTTTCTTCCATAATAGTGATTGGGGGGAGTAAACCTAAGCAATTAATATATAGTAAAAGTTATAAAGAAGCACATAAATCTACTTGAAACTTTCTCTTGCATGTGTTAGTATTATTTCTATTAAATTAAACGTAAAATATACAACATTAAAGCGGTTTTGCGGTAATAACTCGGTATTCTATCAGAGCTTCCGCTTTCCCATTGCAAATTGCGGCTTTCTTTCAACAAAGCTCTTTCATATGACGCATCTATGTTTTGTAGTTTCTGTGTTGACCTTTCTTTAAATTTACTCAGTTAAGTAAGAATTTTGTAACAGATGAATTGCGTTAGTAGCCTTCAACGCCCACTTCACGTGCTTGTTGAACATCGAGCGACCATTGACGGCTACAGTGCTCCACAATTAGTTTGGTAATATGGTTCTAAACTTTGGAATATTCCAGACGTTTCTCCTAATGCTATGGAAACTCGGTAAGATTATTAACATAGATTGTTTCCTTTTAATTGATGACGCCAAATTCTGTACTTGGTTGTATGCATCGTAACTGATCTACAAGGTCAATGAAGATGGATCGGTTTGTATGACCACATCTTAATGGCATTTATACGTTCATAGAATTAACCTGAACATCTGTTTCCTAATGTTCTAAGACTTTATGTGTGTGTGTTTTTTTTTGTATAATTATTGTCGTATTTCTATTATTGCCTTATTCTTTTCGATTGTCCTTTGAACTGTTCTGATTGTATCTCCAATATAATAAACATCTATGAATTATATAAATAGAAAGGAAGTGTGTTTCAATTATAGTCTAATATTAGGTCTCCATTCCCAACATATGCCTGACGTATCTAGACTTCAGTTCATCGACACAAGTCGTTATCCCCAATTGGCTGAAGCCGTTTGCAGGGCCAATTATCGTCATGTACATTTTTGTCGTTGTATTTATTGATTGTTGAATCATCGTTTTTGTCTTGTTAACAAGATTTATTTGAGTTTTAATAAATTCTGTTGCTGAGACGAATGGATCTGCATTGTCATCATCAAATTCTTTGGTACAAGAATTTTGTTGTGTCTAACGAAAACCTTAAAGATTTTTACTTTGTAAAGTGTCTCAGGCTCATCATTGTCTTTAGGCATCTTTGTACAATTACCACCCACAAGCCATTGATCAGAATTCATTGTGTCGTGTCGAAGATGATCGGTTTGTTTATTGGCAACTGATGTAATTTCAAGGATTCTTTGGAGCCAATGATTCGATTTTAAATTTAGAAATACTTAGGATAGTTTTGCTATCTAGTAGTGTTATGACCCAAATAATGCTTCTACAAAAAATATGACAGACTATTGCTAACATTGTCTATATTTGAATCAAACAGTTAAATATCTATAAATATTCTGTACAAACCTTTCGCTCACGCCACTTCGCGTAGCATGTCTCCTATCCGTACTGAGGGTTTTGCAAGGCTCTCGAGCCGTGGGTAGAGTGTGGGCGACCGAGTGGTTCCGTCTACTGATGTCATCGTCTCAACGGCCTCCGACTGTTTGCTTGGACCTGATGCCCATAAGTCGTGTTACGAGAGAACGAGTTATTGTTGAGGCCTTAGAATTCTACATCAGATAAAATGAAATGACTTGATCGTGAATCGTGATGCAACAAAAGCTTGGCATAAATATTTCGCGTGCTCCTATGTAACACTAATCTTTCAGGCTCACGCTTTCTTTTCTTATGAAATTTATAATAGTTGTAACAATATTTTTATTAATCTATATGTAATATGGTATAGATTGACTGGAATATTGTGCAATGCAATCACAACCTGGAGAGAAATAAAAGCTATTGGCGCTTAAAGTGCATTTGGAATTCATCCAGTAGATTCTAGTAATACTTCGAAATGAGTTTTCAATACCGCAGTTCATGCATGTTCTGCAGTGGTTGCGGTGCAATAAATTGCCTAGCAATCGTCTGAATGCTCCGAAATTTAAAAGTACAACAAATTATGTTTCTTCGTAAATTCGAATCGAAACGGGTTGATTACTTAGTAGAAGAAAGCGTTCATAATGCAATTGAAAATGAAAAACAGCAAATAGACAAACGTTTCGTAAGATGCAAGTTTTATTACTTGATTTTCGACATCTAGTGGACGATTTGATTTTACTTTTACGGATAATTGGATATTTGTTTTTGGCATGATTGCAGCATATAGTCGCCTATAAGAATCGATTCCATAAGAATCGATTTATTGACGGCATAATATCTTACTACAAAATCAACTTAATTTATTTGTATCGATCACTTAATTGATGTGATGTGTTGTGTACTGTCAATAGATGGGTTGTTTATGCATGTTATTTTTATTCATATCATCATATTAGCAGTTTCCCGCTTCTTTGCATGCGTTCATTTTATATTTACATAGAGGTAGCAGTTACAGCTGAAACATCCGATTTTCATCTCCTAAAGGGATGCAATTTTGAAAAAGCATGAATTATAGGTTTCAAATACCAATTTTCAAGACCATCTTCAAAACTAATCGTACTTCCATACAAACTTTTATACTTCATTTTATCTCTTTAGGGGCAGATTATTCAAAAACACTGACAAACGTATTTCTTGATTTGTGACAAAAGAATTGAAATATATTTATTTATTATCCTGACTTAAAAACTAACAGTTCATCCATACAAAATTTTGACAAGTTAAAATTTTGGAAATGCCTGAAATACGTATTTCTTTATGTAAATAGAACAGACTAAATACTAATTCATCATGACTTTATCTTCATAAATAATGGTACTTCTATACAAACTTCCAACCCCATTTTCACCACCTTGGAGACTGACAACTTATAAAGGATTTTTTGGAATATCAAAAAATCCTTTATAAGTTGCCTACATAACTGTAACAATACGCTGTTAAAAATTTAGCTTCCTAGGTCCGGCGGTTTGGCCCGGGCGCTGATATTGAATCCCTTATAAAGTTGTCTGAAATTTTTATTTTCCGAGTAGTCGATTTATACATGTTGAATGTTATCTATTTGAAACAGACATCCATTCAAAAGGGAGCAAGTGACATGGGATTCAAATCGATAGATACCACGCATTCTATTCCATAAGTTCGTTTCGTTTCTATTATTGTAACTAGTGACGTCAATTTTACCCTTAACCAGTAGAATTACTAGGAGGTAGAAATATATATTGTGTGATTACTTCTTGGTTGGATCTTATTCAATTTTATTATGTAACATTCTGGATGCTTGGGTATTCCATGCGTATTTGTGACTCGGCTTCGTGGTTTTACTTGGTTATCGCGATCATTTTATAAAGATATATTTAAGTTAGAAATCTATCTATCTCACGCTAAGTCCCTTGCGGTGTAGGCAGAAAGTACAGAGTTCCAACAGGTACTTTCCTTACATACCCCTCTGGCTTCCTCCACTCTCATAGTTCGTCTCATACACGCTCGCCGGTTACGGAGACTTGACCTATCCTTCAGATAAGAAACGGTTTATTTGGTCATGGTAAGATAGTCTAGGTCTTTCCTGGGTTCTACATTCTTCCACTTTCGAGTTGTATATCTGTTTTGTTATTCTTTCTTCTGACATTCTTCCTATATGCCCTAACCAACGGAGCATACTCTCTCATTTTTACACCGATACTATATTTCATGAGTGAATTTATCTTCTTAACGTAGAATATCGTTCGAGAATAAAATAACAGCAATATGACAGCTACCGTTATACTGTATTCTAAGTCATTTATTTAACGAATACCGTTTACAAATGTTATTCTTTATACATTTAAAAAAAGAGTGATGTTCTGTAAAGCCGCTCATATTCGGCCTTGTACAGGTGCTTAACAAGTACATAATAACATTATAATTTGTGCGCGATGTAATTTCAAGTGCTGAGATTTGAAATTTACTGTAATTACAACTTTAAAACGGAAAATACAATCTTTTTCTACATAAGCGTTAAGTACTTTAGCATTGAAATACCTATTCAAATATTAAGTGGTTGTTCATGTTAATAAAGAATTTATGAGTTACTTATATTAACTGTCAAACTTTTAACACGACCGTTGTGTTTGTTGGTAATATTGGTTTCATCTCTTGGTAACATTTGTTCACAATTTTCTTTCACTCGTCATTGAATTAGTCTAGATTTAGAAATTATAAGGTGTTTATCAAATAATGTTATCTCTTCTCTATAACGTGTATTATTTTTATCTGATTCAAAGTTTGCTAAAGCGATATTGGCCTAGATTCTTGACCTGATGATGTAAAACTCTAGCTTTAATACACGTTCCTGCATTATCTGTGCATCTATTGCAGTATATTATAGATAATAAACATTTAACTTATTAAGCAACATGACGAAATAGTTTTATAAAAAATACTATACTTATGCGACCCTTATCATCGAATTCTCAAATAGAAATCAACCGTAGGAGGGTACGCTTTACGTTCATGAATCAATATTCGCATTGGAATGCTTAGACATTCTCTTTTATCAAACACATACATCATACACGTCTTAAAGTCATTATCTTTTAACGAGTTGCTTGTAAACCACAAGCCAAAGAAAAATATATATTCATGTTTTTTTTTTACTTTAAAATTATTTTTATTACACTACAAAATTCAAATTAATGATTGCTGTAAAAAGTGGCAATTTTCAAGAAGTTACACGTAGCAGCATGATTATAATTATAATATTTTAATATTGTAGAATGGTCATTATGATAGAGAAAACATTGAGCTGCCATTTTATCCTGAAACGCTGCATTCTTATTACTCGGAGCTTTCACGTAACAAATCTCGAGTGCATTTGTTGCGGGGTGCGCGGGCGCCGCTCGTCTAGCCGGTTGCAACCGGATCGCTGACTCACCCTCAACGCTCGCGCATGTAGCCTTCCACGCGTCGACTTTACTGCACGTTAATTACTCAAATATGTGCTATTGATCACGACAGGTTCGTCTTCATTATACCTAGCATAATAGACCAGTGTCACGCTTCGTCAGTTAGAATAGCCATTATGTCTATCGTTTTCATATGAAACTGCTTTTTGAAAAATTAGGTTTCCACAGGGAAAAATTTTAATTTTAGTTTGTTAACCCCTCGTTTGCTCGAGCGCTTTTTATATACATGCCTCAGTAGTTTTAGGCTTTAATACATATATCTGAAAGAGACCGCCCGTGATGTTACCGAAATATGGCGCTGCCGGAAGATCAGCGCTGCAGCATAATGCAGCTGCGGCATTAGCTGAGGCAGGGACCCATTTTGGGTCTCACACAAACACTGCTTTGCATTTCTACTTTTTTATTGTTACTCTTTGTCATGTTCATTACATTTGTTACTGATTTCGTTCTTTTATGTTTAGTTGTGTGAGCACAAAATAAATTATTTTTCTTTCTTTCTCTTTCATTTGAACACCGTTCAATAATACTAGGGTCAGAATCGTCGTCATCAGCCGACAGATGTCAACAGCAGAATAAATTTGATTTAACAAAATAACATTAGGTTCATATGAATAGTGTAGAATACATTATTGTGTGTTGCTATAAAAAGATAACTGTACTTAACTAGTAAAAAAAATGTCTTGCCTATTTGGGTAACTTGATAAATATGACCGTGTGTTAACTCTTCTGTAAATATATCTACAATTCAATATTCCACAATATGTTTCTTCCTGGTACCGCCTGCCCTGACGTCGGCTCGTATAGCGGTCAGACAAGCTGGAAGGTCTTTGAACTACTAGACGTTCGTCAGGGATCTAAATCTGTAGAAAGTTATTATTTTACGTGGTAAACACTCGTGTTTAGTTTACAGCATAATTGGAAACTCTATTGTTGTATAATTGTTTCAAAATTGAGTTCAATTGTTCTTAAGAGGATATTTTATGTGAAAAATTGCAAGAAAAGAATTGTTTCCCAAATGTTATCTTTGTCGACATTGAAGAATTTGGGGCTTAAAATAAGCCGGAGGAGGTTAAACTTATTTACTAAAGTTTAAAAAATAAGACCATATAACCGAGTTCTGAACGTCTGAGCTTGTAAATGATGATACGTATATTAAATACAACAATTTATGCGATGTGGGCCACGGCCGCATCTCGCGAAATTACTACGAAGTAGCTCATTACCGCTCGGATTTAAGAGGCTTACTTTTACTTCGTCACGTTTTGAAGATGCTACAGTAGCTTTAATACATTCAAACTATATATAGAGATAATTGTTTTGATGATAATAATTCAGATTTATAGTATTTTGATTGTTTGGAAAGGAACGATGGGGGATTTCTTTATTGGTAATAACTTTTGATCATATACTGAAGAGGCAAGGGAGGCAAATCTTAAATATCTTTAAATTGTTAAAATATGGAGTTTCAAGTTCTTTTGATTTATTTAAGGTGGACATACAATGTTCAGTTTAGTTAATATTGGCTAATTACTGAGTTCTTACGGGTTCGGGTGCGCCACCCGCCATAACATCAGATTTGATAGACCACAAATTCTCGTGAAAGAACACCGATTCCTACCAAGGATGGTTCGCGAGGCTATTGAAAATAAAAAACATCCTAATTTCAATAGAGAAGATGGCTGGGTGCTTCCATCGACTTGGGATCCGGTAATTAATATAATCAAATTCAAAACCAAGCATAACACTGCAAGACCTCAAGACACCGTGAGCTCATTCTGCGTAGATCGGACCAACAAAAATAATTAAGTAGTTTGAGGGTACCCCGGAACAACTATGCCTTTTGGACGTCTAACACCTCAGTCCCTCCCGTGACCATGGGTGCTGCAAAGCACTCGAAACGTCGGGAACTAAAAATCAAAAAATAGACCGCGATAAAATCCGTAAAATAGTTTTATTTCATTGGCTAATTAGCTTATCTCTATATCAAGCTTGATTGTTATTAATATTATAATTGATATGATTCGCTTATTAGCTATATTATAGTAGTCATTGTTGTTGCCTTATTCTATCCCGTAATCTAGTTGACGCCATTCAACACGCAAAATTATATTATGCCTTGTAGATTACGCGTGTTATGATGTTATTATCCTAAGATTTCTTATATCATATTATTCATACGTTTGCAGACTGATCTCAGAATGTACTTTACCGAAACTAAAACCAATCATAACTTTACCGTTAAGTTCCTAGAATGTTTGTAATATAAATTTAGCAAGTTCTTATAACTTGGTAAATCTTATGACCTCTCTTTTAGCTAATCGAAATTTTGTGTGTGGTATGTTTTTATATGTATTGACATCATGTATTGCATTTATATTTGATGGCGTCTAATGCAGCTATCATGCAACAACTAGCATAATTACATTTTATAATCTTGCAAGTCTGATAAGCGATGCAACTTCGCAAACGAGTATAATCCACTATTGAATATACCCTAGTAGTTCTAATGCAGGATAATTTACAGATTTTGACATAAACAGTTCGATAAAGGAATAAAAATCGGTGAATTGGTGTACATGTACCAAGACCCTCGTCTTAATTTCTCCTGGAAGAATTTGATATTTTCCATATAACTTAAGTACCTCTCTCACATTATTATCTTGATTGGTGTCGGAATCATGGAATTGCCGTTAATGGATTTTAATAAAAACAGGCGAAGAAATTGTTCTTACCCCCTGGCTTTCGCATCACCGTTTCCATTAATGTAGCCTTTCATATTGCTATTCTTATTGAGAATTTTGCTTATACTCTCGATACCTTTAAATGTTAAATTATCATACTTATAATAGTCTTACATTTTGCATCCGACCAACTACCCGTTTGAACAATATTTTCCTAGTTTATGGTATTCGTTTAGGTTAGGATCTTTTCAAAGAAATGTTTTCCTTAATAGAAGTCAACCCCAGGCATGTAGCGAAAGCTGCTCGCTGTTGACCTCAAAAGCATTTCACGAGTCCGACCTTACACGGCAGCGGGAAACCCCGCTGACTGTCTTTAGGATCTTTGACCTTACGCTCTTGTTTGGGTGCTAATTTAATGTTTGTTAGTTTTAATTTGGGAACAGATAACTCGTTATTTTGATGCAAGACTTAAATCTTGATTCCTTTTGTTCGTATGTTAATTTTATTTTTTTAGTTTCTTGTATATATCTATTTTGACTGTAATTTTTGTTAAATACTGCTAATGGCGTTCTTAATGTTTTATTGCAATAATATTTTTTTATGTTATTTTATTGATAAATATATAAGCATTATACAGCTCCATTTTATTACCTACTTAGATTTCTAGTATTAATATGTAGTTACGTTTATAGTATCAACTATTAATTCTCGCTGCTACATATCTAAGATCACATAACCATTGCTTACTTTAAATGATACATGTAGATTGCTCACCTCTACGAGTTTAGATAGTAATTGCACGCTGCTTCGCCTCTCGTTCTCTCCCTTGTTGCGAACTTGACCGTGAGAAGCGCATGTATTGCCAGTTAGTTTCTTTTCAACTTTTACCTATTGAGCAACTATAACAGAAATCATAAACTTACGGTTATTGTGGTTTCCCTAATACTTATTAATTATATACACAGCATTCAAAGCATTATTGGATTGTTGAAAATAGCTTCAATATTTCAATTCATATTTCACATTTTCCTTAAATTGCAAATGCTTATTCTTTCCTGTCCTCCTAGATAATTATTGTTCCGTGTATAAACGGCGTAGAAATGATATCACGGGAAATATTATTATAGTCCAAATATATCTTAGTGATGACTCAGGTTGGGTTCTTCTCGAAGTACTTTCATTTTCCTGTAAAATTATATTAGGTTTGGCGGCTCGATTCTGTTAAGTTGAAAGCTAGAAACAGTTTCAGTTCACATAAGGAAACGCACCAGATTATAATTAGCTTAAAAGCGATGTGTTAACGGGTCAATGACACACTCGGCCCGTGGGCAAACATAATCGTCGCTGACCACCCAACCATCGTAGTTTGGTCTCTTTACTCGACTGCCAGAAACGCTGTTACAGATCTTTAGAAGCTGGTGTCTCAGGTACAAAATTTTGGCAGCTAGCCACGAATTTCATGGTTCAGCTGGCGATTTCTAGGATTTATTTAAGGATCAATCGATCGTTGGTCGTTACTTCAAAAATCGACAACATCATTTTGAAACTTTATATGCGGGGCATTAACTAGAGTTATTATAAAACGCACGTAAAGAAATTATAATTGTCCACCCGTATGTGTTTTTTTTCCTTATACATAATTTTCCTGCAGATTTATTAGATACTTGAAAGTGTGTAGCGGTTGTTTCAGGTTTCTTCCTTATTAACATTGATTTGCGACTAATTATTTTAACAGATTTGAAATCATATAAAATTTTACAGAATAATTATACATTTTATCGTTTCTTCACATTTCTGATAATTATTATTCATTTATCACAAATGATTGCAATTTTCGATTTGCTAATATATAAACATCGTCACGCCTATATTCCCCAAGCAGGGATGGCAGATGTGTAAAAACAATATAAACGATAAAATAAAACTGAAACCGTTAGTAGTGTAAGAATAATTAGGTACTAAAACTACAATGTATTCGGTTGGGGTACGGGTACTTACAGGGAATTTAGTTAAAGTTGAAAACCTAAGTCAAAATACAAAATAAACGCATGAAAATTCGCGGGCAACAGCTAAAACAACATAAATACAGATTTTTAGTCCAACATAGAACGGACGAGCTATGAGAGTGAAGGAAGTCAGAGAGGTATGTAAGGAAAGAACCTGATGAAACTCCGTACTATCTGCCTACCCCGCAAGGCATCTGGCGTGATGATAAAGATAGATAGATAGAGCAGACTTTGTCCTGTAGTGGACTCTCTTGTCTGATGATGTGAGTAGACCAAGTCTTCATCTTTTTTATTTGCTTTTAACGAGCCAAAATAAAAATTTCCAAATTCTCGGTTTGGTTTATACGGTTACATTCACAATGATTCCATTCATAATGAATTTGAAAGTTTTTATTGCACACCCGAGATGTAACTAGAGTGTGTCATTGCCCCAGTTTAAATTTTTTTCACCTTCCATTGATATCCTGTCAATGTCAGCGATAGTGTCATCAGTATCAGATATGCTCACACTCGGATATCCGCAATTAGCTTGATGAACCAACTAGTAGGTATCAGTACCTAACGTTATTTATAATAATGATGTGTTATTAGAATTTCTAAATGTGGCCCCTACTTCTTGGTAATTTAACATTTTATCTTTCATCTCTGTACCCTTGTGAATATCAAAACAATTATTTTCTTTTCAGAACTTTCTTCCTTTGAAGTCGTACCTTTGATATCATATAGACCTTAACTTCCATCTACTGTGCCTTCAAAAGAAGCAATTTAAAAGTAAATTTGATGCTAATTTTCGTAAGGTTTACCCAAAATTGTGTAGTTGTTTTGCAACTCAACCTATTTATGCTTATACGATCGACCTGACCATTATTTGTCACGGCCATACATAATGTTTACGCCTACTCATCATCGATTATTTTATATTGACGTCCTAAAATGGTTCCTACTTATTTACTCCTATTTAATGTACTTTGTCCTAAAATAAGGTGATCCCGAAAATTGCATGTTTCTTTTATAGTGTACCGTGTGTTCTTTGTTGCAATTATAATTTATTTATCTACTAATTATATATACATATTTGTATCAATTTCTGAATTGATAAGTTCCATTTTAATGGTAGTTTAAATATCAAGCTCATGTTAGCATTCCATAGTAATTAAGCCAAGTAGAATTCTAGACGAATCTTTGTGAAATAATTTCAAGTGTTTTTTGTAGTAAAAGGAGATTGTACTACTATAGCCAGTACTTTGGCAACTGATTGGAAATTACACAAACAAAACTGCAATAAATTAGACTAAAAATATCTGTATTCTTCTTCTTTTCACTGGTGAAGTAAAACGGAAGAGACCTAGAGGTCGGAGTCCCATGCGTTGGGCCGGTCAGATTTGCTCGACGTTCGATTTCAGTGTCAGCGACGCAATTCATGTTGCAGAGGATAGAACCAAATAGAGAGACATTATCAAGGCTAGAAGTTCTTCATAAAGATTACGGCCCTCAGCACTGAGGAGTACGACGTAAGGAGGATCTGTATTCAATTTTATTCCAATACGTACATTCGGAAATAGACATGTGTCACATTGCACCGAATGGATTTTTTTAATCCTAGATCAATTGTGAAATCTACTACTATTAATAATTCAAACGTCCTTGCTTCTATTGTCAATGTTTTTGTCCCACGTTTTTATAGAAACACGAACGCCATAGAAATAGCTATATGCCTTTATTCGCTATGACCAAACGCGGCGCGTTACGATAACTTCGTGAAATGATCGCGTAATGGTGTTCTGCGTGCCACTGGAGGAGCATCTATCCGTCTTCAGTCAAAAGACGTCCACTGCAGGACAAAGGCCTTCCCTAAAGACCGCCACAACAACCGGAGGACCATTTAACGATAATTTCTTGAAGTTATCGTAACGCAGCGAGTTATGTATTATAGCGAATAAAGGCCCTGTTTTGTACTTAGCATATATAATCCATTGTCAGTCACAGACGTGACTCGCGAACGTATCACAAAACATAATATTTTCCAATAACGGTTGTTTTTGCTTGTTTTATTTCAGCGGTTCGTTCCACTTTCGTTTGAGGTTGGCAAGCGTATCCATGGTTACGGCACTGACAATATCTGTCTCTATTATTGGCGATTTTGCTATAGTCGTAGGCCTTTTTATTGCCTATTGATTTGGATGTTTGGGGTTTTTTGTCAAATTTTAATGGTAACACTTGAATTTTTTATTTAGAAATAGGGTATTAGTCTTTTGGTGTTTCATTTTAATTTCAGAATAGGTTTTTAGTCTTTTGGTAACGATAAGACTATACTGCTAGAATATGAATTCGGTTTTAGCAGAATTTTATTATAGTATTTTTCATGAAGGAAGGGTACTGTGACAGTTGTAAGTGTTAAAGAAAATTATACTTTATTCAATGGCAATAAGAGGCATGACCTGTTTCTATACTTATGGTGTTATGCCTTCATACCATTGAATTAAATATTAATTTCGTTTGGCACTTAGAACCCATCTTGTGAAAAATATAGTAACTAGCGGACCCGCTACTTCGTTCGGGTTGTTTTTAGGCGTGTATTTAACACCTTTAGGCTTAATTTTTGAGATGCAAGGTAACCTATCTTCTTCCCCTGGATTAAATCTATGTCCTTGCCGAATTTGATTAAAATATGTTCAGCGCCTTGTGCGTGAAAAGGTAACAGACAAACAGACATTACTTTTGAATTTATAATATTAGTTTGGATCGACAATTTCATTGTCATTTCTCTGCTCTATTATATAATTACCTAGTTTCTCCTTCTTTAAGTTATGGCTTCACACTAATTTTAAATGTATTTTGCCAGTGTCCAATAAGATACATAATCGTGTTTATATAAATTAATTCAATTCCCCGATGGACTTGATGACCACGATGATAATGAAATTGATGAAGTACCCGGCCCTGGATAGTAAAGCGATGGATACTTTACATACTGCAGCGGCCTTTTTGAGGGACATCTAAAAGTGACGTTTTGTAACTTTGTTACAATTACCTTCACTCATGCACACATAAGAATACATAAGGTTAATATTCCACCAACATAACATATTATTATCCGAAATAACACAAGTCTTGAAAATTAAAATTTTTAATTTGTGCGTATTACCGATACACTGATAAAATGTATGATATGTTCAGATTACACGTGACGTAGGAAATGGGGCTGGGGTATATTTCCTATATTTCTGTACTGTGTACACTCACTTTTCGCCGACAACATCAAGTCCCAAAGTGACGAGCCTTTTGTCATTTACCGAGCACAATTCCAGACCCCGGACTGATACGGGGAGTTTTTCGATAGAAAAACTACATTTGTCCGACCTAGGATTCGAACCCAGGGCCTCGTGACCACGAAGCGCATTATTCGCGACTAGACCAACGAGGGATATGATGTAGTATATAAAACGAACAGTATGTTAGAATTTTAAACATATTTTTAGGCTTTTCAACATCGACGTCTTAGTCTAGTGAGTAGAAAGAGCGTAGGCCGCGCCGCTCACTGGATCGAGTGGTCGCAGGTTCGATTCTGTTTTTCTTCTTCTATATCTTCACGCCAGATCCCTTGCGGGGTAGGCTGAGAGTAAAGAGTTCCAACAGGTTCTTTCCTTACATACCTCTCTGGCTTCCTCCATTCTCATATTTCGTCTCATACCGTCTCGTACACGCTCGCCGGTTACGGAGACTCTTGACCTTTGTTCGATTCTCGTACGGGAAATAACTTTGTGAGACCCATAAATATTTGTTTCAATATGGAGGTAAGAGTATGCGAATTTCATATTTGTAAATAGGAATAATACAGAGAGTGCGGCTACATTTTTTGAAAAGAAAAAGTACAAAAAATAGTTTTTATCAATCTTAACTTGGGCTAAGATCGTTGGCCAAAAATGTAGTATTTGCATGATTATAAAATTAATGACGTAATATCTTGTAAAAAAAGAACTTAATATATATATGTCAAATATGTTAATAGTTGAAATTCCAAAAAGCAGCCCTCGTATTTTACCAACAAAAAAACTAACTTTGAAAACTTAACTCGCGATAGTCGTGAAAGCGCAAATTACCACGATGACTCCGTACATTCGCGGCGACCGACGTATTCATTTCGGATAATTTATAACGCGCCGTGGTGCGTACGATCACAATGGCTCGTGGGCCCTTATTCGCTGTCACCAAACGCGACGCGTTACGATAACTTCGTGAAATGATGGTGTAATGGTATTCCGTATGCCGCTAGAGTACAGCCAGCAACGTAAGTAGCTTATCATCCTCAGTTTTTCAAACAGTTCATACTCTTTATTTTAAAACCTTGGTGAAAATTGTCAAAACCAAAATATTAGCAACATATGATAATATTTAATTCAACAAAAATAATGGATCTGATGCTAAACAAAAGTGTGCAAGCGATTTGAAAGGCTGTGAATTTTAAGCTATGTGAACAGGACGAATAATACGACGTGCGCCCTGTTGCTGCTGTGGCTAGTATGCGTCGTGAAGGAGAATTCAAATAAAAGCCGAATAATCTTGAAACAGTGCTCCACCCACCAGTTGTGACCCTCTTCGCGCAGAGTTTCTTCCTATATTCTTCAATGCCCAGTCGCTCGAACGTGCATGGCGCGATGTTTCGCGCTCCTAAATATTATTTTGGTGTGTCACAACTAGTGGGCTTTGCATCGAGTTTATTATTCAAATGGACCAATTACGATACAATTATTCCTGTCCCTTTCCAGGGTTACACTGTTCTAATTATTCCTATCCCTTTCAGGGTTACACTCTTCTAATTGTTCCTATTCCTTTCAGGGTTACACTCTTCTAATTGTATACTAGTGTTTATGCGCTAGGATTCTATGACATTATCTTATTTTTAACTTAAATTACATAATGTACTACAGTAACTTAATCTATTACATAATCTATTTATACAAATCATGCAGACGTCGTCCTGTACACTATGTATGTTGCCGAACGTACCATTAAACTATCATTTCACAAAGTTATCGTAACGTGCTGCGTTACGTGTTTAATTGGCGAATAAAGGACCTGTCGGCATAGTGCGCGTAATCTGCGCTGCGTATGCCTTTTGTTGGGTTTCCATGCAAAATGATTTCTAGTTTTATTTAGGTGTTCTGTTAATTTTATAGTTGTATGATTAATACCGTGTCCCTGGTGGTAGTTTTTAGTTTCGAGCCATCCATAAAGGAAGACACTCGTTAAGGAAGGGAGGGGGTTAACAAATTGTGACGTCTGACTGACAATGAGAGGTTTACGAGTCATAATATAAATCTAAAGTATTAAAACACTAAATTTAATTCTAACCGGAAACTTCGAAATATGGCCAACTCTATTAATAGTTAAGGTTTAAAGTTCTATTAATTTTATAAAAACTTGCAAAATTTGTGGCATCATAATTATATGTAACATTAATAAAATTTGTGATTGGTATAAAAAGATTTTTAGAAGTTCTTTTCTAGGAATCTCGAAACGCACAGTCGTGGGTCGCACGAAAATTAATTTCGGATAGTCACAAAATCAAAGTAATCCGTTATATCCGTTTTTTTATTCCCGATTGCAGTACAGAACCCTAAAAACAACATTGCTTGATTTCAGACATTCTCACAATTATGTAGATAGATAGGTACATTCATACACGTAAATCATGTGATATGATCGTGGCTTGATTTTCTATTTCCTTTTAACTAGACTCCCTCATTTCGGTCCGATGACTCATGGTGGGCCTAATATGGCAATGACTTATCTTGATTGGCCGGTAAAATTTCCATATACGAATACCTACATACAAACATTAAGAAGTCCAAATGAACAGTGATTAACGGGATATCAGATCATGATTATTATAACATTAGATCGAAATAAAATAGACGGTAGATACACATCCTAGTAATATTATAAATGCGATAGTGTGTGAGGATGGATGTATGGAAGTATCTTACACTCACACAAAAACAACTCAACAGGTTTTGAGGAAACTATACAATAATATAAATTAATAATTCAGAAGGCTAGAATTTGCGGTATTTTACAATTGACGGACGATTTGGCGCAGTGGTTAGGAGCTTAAGCCGCTCCGCCCACTGGGGCGAATAGTCGCGGGTTTGATTCCCGCACGGGACAAATCTTTGTGTGACCCATAATTATTTTTCCGGTCTGGGTATTTGTGTATGTGAATTTTCATGTTTGTAAACGCTCCTACGACACAGGAATAAATCCTCGTGTGGGGCTACATTTTTTAAAAAGTAAAAACAAAATATACGCGGGCGTAGTCGCGGGTAACAGCTAGTTTTCTATCAAGCAAAGATGCATGTCAAATTTATGTCCCATTTCCCTAATGTCAAACGTCTCGTTAACAAATTAAGTCCATAAGAATAAAATATGACGACCCACGCGCGAAACTTATCTATTTTATTTTTTTCTAAGTAAGTAATTAGCTGTTTATTTTCATTGCGAGTTAATTAGTAAGAATTTACTGGTCACACTATCTAGCCAATCTAACATGTCTTTAAATTACGGTCAAGTGTCTCTTTTTAATTTAGGAATTGGAATTTGGCGAATGTCTGATGTGCCAATTTTATAAAGAATTATTTCGGGTAAGTTTCACTGTGATATTAAAAATAATTGAACGAAAGTAGCCGAGGTTCGTACTCAGTAGACTAGTATTGGAGGCCTATAATGAGGATGAATTAAAAACATTTAGATCCACATTTAAACAATTCTTCTTTATCTAGTGATAAAGAAATGTGTTTAGTCCAGACGCAATCAACCATCTCGTACGACGGTATCATTTTTTTTAATAAGACGAAGCATCGTCTAATTACAAAAATGATACCCATAATTTTCTGTTAACCGTTTGATGACTTTTCCTCCGCGTGCTTTGTTTTGAGTTTACTTTAACTTTTTGGTGGTTTCGTCAGTTTATACTCACGCTAATAAGGGGGAACCGCTCGGGACACGGCAGGGGACGGGGAAGGTCAGTGACCTTCACCGCTTCTATAATTAGTTGGTCTGGTTTGATGTTCGACTGTCATCCTACTGCGTCTCTTGTGGATGTTTTAATTTTCTCTAACGCACATCAAAGAGGATCATGCCTGGACGATTTACCATGAAGACATAACTTAATGCATTTCATACTACCACAAGCAGCTCTAAATGTTTTTGATGTCAACATAATGCATGGTAACTCTTAGCGAGTATTTGATAAGTGTTTGTGTTGTCAAATAATGAACGACGATCCATATAATTTTTTATAACATTTTTTGCCCAATTAATGCCTCGTTGGTCTAATGGCACATGTGGCTAGAAATCCAAGATCCTGGGTTCGAATTCTGCGTCCGACAAAGTGTGGTTTAGGTTGAATTTACGAAAAGTAGTCAGTAGAATTCCAGACACAGAATTCTAGAAATAGTCGAGCCTTTTGCTAATATGAGCAAAAGGCTCGACTATATTGGGACTTAATAGCGTCTCCTGCGAAATGTGTATACAGTACCTACATCTTTGCCACCTCAGCTTTGGGGAATACGTATCTAGAATTATATATAAGTCTATGATATATACAGGCGGTGACGGAGTAAGTTTTTTTGGCTAATATCAGGACATGTGAACCTTTTATTTTAAATGTGTACAGTATATTAGACTAGTTCTGAAAGTGATCATTAATATAATAATCACACCTATTATTTCACAGACTGTCTGGTCCTTTAATGAAGCGACATAGAAATGGCATGCGATGCAATTAACAATGTTAAAAAAGACTAACTAAATAAAAAATAAATAAGCACCGTCACGCCCTTTTCTCCAAGCGGGGGTGGCAGAGGTGTCCTGCCGACGATGTTAGGTCCCATGTAATAGGGGACGAGCCTAATGCCATATACCGGGCGCAATTACAGACGCCGAACTGAAACTGCGAATTTTTTGATGGAAAAATTACATTTCCGACCTAGGATTTGAACCCAGGACCTCGTGATCGTGATTATATATTTTTTATATGATATCCTTTAACATCTCTGTTCATTGTTTATATAGAAAACTCGTGTAACATTAATTTCAAAACATTTTTTTTAAATGCCCACATGGCCCACTCTAGTTTATTTAATGTGTCTGGGCACACTCCTCCCTATTTTTCCCCAGACTTCCCATTATTCCTCCAGCATGTAGTTAGCTGTGTGGGGCTTTAATTAAACTGTGACCCAACTGTTGGCCTATCGCGCAGACCTTGTTTTGTAAAATGAGTCGTTGTCCCAAACGTTTAAAATGAAATGGACGGGATTAGATTTAGCGGTTTTTAGACGAAAATTTTATTCAGTTCGTCTTTTTTAAAAGATAATGGAATGCTATTAATAGCAGCTATATTAATTACTAGCAGTTTCCCGCGAATTCATACCCGGTCGACAACAGCACCACCTACCGGGTCTATGTTATATAGACTATATTACTTCTGGATAAGGTAGCTTTCCAATGGTGAAAGAATTTAGAGATTACCCCGAACTATATATAAAGAGGTAAATTTTGTGAGTTCGGGATGAACTCACAAACTTTACCTCTTTATATATAATATTAGTATAGATGTATGAGACTTGTTTGTAATTAAAGCAAAAGACGTAATCTATGATTTTACATTGCTTCCTTTAAGGCTGATTTGGATGCATCCCACCATGTTCTGATGATATTAAGCTTTGCCAAAGAAATCTCTTCCCATAACATGCCTGACTGTTAATTTTAATACCAAACAAGTAATGTCTGCATTGCGACTGCAAACAACCTCTGGTGTTGTTCAAAAGCAGTCGGCGGAACGGCATCTATATCGATTGCCCGGGAACTCTACCATAGTTTATTTATACAAGCAGTTTGTTTGTAGTCTACCCGTTCCCGTCTATGCCTTGCAATTTCGCAGTCTTTATGGCTTCATATTTTATAGACTAATATCAAACACTCCCTGACCATGTGTATGTTCCAGTGAGAATCGACGACGATTTAGCGCAGTTGTTAAGAGCTTGAGCTGCTCCGCCCACTGTGTCTAATAGTCGCGGGTTCGATTCCCGCACGGGACAAATCTTTGTGTGATCCACAATTATTTGTTCTGGTCTGGGTATTTGTTTGTGAATTTTCATGTTTGTAAACGCACCCACGACACAGGAATAAATCCTAGTGTGGGGCTACGTTTTTTAAATAAAAAAAAAAAAAAAAAAAAAAAAAGATTCTATTATCTATACAATGCTTGTATTTGTTTAATTGTACAGATGTTCCCAAGGTCTCCCTACAGTGACTGTGCAAACATAATCAATGATTGCGCGTGCTATTCTTCGTACAGAATTTAATAAAGAATGTGAACAACTGTTATCAACAACGATACCTATGTTTTAAGTACGAATGGAACATAACCAATCGTATTTCTGATTCATGAGTTGCGTTTTAAGAAGCCTCAGTTGTTCAGAGATACTTATGCAAAAGGGACTAGAATCTCAAACCGTCTCCATTATTCCTTGAACACATTTAGCGGAGTCAATTACTTCTAGGAATTATGGGAGAGAAGTATGGTTCGATCCACTCAATGTCAATCTTGCGTAATACACATTAATTCAAAACATTTTCTACCGTAAATGCTGTAAATACCTGTACTTAATAATATTATATTATTGTACTTCGGTGTATTTTTACGCTGTATTCGATGTACTTTATTTCATTCCCCTAGTTTTCCTTGTGTATAGAATGACTTTGCATGAAATACAATGAATATAATTCTAAATTTCAGGCCGTATCCATTCGGCGATCATCTCCGGTGTCAACTGGGAGACGAGATCTGTCACAGTGGAATGGTACGAGCGGGGCGAGACCAAGGGCAAGGAGGTGGAGATCGACGCCATCCTAGCCCTCAACCCGGAGCTCGCCGTGGGGCCGCGGCACCACACGCCACACCTGCAGCCCATGCCCAACAAACTAGCTAGGGTGAGTGCCTTTACCAAATCTCTTCACAACTCATGGGCGCCTGGTACTTGACGCTGTGCTAGTATTATTTTTACTTTATATTAGACAGTTTTTCGTCAAGCGTGATCGTGTTAGTTACAATAATGAATAGTTTAAAAAAAATTAGCATTAACGAAATTAAAGTTAAATCAGAAACGGTAATGTCTAATGATGTCCAAGATAATTGATGAGAAATAATTGATTAATTTGTTAGATTGGTACATGAAACACATCATGGTAAAACGACATAAATAACAAAGTCAGAATGATTTCATCAAGCTCATGAGCTAATAACAATGCGTGTTAATCTTTAATGTATTCGAAACGCGTTGCATCACTTATGTTTTGAAATTAATATTTGTAGTATGAATAAACATGTAGGTAATGCAGTCACCGCGACTCCAGGGCAGCCTTGCTTTCATTAAAATTTAATTTAAGCCGCGTTAACTCTGTTATAAACGTCAGTGCAATAAATCTTAACGGGTGTTAGGGTCTGCTTGCATTATTTGGCACCGTCTACAAAGGGTAGCGGCGAAATTACTTGAACAAAAAATTTGTAAGCTTAAGAGAAGTATAATATCATAAGACCGTTTCTTATGAGAGTTTAAGCATATAAGAATTTCAACTTTTGTGTAAGTCGCTGCCAAAGCTTTGTCAGAAAAGGTGCATTTACATACCCTGCCGCTAGGTGCTGGAAAAATTAGTGATGTGAACAAACCTTAAATCTTTCGCCATGGTTATAGTAAAGGTCAGATCGACCTAATTTCTGCAGAAAGCCTGCAGTCGCCGCTCGCTTGCTTTCGCTAACAGTTCGCCGGCTATAATCGATTGTTAATATTTGCGATAAGACCGAACGAAGGCTTTGAATAGTTGTATCGATTAGTAAGGGCGTCCAAATCGCGTACCAAGCCGCGATCTCTCCCATTGTTTGGGTTGTTAAGAACAGTTGCTAATCGACGCCACGCCACAGTAGTGCTGACATATCCGCGTAAGGCGAATGTGCGCGCCCATGACGACACTCGACCTGTCGCTTGCCAAAATTAGACAATCCATAATGATCTTCTCGGACTCGCTCATTTAGCAAAAACTGCTCCAGTGAGAAGGTTATGTGCAGTGTAAAAAAGTAGAGTATCGATGCGCGAAACTTTTATCTGTGTCGCAGTCGTAGCACACTCGCCGGGGAAAATGTAGAAATGTTCCCATACATCATCAGTTTGCAGGTGACTATTCACAGCTAGCGCGTTAGCGATCATCGCTTGACGAATAATAATTGTTTTTCTAAATCGCACCGTTGCCGAAGCGACGCCCCTTTGTTTGAGCACGCCGCTGTGTAGACACGGCACACGAGATGTAACACAATTTAGTCGTAGGTAAACACAAAAACGGTAGTCAAGATAGACATATCCCTAGACAATATGGATGTTTACACACACATCGACCGGTGCCAGTCGCGTGCGAAGTAGCGGCCGACGCACGTTTGACGCATGCCGGACACTAGTCGCATCGATTTTTTACACTCAGCCGTGCAAGCATTTCAGTTTCACTTTCAACCTGTACTAGTCCAATAGGGACGCACATTATTCGAGACGATTTGTTTTCTAAAAAACGACAGAGACGAAGCGTTGGAGCGTTCAGTAAGTGTTGCACTGTGTATTGTCCTGTATCATTGGCACGTGATTGTTTGACATGGCCGCGAAGGATCCTTCCGGGTCATCTTCGGACGACGGCGGGTTCCTGCGGGACAGCGGCGAGGGCGAGGGCGCCGCCGACTCGGGCCACACGCTGCCCGTGCGCAACTCACGATCGGTACAGTCCTCGCACAACTTACCGCATTTGCACGTCGGATGCCGGCGCGCGCACCCGCGGCCCGTTGCTCCGTTACTTTTGTTTCCACACTTTATCGATTACGTTGCTTCACGATCTATGATTTGCACACGAACAGCTTGTTATGGTGTTTTGTTTGATTCTGAACGGAATGTGCTTTTGTTACGCCTTTTACTCCTTTGTCATTGGCGATTTGTTTTGCGAGGCGTAACAAAATCTCGATCCGATCATTCTATTTTTGTAGTTTGTATATTCTTAAATTGTTGCACTCAGTGGATAAATAAAATGCGGCTATATTGCTGAATTGCTCAATTTATTCGGTCAAGGCTGCAAAAAGTCTAGAACAGGAATTTATAGTTCATTTATTACCTGTTTATAATAACACTAATATTGTCATGATCAGTGACATCAGCCTGTGATTCATCTTCCTACGCCGCTATGAGTTGTCTTATCGGCTTTGACGGAAATTTTCTTATGTTTAAAAGTTTGGCAATTGCAAACTCTTCATTTGGATGAAATTGAATTGGCTTATATTTATATTGATTTATTATGATATGGTTTTATTTTAAGACATATGTTTGTAAATGCTTACGAGTATTAATGGATATTTATTTTTGATGTTTTTTTTAATTTATTTTACTTAGGCATGGAATGAGGTCTTCTTCTATATCTTCGCATTCCAGCCACTCAAAAACACTATCCACTTATTTTCCACATTAAAGAAATTTTGTAAAGAAAAATTTACACATATAATTTGTAAATTAATAAAAAAGAATACATGCATGATCTACCACAATGGCATTGCCAGCACTAATATTTGGGGAACGGTTTATCGAAACAAATGTAAATAGAGTGAAGTGTCTGCTTGTACTCCACATGACCGTAACCGGCATGAGCAAACAGTGTAGAACCGGCACTTAGTGCGCTCTATACTCTTTGTATTATTGCGAATTAACAGGCAAGATATCTTCCTTCAGATATCTCCAGCGCTCGTAGCGCTGTGCGACCGCGGTTTTCTTACCGATTACCAAGGTAAAGCAGTGTTTTACTCGGTTGGTCCGAGATGGGTGACTGTTTGTGGCATTTTCATTTTCGAGCGTCTCCGTGCTTCGGAAGGTACGTTAAGCCGTTGGTCACGGCTACCACTTAGTGTGGTAGTCGTTAAGCCGAGTTGGAAGCCTTAAAGGCGGCTTGATAAGTTACAACAGCAGGTGGCCACAAACCTGCCTCCACCAATCCGCATTGGGTCTGCGTGGTGGAGTATGACCTAATCTCTCTCACCTCGATTTGTGAGAGAAGGCCTTTGCCCAGCAGTGGGCAGTATAGGCTGATATTATATCTTCCTTGAACATTTTCTGTAATTCAATAAAATTAAAGGAAATGATAAGCGGCGATAAGGGGTTTACTTAAGATAAGAAGTTTTATCCAGGGATTTATTTTATTTGACGGACGGCTTGGTTAAGTGGTTAAGAGCTTAAGCCGCTCTCCGCTCACTGGATCTAGTAGTCGCGGGTTCGATGCCCGCACGGGATAAATCTTTGTGTGGCCCACAAATATTTGTTTCGGTCTGTTATATGTGAATTTCGTGTTTGTGAACGCACCCACGATACACGAAAAAGGTTTTTTCTAAAGGTTAAGGTTGGGTATTCTAAATAAGGCTAGAAATAAATATATTTGAGTCTGCTATTATTATTATACTATTATTATTAACACCTACCATCTTTGCGTGAATCCTGTTCAGGAAGTCATTCTATGAAAAATGTTATCTTCAGTAATCTTTTAGGTGAATTTAAATAAAATATGTTTGCTGCCTATATTTTGCTTATCTAATGCGCTGAGGATATAATTCTAGTTGTTGCTTAAATTCATCTGCAAAGATAATTTTACTGCCGGAAATACTAAATAGATGTGTTTATTTTATCTGAGAAGCCGATAAAATGTAAGTTGGTCTACGTTAATTCACGGGATCCACGTTTCAACATATTTATAACATAACTTATATTAGTGAACACTACTACTACTATATCATCACGCCAGATCCTTTGCGGGGTAGGCAGAGAGTATAGAGTACACAAGGTTGATAAAAAAACCTGTTGCAGCTATACTTTGCCTACCAAATAAGGCATCAGAAGTAATGATAATGGTATGGTGCATTTAAGATGACCAAATACCTAGAGATAACTAGACGGGACAAATATGAACCATTGACACGAAAAGAAGAAGGTGAATTAAGATGGAAGTACTACAAGTAAAATGGCATTAACCAAAAATCAATACTTGATTGCATGTCATCGCTAATGCGTCGATAACGCTCATCCAGTCCACATGGTGAATCAGCCGTGTCAACAACGTTGGCTATTCACACACTCCATTGAAATACAGCCGGTTATGCCACTAACGAGCTTGCTTCCGCGCATTCATGCTGTTGGATAAGCTAATGGCGAGTTTTAGCGAGATTTAGGCGTTCATTTACATGGAAAAGAATGTTTTAGCCATACCAAGTTGGGTAAGGTTACTAGTGAAATAGTCGGATCATGAATAGGTGATCAATTTTTCCATGTGATGGATGAGTCACGGGTCTCTAAGAAGCCTAGTATCTACGACATAAATGAGAGTGGATGAGGTAAGAGAAAGTTAAGGTAGGAAGGTTGTAATGATTGAACCTCAGAACTTTGCTCTTTGTATATAGTATATTCCAAACAAACTTTAAAAAAACTTTCACTCTTCCAAAAACGTCAACGTCTTCAGGAATAAAGTCGCCTTTATATGGAACTTGTTTTAGATTGCGATTACAACGAAAACATCTAAAAATAGTGATGGCTGGTTTAAAAAGTTTTAAAGTTTGATTGAAATAGACTATACCAATCCAGATACCAGCGTGATGGCATCCGTATAACATGATGTAAGAGACAAATCCGGAAAACTTGAAACAGGTCATATAATATAAATAATATTAGCCCTGTTAAGAAACTGTCCCACCGTTGTCCACCACGCTGGCCCAGTGCGGGTTGGCGAACTTCACACACCTTCGAGAAACTCTTAGGCTTGCAGGTTTCCTCACGATGTTTTCCTTCACCGTTAAAGCAAGTGATAGTTAATTTTTAATACGCACATGTTTTCGAAAAGATAGAGGTGCGCGCCTGGGCTTGAACCCGAGACCTAGACTGAGGTCATAATATCCATTAATACAATGAACTATTGCTATGACGACACTCACCAGAAAAATAAATGAAATAAGCATTTCCTCACAAAATGTTATACCTGTTCCACCGGAATGTATGGAACAGCTAATTTTATTACATGCGGTAAGTGGAGCTGTTGTAAATAAAAATCGTATTAATAAGCACCATGGCCTGTTACAGGTTTTGCTCATCTGACTATTACCCAGTATGTATAAGTGTTCAAATTAGTAAATTCTAGCAAACTCAGTTGTCGAATGTTTGTGCAGCTGTAACGTAGTGAGGTATTTACTTATGGCGACTTGTTTCTTAAATCTAGAATTTACTTAGTGTTAACTCTCCCAAGTAAAGTGGAAGCGTTTAGTGAGTATATGGAGACATCTTCATCCGTCCTGAGTGTAATTTAACCATCGGAAAAAATCTAAAATATAATCTATCTATCTATATCATCACCCAGATCTCTTGCGGGGTAGGCAGAGAGTACAGAGTTACAATAGGTTCTTTCCTTACATACCTCTCTGGCTTCCTCCACTCTCATAGTTAGTCTCATACACGCTCGCCGGTTACGGAGACTCTTGACTTGTCGTTCAGATAAGACACTGTCTATTTGGTCATGTAAAAATAAAAAATAAAAACAATGGTAAAATATAATATAGGTAGTCTTTTTTATGATCGCGTATACATTTCCGCGTGTAAGTTAACTGTGCAATATGTAATGCAGATCTAGCAAGCGATTTTATACATTGCATATAATAAAATAATGAATAAATAAAGACTAACAATGGTGGTATCATTGTATTAATCCGTGAAGCAAAAACTGTACCCCTTTTTACGAAAATTGCGCGGACGGAGGAGTATGAAATTTCCCACACTTATAGTTTATATTGAGAATTTGATAAATTTATATTTATAAAGATTATGCATAAAAAGTACATTATATCAATAAAAAAAGCATTACACACACTACCATGTATTTGATGTGTCAAATACATATATACTCTTTTGTTTATTGTTAAAAAGTCTGTGGTCAAATTGAGAACAGATTTATATTGTTGGTCTTTAATATTATTTGTATATAGTCTTACTGAATATCAAACATAACCAGCAAACGATGAAAGAGTAGGTCGAATTTCGACCAATGGGCGACCACTAGTTATTATAAAAGTATAGTTGATTACCTGACCGGATCTTAATTAAACTACTGGTAGATAAACCTGCATATTTATATTTTCATACCACAAATCCTTCGGTAATGTAGAGATCTTATAAAACTTAATGTTATAGTGAGCCACTTCTGAATTTCAACCTTTATATATGTTTACAATTTATTAGCCTATAAACAAATGTGTCTGGATGTCTGCCGCGCCAGTATAGCTGTAAAACGACGATAAAAATTTAATAAAATAGTCTAAAGGGAGAACGATTCCATTTGGAAAATATTTGTGTTGGTATTTAGATTAGTTGAAACTCACCAGACAATAAAATCGGTATAATTATATTTGTAAATATTATTATTATTGGATTTTGCCTACACGAACGTTGTTATGTTAGAAGTACCTACTTTAGATGCAGTAATTCTTGCAATATGACTCTAAGATAGACAAATTAGACAGAGGTTATCTCATGAACAGCTTTTACCCATAATTACCTTGAAATTTAATGTGTAGCTACCGAGAACCCAATAGCAGGTGAAGAAAATAATGAACAATCATACCTTGTTTTAGTACTATTATCTGTTGCTATTTGTCAATGACAAGTGTGATTATGGCAAAAGATCTTCTATCTTAGATAAAACTATTTGCTGCATACTTCCGAAAAAATTGCATAGAAATAATTTCATTATCATATATTTGAGGAAGATCGTTGGCAAGAAACCAAACGTCCAGCAAACACATTCTGCTGCGACATCATTTAATAGACCGTACTTTGAACTCTTTTAGTAAATGTTTTGATTTGAACTTGATTTTAATTTAGATTTAGTATTACTGAAAAACCTTGTGCTAACAGAGTTTCTTCGAGTTTAATTTACCGATGCAGGCGCTTTCTAAAGATTTTTATCAGAGCTAAATGAGAATATATAGGCGCATCTTGCGTAATATTAATGCTTCTATTACAGTAATTCGTTCTAACGTTTCTTACTTTCAATTCGGAAACATCCATTTACGGTTTCTAAGTTATTAGGATTTAGTGGAGTTTCCTCCGTGGTCGGGGAAATCGTTCGTGCAGACGCTGTCTAGTGGAAGAGATTAGAACCCTAGTGCCCGGTAGACCCATTCATTGCCGTTGGGCTGTGATAAATTGCCTCCTGCTAATCGTTTTGTAGACGTACGGATACAAAACGATTAGCAGGAGGCAATGACAGCGAGAGTTTTCTGTAAGGATTTTCTAGAAAATGTTATTGAAATTCAGTATAGGTGACGTTTATTGACAAAATAAAATTGGTAATGAAGTTGACCAGTAGTAATCATTAATAGTAATTTATAACATTACTAACGCCGTTAGTTTGAATATCAGCTGTATATACCTCAGTAGCTAAACCTGTTGTTGACTTGGTAAAAGACCCAAGAGCCAAGCTAACCCGACACTGCACTGAAGATATCCCGGACATCAGCCTGTGCGAAATTAGGATGGCTCTCAAACAACTAAAAAACAACAAAGCGCCGGGTGAAGACGGAATTACTGCAGAACTTCTGAAGGCGGGCGGATCGCCGGTACTTAGTCCTTCAGAGGCTATTTAATTCCGTCTTGCTTGAAGGGAAAACGCCGGAAGCATGGAACAGGGGTGTGGTGGTGCTGTTTTTCAAGAAAGGTGATAATTCTTTATTGAAGAACTATAGGCCCATCACACTGCTGAGCCATGTTTATAAGTTGTTTTCAAGAGTCATTACGAATCGTCTCGAACGAAGGTTTGATGACTTCCAGCCTCCCGAACAAGCCGGTTTCCGGAAAGGTTTTAGTACCATAGACCACATACATACGCTGCGGCAGGTTATACAGAAGACTGAGGAGTATAATCGGCCACTATGCTTGGCGTTTGTGGACTATGAGAAAGCCTTTGATTCGATCGAGACTTGGGCGGTTCTTAGATCTCTCCAGCGATGCCGCATTGACTATAGGTACATCGAAGTGTTGAAGTGCTTGTATAATAACGCCACCATGTCAGTCCGAGTACAGGGGCAGTGCACGAAGGTGATCCCCATAAAAAGAGGAGTAAGACAGGGAGACGTCATTTCTCCGAAACTGTTTACGGCCACCTTAGAGGACGCCTTCAAGCTCTTGGAATGGCAAGGACTTGGCATCAACATCAATGGCGAATACATCACTCACCTTCGATTTGCCGACGACATTGTGGTCATGGCGGAGTCGCTGGAAGATCTAGGACGAATGCTCGGTGACCTCAATAGAGTATCCCAACAAGTGGGTCTTAAAATGAATATGGACAAAACAAAAATAATGTTTAATGTCCATGTCGTACCCACCGCACTCACCGTTGGGAACTCTACTCTTGAAGTTGTCGACGAATACATTTACCTGGGACAGGCAGTCCGGTTAGGTAGGTCCAACTTTGAGAGAGAGGTCAATCGACGAATCCAACTCGGCTGGGCAGCGTTCGGGAAACTGCGCAACATCTTCTCATCCAAAATACCTCAGTGCCTAAAGACTAAAGTTTTTAGTCAATGTGTGTTACCAGTGATGACATATGGATCAGAGACGTGGTCTCTTACAATAGATCTCATAAAAAAGCTCAAAGTTGCTCAGCGAGCTATGGAGAGAGCTATGCTCGGCGTTTCTCTACGCGATCGAATCAGGAATGAGGAGATTCGTAGAAGAACCAAGGTCACCGACATAGCCCTCAGGATTAGCATGCTGAAGTGGCAATGGGCTGGCCACATAGCGCGAAGATTGGACGGGTGTTGGGGCAGAAAGATTCTAGAGTGGAGACCACGTATTGGCAAGCGCAGCGTAGGACGACCGCCTGCCAGATGGACCGACGATCTTGTGAAAATCGCAGGAAATCGTTGGATGCAGGTGGCATCGGACCGGTTACGCTGGAAAGCGATTGGGGAGGCCTATGTTCAGCAGTGGACAAGTATAGGCTGAAATGATGATGATGATGATAGACCAAAAAGCACTTATGAATAGTCAAAAACAGAAGAAATTATTGATTACTTAAGACTCTACCACGCGTTCGGAAAGTCATTCCTGTGGAGAAGAAGGGCAAGAAACTACACGGTTACTCTTTTTAAAAATGAGAGTTTTACAATTCTTTTTGTATACATTGCATTCATGGGGTATGCGAGAACAGTGCAGAACGAGCTAAATAGATGTGCTTAAGTATAGATTAAACATAAGTGTGCTTAGATTCATGGTGTCAGTTAGTGTCTACATAGTCCTCTCTTTTACAAAATAGAGACTTTGTAAAGGTGTATAATAATAATAAACAGAGAAAAAAGGCTTACTATAAAATATGTAAACAGTGCGTACAAAATAATTTGTTATAGCTCCAGTGTGATGCCGAACGAGACAAAATTCAACAGTACTACGGTACATGTATTGTTATTACACTTCCATAAACTATGATCTAATGCATTGAGACTTCGAATCCACCGTCTAGGTATTTGTCTACCAACTGACTTAAAAGGGAATAGGGCAATAACAGCAGCAACAGATAAGAATCTGCACACATCTCTAGATAAACAGGAAGCACGCCATCAGAGCGTTGATTTATATTGCAATCCGCGAAGGAAATAACTCTCAGCGGTAGTTAGAATAAGGTAGTAGTGCATCGTACCTATTGGCCCCAATTCTTTTGTAAATAGCAATACTGTACAAGGTATCACTTTCTAGGAAGGTAAAAGTTTTAGGGCACTTGATATTTTCCAAGACCTTAGGCAGTTGTCTTTTTGTCAATGACAGGGAGATATATATCTAAAATCTTGAATTAGTAAATGAGATTTTACAATTTGAGAATTCCTTGTTGAACCTAAGTCGTGGTCATGGTCGTACCTTCCAATAAGTTAATTTTACCATTTGACCATGTTTTATGTATAATGCTCACTTTTACGGGTTTGCCAGGTCTTTAATCAAGCGAATGGCTACTTAGTAATTCAGTACTTTAAGGTACGTTATCCCATTTTGTATTCTTTTCGTAATTTGTCATTGGAGCAGCGATTAGCTTCTTTAACGTGTTCACCTGGACTTCTGTTTATAAAAGTTCGTACAACGACTGCCTCGTTGGTCGCATACGAATCCTAGGCAGGACAATTTTGTAGGGGTTTTTTATCGAAAAAAAAAATAGTGGCAGTGTAGAGTCTAGACCGATGTCTAGACTCCACACTGCTATTAAGAATTTGTTTTGTCGGACACATGCCCGATATAATGGTCATGGCTCGCTCCTTATTTTATTGGGACCTAACAACTGTCGCCGAAATGTGAGTTTTATGGCCTAATAAGATTCTAAACTGGTTCTGAAAAACTTAAATAAATTTTCAGCTTCCTTTGTGTAGGTAAATGTTTCTTTGTGATAGCCGTAGGTACCATTACGTACTCAATGTTCTGTGGTACGGGCGAAGTCACGAAGTTAGGCCATTTGTTCGAAGCATGTGGTTGCAAGGGGTGTTTACTATCTCGGTTAGTAGGACGTGGATTTGCATTAATCAAGGGAGCTCTTCTTATCGACTTGAAATGAAAGTTGTTTATGAACTGAAAATAGGGCAAGGGCTTAAACATTCATGCCAATTTGTGGTTTGTGAGTTTTGCATAAAAATCATTAAAATGTGGTTTTAGAAAGTGCTTGTAGATTTGTACTGTGTATATACAAAGTTCTCCTGCAATGTTAGGTCCCAATATGGGGTGAATCTATTGCCATTATATCGGATACAATGCAGTATTCCGAAATGCTACCGGATTTTTTCGATAGGAAGTCCAATAACTCTGTTTCTGACCTAGGATTGAAAGGCAAGGGAGTTGTCAGTATTATTATTACCATTGAATATCTCAATAATAAATAAAATATCTTCTGTGTGTTCTTTTTTAAACAAGCCAGCCTACTGAATTACATACTCAGTTCGACCGCAACGATATATACAATAAAAAGCACAATTTTCTAAAACAAACCACGAATGTTTCCGAAAGCTTCACTAGTGCCAGTTTTCCTACCCTCCCGTTACGAGTATCAGCTGAGTCGTAAAACCATTTATAATGATGTCATCTTCAAAGCTGCGAGGCCGAGTTCTCCCTTTAGGATAAAAAAAACAACACAATTTGTTTTATGTAACCTGTCACAACAAGCAAATATAAAGTTAGGACAATGCGCAAAATCAACTAATCCGAAAAAATCCCTAAGTTTTATCGTGTGTATTATATCATTCGGGTATAATTCCTACTAAACGCAGGTGCGTGCTTTAAAAAAATGCTAAATGAATAGTAAACATATTATGTATTTTGTTACAGAATGTTTATTCTTATTGTCTTTATTCTCTCGGTGTTTGAAGTCTATACTTTGTAAATATGCCGCAGTTTTATTTTCTACCCGTTCCTAAAGCTTATTATCCAGTTCTTTTGCAAGGAAATTATGTTAATGGCGAAGTTGATTAATTTTTTTTTATCTGTTTTAGGACATGACGCGGCAATCTATACCTGTGGCGACGAAAGGTGAGTTCACCTTTTTTGTTCTACTCTAAGGTGCTTTTCCACCGGCGGGGTGAGGCGAAAAAATAGGAAAGAATTGAAATTTGACCGGCACATGTCCACCAAAAATTGCTACTGCGTGTTCGCGTGATATGACTTAAGCTCGTGATGGCTGTTAAAATCATTCGCAAAATTATGGGGTATGTATGGTGAAGATACAGCGCTGTTCAAGTGGTCTTGCGATAAACACGCGACAGCAGAAACGTGCCCCCTGAGTTTTTATTATTAAAATGTCAAGCTTTTATCGATATGAATAGACGTCCTTGACCATCATAGCATGATAGACATCGCGGACTATAGCATGTTTTCTTGATGGCTATAACGAGAATCGTGTTTCCGTTGCATAGTATATGCTACAATACGATTCTATATTGCACCATGAACAATCAAATTTCACTTCGCACATCTAATCCAGACAATTGCCACTGAAGATGTGATAGAATAAAACTGAGATTTTGCCATACAATTTTCAAATTTCGCCTCGCTTCGCCGGGGGAAAAGCACCTTTATCAGACAGGGCTAGTCTGAAGATAATATGTACACTCCATAGGTGTGTACTCCCGTAAAGTGTGTACATACACACTTTACGGGTAGTAGATATTTTAATTATCGAAATATATAGTAGTTTTTTTTTATTTCATTATATTTTTCCTCTAGAAATTCCCGCTAATCATTGTATGTTTTCGGATCAAAGAACATGACTTGCTTCTTTATTTATAATACAATTATTATCTTTGATAGTATTTTTTGTAACTGTCTTACCTAGATTAAGATAATAAACCGTAACCGGCGAGCGTGTATAAGACGAACTTTGAGAGTGAAGGAAGCCAGAGAGGTATGTAAGGAAAGAACCTGTTGGAACTCTGTACTCTTGCCAACTCCGCAAGGGATCTGGCGTGATGGTATAGATAGATAGAAGATAATAAAGTGATGCGTCAACTTAAAAATAAGTCCTGCATTTAGCAAATAAAAGCCAACCGAAATGGCTAACAACGAAAATAAGTAATTATACATAAAGAGAATCATTCGAAGTCCATGAATCATACTGAACCGTGGATATTACCCGTGGTCTCATACGTTAAATATAAACACGTACGTTTCCTAAAATGTGTACTATTTTAGAATGATGACTGAAATATATCGCCTTACCTCTTTCTAACAAAGACAATTCAGAGGCTTTATTCGTTATGACTGAAATAATCGGTAATGGTACACCAGTGGCATACAGAATACCATTACATGATCGTTTCAAGAAGATATCGTAACGCGCCGCGTTTGTTCAGTAGAATAAGGGCTCTGGGAAGGTATAGGTAACATCTGTGTTTAAGTTTGGCTTGGCAATTTTCAACCATTTCTTCTTATTCAGAGAGCTGAATTTGGCAATTCACTAATTACTTTAATTTGGTAGATATTACGGAAGAAATATCGAGAATATCTTAGCCTTATCTAGCGTAATCCCTGTTTTATCTGTCCGGCAATATGGTTTATTATTCGAAATTATCTGAATACTTCATCTAGCAAAAGTTATGCTGAAGTAGATTTCCGTGTGCGTGCGTGCAATGCTATAGAGATTTATTGTATTCCGTGTATTGCACTTTATTGCATTTTGTATTGCTATTTATTGCGCTCTATCTACTGCATTTAAAAATTGTATAGCTTATCGAACAAGCACACATATTTCTGTATTAAGCTTGTACAGGTGCTTTCTTAATAGTGATTGTCTGCAGTTGTCCTACTTAGTTTAGATTGCTTATACATACTCGTATATATATTTATAATCACACCGTAAATGTTAGGAAACCAAGAGACATGCAAGCGTTATGTTTCTCATGTCAACTTAGATTTCTACCATCGATATCATAACATCGTTACGAGTATAATATACCTTTAAAGACAAGGCTCCCTAATGAGCAATCGCTCATGCCCTAACGGTCTCAGCGACACGATCTTAATGGCGATCTTTTGTATGATGCGACTGTTCGCCGTTTTTCGTATTTTACCCGTGGATACATGTAGACCGTAGTATGTAAACTTACATGCCTTTCACTTTACACTTTCATGTTCACTTACCTGCCCATTACAGTTCTAGTGTTGAATGTAATCTCGATGCCGCGATGAGTTGTTAAAGGACTTCAAATTATGCCTCTTTGAAGAAGTTGTTGCGCCTACCTAATTCTAGATAAGTGTATGAGGTGATCGCTCTTAATCGATCTAATACATTGATAAGTTTAATGAGGATAACCTAGAAAAACTTCAACCAAACTGTAATCAATACGAATTATTCCATGAAAATTAAATATTTACTCACAAAATATTAGTAAAGGTTGTGAAAGGAGGGCGGAACATCAAGTTACAATCACGCGATCATTCACCACGCCTGCGTTACGTTGACCCAGTGGGAGATACCTTCGATTTGTCGATCGGTGTGTCGAAAGGTCAAGTATGATCAGTCGGTGGAAGAAATATTGTGAGGTGGCTGGTTCTGTATTCTTAATGTGTCAATAACCCTTTTGTGTAAAATATTTATATAGAGGCGCTCGTAATGTTGTGGACCCGCAGTTTAAAGGAGCGTTCGTGTCGGTCAGTCTTGAGATGGGTGACTGTTTATGGCATTTCCATTTTTGAGTATCACCGTGCTTCGGTAGGCCGTAGGTGTCGGTTACAACTTCATGTGGTAGTCGTTAAGCAAAGTTAAAGCCTTATTAGCGGATTGATAAATTTTACTAGGGGGTCATAAAAACTTGCGTCCCCTAATCCGCACTGCGTCTGCGGGTAGGTGTGTGACGCATTCTTTCGCATCTCGATTTTTGAGAGGAGGCAGTAGTGGAACAGATGTTTTTTATTCCAGAAAATATATATTTGAGTTTAGTGTATAGTTTTCTGATAATTTTTGATACATAATACAAATAGTTGTGTATCAAGTGTGCCTGGTTGTTGCAAGATACATAACTAATTTTCCTGACATCTTCAAGAACCACGCGTCTTCTGCCTGCCCCTTGCAGATGCAACATATTTTCGTTATTCTTATATAACTTGTCTTCCTAACCACTTTAATGTCCACTTCATAACTTTCGCATATGATGGATGGTTCGATATACATACTTATCTGGTTAGAAAGGGACGGAGGTAGTAGAGGTAGGAGCGACGTGGTGTCTGCCCCAGTTCAACGGTCGCGGTTCATTTGTCAGTCGCACAGGTGGGACACACAATACATGGCCGTTTCGCCCTCTTTAACAATTCATACGTTGATCTATGTATGTTATGAGTGAAGAATAATGACGACATTCGTTACTGTTTACTTGTTTGTGAAATTACGAGGTCCATCGTAAGCAAGAATACCCATGGGGGCGCTTATAGTAGGCACACACCTTTTAGCATACTTGTCTAGACAAAGTTGTTTATTTTCTATTAGAAAAGCTGTTTGAAATTGTAATTTTAAAACGCAGACATTCGGACATTGTTCCAAATGAATCTAACTACCATTTCAAAGGTCTTCATCGTCGTCATCATCTTATCTTTGATTTACAATAAACCCACCTTCGCGTTATTGTACAGGGAAGTGTACAGGAATATGATCAATTTGTGCCAGTAATATTTATGCATTTATTCTCCTAATGTGTATGGCCATTTTCCTGTTCACTTATTCCGTTTACATTCTCGCGCTGACCAATTTTATGTTATATGACAGATGCCTACATTTAGTAATCCAAGGGCTGTGTATGTATTTGTGGATAATTAAGGCTCAATGAATCCATGCAACTGATAATGCTATCGAGAAATTATGCGTCACAAAGAGTCTACTGACCTAATCTATATCGACAAGTTTATAAAAGGACATCTGTTCAGCCAATTGACATGACGCAATGTTGATATTGTCCAAGATGGAAGTTTATGATCCAGAAAGAAATGTGTGTGTTAAAACTGCGTCATAATTAGTATTTTTGAATCCACAGTTTTAACTTGCCATCATGGCCTAAGCGAAAAAAGATACTTTGCAAAAGAATCATCATACACAGCTAAGATATTGCAATGTTATTGTTTTAGAGGCTTAGTCCTAGAGAGATGCCCAACTCAAACCATTATCTCTACTGCATTTTGTATTTCGGCATCTAATTTCAAGTAATTTGGTCTATACGCAGAACTAAGTGTAGTACCTCTTTCATCACCTACTATTTTTTATCTAGTATAAGGAATTTGATGCGAACATTCATAGCAACCATGACACGATGGTGACCCGAGTTCATCGCTCCGATTACGAAGTGCGTGTAATCGCCGTTCATGATTGTATCACCTGCGGCGCGGGCGCACTAATTAAACATGCATAATGTCTTTCGTTGCGTTGCCACGAAGTGGGTGATGTTAACGCACCATGCTGTTTGCCCCTAGCGGTAGATGCACCTATGTCTTGTTGCTAGTTGTAAACATTTATGTGGCCTCCTTTTAAAGGCCTAAATACACTACAATATTTTTAAGTTTATCGTATCAATTTGTAATTTTGGTTCTTTGATTGGTTTATATAGAAATAAAATATTTGAACAGGACGAGAGACACAAAATTTAGCTGATATAAACACATATAAATCACAACAATATATCTAGTTTAGCAAATTGTCATTATTTGTTTAATCATGAATGTGGTGGATAATTTAAAAAGAAAGACTTGTTCATCACAGGAGATAGAAACGAGATACTTAGCATTGTGTTTACGGAAAATATCTCTTGATTCTGATATCAATTTAAAAAAAATCAAGTTCTTAGTTCCACTCATCGGAATTTCCTTTATTAACACTACATTGAGACAGTCAATGGTTTATCACACAGCTAAACCGTGAAATTTCGTAATAACATCGTGGCTTGTGAAATAAACACGTTCATTTCAGGCTTGTTTATGATGTGGCTTATGTCGGCGAGGGTGCTTATAACAAAACGTGCAGACGGATATTTATATTCAGGTCTCGGAACTTTAAACGCATCCCCTCGAGATCTCTCCGAGTAAACATCCCTTCTGTTGCATTGGGGTCCTTAGTGTCCCTTCCCCCTTAGGGCATATCGAATTCTGGAAAAGATCTCATTTTAACCTGTCAATGATAACGATTTCATATTTATCCCTTCCATCCACTGTGTTTGGTTTGCTCGTCGTAAAAGTCACTGTCCTTTGTTGGGTGTACTGCGTTGCTAAAAATAGTCCAGCCCTTATTTAGGGTTATTTTAATCAATAAAGCACTTCCTATAGTGAAGGTTATTTAAATTCACAGGTCTTATTATTATCAGTATTTTTTATCAATTGCATATTGATATAAATGAGACAGCAATCTAACCAACTAGATTAATCATAAGTGTTTATCGCCAGCCGCTCCATTCTCATCTAGACCAATGTGACAATAAAAATAATATACTTTGCTGTTCTTCTTATTACGATTTTTATTTGTTTGCGTTTAATTGCATATATTTTTTTGTTTTCAATAAACAATTGTATTTTTTTATAATTGTGTTTTTTTTTTATTTGTACCCGCCGTCAGGCGGTCGTAACACCATTCAAAGTCAAGTTCATAACTGGAGACGAGGTAATGGTCACCCTAATTGCGTGCCGTTTAGCATATTCCAACGGTCGGTTACGTCTGTCGAAAGTGCGACTTGCGTAACTTTGATTTGGCAGCGATTGAGTTCTCTGCCGGTAACACGTCCTCATTGCTTGCCCCACTTAGCGGTCGATTAGTGAACACTAATTTTATTAGCATATATGTTTTACTAGATTTTGGTACGGGTGTATTACATTACAGATTTGTCTTTGCGTTTGATTTCCTGGCTACATATGGAAGGTTCTTATTACTTAATTCAAGGGATGATACCATCTCAGTTTTGTTTCTTTGCTTCAATTGTTTTATAATGTTCTGAAGATATAAGTGTTATCACTTATGGAAGTTTAAAAAATTGCTTTTTAAAACATCTCTAGCCAACTCGTCATCCACCTTCGACAACTTTTCTTCTTTAATATTTACTAAGAAAACAAATCTCATCTAGAGTTTATCAAATGCAAATTTTGTATTAAAGATATTGAACTTTGACTTAGTAATGAAGGGTCACTGCCAAAATGTCAGCGCTCTTGACATTGGGCTGCAGCGAAGGTCGTTAAAGCAATTGTAATGTGCCGTAGAGCGACGAATGCCGGGAGATTGTGTTAATGATTCAGATGTCAACATTTTGTTGACATTTGCATTGTTTTCGAATAAAGACGTGTTGTTAAGTAAAGTAAAAGGAGTAGGCAGATGATATGAATGTAAAATCATCACACAACAACGTAATATGATTTTCAAAATGCTGAAAATCTTGCTTGATATATTAGATCTTGTCGTAGATTCATCAAGTGACTGAATTAAGATAATGTCAAGCCTGCATATTGTATTAGGTATGCAAACCGAAATAAAAATAAGCACCATTTCAACAAATCACTCTCTAAGAAGTTATAAGACAATTTGAAACTTATTGTGTAATCGTCGTGCATGTTAGACATCAAGTCTAGTCTACCTAGACAATTTAGCTAACGAACCGCCCAATTTAAATTACGTAAAGCTCAAAAATTTAATTAATTTCATAATTGGAGTGAAATGGTAACAATAGCGTTAGGCCGGCGGCTATGCAGTTATACCACGGAGCCGGTGGCCGCGCTCCCACATTAAAGGTGGCGTCATAATATATTTATCGTTCCCACCTCGCATGGGAATAGCGAACATTGCCAAGTGCATTGCTCCATAGTTTTTTTGTCATATGGTTGAATCGGTACACATCCATTATTGTTATATACGTCAGGAAATCAATTCTGATAGTTCCTTTGTGTTAGAATTTTGTATGGGCATGAATGTATCAAGCTACTAGTAATTTTCCAGGACCGGAATGATAAATTTGCTTAATGAAGCCTTCCACGCAATTACTATTTCAGATTGCCGCAAGACCTATTTATTTCCTCCTGTCTCATTATTCCATTTTATTTGTAGAAATAAATAACCATTCTGTTTCAAGTTTACTCATTATCAATTCGTATAATTGTAATTATTATGCAAAATGGTACATTTCATCTTAGCCAAAGCCAAAATACATATACCAATAAATGATGTATTTGTGATTTCGAAAGATTGAACAAAATGCTAAAACTTAAAAAGAAATCAAACAAAATCTTCAGTTAACCTTGAATAAGAGGGTGCTATCAATTTCAAGCGCATTAAGATGCTGTCTACTGGAAATTGAAGCACGTCTGAAGTCTTAAGTAAACCCTTTTGTAGCGACTCAAGACCTTTTGTATGAGACTTCAGGCATATCAAGATATCACTTGAAACTAGAAGTTATTGTGCGAGAGGTCGCTTTTAACTTCGTGTTAGATGGCTTCTATTTTCAAACTGACCTTTCCCTTTATTAACTTTTATTTCCATAGCATTCCTTTGTAAAACGGATACAACGTGCTTTCCAGCTTAATATATGCCTTCCTAAACCGGCTACTTTTAGCAACATTTTTTCATGTTCATCTTCATTATAACACATGGCGATGGCGTGTGGCGATTAAGCGCCTTTATTGCGGGGTTGTATGAATTTTACATGGGGCGGTCAACGTGGCTCCGTTAGTTCCATTGCTATAAGTGCCGCCCGGTTTGTGCCGCGCGGACAGTGCGCGGCCGGCCGTGTACCACAACACTGGCTGGCACCGGTGTTCCAAATTCAAATTTAACCAATCAAACAAATGGATTACACACAATAGTGCTGTTAACCTGACCTTCAGTTGTAATTTGATTATATTTTAGATTTTTTTAACGCCAAAATGCCAGTGTTGTCAGAGCGATGCGTTCAGCCGAATCTGCAGGCGCGGCGGGCGACCGTAGGCTGTAAGTTCAACCCTCTTATTTGTCTGTGTTGCTGTCGTACAAATGTAAATCCTCATACAACGTGATAAAGTTTAATCTCAACGTGATCTTAGAGGGTGTCCCTGGAATTGATTTCAAGTTGCAAGCGTCGCATACTAATGGCATAGACGGGAAAGTTTACCTTTTCGGAAAGTTGCGATCAAGGTATAGTTATGTTAATCGTGGAAGTTGTTGACATTACCAAGTTTGGTAGCCAGCGACCTTCTAGAGGATAAAGGTTGACATATAAAAAAATTGTATGGCTTTATCGATTTCATGTAGGCCCATTTTAATGATGTATCGACCAATTATTTTAGACAGTATAAACTCACTGAAATGCGTACCATAATTCTTGTACACATAGTCGATTCCTGCAGATTTTATTTTAGTTACAAACAAAAAGGTATATATATCATTACGGTTAATGATTCCTCGATATTTTAATTTCCGGTATCGATTTTATTGTCATTCTCTTTGAATATTAATATTCCGCTTCCCAAGAAATACATCTTCTTAGCTTTGTCAATCATTAATTAAATGCATTTGGAATGAATTGCTCCCCGTAGCGATTTTCGTCAGAAACTGTTCATGTTCTATAGAATCAATTCATTCAGCAGTACCATTGTCAGTTTCCTCGTTACGAAGATTATAGTTAACCAATGCTCATGAGGTTGTGTTTCCATTTAGTATTTGATCGGCCTAGTTTCGTATGCCACAAAGTGCATTGATCACCCAGTTTTGCCCAATGCGACCGTCCCACATGCACTGTGATCTCGCAACAAAAAAGTGCGTCTTTTTGTTTATGACGTTATTAAGTCGGGGATAACGCGTTGTGATTCAGTGGCGCTGCGTGGGCGCTGGGTAACGACCTGCGAGACAAATGCGACCCCTACCACGTGCTTATTTGTGTTTATTGATTATTTTTATATGCTGTATGATTATGATTGCTTTAAGTAATCGTGATAATTGTTAGGGTAGTTATGAAATGTTCTAGTTTACAAAACTTTTTTTGATTCATATGTTTTCCGATGTCCCTATTTATCGTTTGAAAGTGTTTTATTATATTCCAACGGAAAGGTGATTTTAAACGCAAATGGCAGTGCAAAGATTTCGTGAAAGTCAAAACTCGTAATTAAGACAAATTGCTTCGTTCGACCGAACTGACGGCAGTTAGTTTCTCTTAATTAATCATACTTCATGCATTTTCAAAAAGTGACTGTTCTTTGTATGCTGAATACAATGAAAGCGTTAAAATCGACCATTTTAGAGCTAGGTTCATTACTTGTTAAATTTTATTTCACTTTTTTAATAATGCTTCTGTAGTCACTTTTTAAAACTTGCACTTCTGATCTTCAGTGTCTTCTAGTATTTCAATAGTTGTGTTTTAGGCATTAGACGGGACGCAGTGCGGTGGTCGTAAATTTAAATAGTCTGAGACACTAACTCTATTATGACTTTTAAATTTGCTCCCTGTTTGTATATAAACATCCATGTTATCTACTCTTTTGAATTTGGCAGTATATCATTTTCAAAAGGTTTTGTATTGCCAAGTTTTCAATTTCGAATAACAACCTAATAATACTTAGTCTTCTTTGGGAAATGTAATCGTCCTGCTGTTGACGTCTTTCGGCTGATGACAATGATGCAATTATAACTGCAATAATTATATGACAGGCAACATAAATGTCATATTTTCGCACTTTTTGATTATTTTCAATAATCTTAGTGCTTGGTTACTTTTACAAGTTCCTGAAAATTTTACCATTTATACGGAAGTTAATTAATAGAATTTAACAACTTAACGTTTCCGACTTGCAGTAATAATATGCGGCTATTTGTGGTATGTCTTCCGTTAGATCCTGCAGTGGAAGAAGATATGTGGCATGTCATTAAACAGGTTTTGCAACAAAGCAAACAAGCAGTCGTAGTAAGGGTTTTAAGGTCGGAAGACCTGTCGTCGGGTTAAATGCGATTTTATATGGTCAATTGCAAACGATCCGTTTCCGTCCATCTTCATAAAGCGTAGTTAATGTCGTTGGTTGAGTTATAACTATTAAGTAGTTATTAATTTGGTTCTATTCTTTAAAGTAAGATTTATTATCATCATGCAAAAGACGTGCACTGCCGCCCAAATCATAAACATAGTAACTTTGTTTTACATTAGAAAATAGTTGCTGTGTTTATAATTTGGATAGCAGTGCACTGAAGGACGTGGATCTCCCCTAAGATCGTCACGACGACTGGCTTTATGTAGCTTTTACCCACCACCTGCACTAGACTTACCTTGATTTAGGTAGAACCTTTAGAGTGAGATTAGTTTTGTTAAATATCTAGTGTGATTTTACTTCTACATAAGTTTGAGGATACGTTGTTGTTGTTTTGGTTTAGTGTTCAAGGAGCATTCTCATAATGACGGACGATTTAGCGCAGTGGTTAAGAGCTTGAGCTGCTCCGCCCACTGTGTCGAATAGTCGCGGGTTCGATTCCCGCACGGGACAAATCTTTGTGTGATCCACAATTATTTGTTTCGGTCTGGGTATTTGTTTGTGAATGCTCATGATTGTAAACGCACCCACGACACAGGAATAAATCCTAGTGTGGGGCTAAGTTTAAAAAAGAAAAAATAATGAGATCTCTCTCTGAGAGATTGGTTACCGAGAAGATTAAAAAGCACTCTACCTATTTTCTTTGGATTTTTAAACCTAGAAGTAAAATGCAGATATCTTAATTCACATCCTGATGGTGTGTTTTTATCTATTTCATGACCAGAATGTAAAGTTTTTAGGCTTTGTTGTATGTTTTGTATCTACTTGACTAACATCATATTTACTGGTACATTGCAAACTATTGACCGTGCAGTATCGGCGTGCATCTGCGACAAATTCCGTCTGATAACACTAACGAGCGAGCCGTAGACTAGGAATTCCTGACTGTACAAAGGAAAGCGAACATTACGAATTGCATGCGCCTGGATAACTGTCTTGATGCACGTGACCCATGATTTAATAAAATTTTACATATGCCTTAAATATGCCTATAATATATTTATCGATAAAGGCAGGATTAAACAGAAGTTTGACGAACGACTAAAAAGATCTTAGATCGAGTTAGGAAAAATAATAAGCATGCGTAAAAGGGTTGTAATGTTGAATGGTGTTATGTAAATATCATACATAATATAATGTAGTTTATGAATATGCCCTCGAGTATATAGACTAGTATATGGCTGGCTAAGTGTAATATTGACACAACTTAAAACACAAGAACAGATAAATTTTGGTTTTGAAGTGAGTGTGCTAGCTTGGCCAACCATATTCTGTACGTTTAATGAAAGGTTACAAGTCCAAAATCATAGTATTTGAAGAAATCGCCTTTAAAGTTGGTCTCAATTTTTCTACTGCACTTAATTGAATATTGATTACGGTTATTGATAGATATTTACTTAAAGACTATTTTACTCAGACTCAGACAGTTTCAACAAATTATTTTAAGTAGTTTTCTTAATATTAAGTAAAATGTACATTGATATTGTTTGACACAATGATTACTTTTAATGCTTTTTTGTGTAAAATGATGTTAGTATACATGAATCATTACACATTTTGTTTTGGTTTAATGTCAAAGTGGTGTCGAAAGATATAAATATTTCATATGTAAAACGCTATTTAAAAATGAGTTTATCTACTGAATAACATTGGTGTACACTGATACATGTGTGATTATATAAATTTGCATCATTTTAATCCATTCCTACTGATCCAGTGAAAGGGGTAAATTCAAGTTAAATCAATAACGCAGTTATATACTAAAAATTGTAAAATAAAAAACTTAAAAAAAAAGAAAAACTGACTTCAAAAAGCAAAAAATAAATATTTGAAGTCGGTGCTGGTAGGTGCAGTCGGTTACTTAGCACCGACTTCAAATATTTATTTTTTGCTTTTTGAAGTCGGTTTTTCTTTTTTTTTAAAGTTTTTTATTTTACAATTTTTAGTGATGAGTGAATTAATTATTATTATTTATATACCTACTTAATATTATCCTTCTTATTTATACAGTGAGATACCTACAAGATTGATATAAAACTCATAATAACAGAATTTTCACATTCATGCCGTTTGCCGTATAGGAAACCCCTGGTGTATCTTCAAAGCCCATTGTCCAATACCAATAAAATTTAAATTCGACCATCACGTAGCTATGCTGAACCTAATGCAAAACGAACCATCAAAATCAGTTTATAAGAAATTACAGAAAAATATAGACGAATTATGAACCTCCTCCTTTTGTGAAGTCGGTTAACATTCTTCTTAGTTCTATGGTAGGGTACCTATAGGATTGACGTAATACCCATAATATCTCAATCTACGCATTCGTATTGTTTATCGTTAAGGAGTTCGCTGGTGTATCTTCAAAGTCCAAGGTCCAATTCCAATGAAATTACAATGGTGGTCCCATTGTAATTTGGTTTTGGCTCCTATTTGAAGTCAGTTAAAAAGAACAATCAGTTCAGTTTACTTTGTAACAATTGGAAATATATCATCTTACTCATTATTAATTCGGAAAAAATGCTTACGTTTATTAATATGCACAAAAAGTAACTTTCGCAATTTAAACCTTAGAAACATGGAGATCAGATTTAATATAAGCGGATGTTTTTCTGATGCATAATTTGCAAAAAATATCAAAGTGCTATAACACGAGTTGTATCACCTTTCACTGAAGGTACAGAGTTGTGAGTTGTGTTACTATTCATTCGGTCAGCGAAATGTTTATGAGTGTGATTTTCAGTGATTGATGACACAATAGTTGCGCTATTCTTCAGTATTAAAATATTTATCGCAACTGTTAACACGGTAAATACTTCACTCGACGACTTCTCAATAGCTTGTTTTATGTGTATGTTGAGAGAAACTTAAAGTCATTCTAATATCCTCTCCTATACACCAGCCACTATGTTTTCAATTTGGGAGCTCGTAAATACGTAACGGTACGGCCATTTTCGTAGTCTGACGCGAATGTCGGTGTGCATAGAAGGATTTTTTACCTGAGATGTTTTGTGCCGGCACCTGCAATAGATACCTATTTGTTGGTAACTTTTTGTCAGTTATGTTTTTTGCCTTATACTAGACCAAAATAGACAACAAATACTGCTGTGGCAAAATGTTCAGTATATAATTAGATTATTATAATCTTATTGCTTGCATGGGACATATCCAATTTTGAATAAACTGTAGTTTTAAGTATTTTTAGCAACTAGTAATTACTACTAAACCTATTTTCCAGTATATGGGATGACCGTGATATATCTAATTCTTCTTTAAAGAAATATAGCTAAGTGAAATACTTTGTAACATATTACAGGACTGTGTATGGCACATGTGGAGTTGTTGTTCGATCGATTTTGTCAATATTTTTCGCGTCACCATACTTTTTACTTAACTTACCAAAGAACATCTCAACTACTGAGATCTTTTCTACTGCATAAACTATATGGTATTCAGTTCTAAAAAGAAATTTATCAATTCTCCAGAACTGGCAATCATTCTTTTCCGTGCATCAAATTGCAAATGTCTTTTTGTTATAGACAAGCCATGGCGTCAAACTCCTATTGATCAATTCTTATATCAGCCGTTGTCAAGAGAACCGTTGTCATGCGCCAGTTTCACCTAACTTTTATTTCCACAACCCCACGAGTATGGTCATGTTGTGTCAGTTGACGTCATCGCGTTGTCTGGAGACCGCTGTGATATAGTAAACAGCTGTGCGATTGCGAAATTTGGGTTTTGTGCAACCGGCGCCATATTTGAAGTTAGATTGGGGGCTTTGATTATGGTATAAATTGTATTGTTCCAAAAGCTGGTATGGAACTTGGAGTTGATACTAATGATGGTAAACTTAGCCTACTTTTAGGTGCTTAAGATGAAAAATATGGTCGTGAGCGATAACAAGTAATTATTATAGATGGATCACAGAGTTGAAAAGTGATAATGATGAAGAAAAAAAGGGAACAGGGGTCATCAACACTTTGGTAGTAATATTGTAATTTTACTTCGCCGTGAGATAGGAGTGGAGATATAAACTGTGCACATTTACTTCACTTTCTGAGCAAAGGAAGAGTAAAACTTAAGCTAATAATACCAAAGAAAGTACCGTAATCTCCATATTACGTGCGCATGATCATTATTTTGATAAGATGCCGCCAATAGCCAATTAATGAACGAACCGACATTTTAGCAAACTAGATCAAAATTAAAGGATAAGAATCCACATCATATTTAATTTTATAAAGAGTATTATGTAGTATTTTATTTTTAGCTTTTGACTACTGAGCAAAATGTATGTTAAGTACATGAATAAATTTACATTACGTGTTAATAATTGAATTTTAGGCCTTTGTCCTTGAAATATTATTTTTGGAGAAGCTTAACGCAATACTTAATACATCAACTAAAAAAAGTATAGTAGGTAGTTCGGTTTTACAATGTAAATTTGCATTAACAATTGAAGTAAAAAATAACGGTAAGTACTGCAAAGGCAGTTTACCCGTATCTTGTTTTCTGCAGACGACTGCAAATTCTCACATAATTTCCTTTCCTTTCATAGTTTAGTTCACATAATCATTTTAACTGTCACTACTATCGATTAGTTAGTCCACAGCAGGTGACGTCACATCATGCTACAATTTTCATTAGTGTCTACGTGGTACAAAAGCCATGCCTCTAAATGGACGTCCATTATTTTCCAATTTCAGTTGATTGTTCAACCGATGCTTGCAATTGAGCGAACCGACGTGGGTTATTTTTCACGTCAGTCGAGTTCACGTCGTTGGCTTGCTTAGTTTTAGGTGTTGTTGTAACTATTTTCTAGGACAAGTAAATTGCTTTTAATGAGAGTTCTCAGATTATATTGTTTTGAATCTGTAAGATAAACTTCTTTAGGTTTTTTGTGTTATCTATGTATCCTGCTCCCGTGACATTATTGGTCGAAAATATACTTTAAATTCTATATCAAGTAACGTACCTTTGTTGAATATAGATAAATATAATTTTGCAGTGTTGTTCGTTGTTGAAACAGATGTCATCTACTGAATTCGATGTATCGATACTCGATACGCTCGAGCTGTAACATGACATTACACAGTTATAAACTCCTCGACGCAATACGTCCTTTACACGCCTTGTTGGGTCTGCTATTTTCGGTAGCTTTTTATTCGGTTCGGTTTAAATATTGTGCGCGAACTATTTTATTAACCTATAAGGTTGATATGTAATTTCACCTTCGTGTGCGACCGTGTCCGGCGCGCATTCGTCACGGTTCATTGCCTTGAGTACGGAAAGAGATCCTAATATGGCGGTCGGCGCAGGCGCAGGATTGCCTTGCGCCAACGCACACTAGACTCATTCCGAACAATCAGTCTATCAGAGGAGCACATGTCATGTTTGAGCGATAATGATGAACGAATGCAATCGGGCCAAATTAAAGGAGACTGAATAAATTGCCAAATATGTGCTGCTCGTGGTTGAGATGTCGGCGGCGGGTCGCCGACTCGACCGAAACCAATGCTCCGATGGAAGCTTTTGAGAAATCGGAATTGCCTAGCGAGCAGGCGATGGAGGAGCCCCAAAAGCCAATGTCACGTAAGGCCCAGCTGTTATTATAGCACCTCGTTTGCGTTGATAGTTGTCGTTTCGTTACGCTTTTTGCACATTTCTGATTTTGCACATGTTCGCTCAGGTTTTTCTTTTGCTCTGTGGTCTAGATTTAGATATTACGTCAGTATGATTCATAGACCTGAACGATAGGCATTGGTGAATATAGAATATTTGCATGCAGGTACATATCTTTAAAATATTTTGTAGATTATTCTTAAAATATTGAATTTAAGTTTTGGGTATCACAAGGATTTCATATTCTAAATGGCAAAAAGGGGAATACTTGATATCGTGGAATGATTGTTTCTTATACTTAAAAGTGTACAGGAGCCACAGTACTGCCTGACTTGCAAACCAAAATATATTGATTTGAATAATTATGTGGGCGATTACACAGTTAACACAGTATTTCTATCTATCTATCTATCTATCTATAACCTCACGCCAGATCCCTTGCGGGGTAGGCAGAGAGTACAGAGTTCCAACAGGTTCTTTCCTTATATACCTCTCTGGCTTCCTCGACTCTCATAGTTCGTCTCATACACGCTCGCCGGTTACGGAGACTCTTGACTTTTCCATCAGATAAGACTCGGTTTATTTGTTAGTATTTCTAGCCTTAAAGAAACTCAAAACGTTTAAACTTGTTGACCTATCGCCTACGAGTTGATTATTACTTCATGGAAAGATACTACAAGAAGTCGTCTGTAATATTTGTATGAAAGAAACCGTTACGGTTCATAGGTGGTACATAATGAGTTTATTAATCTCATGTCACTGGCGTAGATAATTTTATTTTTGGTCATTCGCTTTTAATTCAATAGAGTGGGTAGTATACATTTTAGGAACGGTTTATTTATAAAATGTTGTAGTGCCATCTAGCGTAATACTCACACATCGAAATATATTTTGAATATAAAAATTGTTTGCAGCGCCATCTCGCGTGACGCGCAACAATCAGATGCGGCTGTCGAACACTGGCGGCGCGTACACGAATGGACACGGCGGTGACACGACGGGCCGCCGGGGCGCAGAAAATGTGCCGCCACCCCCGCAGCCACCACCGCCGCAGCCGCAGCCGCAGCCCGCTAGCACTAGGATCACACAACAGGTCAGAGAGGGAACTTATGCGTATGAAGCCATCGCTAAATGCTGCAATATAAAAAACAGATGGCGCTAAACGAAAAACCAAAGACTGTCTAGATCGCGCAAGCAATGTTTTTATGTGGTGAAATTGGGGGCCCTTAAAATAAAATCGAAATACTGATGTCGTATTTACAAACGACACCGTGACAATTTACACGCACATGGTTAGTACTTTTACTTTATCAGAAAGTTCTGTATGACAGTTAAAAATAATTGTCCTGTCGAATTTGTTAAAAAAAAATCCTAGTATTTTTGTGTTATTTATACAGTATTTTATATGAATTGGCTCAATCATTAGTTCTCCTTGTCCACATATCCCTACCTACCCGTCCTGTCCTTCCAGCCCCCCACGTCCGGAGGTCGGTCCCGCTCCGGCAGCACGCCGAGCGCGGCCTCCGTTCCTCAAGGCCCCCAGCAGTCTCCCTACACGACGCACATGCAGCGGAGAGCGCATAATGCTAAAGAGGTTCCTTTCACATCCTATCCTTTCTATCCTAGATTTTACCTTTTACCATTTTTACCACTGGCAATTTTTTTGTGGTTTTTTTATTTCGGGATAGGTAGAATTTGGTCTGCACCGTACATAGATTTAGTCCACTACAAGCTAAATATGATCGTTTTATCCTACATGACCCCCAAATAGGTTTAAACAACAGAACAGAACTCGTATGCATGGCCAAATTATTTATCGAATTTTGGATGAATATGGTTCGTCCTTAAATTCTATAGAAGTAAGTTCGTAAGTTCTATAGAATGTTTTCGGATGAGCATTTTGAAACCATTTGCACACCTGGCATCAATATTTTTGGCCGCCCTGAATATAGTCGATCTAGCCGCGTATCGACCCGCACAACGCAATTTTACATTTGCGACCTACGCAGCGGTACGTGGCTGCATTCAAAGCGGCCATAAAGATTGGCGTGAGCTGTTTCTGGATGCATATAGCATAAATCCATCGGGGTGTGCAGTTGACGTCTTCCCTCTGAAGACGATAGGATTCTAGCAAAGCCTCAAAGTAGGATTGTTGCGTGTCCCGCAGTTCGGCGGTGTGGGCGGCGTGGGCGGCGTGGGCGGCGTGGGCGGAGGCACGACGGGCGGCGGCGGGCGTGCGGCCGGCGTGTCGTCGACGGTGTCGGTGCCGCACGCCGTGGCCTCGGGCGCCGTGCGGCGCTCCAACGTCGTCAAAGAAGTCGAACGGCTCAAGGAGAACCGCGAGAAGCGCCGCCAGCGACAGGCCGAACTCAAGGAGGAGAAGGTGAGAACAATAAACACAGATTTAGTATCGCTTGCTATCTCAGCCCGACCCTCAGTAATAACATGTTTTTTGCTGGAAACCCAGAACTTAAAGAGGGTAAGGTGATAACAGATACACAGACGTCGACTCTCTTCTCGGGTCACGACCCGTTCCCATAGACATATAATATTCTTGGCTGAAAAAGTGGCATTTATCGAGCGTCGCGTTTTCTTTAATCTTCTTTGTCCAGATACAGGACGCTTGTATGACGCTACTATTCGGCGTCGTAGTTAGAAGCTGAGCGCGTCGCATCCCCACAGCCTTTAAGGGCCAACATTTAGGGTGCAAAATTCAAGTCTGGCTTTGCGCTTATGATTTTAGCTACAACACTGGCTTATGTGGAAACATGTTTTTAAATGGGATTCTTGCGAAAAACAGGATGAAAACTTCTTTATGTTCATTACAATGTCTACTTTCTCACACTATTCAATCATGAACACCTATATATTATTCCCCTACTCTTAACACCCAGGAGGCGCTTATGAACATGGACCCCGGCAACCCGAACTGGGAGTTCCTGGCGATGATCCGCGAGTACCAGAACAGCATTGACTTCCGGCCACTCACTGGCAACGAGCCCGTCGAAGACCACCAGATCACCGTCTGCGTCAGGAAGAGGCCGCTCAACAAAAAGGAGTGCAATAAAAAAGAGGTAATTACTATTATACACTTCTTATTGCGAGAAGAAGAGTGTCCGAAGCTTGCAAGTATGTTAGAGGAAGAGCTGTGAGATTAAAATGAGTTCAGAACTATAAGTATGGAGAAGGAGAAATGAGTGTAAAAATGTGAGAATGAAGAAAGCAAAATGATTTTGGAACTGTAAGTATGGAGAACGAAAACCTAATAGAAGTATGAGAATGTGAAAAGCAGAATTAGTGTAGAACTATAAGAATGAAGATAGCAAAATGTGTGTAGATCTGTGAGAATGGAGGAAGCAGAATGAGTGTAGAACTATGAGAATGAAAAAAACAATGTCTATAGAACTAGAGGGGGAAAAAAGCAAAAGAAACCCAGTCTCCTTTTGCTTTCTCTATTCTTGTATTTCTATAAATATGCGTATAGACAGAGCGTAAGAAGTGTGCTCAGTTGAAAGCAGGCGTTTTTTATGATTTATGCCTATTCCGCGAGAGTTTCGACATTCCCACAAGGGTTACGGGTTTTAAGTGTATTTGCATACTAGTTCATATATCCTAGACAAGCCTGCATGTGGGTTGGCAAGTGTATTCTTGTTATCTATGAGGAAATGATCAAACATATATATACAAACGCAGATCCAGTCTCTATCAGTAAATATCTACATCCTGTGTGTAGGTGGACGTGATAAGCGTGCCGACCAAGGACCAGATGATAGTGCACGAGCCCAAAAACAAGGTGGACCTCACCAAGTACCTAGAGAACCAGAAGTTCCGCTTCGACTACGCGTTCGACGACTCCTGCACCAATGAAGTCGTTTACAAGTTCGTACTATCTTGCCAATATTTATATAATGGGTGGTCAATTTTACTTAATCTATGAATTCTGTTTTAAATATCTGAAACGCAGTTACAAGCATCTGACGCTACCCGAGTGCGTGTCTGGGCAGGCTTTGGTCTTTGTTCCAGGCTTTGTTACAAAAACATTTCACTAAAATATTTTTGGTCTGATCTCTATGTAACAGCTGTTTTTTGTAACGCCTTCATAACGTCTAAAATTGAGAACCTTTTGTTTTGTTTTATGAGGTGGTATTTTTTGAAAGATCTGTTATCATATGTCCCAAAAAAGAGCCTCTATCTGTATCTTACTCAAAATGTTTTAATAATTGAAAACAATTCGAGCACAAATTGATAATGTTCTAAAACCTGCTGGGATACACCTTCTTTCATACTACGCGGTGCCAATGCGGATCGGTGCAAAAGTATAGATCTATACTAATATTATTTGTTGTGACTGCCTTGTTGGTCTAGTGGCAAAGCGCAACGCTTTGTGATCACGAGGTCCTGGGTTCAAATCCTAGGTCGGATAAGTGTAGTTTTTCTAACAAAATCTTCCCAGTACGAGTCCGGAGTCTGGTATTGTGCCCGGTGTATGGCAATAGGCTCGCCCCCTATTACATGGGACCAAACATCGTCGGCGAAACGTGGGTGTACTCAGTACACCTCTGCCACACCCGCTTGGAGAATATAGGTGTGACGTTGTAATATTATAAAGAGGAAGATTGTATTTTTGTCTGTTTGTAACGAGTAAACTGAAAAACCACTGGACCAATTTCAAAAATTCTTTCACCATTAGAAAACTACCTTATCCAGAAGTAACATAGGCTATATAACGTAGACTCGGTAGTTGGCGCTGTTGTCGACCGGGTACGAAGTCGTAGGCAACTGCTAGTGATTACTAAATGACATCACAACCACTCGCAGGTACACGGCCAAGCCGCTAGTGCAAACGATATTCGAGGGCGGCATGGCGACGTGCTTCGCGTACGGACAGACGGGCTCCGGGAAGACGCACACCATGGGTGGGGACTTCCAGGTAAACTCACTCCACTTTGACCGCTTCTTCACATGATTCAGATGCAGAACATTCACTTCGCAAACTTGCGTTTGTGCCCCACGCGAAATATTCATTTGACTGTTTTGTTAAACGACTTCAAAAAGGAGGAGGTTCTATGTTCGGTTGTATGTATGCTTTTTTTTTATGTATGTTCAGCGATATTTCCGTCAATTGTGGACCGATTTTGATGATTTTTTTGCATTGGGTTCAGTATATCTCCAAGGTGGTCTCATTTTAATTTCATTGGCATTGGACCTTGGACTTAGAAGATACACCAGGGAACTCCTTAACGACAAACAATAGGCATGTGTAAATTAAGATATTATGGGTATTACGTCAATCCTATAGGTACCCTACTATAGTATAATTCACTCGTCACTTAAAATTGTAAAATTTGAAGTCGGTGCTGGTTGGTGCAGGCGGTTACTTGGCACCGACTTCTAATATTTATTTTTTGCTTTTTGAAGTCGGTTTACCTTTTTTTATAAAAGATTTTTAATTGGGCTTATTGTGGAAAAAGAATTGCTTGTTCTGAATAGTTTTGTAAGTTGTTACTGTCACTCTGGCGTCAAAATCATACTGTCGCAGTTACTGTGTTTATGTTTTGGACGTCAGTACTGTAAAGCAAATGTTATCAAAGATGGATTCTTTACATGTAAAAGTGAATTTTGCATATTTAAAAATTCTTAAGTTATAAATAACTGAACAAGACATTTCTAAAACTTAACATACCATGAATATGGACTAGTTTCTCGGTATTTATTGTGTGTGAATGATCTACGCTGTGTTGGCGGAGGTGCCTTGACAGCTTCACCGGGCAACAGTGTTCTCGATACCTTCGATAGAGGCATCGAAGTGTCCTAAAGCTGTCTATCTTACATTAATAGGGAATATGCGTGTATTTTTTTATATTTTTATACATCAATATATAACTGCAAAAAAATTTAAGCGTCAAAAAAGGTTGAAGATAGCAAACAGATAAGAACATTTTAAACGCCCGCCATTTTAGCGCGCTTGGCGTGACGTCAAAGCTGTAAGTTGTACAGATAAACAGCTGTAGAAGTATTTTATTCTGTAATTTATTTTTATTTTGTATTTTGCGACTATTATACAATGGAACAACACTGTGTTGTGCCTAGCTGTAAAAATACCATAAGAAATGCACCCGATAGGTGCGGACATAAGGAGAAAATGGTGTAAAATCAGAAAAATAAGACAGGGTATCTCCATCAACTTGTTTATATTGCTGCGAAAATCACTTTAACGTAAACTAAAATTTTGTCTTTGTGTAAATCGACAACAAAAATAACAATAAAACTAACTCAATAGCAAACATCCAACAAATATGCACTTGTTGACATTTGTATTGTAGACTTTGACGTCATATTCGATCTGACCAATAGCGTGGCGTTCCCGCTACTTTGAATTTCCCACTCATTTTTTGTACTTTCAATAACTATTTTCTTAATAAAAAAGTAATGTTATTAAAAAAATATTGGTATAGACATTATTATAATGCGATAAAGTTTGTAAAAAAAAAATTGACCCTTATTCGAACTACACGCATATTCCCTATTATGATATGGTTCGATTGTGCCAGGGCAAAACTCAAGACTGCAAGAAGGGTATCTACGCGATGGCGGCGCGCGACGTGTTCGCGTACCTCAAGTCCCCCAAGTACAAGCCGCTCAACCTCATCGTGTCCGCCTCCTTCTTCGAGATATATTCTGGGAAGGTAACATATTATGATTATTTTACGGTGTACATGTATTGCGCAAGGTGGCGCAGTCAGCATTGCCCAGTCGGCGCTTCGCTACACCTTAATTTTATATAATTTAAGTTTAGTACGCAAACAACCATCGCGCGCTCATTTTTCATAGTTCACGTATAACCACCGCGTGTGTGTCATCATTTCATTCATTTTACCATTAATTAGAGTACCAGTAAATAAACCATTATTCACTCTAATTACTGATCTTAGTTTCACCATAAACTGACATACCACATAAATCCTTACAACCATCTTTATCTTGATTAGGTTGCCCAGTACGATCGCGATATGCTAAGAATCAAGCACTTGATTCTAGACTAATCGCAAGCAACTTGTAATATTTACTTTTTCCTTTATGTTTTTAGCCCCTACAGCAGGGATTCCTAAAGTAGTCGATATAGACCCCAAGGGGTCGACATAAACGAAAACTGATTTTGGAGTCGCCGAGGTCTAAAAATAGACCCTTATTCATTAACAGAAGTTCTTATTTGGAACTTTCAAGATACTGTATAAGTTGTATTACGTATACCAACTTATTATAAGAATGAACAACTTTGCGGGGTTGGTTAAGTTAGTAACACTTTACTCACTTAACCAACCGCAAAGTTTTTGAATTGTTAAGTATCTTGTATCAATAGGAAAAAAACTAGAGATAGAAGTTTTAAAGTTATTTGGGTATGGGGGTCTGAGGTATGAGTTCTTTTTGGAAAAGGGGTCTCTTGCCCAAAATAGTTTGGCAATCCCTGCCCTACAGGGTCCAGCTAGTTGCAGCCCTAGCTTGTTCGGTTCACCAGCTAGCTAGGGCTGCAACTAGCTTAAGGGCGCTTCGTAAAGCTTCAAGTCTGAGTAGAATATCACCGTTAGTTGTGGGAATAGCTCTGATCTATTAGGAATTGCAGTCATGCTGGAGAACTTTCGTATCATGCAGTATTAATGATGGAATATTCATTCTTGAAGATGATTTGTAACATGATATGGTTGTAATTGTGTTCCAGGTGTTCGACCTGCTGGCGGAGAAGGCGAAACTGCGCGTTCTGGAGGACGGCAAGCAACAGGTGCAGATCGTGGGGCTCACGGAGAAAGTGGTGGACAACGTCGACGAGGTGCTGAAGCTCATCCAGCACGGAAACGCCGCCAGAACATCCGGACAGGTATCAAATTTTCAATGTAGCCGTGAAATAAACGCAAACCTATCGGTCCTTCATGTGACCGTCAAAGAATTCAATTCAATTACGTAATTTTATATGCTGAGAAGAATACAAAACTTTGTTAAAGGAAATCAAAGATAAACAGCAGTAAAGGTTTCGTCGTATAGAAATGTACGGGAGACGTGACACAGTTTCGCCACGCTTGGCGCGACGGTCAACGTCACGACCTGCCGCCGCCGCGTACAACGCGATTACAAACGAATACCTGCGGGAGCGAGACGTCAAGACGTGTGCGAGCGGGACGTCCGTATTGGACGGCGCGACGTCACGGCCGCAATGTGAAATGCGCGCCGCGCTGTCGACCGCCGGCCGAGCACCAGCCGAGCGCCACCCGAGCGCTACGCCGGCTATTTGACAAATCCTTAAAAGCTGGTCTTGGCAAGCTTGTTCTTCCCTTTACTGACCACTTATTTTAAAGTACTGACAGCTTGTGTGCAGCAGAGCAACTGACATTTCGTTATTATAGCTGCTTAGTGTTTTCTAATTTGGGGTATATTTTTTATGCAAATTATGATTAAGACAATCTAAAGAAATATATCAAATATTAAAAAACTGAGAATTTTGTGACGGACGGTATAAAATACAGACTAGGGATATAATTATAAAAAAATTAAACAACAACATGGGTTAATATCGTAAACTAAACAAGACTGTTGCTTTAAGTAATGTAAATAGTCGGCTTTGTTATGGAACTGCTCCATCCGGGAAGTGGTGGCAATGGTATAATGTAAATCAGTTGTTTTGTGTGTGTATGTGAATGATCTACACTGTTGGCCGCGGGGCTTTTATAGCTTCACCGGACAAATGGGCGAGCGTGCAATCACTACGCTCGAGCCATGAGGGCAAAGGGGCAACTAGCTCGCGCCTCCTTGAGGCGCCTCGGGCGCCTCAAGGAGGAACGGCCTCGGCCTGGCCAGTCGCTATGGGGGAGGGCGTATACTAGGTGTCCCTCCGTGGTGCTCTGCGCCGGCCGGCGAGGTCGGTGTCTGATCCTGTGTATTAATAGGTGACATTGTGTGTGCGCAGACGTCGGCGAACTCGAACTCGTCGCGGTCGCACGCCGTGTTCCAGATCGTGGTGCGCTGCCCCGGCATGCACCGCGTGCACGGCAAGTTCTCGCTCATCGACCTGGCCGGCAACGAGCGCGGCGCCGACACCTCGTCCGCCAACCGGCAGACTCGTACGTACACCACATATTATCATACCGTGCACTTTACCTGATCATAACGACCCCATACTCGTTCTTCAATTTTAATTCAGACGTCATCATGCCAGATTAAATCTTTGCAGCGTGAGTAAAGTTTCGATACGCATAGCCGACTTAGCGCGACGGGGGCCCGACCGAGTTGTGTGATGTACTTAAATGTACGGGAGACGCCACACAGCGCAACCCGGCTCGGAGCGACGGCAAACGTCCCGACCCGCCGTCGCCGCGTCACGAAGCACAGAGCGGAGCGAGACGCTAATACGCATGCGAGCGGGATACTTGTAGTCGGCGGCGCCCGCCTGCAGCGTGACGTTCGTGCTGCGCTGCCTGCAGGCCGAGCGCCACCCGAGCGCACCGTCGGCTATGTGATCAAAACTTTACCTATTTCAGTTTACGACGACTCGGTTTATATTACCGCACGGAGTGTTGGAGCTTTTATGTTTATTTGTCTATCGATCTATATCATCGTGCTAGTTTTCTAGTGGGCTTTGAATTGTTGAATATTAGTGTATTTCACGTTTGTAAACGCATCCGAGGAACAAAAATATTTTTTTGTGAGATTCTGTTTTTAAAAATGAAAACATAACTAAGAATTGAATTCATATCACACAAAAGTTTATCTTGTGCAGGATCGGAATCTGCAATTCGGAACTTGCTACTCGATTCAGCGAACGAATAAGTCCATCTCAATATACTTAAGCCTTTGCCTTTCTAGAAATAATCTACCTATATTATCACGCCATGTGTATATATGTAGGCAGAGAGTACAGAGTTCCAACAGGTCCTTTCTTTACATACCTCTCTGGCTTCCTCCACTCCTCCTTCTAGAAACAGATGAATTCAAAAGCTACCACCCCCTCGTACCCGCAGGAATGGAGAGCGCGGAGATCAACAAGTCTCTGCTGGCGCTGAAGGAGTGCATCCGCGCGCTGGGCATGAAGGGCAACAACCACCTGCCGTTCCGCGTGTCCAAGCTCACGCAGGTGCTGCGCGACAGCTTCATCGGGGACAAGTCGCGCACGTGCATGATCGCCATGATCTCGCCCGCGCTGTCCTCGTGCGAGCACTCGCTCAATACGCTGCGCTACGCCGACCGCGTCAAGGAGCTGGGCACGCTGGACCCCGCGCGCCGCCCCGACGACGCGCTCGCCGACGTCGACATGGAGCCCAAGCACGACGACCTCGCGCACCTCCGCTCGCTCAACGTTAGTATTCCTGTTCAGCAACTGTACGCGTGCCCGGATGCAACATTCTTTGCATCACATCCGAAAACATCGATGTATATTTTTTGCGAAAATATCTCCAGTCGAGTGGTGAGAGCGGTGATTCAGGTCAGTGCAGTGCGATGACCAGTAGGTGGTATCCGACACCGACTTATGTGACGAAGTACGAAGGCGCTGAAATATGAAAGTACCACAAATGGTCATAGGTACTTGGAGATGATCACATATTGTACTTAAATTGACATTATACAGTCGTTAGCGCTAAAAAAACGTAAAAATTGTACAGGAATGACATTTCATCACGGGCACGACAGGGTGCTATCAATTGCACAAATGCTTGCAACTTCGGTTCTACAAAATTCTTGCAACTAATCTAGATCCGATCTCATATTCAATAAAGAAAAAATGTAAAATTTTTAAAGATTTTCCATATAAGATATGTCAAAATTACGCTAGTAGTAGGCAAAAATCTACACTCGATTTATATGTTGAAACCACCCGTGAATTAAGTTTGACAGACTACGATGTACCGTCTCAGGAGGGCGACATGTCGGCGGAGATGTACACGTTCCACGAGGCGATCGACGAGATGCAGCGCGCCGAGGAGGAGGTGCTGGACAACCACAAGGCCATCTCCGACTACCTGCAGCACGCGCTGCAGCGCTGCAACCAGCTGCTCGCCATCACGCGCGACGTGGACTACGACCAGGACGGTCAGTACCCACACACTGCTGATACAATATCCAATGTTATCTTCTCGATCACAAATACTAAACCGAGTACAGAACATGAGTATTATCGATAGGCGCCGGTTGGGTTTATTGGTCAAAAACGAATAAACAATTACACTCGCCCTGGCCTTTAGCGGCACAAACAAACGCGAGCTTCCCGCTTCTCAGCTAGAATCGCATTGGTCGGCGGCTGGCAACAGGCGGCGGGGTGGTAAGGTGGAGGGGGCGGGTTTGCGCATGCGCTCGGCGCATAGGTACCTACGCCGTAAATGAGAGGAAAACCATACGAAACCTAATATAAAAATGTCTTTTCTGATATTATTATAACAACAACATCATTTCGGAGAAAAGAAAATCTGATGTCTAGAGTTTTTGCAAACTAAAAAGAAAGAGAGCGATGCGTGAAGTGCGAAGGGAGTATGTGAACAATCCACGCTGCCGCGGTACTGACATTTCTTTTAGCGGGAAGTGTCGGCAGTAGCAGTGTATAAACCGGGTATTACATACAAATAATCCACCGCAGATCGCTGTATTACCTACAAACACATTATACAGGCATCTCACTGTTAAGGCTTACTTTATTATGTATAAGTCAGGGAAAATAAATAAATTCAGCGATGTAACATGCCCATCGCCGGCAATACCCAAACGCGTTCTTATAGACTCCAGATGTCGACAACGCGCAAGACGCTTTTAAGGTTATAAAGTAATATTTCAGAAGAAATCTGTATTGTGTTACTGCTAAGGTCGTTGTGGAAATCGAGGCGGGAGTGTATTAACCGACTGTAACTAGAAACGTCGAGATTTTTAGGTATTAGGCATAAGTATGAGAAAAAGCATGTAACATTTGCAAACACTTCCCTGTTTAGTGCCGCGCGAGTAGGCTAAATGTAAACTAGGCGAAAAAACAACGATAGTCTATAAGGAACATTAGCAGTGCACTTCGTTTCGCGGTTTACATGCTTGTGTTTTATATTATCGCTTTCCACTATTGGTCCTTATAACTTATACAAAACTATATAGTTCTACTGCATAATAACCTTATCATAATGAGGTCACATGTTTGTGTAATTCTAATCGCACCTATTATTTACTGTGTTATTGTACTGCTTGGAAAAAGGGCAAACCAGAATAGCCCTTTATATCAGTGAAGTCATCGCGTCAGTCAAAATCCGCTGGATTGATTTGACTGCACTGGTTTACTCGTTCATTCTTTGTTCGGCCGGCCATTCTCTGTTAGCAAAATATTACTTAATCTTGTTTGCCGTAAGAAAAGGGAAACTGCGTATATTTATATCTGTTTCTAACAGCAAAGTAAGATTATCACAGGTTTGTTAAAGAGACAGTGGTGCGTGCACGTGGGCATGTTGCAGGGCTGTGGCACGCGCGCGTGAAGCGCGTGCGCTTCCTGTCGAGCGACGGCGTTGGCCCGCGCGGCGCGCGCCGGATGTTAGGTTTGAACTGGCCGCATGCAACTGCTCCCTACACACAATTAAATAGTTAACAAGTTGCTATACAACTGAGGAAATCCTGTGGTTTTGGATTTATAAAATTACCATGGTGTTTCTTGATCGTTTCTGCTAAATCTACTTTATTTATGAGCTTGGTTATGTTTTTCGTATTCCACATATAAGTCGGCATATCGCATTAAATAATGTAGAAGAATAAATTTTTAAAAGATACTTGTAATCCCAAAAAAATTAGTGCCTTCACGCGATATAAGTACGATAAGATTCCATATTACTCCATATAATTCCGGATTATCGGGAATAATATATATTATAAAGAAAATAAATTTAATATCATCTAATTATTAATAAAAAATAAAAATTAGTACATTCACTGCCAATAAGTGTGAAAATTTGTTATGATTTATGTTTTCCTTATGACTTTGATTCCTCAAAAGAAATTTACAGAAACATAAAGAAATTTAATTTTGTGTTTCTGTTCGTAGAAACTGATTATGAAGCACCAGCTTATATATTTTGATACGTTTGAAACGTGCTGTATGGTCTAGTTGCGTGTGCGCACAAGTCGTTGCCGCGAACGCCGTAGCATTATCGCGAACGCATCACCCATGTAACTTGTAACGCAACTTGTAACAATCGCTGCCAATGCTGTCGCTCATGGGAATATTGGTTCATTAATTTTAAATTTAATATTCAAAATTTACGACATCTCATTGGACATTTTAATGCTATTTTGGAAGGATCCCAACGAAAAGGTTATACGAATACAATGTATGGTATTGATATATCACTGCTACTTAGAATGTCTTAAGGCCGGTTTCAATATTCCACTCGCGAATAGATTTGCCTACTACGGATAGAAATTTGATATATTTTGTATGGAAAATCTGTTAAAATCCTACTAACAGTAAGCAAATGTATCCTTGAGTTGAATATTGAAACTGGCCATTACTGCACTTGTATTATCGTTAAGGAAAGCATATACCGCTATATAAGCATATAGCGATACCATAAAGGACGCGTCTACCTGCTCTACTTCAATCAGTAATATTTAATATATATAATAAATACAAGGTTTTGAAACTTAAATATATTTAATTATACGTTTGTTGACGACTTTGCAAAGCAGAAGCGATTCGAAGTACTAAGTTGTAAAATATTGGTAAATTGGTAACTAATATTTGTTTATGTGAATTTACGTTCGCCACCAGCTCACGAATATTCTGTAACGTGAATATACAAGTGTTTTACGCTACTGCTAATAAAAAATTATTGTGTTACAAACAACAATGAAATCACATAAACTTTTAAAGGTCAACTGGGGAATGAAGGATTCATTTATTTATTTGACAGGAATTGATTCGACTGGAACTCTGAAATTGGCCAATTTCATATATAAAATGATATTAAATATCTAACAGAACTAAATTTTAACACGATGTTTAAAGGGTATTTATTGTATGTATTTTTTAATATATACTTCTATTTATTTATCTATATCATTACGTCAGATTTCGAGCGGAATATAATGTTACTTAAATAATTAATACTTAGCTTGTATTCTCATTCAAAATTTCATCTGAACACATCATTTACGATAACATTATAGACACTTTAATGCGCCCATAGCATTAGTCAAGAATTCGTACGTAGTTATAGGCCAAGTGGCAAGACAAAAGTCAGTTGAGGTGTCTTCTCTAGTATGCAATACAGAACAACTTAATGTACGGATGTCCGGCCTAATGGCTGCTGCGACCTGCGACCGATGGCACCTAAAGGGCCTGGGCCCCAAGTCTGCAATTTTACGTGATTGTAATTATAACATGCTACTACTCGATTTTTTATACGATAGATTACACTACATAACTGCAATATTACATCACTATATAACTGCAAAAAAAAATTAAGCGTTAAAACAAAATGTAAAGGGCAAAAAAAAAATGTTGAAGATAGCAAACAGATAAGAGCATTTTAAACGCCCGCCATTTTGGTGCGCTTGGCGTGACGTCAAAGTCTATAATAATAATCAATTAGTGAACAGCTGTAGAAGTATTTTATTCTGTAATTAATTTTTATTTTGTAAATTGCGACTATTTTACAATAGAACAACACTGTTGTGCCTAGGTGTAAAAATACAATAAGAAATGCACCCGATAGGTGCGGACATTAGGAGAAAGTGGTGTTAAATCAGAAAAAGAGACATGGTATCTCCATCAACTTAATTATATTGCTGCGAAGATCACTTTAACGTAAGAATTAACTCAAATAATTTAAACTATAATTTTGTCTTTGTGTAAATCGACAACAAAAAATAACTATAAAACTAACTCAATAGCAAACATCCAACAAATATGCACTTGTTGACATTTGTATTGTAGACTTTGACGTCATATTCGATCTGACCAATAGCGTGGCGTTCCCGCTACTTTGAATTTCCCACTCATTTTTTGTACTTTCAATAATTATTTCCTTAATAAAAAAGTAATGTTATTAAAAAAATATTGGCATAGACATTATTCTAATGCGATAAAGTTTGTAAAGAAAAATATTTGATCCTTATTTGAATTACACGCATTGTGCCAGAAGTAGGCAATTGTCTGAACTGGTGCCTACGACTGTGGAAAATGATAAGAATTATTAACAGCTACCATACGAATTGGAAAGCATTGAATTAGTAAATCAAAAAACTAACAATTATAATGCCAATGATCAACAATTTTATTAATATTGCAATAACGGACTTGGGGCCCTGGGCTAGTGCTGTAGTGTTGTCGTAGACAGTGTCTCCTTTTTGAACTGCATTTTTAAATCGTCGGGAACTAAAAATAAAAAAATAAACCGCGATAAAATCCGTAAAATAGTTTTATTTAATGTGTAATATTCGCGTAAATCTCAGAACTCAATATGCATTTTTAATGTTGTTGTATACATTTTGTAACGTTCCACTTTGATCGTATAGCTTACGCGACGCAGTGGGAGGAGCTGCTGAACGAGCAGCTGGCCGTGCTGGCGCAGTCGCGCGACCTGGTGGCGGAGTTCCGCTCCAAGATGCAGCAGGAGGAGCACATCTCGCGCCGCATCCAGCCGCCGCGCCACCACTAGCGCCCGCCCCGGCGAGTGCCCCACTTACTACACCACACTTTACGTTCAACGTGCCCCTCGTTGTTCAGCATCGTGTCCCCCGCGTAAACTCGTCGCATGTAACTAGAATCGTGAGGACGGTTTCGGAGTCATGCGGAAATTAAAATTTCTAACTGCCTACTAACTTATTGGTTCCGAGCTACGGTACCGAATTCGTTTCGCGTATTTCGCTACCGAAACGGCGGTTTGTGCTCGACGAGTGAGAATATCGAATTTAATTTCGAAATGTAACGACGCCCCGCGCTGTGCGTGCGCCCCCGTTCGCAGCCATAAAATGGCGGCCAGTATGGCGGTCGAATGTCGAGTCCCATAGCGCTGACACATTCAAAATTATAGTGTGTATTAATAATAAATCAGTATTGATTCAAAATTCTTGTTTGACTGTAAATTGTGTAGCTGGCCTACCATATATCGCTTACCGATGTTTTATTTGCCCGCGATTCCGACATCGCCGAACGAGTTGTGACCGTTTTCGTTTGGTATAACTGGCTTCGTATACTGACGTCGATTCGCTGTGCCGTCATATTGTGTGAAATCGAGAGACTGTTTATTATAGTGTTTGAAGCACAAACGTGACAGCGTGCAGTCGGCGAATGTCGCACGTCGACGCCAAAAGGCCATTTTGACGCGTATTGTTAACATAATAACGTCTTAAATGGCTTGTTAATTTGGCGGTCGGTAGAGACGTTGCCGTCGCACCGGGTGGTGTGAGGAGACAAAATGTGCTATTACCAGTAGCTATAGTCGAGTGTTAGTTTTAGTAGCTGATGATATTAGGAGTACAGAACTAAAGTATTTATGGGTAAGAGTGCGCGGTTCGTGACTTAAACCTGCGAGGTTATGTGATATGATAAGAGTAATAAGTGGCTGATGAGTGTATTTGTTGTTTGGAAAATGATTTCTAATTTCATAAAGTTTCGGTAGAAATTCATTGGAACCAAAATTCTGTAAAGAAATTTTTGGTTCAAATGAATTTGGTTTCAGATGCTTGCAAAATTGTTATTTATTATTTCAAATCTACTGGTCGTCTAGCAACTTATTCTTAAAGAAAGTCCATAAACCAGTGCACTCTTATCTTCACTCGGTTTCTATAGCTACGCTACAGATGTTTGAGATCGGCAGATATCCTCTACCCTTATGGTCGACCTAGAAAGTCATTTACCACTATCACAACAGTCTATATTATGAAATGTACTATAAATAAATCTATATTTTTACTGTAAACAAAGCATCGACAACGTTATCTCCCTCTCTAGCTAAACTTTATTTCGAAAATTGTAAACTTTTGTTCAATATTGGTAAATCAGTTTTTGGGCGACCGTATCTAACACATCGACCTATATAAATTATAAGGTGCATTACCCTATTAACGATAAGTGAGTTAATTTCCTGAATGCATTTAACTTTCGCTGAAGGCCTACTATGTCGAACTGTAGATATTTTTATAAAGAAAACGGGACGATTTGGAAGTACAAAAACGCAGTAACCTCGATCCCAGTGGATGGTGTGAGGTTATCTATTGGCGTGGTTAGAATACTGAACGAAACTTCTAGAATATAGAGCGGCGTTATGCAAAAATCTTTCAGTAGTATATTGCGTGTTTAATTTTAAATTGGACTTTTATTTATGGTAGACTAAGATCGATTTCTCTAAAATACTGTCTATATGGAGGCGCTCGTAGCGCTGTGCGACCGCGGTGTTCTTACGGATTACCAAGGTTAAGCAGCGTTCGACTCGGTCGGACCGAGATGGGTGACCGTTTGTGGCATTTTCATATTCGAGCGTCTCCGTGCTTCGGAAGGCACGTTAAGCCGTTGGTCCCGGCTACCACATAATGTGGTAGTCGTTAAGCCGAGTTGGAAGCCTTAAAGGCGGCTTGATAAGTTCCAACAGCAGGTGGCCACAAACCTGCCTCCACCAATCCGCACTGGGTCCGCGTGGTGGAGTATGACCTAATCTCTCTCACCTCGATTTGAGAGAGAAGGCGTTTGTCCAGCAGGGGGCAGTATAGGCTGACATTATTACTGTTTATTTAATTGAAAGATTATTACGTAATCGCTCTCAATTGCGACCATATTCCTCGCCAAGTAAAGGAAAAGTTCGATTACAGTAATAAATTGGTTTCCACACAGAGCTTAATGTTACTTGTCAATAAGCACCATATATTTAGGTAAGCTACTGCGTGTGTGGTCATACCGCGACCTGAACGAACGGCTCCAACGGAAGACCAGCGCTGATTGCTTGCAGTCAGCACAATGCTGAGTTGGGACCGATTCGCAACATTATCAGATTTTCTTTATATATATTGTATTGCTACTGCATTTTTTATTTGTTGCGAAATTTATTTTCTTTCTTTCTCTTTCTTTCTTAAACAATTTAATTATTAACAACCTTAAAAAAAGTTTGTAATCGTGTAATTTGGGCATGTTTCATCGGAATATAGAGGTATATGGGTTATTGTTGAGTAACAGCACACGGGAGCTATAAGTTTCTTCAGTAGTATTGTATTATAAAAATCACGCCAATATCTTTTAAAATAAGCAACATAAAATATATCTATCCAAATCATAATTTACTAACTGCAAAACAATATTTTAATACCGATTTAGTTCGCTTTATTACATCAACTAGTGTTGAGTTCAAATTTAAATCAACCACGGTCAACTTGATAAAATATCGCAAAGGTTTAGCAATCGGTGGTTTTTATGGATAAATATTGTGTTGTCATGTTAGTCTTCATGATAACATTTTAATATTCGGCATATGAAAGTAATCGGAATGTTGTGAAGGCGTTGTTTTAAAGATAGATGTTTGAGTATAAAATACATGTTTTATATATTTTTCGCGTGGAAGAGAGATTGAATTTGCCATGTAACGGTGTGCTAGTTGTAAACAGCGTTGTGTCGTAATGAATAAGGTTGTAAATTATGTTCCGCACAATGCTGTTTATATGACTAATATCCAACCCGTATTGTTAAAGATTCTATGTTGTATTGCACCATCCTTACATCAGGGTTTGTCTATTCTTATCCCGTCCAACTTGTAGTTTTATAATTAGCTAAATCTCGCCTCATCGTGATATTCATGGGCTGATACCTCAAAGGCAATCTCTCTTCACCAAACATACAGAACGAAGCTATTAAATGTTATATAAAATGTATAAATATCATAATATTATTGTGATTGACGCATATCTTTTGCATTATTCGATTCGCTTGTTATCGCTCAAGTTGTGGTTAGTTGACATTTTGTTAGTATCATTAATTCACACTGATGTTGTAGACCGCTGGAAAACCCTTTTTTATATTATTATACCTAATTTTTCTTTCAGATATTTCAGCAGTTAACAGTGAAATGTGATTGTGCAAACGTTTAATGTATAGTTTGGCATGATAAGGTTTAGTACGCTTACAGGATAGTGGCTACTGTGGGAATAAATTGAAATTATAAACAAGCATTCCAATTATTGAGATTAACCGCAGTTCGACACGGATTGTGCGACGGTCGCTGATTTCATTTAACTTTTCCAAATTTTTTCACCGTTGTAATTTGTGGCCATATTTTGTTACTTTTGAGCTTCAAACATTGGCGTGACAGAAAATATTAATATAATCAAATCATACCATACCATATGAAAGTTCTTTGATTTAATACAGCCGAGGAATCGTGACGAATTCAATGTACGTAAAATGTTTCTAAATATGACGTTAGTTGACATTATAAAACGCGTAATATGTTTGAGATGGGTGCTCCCGATAAGGCATGTATGATTTGATTAGTGAACTTCTTATGTTGACGTATATACCAAGTTAATAAACTGGTTTATTCGTAAAATAAAAACAACGATTCATTAACTTTCGTTGATACTAACTTACAAAAGAATTGATATTTCTTTTCTTTTGGTGATAATTAAGGAATGCACAGATCAATGTGCTGTGAATATGTGGATAAGGTCGAGAGCAAAGCTCTTTTATGCAATTAATCATACGAGTCGTTTTCACGCTTGTTTAGAGGTACTGAATCTACGGTATCTAAAAAATACTGTAGTGGGATTAGGAACGTTGGAAATATTCCCAAAGTCCATTGGAATCTTTAGGAATATTCAGACAATGCTCATCCCTATGAAATTCGAGATGACCTACATGATTACCTTGTGAGATAAATTTCTCTCCGCAGATATTAATATTACTCGTAAACGATACCGTAACTGTAATTTATTTTCAAATAATACTACTCGTATCTGAAAAAATGAAAAACCCCATTTTTTATCAATAATAAAAATCGTAAAACTACTTAAAAGACTATGTAACTATGTAAGTTTTTCAAGTCAATACGTTTAAACTTTTTCACTATAATTTTTTGTACTGGGACTTATTTATTATGTTGTGATAATACTGGGATATTGTTTGTGTTCCTTGTGACGCAGAGCTTACGCTTGCGATGAGCGTGATCACTCTCTCAGCTTAGCCCGGAGTCTCCGGACTTGCATTGCACGTTTTTTTTAACTCCCATTAGAAAACTTACTTCCAGGCTTCTATATTAGGCTTTATTTTGGACACTTCGGAAAATCAAAGGAGTTTTATACTAAACATGAAATGCAAGTGGCTTCGTGAACGCGTACAATTTTCTTTTGTAACTTTAATTACCACATGTTTACAAAAATAATGAATAAATGTAACACGAAAGATTTTTTTGTGGTTTATACATTATTAGCTCATCTGGTGCTAGGCCTAGATCTTGCTTCTAACTTAAACCTCAGGGTCCGAAGAGCTCTTCTTGAATCTAATCCTTGTTTCTAAGAAATAAAGTTTAGTTTTCATCGTGCTGGTAAATCAAGAATGGAAATAATTAGTGGGTTGTTATTGATATGATTGCAAGCAACAACGCTCGGATGTTCCTAGTTGCAGACTTAAATATAGCCTTACTATTTTTTTATATAAACGCCCTGCAAAAGTAATGAAGAAAATATGAGTATAGAACAAAGTAATGAAAGAAATATACCATGTAAATAATAGTATACATACTTACTGCATGAACGCTGTAAACGAGACTTAGATTCTATTGGGAATCAACATATAAAAAGTGTTTCCACATGTAAAAAAGGTTCTTTTTTATGAAGTCTTATCTCTATGTGAACAGGGTTTTACACAACCATATGTTTCTTGTAAGTTTCTCGTATAAGTTGTTATTTTCTTATTATATAGAGACAAACTAGTATAATTATTTTGTTCTGTACTCTATTCTCGTCGCCAGAATGCAAGTGTTAGAAATATTCCACTGACCCACGTTTCCATTCACCCGCTGTATCGACCCGTTCCGAGGTAACTATGTATACTTTAGCTTAAACGTTAGATAGCGCTTATTAATTAATAAAAAAATAAATAAAATAAAAATATGTATCGGTACTCTGTATCAGAGTGGCTGCTTGCGCCGATGTTTGACCGTACTGAACAAAATCTCTCTTAATATTATTATATGAGTTTTTTTAATAATTATAATATTATCGGGAATGTAAGTCCGATAGTTCGTGTTGGAATGAATTAGTTTTGTATAGAAGCGTTTGAGTTAAATGGAAAGTGTCGGATACGAGGTGCCGCGAGCGTTGGCGCTCTAGTTATCTAGTTAAATGCTTTATTATAAACATTATTTTAACATCGCACATTATAATAAATTAATCAAAATTGACTTTGATGTTTTATTTTGACTCGTTTACCGATACCTATACCCGGAAAACCAAACCTCACCAACCCAATGATGAATAAAATATTGAACTAGACATAACACCAAAAAAAGTGAAGTGAAGCAACTAAAATGGCGGTATATTTTTTTTCTAATCGCCATAACAAATTAGGCACGTTTAACAGAAGAATAAAAATAGAAAAATAAAATCACGAACCGACCGATGTAAGTTTGTTACATGTATATTTCACTACCAGTTTCCCGCGACTTCGTACCCGGTCGACAACAGCGCCACCTACCGGGTCGATATCATATAGCCTATGTTACTTCTGGATAAGGTAGCTTTATAATGGTGAAAGAATTTTCGAAATCGGTCTACTAGTTTTTGAGTTTATTCGTTACAAACATACAAATGTTTCCTCTTTATAATATTAGTATATTTTACAACCCGATCGTAATGGGCCTTCGATAGTGTAATCATATTGAACTGGCCGTTTTTTTAGTATCAAGAGGGACCTCTGTACTGTTATGATATCCTAGTACTGAGTAGGGATTTCGTTCACATGTACTCACGCATCTTTTTAGAATACTTATACGTTTATTCGCTTCCAGTCTGTCATGATAACCTGGTATTTTGACCAAACATTATGAATTCTCTACTACACAAGTGGATAGAAAAGACGGTAAACGTGTACCTGTAGAACGTTTTATTAAGAACAAAATTTTACTAACACAACTACAAATAATCAAACCAATGATTTAAATGAAACAAAAAGATTCGTCGAGTTCCATTCTGCACATCTATATACGTAACCGTGATCTAATATACGTAACCGTGATCTAATGCACTATAAACTTCGTAAGTCTCAGGGTAATATGATTCTTAAAACTACATACGTTCGGTATCGTAATTTTTGCAATGGACTGCTACGTAGACTCAAAGCAGCATATGAACAATCTGAATTCTCAAAGACGAAAAACAACCCCAAAGCCACTTGGGATACAATCCGTAAAATTACAAATATGCAGCATGACAAGAGAATAGCTTTGGAATTGCTCAAAATCAAAAACAACCCCGATCAATCTGTCAATTATGTAAATTCTTTCTTTGCTGGGATTGGAAGAGATTTGGCCACTAGTATGACATCTTCGGGCCGCCGCGATATTCCACCGCTAGGATTAGCGGATAGCATATCACCAGTTAACTCGTTAGTCATATTACATGTTGATGAAGCTGAAACAGAACGCATCATAATGAGTTTGAGAGAGGACTGTGCGGTGGGTTGGGATGCTATTTCCTCTAAGATATTAAAAGCGTCACGTGCTACTCTAGTTCCATTAATTACATATATTTGTAATCTTTCAATAGATAACGGCGTTTTCCCCTTAGCTCTAAAAAAGGCAGTTGTAACTCCTATACACAAGAGTGGAAACAGAGACGATGTTAATAACTATAGGCCAATATCGGTACTTCCCGCACTCTCTAAAATACTGGAAAGAGTCTTGAATAATAATTTGGTAAATTTTTTACAAAATCAAAATATTATTGCTAATAATCAATTCGGTTTCCGTGCGGGAGTATCTACTGACGATGCTTTGATAAGTCTCACTAACTGTATAGTTAAAAACATAGATAACAAGCGCAAATGCATTGGGATATTCCTCGATTTGTCAAAAGCTTTTGACACCGTCTCTGTCCCCATTCTTTTGTCGAAGCTGGAAAAAGTAGGTGTGAGGGGAATAGTTTTGGACATTTTCAAGGATTACTTAACTGGACGTATGCAATGTGTTAAAATAGGAGACTGTATTAGCGGAGAAGAGCCACTTTTGTACGGGGTACCGCAAGGCAGTATCCTGGGACCAACTCTCTTCCAAATTTATGTCAATCATCTCTGTCAATTGAAACTACCAAACTGTGAGATAATTGCATATGCTGATGATACCGCACTAATCATTTCTGGTGCAGATTGGCCTGAAACGAAAAGATACGCTGAAAAGGGGTTAAAAGTAGTAATGGATTGGCTCTACAGAAACCTTCTTACAGTTAATCTTGAAAAAACAAAATTTATAACATTTACAAACTCATTATCTCATAACCCACCGCAAAATTTCTTTTTGAAGGCACATACCTGTCACTTTTTCCCCCCCGCAAACGATTGCTCATGTACAGTGGTAACTCGAACCGCAGAAATTAAATATCTTAGCGTTCAAATTGATCAACGACTAACTTGGCATGCGCATATACAGTCACTCGCTCCTAGATTAAGAAAACTAATTTATATATTCAAAAAATTACGCCAATCTGCAAATAAAGACACACTAAAACTTATCTATTTTGCGCTTTGTCAATCTCTCCTAACATACAGCATTGTAGCGTGGGGAGGGGCATCAAAAACTGCCTTTCTTGAGCTCGAAAGAGCCCAAAGAGCAGTCCTAAAGGTGATGACCTCGAAACCGTTTAGGTACCCAACTACTGATCTCTACCATGAGTGCCAAGTTCTCACTGTAAGGCAACTTTATATACTCCGAACAATATTAAAAAAACATAAGTCACTAATCTTTAGGCCGCAATTGATTAAAAGTAAACGCAGAAATCATCCAGTGTGTAATATGGTAAAACACAGAACGACCTCGGCGAGCCACCAATACTACGTCTTACATGCCCGACTATACAACAAAGTCCACAAAACTTTGGATATTTACTCTTTAAATTATAGGGAAGTAAAATGCAAGGTTACAAAATGGCTGAAAACTTTAAACTATAGTCATACCGAAATGCTGCTTAACAGTATGCTTTAAGCACATTTGATTATGTAAAGAATTGCACTCCTATATTAACCTACATATCACTATCAATACCACATCTACATAAACTCACATCTCACACACGTAACACAATACACACATCACACACGTAACATAACATACACACATCACACACCACCACACATAAAAATCTCAGGGCCTTTATTCGCTATGCCACATGAGATTCCCCGCAAGTAACGTGTGACGTCATAACAAGCAGTAAACATAAACACGCTTCCTTGACGAGCCTTCGCGTGGAATTACAAAATGGTATTCGGTATGCCGTAAGGAATGTTGTCTACGGCAATTTTATTTTTAATTTGAGATTTCGCTGGATTCGTTCATAATCTTACATCTGTTAATTTCGGTAAAGTATCGGTTTTTCGAATATTCGTTTCAACTTATTCAATTTCGGTAAAAATATATTTATATGTGCTGATAACATGGTTTTAAGTATGTGTCTATTGAAAACTAAGTAAATAAGTAGGGCCAGATATAAAAAAGGCAACTTTAATTAACATTAAACAAAGATCCAAGTTTTAGAACGTACGAATGGCAAATTCAATAACCTATACCCACACCTAAACAAACAAAGACTTGTCCCACACATATATATATAGTCTGATTTTTTTTAAGTGGTCAATTTTACATAAAAGTATTGTGTGATAACTTAAGGCAATAAAATTGGTTCAAAATTAGTTTATTTTATTCATTCATTATTTCCCCAATCCTTGCTCTTCGTCCGAACCGACCACTTTATTGTCTTTAGTTGCCACACCATGTTTTTTCATAAAATTGGCCACTAAAGAAAAACCAGAATAAACCTAGCACCATTTCGATCTCAGCCTTGAACCTATTCGCACCTATATAAAAGCCCTTTTTAGTTGCTGCCGCCTACGCACTTGACTCGCCTCCTATCAGCCGTTATTGCTGCCCGCGCCATATTTTCAGCAACCCTTACAATGCCCTTACTTCCCTTCTATCAGATACCGATATCACACACAGGATTAGACACCGACCTCACCGGCGACATGGAAGAATCCTTTCCGACGTGGAAGAAGTTTCTTTCATGTTCACCACGGCGAAACACCTAATGTATGCCTTCCCCCATAGCAACAGCCCAAGTCGAGGCCGGTCCTCCCTGAACCTAGTTGCCCCTATGCCCTTCTGCCCCCCACTCCGGGAATACCGGCGTGACGGTGTTTATTTTTTATTTTAAAGTTTGTTTTGCAAATATACATACAGTGAATTAAAAGGTATACTTTTATTTAGTTTATTTACTATGTATCTTTATCTTTACTTGCTATCTATCTACACAGATACATAGATAGATACATAATCTATGTATCTATCTAAATTAAAGAATTAATAAAGAAAATAAAAAATAAAATAATAAAAACATCATCAAGCCAGATCCCCTGCGGGGCAGGTATGTATTATAAATGAAACTAAAGTAATTGGTAAATCAACAAGTTTTATTTATGAATAACAAATCAATAATCACATGCAAATCATTTGGTATTGTTAAATGGAAACTTGTAAGAACAGAAGAAACAACAGAAACCTCATCAGAACAACAACACATACCATCTTTGTAACCTATAACCACAATAAATGCTATTTTATTTGATTTGAAAAACAAACATTCAAAATTATACAGTTTGGTATACCACACAGTAATGGTTCCACTTTGCTACCAAGGTTACCACACCATAATTATGCAGCTATAATTGAAAAACAAATTGAAATAAAAACATTTTTCTTTCATTCATTAGTATAAAAATTCCCATCACAGATGACATCACCGCACATCTTCCTCTACAAGAATGGGTCAACTTGGGTGTTCTAATTTTCTCAACCATCAGCAATTCTGTAAAAGAAGTTTCATATGAAAGATATGATTTTAGATGCAAAATTAGTGTTTCATAATATAGGCAACACATTATTTGATGAACAATTAAGACTCACTAATAGAAAGTGCATTATAATAACCCTACATTCTGCTTGTAATGAAAATTGATAATGAAAAATAGCCTATTATGTTATTTTAGGTCAACATATCCACCTATGCTCTATAATTAAATCAATGATACAAATATTTAAATTACCATAAAATCAATAATGTAGCACACCACAAATTATTTGTCTTTATAAAATAACAAAAGTCACATTTATTTTAGTAGATACGTACCTGTTTTTTATAATCACAGTTTTAAATGGGCCTCCTAACGCATATAATTGGTAGGTTAGGTCTTTCCACATTTCTCGATGACCTTCCTTGAGGAGAACAATTAATGTACCCAGATTCCACCTGTGGGTGGGTAAATATGCTAATTGGGCTGTAGAAGCTTTCGTCCGGTTCATTGTGACTACAAACTAAAACAAAACACCATATTTTTAAGATAAATGTGTACACTATTGTTGAAATTGAGAAGTTCACTTTAATAGATGAGCCACCACAATTTTCCAATGTCACTGGTTATGAGTAATAATTTATTACTACGACGACGACGCGATGATCATAATATATCATTTAAATTGCAATAAAACTATTTAAAAATGTTTGTTTACATTGAATTACCTTAGCAAGTTTTTAACAAGTTTTCAATAACACGCAAGCGCGGAGCGTGTTATTTTGACAGTTCGAAACATGGCGTGTGACGAGCCTTGTCATGTTTTCAAATCTGGCAGTGGCATACAGAATTCCATTCCACGCCAATAACACGTATGTTTGATAACACGTCTTGTTTCGTGTTTAAATTGTCATAGCGAATAAGGGCCCAGTTGGTCAAAATGGAATGGCAGGATATGAGTTTTGGTCGGAAGACCTGAGAAGGGTAGTAGGAAAGAAAGAAAGAAGGCTGAAGACGTTACAGAAGTAAATAAAAAGTCTTAAAGCCGTCATGTCATAAAGGAACTTAGGCAGATTGTAAAGGGACGAATGGAGTAACAAGCAAACATTGATAGACCGGACAAGAGTAACTCTTAACCATGTATGCGACCACCTATAGGAGTTTATGAAGATATGTGACTTGATGACGCCAAGGGATTTGGCGAGATAAGTTATATCTTCGCACTGGGCCTTTATTCGCTATGCCACATGAGATTCCCCGCAAGTAACGTGTGACGTCATAACAAGCAGTAAACGTAAACACGCTTCCTTGACGAGCCTTCGCGTGGAATTACAAAATGGTATTCGGTATGCCGTAAGGAATGTTGTCTACGGAAATTTTATTTTTAATTTGAGATTTCGCTGGATTCGTTCATAATCTTACATCTGTTAATTTCGGTAAAGTATCGGTTTTTCGAATATTCGTTTCAACTTATTCAATTTCGGTAAAATATATTTATATGTGCTGATAACATGGTTTTAAGTATGTGTCTATTGAAAACTAAGTAAATAAGTAGGGCCAGATATAAAAAAGGCAACTTTAATTAACATTAAACAAAGATCCAAGTTTTAGAACGTACGAATGTCAAATACAATAACCTATACCCACACCTAAACAAACAAAGACTTGTCCCATACATATACTATATAGGCTGTTTTTTTTAAGTGGTCAATTTTACACAAAAATATTGTGTGATAACTTAAGGCAATACATTTGGTTGAAAATTAGTTTATTTTATTAATTCATTAATTCCCCAATCCTTGCTCTTTGTCCGAACCGACCACTTTAGTGTCTTTAGTTGGCACACCATGTTTTTTCATAAAATTGGCCACTTAAGAAAAACCAGACTAAACCTAGCACCATTCCGATCTCAGCCTTGAACCTATTCGCACCTATATAAAAGCCTTTTTTAGCTGCTGTCGCCTACGCACTTGACTCGCCTCCTATCAGCCGTTATTGCTGCCCGCGCCATATTCTCAGCAACCCTTACAATGCCCTTACTTCCCTCCTATCAGATACCGATATCACACACAGGATTAGACACCAACCTCGCCGGCGCCGTGGAAGAATTCCTTGTCCGCTGGCCAGTGCATCTCTGCAGAGATGCACGCGGCGAGACACCTAATGTATGCCTTCCCCCATAGTAACAGCCCAAGCCGAGGCCGGACCTCCCTGAACCTAGTTGCCCCTATGCCCTTCTGCCCCCCACTCTGGGAATACCGGCGTGACGGTGTTTAGTTTTTATTTTAAAGTTTGTTTTGCAAATATACATATAGTGAATTAAAAGGTATACTTTTCTATTTAGTTTATTTACTACGTATATTTATCTTTACTAGCTATCTATCTACACAGATACATAGATAGATACATAATCTATGTATCTATCTAAATCAAAGAATTAATAAAGAAAATAAAAAGTAAAATAATAAAAACATCATCAAGCCAGATCCTCTGCGGGGCAGGTATGTATATAAATGAAACAAAAATAATTGGTAATTCAACAAGTTTTATTTATGAATAACAAATCAATAATCACATGCAAGACATTTGGTATTGTTAAATGGAAACTTGTAAGTCCTCATCAGAACAACAACACATACCATCTTTGTAACCTATGACCACAATAAATGCTATTTTATTTGATTTGAACAACAAACATTCAAAATTATACAGTTTGGTATACCATACAGTAATGGTTCCACTTTGCTACCAAGGTTACCACACCATAATTATGCAGCTATAATTGAAAAACAAATTGAAATAAAAACATTTTTCTTTCATTCATTAGTATAAAATTTCCCACCACAGATGACATCACCGCACATCTTTCTCTACAAGAATGGGTCAACTTGGGTGTTCTAATTTTCTCAACCATCAGCAATTCTGTAAAAGAAGTTTCATATGAAAGATATGATTTTTAGATGCAAAATTAGTGCTTCATAATATATGCAACACATTATTTGATGGACAATTAAGACTCACTAATAGAAAATGCATTATAATAACCCTACATTCTACTTGTAATGAAAATTGATAATGAAAAATAGCCTATTATGTTATTTTAGGTCAACATCATCCACCTATGCCCTATAATTAAATCAATGATACAAATATTTAATTCACCACAAAATCAGTAATGTGGCACACCACATATTATTTGTCTTTATAAAATAACAAAAGTTACATTTATTTTAGCAGATACGTACCTGTTTTTTATGATCAAAGTTTTAAATGGGCCTCCTAACGCATTTAATTGGTAGGTTAGGTCTTTCCACATTTCTCGATGACCTTCCTTGAGGAGAACAATTGATGTACCCAGATTCCACCTGTGGGTGGGTAAATATGTTAATTGGGCTGTAGAAGCTTTCGTCCGGTTCATTGTGACAACAAACTAAAACAAAACACCATATTTTTAAGATAAATGTGTACACTATTGTTGAAATTGAGAAGTTCACTTTAATAGATGAGCCACCACAATTTTCCAATGTCACTAGTTATGAGTAATAATTTATTACTACGACGACGACGCGTTGATCATAATATATCATTTAAATTGCAATAAAACTATTCAAAAATGTTTGTTTACATTGAACTACCTTAGCAAGTTTTTAACATGTTTTCAATAACACGCAAGCGCGGAGCGTGTTATTTTGACAGTTCGAAACATGGCGTGTGACGAGCCAGGGCCCTTATTCGCTATGACAATTTAAACACGAAACAAGACGTGTTATCAAACATACGTGTTATTGGCGTGGAATGGAATTCTGTATGCCACTGTCAGATTTGAAAACATGAGAAGGCTCGTTACACGCCATGTTTCGAACTGTCAAAATAACACGCTCCGCGCTTGCGTGTTATTGAAAACGTGTTAAAAACTTGCTAAGGTAGTTCAATGTAAACAAACATTTTTAAATAGTTTTATTTCAATTTAAATGATATATTATGATCATCGCGTCGTCGTCGTAGTAATAAATTATTACTCATAACCAGTGACATTGGAAAATTGTGGTGGCTCATCTATTAAAGTGAACTTCTCAATTTCAACAATAGTTTACACATTTATCTTAAAAATATGGTGTTTTGTTTTAGTTTGTAGTCACAATGAACCGGACGAAAGCTTCTACAGCTCAATTAGCATATTTACACCCACCCACAGGTGGAATCTGGGTACATCAATTGTTCTCCTCAAGGAAGGTCATCGAGAAATGTGGAAAGACCTAACCTACCAATTAAATGCGTTAGGAGGCCCATTTAAAACTGTGATCATAAAAAACAGGTATGTATCTACTAAAATAAATGTGACTTTTGTTATTTTATAAAGACAACTTTTGTTATTTTATAAAGACAAATAATTTGGTGGCGTGCTACATTATTGATTTTGTGGTAATTTAAATATTTGTATCATTGATTTAATTATAGGGCATAGGTGGATGATGTTGACCTAAAATAACATAATAGGCTATTTTTCATTATCAATTTTCATTACAACTGGAATGTAGGGTTATTATAATGCATTTTCTATTAGTGAATCTTAATTGTTCATCAAATAATGTGTTGCATATATTATGAAGCACTAATTTTGCATCTAAAATCATATCTTTCATATGAAACTTCTTTTACAGAATTGCTGATGGTTGAGAAAATTAGAACACCCAAGTTGACCCATCCTTGTAGAGGAAGATGTGCGGTGATGTCATCTGTGGTGGGAATTTTTATACTAATGAATGAAAGAAAAATGTTTTTATTTCAATTTGTTTTTCAATTATAGCTGCATAATAATGGTGTGGTAACCTTGGTAGCAAAGTGGAACCATTACTGTGTGGTATACTAAACTGTATAATTTTGAATGTTTGTTGTTCAAATCAAATAAAATAGCATTTATTGTGGTCATAGGTTACAAAGATGGTATGTGTTGTTGTTCTGATGAGGACTTACAAGTTTCCATTTAACAATACCAAATAAGCAGTGATAGCCTAGTGGTTATACCGTTGGACTGCAAAGTCAAAGGGTTCAAACCCAGGCACGCACTTCTGTCTTTTCGAAAGCATGTGCGTATAAAAAATTAATTATCACTTGCTTTAACGGTGAAGGAAAACATCGTGAGGAAACCTGCATGCCTAAGAGCTTCTCAAAGGTGTGTGAAGTTCGCCAACCCGCACTGGGCCAGCGTAGTGGACTATGGCCTAAACCCTCTCAGTTTGAGAGGAGGCCCGTGCCCAACAGTGGGACAGTTTCTTAACAGGGCTATTATTATAATACCAAATGACTTGCATGTGATTATTGATTTGTTATTCATAAATAAAACTTGTTGATTTACCAATTACTTTAGTTTCATTTATACTTTTGTTGCATTTATATACATACCTGCCCCGCAGGGGATCTGGCTTCATGATGTTTTTATTATTTTATTTTTTATTTTCTTTATTAATTCTTTAATTTAGATTGATACATAGATTATGTATCTGTGTAGATACATAATAAACTAAATAAAAAAGTATACCTTTTAATTCACTGTATGTATATTTGCAAAACAAACTTTAATATAAAAAATAAACTCCGTCACGCCGGTATTTCCGGAGTGGGGGGCAGAAGGGCATAGGGGCAACTAGGTTCAGGGAGGACCGGCCTCGACTTGGGCTGTTGCTATGGGGGAAGGCAAACATTAGGTGTCTCGTCGTGGTGAACATGAAAGAAACTTGTCCGCTGGCCAGTGCAGAGATGCACTGGCCAGCGGACAAAGGATTCTTCCGCGTTGCCGGCGAGGTCAGTGTCTAATCCTGTGTGTGATATCGGTATTTGATAGAAGGGAAGTAAGGGCATTGTAAGGGTTGCTTAAAATATGGCGCGGGCACCAATAACGGCTGATAGGAGGCGAGTCAAGTGCGTAGGCGGCAGCAGCTAAAAAGGGCTTTTATATAGGTGTGAATAGGTTCAAGGCTGAGATCGAAATGGTGCTAGGTTTAGTCTGGTTTTTCTTTAGTGGCCAATTTTATGAAAAAACATGGTGTGACCACTAAAGACACTAAAATGGTCGGTTCGGATGAAGAGCAAGGATTGGGGAATTAATGAATGAATAAAATAAACTAATTTTGAACCAATTGTATTGCCTTAAGTTATCACACAATATTTTTATGTAAAATTGACCACTTAAAAAATACAGACTATATATATGTGTGGGACAAGTCTTTGTTCGTTTAGGTGTGGGTATAGGTTATTGTATTTGACATTCGTACGTTCTAAAACTTGGATCTTTGTTTAATGTTAATTAAAGTTGCCTTTTTTATATCTGGCCCTACTTATTTACTTAGTTTTCAATAGACACAGACTTAAAACCATGTTATCAGCACATATAAATATATTTTTACCGAAATTGAATAAGTTGAAACGAATATTCGAAAAACCGATACTTTACCGAAATTAACAGATGTAAGATTAAGAACGAATCCAGCGAAATCTCAAATTAAAAATAAAATTGCCGTAGACAACATTCCTTACGGCATACCGAATACCATTTTGTAATTCCACGCGAAGGCTCGTCAAGGAAGCGTGTTTATGTTTACTGCTTGTTATGACGTCACACGTTACTTGCGGGGAATCTCATGTGGCATAGCGAATAAAGGCCTTGTCATGTTTTCAAATCTGACAGTGGCATACAGAATTCCATTCCACGCCAATAACACGTATGTTTGATAACACGTCTTGTTTCGTGTTTAAATTGTCATAGCGAATAAGGGCCCTGGTGCGGTAGGTATAAGAGAATATTATTGTAATAAAAAACGTTAATCCCTTTGAAGTTATATTTAGAGCAAGTTTGTACTGGTATCATGGAAATGCACAAATACTGGAAGACAAGAAGAACTATACATTCAAGTACACTAGAATCTGAAATTGCCAAGGTAGAACTTAAGCCTGATCTTGTATGGTAGATAGCATTAATATTTTTATTGTGATGTATGTAAAAATTAACTTACTATATTCATATTTTTTAACTACACAACTTAATTTGTGAAATTATTATATCATTGTAATAAATAGATTTTATCAAATATCACAGAACACTCCTAAACGTCACAAAATCTAAGTATGCTATAATTTTATCCAATAATCGACTGCAGAAGAAAGTAGACACGTCATGTAAGTTATGTTAAAGTGTCTCATGCATGTTAAAGTGTCTTCTTACTTCTCCAAGCCCAGAATGTTAAGATATCAAGCATAAACCGAACGTACGGTTAGAATAATCAATTTTTCCAAATAATAAAAAGGCATTAAATTTCATCGATAATGAAATCTTAACTCGAAATTATATAATAGGCCTATTCATATTAACCCGGGACTCCACTAGAGGCAGTCGCGAGTCGAGTGGCTGCCTCGAACCGCGGCGTACAGGTAAGGTCGAGGGGTACCGATACTTGAATCCTGCCTCATTGGCAGACGCGTGGCGAGCCGTTCAATGTGGTTCGCATGTTGGAGCTCGAAGATGCCATCTAGTGTGAGCTGGTGCAGTGGAGACGGAGGTGATGTGGCCCAATTGTAAGGTAAAATGTCTCGTCGTTTATCTTGTAGTTTGATCAAGTAAAGATGTATGAATTTGAGAGCGAGGCAGCTCATCTCGAGGTTGCGCAAGTGGAGGCCCGACTTTTAACAGTAAAGATCTAATTAAAAAGCTTAAACAAAAAAACGCAATCATTATAATAGGCACAAATTAATCTTTGGCTTTTAGTCAAACATTCATAATAATTTATTACTTACACAATTCGCAGGTGTTGTCATGGCCCTTCATTTGAGCATATTTTTACTACTTACAATAGTGTAATAATTTACAATTTCATAATTAGGGTTATGATGAATGATGATGCTGGTTCTAGTTTCAAATTAAATTTTTATAGGGAACTAAAATGAAACATATTATATTGCTTTTAAAATTATTTCCGTGTAAAAATATTCTCTGCCTCTAATTCAATGCTTTTTTTACTTATTTCGAAGTAGAACAATATTTATTAATCATCACACAAAAATAAGTTAATTTGCAGAACAAAAGGCTTTCCCATGGATAGTCCAATTTTAGAAAGAAGACGATAACTTTTGCATGATCATAAAACTTCTTTGAGCTGTAGTTTTGAAAAAAACATCTTATATGAACGATATGTTCGTGTTTGTATGGTATTGCACATTCTAGATGTCCGTAAATAACAGTCCGGTAAAATGTGGATCACTAACGCATAATGACGCCTTTCAACAGGCGCCTCAACGAATTGGAAGAAACTAAATACTAGCTACATAGTTATATACACATTTTCGAAAGTGATTGTATTTACATATCTATAATATAATACAAAATAAATAACTACTAACATAATTTTCACCCGTTATTTGCATCAAAGTTTCGAGACATTACATTCCACAATATGAGTAAAATTAAATAAAATCACTGAACAATACTGCTTCTGCGTGTAGACTAAACAACTACCGAAAGCACCAAAAGAAATTCACGTACTGCTTACATTAAAGCAGGTACTGTCACTCGTGCACTGGCTAAAGGTCTTGTTTAAGTTAGAAAATCTATCTATCTATATCATCACGCCAGATCCCTTGCGGGGTAAGCAGAGAGTACAGAGTTCCAATAGGTCCTCTCCCTACATACCTGTCTGGCTTTCTCCACTCTTATAGTTCGTCTCATACACGCTCGCCAGTAAGTAAGATAATCACTATGAAATTGGTATTTAGGAACATACTGCATAAGAACAATCCAGAACCTCTGCGCACTGTGAATTGCACTAACAGAAGGAACTTTAACAACTGGATTACCATCAAGTTGGTTGGTTTACTCGCATGCAATGACAGCGAGTGTTAGACCACTCGCCATTCGCCAGCTCACATGGTGGTAATTAATGCAGACCGGCTAATGAGGAAGATAATCGGCTACTTTCGGCTTCGTAGTGTCGTTACTCAGTACATTATGTAACGACTGAAAATAGCGACAAAACGGCACATAATTTACTGAGTAACAGAGACGCCGGACGATTTAGCGCAGTAGTTAAGAGCTTAAGCCGCTCCGCCCACTGTGTCTAATAGTCGCGGGTTGATTCCTGCACGGGACAAATCTTTGTGTGATCCACAATTATTTGTTTCGGTCTGTATATGTGTTATTTCATGTTTGTAAACGTACCCACGACGCAGGAATAAATCCTAATGTGGGGGCTACGTTGTTTTTTAAAAAAAATAGGCGCTCTCCTAAGCCGGAGCCGATTATCTCCTTCTTTAGCCGATCTCCATTACCTACCGCCGCATACTGTAATGATGTTACGTAAGCGTTGCGCAGTACGTTCTGCACATCGGTACGTGTATTGGCTACATTCAGAGCGTCATAGTTTGACGCGAGCTTTACGCTTAAGGTGTAAACGAGCGTCAACAGTAAGCGGAAATGTGAGCACACTCAGTAGGGCGCTAACAAAACTACTTTTTGATGTGTAACATCTTTTCTCTCGGTTGCTGGATATTTTTTGTGGGAGTGATTTCGGAAAAGGGACGGAAATGTGTTACAGGAAACCGGGGAAGCGCGTGCTATTTGATTTGACTAATGAGCGCGCGGTATTTGATTTGACCAATGAGCGCGCGCGGCAGCCGAGAGATGGTGCCAACAGGAAACCGGGGCAGCGCGCACTATTTGATTTGACCAATGAGCGCGCGGTGGCGGAGAGATGGTGCCAACAGGAAACCGGGGCAGCGCGCACTATTTGTATTGACCAATGAGCGCGCGGTGGCGGAGAGATGGTGCCAACAGGAAACCGGGGCAGCTTGCACTATTTGATTTGACCAATGAGCGCGCGGTATTTGATTTGACCAATGAGCGCGTGCGGTGGCGGAGAGTTAGTGCCAACGGGAAACCGGGGCAGCGCGCGCTATTTGATTTGACCAATGAGCGCGCGGTATTTGATTTGATGCGGATCTTTTTCATAGTAGGATAACATGTCAGATATTACACATCATACGCGACTACTGTAGGGCTTGCTGATTAATTTCCATACCCATTCATACATCATGGTTATGGACGCCCAAATGGTAGCTAGCAGCTCCATTCTCTCACCCACCTTTTTGCAATTCGAAATTCACTAACTTTTACTCCTTACCTTTCTCATATTAAGGTTCACACACACATGGGACCAGAAATGTAAATTTATTTCTTGGGTCGCTATCGGTCCTTTTCAAGCTGAATAATCCACCAAATCATGCTCTAAGCCTTTCATACAATAACTAGAGAGAGTCGGTTCGTAAGCTGCGGTGAGGTCATAGTAAGTCTTCCTCGAAGCCGTCTCCGGTGAGGATGTGCGGCTCTCCGATGGCGGGCACCATGTGGGAGTACTCGCTGGTCGCCCACAGGTACAGGTTCAGCGTGCGTTCTGTGCATTGTGCTATGAATCTGAAATGAGAGAAATGTATTATGAAATTAGGGGCATTATAAGATGGTAGTTTTGACAATGGTCAATATAGCATTGCTCTAGCATATGCGTTAAGGCGATGAAAAGTTCTAAGCAACAGATTGAGGGCAGGTACGCCTACCTTTCACCAATACTTGCTATTTGAGAAAAATTGTGCTTAAACTACTTCAGATTAAACTTATGTTCCCAAAATACCAACTTTGTTAAATTAATATTTGGTTGGGTTATCCTTGGTCGGAGGAGAGTAGTTTTTCTAGGTTTTCTTCTCAGTACGAGTCCGGAGTGCCCGGTATATGGCAATAGGCTCGCCCCCTATTAAATGGGACCTAACATCGTCGGCGAAACGTGGGTGTACTCAGTACACCTCTGCCACCCCCGCTTAGGAAATATAGGCGTGACAGTGTAATATTAAATCATCATCATCATCATCATTTCAGCCTATACTTGTCCACTGCTGAACATAGGCCTCCCCAATCGCTTTCCAGCGTAACCGGTCCGATGCCACCTGCATCCAACGATTTCCTGCGATTTTCACAAGATCGTCGGTCCATCTGGCAGGCGGTCGTCCTACGCTGCGCTTGCCAATACGTGGTCTCCACTCTAGAATCTAATATTAAATAACTGCACTCAATTAACATTTAAGGAGCAAGCTCTGTTAAGCCATGTGAGTTGTAAAAGATCATTTTGTGTACATTGAATCTATAAAGGTTTCGCCACACAAGGGTGTCTGAAATGTACGGGAGACGCCATACAACGCAGCCAGGCTCGGCATGACGGCAAACGTCATGACCCGCCGCGGTCGCGCCTGACGCGATTAGAAACTACTATAGTATTTTTCATGAAGGGTACTGTGACAGTTATAAATGTCAAAGAATAATTTACTTTATAAAATGGCAATAAGAGGCATGACCTGTTTCTATTCTTATGGTTGTATGCCTTAATATTATTGAATTAAATATTACATTCGTTTGGCACTAAGAACCGTAACTACCCATCTTATGTGAAAAATGCTATAGTTTCGGACGGCTGCCCAGCCGGCGCGCCATCGCTGACGCAGTGCCGAGTGCGCCGCGCTGCCGGCCGGCGGCCGAGCGCTTCTGTCGCGCTCCGTCGGCTATTTGACCAAATCATCTATCTTAATTATCACGCCAGCGTGTGTTTATGAATACATAATATTTATAATTATATCCAGTCAATAAACACGGTGGGGATGATGTGGGTAACTTACTTAATCTCATGGCTACAAGTGTAACTTTGATAAGTGATTTATACGTACTTGAATACCCTTACATCTCTTACCCTACAGTCGAACTAATTCAATTTAGAAGACTCTAAAAATGGTTAGAATCAACCATTTTTTCCCAAAATAATTCACTTACCTAACAAAAGGCCTGACATCTCCCTCGTTAGCGGTTTGCAAGTGCTGGTAGTAGAGGTGGCGGTGCTGCTTGGCGATGATGACGGGGGGGAAGCCAGCCTGCATCAGCAGCAGGTTCATCAGCAGACGGGACGTGCGCCCGTTGCCGTCAATGAACGGATGGATGTGCACCAGCTTGTAGTGGGCTAGGGCTGCATATCTGGACAAAGGTTTTAGTTATATGCTATAGTGAAGCTTAATGGTTAAGGAAAGAGGAAACACCTTACTTTAGTATTTGACTGATGGCTCATTTGAGCAAATAGTCTAGATAGCATAAAAAACGTGTCTGTAAATACATTCATGTGTTTAACTAGCCATTTCCCGCGACTTTCCCCGCATGGAATTTGACACAAAACTTTTCCTAAAATAAACAGCCTAGTTACTCCTTATAATATTAGCTATCTGCCAGTCCCGTAAACATCGTTCAGTAATTTCGGAGATTAGCTGGATCAAACAGACAGCCAAACATTTTTGAATACTTTTTTTTTGTTATAAGGACCATATACACTTTTATATGCATTTAGTAAAAAGCTATTATTTTGACATTACAAACAGACACTTCAATTTTATTTATTTGTAGAGATGTATAGATTGTTAGCAATGTAAAAGTTTTTTAATAAAGTGTAAAATATTGAGCTCAGTATGAATCAGTATAAAAATTTTAGATTGAATGTGCAAATTTTTTGATTAAGTATATGAATGATGTTATTACTGTTACAAAAAATATGTATATATTTCTAGTTTTCCCATGGTTAACATTTTTTATGATGTGTGGTAACAGCCCTAGTCAGCTGGTTTATTGTTGATGGAATTGGTAAGAATAACCAGATACGTTACCTCACAGGATGCAACTCCATTGCGTCTTCTGAATTCAGCCACTCCAAGAACTGGGTCATGAGCGTCTTTATTTCTGAAGGACCAGGTGGTATGTGACCACCAACATAAACTTGCGTCCTACGGAACTGACCACCTTCCACTGGGTCAACATGGCCCAGAACTCTTTTATGTATCTCTAAAATATCACCCATTGTGATATCTCGTAAACGGTACAATAATGTAGAATTTATATATTTCATAGCCGCATCTAAACCTAGAATCTCATTATGTTCATCAATACTTTTACCGGAAACTGCTATTCTGGTTTCCAAAATACTTCTTGTCTGTTGTAAAGTCATGGTGTTCCCCTCTATACCAACAGTGTGGTATATGTGTTGGAAATAAGCCTCTTTCTTTGCTCTACGTAATGCTGAATTACTATCTGGTATTGACGATAAGGCATCTCGTTTCTCATCTATTTTTCTTAACATTTCTCTATCTAAATTTTCTACAATACTGGCTGTGCGTTGTCTGTTCATTAAAGCTCCAGTATGCTGCGGGTAATTTGATAAAGCTAAAGTGTACAGCTGATCAGCTTTTACTACATCCTTCTTCGTATCCTCCAAGAACTCCCCATAGTGGTTTAATATATCAGCGTGTTTTGGAGACAAAGCAAATGCATGTTGAAACAACTTTAATGCTTTGTCAGCCTTACCATGTTTCTTCATTTCTAATGCAGCATTCAGTGAGACAACAGCTTCAGCATCCCTCGTCTTATCATAGGATTTTTCAGGCAGGGAAACTGGCTCTTGTTCAGAAATAGGCCCTAAATAATTACCGTATAAACCATCTGGTATAGGAAGGAAAGGCTTTGCGAATCTGGCGTCTGAAGTCAATAATTTGTGTAATGAAAACACTACGGCGAGCGTACACACCACGCTGGACAATATTAGCACAGTTTTACACCGATCCGCGATCATTTTCGCGTTAATTCTCCACTTTGATTCGCACTTCATGTTTTCAGTTGATTTTCGACTACCTATAAACAACATGATTGCGTCGATTACTGCGGCATATGTTCAGCGATAAAGGCTCTAACTTAGTCACTGAAAATGATTTAGATTGCATCGTTTATTGCAATATTATTTCCAAACTCTAATAACAATAAACCACGTAAGGCCATAATTGACGTTTTAATAGTTAGATTCCATCTTGACATCTCGCGTCACTGTCACTATGACAGTGACAGTGATGTGCGTGCGGAAGATGCGTTCCGTTAAAAACAATTGTGTGGATAATGGAATATTATAGTAGTATCTGTATGGAAGGTTTTATAGGTAGGGATTAAAATGTCTTCTAAAAACTTGCGTTAATCTAGATATAGCGCCAATTAAATATGAAACTGTATCTTCTTTACCTCGATTAAACCGTTGTCGTCGTCGTTATTTTCATTGTATCGCCTGGTACCCATCTGCCCTACGTACTTCCTAACCTGTACACTGGAGTTGTGGCGGCCTTATCAATTGAGAGGCCTCTAGGCGACAGATATGTGGGAGGCCCCTGTCCTGCTTGGAAAGTATCTGAATTGTTGCATTTGTCCAGCAATGGGACTATAACTCATAATAATAATATTATTAACCTTCATTTTATCTTATCTGAAGGGCTCAAGAGAGTGAACTCAAGAGTCACCGTAATCTGCGAGCGTATATGATACACTCTCTGCCCCGCAAGGGATCTGGCGTGATAGTATCTGTAGCAGTAGTCTAGCCCAGGTTAAAGATTATTCAGTGGTTTATAGTTTCAATCGAGTAGTTACCAAAAGTACCTAAAATACCTAATTAGAAAGCCGCAATGTATGTATCTCGCCGTGGAGCGTTGCGGGGTAACATAGAGGGCGCAGAATTCCATATGGTTTATAAAAATCTTGCCTCGTACTTGGAACCGTTCCTGTGTCGTGGGAGCGTCTACAAACCCGAATTTCACACAAAAAAATACACCCAGAGCGAAACAAATTTCTGTAAGCATTCTATAAGCTGTACAAAGATTTTCCCCTGCGGTAATCGAACACGCGATTAGTCGGTCTAGTGCGCCAAGCGGATTACGCTTAGTCCCGTCGTAAAAGTAAAGCTATTGTCAAGATTAGTTGGTAGGCTATAAAATTTTCCAGTAGGATTGCCTAGTATCAGTAATGTTTAGGAGACTTAAGGCCTCCAATTTTAATTTACTACTTCCACATTAGTAAAGAATTAGAAGACCTTGTATCCGATAATACATAAAGAGGTAGAAAATAGAAATAAATAATACAGCAATATGTTATATGTAATTTATATATTTTGTAATTTTAATACTTTCATCATTCTCTCACGTCTTAAATAAATAATATTCCCGCAAAAACATTCAGATCATTTACGAATAATAAGTAAACAATAAAACACAAACACATTTTCACAATCAATATTTTGATTAAATAAAGTTATTCACTACTTAGGTCAGTAATTTTAAAACTATTATTCCGTAACTAACTAAAGAAACCCTCTGCCTGTCGGCATAAGCTGCTTGACGACCAAAAGTAGTGATTCCAACACGTTTATAAAATAAAATAAACTCGTTAGAATGAAAACTTAAGCTCAGCACGGTTTACGTAAGCGATTGCAACTGAATCGCAAACGAAACGCTTCATTATTATATTATAAAGACTCTATATAACATTACAGTCGATGGCGACTCAGTTGCTATAGCTGTGACGTAATACATAACCTCAGGTTTCAATAACGCGCGAAACGAAAACAGTTGCGATTTTACGATCGCGGCGATCGTGTTGTTGACTAGACAATCGAGTCACCACAACGATAAAACTCCAGAGCGAACATCAAATCGCTGATGGCGAGCTTTGGACTTCAGACTCGAGGTGGAAACAAACAGAGTGCGCGAACGGAACAAATACGCCAGCGTCACAATAAATTTGGAGCGGCTATCCGTTCGGCTGCGTCTGCTTGTACAACAGAATACTCCGCCCATTTGATCCTAATAGTCTAAGGCCAACAAAAATCTCAGAACATAGCTCGTGGCTACAATCGCGAAAATGCTTGAGCACCAAACATGTCATAAAAAAGTTGCGTGCCTCGTAACTTCCTGCGTTCAAGGAGGTTTTTTTACGATTATACTTTTGACGAAATGCGTTGGCGAGAGTCTTAAATACTTAATTACTACACTTAGCTATAACTATGGCAGTATTGCAGGAAATTAGAGAGCAGACAACGTGAGTTTCAACTATCAAGCAGCTTAGAGATGGGCTGGCTGCCTCGGACGTCTAACGAAGCGACTTCTGTCCTGGCAAGATTAATGTCAATTCGACTAAGGTACTCCAAACAGAAAAATAAAAAAAGTGGAACATCACTAATTTCGTTATTCGGTCGCACTGAAAAACAAAATTATTTATCTTTTTTTATTTTTCTGCTTGTCCATTACATACTTTTTAAGAACATACTTAATGTTAATGTTCGTCTACAAATTCGAATTAGTTTTTTCAACATGTCTACAAAACCTTTTGTGTTATTAAAACAATGTTTAAAGCCAGGCACACACATTATCCAAATATAGAGGTATGTCTACATTGGAAATTCGCACTGGAAAAAATAATTTGCCATTGGTCATGCCTAGCTTGGCGTATTATAGCATTTCCTGGCGTATTCAGTCGCACCTTATTAGACCGTCAAAGTATATTATTTTAATTCAATTTTAGGATTCGTTCAAGACCGTATTAATAAATCGAATTCAAGTGCAAATTTTGGCAGCAATAGTTTTCTAAATAGAATATCTATTGATGTCTTGGTTGCCGAGGGGGCCTTTGTCAGATTTGTTAGTACGATCGTGCCATTGTACCAGTAAAAGTACCTCAAGTACCTACTAGTAAAAATTTCGGAATCTATCTTGAAATTGATTTGATTACGATATATCAACAAGAGCTTGAACAAATACATGCGACCAGCGCTCCACATTTCACCACACTCAATCAACTTAAAATAAATTTAATACTATACAATTTTATTAAAAGTGTAAACTATGTAAACAGACTTTCACAGCCTGAGTTGGAACTAGGAAAGTAATGCATTATTGATTTCGATACTTAAGTTTATCGGTGGTGCCATGCTATGTAAACTCATAAAAAATCATCTAAAACTCATACTGATCTTTAAATGCTAAGACTGTTCATGAATTTGTATTATTACCATAAGGTATTCTTATTTTTTAGAGAAAGACTGCACGCTGCGGTAAAAAAGACCAAAATGCGATGCCATTTCTCATAATACGCACTTCAACTACGGTTTATGTTCTATTGCAAAATTTAATTTAATTTACAATCACAATATCGGGCAGCACAATACAAATTCATTAGCAGTCATAAAGAATTTGTGATGACATTTGATTAGTATCGATAATCGACTGAGGATAATACCCAATCACATTCTACAAACGCGACAATAATATTTTTAACTATCGATTATTTATCGATAGCCATATTATGTAGTGTTGACGGATTTACACAGCATGTTAGCATAATAATTCATTATTCCGTTCCTGTGTGTAATCGACTATTGGCACATTGAGTCGACTATGATCATAGTTGAATATATGGAGCAGCCGAGGCAGATCATTGTGCCCATGGCTATGCTGGAGTGGTATGCACGGAAGGTCTTGAGAACGCGGAGGTAGCGGGGACAGTGAGCGAGCTCGCCCAGTACTAGGCGACCGACCTGGAACAAGAAGAAAATAATATTAATACAGGAATATAAATAAATATCTGTAATGGGCTAGCGTTGAAAATTATTTCTTCTTCTTTTTGCGTGAATGGTTCATATTTGTCCCGCTAAATGAGTAGCTAGATGAATCGGGCCATATGTGACCGCGATCAGCTCTTCCTTTCTTCATGCTTTCATGAAATTATTTTGTTAGTTCCTTATTGGTTTTCGCAAGCGAAAATTTTCAAAAGATTTTTAACGTGCTGTCGATGATTTATACCACAGTAAAAAGCAACCGCAACGACTCCCTTCGATAAGGCAGAGGAAATAGAAAATCTCCAAGTGGCAACGCATCGGTGCTCTTCTTTTGCGTCTCGACAGATACATAAAAAAGTCGATGGGAGTCTTATAGCCGACTTCATTGGTCATGTCCAACCAAGGGGCAAGTCCAAGTACAGCCACTTGCAAACATCTGGACTGTAGCCGTTGACACAGCCAGTCAAGTGTCATTTGTTGGAGCTCCTTGAAAGGCAGTATACAAGCCAAGTTGACTTGCTACTGTTCAATCATTTTACACCTCTGTCCTTACCAACTATACCTACTTATTCTTATTAATTTCGCTAAATACTTGACCGGAGTCCGATTCACTCCGGAAATTAACATCGGTCATTATAAAATTTGACAAATTGTTGATCGTTTACACACTAACTTCGGTCTAACAAATGTCGGACCTCGCGGTCACAGGGGCTCATTCGGCCATTAACATTTCTCTCCAAAATCGAAGGAAAATCAAATTGCATAAGACAAAAATCATTTCAGCCACGCCCGCTTCAATCGCGTCAACCAATTCGCTTGTGTTATCACAATGATGCAACTGCGCTGCACGTGTCATATTCAGGGCCCTTATTCGACATGACCAATTACACACGTAACGCGGCACGTTATGAATGAATGAATTTAAGTTATGGATACATTGTCGCAGTGGTTAAAAGCTTGAGCCACTTCACCCACTGGGTCGAATAGACACGGGTTCGATTCCCGCACGGGACAAATCTTTGCGTGACCCACAAATATTTCTTTTGGCCTGGGTATTTGGTTATGTGAATTTTCATGTTTGTAAACGCACCCAGGATACAGAATAAAACCTGGGGTATGGCCACGTTTATTAAAACATTAATTAAATTATATATTTGAACTAGATAAGGTGACAGTCCTTAAAATGGGCCAACAAATGCCAACTACAAGTGTGGTCCTATATGGAGTTAGCTCGATCCAACCCTAGCCAATGTGTGCAAATGCTAAAGTTTGCCTCTAAAAACTGCCATAATAACAGAGGCCCTAGTCAAGTGGCAAGCGTTTAGTTTCTATTCTCTTGCCGCAATCGCTAGCGCATTGCTCTGAACACGTGACTTATTGTAAAGTGTCATTCTCGTACATTTTTACTTTCTGTCAAAAATCCACTTGGCTACAGGCACAGATCTGTGATCATTAATAACTGAAAACTTATTTCTAGAGCTACGAGTATAGATGCTAAGTTCATGCAACGTGACCAATGTTATCCGTAGGTACTCTAGTACGAAAAATATATCGATGGTATTCCAGTGGCACACAGAATACCATTATGCGATCATCTCACGAGCTTGTTTTGCCGCGTCGCGTTTGGTAATAACGAATAAGGGCCCAGGTGATGTACGGAACAATGGTAGGAAACGAAGGTCGTCGGTCCGTCCGTCTGTCTGTCAGGTGGGTGTTGTGTAATTAGGTGTCGATTTGCGCTAATCGTGCTAATTTGTTAGGCGAGAATGCTGTTGTTTTGATAGAGACGCTATTTTTCTATTTGAGGAAAACAGGGCTTAACACGAAAGTATTGTCGTTAGCGTGACGCTATCGAGGAGACGTGATGCCACGAACATGTTTATTTAATAAATTACAGTATGACAAGGATGACATATCGAGTCCTAGCGTCACTCTAACGTCAAAATGTTCCCGGCCGGTGCAGAGCACTACGGCGAGACACGCCCGTAGTACACGCCTTCCCCTATAGCGACTGCCCAAGCCGAGGCCGTTCCTGCTTGAGGCGCCCTTGAGCTAGTTGCTCCCTTGCTCTTTTGGCTCGAGCGTAGTGGATGTGTTTCTCTTGTCAGGTGAAGCTGTAAAGGCCCCGCGGCCAACAGCGTAAATCACTCAAACAATAACAAAAAGACAAAATGTTCGTGATAAGCCCGGAGGAAGAACAATTTAAATCTATCTATCTATCTATAACCTCACGCCAGATCCCTTGCGGGGTAGGCTGAGAGTACAGAGTTCCAACAGGTTCTTTCCTTACATACCTCTCTGGCTTCCTCGACTCTCATAGTTCGTCTCATACACGCTCGCCGGTTACGGAGACTTTTCCATCAGATAAGACTCGGTTTATTTGGTCGTGGTAAGATAGACTAGGTCTTCCCCGGTACCTGCATCCTTCCACTTTCACATTGTATATCTGTTTTGTCATTCTTTCCTCTGGCATTCTTTCTATATGCCCGAACCAACGGAGCATGCCCTTTCTCATCTTTACACCGATACTATCTTTCATACCTACTCGCTACAATTTAAATGTTTTTCTTTTTACCCAACCCAAAGCTAACGTACCCAACTGAACAGTTTAGTCTCATGAGTGTTTAGTATTTGGTTCAAAATGATTGAATTACAATCAGTTTCCTGCAGCTTCGCATGCGTTTAGTTTATATTTACATAGCGGACCCGGTCAACAACAGCGCCGCCTACCGGTACAGCTAAATAGCATCCAGAACACCATAAGTATCAATAAAGAATGTCATCAAAATCGGTCTAGCCGTTTAGGAGAAGAAGAATTATGAACACACCCACACCGGATGAACGACATTGCGTTGGCTCCTGTACCTACAAAAATTCCCCCTCATCCCTGGTAGAAATTCAGCCATTTCTTTCAAGCTTTATCAAGCAGCAGACTGGCAGAAAACAATAAAATTGCTTGTTAATAATTATATTTGCATGTCGAAAAGTAACGGTGAAGTTTCTCGCCCTTCTCCACAGGAATGACATTCTGAAGTGGCTTTGACACTTATCTGATAATGCATACAGACGGTAAAAATATACTAAGGTGAAATAACATAATGTACTCACTTCCTGGCCACCTCCGGCAGCCTCCTCCATCTGCGTCTTGACGTGCTTGGCGCGCAGCATGGGCTTCACCAGCCGGAGCCGCACGAAGGCTTCTATGCTGAACACGGCTAGCAGTAGCGCTAGCTGGAACAAGCACACAAGACACGGCTTAATAAACCTGATTATGTTAGACCTTTCTATAAGCCACTGCGGGGAATAAACATCTTCCCTTTTGCGCCATTCTTTACGATCCTATGCCAATATACAAGGTGTATCGTAAATATCGCAAGACCTCAGACATCCCATTAGATAATTGCTTCACAGATTCAAAACGAAAACCAAGTTTCCCCAAATAACAATGAAACTTGTACGTGTATGTGTGCGTATTGAGAAATACGTTTTAGGAATGCATTTAGAATCTCCGTATTCATTTGAATCAAGAAAAAAATTAGTTTGTTATAGCACACTGTAAGAGTAACAGCATGTTGTGCAAAGGACATTGTTCTGCGCCCATACATGATTTGCCCCAGAACCAACAGCAATGAAAAAATAAGTGTATGATTTGAAATCACCCGTAAATTCTCTTAAGGCATTTATTATTAAACGGACAAGCGGGGGAATCGCAATATTGCAAAAAAAATATTGGATTTTGAGGTTATAATTTAGTAGCCATTAATACATATGAGGTTATATTGTGTGTGTTGACATTTAGTAAAGTTGTCGGCGACTTCGATATAAGTACACAATACTTTGAAATATCTATCTATCTATCTATATCATCACGCCAGCTCCCTCGCGGGGTAGGCAGAGAGTACAGAGTTCGAACAGGATCTTTCCTTACATACCTCTCTGGCTTCCTCCACTCTCATAGTTCGTCTCATACACACTCGCCGTTTACGGAGACTCTTGACTTGCCCTTCAGCTAAGACACGGTCTATTTGGTCATGGTAAGATAGTCTAGGTCTTCCCCGGCACCTACATCCTTCCACTTTCGCATTGTATATCTGTTTTGTCATTCTTTCTTCTGGCATTCTTTCTATATGCCCGAACCAACGGAGCATACCCTTTCTCATCTTTACACCGATACTATCTTTCATACCTACTCGCTTTCCTACTACGCTATTGCGAATACGGTCGGTCAGCGTGACTCAGCACATCTTCCGCAGAGATCGCATTTCGACCGCATTTATCCTGCTTTCGTTCTCCTTCTTACATACCCAACTCTCACTGCCATATAACAGCGTTGGGACAAGCACTCCGTTATGTATGGCCAGCTGCGCCTTTTGGCTTAAGTGCCGGCTCCCAAGTAGCCTTCCCATCGCACCATTCACTCTATTACCTGCATTCACTCTTCTCTCTATATCAGCGGTGTATTTCCCATCCTTACTGAAGGCGCATCCAAGATATACAAACTCATTCACTTGCTCCAGCACATCGTTACCAACCACAATCCTTGCATTCGTTCTGGTTTCTTCCCGTTCAAAAACCATAAACTGTACATACATTAACTATACATACTTTGAAATATTCGTTTTAAATTGCAAATTATCCGTTAGATACAAATACTTGCCATTATTTTAATATAATAGATAAATAATGATGGCATGGGTCAAATGTTTGTTGATTCTGGGGCAATTTTCGACAATGTCCTTTACATAAAATACATTAAAATGATTGGAATTAATTCTGTTACCGGTTTAGAACATAATACTTTCAGGCCTTGCGTTTATTATGTTACACCTTGTATATTGGTGGAGTGGGCAGGCTCCTTAGAAGGTAAATGGACGACCTGGTGAAGGTAGCAGGTTAAAGGTGGATGCGTAGCACATAGCCGGTCGTCGTGGCGATTTTTGGGGAGGCGTTTGTCCTGTTGTGGCCGTCTTTAAAGATTTTCTCATCAAAATAAAAATGGTAAAGAGACGTGACATATGAAGGACGTCACATACACTCGTGACGGACGATTTAGCGCAGTGGTTAAGAGCTTAAGCCACTCCGCCCACTTTGTCGAATAGTCGCAGGTTCGATTCCCGCACGGGACATAACTTTGTGTGCCACACAATTATTAGTTTCGGTTTGGGTATTTGTGTATGTCAATTTTCATGTTTGTAAACGCACCCACGACACAGGAATAAATCCAAGTTTGGAGCTACGTTTTTTTTTATATACCTATGTTTTAATGTGTGGCTCAAAATGAATAGAACTTAATTCGATAATAATATTAATTTGCATATATTATATGCAATGCCTTGCTTTTGGACTGACAATTTTGGTGATAAAAGCTTTTAACTAAATGCGTCGCAATAAGACGAACTATGAGAGTGAAGGAAGCCAGAGACGTCTCTGTAAGGTCTTATCCGGTGAAGCTGTAAAGGCTCCGCGGCCAACAGCGTAGATAATTCACACACACACACACACACATGTCTGTAAGTAAAGAACCTGCCTGGTAGGGGATATGGCATGATGATATATGTACATACATAGATGGCAAATGTGTCGCATACCAATAAATATGCATGATTATTACACTATATTTAGCCATTAGGTCTTTATTCGTATCATCAATTCTTTTCTTTAAATGGAAAAAATAACAATCTCATATTTACGTCAAAGTAGGTAGGTATAATCTTCCTGGCCCTTTATTAATTGGCCTATGTTGTCATTCCATCAATAAATATATTTTTAATTATTAGTTCCTGCTATCCGTTTCCTACTCGATATAAAATAACATTTATGAAGTTATCCATTGCAATAATTCCAGTGACCTTTCAAAACTAACCTTGCCGTTACTTATCGCAGATTAAATATAAACTTTATCTCGCGATTTCATAACATAATAAATCGTGTAAAAACTACTTGATTACAATATTGGACTATATACAATAGTTCAAGGATTGCTTTTGTAAGTAAGCATAAATTTACTGAATAGTTTGTCTGTATTAATTTGTCTAATAGTGCGCCAATGATAGGTACATACATAGATACACTATAATTTTCGTATGATTATTTTTTTCTGTTGATTCATCTCACTAACGATGTTAATTCAATGGCGTTAGGGGCATTTCCAAATATATAGCCAAGTAATTGTATTGCATACTTTAGCGTGTTTAGTTTTTATTTTGGATTCATCAATCGATTGTTCCGGATAAATACGAGGACATGAGAACGTATGTAAAATTCCACAATATTGTACAATTTTTATTTATTTCGAGGCTCATATTCAAAGGTAAAAGCCTTGGAGGCTAATGACAACTATTCCTGGTATTGTTAAAATAGCAATTATAACGACCTAATAAACGGTATTGCCTATAGTGCTATCGGGAATATAGCCTTCGAGTTTATAGACTACCAACATATAAATTAAATTCATTAGTACTAAAGTGGATGTAAGCCATTATAATAATTAGTTCTTCTTCTTCTTTAAGTTATGGCTTCACACTAATTTTAAGTGTATTTTGCCAGTGTCCAGTGAAATATATAATCGTGTTTGTTTAAATTAATTCAACTCCCCGATAACTTGATGAGAACGATGATAATGAAATTAATGAAGTACCCTACCCTGGATAGTAAAGCGGTGGATACTTTACATACCAATTGCGACGGCCGTTTTGAGGGAAGTTAAAAGGCACGTTTTATCACTTTGTTACAATTACCTTCACTCATGCACATATAAGAACACATAATGGTTAATATTCCACCAACATTACACATTAGTAGTCGAAATAACACAAGTTTTGGAAATTAAAACAAATTGACAACATCACTCTTCGACTTCCCGCCAAAAAAAGCAAAATAACAATAATTAGTTATTAAGTTTAAAGTTATTACTTATCGATCTGTATCGATAATACTACGTAATCATAAAGTCCTTGACTTTTTTTTTTCGTCCACGTATGGTATGACAAGTAAATTGGCGGGAAATTGTATTTTATTCCGTAACGTGTTTGGCGTCAGGAATAATTTAACGCTTGTCAATACGAAAGTCACTTAGAAACACACCGTTCAGAATGAATAAGATAAAGGTTGTAAGCAATACGATTATTCAATTTGTATTTATAATTTTAATACGATTGGATTGTAAATGCGTCTGTTAATGGCTTTATACACAAGGTGTCCCGAGAATGTATGAGCCATCAGCTAAACTTTTGGCCGCGAAAGTATCAAAATAAAATATAGTAATCTTTTCTATAGAGCTAACCGGACGAGTATCATACTCGAGACAAAAAGTGTATGATGGCTGTGTTCTGCTCTATGCATTGCCTAGATAGCGACTGAAAAATAAATGATTGTTACCCAATTCCGAATTAATAATTTTTAGTAAAAGTCACTAATTTTCATTACTCATTTAACTCACATATATTTTCATTACACCCTGTTTATTAGAACCGCTTTTATAGCAATGCAATCTCATTTAAAGTAACATAGGTGGAAAAAGTTAATTAACAGCAAATTGAAATTCTTGGTAAGAAAATAACTTGATCTAACTTTTATGGCTAATGGAAATTGAAGAAGAATCAACAATAAAGTAGTAATTAAGTTTACATTTTCAATAATTGTGGCGTTAAACTCAAATATCGATAATCGATACTATATCGATTAATGTCGATGAAATGTGGCCATGGGTATGCTATTGCGCATGCGTGGTAACTGCTTGGCGCCGTTTAATACCTACTTACCTCTTTCCATACTCATGTAATATGCAATATTCATTTAATTCACATTTAATTATAACCTGCGACCTTTATGTATGTGCCAATTGGCTGAAAGGCATTAGGTTATTTAATTATCATATGGGACGTGCTTCATGATCATGTTTTGAAGGATTAGGTATGAAAGACGCCATGTTATTATGCGTCAGTTGATAAAGTGCACGCTATCAATAGCTATTTTTAACGTTTTATTATTTTGATATAACAGGTAGAGATCATTTATTTATAAAGGAATTGGCTTTTCCTTTTCATGTGCGAGGTTATGAGCAGTTACGCTTAGACCAGGTCCTCGATAGTCTAGACTAAATTGAAAGTTGAAATTAAAATATCTTACCCATTACTGCGGCAGGTGGCTAGACTGCAGGAAGTATATATTGACCTTTCAGTCGTCTTTACGACATCCAGATAAAATAACAGGGACGCTATGGGACCAGGTAGTTATGGGTTCCGGTAAATAACTACTACATTTATCATCATTATTGGTGGAAGACGTCCACTGTTAGACAAAGCATCCCTAAAGATGACTACAACGACCGTCCTTCTGCTGAACGCATCCAGCATTTATCTAGGACTAGCACCAGGGTCCTGTTTAATAAAACTGACAATGTGATTTATTTGACAGAAATAGGGGTCGTTTAAGCAGTATTTGTAGTAGCAGTAGTCCATTATTGTTACTCATTTAACAGGGCCGTGGTACCACATGAAGAGAAAATGTTGGAAATGCGAATCTCTCTTACCTGTACCCAGGATGTGTTCTCGAAACGTGAGAGGCACTGTGTCCTAAAGTAGGCCAGGATTGCCAGCAGGCTGACGACGGAGTTGAACGCGTAGTACACGGGGAACAACACGGTCTGCACGCGGCCAAACTCATGTCGGGGCAGCGAGAAGTATAGCACTATGCCTGTAGAAGATAAACATAATATTAATTGTTTGAAGGGAGATGGAATCACGTTCTAACACTGGAATTACACGAACTGTAAGTAAACAAAATCATTTGTAGCTAACGTAACGCGTGCTGTCACTTCATCTTTATTTAGTAAATTTGTGGTGTAAAAAGGATGGCATATCGACTCGATAGCGTCGCACTAACGTCAAACTGTTCGCGCTAAACCCTTAGACGTTAAATGCCGTTGTGAGTAAAATATAAATAATATTCGGCCTGTCTAAACTGATCACGAATTAACATGGTTCTTCTGGATACGAATCGTAGATCGAACGGTGTCATTGGAGTTTTTCCATTCACTTCCTCACCAGTCTGGAGTCTGGAATTATACCTGGTATAATGTCGATGCTTGTTTACTTAACGTTTAATTCATAAGTTTTCACCCTAATGACATAACAGTAGAAGAACAAGAGGTGAGCATTTTTCCATCACAGATTGCTCTTTACACCATTTACAGTTTGGGGTCAGGATGGAATTTGGAAATGCTTTCCATTCTCTTAGAATATAAAGGACTCAAAAGTTATGGTAGAAAAGCCATTAGAGATAGGTAAGTGTTAGGGATGAAATATCTTAGCGACAGGAATACACGAATGTTTTAGACAGCCCGTTCAGGAATCTGTCGTTAAGATAAGTATAAAGTCTCTACCATGATCCACTTCCTATTAACCCTTTATAAAATGTTACCACGATAATATCTTGCAAAGGTCATATCAATGAGACCCGCACGGAAGGTCGGTAATGTGAGGCCAATTTGTGTCGGAATGCGAAACTGCCGCCGAATCGCATTAGGGTTAACCCAGACTTGCTACTTTTAGCTCCGGTGATTTAGTTGCTTTTACAGGAGCTCGATGCCGCGTCCGAACGCTTCCATCCGCAGACACAAACTCCGGTCGCGTCGATCATATCGTTTTTTGAACTCTAGATGCAGCGACTGAATAGCGAGCGAGTGGTACGCTACAATTATTTTGAAACTCGAATCGAACGCAGTTAGTCGTTAAACGCGATGCATTCTCGATAGAATCGGTAAGACAAATCGCCAAAAGGATATCCCGATAATCGCCGATCCTCGACGTTGAAAGTATCGTATGTGTAGTCTTTAATGTTACTCCTAAAAGGATATTACGGTAGTTGATTTTATTTGTAACGCTAAACGGTTTGGTCTTTATTAAGTGTTGAGATGGATCATGTACTTTTATTTGGAGCACGCCAATTGTTTATTTTGTAACATTTATTTGATTTGTAGTGATTACATGACAAGTTTCTGTTTTGGTTATTTGTTTTGTTGTTGATGTAATACTAGTGCTATTTCAGGGCTGTTTGTCTATAGAGCAGTAAAGAAAAAATACTATAGTTAATATATTAATTTTAATAGTGTAATTTAGGTATGGTTGTGAACAAGGAAATAAGATTTTATTGGTATATACGGTTGCGTTGTTGAGCAATCACAGCGGTTTTACTTTTTTTGTCTGTAATTTTAATACTAATCAATAATAATTGGTAGATACCTAACTCAGGTACCTAAATAATACTGAACGAACACCCGTTTCAGGGAACTGAAGCAAAGTAACACAAGTCACAACACCTCGTTACGATAAATTACCATAAAGAAAAGAGCAATATCATTAACAAAGGTATTATGTTGCAATTACCTTCCTTTTCACTTTAAAAAAGGTATAAAGCACAATCACCGGAATTATACGAAATTAAAGAAAAAATAAAAATACAATGTTTACAGGACTCTTTTTCGAAACCTTGTATAGTACTTAGTAATACCTCAGTAAAATGCACGTTTTATTTACTGTGGTAATACCTACTTAATGAAGTGTCACACTCAAGAGCGAATTGCAAAATTGGAGTCTTTTCAAACGAATGCAACACACAAAATGCAGCAGCAATGAGATTTTTTATTGATAGAAACAGGTCAGGGCAAAACGTATGATATAATCATTTATAAAGATATAAACTAATGTATACATAATTATTATATTGTTTGTATAAAATAATAATAATAATAATAATAATAATATTTGTTACGGTCTGGGTATTTGTGTATGTGAATTTTCATGTTTGTAAACGCACCCGCGATACAGGAATAAATCCTAGCGTGGGGCTTAAAAAAATATATATACCAAAAAATTCTTAATACCTAAGTAATCAAATGTATGTTTAAAAAGATACCCTTCGTCTGCACTCGGGTAAAACAAGTTGCGGAAATTGTGCAAGATGTCTTTGTTATTGATGATTGTCGTGTTGAATATTAATTATTTAAAAAATGAAAACAAAGGTACATTGCATCCTCAATTACGTTTGTTATTACAGATTATTAAATACTTTAAAAAAAGTTTGCAAGAAAGAAGACTATTCTGCTTATAAACGCACACTGCGCAAATAGTTTGTACAGTGTTACCATATGTGCCAGATTACCAACTAATTTCAAAAGAGTTTAAAAAAAAAAAATGTTTTGCTTGCACTGCACAAATAGAGTTTGTACATAATCCTACCATATTTGCTAGATATTACCTCTGTCAAGCTGAGTGTGTAAAGACGTTACACGAATATAATTCATCATTTCTTTCTTCCAGAATTTTACAAATTCATTTCTCAGTCATGAGATCCCTCATTACGTCTCATTACACAATTAGTCAATCACGCAACGTTACAATGGGCGCCGCCGTATGTCCGAAGTTAATTAGTACGCCTCGGTTCATACATGCCAATTATATTGGTATGCCTTATGTCGGTTTAAACAAGGCTAAATATAATTGGTAATATTTTAATGACAATTATATTATTTAAATAGAACAAGAAGTTGCTGAGAATTTGCCAAAAAGACTTTTGATTCTCATTTTCTCTTTATATCCACAACTTTATTATCAATCAATCAATCAGCCTATCGTAGTCCACTGCTGGACATAGGCCTCTCCTAACACGCGCCATTGCACACGGTCCTCCGCCTTCCGCATCCAGTCTGTCCCAGCGACCTTTTTGAGGTCGTCGGTCCATCTAGCTGGGGGCCGTCCTACCTTACGCTTACCAAGTCGCGGTCTACACTCTAGGACACGCTTGCTCCATCGGCCGTCGGTCCTTCTGCATATGTGACCAGCCCATTGCCACTTTAGCTTACTGAGTCAGCGAGCTATGTCGGTAATTTTATTATAGAAATACATAATACGGTAAATTAAGAGCCAATTGTTTTTGTCCATCATTTGAGTTGAGTTTAATAATATTGTGGAATATAAAACTACTTAGAAGTCATAAGGAACATGAATTTCTTCTGTTTTCTTAACAAAAATGCAAACTACGTGTGTAATTTATTACAACTAACTAGTATTTGGTACTCTGTACTCTGCCTACCCCGCAAGGGATCTTGCGTGATGATATAGATAGATAGATTAGTTATTGGTCAGTGCTTTCATTTCTTCTAGATTTGACGAAGCTTTTATTTACTGTCGAGTCTTAATATTTTACGCGTATGACAATGTAACGGGGAAACAGTTTATCAAAAATATGCTAAAATTAAAAGTATGGTTCTACCTATCAAATCAAAATTGGCGTAATAATGACCTTTTTTGCCCTATTCAACAACCTTCAAAATCAAAGTTGATGGAGGTTATTTTATTTATACCGGATTTTATGGAAAACAAACAAAAAATGTATAGGTATTACCTACCTATTATTATTCGCATATTTTCAAAATGCCTTCTCGCTTTTAATAATACCTTATCATCAATAATTACTTTAATAACTTTAAATGGTTGTAGCTAACCCGAAAGGATCCAACTTATTTAACAACAGAAAACGAACAATAAAACGAATTTTAAGTACACAATTTAAGCATTAATTTTTCATCGTTGGCACCTAGTGGGGTGGAATCTTTTTAGTTACCACATGTACATACTATAATTGTATAGTGCAACTGTTGTAAACAAACATGACGATTTGACTTTGAATATAATCTGCATCTTGATAAACAATAAGGATTTATGAAGGAATCTTGCTTCACGGATGTAACTTGGACGACATTTAAAATATTTTTTTTTCTTTAATAAAGTCATTGTGCCAAACAAGATACATCTACTATTCATTAGTTGTCAAGAAATCCCATTAAATCCCGCTGTAATGGAACAAACAATAATAAAAGTATTTTTAGTTTGTGTGACAAATTAGCAATAGACTTAAAGAAATTCCTTAAGGCTAAAAGTTGAAACAAACAACTTTATCTTCTGAAATTCATTCAGAAAGCCCATAATGTACCGTAAATTATGACGAATTTGTCGATCTATTTGGTATTGGAAATTGTGTAAAACCGCTTACTTATTCGGTAAGTGTCGTCGTATTAATGTTTGATCATCATGATAGGAACCTGTTTCATGCTTTGCGCATTAGTCTCTATTTATTTATTTATTTATTTATTTATTTAGGTCCACCATTGGTTACTACAACAGTACATTTATTCAAACAAACTAGTTAAAGTTATAACATGATGTGCAACCTTTCAAAGGCGAACACCGCATGCATTAAAAGAAGTGTAAATTGCAATAAAAATAGAAAAACGACACAAAAATACTTAAAACTAAACTTCAAACTAAACTTTCAATGACATAACCAAGTAAATACAGGATATAACAATAAATCAAATACCTAACTTATACCATGGGAGCCACCATGAGTGCTGTCCATGCGTTCAGGTTCAAAAGTATAATTGATACACTCACAAAATTGAACCAAGGACTGGTGATGTATGTCGCATGATGAGCTGACGCTATTGTAAAGTCGGCAGATTCTGGGAATTGGTGAATTGCTCCCTAGGACGGTACGTCGAAAGGGCGGAACAAGCGGAGTGATTACGCCTCGCGGGTATCTAGCTGGGATTCTAAAGTTGAATAGACTAAGTAGTATTGGTGCGTCAATTTTATTATGCATAAGCTTGTATAGAAATTTTAGGTCTAGATAATCTCTGCGTTTAGATAACGGGCTGATCTTAAAGTATTCTAGTCTATTCGTGTATGATTTTATTTGTTTGGCTTTACCAATGGCAAACGTTAGATGGTAAAGGAACCGTTTTTGAATCCGTTCTATTCTTAGGGAATGAGTGGCAAAGTGAGGACGCCATACTGTACTGCCATATTCCAGCCCGCTTCGAACAAGAGTGTTGTAAAGTTGAATTTTTGTAGACGGTTTTCGAAAGTCTTTGCAGTTGCGAATAACAAAACCCAATAATCTTGATGCCTTCTTTACAACGTTCTCCATATGTGGAATGAAGGTTAATTGCCTATCAAATGTTATTCCTAGATCCCTCACAACATTTACCTCTTGCAGTACGTGCAACCCTATGTGATATGAGGATAAAATAATGTTTACTTTCCTCGTGCATTTCATGTGTGTACACTTGGCAGCATTAAGATGCATAGAATTGGCTTCACACCAATCCTGCAGAGCATTCAAATCTGATTGAAGGAGTTGCACGTCATCATTGCTATTAATAACCCTACTGAATTTAAGATCGTCTGCAAACAATAATGGGCACGAGTTTTTAAAGACAGTAGTCACATCATTGATGAAGATATTAAATAGTATCGGTCCTAAATGTGACCCCTGTGAGACGCCAGAAGTAATTTTCCTAATTCTATTCTATAAGAAATATCCCTGTATAAGAATTGTCCCGAATAACCTGTCAAAATAATGAGGTAAGTACGCATCTTTAAACGGGCCGGCGCCCGGGACGATTTGGCAGCAACCGATATCACAATGTTCGCACATATTGAAAAAATATATTTCGCCTTTCTCAAATTCACTTCATAAAAACTTGTGTTTCCCAACTATGAGGCGGTTCTTAACTGCATTGTGCGCACGCCTCCGTGCCTTCACGCAGGTAATGCAACGCCCGGAGCAACGCAACGTGCTTCGGAGAATTCGATGTGCGAAACTCCAGGACTTCGATTTTTGAAATCACGAAAGCAAAATCTTTTTCACAGGAATGAAAGGCATTGCCAAAAAGGAATGTTTCTGTTTTTAAGCTCGGTGTAATTTTGAGTAATGACAACTTGTTTAAGATTTTGCTCTTTCGTTCGTTTCTACTTAAAAAATATCAATCAGTCATTGTCAAGGAACACGAACATGAGGGATATTTTTATGTTATCTATATTTACAACTTGCCTGAAACAAGAGTCATCCAGATTTGCGCTCCTAGATGCGTGGCGACTGCTCCGACGTATAAAGCCCTCCATCCGCGAAGAGTACTGCTGGACCCCGGCCTGCTAAGCCAAGCCAGCAGCACCAGTATCGCGAGGACCACATGGAAAGGCTGGGAAGTTCTGGTAGCGATACTGTGGACAAAAAAGAAAGGCTTTTAATACTTATGCAGTTGTCACCAAATTACTTCAGTGTTATGCTTTACGACCGAGGTATAAGACTAATGATCATACTTTTTTAAGAGTAAAAGTCTATAGGATTCTAGGTAAACTAGTCCCCACAAGCAGCATTCGCTAACGATTATGATTACTGAAGCAGTCATCAATTCCCACAATCATATTGAAGGGAAGAAAGTGAACGCACCAAATAGCCACCGCAAGTGAGTATGACCAATTCCAAACCCCGGAGGCAACACTCAGAAAATGTCTACAAAGCAGCAATACCCCAAGCTATCTTTTGCTTACACGTTCTCGTGTATGTTTTTAAGCTCATTGACATGAAGTAGGTACTTAAGAGTCGGAGAATCTTGAATCCAGTGAACATTCAGGATTTATTAGATAGCGGCGTAAGGTACTCAGAATTGATAATGAACTTTTATATGAAGTAAGTTTGAATCATTAAGGACTTGCGGTATTCTTAAAGTTATTTACTTCTATCATATAGGTACTTTAAAGTTATAATCTATTCATGAAGTTGTAGTTTACCTATTCAAATAATCGCGGGTTTCCCCGGTCTTTTAGCATGCTTGAGTAAGGACATAAGGCCTAGTTTTACCATTACCCATAGTCTACTAATCCGCTATGGATATATCAAGTTCAGGGGGTTACTCTTATTATGCTATGGGAAAGAGACCGAGCTATAAGCTGCGTATATCGACTTCTCTCATGACAAAGTAAGATTTTAATAATACTTTAAAACAAATTCCAGTAAGCCCGAGTTTGACTGTAATAAAGTTGGTGGTCGCACTTTAAATTAGGTGATATTTATTATGAATGTTTACAAATACATTGTGATTAATATTTTGCAAGTGTTATGGGAATTACAAGTTACATTATTATTGTTATTTGTGACACAAGTATTGAGATGTCTATATATCTCAGTATAAGGGCAAGTATTATTTATGCAAATTATAAAATAGCCCAGGATGATTCTGAAGTAAAAGTAGGTAAACACGAGAACGTTAGAGCAAATACATGGTGTAAGTATTTATTGTGTGCGAAATTGGCTACTTGTATTTATAAATAACCATAATGTAAAATTATAATGAACTTAATGTTATCGTAAATTCCGTGAAATAAAAATGGATTTTCCTTCAAAATAGGAGCAAACAGTTGTACAAGGATCTTTTGGCCCGCGGTCAAATCGGAACTAATGTTGTCATCAAGTAAATTGCCACTTTGCAGAGTTTACCTAAGTCTTTTTTTAAATTAGTAATTGTGCGGACCCTCTTGTTGATATATCTCTTTGGAAGTAGAAAAAGGTTACTAAATGTTAACAATAATTTCACACCAACCCCTGTCAATGTCATTCATGGGCTAAAAGATCCTTGTCGCACTATAATACAATAATTTTCTTATAATTTAAATTCTAATATAATAATTTTCTGTGTTTTTCTGCGAAGAGTTATTGTCATCAATGTAACCTTCACCAGTTTTATTTATTTACTCTCGTTTTTCAATTTTTTAAGGGAGGGAAAGGGTTTTAGCCCTTACAACTCTATACTAATTACAACTGGCGGCCCTCGTTATAAACTTTTATAACAAGAAAAGAGACTAATACGCGCCATATTAAATTAGTGCTAGCGCAGCAAATCTAGCTAGTTTGATTGTATTTTTTTGAAGGGCAAATTCATCGGATGCAGTGTGCAACGGCCAATGTATCGGTAAGTTTTGCAACAAGCAAGGTTACTGGTATGCGTTACCGCAAGTGTAGACTAATCATTACGAACTGATTAGTACAATAGTAATTATTTAGGCTTGGCTGGTTGGGAAATAAAAAATAAACGCAATTTAGATTCGCGCTTTTTTCAATTAAATTCTCATTTTGATTGGTGTTTTTGACAAGTATAGAAACGTTTACCGAGCAATTAGTTGCTATTAATAAATTAGGGTTTGTGTTGCAGTAGTTACACCTATTTGGATTTTCTTAATTAATGTGCAATTGTAGGCTTGGAAAAGAAGAAGTGCCACATACAGTCTTTATAACATGTTCTCAAAAAACATAGTTCATTACACGGGAACATAGTCTAACGATTTCCTCCCGGTCTAATGCTTTTAGTTATAAATAATTCAATCAAATTCTCGGAAAAAAATTCTATATTCTATAAAAAATAATAGAATATAATTCAATATCCAGATATTCCTTCATTTCATCAGATAGAGATAGAAGTATCGCTTATTTCATTCCATACGAGCACGTGCAGAGACATTGAATCCGGAATGATAAAAGTCTGAGAAACTTGCTGAGCTTTACAATATATTGATTAACAATAATTATCAAGCCTATTCAGTTTTAATTCAGACAGTCTTTCCCGCTTAATTTAATGATGTAAGTATAAAACTAATATTTGAGTTTGTCAGACCACTTACAGTATCCAGACTAAATATAAAATGTGATATTTTTTTTTGTAAAATGTATAAATTGCATTCTAAATGTTTTTTTTTCTGTAAGGTAAATCAAGAATCTTAGAAGAAGGCTTATTTGTATTATTTAAGTTAGCCAAGAAAAAATATTAGCGGATGTGGGCGAATTAGGTACTATTGACAAAAATTGTTCTCTTTTTATATTATACGCATGATAAGACAACTTCAACTTTCACACTTCAAATTTATACCTATTAAAAGAAATATAGAATTTACCTATAATAATAACACAGTTATTTTCGATAATATATAAAGTCACTATTGAGGACTAATCGGGACCACCTGTTTTGCTGTTCGTGCAAACGAAGTGTATTCTGCAGCTATGATAATTCAATTGTGTTATTGATATATAAATTATGTAAAGGGAACATTATTGCGAAACCACGAGATAACCGCTAATGTTAATTGGTTTTATAAATATGCTTGTAAAACCAGCTGAACATGAGCCGTGAAAAGTATAGAACTTCACAGACACCAAGTGTCCAAATATATGGTTAGACTTAAGCACTTCAAAGACATTCAATGATTTATAGAAATATTTGCTTTTGTTATCATAAAGCTAATAAAGGTGAGTGTTGCAGCAATATTTGTCATGATTTATTTTACTATTCAGTTACTAGGCAAAAGTTTATGTGCCGGAGTGACGAAATTATAAGTTGTTTCAAGCTACAACTATTCATAATATTACGCCAGATCCTTTGCAAGGTAGGCGGAGGGTACAGAGTTCTAACGGTTCTTTTCTTACATACCTCTCAGGCCTCTTACTCCCCTAGTTTGTTTCATATCCGCTCGCTGGCAAAGGAGACTGATGGCATGCCTTTCAAATAAGAAACGGCTATACCTACCATAAGTTATAAATACTCAAACTAAGATAATTATATAGTATTTTGCATAAATCATGTCATCAATACCTAATTTCCGAAGAATCGTGGGCGATACTGCAATAGATATCACTGATTCCATAGTTTCACACGTCATCATGAATTGTTAGTGGTGGGTATTAATTAGCGTGTTTCTTCGATTTCTATCGAATACTTCATACGTTCGTTTATATTATTGATTAATAGTTTTTACGATTTGTGAGAGAAGGCCTTTGCCCAGCAGTGGGCAGTATAGGCTGATATTATATATTACGTCTATACTGGATGCATAAAGACTAGAAAAATGTAGTAGGTATTGTCTGCTTCTGTGAAATATTTAGTATTTATTATAGGTAAAGGCAAGTCAAGAGAACCGTAATCGGCGAGAGTATTTGAGACGAACTATGAGAGTGGAGGAAGCCAGAGAAGTATGTAAGGAAAGATCCTGTTGGAACTCTGTACTCCCTGCCTACCCCGCGAGAGAGCTGGCGTGATGATATAGATAGAGATTATTCGAACAGATCGATAAAATAGTTAACTGAAAGACGTGTGTTAGAATATGTATTTTGATTGTTGATTGACTACCGTCATAAAATTTATAAAAGAGCGGTGTGGCGCTATTCCGGTTCATTCTTTGTTGAGTTGTCGAACGCGAGGCATTGCAGTGAGCAGTATGTGGGTAGTATTTTCTAAGTTATGTTGTGGTGTTGGTAGAATTGTATAGTTTTGTGGGCTTCATCTGTAATGATATTGTTGTATAGTGGTGTTCAAAGATAGCGTAGAAGATGCGGGTTAGAAATGTTTTGATAGATGAGATATAAAACGAATATGGCTTTTTTATTATTGTTACGACGGTCGAGCTGACTGTATTAAAGCCAAGGTATTTTATTTTGCTATAATAAAATATAGCATAGAAATCTAGTATTTGCGCTAAGTACTTACATTTTCTTGTTATTTTTTTAAGGTGATTGAATGAATTTTTTATAAGTACTTATAACATTTATGTTCTTATATTAATTGGATAAACTGTACAATTACATTGCGGTACCTAATCGTAGTCGAGCGGCTGCCATTTGTTTTATTACATTTTTAATTTTCTTTTCACAAGCGACTATACTAAAAAAGTCACGAACACCGAATTCTGACATGGATAGCTTGTGATCATTAATCTTACGGAACGTAATTTTTTTTTTTTTTTTTTTTAAATGTTGCCCCACACTAAAATTCACATACACAAATACCCAGACCGGAACAAATAATTGTGGATCACACAAAGATTTGTCCCGTGCGGGAATCGAACCCGCGACTATTAGACACAGTGGGCGGGGCGGACTAAGCCCTTAACCACTGCGCTAAATCGTCCGTCATAATTAATTTAATAATTAATTAATTTTGACATGTGTGATATATTTAACATTTTTAGGGCGAAACCACAGCGTATGGTGGCGAGGTTATTGTGTATGCGCAATAAAAGTATATCGCATATAGAAAGACGTAATGTAACAAATAAATTTGTGTTTATCTTTCAAAAGAAATCTTGTTTATTATGATCTCATTGAAGATAAGATAGACATTATTCTTAAATACTCAAAATGGTTGAAAACAAAAATATTTTTCCGACATACACACGTAGGTAGTCAGTATACAAAAGTCACGATTTTGGCGTGTCGCCACGTCACGAGGCGTTAACGTTTTTGGTTTATTTTTACATGGAACATGTATGTTGTATATTTGTTTGTATTTGTCTGTACTAATGGTTTGTAGTAAAATTTGGCATTGCTACTCTAAGTATATATTATCATGACTGACAAAAATCTTGTATAATGAAGTAATTATTCAGCTATGACCACAATAAAGGAATGCTGTTCTAAATATTTTCCTGTCATTATTTATGAACAATTTTTTAGCATTTGCTTTAAATTATCACATAGTTTCGAAATTGGCGGCCAATATTAACTTTTTCTTTCGTTTAAAATTAATCACTTAAGAACGTCTCTTTTAAAATTGAATAAAAATCTTTTATAAAAAAAGGTAAACCGACTTCAAAAAGCAAAAAAATAAAAATATTTGAAGTCGGTGCTAGTTGGTGCAGTCGGTTACTTGGCACCGACTTCAAATATTTTTATTTTTTTGCTTTTTGAAGTCGGTTTACCTTTTTTTATAAAAGATTTTTATTTTTCAATTTTAAGTGACCAGTGAATTATTCTATAGTAGGGTACCTATAGGATTGACGTAATACCCATAATATCTCAATTTACACATGCCTATTATTTGTCGTTAAGGAGTTCCCTGGTGTATCTTCTAAGTCCAAGGTCCAATGTCAATAAAATTAATATGGGACCACCTTGGATATATACTGAACCCAATGCAAAAAAAAATATCAAGATCGGTCCACAATTGACGGAAATATCGCTGAACATACATAAAAAAAAACAAAGCATACATACAACCGAACATAGAACCTCCTCCTTTTTGAAGTCGGTTAAAAATTACAGTATACATTACCAACACTTCCCTAATGTATAATCAATGAGAATTTAATTTTTCATTGTATATTTTGTGTGACAAATATAAAGTTTTCGTTTCCAAATGAAAAATGACCATTTATTACAAAGTTTATAGACAATACGACACATTTACAGTAATGTTTTTGGACTTATTTTCTTAGGTATTTTAATACATAGGTACATTAAATATCAACCACATTTACCTGGCAACAAACTCGATTCTCCAAGATGACAGAAAAGAATTACACAACTCATGTTATCGGTAAGAATGACGTTTTGCTTATATCTTTTATCGATAATGTAGGAATAATATTGCCGACGTGCCTCGCCACACGCGCGTACCACCTTGACAATTAGACGATCATTTGGTACTTTCCATTTATGCAAATATTTGCTACAAGTAGACGCGAATTATTCAAAGGTTATAAAGGAAGTTATGAAACTTTACTCGTTGGGCGCCATTTCTTTTTCTATTTTTTGATAATTGCAATCGGCTACAAAACGGAGACATTTTTGGTTCAGTTGGTCATATTTGGTCCGTTTATGAAGCGAAGTATTAAAGTATTCTTTTAGAAATATTTTATTTTTGATCATATTAAAAATGATTGATCTCTGTGCTTTCTGATTTTACTCACCTTTTTGGCGATGATTTAATGATTTGGCGTGATGATAGAGATAGATTAAAAAATTTGATGTTTAATTTAGTTAATATTTTATTTTATGTAACTATCTCTCTCTAAGGGTAGGTTAGGTACTGATATCATTTCCTACTTTGTAATGATATTCTATGTTACAACAAAGTATCCTTATTGTCAGTCACATTGTAACTAAATTTTTGTAAACGTGGTTAGTGCACCTGATCTACATCTGATCTTGTCGCTTAGAGACGCCAGGCAAGTATATTTTATATAAGTTTTCTTTTGTTTGAAGCATCAGTTGTAAATTTTATTTATACGATAGGCTATATATATTACATTGAGCTTAAATGGCTATAAAAATATTTTATTTTCGGCATGCTTGTCTTCTCAATTTGCTTACCACAAATTGAGATAACTAGACGAACAGTTTGCCATTTGGAAGCTATAAAATTATTTTAATAATCAACATCTTTGATCTTTATTTAAATTTATATAAAAGCAAACAACTGCCACAGGTGGGAAATGTTAATAGTACAGTTTTTTATCAGAGAAAACAAAGAGTTTTCATATACTACACTGAATCAAACGTTATGAAATAAACTTGAATCAACATCCTTTGGGCTTCCAGAGAGAACTTACTATGCTGTTTATTTGCAACAATAATAATAAATGGCGTTAGTTATATTTATTGTGATGAATTTTACCGAATTATCTAGAACAACATTCGCAACAGTTACCTAGGTACGTAATTGTTTTGTTACTAAAGGCACAACATTTTGCAAATGTCTCCATTGATAAAATATAGACAATATATTATTTATTTGTAGTCCACAAAGAACACGCGTCATATTATCTGTGGCGCTTAGAAAACGACCGATAGAGTTTATCTTGCGGTCGACAGAAATTGTATTGTGTGAATTTTTTAGGCTAGAATTATTTTAGACAGCGGAAAGATTCATAATAATTAAAAAAAATAGTAATAGCTATGCAATTTCACTTTACATTAGTAAAATAGTAGAAGTGATATATCGATAAATAAAATAATAGATTTTAGTATCTAGATAATATTAATGTTGATAACATATTAATTTATAAGATATTAATTATCTTTAGTTATTATAAGACAGGATATAAAAAATCCGATATCCGTGAAATCCAAACACATAACATAAAGTAATAAGAATTCAAATAAAATGAAACAGATTTATCATGGCAACCATACGAATTTATTCAATACGACTCATCAATCATTATTTAAGTATTCTTTATAATTTGTAAGAGAACCGCGTCCAACTAATTTGCATACAAACGTAACAGAAACAGAGACAATGAAAAAAAAAATGTCTGCTTTCCCGCGCGTAACTTTGTGAACAAAGTGCGTTTTTATGTAGGATTTCGTTTGTTTCGGCAGAAATCGATTTGCAATGCAAATTTGAACTTGAACTTGTGGGTTCGTCCGACGACCGGACCAGAAGGTATAAATTAACAAAACCGGATTGTGTGGACAGCATGATTTTTGAGTAGAAGCTTTTTATGACCAAAATGAACGTATCAATGAAAGTTGAATTCATTCACATAAAAAATGGCGGTTATTTTATGTTCAACAGGTAACGACCGTGAATTCTGATTGGGTCTAAATTTGGATGGCGTTGTACCGCTAACAGAAGAGGCAAGTAGGCTGTGTTTAAAAGGCTGAAACCATTTTGACCAACCTCTTCAATATTTCGAAACAAAAGATCGTATGCCATTCTACTCACACTTTAGGTATAGTAAATACGGGTGGTGATTATTCATTCCCCTCAAGTTAGACTTGGACACAAAGCAAAAGAAAGAAGTAAAATCTTTCACGAGAAATTCTATCATATTGATGTTTGATGGCCTGTAATTAAGACTTTATCTCAGCTAACGGTGCATGAACGCCTATTAAATTATATGACCATCCAATTTTGTATGGACTTACACTTGAGTACACAAGTCATGCGAAAATAACGCAACGACCCGTTGCTAAGACACGTGACTATTTTCGACGTATAGATGTAGGTAAAGCGAATATAAACATGATTGATCACATTCATCACATTCCGTTGACGAAGAAATACTGAGAATTAACAAATCTAATACTGTTTTTTACTGTTTTTCAAGAAAGGTGATAACACTTTACTGACGAATTATAGGCCCATCACACTGCTGAGCCATGTTTATAAGTTGTTTTCGAGAGTCATCACGAATCGTCTCGAACGCAGGTTTGATGACTTCCAGCCTCCCGAACAAGCCGGTTTCCGGAAAGGCTTTAGTACCATAGACCACATACATACGCTGCGGCAGATTATACAGAAGACCGAGGAGTATAATTGGCCACTATGTTTGGCGTTTGTGGACTATGAGAAAGCCTTCAATTCGATCGAGACTTGGGCGGTTCCTAAATCTCTCCAGCGATGCCGCATTGACTATCGGTACATTGAAGTGTTGAAGTGCTTGTATAATAACGCCACCATGTCAGTCCGAGTACAGGGGCAGTGCACGAAGGCGATCCCCATAAAAAGAGGAGTAAGGCAGGGAGACGTCATTTCTCCGAAACTGTTTACGGCCACCTTAGAGGACGCCTTTAAGCTCTTGGAATGGCAAGGACTTGGCATCAACATCAATGGCGAATACATCACTCACCTTCGATTTGCCGACGACATTGTGGTCGTGGCGGAGTCGCTGGAAGATCTAGGACGAATGCTCGGTGACCTCAACAGAGTATCTCAACAAGTGGGTCTTAAAATGAACATGGACAAAACGAAAATAATGTCTAACGTCGATGTCGTACCCACCGCACTCAGCGTTGGGAACTCTACTCTTGAAGTTGTCGACGAATACATTTACCTGGGACAGGTAGTCCGGTTAGGTAGGTCCAACTTTGAGAGAGAGGTCAATCGACGAATCCAACTCGGCTGGGCAGCGTTCGGGAAACTGCGCAACATCTTCTCATCCAAAATACCTTAGTGCCTTAAGACTAAAGTTTTTAGTCAATGTGTGTTACCAGTGATGATATATGGATCAGAGACGTGGTCTCTTACAATAGGTCTCATAAAAAAGCTGAGAGTTGCTCATCGAGCTATGGAGAGAGCTATGCTCGGCGTTTCTCTACGCGATCGAATCAGGAATGAGGAGATTCGTAGAAGAACCAAGGTCACCGACATAGCAGTTAAGATTAGCAAGCTGAAGTGGCAATGGGCGGGCCACATAGCGCGTAGATCGGACGGGCGTTGGGGCAGAAAGATTCTAGAGTGGAGACCACGTATTGGCAAGCGCAGCGTGGGACGACCGCCTGCCAGATGGACCGACGATCACAAATGAACAAATCTAATACAAGGTCATAAATAAAGTGTTGCCCAATGCTCAGATGTCATCGTAATTAAGCAAAGTTAAAGAAGTACTAGGACTTTTTGGCGGGAAATCGAAGAGTGATGTTGTCAATTTGTTTTAATTTCCAAAACTTGTGCCTATCCTCTATCTATTATTTTCCATTTTTTCCAAACTTAACATTCACGAGGTAAAAAAACTTTTTAACGCATAAAAGGTTAAGATCCGCTTTCTGTACTATTATAATACATAATATGTAATATTTACCGCAATATTAAAAATATGCAAAAGACCGTTTCATTCTATTAGTGTTATTTTTTTCTAACTTAACCCCCATGGGTGAAAAGACTTTCAATCACAAAAGTAGTTTGAAAGTCACTGGCTATATTATTATGAATAATAGTTATTACAGCTATCAATACGGAAGTCTTAAATATGCATAACGTTGATTCACAACTCTATGCTTAGCGCCGCCGTGTTATTTCCTGTCCTCGGGACTGGTTTGCTTGGTAGTCTGAGTAATCAATTATCTGGCGCTAAGTTGACCACAAGATTATCGTGCACCACAGAAATGACGCACTGCGTTTATATCAAATTAATTATTGTGTATAAAATGTCACTGCGCTTTAATGAAGACACAGAATTCAATAAAATAGAGATGAAGGACGTCATTCCAAGGTCAGCACAATTACAAGAGGATGATCCATTGTTAGATTTTGTTTTTATTTTATTATAACACTGTCACTCATACTTTCCCCAAACTTAGTGGAAGAAGCGTATTGTAAACACCCATATATTGCCCACGATATTAGGACCCAATGTAATAGGGGACGAGATTGCCACTACTACTGAGAATTTTTCCATAGGAAAACTACTCTTTGTCCGACCTAGGTTTAATCAAGATCTCATACACCTAATCTCGTCTCGTTCATCACATGATGCATCACCAAACCAACGCAGAAATCTAATCTCTATCATTTTTAGTATATTGACTCTAAGCAAGTGTTCGTTCGATTGACGTCAACCCGAGTCATCAGCTCAATTATAGATAAAATAAACTTTCGCAAACAAAATTCAGGTCCGCTAAACAAACAACCTTCATATTTGCTAAGATTTGCCGCGAAAACTCTGTGATCTGGTTCCGTTCCATTTCTGTGAATAACATATAGACGAAATAAAAATAAACACGGATAAAGAAATAAACTTGTCAAAGGTTCCAATTGACGGATGATTTAGCGCAGTGGTTAAGAGATTCAGCCGCTCTGCCCACTGTGTCTAATAGTAGCGGGTTTGATTCCCGCACTGGATAAATCTTTGTGTGATCCACAATTATTTGTTTCGGTCTGGGTATTTGTGTATGTGAATTTTCATGTTTGAAAACGCATCCACGATACAGGAATAAATCCTAGTGTGGGGCTACGTCAGTTTATTTTTTTAAAGAAAAAGAAAGATACTGTAGGATTCCGCATTTTAACCAAATGTACAGAGTCGATAAATTAAGCTAATGGTTACTTAGTTTTTTTTTTTTATGAAAAACAAGGAACCCTATACCTAAATCTATCGTCTCCATTAGTATAAAAAAGTTAATTCAACTATTTGTTTTATTAAATAATTTAATAAATCGATAGAGGTTTGATGGAAGCGGAATGGAACACCAAAATTCTAAGGAGACGAAATAATTATTAATTCTATAATAAATTGTTTTTTTTTTTTTAATGTAGAGTCCCTCCAAAGTATTATAGAGCCGCACCCTCATTGATTTATGATTTATATTTTACTGTAAGTTTAATAAAAAAACGTGCTTTAGCAATTATTAGTCGCAACTAGCAACGATTTAGGTCGTTGCCATGGCGACAAATAGACATAGCGTTAAAAATATACACATTATTCACCATCTTCTATGGTACTAGTATTCTGTCTTCTATTAGAACATTCTCAAACAGCAGTTAAATGCCAAACCAGCCCGCCGGCAGTTCAAGTAACCGATGTAGTGACTGACCTTGTTAGAGCGACACGCTCGTTGTGACGTTTTCACGACGTATGACGTCACGCCCTGTAACTGGTCCGTGATGTGAGCGACTTTCAAAGGTCACACCGCCCGGAAACTTTGCAGTTGCAATTCGTCGAATAGCTTTTACATTCGAAATTGAACTTTTGAACTATTACCAATTCCTAAAGGAATTCGGATTCATTTTGAATTAATCACATTCAAGTTCTATTTTTAAATCCAGATCTATTATTGGAGCTCTTTAAATAATCTATGTATTTATTTACACAGGTATTTTCTGTGGGTATTTTGCGTATTTTATTTTTTTGGTGCATAATTATTATGATAAGTACCACGGAATAAAGAAGACAAATACCCACAGTCGATTACACAAAAACCGTTATTTTATTAAATTATTACATATGTGTTTACGAGACTAAGTAAATGGTCTACAAAAATTAATCGTTATATCAGTACCTTTTCGTTTGTTTTGTAAAAAATGGTTGTCCCACACTATGAATTATTTTTGTGTCGTGAGTGCATTATTAAGCATTTTAGTACTTATTCATGTAAAGCCTGTATTATAAAGTAAGCTGCTTGTAAATAGGACGATAATGAGATAAAATACTTACGATATTGCTCGTGACCGTAAAAGTAGAAACGAATGTTAAATTTCGTCGTAAGAACAAATTGTTTACTTTTAGGCGGCTACTAGATAATGCCAGTATCTACATTACATCATTATTGTTAGATGTTAGTCTGTCAAGAGACGTCCCACTTTCGTAGGCAAAAAATCTTGGCAACGAAATATAACAAGTAGGAAGTTAGAATAGAAAGATCAATAGAAAAGATATCTTTAGAATAATTTTCATTTGTATTAGGGAGTTTTTCATTGGTCAACAGAATAATGATATATAGATACGATATTAACATATATAGAATCATAAGAATCACGGATATCTGGGTACTGAAGAGTGTGGGTATGTCGGATTTATTTATTTTTATGAAATTCCCCAAGCAGAGCTGGCAAAAATGTACAGTGTACACCTAATCCAATTTTATCTATTGTCATTATATCGGGCATGGATCTTAACTGCTGTTTACAATTTTTCGATTTTGTGGTCATTTGGAAAATGTAAGCCTGACGGTGGACGGAGGAATCCGTCCTTTTTTATTCTCCTATATCTCCTGTCCAAAAGCAAAATCCACGAGAAGCAGTGGCGGTTTTCTGCGGACCGATAACTACTGAGGTATCAGCATAAATGTCAGTAAGGCAAAATTATTTCAGACAAATGGAAAGTGTGACTTGGAAACCTGACATCGAGGTCACACTTGTTATAATAAATCGGTATTTAAATATATAGAAGTGTTGCCAATAACTCATACCTTATCATGGAATCTTTTTTATTGGCAGAGAGAAACAACATGGCCGATTATGGCGCGAATATTCTTTATAGGACACGCACGTCTACATGGCGCTGCCAATTTTTAATTGCCCTCTTATTAACAAAAAACGTCGTATTAAACGATTGTAACCCTTGTTTCAATAACATAATGTTTAAAATATATCGAACTGTAACTGCATATATCAGGTGGTCCTACTTTTTAAAAGGACAACATTTTTACAAATATATTTTAGATTGCAATTTAAAAGCCTCCATTCGGAGTCACTGATATATAAAATCTAGGCCGTAGCGTGTCCCGTTCGGTTGTAGACTCGTTAAGACGCGTAACACATGGGCGATTTTTAACTCTATACAGGTATGCGATTATCGGAACCGATAGCGATCCACTCGATTGAATGTGCATTACAGACTTACAACTAGTAATTACCGCTAATAACTCATTTAGTGCGAGACACCTGATTGATTTGTTAAATCATTGTAGATTTTGTTGCAGAATGTAATTTACAAAATGTTTTTTTTTATGTCGCTTCCGAATCATAACGAGTAATTAAGCTAACCGCGTAAAAAAGTTAATTGAATACGTACAACACTAATTCGGTTAACTTTTTTTTTAAATAATTATATTGATATGTTACAAGAACAACGCTTTTTATGGTGATCATTAATTGAAGGCAATTATTGATTAATTGTACTTCGTACTAGAGAAGACACTTCTATCAACTTTTTGTAGCAAACTAACTATAGCTTACTTTGTGCTAAGTTTTATTTAAACAAATAAGCATTTCTGTGCACTGAGATTCTGTTTAAGCAACTCGAGAAACAAAGTTATTATCTATGGCAGCACAAACAACCCCGCAGTACAACTTGATCGTTGTGGTTATATTTTGCGACCGTTGTCGTTAAATCGGAAAAGACAAGTTCTTGCACTGCATTACAGAAAAAATGCGTTCCTGATAAAAATAACTGATCGCATTGACTCGGGACCGGCTTTCGAACACGTCGTTACGTAACAAGCGAAAAATTGTTGATTTTTTTGTACCTTATGTAAGCATTTGGTGGCTATTCTCGCATTAAATATTTATTGAAGGGATTTTGATGAATGAATTGGTTTTTATTGATGTCCGCGGTTTGGCCACCAACATTGATAATTTATTGTTTTGCCCATTGCGCAATGAGAGCTAATGACCTTTTTGAGATGTCGAGAATGATATATTTCATCAGAAATGATAATTTAATGATTGTCATGTTTAATATTGGATTTTGGGAAATGTATATTGTATTGTAATGATACTTTGCCGCTAATTATTTTTCAAAACGTTGGATATCAAAAAAACATACAAAATGCTAAGTTATAACTTGTTACATAGTATAGTTACACGTCTTACAAAATGTCACATGCATATACTGCTACAAAATCATAGTTACTTGCACGTATAAATATAGTGCAAATTATATAACAACACATACCTATATACTAATATCGTTGTGTGTGTGTGAATCATCTACGCTGTTGGCCGCGGGGCCTTAACAGCTTCACCGGATAAGATATATATACTAATATCAGTAGGTCTGTGTTTTCATATAATTTGATTTTAAAATAAATGAATCTCTTTAAAGTGAGACGATATCTCTCGAATTTTCTACTATTCATCGCGACGACCTCATTTCGTCGTGAAGCAACTATGTCGGTAGGGGTGACGACCTCGATAAATTATATTCCATTTATTTTTAAAATTAGGAACAGTTTTTGTATTTCCGCGTTACCCAATCCTAGAGATAAAAATAAAAGAAAAGCATAGGTGGCATAATACTATATTTTATGTCATTGAAACTTATTTTGGAACATTATATAGCTGAGTAATAACTCCCGACACGAAGGCGCAATTCTGTAAGAAAAAGTTTATTTTCTTCACAATAACTGCTTTCCTCTATGAAATGGACAGTTCTGTTTAGCTTTTTAAATAAACATGTACAAAGTTTAATGCAGTTGGTGTACATTATTTATTTTTCTAACTAGTAACACTGTTAGAATACTGGCCATATTATATAGCGCAAGACGAGACCAAAAAAAAAGAATATGGCTGTATATTTTTTAATACTGCTGGAAAAGGTAGCAACTGAAATAAAAAAGGTTATCGTTGTACGGAGAATTGAGAAATGAGTCGAGCTGTTCATTTATGGAAACGTTTCTTAGGCATGCGGTGCATGCGCAGGCTTGCATGCAAATTACTATACATTATTTATCGGGCTTATCGTATCTTCCACTTTGGCGATGTCTACACGCTACTCCCAACGTGACTGAACCACGTTGCATCATGCGTGCGTTCCCTTCTGACGGGCAGTGATTAAGTTTAATCAGCATTGACCTTGAGATCTTGCTATCAGACAATGTACTCGCAGTACTGACGTAAAGGGCACTGCCAAAACATCTATATATATCAAAGTCTGAATGACAGATTAAAAAAAGGGACATAGCAACGTGGCTGGCACCAATAAAACCTGATAAATTCTTCGTTCGATAAGTACAATTATCACTTGCTAACGGTAGAAAAAGACATCAAGAAACCCTCAGTTCTTTTGCACTTTTCAGTTCTGGGAAGATATTATGGAACGTATCCTGTTACATATGTATTAAAAATATAAATCAGTCTATACTGTCGAACTGTTGGATAAAATATATATGAGCTTATACTGTTCTACAGTCGAACGAAATTATGAATTAGCTTATGCGACTGTCTCAATAAAACATAAATCAGTCTATTCTGTTTCACTCTTGGGAAAAAGACCTCGCATATTGTGTTTTATCAAATTCTGTGGCGTGATAAATTATATCAATTTTTGACGTCGTTAAGTCCGAAAACTTGACAGCTTGACGTGCTCTTCAAGACGCGAACAAGACGAAAGTATCTGTTGTGATTTTGTAAAACGGGTTACCGCATCCGAGTTGAAAAATAAAAGTTTCTGTTGAGTTCAATACTGTAAGATACGGAGTGCTTAGATTTAGGTCTTAATAATGTTGCCCTTATATCACGACCTTTAATTTCGTCAAATTTATACGCATTATTTTTTTAAGCTTAAATGGTAAAACTAATATGAAGGCCGTTATTATACTGTTAACAAAATGTGGGTTGTCACGTGTTCACCTATGCGTCTGCGATTGGTAAGCGTGACTTCAACTACTCTACATCCGATTCACAGAAATTGTTTAATAGTTTGTACTATTGAAATCATAATGATATGACACTAAAATGTGTATAGCCGCGTGATCTTGTCGCCACATACTGCTTCAAGACTGCGTTCATCAATATATGTGGTATATGTGTAAAGTTTGGTGCTAAAGTGTGTATGAAAGTCTACCAAAACTTGTAACTGTACGTATAAGGTAATACAATTCATCAGCAATAATGTGAGTGTGTATGATTGTGTCTATTTTCTTTCAAACTGTGCATGTGTGGCCATTGGCGACGACAGTGGTTTTGAACAAAATTGTGCGCTATTTCTCTTCTAGCGTTTCATTATAACGACAATTTTTGTGGTTTGTGTAGTACAATCTGCATTCAATCTAAAGAATTTGTTCCAATTTTTTGCCAATACATAGCACAACCCTACTATATACAGTTGCACATGAAAATTACATTATTATACGTATGTGCAACGATTGCCTTGCCAACTGACTTCGTGTGGGCAGCCGTATTTTGTATATATTGCCCATTTTTTTTTCTTAATGGTCAAGTAAGTTGAACGATCGTGTTAAGACTATAAGGTCCTGATTACAAACTAAAATTTAAGGGTTTCTCAATATTTATGTGCTAGCTAACGGTGAATAAGAACATGCCAGAGTAAACGTAATGTCAGAATTTTGAAAAGCACGTAAAATTATGCTCCCAAATAATGGAGACTGTCTTTGAATTCATTTTTAATTGGTCAGCAGTCAAATTAGAACAAGAAATATTTCAACCAATAAGTAATATGTACTTTCGCTCACTTATGCTTTCTTTTCGAGATTTAGATTTAGTGCACTTGCACGGCAATGAGTTGGAAGGTAGATATAAAATCAAGCAGCATGGGAAAGTAAACTTTACATACCGTCGCCTTAGGGTAGAATGCAATATTGCAAATCTTGGGAATGCAATTTTGGAAATTTTTATTCTATTTTATTCATGATAACTTTGCACTTGAATAACTTATGCATTTAAAAACTCATTTTAACTGAACGCAAATAGACAAGTCATTGAATAAGCTGCAGTATTCTACATTATGAAGGGTGTATAGAGCAATTTCTTCTTCATTTTGTAAATTTTCCTATTTCGCAAAAGGTTTTCACTCTAATACACTCACTTGCAGATGATCAGTATTGCTCATTGCTGCGAATTATATTTTTGCGTTGGCCACTTTCATGGCTATTTTTCTGGTCATTTCGCGCTTAGCCTGTGTATAAATAAGAAAGAATAGCTGTGACAACTTTTTTATATTACTTTAAAAATATCTTTTTGTATGATAATCTGATAAACATTGAATAGTCGCCGGTTGGACAGAGAAAGTTGATTTCGTATTAGGTTCAATGTAAGGCTATGGAGGTCTTTGAACGATTCCTTTTGTTTTTGTCGAAACATTAAAGTCATTGTTGTGAAACCCACAATTATTTGTTTCGGTCGGGGTATTTGTGTATGTGAATTTACATGTTTGTAAACGCACCCACGACATAGGAATAAATCCTAGCGTGGGGCTACGGTTTTTTTACACACACCGTCACGCCTATATTCCCCAAGCGGGGGTGGCAGAGATGTACTGAGTACACCCACTTTTCGCCGACGATGTTAGGTCTCATGTAATAGAGGGCGAGCCTATTGCCATATACCGGGCACGATATCAGACACCGGACTCATATCGGGAAGTTTTCGTTAGAAAAACTACATTTGTCCGACCTAGGATCACAAAGCGATGCGCTTTACCACTAAAACCGTTGGTTTAGTGGTAAACAACACTTAAAATTCATATTCGGTCAATGATTCATTGTAATACATTGATTATCTTATAAGTGATCAGACAGTAGATAACGCGTCCTAAATTTAAAAATATGAGTAATAAAAAATTAATGCGCCAACTTGGCTACAATCTCGCACATTTTATTTTTAATCTATATTTTTAGAGTGAGCGCATAAAAATACGAAATCGTAACACTTGTCACATGCGAGTGACTGAACTTGCCAAGATTTGCACTTTCAATTGAGCTAGATACACTTTTATGATACGCAAACAGGTTTTATTTTTTAGCTTCTTAAATTTATTAAGACTACCTACGCGTTTAAAAAATCTAGTTCTGTCATAAGACAGTCGCAGGAAAGTAGTCACTGAAGGAGGGAATGGTATGTTCAACCTTTATAAATTGTTATTGCTTTTTCAAGATGAATTCTATACTTTGGGAATAATATAATATAATAATATTAGCCCTGTTAAGAAACTGTCCCACTGTTGGGCACGGGTCTCCACTCAAACAGAGGGTTTAGGCCATAGTCCACCACGCTGGCCTAGTGCGTGTTGGCGAACTTCACACACCTTTGAGAAACTCTTAGGCATGCAGGTTTCCTCACGATGTTTTCCTTCACCGTTAAAGCAAGTGATAATTAATTTTTAATACGCACATGCTTTTGAAAAGACAGAGGTGCGTGCCTGGGTTTGAACCCGAGACCTTTGACTTTGCAGTCCAACGGTCTAACCACTAGGCTATCACTGCTTTGGGAAATCCTACTAATATTATAAATGTGAAAGCATTTGTATGTTTAGATGTTTGTTACTCAATCACGCAAAAACGGCTGAACGGATTTGGATGAAATTTGGCACACAAATAGTTTATTACCTGGATTAACACATACACTTTTTATCCCAAATATATGTAAGGTTCCTGTGTAAAGTTAATGCGGACGAAGTCGCGGGAAGAATCTAGTTTAATATAAAATTAACCATAATTCTTTCGTCTTGAATATGCTGGTATATTGGTCTTTATCGAAAAATATGTTTATTTTTTTATTTCTGAGAGCACGATGAGATGCACCGATTTCGCTATTGTCAAGTATTGGATAAGATTCCAAACTTATGAAAACGATAAATATATAACATTTAATATTGTGATAAATTTGTTAATTAATAAGTGAAATCAACTGTAAATTTTTAAGTTTGCAGACATTAGATTAGGAACCAGAATATTTATATCATACCGTCCAATTTGATAGCAAAGTGAATCTACATTTCAGACGCTCTAAAATTTCGCAAGTCTTTCGCAAATCGAACTTAAGCGTTCTAAAAGTGCAATGAACCGAATAAATAATAAAAGCCCGAGATGTTTATCTGTCGCTAACGAACTCTTTTATTTGTCACCGGCCGTTATGTTGGAGTTATCGTATATTACACGCTTATAGTACAATGTTTCGGACTTGGGCTACTTAAAAAAAATGTTAATAAAAATTCTCTTTAGTCAGTAATTTACGTGTAGCGGCGCCTATACATCGGTACATAGTTGCGACTACCTACCAATAGATGGTACTGACGATTCGCCATACATGTCTCGAACGCTATATTAGAGTGCGCACGACGCGTAACATACATACAAGCCCCCGACAACAATTCTTGGGGGAGAGTGGCAGGCCCCGCCAGACACACCACCGGTCTGGCTGGAAGATCTTCCCTTTGACAAATCCTGCCACAACGTTCCTGCCACATACGAAATTAAGATTATATTTTGTGTAATTCTCGCAGATTTAAAAGATTCATACCTATGACGTATTATTTGTTCGAATAAGATGAGATAACTTATTATCAGTGTCATCGAATTGGATAAGATAAATGTAATAAGGATGTTTCTCTATACAAGAAGACTTTTTTTTTCAATAAGACTATTGCCACTACCGCGCTCAATTCTAGACTCCGGAACTCCAAAAAAAATGGAAACCCTCGAATCATATTTTGTACGACCTAGAATGCGAACACAGAATCTTTGTGATACATCAATAGACTAAGGTGTATTCACGAAGTTCTCCGTGGATGTACATACATATGTTAAATAGTTTCTAATCATTCTTTTAAAATCCTTAAATATCTATAACTGAAAACTTATATCGGAACTTGAAAAGTTTTAATCTTTACCAGTTAGGTACCAACATTTAAAAATGGCAAAAAAACTGATGTTCTACTCTGCTGAGTTCATTTATGATAAATGATGTCGAAAATGCTAAACCTAGGCATATTAAATGCTGTAAAATATACATTGATTCAGAACAACGGTTTGTTACGAAAGAGACATTATTGTATCAATTTTAATCTCGGCGATTAACTTGCAAACCAGTAATTACAAGTAGGTTTACCATGTAACATTAAAACCTACTTAAGCACTTTTCATATACTTTGTGTTATTTTTGGTGTACACCTCGCCACTCATTAAAGCGTTAATAGGTGTACGAGATACTTATTGATTTTTGAGATATATTAGAAATAAGTTTCTCGAAGGAGTGTGAAGTTCGCCAACCCGCACTGGGCCAGCGTGGTGGACTATGGCCTAAGCGCTCTCAGTTTGAGAGGAGGCCCGTGCCCAACAGTGGGACAGTTTCTTAACAGGGCTAATATTATATTATTATTATTATTAGAAATAAGTAATATTAAAAGGATAATAAAATTATACATTGAAATAAACTTTCTTTCTATATCATCACGCCAGATCCATTGCGGGCGGAGGGTTTCTTCGCTTCTAGCAACTGATCTCCGCGGGTGACATTAACTTCTCGCAAGTGCCTCCACGTATTGGACCCACGTCTTTGTGTGTGTGTGTGTGTGTGTGAACACTTCACCGGACAAGAGGTCGCCCTCTTGCGTGCAAACACTACGCTCGAGCCAGAAGGGCAAGGGGGCAACTAGCCCAAGGGCGCCTCAAGGAGGAACGGCTCGGCTTGAGCAGTCGCTATGGGGGAGGGCGTATACTAGGTGTCTCGCCGTGGTGCTCTGCACCGGCCGGCGGGCAAGGAATTCTTAGACCTCGCCGGCGAGGTCGGTGTCTGATCCTGTGTGCGGTATCTGTATCCGAAAGAAGGGATGTAAGGGCATCGGGAGGGTCGGTGAGAACATGCTGTGGACGGCGGTAGCGGTTGATAGGAGGGGAGTTAGGTTCGTAGTAGGCGGCGGCTACGATTAGCGGATTACTATGATTGGACGCGTTCGCAAAATATCGGGTTGTCGCCTTTTCAATAAAGTCGCGAATAGGTTCGAGACCGAGATTGGAATGGAGATCGACATTCCGTAGGAACCACGGGGCTCCGACGGCTTTGCGGAGGAAACGGGATTGGACCCACGTCCCCTCGAAAGCCTGCCAAAGGTTTGGGTAAAACCCGTGAATCTCAGCATGATATAATTACCTTATATCGGTGCACATGCACTGAATGTAAGTATATAGTTAAGGGTAATTTATTTATTTATGGCTCACCATTGATTACACAACAATACATTTACATAAAATTGCAGAACAGTGTACTTATACTAGGAATGTAACCTTTTTATTTTAATTTATTTTGCTAGATTAATTAATCTTTATTGGTACTGTTAAAAATAATTTTAATTTTATATTTGTACGCCTGATTGGGCACAATCATTTTCATTCTATTATCGATGTTTACGTCCTATGTACTTACACATGTTTTCACAAATAAATATAATTTGACTTTGACAGCATGCACTATTTGTAACAGCTTACACGAATATTAGGTTAGGTTTGATGACAAAGTACAGACTATTATAGCGTGGGTGTCTACAATCAGTGTGTGTCTTCGCGACTGACCAATGCAGTATGGATACACTTTCGAAATCTGTTAATTGAATCATGGTGTACATCGCTTGAGGAACAGACGCTGTTGTACAACCAACACATTCTAGAAATTGGCGAGTTTAATCCTACCAATGTGCGACGCAATGGTGGAACTAAAGGTGTAATTGATCCTGGGTAATTAGTGCAAAACTACAATAATAACCCCTTGCTCGTTAGTCTAAAAGCGAAGAATACGCGTAGCGATTACGAGGTCCTAGGTTCGAATCCTGGCTCGGCAAAAATGTAATTTTTCGAAAAATTACGTATGAATTCCAGTATAATGGCTGGCACGTCCTCTGTTTCTTGAGGGCTAACATCGTCGGCGAACAGTATGTGTACACAATACATCTCTGCCAACCCCGTTCGGGGAACATAGGCGTGACGGTGTTTTACAATAATAACCCATACGTAACAAGTGATCGTTTCATTGTCTCGGCCCATTGTTGTCAGGTCGGGTAATCTTCAGACTGAGGATTGGTTCGCAGATAAATCAATCGCTTATTGATACCAAAGTTAGATATAACGAGCCACTGCAACTCTTTATCAGTTTCTATAAAATTCTACAATTTTTATGTTAGTGTGTATTGGATGAACTGAATGACCTTTGGTCACGTTCAATGGCAAATTCAAATCATTTTTTCTATATACACCTACAATTTTTTTTTTAAATTTAGCATTCGTCTGGTCTGCACCGCGGCCTCCACTAAAAAAATCCGACGGGAAGCTTTCGAGTTGTTTTCCTTTATTTTAACCCACTTTCAATTTTTAGTTTATTTTATATCAATCTTCTTCAAAAGGATTAATAATCTTCTGAAGGTAAGTTGTTTGCCATAACAACATAGTTTGCCATGACTAAAAAAAAGGTGCCTTAGTGTTTTTTTTTATTTTGACAACAGGATGGCTCTTTCTCATTGATCTTTCTTATTCAGTTGTATAGATTCAATAACGGACGATGTTTTAAAGTAACCTTACATCAATTTCATTTAAATGGACACATCGGTCAACCTTCATTTGGCTTTGATAGTTGCTTTTGAGGTCGTTTGCTTTATCTGGCGGCCATTTGCAGATAATCCGTTTGAGAAAATGTTTGCATAAGCAAAAACCGTTGCTAATTTCATTTAACAAAAAAAAACTATGAGAATATCTCAAATGTATATTATTATAGGGGCATTTCAAATGGTCAATGGCAATGTTTTATCTCTTTCACACAAGGTTAATTTGAATTTATTGAAATTTTAGATTTTCATTAAATTATAAGGAGTACTAACCTCATAATTAGATAGAGGCTTCAACATGTATTTATACGAGGGTTATAAAGAATAATTAGTGCAACTCATTTTATATTTAATAATAACGATAAAATGAAGAGTTCTTTCACGAGTTTCACCTAAAAAGCTTAATTTCTGGCGTTTTTGTTTTGCGACATTACCTATTCCTATTAGAAATATGGAAATATGGAAAACAGTGTCATTTCAATCTTCATTTATTCAAATATAGAAAATCAATCGTACCTCTTTATTGCGTGATTTTAATACGCTTTTATTTTACTTGCACTGTTTCCTATATCTGTCTTTGAACTCTGTCAAAAATCGGCTGCAATCACTCACCATAGCGGCTGTCAGTACCGGTATTTTAATACCTTGATCAAATGTTATCGGCGGTGTGTCATTAATCAGGGCATCATTAGTCGTAATCCAATAAAAACGTCGATTACTTTGGACTGTCTGTCGTGTTGATAAGCCGCTATCAATGCAGGGATACGGTAATACGGCCTCCAGTCTGATAGACGGGAATTGATACTGAATTTTCTGCAAATTCTTCTGTGAATTATAGTGCCATGTAGTCATTTACATGGAGAGTTCAAAATCTTGATCATTTAACTGAGATCTATCTAAATGTAATAGTTTATAACCGTTGTCCCGAACCAGCGGGTGGTTAGTTTGGAGGAAGTTTTGTTTTCGACAGGTTAAGGTGAGTTACACGTCTTTCCTTGAGGGCATTCATGTTTGGAAAACGTGTTAGATTTTCCATTACTGTTAGAATAACAATCGTACAATAGATTGCAGAAAAAGTGGAAGTAAGTATTTTTTGTTATATCGGATCTCGATAAGGCAGGACGTGATTGATATCGCGAGCTGCGCATGATGGCATTACGAAATGTTTATTAATAGAAAAGTGTGTTTACCAAAATTATTATTTCATTGTGGTTTATTAAGAACACCTACTATTTTAAAGATGGATCTATCTCTTAAGAAAATTTTACCATTTTTGATATAAATGGACCTTTATCAATCTTTTATTTTTGGGCTCAAGTATCAACTTATTCATTAGGCGAAAAAATTGGCTAAAATGCTGATTTATTATTTTTAAACGGCCAGAATACAAAAAAAAATACGGCACTTGTTATTAGCTGATTAACACCTATCATTTATACACATTATTATGTACTATTTGAAAAAAATATGTTAAACAAATTGTTTTTGTTTCCTTTTTCTATTAAATTCATAGTGCTATAGAAGTTAGGATGCGCTAGTTAAAAACACCCCAAAAAACATAAAAAAATCAGTAGAACGACGAACTTTGCAATTTCACTTAAACTCTGCAGCCACATTTATAACATAAGTTTTATCGCGGAAAATTCCGTATCTTATTCTATTGAACGGCCTATAAGATAGAATAGTGCGTGTCGTTTATCAAGTGATTTATCAATGACATAACACTATTTGAACTTGTTATAAAATATTAATTTATTGGGCGTTGTAATTCATTCGTATCTGATTACGCAATTGATGAAAATTAATATTGCTGAGATTATCTGCTATCTGATTTTTAATTAAATGATGCATTCGGTTGCTTTTTCAAAATTGTTTGCCTATATTTTTGCCTTAATGCAGTTGATAGCAAATGTAAATAGGAAAAAATACGGACCATTTTTTCATGATCCACTATATTTTTAACACATCAAATTTTAGAACGCACATATTGGTTTCCACAGCTGAAATAAACTTCCTATTGTTTCTTATATGGTGAGAACTAAAGGCACAAGGCTCTATTCATTGTCAAACACCAGCTTCATAATGCATTTAACGTGATTCCTGTGCTATTGTAATAAAGATGTTTATTCTCTGCAGTCGTACTTATTGAACTCTGCAATTTTTAATAACAACATCACGGGGGTATAAACAGTAAACAGTAGGGTTACGTGCGTTTCGACATGTTTTCAGAGCACGTACACGAGAGATCAAGTGTCTGAATTCGTATGAATTGGTTTGTAGGTCAGGGTAATAGGGCAGTGGAGTCTAGAACTCTGCAATTGTGGATGATAGTCGAAACCATTACGATCTATCAACACTCAACGGAAGTGCAAATCCAATGAGCGTGTACAGGTCTTAATTCAATTGTGGTATAGTCGCTTGCTTGCGTCAAAGAATTTACAGATTGTTTATGACCAAAGTATTGTTGACTTTGATATATTTGAAGCTATGATTCTGTGCACACACATAACAGGGGTAAAATAAGAAGAAGCTATGTTTTCGTGGAGAGTTTGCCTTCTTGAAGTTAAGAAAAGCAGTGCCCTCCTAGTTTCCAATAGCGATAACTGGTGCATATTTATGTAAAATTATCATACCTTCGTCACACAAACATAGCTGTAATGCGATGCGAATTAAGTATTGCTTGTCCTATAGTTAAAACATGTACCTCAGTAAGACAAGAGCAAATTACGAAAACAATGTTGCTGAGACTGAAATGTCAAATGACAAGAGTTTTAAAGCTGCTAAGACCCAGTGCAAAGTCAAGAGTCTACTTGTAGTTTAGGTTCATGAATATTTTACAACCGCCCATTGTCCCAAACAATTAAAAACAATTCATTTAGACTCTACCATCTTTTCATCTTGCCCTTTTCTTAGGTAAAAATCTGTTACTTCCTTATTGTACTACATTTGTAATAAATTACTTTAGTAATATGAAATATGTTCATACTGATTAAACTGACTAAAATAGATGGCAGCCGCAACGAAGTCGCTCTACATTTCAAGAATCATAATTCCTTATCGATTTTCTTTGAAATACAAGATGTGATGTTTCTCGAACATATGGTGAATTCTAATAAGTCGTATGGTACAATTTATAAATAACTGAAATTATATTTGTAGTTATTTTAATCGATAACTTCGGTAAGTTTAGTCGGTATTTTTGTAACCTAATTTGATTTTTGTTACTCATAGTTAAAAATGATATATCGACTGTGATGGCCAGAGAATGAAATGAAAAAAATATCCATTATTCATACTGCAAATGACATTTTAGTGGCGAGTGACATAGTGACCTCGTGGATAGCTTAGTTGGGTGCTGTCCAAACTTCGCTTCCGTTGCGTACTGTTCCGGAACTTTAGCTAATAATTTTGTTATCCTATTTAAAAATGAATATAAAGATGTTACTAAGCTCATTTTAATATTAAATAAGGCCTATACTATGCCTATTAGGCCTTAATGAATTTCAGGCATAACAAGTTTATAATAAATTAAATCAAATTTCTTCTTGAGTTCAAATTAATACCAAATCTAGGTTATACTTTTTATTTTCCAAGTTTATTCCAGCTTATTACCTAAGCGGGGTAGTAGAGGTGTACTGTGTACACCCACACTTCGCCAACGATGTTGAGTTAAAATGTAATAGGGTCATACTCCGGGCTGCTATTAAAGATTTTTTTATAGAAAAATCACACTGTTCGACCTAGGATTCGAACCCAGGACCGTGATCGCTACACGATACGCCACTATAACCACGAGTTTAAATAAATTGTCTTCAATTAAAGTAAATGTCCGCCTGTTGTAGCCTATTGTGGTTCGTAATTGAGGCCCGAACTCGTTGCATAAGGGTTAATAGGCGCCTGCATTCTTGTTTCATTAAGCATGTATGGAGCAATGAAATTTTGTTTCGTAGTCCGACGAAAATATTTTCACTATTTATCTATAGCATACCGCCAGATCCCTTGCGGGGTAGGCAGAGAGTACAAAGTTTTAATAGGTTCTTAAACCTCTCTGGCATTCTTCATACTCATAGAGTAGTGAAGATATTTTAGTCTAGTGAGTTTAAAGAAAGTAAGTCATGCTAAAAAATTTTAACAATAAATCTAAAAGGTTTTTTCTGTAGGTTAATTTTAGAAAAAATACTGGAGGTTAAAGGTCTCGCCACATAGCCGACGCAGCGCGCCGGTAGCGCGCGGCTTGGGGAGTTATAATGTACTGCAATATACGAGAGTGCCGCACAGCGCAGCCCAGTTCGGGACGACGGTGGCGCCGCTTGGGGAGTTCTATCTATCTATAACCTCACGCCAGATCCCTTGCGGGGTAGGCAGAAGGTACAGAGTTCTAACAGGTTCTTTCCTTACATACCTCTCTGGCTTCCTCGACTCTCATAGTTCGTCTCATACACGCTCGCCGGTTACGGAGACTCTTGACTTTTCCATCAGATAAGACTCTGTTTATTTGGTCGTGGTAAGATAGTCTAGGTCTTCCCTGGTACCTGCATCCTTCCAATTTCACATTGTTTATCTGTTTTGTCATTCTTTCCTCTGGCATTCTTTCTATATGCCCGAACCAACGGAGCATGCCCTTTCTCATCTTTACACTGATACTATCTTTCATACCTACTCGCTGTCTTACTATGCTGTTGCTCATGCGGTCGGTCAGCTTCACTCCGCACATCTTTCGCAGAGCTCGCATTTCTACCGCATTTATCCTACTTTCATTCTCCTTCTTACATACCCAGCTCTCGCTACCATATAACAGCGTTGGGACAAGAACTCCGTTATGTATGGCCAGCTGCGCCTTATGGCTTAAGTGCCGGCTCCCGAGTAGCTTTCCCATCGCACCATTCACTCTGTTCCCTGCACTCACTCTTCTCTCTATGTCAGCGGTGTATTTCCCATCCTTACTGAAGGCGCATCCAAGATTTACAAAACCATTCACTTGCTCCAGCACATCGTTACTAACCACAATCCTTACATTCGTTCTGGTTTCTTCCCTTTCAAAAACCATTGGGGAGTTGTAATGTACTGAAATGTACGGGAGATGCCACACAGCGAAAACCCCTTCGGCACGACGGTGGCGCCGCTTCGGGAGTTCTAATGTACTGAAAGGTACGGGAGATGCCTTACAACGCAGCCCCGCTCGGCGCGACGGCTAACGTCCCAATCGAACATAACCGAGCGCTTCCGTCGCACTCCGTCGGCTATTTGACCAAACCTTTAAGGGTAGTATTCTATTTATTGGTGAATTTAAGGGTTACTACGCGTCTGCATCCTCCTTGTTTTATTGAAACCGGGCAAAGATGGAGCAAATTTATCAATATATAATTAGGAACAATTTCCATATTCAGATGAAAAAAAAAGTAGGGTTATATTTGTACTTACAGGAGTTTAAAGAAAGTACGAGTCACTAGAAACTTGTAAACACGTATAAATATAATCTAAAAACGAGAAGTCACTAACATAAGGCGTCGTGTTTTTGTTTCGATTACATTTAGGAAAAAGGCTGGAGGCAAAAGAGGGAAATATTGTATGAATGTTTATATTCAACAAATTGATGTGAGCATATCCTAATAATCTCGACAAACATACAACACTTTAGTGAGATTTAGTTTTACCGATCAACCCTTTGTAGACACCTAGGTAATCCTGTTGTCTGTGCTTTAGACACTATTATAATCTTGACGAATACCGGATCTAGATGTAGCAACTATAATAATTACCATGAGACAATCGTTTAATTATCACGAAAATTAATTTGTAGAGCAATTCGTCGGCAACGGACGAAGGCCCGTTGCAAATTTAAGCAATTTTAACGGACAATACAAGTGAAATGTTTTGTTCTAAGTAAATTAGGGTTGCCCCTTTTACCTAAAAAAGATTTTGATTTTGTGATTGAAGGTTTGTCGTAACTTACACTTTTACACATATAAAAATATTATGATTTTTAACTATCGTCTAATGTTAATGTTTTGCAGTAGCATTCCATTGCCTATAGCATACGACATCGTGATAAATAAGTAAATTAGGGTTTGGAGTCGTGATTTTGAAGTTATATAGTATTGATTCTTTTGTTTTTAAGAGTATTCTCTTATGGCTGGTTTTAATATTTAACTCAAGGATAGATTTGCTTACTGTCAGTAGAAATTTGACAGATTATCCATACGAAATATGTCAAATTCTATCCGTAGTAGGCAAATCTATCCTTCACTTAAATATTGAAACCGGCCGTTAGAGATTATGCCCCACTTACCTTTAATTAACATTTTTTATGTAGGTTACTTTTTTTTACAATGCTATTAAGCGACTCTACCTGCATTTCTAAAAAGTGCTGTAAAAAGCAACCTGAAAGTTAAAAGTAAAAAGAACAACCCTATATGTGAGAGTAAGATCCGTGACACCACTGTTCCTAAAGTTGGGCGACCTCGGCTGCGCCGGCGCCGCTATCTAGATCCGCTCTATATTCGGAACTAATTATTCATTTTAGGGTTCCTTGATTTCATAGTTTAACAATCGAGTTTAACTGTTTAGTTTGATACAGGGACTTACTTTGTTTTTGCCTACAATTTATCGTTTTTGATCCCTGGCCACATGAAGAGAAGCTATATTCTTTGCCATTCGGTTTTATTTTAAAATATTTTCCACGAATGCTTAGTATTAATTATATTTCGTGCCATATAAACCCGTTGGTTTTAGAAATTTCTACTTAAAAAAAGCAATAATATATCTACTTTTTAACTGTGGACCAGTGACCTTTTAATAACGTTTATGAGATTTGATTTCGCTACACTGGCTAATATCCGCCGAAATAAAATTAGAATACAATTTCTCAAATGATTTTAAGTGAATTAGGCAAATCAAAAATCCCAACAATAAAGGTAGTGCATGTGTAGTAGGCATTCAGGTTTTATTTTTTTAATTAACACTTTACATACGCTTATCAAAAAAAATGATAGAGTAACTAAAATTCTTTAATTTATTTATAAAAATATATTTATTTCAAATGCAAAACAGATATCGTTTTATCGTTCACATGTTTTTTCATATTTTTTAAAGATTCTTTTTTATTTCAAATGACAGATTAGAGTGGCGATGGCCTAAGTGTACTCTGTACAAAGGAAATACTAGCCGAGCACCGTATCATTTTCGTGACAGATCATCAATCAACTCAGGCCCACAGTTTTAACGTCATTATGATAAGTAATCTATGATTCTAACTTTTTGGGTTGCCTCAATAATCTGAATAGTCTCAAAGAACATATAAACACTAAGACTATTCGCCTTACCTACAGCCCAATCGCGTAGCATTGTGTAGGATAATAAATATAAAAAAGCGTGTAATAAATATGGAAAAGAGTAGCATCCGGTGATTCGGACATATAGAATAATTGACTAAATAGATATACAATGAGAAAGTGAATGTAGGAACCGGGGAAGACCTAGAGTACCTTACGAGGAGGCAAGTAGAGAGTCTCCGTAACAGGTGAGCATGTATGAGCCGAACCATGAGAGTCGAAAAAGCTATACAAGGAAATAATCTGTTGGAACTCTATACTCTCTGCCTACCCTACAAGAGATATGCCGTGACGATAGTATAGAAGAAATAAGCGGTACGCGTATGTAATATCTACATTTTAGCGCATTGCATGTTTAGTTCCCTGCTCAAAGCTGCGGTTTATATTCGCGCGTTGCCTAGTTTCATGTTAAGTTCTTTGCTCATTTCTGTGCGAGTTTGATAAAATAGGAGTTAGAATACTAAGTGTTATAGATCTGCTTAAGGTCCAAAACTTGAGGTTTCTTTTTCGGCTCGGGATAAATATTTGCTGATTTTATAGCCATTTGTTTCTGTCTCAGAGTTTGTAAAAGCATCCTAGGACAACGTTCTAGTTTGGAGCAACGACTGTTTTAAAGAAAGTAGAATAAATTTATATTTGCTGTCAATTGGTGACATGAAAAAAATTGTGTAAAGTATAAAAAATCTGTTTAGGTTACGATAAAGGTATTAATGGTTTCATTTCTCTCCCATTCCCTTTTCAAGGGGTCAAAACCTGGCCATGGAATTTCTTATTCGTTATAACGGACTTAAAACGAAATTAAGTTTACATAAGACTCATATTGAATCAATATTTGTTACTAAGAGATGAGAAGATTGCATATTGGTAAGATAACAATACGAACTATGTCGTATATTATGATAATTCAAGTTCAAGACCGTCCTTTTTATGTTTCTATTCTATCCTTATAAATATTTATTATTATGCTAATTTTGTGGTATTGAATTAAATATGACTAGCGGGAGAAAATATGCGTTATGTTAGAGGGATATTCTTGTCAACATTATTTATTAATTACGAATAATTTCTCTGAACAAAATTACCCGTAAGTACAGGGCAAATTTGAACATTTAATAGCTAAATACTTTTTAATAATATACGAGCCGATTCCGAGTGTAGAAATTCATGTTCATTTCATAATTTTGCATAGAGACTGAGAAAGACAAATAATTACATACGATTTACATTTACAGTATTTTTAAATCTGCACCATCTTTTAAATATATTTAGTATTGGGGACGTATTTTCTTGAGTAACTATTACCAATTGAATGTTTATTTCGGACCTATTCGATTTATTCCGTGTTACGCTTGACTATTTTTTTCGTTGATATCAATTGGAGTATGGACTGACTGAATGACTTTGAAAGGTTTCAACATGTTGTATAGAATTCGGTGTTAGAATATTATTTAAGTTACCTTAGTTCTGGTCAAATATAAAACAACCTGACCTATTTAGTACATAAATCTATACATATGAAAATGTTATGTTTCCGTATTAACGTTGTACAGTGTATAGAAAAAACTAAATATAATTTCCCATCACGTTTAGCTGTTACGAACGAGTCACGTTGAAACTGTAGCATTTAAATTTGTTAATCTTACAATCAAAGCCATAACTATGGAAAATTTAGCTTTTCATTTACGGAAAATTCAATCGATAAATCGCTATTCAGGCGCTATTAGACGCTGTCACGCGGCGTTCAGATATCACACGTAACCATTTTCCAATTACATCTACCGCTTGATATTTTCGAACGCACCGTTCGAAAATTCAAATTGTAAATTAGAATGCATACAATTATTCGTTTGACTATAGAAAAAAAGGTAATATTGGTTTTGCAAAAAAGAAATTTATAACCTTTTTCCACGAGTTAGTATACAAAAAAGAAAGTTACTTACACATATGCTTTCGACTCCTGCATTCGCACCAAACCTTGCTTCAACAAATCATATCCGATCTTCGAGTATTTGGTGGACACAGCGAGAAGGTCTGGCTGGAACTCTACCTCCTTCTGGATATCCAGGTTGGAGGGATCGGTCACGATATTATGTTTCTTCTTCATGCGCTCTAGGGTTTTTGATGTTTTCGCCGGGATAGCCAGAGGGGCTTCAACTATCACATCACCAGTGCACATTTTACACATTTTATTTTATCTGTCACCTCTAACGCGCACAGTGGTCGTTTGGCCGGCGCAGCTGCGCGAACGCATATATAACTCGAGCAAATCGCCCCACCACTCGGCCAGCTCTGTGACGCAAGAAAGCGCGCGCGCCTCCGCTGATAACGGGGTATATGCACAGATTAATTAATAGGAAGTAGGTGTTTATTTTCTCGGATTAATGATGAAATTGGTGATATGAAAAAAGTACAACCTTTATCTTTGAGAAGTGACTGTTTATTTTTGGCGTGGTACAGTCATTAGATATTAGGAGATATGATATGGGTGTGTTTCAGAAAAAAAACATTATTGATACCTCTGTAGGTATCAATAATGTTTTTTTTTTCTGAAACACAGTGCTGTCACTAACACGCCAATTGTCCTTCCTCCACTGTCATAGTTCATATCATATACTATCATAAACTCTTGAGTTGACCTTGTTACAGTTCTATTATAGGTATGTATATATGATACAAACGAAGCAATGTACGTAACCAAGTTTCTTGATAATTTTAATTAAGAATGCACTGTAGGTACATAATTATATCTTAGATCTTACAGATTACACTAGCGTAAAATTGTTTTATGTTTTCTTAACTTTTATAGCTGCTGTCATACGTAATACAATGACGCATTTATAACTAAGATTTATATAAGAATCTTCAGTACAAATACGGGTTGATGATGTGGTTAGTAGGACCTGGATATGTAGAACTTCAATGCATGGAAAGAGCTGGAAGTGAATGAATGAAGTGCGACCATTTTGTTGGTTCGTGATTCGTTGCCATGGGTTTTCATTATTAACGGTTTCACCTCATCCACACACCTATATATGTGTGCGACGGCGATGTTCTTAGCGATCACCAAGGTTACGCAGCGTTTGGCTAGGTCGGTCTGAGATGGGTGACCGTTTCTTCGCAATTTCATCCAAATTTAACAGCCTGCGACTGTAATGCGACCTCACAGACTATGTCGCACCTGCTATTCTGCACTTTATGCCCCACCAACAGTACAACTAGTACATGGGAAGAGCTGAGCGCGGCCACAGACGGCGCGATCAAACTAGTCACTCACTTAGCGGGTCAAATATGAACCATTGATACGAAAAGAAGAAGAAGAAGGTCTGAGATGGGTGACTGTTTCTTCGCAATTTCATACTTGAGCGTTCCCGTGCTCAGAAGGCACGCTAAGCTATAAATCAAAAGCTCAAAAATAAACAGAGACCCCTACTTTTTAATGGTACATGATATCATTTTTGTTTAAATAAAGTGTAGCTTATGTCACCCGGACCATACCAACGAATCGATTGACATTGAAACTAAAAACATTACCCTGCCTTTTGAGTGAGCATTGTCGGGTAAATAAGGACTGATATCAATATATTATTTGGGGAACCCTGTTCTCCCCTATAGAAATAGGAGAGGCCTCACTAATTAGGATACATGACAAATCAGAGGCAAATATGACGTAACTCGTAACGGGAGTCTGCGTAACTCGACACATACCTACATGTATATGTGTTTATTAAACATCACACCTTTATGCGAGTATGCTGAAGGCTTTGCACGAAAAGGTTGACGTCATCGTAATGATATTGAGTTGATATGCTGTCGTTTTCACACAGCAAATTCACTTAATAAAACTGAACGGGATAGCGTGCTTTCTCTTTAACGAAACGATAGTGTCAAATAGTTTGTGCTAGGTCGTACGGTGTCGAGAAACAGTGCTCTATTCATCAATTTTAACGTATCAATTCTAACGTCAAGCTGTTCTAAACTCAAATTCAAATAATTAATTTTGTATAAACCCTACTCTCACAAATAATCATTAACATTTTTTTATCTAATATAACTAATCTACCACCGGATTGGAACGCGGCCTCAACTAAGAAGATCCGGCGAGAAACTCGGCGGGCTTGTATTTTTTATTGATTTCTGATTTTTTTTAAAAATTTTCCATCATATTGTATAGTACAATGTCCAAGTGAATAGTTTATGATTTAGCCCCAGTGTGATGCCTTACGACCGCGATATGAAACTGATGTTATTTCTAAAGAGTGAGTGTCTAAAAGATTCCGGATGGTCCAGTCCTCACAGCACCCTTTTACGAATATGACTCCTGGAATATCCATCATTCCCCTCGACCGTATTGGGGGGAAAGAAATGATCCGCACCAGACAGCCACCGCAAGCAAATACCTTTAAGTGAGCATAACCAAATTTTTGTGCTAAGACACTTTGGACAAAGTGTGGGGTTTGGTGTTGGGGTTTTTTAACATAAAATATATATTAATAATATCACTGCCTCGTTGGTCTGGTGGCAAAGCGCATCGCTTTGTGATCACGAGATCTTGGGTTCAAATCCTAGGTCGGACAAATGTAGTTTTTCTAACAAAAAATTCCCGGTATGAGTCCGGAGTCTGGAATTGTGCCCAAAATATGGCAATAGGCTCGCCCCCTATTACATGGGACCTAACATCGTGCGCGAAACGTGGGTGTACTCAGTACACCTCTGCCGGGGTGGCAGTGGCCTCTCTGGGGAATATAGGCATGACGGTGTTGTTGATTTAATAATATCAGCCTATACTGCCCACTGCTGGGTAAAGGCCTTCTGTCACAAATCGAGGTGAGAGAGATTAGTTCATACTCCACCACTCGGACCCAGTGCAGATTGGTGGAGGCAGATTTGTGGCCACCTGCTGTTGGAACTTATCAAGCCGCCTTTAAGGCTTCCAACTCGGCTTAACGACTACCACATTAATTATTTGAATTTGAATTAAGTGGTAACCGAGACCAACAGCTTAACGTGCCTTCCGATGCACGGAGACGATCGAATATGAAAATGCCACAAACGGTCACCCATCTCAGGCCGACCTAGTCTAACGCTGGTTAACCTTGGTAATCGGTAAGAAAAATGGTAAAGCTGCGGGAGTAGACATGATATCTGCCGAGATGATCAAATATGGTGGAACATGCGTCGGGGACGCTTTCCGGGCCCTTGCAAACCTTTGCTGGAGGACCGGTGGAGTCCCTACAGATTGGCGCCGCGCAGTCATAGTACCCTTGTATAAAGGCAAGGGTTCACAATATGACTGCGCCAATTACAGAGCCATCAGTTTGATCAGCTTGGCAGCCAAGGTGTACGGTAAAATTATTGAACGGAGAATGCGCGTGAAGTCCGATGGAATGTTGTGCGAGGCACAAGGGGGTTTCAGGTCTGGAAGAGGATGTTCGGATCAAGTCTTCTCACTCCGCAACATCGTAGAGAAGCATCTGGCAGTGGGCCGGAAGGTTTTCTGCGGTTTTGTAGATCTGGAGAAGGCATTTGACAGAGTTGTGCGAAAGAGACTTTGGGACATTTTGCCAGAGTATGGTATAGATGGCACTCTGTTGCGAGCCGTCCAGTCCACTTATGTGGACTGCAAGGCATGCGTACGAGTGGGTGGTAACAGGTCGCCCTGGTTTGACGTTAAAATCGGCGTAAAGCAGGGTTGCGTGTTGTCCGCTAGACTGTTTATAATATAGATATATTATAAACACTGTTTATAATATAGATATATTATAAACAGTCTACCAGAAGAAGAAGAAACCAGAACGAATGTAAGGATTGTGGTTGGTAACGATGTGCTGGAGCAAGTGAATGAGTTTGTATATCTTGGATGCGCCTTCAGTAAGGATGGGAAATACACCGCTGACATAGAGAGAAGAGTGAGTGCAGGGAACAGAGTGAATGGTGCGATGGGAAAGCTACTCGGGAGCCGGCACTTAAGCCATAAGGCGCAGCTGGCCATACATAACGGAGTTCTTGTCCCAACGTTGTTATATGGTAGCGAGAGCTGGGTATGTAAGAAGGAGAATGAAAGTAGGATAAATGCGGTAGAAATGCGAGCTCTGCGGAAGATGTGCAGAGTGAAGCTGACCGACCGCATTAGCAACAGCGTAGTAGGACAGCGAGTAGGTATGAAAGATAGTATCGGTGTAAAGATGAGAAAGGGCATGCTCCGTTGGTTCGGGCATATAGAAAGAATGCCAGAGGAAAGAATGACAAAACAGATATACAATGTGAAAGTGGAAGGATGCAGGTACCGGGGAAGACCTAGACTATCTTACCACGACCAAATAAACCGAGTCTTATCTGATGGAAAAGTCAAGAGTCTCCGTAACCGGCGAGCGTGTATGAGACGAACTATGAGAGTCGAGGAAGCCAGAGAGGTATGTAAGGAAAGAACCTGTTGCAACTCTGTACTCTATGCCTACCCCGCAAGGGATCTGGCGTGAGGTTATAGATAGATACACACTGGAGCTATGACCAGTTGTTTTGTACGCGCTCTTTACATCTTTTATAGTAACACTTGCTCTTACTATTATTATTATGCTTTTTATTATATACCTCTACAACATCTCTATTTTGTAAATGAGAGGACTATGTAGACACTGACCAATATCATGAATCTAAGTACACTTATGATTAATCTATACTTAAGCACATCTATTTAGCTCGTTCTGCATTGTTCTCCCATACTCCATAAATGCAATGTATACAAAAAGAATTGTAAAACTCATTTTTAAAAAAGAGTAACCGTGGAGTTTCTTGCCCTTCTTCTCCACAGGAATGACTTTCCGATCGGGTGGTAGAGTCTTAAGTAATTAATAATTTTCTTTTTTTGACTATTCATAAGTGCCTTTTGGTCTACATGAATAAAAAACTTTTGATTTGATTTGATAGAGAGATAGAATCGGTAAGGACACCGCGGTCGCACAGCGCTACGCCTCTTAACCTTTCAACATAAAATGGTCAGTGATATTCCGTAGTCTATTAATGTGCCCGGCAAAATGGCAATAGGCTTCCCCTTTAAAACATTGCGAGTTGACATCGTTGGTGAAATGTCGGTGAATACAGTACACCTCTGAGACTCTCGCTGGGGGAATAAAGGCGTTGATTGGAAGTCTTTGTAATATAGAGATCATTGTTAATTCTTCTTTTCAATCCACAAAACGTAATACGCAAGCTCGGTTGATACTAATTTAACAACACACCTTAACATAAATCTCATTTTAATAAATAAAAAAATGACCCGACTGAAAATAAAAATTACTGCCTCGTTGGTCTAGTGGCAAAGCGCATCGCTTTGTGATCACGAGGTCCTGGGTTCAAATCCTAGGTCGGACAAGTGTAGTTTTTCTAACGATTTCGAAAATTTCCCAGTACGAGTCCGGAGTCTGGAATTGTGCCCGGTATATGGCAATAGGCTCGCCCCCTATTACATGGAACCTAAAATCGTCGGCGAAACGTGGGTGTACTCAGTACACCTCTGCCACCCCCGCTTGGGTAATATATGCGTGACGGTCAAGAAAATGACCCCATTTCTGAGTGGGAATGGTTTTCTATGTACTTTCATGCATATTACGCTGGTAAGGAAAATTTTAGATGAAGAACCCTTTGCGGTCTGGGATTCAAATGAAGATTTTCACCGTCGTAGCTGATCACCACCTTCCTAGTAAAATTATGCTGCCAAGCGAGTCGCTTGTTGTGCTCCTGAATTTCGCCCGGAGCTGCCGTACGAGGATAACCCGATCATACGGAAGGTCTGTCTCAACAACTTATAAATTCAAAATGACTAGCGTTTACTGATTCAGCAAGCTACATTTTCGGCCCCATAGTCATGTCCCATCAGGTCAGAGGTCAATCATTGAACAGTCCTGAAGAATATCTTGCCAAATCACAATTGTCAGTAACGAGGACGACAAGGAACGACTCGCGAATGAGGTGACCTAGAGGAAGCAATCACAAGTAATCTTGTTAACGGCTCCCTTACTCACTTACATTGGGTTTCTAAAACTTCGCATTATGTTTGTTATATATCTCTCTATCTATCTATATCATCACGCCAGCTCCCTCGCGGGGTAGGCAGAGAGTACAGAGTTCCAACAGGTTCTTTCCTTACATACCTCTCTGGCTTCCTCTACTCTCATAATTCGTCTCATACACGCTCGCCGGTTACGGAGACTCCTGACTTGTCCTTCAGATAAGACCCGGTCTATTTGGTCATGGTAAGATAGTCTTGGTCTTCCCCGGTACCTACATCCTTCCACTTTCGCGTTGTATATCAGTTTTGTCATTCTTTCTTCGGACATTCTTTCTATATGCCCGAACCAACGGAGCATACCCTTTCTCATCTTTACACCGATATTCTCTTTCATACCTATTTGCTTTCTTACTACGCTGTTGCGAATACGGTCGGTCAGCTTCACTCCGCACATCTTCCGCAGAGCTCGCATTTCCACCGCATTTATCCTACTTTCATTCTCCTTCTTACATACCCAGCTCTCGCTGCCATATAACAGCGTTGGGACAAGCACTCCATTATGTATGGCCAGCTGCGCTTTTCGGCTTAAGTGCCGGCTCCCAAGTAGCTTTCCCATCGCGCCATTCACTCTGTTCCCTGCACTCACTCTTCTCTCTATGTCAGCGGTGTATTTTCCATCCTTACTGAATGCGCATCCAAGATATACAAACTCATTCACTTGCTCCAGCACATCGTTCCCAACCACAATCCTTGCATTCGTTCTGGTTTCTTCCCGTTCAAAAACCATAATTTTGGTTTTCTTCACATTCAAATGTAAGCCATTTTTCATGCAGTCGTCTTTCATAACTGTGACTAGTGATTGCAGATCAGTGGCTGTTGGCGCTATCAAAACCGCGTCATCTGCATATAGTAGATGATTTACCACTAGATCACTCATTTGTACACCTTCATTCATCGCTTTCAGTCTTTGAAGACTTTTATCCAAATATATTATAAACAGTCTCTTTCGCACAACTCTATCAAACGCCTTCTCCAGATCCACAAAACCGCAGAAAACCTTCCGGCCCACTGCCAGATGCTTCTCTACGATGTTGCGAAGGGAGAAAACTTGATCCGAACATCCTCTTCCGGACCTGAAACCCCCTTGTGCCTCGCACAACATTCCATCGGACTTCTCGCGCATTCTCCTCTCAACAATTTTACCATACACCTTGGCTGCCAAGCTGATCAAACTAATGGCTCTGTAATTGGCGCAGTCATATTGTGAACCCTTGCCTTATATCTTCGGTTATTTTATTTCTGCAATTTGTCTAGTGATTTATTTGGTGCACGCACGGGACAAATATTTCTGTGGCTTACAGATGATTATTTCGGTCTGAGAGTTTGTGAGTGTGAATGTCATATTTGTAAACGAACCGTGGACACCCATAATTACAAATTTGTAGCTAAATTTTTCAATAATGAAAGAAAAACAGTAAGATACACGGTACCGTGTAATCTTACGTATTTCTTTCTTACACATTGGATTACTGTATAGTTATCCAGTGTCCTAGTGAGGGTTAACAGTGTTTGTAAAAACAAATAAAAAGGAATAGTTATTGAAGTATGACCGAAAAATTACCCTTATCATGAAAATACCGATACTATCGGTTGTTTTCTGATAACGGTTATTTTTGTGGTTTTCCTAAAAAAATTACCGACGAGAATTAAACTTATACATACTTTATCTACGTACCTATTGCAAAAAAACCGTATCTGATGAAAATTCTAGGTTCACCCCCTATTACTTGTTATCAATCATCAATCATAATCAACACCAGTATATTTTTCATTATTGCAATCTATTAAATCATTTATGAATCATCATAAATAAAGATTCTGCCATCACTTTGGAATGTCATTCCATTCAATTATCTCTTTTTCTTTAAGTCACTTGAGAATAAATGTTTATTTTTTGTTAATGATAAATACTTTCCACAGGTTCTTTTCTTACATACAGGATTTATCCACTCTCATAGTTCGTGCTATACACGCTTGCCGGTCTCTGTACTCTCTGCCTACCGCAAAATATCTAGCGTGATGATATGGATATTCTTAGTAGTGCTCAGAATTACTAAGCTTAAATCGTTGTGAGCGGGGCACATTGCTCGTCGAACTGATGGCCGTTGAGGTAGAAACTTTTCCGAGTAACTACATCGTACCGGAAGAATTATAGTCAGCAGGCAACCCCTAAGGTGGACCTACAGCCTGGTGTAGGCTGCAGGTAAAATCTGGATTCGTACAGCTCAGAACCGATCGTCGTGGCGATCTTTGTGATGGCCGGCGAGGCATGCAGTGGAAGTTTTTCGGCTGGTGTTGATTAAATGGTCATTTTTCGTTTAGTAGCTTGAGAAAACTTAGCGTCATTTAATTAGTCGAAAGGTATAAGGTATAAAGGTGCAATTTTCTTATTTATATATATTTTTATTTATTATCCGCTTATTAGCCTGGGTGTTCGCGTCGACACATTTATCATGTATTAGCATAAGCCATATAAATTTACTACATAAGTAGCGCATTTAGTACCTGGTTAGAAAAGTTATTTACGAGATACTATTAAAATATTACTCAATACACTATATAGTAACTGTGGAGTATCTTGCCCTTTTTCTCCGCGAGAATGACAATTAGGTGCATTCAAGCATTATGATGCCTATGCTTCTAGGATGTCAAACATCTCAGTCCCTCCTACGAGTGACTACGGGTGCTTCAAAACACTTCGAACGTCGAGAACTTAAAAATCGTATTAATGAGTAGGTAAAAAAAAAAAAAAATTGTTTCATTTCATGTGTAATATTAGCCGTAGTTGAATCTAAGAAGTCAATATTAATTAACCAAGTTTAAAAAGGAATGAGATTCTTTCATTAGTTTTGAAGGTAGTGTGTTTATAAGCTTTTATTTAACTTGCAATGTTCATATGTCTGTCTCTTTTCGGTTTGAATCTTGTGATCCATTTTTCAAGCACTTACGAGTATCCGATTGAGCTGAAATTTGGTATACGTATGTAAGTTTGGTGACAATGCAATAATGTGGTACTATATGGCTGGTCTGATAATGGAGTCGGAAGGTGGCCATAGGTACATGTAAACTACACAACGTCACTCCCTCGTGTTAAAGCGTGTTAGATTGGTATTAACAAGTATTATACAACCAGAGAATGTTCAGTGTCTGGTACTAAAGTCAAAAGGTAGCCAATGGAAACACCCAACTACTCAATATATAACCACACCGTGTGTTGGCTCGTTGGAATTGTCTTGACAAGTACTTTAGATCCGGATGGTCTCCAGGGCCTGATGGTAGAGCTGGAAAGAAGCCAAAGGAACTCCTCAACTGAGCAAGTTATCTTCGTTGTGTTTGTTGCTTTGTTCTGTTTACGTACCTACATCCTTACGCGTGTAGGTATGAAAGATAGTATCGATGTAAACATGAGAAAGGGAATATAGAAAAAATGTCGAAAAAAAGAATGACATAGCAGATATTCAAAGCGAAAGTGGAAAGATTTAGGTACCGGGGAAGACTTAGACTATCTTACCATGACCAAATAGATTGTGTCTTATCTGAAGGTCAAGTCAAGAGTCTGCGTACCCGGCGAGCGTGTATGAGACGTACTATGAAAGTGGAGGAAGCCGGAGAGGTATGTAAGGAACGAACCAGTTGGATCTCTGTACTCTCCGCCTACACCGCAAAGGATCTGGCATGATGTACATGTAGAAATACCCACAGAGCTTAATGTTAAGGGTAATTCACTCTTTAGTTAAGTGCATTAACGCGCCACTATTACAAAGCAAAAGATCTTAATTATGTTGTAAAACAGTTTATTATTGTTATAAGTTATCAGTACTTTGCTATAAAGATATATGTAAGTAACTCTGTTTTATGTTTTACTCCATTTACGGAAATTTCTTAGGATTATGTCATTAAGGGCTGCTTTTCCAGTCATAAGATAAAATTATTGGTGGGATAAAATCCTACAAAAAGTTTGTATGTTTGGATGTTTGTTACTCAATCACGCAAAAACGACCGAATGGATTTATGTGACATTTGGCCATGAATTTATAACCCTAAATGGATTGAGTACTGTAAAAATATTCCTAAAGAAAATTGGTCTGGGAGTCTGGAATTGTGCCCGGTATATGGCAATAGGCTCGCCCCCTATTACATGGGACCTAACATCGTCGGCGGAACGTGGGTGTACTCAGTACACGTCTGCCACCCCCTCTGGGGAATATAGGCGTGACGGTGTAAGAAAATTAAACTCTTCTCACAGACACAACACTGAATTTCCTTTGATTTAAGCAACTCGAGAAACCATGATGAGTGTGAGCTATAGCCCGGAGCCCGGTGTCTCGTTCGCACCCATTATGATGCAGTACGGTGACCATAAGGTAGAACTAATACGGACTATACCTATTTATGATGTAGTTTAAATACGCTGTAAACCATTTATTACCCAGTTCAAAACGAACAAGGTTCTCAATTCGTCTATATACAGAATAGATTAAGATGGGGCAGTAGGAGCAGCTATCTATATACGGCTATAGGGGACTATAGCCGTATATAGATAGTAAACTGTATGCCGCAGCAGGTTCACTTAAAAGACTGCGAAACTTCCTGCCGATTACTACTAAAATTGCTCTAGCACAGTCCCTGTTGCTTCCTATCCCCGACTACGCTGGGACGCTACCTCACAGAAGATCAGCTAAATAAACTTGAGCGTCTCAAAAACTTCAGTATTAGATTTATATTTGGTTCGTACAGTTTCGTACTAAGCTCAAGTGGCTCCCTATATGTCGCCGGAATACTCATATCCTCTGCCTTCTATACAATATATTGTTCAATCCGTCTACTCCACATTATCTTAAGGTACGGTTTGATTTCCTTCACGATTCCAGCTCATATTCCTTAAGGTCGTCCGAAAACTTAGCTCTCGTAATGCCTCCGCACTCGAGTACCTTTTATGATAATTCTTTTACCGTTAAAGCCGTTTGTGGAATTCATTACCTGCCTCTATAAGACGTGCTCCGTCCATTCATGTTTTCAGGAATCGGGTTAAACAATTTTACATGACTGAATGACTTGAATTATTTAGTTTCTATTTGCTTGTCATTGTATGCTGTACATCCATTCCCAATATTAATGTTATTATTTACACCATTTATATATGTTTAAGTTATTTGTTTAAGTAGTGTATGATAGATTTATTTTTGATTTATGTCAATTTGTTTTTTTTAGTACACCCCTAATCTTGCGATTCCTTTAAATTCTCTCCATCCAAAGGTTGCCTGGAAGAGATCACTATTAGTGATAAGGCCGCCCATTGTTACACTATCTAAGTAATTTATAAATTGTATTTCCATATTGTGTATCTTTGGTGGAACAATAAAGTGTTATCTATCTATCTATCTATCCTAAATTTATGCGATATTTGGAGCTGATTTTACAGATTCTGAAGAAAATGTACAGTTTAATTTAAAACTTTGATTACTACTCATTTAAGATGTGGCATATGCGTAGAAAGAAAAAAATACGGCGATAGAGATTGCCAGAGAATTATACGTTAATTATATGTCAACAAGTCCATAATCGTACCAATTTTTGGCCACCCTACAAAGAAAGAGACGTAGGACTATCAGTGAGAATCCTTGTCATACCGTTTTTTTTTGCAGAGTGCTCAATCCATTGTATTATATCCATGCATTTGGCACACAGATTGATTACCTGGATTAAAACATAGGAATTTTTAACCCGGAAAATGTAAGGTTCCTGTCTAAAGTCAACTCGAAGTCGGGGGCAGAAACTAGTACAACATAAATGTAAAAATACAGTTGTTTGAATAAAATAGTTCAATTGTTACACTTATATTCAGTCAGTATACAATTTGGTTCAGTGACCGAACGATTTAGTGCAGTGGTTAAGAGCTTATGCTACTCCGCCCACTGGATTGAATAATCGCAGATTCGATTCCCGCACGGGACAAATCTTTGTGTGAACCACAAATAATTTGTTTCGGTCTGGGTGTTTATGTATGTGGATTTGATGTTTGTAAACACACCCACGATACAGCAATAAATCCAAGTGCGGACTACGTCTTAAAAAATGAAAAAATAATAATAATGATTTAATGAATAACTTTTATTTTTTGATTTGAAATTCTGTACTCTCTGCCTACCCCGCAAGGGATCTGATGTGATGATATACATAGACAGATAGAAAATCAGCCCTTAAAGGAAAAAAAAACAAAAACCGCACGCTAATATTTCCCCAGCGGGTAGGGTAGGGTGGACAGTATTTCGCTGACAATGTAGGGCCCTAGGGGGCAACCTATTGTTATTTTACTGGCCACAATTTCGGGTTCTAGACTGCTACTGAATTTTTCAATGGAAAAACCCTAATAATATTATTTTCGAGCAAACATTGCATTGTTTCCTTTCCTGGGGAAAATCCTGCATAGGACTTCCGCGAGCGTCAGGGGAAGCTTGCGGGGCGTGTCGGATTCCTATAGACTAAAAACCCCAGGGTAGCCCACATCAGTACTTTGGAGGGGCTCCGGGATCCCCGTATGGAACGCACTGGTGCCCTTCTTGTGCCGCGCTCCGAAGAGCCCGCCATCAGGGGGAGACTTAATACACGCTCCCCCCGCACCGACACGGTGCTCAAGGTGACGTAGGCTACACCACGCCACCGTCCTCCTCGGCGTCGCTCGTGAAGGACGCTCAGGGCCCCCGCCCCTTGCGTCTTCGACCCCGAAGACCCCCCAGCTGAGGATGCAGGAGGGGTCCCCCGCCAAGTATTACGGCGGGGGGGGGGCAAGCATTGCGGCCTAGATCAACGAAACAGTTTAAGCTCTAATAATAATAATAATATCAGCCTATATTGTCCACTGCTGGACAAAGGCCTTCTCTCACTAATCGAGGTGAGAGAGATATGGTCATACTCCACCACGCGGACCCAGTGCGGATTTGAGGAGGCAGGTTTGTGGCCACCTGCTGTTGGAACTTATCAAGCCGCCTTTAAGGCTTCCAACTCGGCTTAACGACTACCACATTAAGTGGTAGCCGGAACCAACGGCTTAACGTGCCTTCCGAAGCATGGAGACGCTCGAATATGAAAATGCCACAAACGGTCACCCATCTCGGGCCAACCGAGTCGAACGCTGCTTAATCTTGGTAATCGGTAAGAACACCGCGGTCGCACAGCGCTACGAGCGTTTAGGCTCTAAGTAGAGCTATAAAGTCATCTTTGCTACAAAAAGCGTCTTGATTATCCTACCAATAAAACAAGGCACTTCTAAAAAGAAAAGTTACTTTTTAAGTATAATTAACTCTGACAATGTATGAAACATCGTCGGTGTCCCTTCCGAGGCTTATCGCGTCGGGGTTTCAATCATCCTTAAAATCCTTTATTACACCGGCTTATAGACATGCACTTAGATGGTAATACTGGCAGCGGAGAGAGTTCTAGTGTTATTAGTGCATGTTAATAGTTAAACAGTATGTTAAGTTTAACAATGTAATGCAAGAATTTGGTGGTTTAAAATAGGTCTTCGTTTTATAAATGAGAAAGGGCATGAAATAAAATTTTTCGAAAATGGCGCGGTTTATTTTTGCTTTCTAAGTTACTTGTTGTTATAGTTGACAAATGCGTCCTACCTGATATGACTTACGGAGCCGAGACGTGGCCACTCACAGTGGGACTAGTCCACAAATTCAAAGTCGCACAGCGGGCTATGGAGCGAGCTATGCTCGGCGTCTCTTTGAAGGATAAAATTTGTAACGAGGAGGACAAAGAACCAAAGTTACCGACATAGCTCGCAGACGTTAGTAAGCTAAAGTGGCAATGGGCTGGTCACATCTGCAGAAGGACCGACGGCCGATGGAGCAAGCGTGTCCTAGAGTGGAGACCGCGACTTGGTAAGCGTAAGTTAGTACGGCCTCCATCTAGATGGACCGACGACCTCAAAAAGGTCGTTGAGAAAGACTGGATGCGGAACGCGGAGGACCGTGTGCAATGGCGCGTGTTAAGAGAGGCCTATGTCTAGCAGTGGACTGCGATAGGCTGATTGATTGAAGTTACTTGTAAGAAATCGAAGAAGTTTCTAGCATATAGTAAGAATGTTAAAGGTACGAATTATGAGGTCTTATAACTCAAGGTAAGGTTGTGGTATAATATTCATGATAGATTAGTTCGCCACAGTCTGGTTTATGTTTTTCTTGTTTAAAGTTTTAAGAGTTTGTATAAGAATTGAAAACACCGTCATACACTATTCCCCCGGGTGGTAGCAGAGGTGTATTGTGTGCACCGACTTTTCTATGGCCGACGATGTTAGGTACCAATGTTATAGGGGGTAACCCTATTATCTTAATACCGGCCAACTTTTCAGATTCCGGACCGCTCTTCGAAATAAGAATGATTTTGTATAATTTCAGGGACCTAGTATAAAGTAACTTGGATATAATTGGCAGCCCTGTTAATTACGTCAACGATAACACACTTGATCGATGATCTGTTAATGCGTCGAACATACACGACAGATGCTATGTGACGCACCTTCACCCAGATTTGTTGCAAGCCTGTTCGTTATTTTTCTTGATTCTTTATATGGAACCGTATTTCATATAATATTAGCCCTGTTACGAAACTGTCCCACTGTTGGGCACGGGCCTCCTCTCAAACTGAGAGGATTTAGGCCATAGTCCACCACGCTGGCCCAGTGTGATAGTTAACTTTTAATACGCACATGTTTTCGAAAAGAAAGAGGTGCGTGCCTGGGTTTAAACCCGAGACCTTTGACTTTGCAGTCTAACGGCCTAACCACTAGGCTATCACTGCTTTTGCTCTTGTTTTACAAACAATTTCATTTTCTTCATTCGTATGATGCGGTTCGTTTGGTATGTGGTTCTCGTAGCGCTAGGATGCTGTATTATACCTAGCGATCGCTATTTAGCTCGTTCTGCATTGTTCTCCCAAACTCCATAAATGCAATCTAAAACACTGTCACGACTATATTCCCCAAACGGGGGTGGCAGGGGTGTACTGAGTACACCCACGTTTTGCCGACGATGTGAGTTCCTATGTTATAGGAGGCGGGCCTATTGCCATATACCGGGCACATTTCCAGACTCCGGACTCGTACTGGGTTTGCGTAGTCGAGTATATCCTATTCTCTCTCATATGTGAGGGATGGCCTTGACCAGGTAGTGAGATATTAAAAGCTGAGTTTATATTATTGTCGATTATATGCCTTTCCAGTTACAACTTTTAAACCATTTTTCAAGCGCTTGCCAACTGCCGTCCCACAGTTTGGCAAACCTTTGGTTCTTTGGTGACAATATAATAATATGGTACCGTAGAACTTACTTCATGATGGAATCGGTAGGTCATCTTCCGATAAGAAGAATAATTTAGTCTTAATTCTAGACTATACAACATAATGCCCTCGTGTTTGGGATCGTTAGAATTTTTGATAAATTCTAGAACTCTAGGTGGTATACAGGCTCTGATGATAGAGCTCGAAGGTGACCATAGTCAAATAACATAGCCTCATCGTACCTGTTTGTCCAGGAATATAAAATTTTATGAATGTATAAATGAAAAGAAAAGATATTAAAAGGATTTCTTTACGTTTATATTTATACGGCTGAACTTTACAAACCATCAGATCTCATTTATACAATATCTTTGTCTGCCTTTGAATAGTTTATTGAAACGGGAAGTTTTATTTATAGAACCACCAACCAGATGAAATGATTTCCGCGTCTACCGCATTTTACGTAATTGACAGTAGAGTCGTGCTGTTTCGTATATTGGGGTTGAGTTATTGACACTTAAAGCAGTCTTCATAAGTGCTATTTTACAGAATTATACTTTAAAAATATTTATTTATGAAGAAAATTCCCCATAGCTTTATTATATAATAGCCATAAACGATGTATATATTCGGTGGATTTATTTCCAGTCTGTGTAGATCTTAAAAGATTATTATGTCCATAATCATAGAAATAAATTGATATAATTAGGATATGATAATAATACGTTATATCAAGTCTCGTTTTGCCATTTAAAAGAAAAGGAGAGAAAAATCAGCATGAATTTGATCAATACTGTGTGAAATATTTATAGTTGACCTACTGCATACAACGTTCACTGCGCGCGAGATTACTATTTAAATACAAACGCATTGAGTTCATAAGTTCTAAGAACATGTCGCCGGTACTTTGGAAAGTACCGGAGAGTTTAATACAAACATTTTGAAGTTAACGTTATGCTATTGAGTTGATATGCTATATTTTTCTCTCTACAAATTTTATGAAAAAATAGACGTGACAACACGATTTCTCGACAATGTTGCGATAACAGAGGGCTTAGGACAAAAAGATTGACTTTGACGTGACGCTAGCGAGTTGCCACGCTGTCCTTGTCACACTACAAATTTATGAAATATATACATATATATAAACGTGACAACACGCTTACTCGCTAGCGTCACGCTAACGTCAATGTTTTCGTGCTAAGCCCTCAATTATTGAAACGTAATCGAGAAAGCGTGCTGATATAATCATCTTTATTTAGTAAATTTGCCGTGTGAAAAGGATAGAATATCAACTTGATACTGTTACGGTAACGTCACTCTGTTCGTGCTAAGCCCTTTGGTCCCCACGTAGTTCGCGGAGTGTTTAACGGTTGCTTGCTTTTACACCTGGCTTTGTTTACGACTTGAAAGATAGTGTTGTAATGTATAATTATGAGTTACTTATGATAAATACGGTGAGAGTGGCATCAAAGTTATTAGGGTCCTTTGTTTACCCAGCGAAACTATATATATTTTTTCTATCTATATCGTCACGCCAATTCCCTTGCGGGGTAGGCGAAGAGTACAGAGTTCCAACAGGTTCTTACCTTACATATCTCTCTGGCTTCCTCCACTCTTATAGTTCATCTTATACACGCTCGCCGGTTAAGGAGACTCTTAACTTAGTATCGGTGTAAAGAAAGGGTATGCCCCGTTGGTTCGGGCGTATAGAATAGTAATGGCGGAAGAAAGAATGCCGGTAGAAAGAATGACAAAACAGATATACAATGCGAAAGTAGAAGGATGTAGGTACCGGGGAAGACCTTTCTTTTTTACGCTGGGAAATCCTCATGGATCGCCAGCTTCCCACGAGGCTGGCGGGGTATGTTGGATTCTTACCGACTAAAACCCCACGGTGGCTCGACACTTCGGGCAGGGGCTCCGGAATCTCCTATAGAACGCACCGGGGGGAAATTCCTCCGATCCTCCCCTGCACCGTAGCGGTGCTCACGGCGGCATGGGTCACACCACGCCGCCGTCCTCCTCCGGGTCGCACGTGAAGGACACTTAGGGCCCCGGCCCAGCGTCTCACGACCGATCGGAGAAGATCTAGACTATCTTACCATATTTTTTTAATAAGGATATAAGTTGTCAATCCGAACGACGTCCATCGTAGAACAAAGGTGTTCTTCAAAGATCGTCACGAAAGTCGACTTGCGCGACTTGTCGACTTGTCGACTTGTCGAGTCGCGCTTTACCCATCCGGATTTTTCTCGCAACGTCGCTCTCGACACGTTGTCCATACAATATCATAACTCCTGTGTCGTAGGTTGATAACAAATAGCTAGCTCGTATGCACAAACGTTCACACCTAAACAAATATTTTGCGGATCACAATGACGTCTTCTTTTCCTTTAAGGGGCTACTCTCCCGGTCGATAAATGCAATTACTTTATAAAAAAATAATAAGGGACGGATAGATATTAATTATTTTCTTAAGCCATATTCTACCAGTTAGGGTAGTTGTTATTGATAAGTTCTTAAGGAATTTGCGTTGGAATCATACTTTAGATTTTTTTCTATTGAGAGAATTTCGTTTAGTCGTTTATCCGTTTTACCAGATTCTAAAATATACTGTCAAAAATCATATCTCGAAATATTAAGCCTCTAATCCATATACTTCTTGAAGTGCGTGGAGTACAAAAACACGTTTTTTTTCGCGAACGCGCCATAAGAAAACGTAGCCCACACTAGAAAATCATCCTAAGTCGTGGGTGCATTTACAAATACACAATTCACATACAGAAATGCCCAGACCGATACAAATCTGTGGATCACACAATAACCACTGGACTAAGTCATGTTCAGATTTTTTGTGCTGTTGATTTTTATTCATTTTTAGTCAACTGATGGCCTTGTATAATTATTTCAAATCTACATACAGACAGACATTTGATTTCATGTATGAATAATAGATTATTTGAAGTTTGTCACATTACACATTGCAATATGCTAATGGATTCTAAGTTCTATTGGTCTTTCGCAATTCCACCGAATTCTGATTTATCGTGATTCGTGGTAATGTTATTAATCGAGATAACACGTCATTATGACTGTTTACTGGTTGTTGTTTTGTTAAAAATACTCAGGTAGACAAACAAGAACAATTTATTAAAAACACAATTTTATAAATAAATAACTTAGTTTTTTATTCATTGTAGTTTGTGTCCAAATATTAGTATAAAAGTGTTGTGGATATTTGGATTAAGAATTGGAATTGGATATGAATAGGATTTGAAATAGATAATTAGCTCTTGTATGATATCCAGCTTAGAGTCCCAAAATTTTCGTTTTTATTTATTCTTACGTTTTATATCGCAGACTTTAAGTTTAAATATTTATAAACGATATCACTCCCACAATTACAAAGAATGTAACGAGCTCTTCTTCTGAGGCAAACGGCTGAAAAACATCATCATCTATTGATGATAATGTTTGCCTCAGAAGGAGAGCTCGTGGTAAGTGATGCTTTTTACCCATTCACGCCTTAGGGAAATTATCTCACGGGCTATTCAATGGCTTTCAAATGTAAACTACCGGCTTAGAATGCAGCCTCTAATCAGTAGATGAGGCACGAATCTGAGCAGACTTGTCTTCTAATAAAATCATATATTTTTCTCGTCTTTTAGTTTTGAGACGCGTTTTCGGTAAAGTTTGTAATTGTCTGGCTTTCTACTTTAAACGTGAGTCAAAGGGTGTAGCCCAATATCGTAACTCTGGAACAAACAACATACACTTTGTGAAAAACACTATTTATTTGAAAGCATTCCACCATTACAAACTAGTGATGTGCCGGATTGTTAGATATGTATATCCGCAGATACGAATATCGATTTTTAATACCTAGATCTGGGAATACGGATTTGGATACAGACCTCAACTTTCGTACTTCATTTAGGCATAGTCGATGCCGACAGGTATGTGAGCGTGAACTGATATTTGACGCACGTCCCGTTTAGCGTGGGTAAATGAAATTATATGACGTGCTTCGATTTGGACCGCGAATGTTTTCGTTTATGTGACACAGGGTCACACTGGAGTAGCACTATAAGATCATTTCATGAAGTTCAATAACTTCTTTTTAAATAGTTACCCCACATTAAGATCCCTGTGTCGTGGGTGCGTTTACTGACATGAAATTCACATACACAAATACTCAGGTCGGAGCGAACAAATTGTGGGTCGATCAAAGACTTGTCTCGTGCGGAGATCGTTCCCGTGGCTGATCTCTCGATCTGGACGTGATCTGGATGCAGTGCATGTTGCAATTAATTGCGTTACAAGTACGAGTTAATTAACGCGCTGCGTTTTGTAACCAGGGCAGTACAAATTATGCGCGATTACTTGGCTACATTGAAATACGTTAATTATTACAGAGCATTACAAAAATATCTTATATCTGATTCAAAAATTGGCTCTAACTGAATTATATAAAAGATCCGCTAAAAAGTAACGAATACGATAACAGATCTTTTTCGCTCGGACATTCATGGGTACGGACACAGATCTGCGAACATCTCTAATAGAGAAAATGAAATGTAGAGCATCAACATTTCACAATCATTTGTAATACACATCAAGGTATTCAAAGATCTAGCTGATTTTATTGTTGGAAATTCTGGGTTATCTTCATAAACTGTGTATGTGGTTTTATACCAATGGTGCAGTAGAATAACAATGAGTTTAGTGAATTTAGAGACATACCATCTTTAGCTATGATTATTTGAAGATCGTTGCCTTCGCAAACAAAAAAATAAGTTATTTGAATTGTATGTTGTGTGGAGGTTCATGAAGAAATAAAATGAGCCTTTGTCATTTACATGATAAGTATCATTTCCAAAAACCTCTCTGTAACAAGCATGTTGCCGTTGGCAAATGTGGGTGTAAATAATACACCTCTGCTGCCATCTCATGGGGAATAAGGATTTCTTTCTAAAGCTCACAATCGCCCCCTATTATGAGAACTATCTTTGTCTGCGAATTGTGTACTGGGTATGTAATATTTAATGAGTGTAAATTGTGCACAGTACACATCTGCTTGGAAGCTGATGTCACGGTATTTTTTTGAAAAAGTACACAAGTATTGGTAGCCCTATTCAAGTTTTGAAATACAAAATATCCAATTTGCGTCATACGATGACGTCGCCATACTTTTTTATTTTTTGTTTAAGGACGGTTTTTCCCAGGGCCCCACATTCTTCCACTTTGGGATTACCTATGTTTGTATCAATCTTAAAATCACGGAAAGTGTTGCTGTAAAGTCTGCTTGCCATGATTTAACAGGAAATAGTTATCCTATTAATATAATAAATATGCGAATGTTCATTTCATTGGAAAATACAAATCTTTAGTATGAAAAGATCTTTTCTGCGGATTTTATCGCGGTATATTTCCATTTTAAGTTACCGAAGTTTAGAGTGGCTTACAGTACTCGTGGTCATTGTTTTATTCCGAGCTGGCGACTTCTTAATTATTTTTGTTAGTCCAATTTACACAGTATGATATCATAGTTTCTTAAGGTCTTGCACTATAAGACTGTGACTTTTGATTAAGGATGATCCCGAGTCTTTATCTTTTTGTATTTTTATGGTAAATTTTTATTCTGTCATGAGTCCTAATCACCTAATAAAAGACATAAATTTGACAAATTTGTGTGAAATGAAAATTGGTACCGCGCCTAATAATAACAGCATAAGGCTATTTGGATATCTTCTACTATCTTCTTCTAGGTCGAAAATCAAACTTAAGGACTACGAAAGAGTGGTCTACTTAGCGTACAGATCGTTTATTTCTTGAAAACGATCACACCTTTCCCCTTAACCGCTTACAATGCAAGCAGAAGCTGGATCCTTACAGCACAAAGCAGTCATCGTGGCGATTTTAGGGGGGAAGCGTTTGTCCAGCAGTGGACGTCGTCCAGCTGCTGATGATGCGATGTTCAGGTAGCATGTTAGTTCTATCGTTTCACACGTGTGACGATAATGTAACCAATGTGTGTAACGTAAAACTAACATTCTAGCAGAACTTATACAATTGTGTCACAGTAACTATAGACGTAATATTTATTTAACTTAAAGATATCCATTTTGTAATAATGCTTGGACATTCTCTCGAAACGTATGTTGTCTTACCCGGAAAACTGGGGATGTCCTTCGCGCTACTTAACGAGCAGGGGGGGGGACCAGAGGAGAGAGGGCGCTGCAGCTCGCAAGACTCAAACCGGACCAATGTCGAGGACCTCGAACCACAGCAAAGCGCGATCACCAGTGATCCAGCAATAATGCAGGTACACGCTGGACGAAATCAATATTTTTACCAAAATTGGGTAAAAATTACATCTAATAAGGTAGTTCTTAACTGGATCCGTAACGGGTTCTATATACCTTTTGAAAGACTGCCGGTACAAACTACTGTGCCTCAATGTTTTTCTTCAAAAGAGGACGTTAGCATGACTTTAGCCATTAAAAAATTCCTAGACCTAGGTGCTATATCAATATGCACATCGACAGATAATCAATTTTTGTCCTAAACATTTTTCGCCCCTAAACCTAGTGGCGATACTCGCTTTATACTCAACCTAAAGCCACTAAACAAGTTTGTATCGAAACTACACTTTAAAATGGAAGATCATAGAACCGTTTCTAAGTTAATTCCCCAGAACGGTTACATGGCCAGTATTGACTTAAAAGAAGCATATTTATTAATACCTATTGCTAAAGATCATCGTAATTTTTTACGTTTCGAGTATCAGGACGATAAATCATTAAATTTGTATGAATTTAACGCAATGCCATATGGGTTATGTATAGCACTAAGAACTTTTACAAAAATCATGAGAGAAGTGATCTCTCATCCCAGAAGTAAAGACTATAAATCTGTCCAATACTTGGACGATATTTTATGTATAGGAGATAATTACATACAAGGTCTTGATTGCCTCGTTGGTATGGTGGCAAAGCGCATCGCTTTGTGATCACGAGGTCCTGGGTTCAAATCCTATGTCGGTCAAATGTAGTTTTTCAAACGAAAAATTTACAGTACGAGTCCGGAGTCTGGATTGTGCCCGGTATATGGCAATAGGCTCGTCCCCTATTACATGGGACCTAACATCGTCGGCGAAACGTGGGTGTACTCAGTACATCTTTGCTACCTGGGGGAATATAGGCGTGACGGAGATTTTTTTTTTATGTCTTGAAAATGTGAATGAAACACTTAGATTATTGCAATCCTTAGGTTTTATAATCACTTATAATAAGAGTTCATTACGACCACAACAAAAGTGTAAATATTTTGGCTTTATTTACAATTCGAATTACCTAACAGTGTCACTACCAGATGAAAAACGCGACAACATTGCCATATTAATAAACAAGTTTTCAAATTTACCACGTTGTACCATACGAGATTTTGCCAAACTAATCGGTGTTCTTACTGCGGCTTGCCCTGCCGCCAAATACGGATGGGTTTATACCAAAATTTTAGAACGGCAAAAATTTCTTGCTCTTAATGTAAATAATAATTTCGATACCAAAATTAATTTACCTAATATTATTTTAAATGATTTAAGTTGGTGGTCAAGTAATATTTTCACTACGTCGAACTCTATCAGAGATTAAGAATACGCAATGGAAATATTTACTGATGCATCAAGAACTGGCTGGGGTGCCTGTCGGGGAAATAACAAAATAAACGGTGCCTGGAAAAATTGTGAACTGAAGTATCACATTAATTACTTAGAACTCCTGGCAGTATTTTTGGCACTAAAATGGTTCGCTCGGGAATGTTCTCACTGTACAATATTGCTGAGGGTTGATAACACGACAGCTATAAGTTATATCAATCGAATGGACGGAATACAATTCTCGCATTTGAATAACCTAGCACGTTCTATTTGGCAGTGGTGCGAGAGTAAAAGTATCTGGATTGTTGCATCCTACATAAATACGCTCGATAATGTCCAAGCTGATAAACTATCCAGAAAAAGCAACACAGACATAGAATGGGAGTTATCAAGTACAACTTTTAATTTAGTAGTACATAAATTAAGACAACCAGGTATCGATTTATTCGCCTCCCGCACCAGTGCCAAGTGCAGAACGTACGTATCATGGCGACCAGACCCGGACGCCTTAGCTGTTGATGCTTTTACTTTATGCTGGCGCAATTATTTTTTCTATGCCTTCCCACCATTTTGTATGATATTAAAATGCTTACACAAAATAATACTAGACAGAGCAGAGGGTATCCTTGTGTTTCCGATATGGCCATCACAACCCCCCCCCCCCCCCCAACTAAAAAGCATGTTAGCTTCAGAAATCTTAGTTTTGAAAGCAAGCAAAGATCTTTTATGTTCCCGTTTCAGAACTCATCACCCTCTTTACAAATCGCTTACCCTGGGTGCCGCGATTTTCTTCGGATCGCATTTACCCGACGAGGAACACCACTGACCGCCCTGGAACTCATGCTAGCTTCAGTATCATCTAGTACAATACAGCAATATAATGTTACATTTAAGCTCTGGTGGCAATTCTGCTTGGCGAATAGTATTGACACATTCGTAGGGTCAATCCTGTGGATATTGTCCTTTCCATCTGAACAGTTTCAGAAAGGAGCGTCGTACGGTTTTCTAAACAGTCATCGTTCTGTACTATCGGGCAGACGATACTATTAAGAGACTTTTAAAGGGAGCTTACAAGCTACGCCCAAAATAGACTAGTTAATGGGACCCACACACTGTACTTAACATTGTGTCCGAATGGTTCCCAAATCGAGATCTCTGAATAGAAAAGATTACGAAAAAGCTACCTTTTTTGTTAGCCCTTTGTACGGCCCATAGGGTACAAACCCTGTCTTTAATCAAATTTTGTAATATTAAAATTAATCCTAGAGGTGTAGATATAGTCATAACAGATATTATAAAAACCTCGGCAGCTGGCCGAGATCAACCGGTTTTATTTTTGTCTTATTTTACAGATAAACCAAGCACATGTCCAGCCACCACTTTAGAAGACTATTATTATGTTACCAAAAACCATAGACCACAGGAAGTGTCAAATTTATTATTAACATTTAAACGACCGTACAGGGGTGCTACCGCCCAGTCTATTAGCCGGTGGGTGAAACAAGTATTAGGTGATAGCGGCGTGGATGTGGCGACTTTTAGTGGTCATACACGCCACATGCCGCCACGTCCACGGCGCACCGCTCCGGTGTGTCATTAGCCGCTATAAGAAAAGCGGCTGGATGGACACCCACTTCTCATACATTTGCAAAATTCTATAATCGTCCATTAATCAGCGAAAATTCATTTGCAAGATCTATTTGTTTTTCCACCGAACACTAATTAAATAGTGTCTCGAAAATGTAAAATAAATGAATTATCATACGGTTAAGACTGATAACCATGTACTCAATTAGATTAAATTTGATTGATAATAAAACAAGTTAAATTTACATCTTTTAGCATTTATCATTTAAACCTTAACTAAAATTCGAATAGAAAAAACTTAAGCTCTAAACATCTACATGTAAATGTTATATCTGAAGAATGAAGCGACGAAATATAATATATGATAATATCATATAATATCGATTGAACTTCTAAAAGTGAAGTTCGATCGATATTATATGAGTCGCTTCATTCGAAGATATAAAACTCCCACCAACCCTGAAATCCCAAGTTTTTTCTTTAATAACTTACTCTAAAAGAATGACGTTTAACAGATATTGTGTAGCTACCGACTTAAAGGATAATAAAAATAAATTGTAAAGGCGTGCGAATTTGCCTTGTAGGTAGGAGGACTACATGTAAATGTTATATCTTCGAATGAAGCGACTCATATAATATCGATCGAACTTCACTTTTAGAAGGTCGTTTGATCATATATAATATAACAAATACCTATTTACTCGTTAAATTCCGGTTTTGAGTTTGTAATAATAATCCCAAGTATTAGCAACTTGTTAATTAAACATTTAGTGGAAATAGCCTTCCAATAAAAATAAAACGAAATAACTCATAGTAGAGTTGTTCTTTAGGTTTCGTATACTTATTTGAATTCTAAAAGTTGTTCACATACATAGTAGAATATCAATCCGTCCGTCAAAACACAGTCACGACTATATTCCCCAAGCGGGGGTGGCAGAGGTGTACTGAGTACACCCACGTTTCGCCAACGATGTTAGGTCCCATATAATAGGGGGCGACCCTATTGCCATATAACGGGCACAATCCAGACTCCGGACTCGTACTGGAAAGTTTTCGTTAGATAAACTACACTTGTCCGACCTAGGATTTGAACCCAGGACCTCGTGATCACCAAGCGAGGCGTTTTACTAATCTGTAATCATAATGTAAGAAAGTACATTCTGTCATTGCGCACGCTGCACTTGGTCATGTGTCAACAAATTCTGACCCTGAAGGGACGTTAAACCCGCATGGCCCCGAGCTGGAGACGTCACGTAGACAGTTCTTAATAAACGTATTGCGTCAAAGATAAGCTGCTTAATTGGTGTTAGGTTGGTGAGTAATGATTATTTATTTAAAGGCATCCCAACATAACACTAAAGCCAGGCTTTCACTGCATGCGGAACGGACGTATGGAGTCCGCAACAGTAAATTTCATAGAGGCAATTCCACCGTCAAATAGGTAAGCGGAACGGACCAAACGAGTAATAATTTAAATGTAAAAATACGTTTTTAAAAACAAGCTTTTATAGCAAACACACAACGAAGATATCTTGCTTAGTTGAGGAGTTCCTATGGCTTCCTTCCGGCTCCATCACCAGATCTTGGACACCGTCCGGGTCTTAAGAGTACTTGTCAAGACAAATCCAACGAGCTCAAACACGGCGGGGTTATATTGAGTAGTTGGGTGATTCCATTCGCCACGTTTCGGCTTCATCATCAGACCGTGAACATTATCTGGTTGTATAGTACTTGTCAATACCAATCTAACAAGCTTTAATACGAGGGGGTTACGTTGGACTTTCACATATTCCTTTGGTCACCTTCGGACTCCATCATTACACCAGCTCCATGGTACCATATTATTGTATTGTCACCGACTTTACATACGTATGCCAAATTTTGGCTCAATGGTGCGCAAGTGCTTGAAAAATGGATTACAAGTTTTTTTTTTTTTTTTCTTTTTTTTTCTGTAATAAAACGTAGCCCCGCATTAGGATTTATTCCTGTGTCGTGGGTGCGTTTACAAACATGAACATTCACATACACAAATACCCAGACCGAAACAAATAATTTTGGATCACACAAAGATTTGTCCCGTGCGGGAATCGAACCCGCAACTATTAGACACAGCGGCTTAAGCTCTTAACCACTGCGCTAAATCATCCGTCAGATTTAAACCAGAAAGACAGACAGACATACATACGAACATTGCAAGTTGAATAAAAGCTTGTAAAAATAGGTAAAAACCAGTTCACTGTGACACGGTATCGGCGACGAGTCTGCAACGGATTCCCCTGCACGCACCATTCACCCGTACCCCTCCCGCGTCTCCCATCGCCTCCTTCGGCTTTTGCAACTCGCTTGCAATGGAAACTATTTGTCATTTTCCGTTTGCAGCCCTACGCTCATTACTCGCTGTCATTTCGCTTTTGCAGTGAAGAGCAATTAATTAAAATAGTCAAATCTCTTTCTTAATGCAAGGTAAAACCTGATTTAAGTAGTTGTACTCTGTTCCGCTCCATTATTTCTCACTCTTTTCCCTTTTGTAGTGGAAGCCGTGGCGATCTCTGGAGAGGCTTTAGTCCTGCATTACTTATTTTGTCTGATGACGGTGATAACAATATGTCAAAAAGAAAAAAAAATAGAACATAGTTATGTTGGTACAGTATGGCGGCCTTATCGCTTAAAGCGATTTTTTCCAGGCAACCTTTAGATAGAGGACAAAGATGTTTAAAGTAAAATACAAAATGGGTAAGGTGCAACAATTAAAAAAATATTAAATAAACCAAAACAAAAAATAACCTTTTATATAATATAAATGAATAACAGAATAAGTAAGAAGTAAGGAAAAACAAATAAGATATGACCAAAGTTAAAAAATCAAAAGCGAACTTGCTAGAGGTGATACCAACAGCATACATATTTGTGTCAGATCTTTTCGGTGGACTAATCTTTTTGTATAAATTTGAATAACTTAAGTTTGTACGTGTTTTTTTTTGCCGATAAAAATAAATTATATTTGATTTGAACCGTCGCTTGCCGGCTATTTAATTGAATTTGACAAGTAAGTGGCATTACTACAGGACTATATAAGCTGGCTATGTACAAAAGCATTGACTGGCTAGATCATCATCCAGATCCTGTCTTACATGAGTGACAGTGGTGGAGTATGTGGCGAACTTAGTCCCATAAAAAAGAAACATTGTCTATGGCAGTGCGTGGGTAAGTTACGCACTCTAGCACTCCGTATACATCTCATGCCGCATTGATACAGCGACTTAAGTTTAAAATCTTATTCTTCCAAATTAGGATCACTAAGTTTTTTTTTTTCTTTTTTTTTTTAAAACGTAGCCCCACACTAGGATTTATTCCTGTGTCGTGGGTGCGTTTACAAACATGAAAATTCACATACACAAATACCCAGACCGGAACAAATAATTGTGGATCACACAAAGATTTGTCCCGTGCGGGACTCGAACCCGCGACTATTAGACGCAGTGGGCAGAGTGGCTTAAGCTCTTAACCACTGCGCTAAATCGTCCTAAGTAATAACTTATTCACTCTGAAATAGGCTGAGGCGGCGGAAGTAGAGCCGAATCCGAATCGACATAATCGAGCTAGATCCGCCTTCTGGTAAGGGAACTGCGGGCAACATACCGGAACGCGAATGAGTCGCTTGGCGACATAATATATTTTGCGAGGGTGGTAACCAGCCATGGCCTTAGCCTATCACTTATGATGGTGCTGCTCGTTTAGTACTGCCCTCTTCCCAGTGACCACATGTAGAGAATCGAGAGTAAGTCCTAAGGATGCGAGCACTTTCAGCCCCCAAAATCACCAAAGTAAAGTCCCTTGTTGTACAAAGTATCTTATCGCCATTCTATAATCCTAAGCTCGCTAACGCCACCTTTATGACGTAAGCACAGACATTTTTATCGTTAGATAGGATAATTGTAACAGTCTACTAGAGATCGATGGTTTTAATTGATGAATTAACTGGGTTAAGTATTGTGAAGATATAATTTGCGTTTTTTTTAAGTATACTTTGTGAGTTTTTAATACAGCATGAGTGGCGATCACGAGGTCCTGGATTTGGATCCTAGTTCGGATGAAGTGTGCTTCTTGTGACATTTTTGACGAAGTGGCCTAACTTCGATTGATGGATATACATAATACACCTCTATGGTCTCCGCTTGGGAAATAGAGAGGTGTTATTTTTTATTAGTGTCGTATGCTGATATCTATGCAATTAATTCCAACGAAACACGACTATAACAGTCAGACCAAAATACAGATCACAATCTATTTCTCAAACATAAAAGATTCCTTGTAATGTTTTTCACGAGAAGACCAGATATTTAGCGAGTACTTTCATCTTAGTTTTTATGTATACTGAAGTTTACATAACGTGTACTCAAACTACCAATCATTTTTCTTTATTTTGACAACATGTCGTAAAGCACATATGCGGGCTACCCGGTCTCAGACGTGGCGGTACCCACGTACCGCATGAGACCAATGAAAGAATGTCACACTCGGAATTGGGTCATTGGCTCGTGCTGGTCCACTAGTGGCCGCATAAGGCGCCGTCTAACGAAGGTTGTATGTTGTCATAGCATACTTAATTTAATACTGCGTAATACCAGCAGTTAATGCTTACTCCTCGGTCTCTATATATACTAAATTCTACATACCCGGAACTATAATTGGAAAGCTGCGTGTTTATGAGACACGGACAACTGAGGAGGTACATACTACATACCAAAATCTCTTTATAGTATACGTGTAGCCTAATCCTTATACATGGCAAGTCTCTGCAAGCCAAATGTTGTCATGTGAAATGTATAATGTGTTTTCTCTATGCCACACAGATGTGTTTAAGGAATCACCTCCACGGGCGAATAGTTCGTGACAATTTAGTTTTCGTATCCTTGCAAATAAATTAGTTAAATTTGTTTTGCAATTAAAATTCGAAACGACGTTGATCTGATGGGGTATGAAGCGACTATCCCGGAAAAAGTGGAATTATTTATTTTATTATCTTAGGAAAACATACAGTGTAATATTGACATAGAAAAATTAATAACGAATTAGATAGCAAAACACCATTTACATGTTTCCGCATGTGAATTGCTATAAAGCTTAAGAAAAAAATAATACAAAGAAATAAAAAATTAGATCGTTTTCTTATGACAAGAAACCGTACTAGCGAGAGAACCAAACCAAGAATCAGTCAGAGATTTTTTAAAAGCATATGGTTTACAATTGAACAAATCAAGTTCAGGAAAGACAACCAGTTTGTTTAATTCATTAACAGACCTAACAAATGAATTCTGTCTGTAATTAGAAGAACTTTGAGGAATATCCAAGTATATCGGCCGCCTCATTATTCTACTTGGAACTTTAACATTGATTTTAGACAACAAGAGCGGCGAGTCACACATATTCTGTGCAATTTTTACTAATGTCACTATATCAGCTATTTTTCTTCTTTCGTGCAAGGGCAGTGTGTGGTATTTACGGCAACGAGATTCATAATTAGAGTCAAAACTTTGGCATTTGAACTGCAAGAATCTAAGAAATCGGCGTTGTATGGATTCAAGCCTGTTTATATAAATATTATATCGCGGGTTCCATGCTTGAGAGCAATACTCGAGGATGCTACGCACCAAGAAACAATACAGGATTTTGATCACTTTTATGTTATTAAATTGTGAGCAAGATCTAATAACAAATCCTAATGTTTTGGAGGTAAACATATCGACCACGTAGCTAAACAATTAGCTACGTGGTCGATATGTTTCTCATATGTTAATTTAGTATCATGTGAAAATAGGATGCAAAAAGATTGGCATTTCCTTCTCCAGTGTTAGCAGATTCGCTATCATTATTCGATTTAATAAATGATCAAAAAAATCTGGGATTGCTAATAATTGAATTTTCTGAATGTTGTATATAATTTCAAGAAGTAAACAGAAAGTATCGTAGTCGCTACTATTACCATATATTTGGTGTTTTTTTTTAAATATACTATTATGGTTAAACTAGTTTCTGCCTGCGACTTCGTCCGCGTTGACTTTAGACAGAAACCTCACATATTTCCAGGATATAAAGTATCATATGTGTTAATCCAGGTAATAAACTATAATATAAAATAATAATAATATCAGCCTATACTGCCTACTGCTGGGCAAAGGCCTTCTCTCACAAATCGAGGTGAGAGAGGTTAGGTCTTACTCCACCACGCGGACCCAGTGCGGATTGGTGGAGGCAGGTTTGTGGCCACCTGCTGTTGGAACTTATCAAGCTGCCTTTAAGGCTTTCAACTCGGCTTAACGACTATCACATTAAGTGGTAACCGGGACCAACGGCTTAACGTGCCTTCCGAAGGACGGAGACGCTCGAATATGAAAATGCCACATACGGTCACCCATCTCTGGCCGACCGAGTCGAACGCTGCTTAACCTTGGTGATCGGTAAGAACACCGCGGTCGTACAGCGCCACGAGCGCCTAAACGACGAGCGAATAAACAATATGTGTGCCAAATTTCAACCAAATCCGTTCAGTCGTTTAAACATCCAAACATACAAAATTTCACATTCTTAATACTAGTAGGATTAATCGAAAAAATTTCATTGGTAGTCCGAAATCTGAATTAATGCTCGGTATGACCTGGCAGGTACTGTGAATTGTGGGTGTACATAGTACACCACTGCCCATCTCCGCTTGGTGAATATAGGCGAGGTTGTGTTACTTTTTTTCTAAGAATATTCTTTTAAAATTCGTGGCGCTAATGGAGCTAGCGCTGATCTTCGTCGGAATGTTCCACACGTTTCGAGTGCTAACGCTATAAAGTGATATACATTGTTCATGTTTTACGACTTCTCTGAAATCACAAAGACATTTATGGGATACCATTTTTATTACCCTCATGTGTGCAAACAACCTTTTTTCTACGTGCATCGCCAATCATAAAGTAGTTGTATTAATCTGGAGCAATTTAAAGATGAGATTAGTTCTTTTTTATCATTTTGTTATTATCTGATGATAATAACAAATTGATAAAAAAAAGAATTTGTTATAATTTAAAGATATTGTTATACTAAAAAATTCTGCAAAAAAGAAGATGATTATGTGATTTTATCATCGATTAAATATAGGTAAATGCTCGCCGCACAAAAAATGGCACCACCAATGTGTTTATAGTATAATCTATGTGTTTATACAACACTTCGCCTTTCTGTATGTGTTCGTAACTAAAAGACAGGCAAAAGTGGCTTCCGCTTTTTGCAAATAGAACTTTAAGTGATACGAGTAAGGTACAATATGCCCTAATTTTTGTTTATATTATCACTATAACGACTCACGTGGAATTGAGGATCTTTTTGTTGTTTAACTTTTGAACGGGACTGTTTTTTTATCTTTTTATGATATATCGATGGGCTTTATATACTTTTTGATGAGCAGTAAGTGCTAAAATCATTATTTGTTTAATGTAAAGTTATGTTTGGGTATATTGTCTTGCAGTGGACGTCTTTTGGGATGAAGATAGATAGATATTTATTAGATAATTAATTTTACTGCTTCGCAGTGCATGTTGCGGCTGACGATCCCGGGGTCCCAGGTTGAGTAAAATGTTATTCGTTTTTTTTGTCGAAAAATCTCAATATTAGTTCTAGTCGAGTCTGGAATAAATATATGTTACATTGGGACATAATATTATTGATAAATAAAGGTGTTCAGAGTAAACCTTTGCCATCTCCGGTTAATAAAGGCGTAGCGGTGTTTTCTTTAAACGTTTACACATTGTAGGATCTTTCATTAAAAGATTTTATACATGCCTATGTCGCTAAAAGAGTGGGTACTTGATGAAGACTTATTCGGGACCGTAAATATGCGACACATTTCTCACAAGATAATATGAAATCAACAACCAAACTTAAAACAAATTTCCGTTTAAGTTAACACGACGCCGTTCTAATTCTTCACGTGATAACTAAAATAACATAATATTAAAAATCTTAAGATATACGTTAAATCATAAAATAGTAATTAAATTTAACATTAATCATAATGATTTACGATGACGCTATTTTTCTATAAAATTTCATCATCGCCATCTTTATTGCTGAAGAATTTCTTCGTGGTAATCTAAACAGCTTCTCCAAACAAACACGAACTATGTTCAGCCTTTATGGCAGTTGTGATTGGCAGTTCTGCGGTACAAAGTTGATTAAATATATACCATCATTCATGCAATATTGATGCTGTCATTAGTGTTCTACCGAAGGCCGATTTTTGGCAGAAGCCGAAGCCGATTAAGCCGAAGGTTTAATAACCCTAAGAAACTTGGTACATGATTGGCTAAATGTTTAAAAACATAAATTGTCTTTTTTTTCCTTGGGAATATCCTACATAGGACTTCCGCGAGCCTCGGGGGAAGCTCGCGGGGCGTGTCGGATTCCTACCGACTAAAAACCCCAGAGTGGCGACATCAGCTCTTTGGATGGGGCTTCGGGATCTTCGTATGGAACGCACCGGTGCCCCTCTTGTGCCGCGCTCTGACAAGCCCGCCATCGAAGGGAAACTTGATGACACGCTCCCCCCCGCACCGATGTCGCCGTCCTCCTCGGGGTTGCTCATGAAGGACGCTCAGGGCCCCCGCCCCTTGCGTCTGCGACCCCAAAGGCCCCCGTACTGATGTTGTAGCAGGGGGCGGGGGGAAGTTATGTTGTCTGTATTAACTTAACGAGATAAAAAAATTACTACCGTTTAAAAAAAAATAACACAAATAATATCATTTATAATATTTATTTACTTAAAAGCATTCCCATTAACCTTGGCGCCAATAAAAGCGAGGCGCAACCTTTGGAGGGAAGGAGTATCGCTACCAAATCCCTTTGTTCTACCTACTGAGAGTCCCGCACCTGGATATGAATTACCATGGCCAGTCTGGAAGTCGACCCAAGTCGGCCGAAGCAAGGAAAACATGATCAGGTGGGGATTTATAGACAGCACTAACCTGGCGCGTTTGTGCGGTGCAACCCAAACAATGTCCCATCTTATATCATGCTCTGCGCGCCCTAACACCTGCATGCAGCAAGATTTGATGTCTGCTATCGACAATGCAATTCGTGTGGCCACCTTCTGGGCCGCATCCATATATTTACAATGACGAATCAAAACGCTAAGAAGAAGAACGCATTCGTAAATCGTACTAGATCGTTTAATTTCGGTGCTTGCTGTAAACCTTTGGCTTCAACCAAAACTTCGGCCCATTTTGGCCCTAGCCGAAGGTTTGGCCGAAGGTGGTATTTTTAGCCAAAGGTAACCAAAGCCAAATCCGAAGCTTCGGCCGGACACTAACCATCATAGAATCTCCGTAACCGGCGAGAATGCAGGAGACGAACTATGATAGTGGAAAAAATCTTCAGTTCAAAGTCAGTACCAAGTAACCGACTGCACTAACCGGTGCCGACTTCAAATATTTATTTATTGCTTTTTGAAGTCGGTTTACCTTTTTTTAAAAAGATTTTTATTTTACAAGTTTAAGTGACGAGTGAATTATATACTAATATTTATATACTTATACTATATTATTTTGCTGAGTTGTACAGTAAGGTACTTACAGGATTGATATAATAACCATAATAACGGAATCTATACATTCGTGCTGTTCGCCGTTAAGGAGTCCCTTGGTTTATCGTCCAAGTCCAAAGATCAATACCGATTTCATTTAAATGGGGATACCTCGAAACTATACTAAATCCAACGCAAAAAGAATCATCAAAATCAGTTCATAAATAAAGACGTTATAAAAGAACACAGAATTGTCAACCTCCTCCTTTTTTTAAGTCGGTTAATATTCTGATTAGTTCTATGGCAGGGTACCTATAGGATTGACGTAATACCCATAATATCTCAATCTACGCAATCGTGTTGTTTGTCGTTAAGGAGTTCCCTGTAGTATCTTCAAAGTCCAAGGTCCAATAACGATGAAATTAAAATAAAACCACCTTGGAGCTATACTGAACTCAATGCAAAAACAATCATCAAAATCGATTCATAATTGGGGGAATGATTGCGTAACATACATACAAAAAAAAACATACAGTCGAATTGAGAACTTCCTCCATTTTTGAATTCGGTTAAAAAGAAGGATATGTCGTCCCTTTGTTTCATCTTATCGTTAATTTGATAAAAATTGCGTACTAACGATAGGAGGAATTTGCTGCAGGAACGCGTAATTCTTTGCAATGATTAGTATTAAACAGCGTTCGGCTCCGTCAGTCTGAGATGTTTTACTTTCTTTCTTTAAAAAGAAACGTAGCCCCTGTGTCGCGGTAGCGTTTACAAACATGAAAATTCACATACGCAAATACTTAGACCGAAACAAATAATTGTGGGTTACACAAAGATTTGTCATGTACGGGAATTGAACCCGCGACTATTAGACACAGTGGGCGGAGCGGCTTAAGCTCTTAACCACTGCGCTAAATCGTCCGTCACTGCGCTAAACCAGATGGGTAACTATTGTGTACTATTTGTATACTCGAGCGTCTTCGGGCTTCGAAAGGCGTGTTATGGTTTCGATCGCGGTTACCATTTTATGTGGTAGTTAAAGATTTATATCGTACAGGGTTCGAACCTGTGACTAGGCGAAGCAATCTACGGTCTGACGACTAGACCAAACCAACGTCATAAAATTTTGACGACGAAGTCGGTCGTATGTCTTATATCAGGAATTTCTGTTAATCAATAAAAAAAACATTGTCACGCCTATATTCTTCAAGCGTAGGTGCCAGAGGTGTATTGTGTACACCAGTGTTCACCCCATTTGTCACTGATGCTGTTAGATCCTGATGTAATAGGGGGCGAGCCTGTTGCCATTTATATTTTTTTTTTACTATATTTTTACAAATATTGCCTTTTAATATCTTTTTTTTTAATTTCTTTTTAAACACTTCCCTAGCTTTTTTATTTATTTGTTTTTACTTTTTTTTTTAATACCTACGTTACAAAATGTAATGTTAAAGTGCTGTTGTTAGTGATGTTGCTGTTACTTATATGTACTGTTACGTCGTAACAAAGTTCTAAAAATATAAAATAAATACAAAAAATCATTACACACAATTAAACAAAATAACTAGTTGTTACAATCGAATGGAAACCGCGCGCTTTAACTAGTGATAGCATCACAACGACCATATAAGGTATTCGTTGGTACCGGAAATCAAATTCTTTCTAGAACATCTGATAACAAACGCTCACAACATAGAAATATCTAGAAATATAAAAAAAAATACAATAGGGAACAATGGGTTCACTACCTGGGAATGTTTCCATCTCGCTCGGTTCGATTATTGCTATTTCAGTCCCACAAGAATTTTCTAGAATATATACAATAGTTTAGGGTGTGACCTGCTTCGGTTGAGCCGTTTCTTTCCATATCTCTGTCTCGTCTCATACGAAGGATCTAGAAATCTGGGCAGTGCGCACTGTTGCCTTAGGCAGGAAGTAGGCCGTCCCGATATAAGTATATAAAAACGAATTCGCGCAGGAAGAAAAGAATTTCGACGTCAGAGTTCGCACGACAACTATAAGTGATTAGTATTCGCGATTATTTGTTCACATTTTTGAAAAGTAGTAAAACCAGTGCTATACTAAAATAAAATAAAAAAAAAACCGAGCGCACGACTCTTACCCCACCAAAGCTAATCGGGCCCGGATGCGCGCTTTACAACGAGAGGTAAAGCGTCTTATCGCGGAGGTCCGGGAGGAACGGTGGGGTGACTTCCTAGAGGGCATCGCGCCATCGCACCTGGCCTACTGGCAGCTGGCGCGTAGCCTCAAAACCGACTCCACGACTGGCATGCTCCCGCTGTCCCGCCCTTCAGGCGCACCCCCAGCCTTCGACGACGACGAAAAGGCCGAGCTTCTCGCCGACTCCCTCGAGAGCAAGTGCACCCCCAGCTCTCAGTCCGTCAACCAGTCCCACGTCGACGCGGTCGACAGGGAAGTCGAGCGCAGGGCATCCCTCCTCCCGCCGATTCCTTACCTCCTATCACCCGAACGGAGGTCGAAGATCTCATTAGGGGTCTCAAAACCAAAAAAGCCCCCGGCTCTGACGGCATTTCGAATCGTGTTCTGAAATGCCTGCCCGCCCAACTCATCTGCCTCTTAGTGGTCATATTGAACGCCACCATGACGAACTGCACCTTCCCTGCTAAGTGGAAGGAAGCAGACGTCATAGGCATTCCCAAGCCCGGCAAACCTAGTAATCTCCCCGCGAGCTACCGCCCTATCAGTCTTCTCAACTCCCTGGCTAAGGTCTACGAGCGCCTACTTCTGGCGCGGCTGTAGTGTCCAGGGGTATCCTTATCGACGAGCAGTTCGGCTTTCGAGCCAAACACTCCGGCGTCCACCAAGTGCACTGCATCACGGAGCACATCCTCTCCGATCTTAACAGACCCAAACCCGTCTACACGGGCGCCCTCTTCTTCGACGTCGCGAAGGCATTCGACAAAGTCTGGCACAACGGCTTGATCTACAAGCTCTACCAAATGGGTGTGCCGGGCAGACTCGTGCTCATCTTACGAGACTTCTTGTCAAATCGCGCCTTCCGATATCGCGTCGAAATGACGCGCTCCACTCCCCACTTCACCCAAGCTGGAGTCCCGCAGGGCTCAGCTCTCTCGCCCCTCCTGTTTAGCCTTTACACGAACGACATTCCTCGTTCGAGTAAGGCGCATCTAGCCCTATTCGCGAATGATACCGCTCTCTACGTCTTGCATAGGAATAAGGGTTTCATTACCAGAAACCTTCAGGCAACCGCCAATTCCCTAGGGAATTGGTTCAGGAAGTGGCGTATTGAGGTGAACCCAGACAAGAGCGCTGCGGTGTTCTTCTCCAGAGGTGCCACACCGCGCCACTCCCTGCGCCGCCCTAGAAGTAATCTCGGCCAAGTGACCATGTTCGACTGACCCATTCCCTGGGTCAAAGAGGTCAAATATCTAGGGGTCACCATAAACAGTACCATGTCCTTCGGCCCGCACATCAAGCGGGTCCGTCACCGAGCATCCTTTGTGCTCGGTAGTCTCCATTCGTTAATCTGCAAGCGGAGTAAAATGTCCCTTAGAAATAAGGTGACACTTTACAAAACTTGCGTTCGACCCATCATGACTTATGCGTGTGTTGTGTTCGGGCATTCGGCCCCCTCTCACATCGATAAACTCCAAGTGGTTCAAAACCGCTTCCTCCGTAAAGCCGTAGGAGCCCCCTGGTTCGTACGGAATGTCGATCTCCACTCCGATCTAGGTCTGGAACCTATTCGCGCCTATATTAAAAAGGCGACAACACGACACTTCGCGAACGCATCTACCCATGCGAATCCGTTAATCGTAGCCGCCGCCGACTACGATCTCCCCCCCGACCCCTGCCGCCACCGCCGGCCGCGACATGTTCTCACCGACCCCCCCCGATGCTTTGTCATCCATTCTTTCCGCTCAGAATACGGGCGACGACGACGTAGTCGTAGATCCCCTCCCATTGCCGGCGGTTGACCGGTGCACTTAGTGGTCCCCCTACAGCGACTGTCCCAACCGAGGGCACCTCTTCAAGGCGCCCTCGAGTATGTCGCCCCTTGCCCTTCTGGCTCGAGCGTAGTGGTTGCACGCTCGCCCTTAAGTCCGGTGAAGCTGTAAAGGCCTCGCGGCCAACAGCGTACATCACTCACACACACACACTAAAATAAAAAAATAAAAAACATTAAAGCGGTTAGCATCATTTTTCAACCCCCTTGAAAACTGGGGGTTCACCGTACGGATTGTGAAGTACGGATTGGGAGACAACGGACCACACTTCTGCCCATCGACTCCAGCTGACCTCTGCGGCTGAGGGCCTTCCATAGGGCACCTCCGAGTTCCCCACCTAGTCAGTGGAAGCTTCCTCACCGAAGACCCCCACGCGTCACGGGATCGAACAGCCCATAGATAAGTCCCCAGCGCACATAGGTTTTTTTATTGGACCAGAAGGCTTCCCTGTGCCGCGAATCCACACCCCGGGTGTAGAAAATTATTTATTTTAATTATTTTTCTTTTTTTTTGAGATTTTTCATTTTTTTTTTATAAACAATTGTAACGTTGTCGTTGTGTTTTTATTTGTACCCGCCGTCAGGCGGACGTAACAGTACGTTTTTCTTTTATTTTAGTGGCGTTCTGCCCTTACCATATGGTCATGATGTGTACGCATGTGTTGGTCCCAACCTAGTAATAAGCCTATATTGTATGTACCCTAAGTTTATTTTTTGGTTGTTACCTGTTTTGTATGCCATATGAATATAAATAAATAAATAAATAATAGGCACAATGCCAGGTTCTGGACTGACATCGGATTTTTTTATATAGAAATATTACACCTTGTTACCACTTTATGTGGTAGTTAAGCCAAGTGGCTTAAAGCGCGATTTGATAAGTTTCAATAGAGGGGTATATCAAACTTGCCTCTACCAATCCGCACTGGGTCCACGTGGTAGAGTATGGTAGAGTACTTTTCTCTGTCACCTCTATTTGTTGGAGTAGGATGTTGTCCAGCATTGGGTCAGTTCGGCTGCTTTATTATAACGATAGAAACACATTATCAGAACACTGCACACGTATGATATGGTGTCTGTCACACAGTAAAGGCTTTGGTAACGGGCTTAAAGTTTTTTTTTATACGTAGCCCGCACTTTCGTTTTTTTCCGTTTCCGGCGATAGAAGTGTCAACACCACAGTGATAACTTAGTGAAGAAATTAAGCGAATAAAAATAGTTACAGTGAGCTTTCGATTTAATCCTTGTCAGAAATCGTAAGAAAAACGTCTGTGAAGTGTTTATAGATATTCAGATTTGTGTGATTGTTGGTGATCGTTGATAAATTAGAAGCACAATATCCTCACATATTTGAGGTTAGAAAGCATAACAGACATTATTGATTGATATCAGACATAACAACGTCAACAAGACTGGCGTTTGCGACACTGACAGTACAGACAGTGTGGCCAATCACAAAAATAAATTCTACAATTTTCTACTATTACGTTTCAACATACGCAAACACAACTTCATAAAAATATAATGGAAGGTCAATTTCAAATATTATTTGATAAAATGAAAATTGAGATGCAAAGCCAAAGGATTCTATCACAAAAAGTATTATGGACAAAATGGATGATAAGTTAATTCCTTTAGTAGAAGAAAACAAAAACTTAAAAATCAAATAGAAAAATTAGTAAAAGATATTGAGTTTTTGAAAAGAGAGGAAAAGAAAAATAATATCATAGTGTATGGCATGGAAGAAAAAGAAACATCAACTTTCGAATTACTACAAGAATTTAAGGAAAATCTGAACCAAGATCTAAACATTACTATTGAAGATTACGAAATCAACAAAATCCACCGCTTAGGTACTAAAAACAGAGAAATTAACAAACCGAAGCCGGTACTATGATCATTTACAAGCAATTGGAAAAAGAACGAAATTATTAAAAATAAAAAGAACCTAAACAAAATTAATATCAGCGAAGATTACTCAAAGGAAGTGTTGGAAAAGAGGAAAATGTTACAAGCCAAGCTTGTTGAAGAGAGCAAAAAGGGCAATTTAGCTAATTTGAAATATGACAAACTAATCGTTAAAGAGAACAAAAATAGCCAAGATAAACGAAAAAGAGAATCATCTGCTTCACCCCCTGCTTATAGTAACCAATCAAAAAAACAACAGACTGTATCTACAATCAAGGCAAACAGGACAAATGCTTTTGATATAATACGGGGTAGGTCCAACTCTCTTTCTAATATATCTGCTACAGGGAAACAATAACAATTAAGAATCGGCAAACGGAAACTAATACCAACCGAAGAAACTGGCAACGACGAAACAAGAATATACCAACCTCCCCCAAGCCGACTGGTCCTCGTGGGGGAAAGAGACCATAACCCTCCAACAATAAGTGACAACAAAAACATTAAGAACATTAAGAAAATAAACAACAACTACAAGAACAACAGAAATAATAACAGCAACAATAATAAGAGCAAAAACCATAAACATCAAGAGTTTAAAATCTATATCGCAGCACTTAACGTACTTACCCTGAGAAATGAAGAAAACCTTACAGAGCTTATGTATGCTTTAAAACATATCAAATGGGACATCGTTGGCCTCAGTGAAGTGAGAAGAATGGGTGAAAATATTATAGCTTATCCAGATTACACATTTTACCATATAGGCGAGACCCCGGGACTCCATGGGGTTGGATTTATTGTTAAAAAACATATAACAAAACATGTAGAAGGATTTGTAGGTATATCGGAGCGTATTGCGATAATGAATTTGAAGTTACCTGGATATGAAGATCCTTGGTCAATACTACAAATATATTCGCCTACTGAACAGTCGAGCCCAGATACAATAAATACATTCTACCTTGATCTACATAATGCGATCCACGAGCACGGTCATAAAAACCTTATAATAATGGGAAACTGTAATGGCCAACTTGGAGAAAGGCGCCCGGAGGAAAAAAAGTACTAGGACCTTTCACATACAGTAATAAACCCAGAAGTAGAAATGGAGAACATATCACGAACTTTGCACTAGAAAATAACCTAACCATCCTCAATACTATGTTCATGAAAAATAAGAAAAACATGTGGACCTGGATCTCGCCGGACGGTAAAACAAAAAACCAAATTGATTTTATAATGACCAACAGAAACAGCTACTTCACTAACTTTACCGTAATCAAGAAATTGAACTATAATACCAATCATAAACTAATTAGAGCAGAACTAGTATCAAACCAACCAAAAAAACCTAGACCAAGACACGACTCACAAAAGGTAAAGCTCGGAAAACATCAGTTAGAACAAGTAATAATCGCTCTAAGAGACAAATTAACAGAATACCAATCAGACACAAAAGAATTAGGAACACAAGAAAAATACAATTGGATAGAGAATACCATAAAAACCTAAATACAATTAATTGCAAATACCAAAACTGAACTGAAAATATGGTTAACAACAAATACCACAAAACTACTGGAAGCGAGAAATCACTTAATTAGCGCTAAAGAAACACAGGACAGAAGAAAACATTCAACGAAAATTAGTAAACAAATTAAAGATAGCATAAGAAAGGATAGAAAACAAAACAGAATGAAAATTTTAGAAAGGTATATAAGTAAAACGGGTGGAGTAAAAAAAGCATACAGAGAATTGAAGGATTCAAAGGAATTGAACGTTAAAATGAAAAATGACAGCGGAAAATGGAATCATCGTAGAACAGGAATATTAGATATAGCAACATCTTATTACAAGAGACTGTATGAAAGTAACGCAACAGAAGGCGAAATTGATTTGGTGGATACCTCAAACATTCCTAGCATTCTTTATGCTGAAGTTGAGAAAGCTATAGATACCCAAAGGGTAGACAAAACACCAGGTCCTGACGGTATAAGCAATGAAATCTTAAGACAAGGAAAAACAGTGTTAATACCTGTCCTTACAGATATGTTCAACAATATCATAAACACTGAAATAATTCCCCAGCAATGGAGAGAGTCTAACATTATCCTGTTGTATAAGAAAGGAGATAAACATGAAATCGGAAACTATCGCCCCATCAGCCTTATGTCAAACATCTACAAAATCTTCGCTAAGATCATTTTAAAACGGATTGAAAGAACGCTAGACGAACACCAACCCATCGAGCAGGCGGGATTTCGTAAGGACTACTCGGCGATCGACCACATCCATGTAGTTCGTCAAGTTGTAGAGAAATACAACGAATACCAGCTTATATACTACATTGCTTTTATCGACTACAGGAAAGCATTTGACTCTCTTTTACATAAAAACATATGGGAAGCATTAGTGGAACAAGGGATTGAACTTAAATACATTAGATTAATAAAAAACGTATACAGCAATAGTACAGCCAGAATCCAGTTAGAAAAGAAAAGTCAGCGATTCAAAGTAGGAAAAGGCGTCAGACAAGGCGACCCCCTGTCTCCAAAATTATTCTCGGCTGTACTGGAATCAATTTTCAGACAACTCCATTGGAAAAATTTCGGGATCAATATAGACGGCACATCACTGACGCATCTAAGATTTGCTGATGACATAGTGCTATTCGCCAAAACACCTAAACCATCAATAACATGATAGAAGATCTAGCGATAGAAAGTGTATCCCAGGGAAAGTAAAAGGAAAAGAGGCCGACCACAGAAAAGGTGGGATGACGATATCAGAGAAGTGGCAGGAGCTATGTGGAACAGAGTGGCTCAAGAAAGATCAGAGTGGAAGAGGTTGGAGGAGGCCTTTGCCGATTGGCAAACAGATCTACAGAAAATAAAAAAGCAGGAAATACTAGAATAAGTTTTGTTTTATATTTGTTTTAGAATAATTTTAGTAGATTAAGTTGATCTGAATAAAGGCTATTATTATTATATTATTATTATTAGCCCGCACTATTATTTATTCCTGTGTCGCGGGAGCGTTTACAAACATGAAAATTCACATTCGCTAATACCCAGACCGAAGCAAATAATTGTGGGCCACACAAAGATTTGTCCCGTACGGGAATCGAACCCGCGACTATTAGACACAGTGGGCGGAGCGGCTAAAGCTCTTAAAATCAAGTAATACAAGGATCTTTGGGCTAGCGGCCATAATCGGAACTAACGCTGTCATTAAATGAAATATCACTTAATGACAGCGTCAGAGTTACCATTCGCTATGAAATTTACTCAAGTTCTTTTTTAATGGGTAATCGTGCGAACCTGGAAATAGGAAAATTTTACTAAATGATAACCCTAATTTCACACCAGGGCATTCCTGTCAATGGTATCCAAGGGTCAAAATACCCTTGTCGCACTATATGTGGGCCATTGTGGAATGACATTTAAGACAAATTGTTTACTATAAATTAGCAACAAACATTACAAATAGTTATAGGTTGATTTATAATACAAACACATATAAACCATTCTAAAGCGTTTTCAAAATAATTCAATTGGTGTAAACAATTTATGAGCCATAAACTTGAGCTCATATGGGCCAAAGTCGTGCGTGGTTCTCATCAAATTGCTAAACTAGTGTCATATAATTCTCGAGAATTTTGCAAGGGATAATAGGTTAACGCTGTTTATTTATAATTTTAGCTATGTGTAAACTTAACGACTTGATTTGACCGACGATTTAGCGCAATGGTTAAGAGCTTAACCCGCTCCGCCCACTGTGTCTAATAGTTGCGGGTTCGATTTCCGTACGGGACAAATCTTTGTGTGATCCACAATTATTTGTTCCGGTCTGGGTATTTGTGTATGTGAATTTTCATGTTTGTAAACGCACCCACGACACAGGAATTAATCCTAGTGTGGGGCTACGTTTAAAACAAAAGAAAAAAAAATCTTAGTAAAAATTGAGTGGCGCCGTCGCGACGATTACGAGTGATTTGTCTAGGTAATTTTATAATTGTAAATAGCCCAGTGTTTTACTAGAATTATTACGGTATTGTACAAACAGCCACGGCAGACCATTTTAGTAGTAAGGCACAAGCGTTAACACACATTAATTTCACACTCTCAAATACTAAGATGAAAATTAATTTTTTGGATTCACAAAAAAAATATCTTGTGCAGGGTTCGAACCTCTGACTATGTACTTGATCAAATGAGGTAGGCAGTCTACGGTCTGACGACTAGACCATCGTCCTAAAATGTTGACAACGAAGTCGGTCGTTTGTCCTATATCACGAATATCTGTTTATCAATAAAAAACACCGTCATGCCTATATTCTCCAAGCGCAGGTGCCAGAAGTATACTGTGTACACCAGTGTTCACTTAATTTTTGTCGACGAAGTTAGATCCCGATGTAATAGGGGGCGAGCCTGTTGCCATTATTATAGGCACAATGCTAGGCTCTGAGGACAAGTTGCAAGCGTTTTGTTTCTATTCTCTTGTCGCAATCGATAACGCATTGTTTTGACCACGTGACTTTTCGTTGCAAAATGTCATCCCCATATATTTTTCCACTTTCTATTAGCGTTAACGACTGTAGATTGTCAACTTGGCTATAGGCGCTGGACTGACGTCGTATAATTTTCTATAGAAATATTACACTTTCTTCGAGCTAGGATTTGAACCCAGGATCTAGAATGCTACCAACGATGCTGTTTTTTAATGTTCCTTCAATATTGCTTTGATATACATCAAAGTCGCGCGTGTTGATGAGAATATTCTCATCAACACTTACATTCGCATTTGTACCTAGTCTATTACCTTCCTAAGATTGTCATTTATTTCTGCATTACCAATACAATTTCAGCTTAATACACAATTAATATCAATACCCGACAATGACATTACAATATGTTAATATAATAATCAAATCCAAAACCAAGCATAACCCTGCAAGGCCTCAAGACACCGTGAGCTCATTCTGCGTCGATCGGCCCAACAAAAATAATTCAGAAGTTTGAGGGTACCCCGGAACAGCTATGCCTTTTGGACGTCTGTCCTTCCCGTGACCATTGGTGCTGCAAAGCACTCGAAACGTCGGGAACTTAAAAATCAACAATAAACCGCAATAAAATCCTAAAAATAGTTTTATTTCATGTGTAATATTCGCGTAAATCTAAAAACTCAGGTCATTACAATATTCTAAAAACATAACATATTCTGGTAATTAGTATTGATAATGTCCAAAAGAAAATACATTTCACAGGAATATCGTATGTATAAACAGGAAAATGGCGGCCTCTATATGGCGCCTTGCGGTTTTAAATTCAAATGAGAACACTGTATTCCTCACGGTATCAGTTCTGGGATGCGGGAGTCATGTCACGTTTGAACCTGGGGACATACCGCACACACCTGCTGCATTAAGCCGAGTTGCCTACGTGTGAATACGCACTTAGCCACGCAGACTTATCTTAATAGAAAAACAGGTAAAAAGTGTGATTTGAACTTACAAGTACTTTCTAAAGTCACGACAATAATTCATTATTCATCATTATTCACATTGGTTTTTTGGACATTCTTAAGTCGGAACCTATTCATATCGCTTGTGCAATTTTGTTTTGTATCAAATCCATTATTTTTGATGATTTTAATATGTTTGAATGTGTTACTATTGATTTGACTTCTGACAATGTAGACCAAAGTTTGTAAAATAAAGAGTATTGCTGATTTGAAAAATTGAGAATGTTAAGCCAAATAAACCGAGTCTTATCTGATGGAAAAGTCAAGAGTCTCCGTAGCCGGCGAGCGTGTATGAGACGAACTATGAGAGTCGAGGAAGCCAGAGAGGTATGTAAGAAAAGAACCTGTTGGAACTCTGTACTCTCTGCCTACCCCGCAAGGGATCTGGCGTGAGGTTATAGATAGATAGATAGATAGAGAATGTTAAGCAACTTAAGTACGTTGATGACTGTACACAATAAAAAAGTAGTAATGATAACTATCTAAATAGAATATTTGGACACTTGCGAGCGAAACGTGGCCTCTACTGGCATAAGAACAATTGCGTAAAGGGAAAGCCTTTGCTCATGAGTGGGATACTTAAGGTTTCAAAAATTGATTTAAGCGTCACGATTATAAGCTGAAGATTCGCGGCAATGTATGGCTTTATTTTCTTAACTCCAGTCGAGGAAAATTCTCTTATTGCATGAGGATGACGTGAATTTTCAACTAAATATTGACAACCGCATAATCCTTTTGTCGTTTACAGCTTATCAATAAAGAATAAAGCACATATTAAAAAAATAAGATGTACTTATGTTTAAGACACGAGCATTACTTTTTACAAGCGCTGTTACAATATTTGTCTAAATAAGTTGTTGGCGTGATCACACCCAACAACAGAAGGCCATAAATCTGCCTGCATCAATCCACATCCGGACCGCGTGGTTGAGTATAGTAGTATAGTATAGTATTTGAGAGAAGGCTTTTGTCTACAAGTGGGACCATATTAAGGTTGATTTATAAGCATACCGACTAAGAGGTAGGAAGATTTTGGCAATAATAAATTAAAGCGTGTATGATACGAATTATGAGAGTGGAGGAAGTCAGAGACATCCATAAGGAAAGAACCTGTTGAACCTCTGTACCCGCTGCCTACGCTGCCAGGGACCTGGCGTGATGATATAAGTTGTAAAATCTTCTTTGGCACTGTTTACGAAACTCAAATTTAATGGCGGCCAAGTGGCGTGAATATCGAATCTATTGTCATCATCATGAGAAAAAAAGACGTTCACTGAAGAACAAAGCTCGTTCCAAAGATCGTCAGACAGACCAGTGACCTGGTGCAGGTCGTGGGAAAAAGCTGGACGTGTAAGGTACTAAGCAGGTTGTGTTAATTTTATTTAAAGTGAGAAAAATTAATAAGTCGCTCGCGTTTATTTTGTAATTTCTATCTATCTATCTATCTATAACCTCACGCCAGATCCCTTGCGGGGTAGGCAGAGAGTACAGAGCTCCAACAGGTTCTTTCCTTACATACCTCTCTGGCTTCCTCGACTCTCATAGTTCGTCTCATACACGCTCGCCGGTTACGGACATTTTGTAATTTGACATAGGTAAGTCTCTAAAGCGCGATCTTATTCAACGCTAACGCCGTCTCATAAAAAAAACACATATACAATACTTGGGTACTTTTTTTTTTGAAAAGGATTACCAGTTTATCTATGTATTATATTTTTTTGGTAAAATGGCTAATTTAAACCTTGTATACCTACGCTGCCAAAGATCGTAATCTGGCGTAATAATATATAAAAAAAACATTGCGAGCTAAGTAAGTACAAAGTTTTGGCAGTACATTACGTGTCAGTCTTCTCGCAAGAATATACAATTCATTTTCATGATCAAAATCAAGTCTAGATATCTTAAATGAATAATATACTAAGTTTCATGTCCAGGCCATTCATAGTTAAAGAGTTCTCACCAGAAGAGGCAATCCTGAATACATCACAGGTGCATGCATGAAATTATGTTTGAGTGTTTAAATCAAACGTGTATGCACAATTTCAGATGAGTAGTTTTAACCACCGAAGAGTTTCTCGTGAGGAGACGAACCTGAATCCAATATCATGTTGGTTGTTGTGTTTAGGCTAGAAAGAGACTACTTAAGTAAATTAATCAAAAACGTACAACAGGACTATTATTATAAATCTTTCAGAAATTGTAACAACAAACAATGACCCCAAAAAGATTTGGACTTTGATATATACTTTCGCAGACATCAAAATAAAAACCATATCTCCACCACCAAAACTCATTGCAAATTCTAAACATAGTACTGATGGTAATTACATTTTTGAGTTATTTAACAATATATTTTCACGAGCGAGTACAATACTTAAAAATCATACAATACATAAAAATGAACTATTTTATACCATGACTTATTTAAATAATAAACTGCAATTTGAACTGCATAACTTTGAATCGCGTACAGTAGACGAAGTTATTAAAATTACTAAAAGTTTGCATTTAGACTGTAGTACAGGGATAGATGGTATTAATACTAAATCAATTTTATGTATATGTGATCTGATAATACTGAATCTAACCGAATGTTTAAACAAATGTATGTGTCTTGGTTTTTTTCCTGATACTTTAAAAGTGGCCAAAATTTCCCCAATTTACAAGTCCGGTACTAAAACTGATCCTGAAAGTTATCGCCCAATATCTGTATGGGTAATACTACTGGGTAATACTACTGTATGGGTGATTTAAAAAACAGTTGAAAAAAATATTTATGTACGTCTAAAAGATCACTTAGATAAATAATAATATAAAATAAAAATAGATTTTCTGTTCGCACGGTAATATGGTTTTTGTCAAAAATCGAGTATACCGGCTGTTCTTGATTTGGTTATTAAAATTAACACTGAATTAGTTGCTTACAAAATAGGACATAGGTAGTAACAATATAAAACTTCACAAGTAGCTCCCAAAATCTGACATGCTCAATTCCACAAGGATCTGTTTTGGGGCCTTTGCTGTTTTTGATTAACGTTAATACCATAAGCAACATTGGTTTATCAGGCTATATTACTTTATATGCGGACGACACACGCTTATTTTATTTTGGAAAATATATAAAATGTAATAAAGCTATTTTTCGGATTTTATCGCGGTTTATTTTTGATTTTTAAGTTCCCGACGTTCCGAACTTAAAAATAAAAAAATAAACCGCGATAAAATCCGAAAGATAGTTTTATTTCATGTATGATATTCGCGTAAATCTAAGAACTCAGTAAAAGATATAAAATCCTTAATATAAATTGCACAAAATGACTTGGTTAAATATAACGCCTGGTGTCAATGTAACTTATTAACAATTAATACTAAAAAAACCTCCTACATGATATGTAGTGCAAAAAACAAAGTTATTGCCGACTATCCACCCTTAACCTTTAATAATGACGTTATTTATAGTTCCCACCAGGAAAAGTAGTTAGGTTTGTTGCCAGATGATAAACTTACGTGGAACCCGCATATAGAAAAATCTTTTAAAAAAAAGCCAATTAACCGATTGCACCAACCAGCACCGACTTCAAATATTTATTTATCGCTTTTTGAAGTCGGTTTACCTTTTTTTTTAAAAGATTTTTATTTTACAATTTTAAGTGACGAGTGAACTATTTAGTAATATTTATATACCGATATTATATTATTTTGCTAAGTTGCAAGTAAGGTACCTACAGGATTAATATAATGACTATAATAACGGAATCTATACATTCGTGCTGTTCGCCGTTAAGGAGTTCCCTCTTGTATCTTGAAAGTCCAATACCAATAACAATAAAATACGACCACCTCAAAACTATACTGAACCAAATGCAAAAAGAATCATCAAAATCGGTTCATAAGCAAAGGAGTTATAAGAAATGGATTAATTATGAACCTCCTTTTTTGAAGTTGGCTAATATACTGCTTAGTTCTATAGTAGGGTACCTATAGGATAGACGTAATACCCATAATATCTCAATTTACACATGCCTATTGTTTGTCGTTAAGGAGTTCCCTGGTGCATCTTCTAAGTCCAAGGTCCAATACCAATGAAATTAAAATAGGACCACCTTGGAGCTATACTGAACCCCAATGCAAAAAAAAATATCAAAATCGGTCCACAATTGACGGAAATATCGCTGAACATACATATAAAAAAAAAAGCATACTTACAACCGAACATAGAACCTCCTCCTTTTTGAAGTCGGTTCAAAAGTAAAAAATACGGTAATATCCCTTAGCCACCCATGGTCACGGGAGGGACTAGAGAGTCCCTCCGGTGACCATTTCATGTTTGGCATAATCACCTGGGAGAAACACCTTAATATACAAGAATAATAAATCTAGCTATATTGTCCTACAAGGACTACTGGACCAGGGCCATTTCAACTAAGTGGAAGAGGAGAGGTGAGTTTAGGTCATACTCCGCCACGCGGACCTAGTGCGGCTTTAGGGAGGCAGGTTTAAAGCCACCTGCTGTTAAAACTTATCAAGCCGCCTATAAGGCTTCCGACTTAGCTAATGAGACATTAAGTTATAATCAGGGCGAACGGCTTAAGGTGCCTTCCGAAACACGAAGAAGCTCGAATAGCATGGCATGGCATTTTCAGCCACAAGCGTTCACCCATATTAGACCGACCTAGCCGAAAGGCTGCTTAACTTTGGTGATCGGTAAGAATACAGCGGTCACATATCGCTACCTGTGTCTCTTCTCGTCTTTGCTGACATTAATTGAACATCATCATTATCTCAGCCTATACTTGTTCACAACTGAAAATAAGGCTCCGCAATCGCTATCAAGCGCAACCGGTTCGATGCCACCCGCGTCCAACGACTTCCTGCGATCTTCACAAGATCGTCATCTGGCAGGCGGCCGTCCCACGAGGCGTCTGCCAATACTTGGTCTCCACTCTAGAATCTTTCTGCCCCAACGTCCGTCCGGTCTTCGCGCTATGAGGCCCGCCCATTACCACTTAAGCTTACTAACTCCATAGGCTATGGCATTAATTACTGTTTCATAATTATATGACGACCAAATAAACCGAGTCTTATCTGAAGGAAAAGTCAAGAGTCTGTGTGAGAATGAGAGTGGAGGAAGCCAGAGAGGTATGTAAGGAAAGAACCTGTTGGAACTCTGTACTCTCTGCCTACCCCGCAAGGGATCTGGCGTGATGATAGAAATAGATAGACGATTATATCTAACATGTAATGTGTAACGCTTAACATCTATAATTGGCTCTATAATGTACTCGTATAAGCTATTTCTGTGACAGTATGACCGGCGCGCACGCAGCCATGTGATCTGTCACGAGGTGCTATAGTCATGACAATGGAAATAAACTACGAGTTGTTAATACTACGGTGTTATAATAATATATATGTTCAATTTTTACCTTATTCCTATAAATGTCTCGTTAGTTTCTTGGAGCATAGTACCACCACAAGACCTAGGATGCGAATCCTAGGTGGGACAAAAAATATTTTTTTAATAGAAATATTTTCAGTATCAGTCCGAAGTTTGGCATTATGTTACGTACTATGGCAATTGGCTTGTGTGTACCCAGTTTACTTATGCCACCCAAATTTGGAGAATATAGGCGTGAATAGGGTGTCTATAGATCTAGAATATTCCATTAATAAATAATGCGTGTTATTGCTTCAAGTCTTAATTGACTTTAAGATGTTCGAACTTTCGACTGTAATAAACGATGAACTTATACAATAATAATCAAAAGCGATGAGAATATGTTTAGGTATGTTTCTATTTAATTTTCAAAACACCATAAATTTTATCGAATGTCATCTAACATGACAACATATACAAGGTGTATAGTAAAGTTGCAAGACCATAGAGAACCCGATTAGATAATTGCTACACAAATTCAATACCAAAACCTATTTTTTTTACCCCTTTTTTAAGCACTGTTATACCCCAATTAACAATCAAACTTGTACGTGTATGTGTGCTTATTGAGAAATACGTTTTAGAAATGCATTTGGAATCTCCGTATTGCTTTGAATCAGGAATAAATTTTGATTGATATAACGCATTAATGGAGAAACAGCATTTTATGCAAATAAAAAAAATATGAATAAATAATTGTTGGAATCATTTCAGTTATCGGTTGAGGTCAACTACTTTCAGGTCTTGCATTTATTATGTTACATTTGTATACAACATAATGTTCATTGGTCATGCTATTTACGGGGTTATATCTATTTAAACCTTAAGGTAGGATATCACTGTTGGTATAGCCATTATCATCTTCACTCCCCCCCCCCCCCGCATCAGACAATAGCTGGACTTCACTTATAGCCACTTTGCTTATATATTTGCATAATTTATTCTACCTATCTTCAGCCGACAGACGTGCACTGCAGGCGCAATCTGCTGCAAAGTCTGCCACAACGACTAGCTTCGTGCTGTAAGCATTTAACTTCTACCCGCGACCTTCCCAAGGTCATCAGTTTATCTTGCAGGGGGCCTTAGGGGGATTAATCGAGAAAGCGATTTTTTCTGGCCAAATAATCGATATTTAGATTAATTTGAACCACTGAATCGATTACGAAAGCCGTGGAATCTGATTGATTAACCATTGAATAAAAAAAGGGGTAATCCAAAATATGACTTAATTAAATTGTGTAAATCAGGGATTTAGAGAATAGTAAAACAAGTTACAACAAATACTACCTACCAAACATGAGTTTATTTTAAGTAGCCTTTTTGATAATTTCTAAGTAGAGTGCATTAAAAATAGTTTTATTTAATCGGCAAATAAATAAAAATCGTCTTCGAGTCGATTAATTGACAATCTATCTTTTTATCTTCGATTTAATCGAGAATTGATTCTTGCGCTTTCGATTCGAATCAATCCAAAGATCGATTTTTCTTAGAATTAATCGAGATGCCTAGGCCTGCCCCCTCATCATCTTCATAATGTACAATACTAATAAATACTAGTGACACAAAACTAGTAAATTACTAATAATTAATATTAGTCATTCAGTTTGTAGGTCAGTCTCTCTAAATCACGGAAATATTTACACATATTTTAACATTTACTGTACAACTATTTATAGACGGACTTTGTTTTGAGGTAAATCATCTCGTGCATTCGCTGAAGCATTATCGAAACGCTAAGTAAACAAACGTTTCGTTTTAATTCTGATTCATTTTCACTAACACTGAATACGGTAGACGTGTCTCGAAAAATAACGTTATCAGAAGGAAAATATTTCAGTTTATATGTAAAGAGTTCGTTATATTTGGAAGAGATAAGGTTTTCAGTCTGCTATTTTAAATCTGTCTAGGATTTGATTAAAGATGTTTCGCTATTGTCCTGATAGAAGTTGGCCCTACTAACTGATAAATGTTATTGTTGACGAATTCTTAAATGATGATGACTTAAGTAATTTAAAATAATGTTTGAATGATTGAGTATCCATGTAGCTGACATTATACAGAAATTCCTATACTACTTATTTGACTAAAAATGACTAATCATTAATGTTTATATTGAAATTTGTAATCATAATAATGTTTATTACTCACAATAATAATCATAATAACTGAACATGCATGTCTTTATATGCCTTAAGTGGTAAAAAATAGAGAACCTATTATTGTAATTTGCCAAGATCTGTAGTAACTACCTATGTTTACAGAGAAATAAATGAATTTGAATTTAAGAATTCCATATCGTTACAGATACTGCAGTAAATAGAACGGGGGCGAAAGATATTAACCTTATCTCTACATTTGAAATAGAAAATATTAATGAAATTAGGAATTCTGTAGGCTTTTTACGTCATAAAATTGACTTAATTTCAACACAAATTAGTAACAATAGCCACAATAATAATACAATAACGAAAAAACACACCGTCACGCCAAAATCCCCAAGCGGGGGTGGCAGAGGTGTACTTAGTATATCTAACCAAAAGAAAACAATTTAAATATGAAAATCCACGTAATATTCATAATACAGGAAAAGAAAAAATACAAGAGAGCTATTCTGAATTTCTGATTGGTTTACATGTAACTCGGTACAAATTACTATAGTTTTTATTTTAGTCAAGTTGCATGTTCTCTCTCTATCTATGTATATCATCACGCCAGATCCCTTGTGGGGTAGGCAGACAGAACAGAGTTCCTACAGGTTCTCTCCTTACATACCTTCTGGCTTCCTCCACTCTTATAGTTCGTCTCATACACGCTCACCGGTTACGGAGGCTCTTGACTTGTCCTTCAGATAAGACTCGGTTTATTTGGTCATGGTAAGATAGACTAGGTCTTCCCCGGTACCTATATCCTTTCACTTTCGCATTGTATATCTGTTTTGTCATTCTTTTTTCTTACATTATTTTTATATGCACGAACCAATGGAGCAAACCCTTTCACATCTTTACACCGATGCTATCTTTCATACCTTCTCGCTTTCTTACTACGCTGTTGAGAATACGGTCGGTCAGCTTCACTCCGTACATCTTTCGCAGAGCTCGCATTCAAACCGCATTTATCCTACTTTCATTCTCCTTCTTATGCTACCATAAAACAACGTTGGGACAAGCACTTTTAGCTTAAGTGTCGGCTCCCAAGTAACTTTCCCATCGGATCATTTACTCTGTTCCCTGCACACGCTCATCTCTCTATGTATTTCCCATCCTTACTGAAGGCGCATCCAAGATATACAAACAACAACAAGTTGCATATTGCTGTTGTATTTCAATACTATTGAATTTATTGCTATTTTATTACATAAGTTTACTCCATACACTTCCATTACTTGATTTAATTCTGTAGAAAATTAAATGGTTCAGTCTAGTATAGATCGTTCTTTTTCATAAAAATTGGCCTATCCAAATCTTTCCTGGAAGAGTTCCCCCTTCTTGGAGATAAGGTCGTCCAATAGGCCACTTTCAGTATTACATTAGTACTTACTTTTGATAGTTTTAATCTTTTTTTTTAACAAAGCCCACACTAGGATTTATTCCTGTGTTGTGCGTGCGTTTACAAACATGAAATTGCACATAGACAAACTGACTGACTGTGGATCACACAAAGATTTATCTTGTGCGGGAATCGAACCCGAGACTATTAGACACAGTGGGTGGAGCGGCTTAAGCTTTTAATCACTGCGCTAAATCGTCCGTCAATTTTATAATTATTAATTTATCTATTACTATCTGTATACATTTTGAATTAAGTATGTGTATTACAAATAGCCTTGTTACAAATTAATTAGTATATTTCTTGAGGTCAGTGACTTCATTTATAGTCAAAGATTAGCTAATCAAGATGAGTGCACAAGGTTATATTAATTGATTTTGTTTAGCTGTCCATAAATGGGCGATGGAGACCTCTATTTTATAAACTGATAACAATTACTGTACTGTATTTGCAATTCCACTTTGAACAATTCACATCGCACGACACTTTTGGAGAAGCGCTTAATAGCTTGAAGTACCAGGAACTTATGTATAATTGATGTATGTATAATGAAGTACTATTTGATATCAATTTTGTTTATTTTTTATATGGACAATTAAACAGCGTCTCCTGTGGATATGAAAGGATGATATTATGGAGAAAAATCTCAATGTTAATTTATCTGACCTAGAATTCGCACCCAGAACCTCGTGAGTGTTAGCGGCACTAAATGCCACTGGATCAACGTGATTTTTTTTTTATTTAGGAACAAAATTTTACGTATAACAAACACTGGGACCGCATCATCTGCCTCTGGTTCACACTAAATAGTTGTCTCGCGTGGGACCCACGACTCGACAAGACAACACTTGGATGTTGCGCTGATTGTGTTATCAACGAATTTTAAATATTCTACGATCATATTGAGTTCTTAGATTTACACGAATATTACACATGAAATAAAACTATTTTACGGATTTTATCGCGTTTTATTTTATTTTTAGTTCCCGACGTTTCGAGTGCTTTGCAGCACCCATGGTCACGGGAGGGACTGAGGTGTTAGACGTCCAAAGGCATAGTTGTTCCGGGGTACCCTCAAACTTCTTAATTATTTTTGTTTGTAGAGAAGATGGCTGGGTGCTTCCGTCGTCTTGGGATCCGGTAATTAATATAATCAAATCCAAAACCAAGCATAACACTGCAAGACCCCAAGACACCGCGAGCTCATTCTGCGTAGATCGGACCAACAACAACAAAAATAATTAAGAAGTTTGAGGGTACCCCGGAACAACTATGCCTTTTGGACGTCTAACACCTCAGTCCCTCCCGTGACCATGGGTGCTGCAAAGCACTCGAAACGTCGGGAACTAAAAATAAAATACACCGCGATAAAATCCGTAAAATAGTTTTATTTCATTCTACGATCAATTAGAAGAAAGAAAGTAAGAAAATACATTTATTCCACCACACAGACAACTAAAACTAAAACTATCAAAACATATTTACAAGCACCAACTCTAAGTGTAAGGTGTTAAAGTGTAATATCTGCTTTATATACTGCTACTTCCGTCACTTCCTGCCTAGAACAATGAGAAGTACCGCGGCAACGTCGACTGTTCACATACTCCCTTCGCACTTCAAGCATCGCTCTGTGTTTCTCTTATATTTGCAAAGACTCCATATTTCCATAAAAATATCTCAAAGGCAATTTTTATGCTAGCTTTTCCATGGGTTTCCTAATACTAATTTCCTAATTTTTTGTATTTTATATATTTCTTTAGATTTTTATCCTTAATTTAAAAAAAAAAGCGCCGTCACGCCAATATTCCCCAGAGGGGGTGGCAGAGGTGTACTGAGTACACCCACGTTTCGCCGACGATGTTAGGTCCCATGTAATAGGGGGCGAGCCTATTGCCATATACCGGGCACAATTCCAGCCCCCGGACAGATGCCGGAAATTTTCGATAGATAAACTAGATTTGTCCGACCTAGGATTTGAACCCAGGACCTCGTGATCGCAAAGCACATTATTCATCACTTGACTAACGAGGCAGTCTGTATGGAATAGTAATTTTATATAAGCAAATTTATCTTGTTCGTATCTACATCGATATCTTTATTCAACGGTAGTACCTACTACAAGACAATCAACTATACGTCATTCATCGAACTCCCCCCCCCCCCCCAACTGCCTCTTCAGAATATGGTCTTGTAGTAACTAATTCGTCAGCAAGTTCGTTCCACTGTTAACATCCTAAAAGAAGCAAACACCTTCATTTCCGAAACGGGAAAAGCTGAAAAAAACCGCACACGGTAGAGCGATCGTTTAGCAGCCTCAAGAGATTATAAACCTGATGAAGAAGCACCATGGTGGAAAATCGCCTCAATGGTCTAGCCATGACGAGTGGCAACAGAAAACTTACAAGATTTTCATAATAAAGTAGTCGAGAACTTTACGTAAATCCCCCGATGATTATGTTTTAATTACAACTCATTCATCATGACCAAACCATTTGAGGCAATTTTGTCCCAAATTCTTTTTATTCTATTTTTGTAATAAATATAATAACTGTGTTAACAAGTCTATTTACTGTACAGTCAAAAGCTCGTGGAGCTTTACGCATTGGACTTTGTACCGTTCATATTACAATCGCCGCAGAGATAAGATTCGCACTACAAATGTAAAGCTTCATGTGATTTGACTGTGCCTACAATTCATACTATTCCCATCATCCATATATCACCTTGCCCCCGTCCTTCCCCGTTTAACCATCGCCTTCAACGCCTTTCGTCACAGTCGTTTATTCCCCCATAGCACTACCAGCTTTTACTATCAGCAGTAACACAGTGTGCTAACATTTTCCTTGCCCGTTTTCTATTAGCCTTTATGACTCTAGAATATCAACTTGGTTAAATAAGTAGGCCGTTGTGTGACGTCAACTCTTACACAATACCCATTGCTCCCACGCTACCGGTCGCTATAATTTTCCATTCTTAGAAAGCAGAAAACCCCTCATGAATCATTTACGGGCGAAGTGCCTACGTGATCGACAAAGGTCACTGCACCTATTGCAAATATCAAAACTCCTCCTGCCTTCAAAATCGTACATCGCAAAATACTACAAAGTGAAATCAACTCTATTATTCCTAGCAGAAAATTGGGATATTCTTCTCAGCGGTGTGGAGGTACGTCGTTTTCGCACAGGTATTGTTTCGCATTCCTGTAATTGGTGCTTCCCGGATCGTCCCCCGTGTTGTATGTCATTCAATCAGCTTATCTCAGTTAGCGTTAGTAGTCAGAGTATTAGCGATTGAAATTAATATCTGAGGCATGCACAGAGTAACCTCTTAATAACGTCGTTTGTTATAACGAAAGAGTCCTATAACATAGAAATTAGGTCAATTGGTTGGTTTACGTCAAAACCCATACATCAATATTCTTTATAGCGGAACAGCCATTCTTTAGTACGAAGCAATATATTTACAGAAGTAATTCCTAGTGTAATTGTTTTTATAATCAGCTTACAAAAGGTTCCGACTGAATCTTTGAGGTGCCGAAATTTCTAAGAAAGATATATGAGGTCGTAACCATCTGCCTTGCTTTTGTTATAATTATTTGCCTAGAACTCGTGTGCCATTACTCTTGGATTCCATTATTTCCAACGTCTAACAAAAAACGTCAGGCAAAGTTAACAGAATATTTGTTTGGAATATTTTAACTACCTACTGAAAGATATAAAATTAGAAATTATAAAATAATTTCTAAAATAATTGGTAAAATTTGGTTATTTTTTCTTCTACTATAACAGAACTTTCCACGTCCGTATAATAAAACTCACACTCACTCACACTTTATAACCAAAATAATGCTCGGTAAGATTTGTTAGAATTTACACTGTATTTAAAGTAGGATGGAGATTGGAGATATAGAAAGTACCTACCAATATACTCTTGAAGATATCTAAGTTGTTGCTCTTTGTCAGATTCCTGCGGGGTAAGCAGAGAGTACAGATAAGAGTACAGACAACAGAGAGTTCAGACAACAGACAACAGTTATCCTTACAGATCTCTCTGGCCTACTCCACTCTCATGGCTCGTCTCATACACGCTCGCCGGTTACTAAAACTTTTGATTTGCCCTTCAAATACCATCCGACTGCTTAGTTCGACCGATCGGACCGCGTGAATTTTATTTTCCCATTGGTCCGGTTCAAGACGGAGTCCTTAGACTATCATTATTTTACACCTTTTTTCTCTGGAGCCTATTAGAAAAATGACAATGACGACGTCCTAATACAGCAGTTTCGAACAAGTCATCAAATCGATAGGACGACAACTTCGTGTTTGTACAATAAACTTGTAGTAAGGAACTTGTATTAAAAGCGATTTTATTTTATTTCATTCTATTATCGGTCCGATTTTAAGAACTCACAATTACTTGTCTTTCAAACGAATCGAACCATAGATACTCGTATTTCCCTGTAGTCCGATCAATCGGATTATGAGAATTCGTCACTCATCTAGGTCCAATAAGTCGGACCAACAGGAAAAAAAGTTCATGTGGTTCGATCGGTCGGACTAAGTGGTAGGATCACGCGGTCACAGGGTTCAAAAACCCCATGGCCTATTTGGTATGTCTTCATGATACTTATATAACCAAATTCCAGTAAGATACACCTGCCAGCCTCGCCTTGAGTGCTTGTTGCCCTGGGAGACTGCGGTGTTCTTAGCAATCATCAAAGTTAAGTATCGTTCAGCTCGGTTTATCTGAGATGGGTGACAGTTAGTGGAATTTCCATATTCGAGCCCCTCCGTGCTTTAGAAGACACATTAAGCCTTTCGTCACGGTTACTATTTTAAGTGGCAATTTGTAAGACAAGTTTGATGCCTTGTGTGATGGCTTGATAAGTTTCATCAATAGGTGGCCACAAACATCAGATTTACTTTGTTCGTCGAACCCTTTTTTCACTATGGATATCGCGTTATCTATAGGATATCGTTAAAGCATACTCATATCGTTTTAACCATTATGTAAGTTTACACGGGTACCGACATGTAACCAAAGGAATTATCTAGAATATCACCGGTACTTCGATGAATCAATGAAACAATCAACTCTTTATTAAAGCCGATAACTAATATTTTTGCGAATATTAAGGGTAATAAGATCTTATACAAGAAAAAGGCTTAGCTTAATATTGAATGCGTGTGTGTGTGAATGATGTACGCTGTTGGCCGCGAGGCCTTTACAGCTTCACCGGACTTAAAGGCGAGCGTGCAACCACTACGCTCTAGCCAGCCAGAAGGGCAAGAGGCGACATACTCGAGGGCGCCTCCAAGAGGCGCCCTCGGTTGGGACAGTCGCTGTAGGGGGACGGGTGCACTACTAAGTGCACCGGTCAACCGCCGGCTATGGGAGGGGATCTACTACTACGTCGTCGTCGTCGCCCGTATTCTGAGCGGAAAGAAGGGATGACAAAGCATCGGGGGGGTCGGTGAGAACATGTCGCGGCCGGCGGTGGCGGCAGGGGTCGGGGGGGAAAATCGTAGTCGGCGGTGGCTACGATTAACGGATTCGATATTGAATGCATGATTACGATATAATTCTGAAACGGTTCACGAAATAATGAGAAAAGCCAATGACCTTTTTTAAATTATCTCTTTCTACCTACTGCGTAAGTGATTTGGCGTGATAATAATAAACGACACCACGGACCCGAGTACTCCAGAGAGTCGATCAGGGCCCCCAGCTCGGCATGTCTTCGTCGATCCAGTCGAAACCGAAAGGCAGCAGAACTCTCGGGTCTGGCTTGCCTTAATTGGCCGTCCAGAGAGGAGCCATATCGACATAGGACGATAATGCGTTCCTGTGAAGTGTTAAAGGGCATAACGCCGCGAGTAACTTAGAAAGCGCAGCACATCTCTCTACACCCCTGAGCCGCGCACATCGGTGTTGCCTTCAGTTGTCTTAGGACGACTGTTTGAGGGCCCATCTAGTAAGCGGCGAGTCACCGCCGGCCACGGGTAGTTAGGTATCACTAATTATGGCTGGTGTTCATCCCCTTTGAAATAGTCCAGGTTTTGTCCATCAGACCTCATTTACATTGCCCTTTTTGTCTTTCCATAATTTACAATAATCCTTGGGGTGAGTTTGCTGTTTATGTTTCTTTATTTTCAGGGAGTGATCGCAGCAGGTGACTTACATAACATTAACTTCTCACAAAGAGCCTCTACGTGTTGGACCCATGTCCCAATGCAAGCCTTTCAAAGGTCCGGGTAAAGCCCGTGAATCTCAGCGAGATACATAATAATAATAATGTTAGTAGAACAAGAAAATGCGTCACAAGAAGTGGGGAAGAAATGTGGCGGGGACATTCCCATATAAGCGGTTGCGCGCTCAGTAGGACAGTCTTCGCGGTAGAATCAACTCGCTAAGAGGAATTTCTGTCCGTTTGATTGTCAATTTGCCTACTCTGAATTATTTTTCTTGTTTTAAAATAATCTAATTGTATTATTGAGTTATTGGTTTTGTTTTATGATTAAAGTATTCCTTTTGTTGGTAAAAAGTGGTGCCTTTTTGGCAACCGCGAATTTTTTTTAAATTATTTCTGCAACGGATTCCTAAAAATTATTTATTTATTTTTCAAGTTACATGGACACATATTTGTTAGTAATATTTCACTTATACACTATGTTAGTATTCTTATTATCTATCTATATGTGAGGTATGTGAACCACCCTTTCAGACTCATCCTAGATGTTGAAAGCAGCGGTTCACAAGCAGTCTGGTCTGCTCGCTATACAGCTTAGGATGCTGTTGGGGCTGGCCGCACACGGCGCACCAGGGAAGTGCATTTCTTACGCATCGTTGCAAAGAAACAGTCGACACGGGCATCAGCAAACATTCCCGATGCACTGCAGAAATGGGGCAGCCCCATCAGAATCCGGAACGCATTGTTGAATTAGACTCGAAGAGAGCTGTACGACTTTTGAGTATGAGTTGCCCACAGGCTGGACGTATAAAATGAAGTGCAGTACGCACGGAATAACGTTATTTTAACTTCCATAGAACAGCTTGCGAACCTGTGAGCTATCATATTAGCTCTAACCGATAGCGCCTCGCGCGTCTTCATCGTGCTTAAGGTTGGCGGTCAAGATGTGCCCTAGGTATTTAAATTGAAAAACCTTCACTAATGTTACTCCATTCATAATTATAGGAGCAATATTTTCAGGGCAACGGCCGCCAGCCTCAAAAACCATTATCTCACTTTTAGCGACCAGTCCTTGTCGAATTCAGTATTCTTCACAAATGGCCACCTACCTCCTAAGACCACACACCGAGACATTCAGCAGAACCATGTCATGCGTAGCTGATATTATTGACGCAAACTCCGTCAATGTGAGAGCCGACTCGTTCTTTGCAGAGTGCCCCGATCAGCTCATTAACATATATGTTGAAGAGCAGGGATGAACTCAAACCCCCCTGTCTTACACCGTACTCCAACCCATATGGCACAGACAAAATGCCGACAAGAACTTGATTGATCTGGCATCCATATCAATATTTCAAAATATTAATTAGCTCTGGAGGTACTCCTGCTTTCACCAATTTCCTTCAGAGAATATCGTAAGGGACCAGATTAAATACTTTGGACAAGTCTGGAAAGCAAGCATAAGTAGGCGTTTTTCTTTCGATCCTTGTAATATTTAACAGCCCACTTAAGAAACAAGATTGCACTTTCAGTAGATAGCCCAGATCCAAATCGATTGTGGTGTAGATCTACGTACTTATTAAGCTGGGTGTTAAGTAGGCTGTCAAACACCTTCGCAACCACAGTAGCAAGAGAAATGCGCCTGTAGTTGGTTTTGCTTGCCTTATCACCTGTTTTGTTTTTTTACCGTAGGAACTACAGTCGACTCTCGTTAATTCAAACCTGCGATACTGCGATACTACTTACTTCTACCTCTCTATAATTCAAAGTTATCATGAGGTCCCCAGAAAATTTCTTTATATTTCGAACTAAATCAATATATTTTTATGCACTTGGTAATTCGAACGAAAAAATCATCGCTACGTAACAAAACGACGCGTTAATTCGAACTTACGGCGTCAAACACTCGATAATTCGTAAAGGATCAGATCCTCTTATAAACAAGAGTAATCCATCGAGTTGAGTATGTCTGAGCAGCAGCAATGTTCTTTGAGGCAAAACAATATAACAGATTTCTTTATTAATTAATTAATTTATTTATTTATATTTTTTGCACAAAGTTGTACAGAGGCGGACATAATGCCAAAGGCATTCTCTCCCAGTCAACCTTACAACCGTCAACCAGACAAAACAAGGTAGGTGCACTTGGACTACATTATAAAGAATTATCGGGAGGACAAATATTTTAGATATAATACACACATACGCATATATAATAAACTAATATATATATCAATTTTTAATATGTATATATACATAGAATACATAAAATTAAATAAATATGTTACATTAGATTAATAAATATAATTAAACATACTAACGAGATGATTCTGCTAACATTTTTTTGGTTATGTGTTCGCGAGTTCTTTTCTTGAAGGAGTACCGGCCATTAATTCTCATTATAAAAATGTACACTATGTACCTCTTTAACTTTTACATTTGTTGTCATCGTTAAAGAATAGAAGTTAATAAATAATACATAATTGATTACACGGGTCAACATGAAATTTGACTTTGATTGCAAAGCATTAAATTTCGGTAGTTTAGGTCGTAATAAGACGGAAAAAAAATATATGGCATAAAAAACTTTGCTTTTGTGCTTAGAAGACAGATTGAACGAAATTTTGAAAAATCTCGGATTTTAATTTTTGATTGAAAATAAAACTATTGAAATAAAAATGTTTATTATTTTTATTAAGTTTTACTATCAAATTAGCTTACAGAAAAGTGGAAAATAACTTAAAAGTGCACACTTTTACTTTTTCTTTTATGTTCATAGCTACTTTCTCTCAATAAACCCCAAATATAGTCGCCCATCATGTTTTCATTGTATTGGCCTTGATAGCGTTGTTCAAAATTCATGATGTCCTGATGGAAACGTTCTCCTTGCTCTTCGGAATAGGCTCCCATATTGTTTTTAAATTTATCCAAATGAGCATGCAGCATATGTACTTTTAATGACATCCTGCAGCCCATGGCCTTAAAATTTGTAAGCATATCCTCAACCAACTTTTCGTAGTTTTCAGCTTTATTATTTCCTAAAAATCCAGAAACAACTGCTTTAAAACTGTTCCAACTTGCTTTTTGAGTACGATTCAGCAACGTTGGAAATTTTTCATCGGCGAAAATCTGTCTTATTTGCGGACCAACAAAAACCCCAGCTTTAACCTTTGCTTCCGATAACTTCGGGAAAAATTTTTTTAAGTATCCAAAAGCTTCTGAAGTTTCATCCAGTTTTTTAACAAATTGTTTCATCAACCCTAACTTAATGTGCAAAGGCGGCATTAACACTTTTTCCGCTTCAACAATCGGCTCAAATTTGACGTTCTGTTTTCCGACACACAATTCTGTTCTTACAGGCCATGACCGTTGAATATAGTGTTTAGAATCCGCTCTGCTATCCCACAAGCACAAATAACACGGATACTTTGTATATCCACCCTGTAGCCCCATTAAAAATCCCACCATTTTAAAATCTCCAATCAGCTCCCAGTTATACTCACGATACTTTACAGATTCAAGCAAAATTTTGACACTTTCATAATTTTCTTTAAGATGTACTGAGTGAGCAATTGGAAGAGACGGAAATTTATTTCCGTTGTGCAATAGAACTGCTTTTAAACTTTTTGTAGAGCTGTCAATGAATAAACGCCATTCGCTAGGGACACAGGGTATGCCAATTGCTTCAAACATACCTTTAATGTCATTACAAAAACAAAGTCCATCTTCCTTCGTGAAAAACGTTGCAAACATTTCATGCCTAGTCCGCTGATCCGTGATCTTAACATCATCAAGCAAATTCCACTGTTTTAACCGAGAGCCTAGAAGCTCTGCTTTATTTTTTGGCAAATTGAAATCTCTAATTAGATCGTTAAAATCTTCTGAAGTAATGAGATAGTGTTTTGGTTGTTCAGGTGTAGGCAAAAACTCCTTATCGGAATTACTTTTATAAGAACTACAAGATGAGCTACTTTTCTGCGATAATTTTTTTGGTGGTTCAGGTACTGGTCGTGTCAGGTCGTGAGCAATTGGAGCAGAAGAAGATTCGAGGTCAGGATATTCAATAGATTTTGCATTTTTACCTCTACGTCTTTTACTTGGATTCACCATACAAAAGTAGCAGTCAGTAATATGGTCTTTTGGTTCTCGCCAAATCCTTGGTATTGCAAATTTCATAGACCTTTTCTCACCTCGATACCAACCTAAAAATATAAAAATAAAAATTAATATGTCTCTTATTTTGGATTCATCGCTTAATTAAATAAAAATTGCTTACCTTCCAAACACCTTTTACAATAACTACAAGCAACATGTGGAGCCCATGGCTTATCTTGATTCCGTACAGGACAGTCAAAATATGCTTCATAGGCTTCACAGAGAACGTGAGATGTCTTTAGTTCATATTTCACGTCTCGAACTTTAATAAATTGACCACATATAAAACAAAATGCATCAGCATCGTATTTACACTTTCGTGACGACATTTTAAGTTATTCTGGGCTTGTAAATAACACCTGATGGTTGTTTATCACTCGGGTGCCATCTAGCGGCACAGTGTAAACGTTAATACCCCACTCTCACCGCGCGGTCTTTTTAAAAATATTAAAATCAATTAAAATTTATGAAAAAATTGAAAAATGAGTATTATTATTATAACTATCACAAAAGCAAACTTTATACCGAAAAAAGGTATTTTCTTTTCGTTTTTGTGCATAACTAACTGGAAAATAAAAGTATAAACTTTAGGACAAAGAACGAAAATTTTTTTGTAGAGTCGTGTTATCAACACTCAATAATTCAAAGTTTTATTTCTTTTCTCTCAAAATTTCGAACCATTTGATATATTTCAAACACTCGATAATTCGTAATATTTTAAGATACCTTAAATATAGACTTCAAGGCCGAAAGACGTCGCATGATGAGGTCTACTCTCAGACCTACTGCGCCTCAAATAGCTTTAGGGTCCGAAAAGTTCCAACTGGAGCTTCAAAATCGTTTCGACCTGCTGGAAACCGAAGGCAATGTTGACGAGAAAACCGACACAGTGGTCAAAACGCTACAGGATGTGTCTCGAAGGGTGTTTCCCGGCAAAAGCGGTAACAGAGAGTCTAAACTCTCGCTCGAGACTCTCGAACTTATGAGGCAGAGACGGGAAATGTCATCCACGCAGGCGTCTTCGCCGGATGGGAGGAACCTCAACCGGAAGATCCGGAAGCGGGTGCGACGTGACCTCCGATGTTCCAACACCCGCGCCATCGCGGCTGCGATTGAACAGAACAGAGGCACCAAAGTCTTCGCTCGCCAGCTAGGTAGATCCCATCTGACGAAACTTAATACAGCGGATGGCAAAACCGTGACCTCCAAGTTCGAGATACTCGAGGAAATTGAGAGTTTCTACAAAGACCTGTACGCATCACGGATGGCTAAACCCTCGAGACCCAGCGCTGACGACCACAGAGCCCCACTAGCACGCCACGATACGGAAGACATCCCTGATGTCAACCAGGACGAGGTCAGAGTGGCTCTCGAGCAGCTCAAAAACAACAAGTCGCCAGGCGATGACGGAATCACCACTGAGCTCCTAAAAGCAGGCGGGACTCCAATCCTGAAAAAGCTAGCGAGTCTCTTTAATTCCGTCATCCACCAGGGCTTAACACCTCAAGCGTGGAGCGGGAGTGCGGTGGTTCTGTTCTTCAAAAAAGGTGACAAAACCTTGCTGAAGAACTACAGACCCATCTCACTCCTGAGCCACGTCTACAAGTTGTTCTCGAGAGTACTCACAAACCGCCTCGCCAGAAGACTTGACGAGTTCCAGCCACCGGAACAAGCCGGGTTTCGAAAAGGCTACAGCACCGTAGACCACATCCATACTGTTCGGCAGATTGTACAGAAGACCGAAGAGTACAATCAGCCGCTGTGTATGGCTTTCGTGGACTACGAGAAAGCCTTCGACTCCATCGAAACCTGGGCGGTTTTGGATGCTCTGCAGCGATGTGGCATCGATTGGCGCTATATCGAGGTGTTGAGATGTCTGTATGATACCGCCACAATGACCGTCCAGCTCCAGGACCAAAAGACCAACCCGATCGAGCTGCATCGAGGGGTAAGACAGGGGGATGTAATATCCCCCAAGCTCTTCACCAATGCACTCGAAGACGTCTTCAAGACGCTGGACTGGACTGGGCGGGGCATTAACATCAACGGCGAATACATCTCACACCTTCGGTTTGCCGATGATATCGTCATCGTGGCAGAGTCACTGGAACAGTTGAGCGGAATGCTGCATAGCCTAAATGGAGCCTCTCGAGGTGTCGGTCTCGGCATGAACTTGGATAAAACCAAGATCATGTTTAATGAGCATGTCACGCCGGGACCGATCTACGTCGATGGTTCGATGCTCGAAGTTGTTCGGGAGTATGTCTACCTTGGACAAGTTGTCCAATTTGGTAGGAACAACTTCGAGAAAGAAATCAACCGCAGGATCCAATTGGGTTGGGCAGCATTTGGCAAACTACGTCACGTTTTCGCTTCGCCTATACCGCAATGCCTGAAGACTAAAGTCTTTAACCAATGCGTTCTACCTGTTATGACTTACGGGGCCGAGACGTGGACACTCACAGTGGGACTAGTCCACAAACTCAAAGTCGCACAGCGGGCTATGGAGCGAGCTATGATCGGCGTCTCTTTGAAGGATAAAATTCGTAACGAGGTAATCCGACAAAGAACCAAAGTTACCGACATAGCTCGCAGACTCAGTAAGCTAAAGTGGCAATGGGCTGGTCACATCTGCAGAAGGACCGACGGCCGATGGAGCAAGCGTGTCCTAGAGTGGAGACCGCGACTTGGTAAGCGTAAGGTAGGACGGCCCCCAGCTAGATGGACCGACGACCTCAAGAAGGTCGCTGGGACGGACTGGATGCGGAAGGCGGGGGACCGTGTGCAATGGCGCGTGTTAGGAGAGGCCTATGTCCAGCAGTGGACTACGATAGGCTGATTGATAAGATACCCTCGAGTTTCGAATTAACGAGAGTCGACTGTACTATAGTTTTGGTCATGTTGCCGGGTAAGTAGGCGTGACAGACATACAGATTAAAAAGTATTGCCAACAATCTCGGGAGATCGAGGCCAGCAAATTTTACATGTGCAATGCTCAGACCATTCACCACCCGGAGACCCGGAGACTTGCCTTTAAACATTGTGTTTATGTCGTATTCTACTTCTTTGGCGGTGAATCTCAGGTCACTCTGGTCACACTGGTCATAATCATTGAGTACTGACAGGGGGGGGAGCTAAGGGCTACGTTACTTTAAAATGATCTTTGAAGAGATTGGCAATAGACAAAAGATCACTGACACCCTCAACAGACACGGGGAGGGCAGTCGTACAGCTTAGCCTTTTCGAATGCTTCCAGAAAGAACGAAAGTCATTACGTGAGTGATGACTCTCATGATCTTGACTTAAAGATCTTTCTAGCCTTACACATTTCATGATACTCGTGACCAGTAGAAAGTTAGCCGATTTCTTTCCATATTGAAAACTTCGGCCTGGCCTCCCCGTGCGCTTCACTTACATATCTATTCCAAACTATTACTTTCTTATTTTTCTTACACTTATTGGTGCATTGAGCCGTCACGGAATCACTCAAGGGCACTCACAATTCTATCATACAGGATATCAACATCATTTTGATGCGAATGATTTTTACAGATTTTATCAACAGTTTCCGAAGACTTCGGGTAAGTCAGTGAGTCTTAATCTTTCATGACAGTTTACAGTACAAGAGTGTTTGTTTAATATTCCTACCTTCCCGAACAGCCAGATTTGCCAGAGGTTTTACAATAGACTGCTTACCACAAACGGAATCAAATGAACATTCTGGGACTAAAGGGTAGTGATCAGACCACGAAGTATCATATTTTACATGCGCCGCAATTACAGAGTCACGAGCCGCCTTAGTAACTACGCAGTGGTCTAGCCACCTTCTTGTGCCGTGCTATTCTAAAGTACAGGTGTTAAAGTTAATTCCTAACAGCTCGATCTCAACACAGCTCCACTCAAATTCCCTACAGAAGCTTAATAGTTCATTATAAAATAATTCTGTTGGATATGCATTAAAGCCTCCAAGTATATACCAGTTTTCAATATCAGAACTATCTATAATCGCACTCACTACACTAAGGCAATCCGTAAAATGCACAAGATTAATTGTAGCATTGGCTGGCATGTACACATTGAACACTAAAACCGATTTTTGTTCAAACACTATTTTGATGCCGCACACACGTGGGTGTGCATTCGACAACCGACACATTCCGGAAATCATTTTTTCTCCAAAGCAGAGACAGGCCTCCGTAAGGTCGGCCGCGTAAAATGCCCGCCGCAGTTTCCAATGCCGATGTTCCCGTACTGCTAAAGTCATTGATAATACAAGGTAGGTATGAAAGATCAAATGGTAATAGCCATGTTTCTTGTAGTGCAATTATATCTGACTCGTTACATAGATAATTTATGCTGTCTAGGGACCGCTTTACATTTTTTAAATTGAAGCTAATAAACTTATAGGTGATTTTATCCATTTATTTATTCTTTCTATGACCGATCTCCACCGGACACTGTTTTGTGCCCAAGGACTTATTCTTAAAATGCACAAAACGCCGAAGAATGATACCTTTCGGCCATAGGTTATCTTATAAATGTCTTGTTTAGATTCCATCACAAGTAATTTATACGCTTTACGTGTATTCTATTTTATCGTATTAATTCTTTCCAACTTAACAGCCATCTTTGTATTTATATGTACGTTCGCTATAAAAACTTGATCTTAACACATCTAAGTGTCAAGTAATTCACATACACAAACAACCAGACCGAAACAAATAATTATGGATCACACAATGATTTGTCCCGTGCGGGAATTGAACCCGCGACTATAAAACACAGTAAACGGAGCAGCTTAAGCTCTTAACCACTGCGCTAAATCGCTTGAAATTACTTCTAATCTCATCTACTACACCTATTTTACCTTTCATATGAGTTTTAACTGGTTTACGTCTAGTTACTAAAGTCCAGATTTCGCCAGAATTACTTTTTAAGTATGATTCTTTCTTTAGGACAGTCTCAACAGTTTGTTTACATTCCGTTATCGCGTCGATAATCTGTTCACCCACAATGATTGTCTCAGCTGTATTTGCCTGACGTCGTAGGTATAACGGTGTTCAATTGCAGTGTCTGTCTCTCTCCGTGAGGCAGTACACAACTACCCTCAAAATATTGTATAATTTTATTATAATCACGTTTATGGATATTCTCTCCTTCCTTGGGTGACGAAGAACGAACGAATGATGAACAATTCATATTAAATGCTTAGAGAGTTGTGGAACCTATAAGGCTATTTTGTATATGGGCACCTCTCTTTGGATTAACATTTCTGTTCAGTTCCATCATACCAGCCACTGTGTCTTTCATTTCCTGAACTTCCTTTCTGACATCTTCTAGCTGGTTATTTTTAGCGTATAGGGTTTTAACCTCTTTTATTTCCGACTGCACCAAGACAAGTTTTTTTAAGTAGCTCCGACGCGTCCAGGTGGCCAAAAGTAACTGGTAGTAACTTTTTCAAATTACGAGATACGAACACTGGCATCAAATCTGGATCAGCTACCTTAAATGCATTAACAATATCGCTGAGGGCCCGATTTTCCTTACCTTGTCTTTTACGCACAGGTTTTCGTTTATCCGCTTCCAGTGATTCAAATAGTAACGCTTTTGATTTCGTAATTTCATCACTTCGAAAATTTGATACACAAATTCTAACGAGGCTTTATTCATCAATTATAGAGATCTTATTTTGCACATAAGCTAGCAAATCATTTTACACAAATTATCACTCCCGATTAAGTAACGCGTGCGCACTTTGTCGTGCCGACAGTATAACATAGATAGATCTCTATTCAAACCCTTGAAGATAATTTCATCATTATATCCAATTTACACACTGCCAACTTCCGCGGGAAGTGAGGGAAGGTTAGTCGTATACACGTGCCACTTACGCTATACTTTGCTTCCCATACTACTCGTATCACTGTCCGGTGCTCCCTTCGTCGGCGGTTTTTTGAGCAAAAGTCAAAAGATTGATAGACCAAGTCCACTCGGTGTGGTCAGTTTAGAAATCTTTTTGCAATGAAAAAATAATTCTGGAAAAAAAACTTAAGGATAAAAATCTAAAGAAGTATGTGACGGTGGTGAATCAGAAAAACCATGGGAAAGCTAGTATAAATATTGCCTTGGGGATATTTTTATGAAAACAATATCATTTCGGGTACAAGAAAATCTTATTTCGGGAGTTTTTGCAAACATAAGAAAAACACAGAGCGATGCATTAAAGTGCGAAGAGAGTATGTGAACAGTCGACGTTGCCGGTACGGTACTGCTCTTTGCTCTAGGTGGGAAGTGGCGGCAGTAGCAGTGTATAAACCAGGTATAAAAGACATTTACTGCAGGACAAAGGCCTCTCCTAAAGATCGACACGATCGACGCGACGACCGGATTTGTTCGGTATTCAGGCTTTAACCGCGACCTTTACCAGGTTATCGGTCCAGTTTGTGGTAATGAAGGTTTGTTCAAATAGCCGACGGAGCGCGACGGGAGCGTGACAGAAGCGATCGTCTGCGTTCGGTTGTGACGTTTGCTGTCCCGCCGAGTAGGGCTGTGCTGTGTGGCGTCTCCCGTACATTTCAGTACTTTACAACTCCCCAAGCCGCGCCACAGTCGCGCCGAACGGGGCTGCGCTGTGTGGCTTCTCCCGTACATTTCAGTACATTACAACTCCCCAAGCCACGCCACCGTCGCGCCGAGCGGGGATGCGCTGTGTGGCGTCTCCCGTACATTTTAGTACATAACAACTCCCCAAGCAGCGCCACCGTCGCCACGAGCGGGGTTGCGCTGTGTAGCGTCTCCCTTACATTTCAGTACATTACAACTCCCCAAGCCACGCCACCGTCGCGCCGAGGGGGGATGCGCTGTGTGGCGTCTCCCGTACATTTCAGGACATAACAACTCCCCAAGCCGCGCCACCGTCGCGCTGAGCGGGGCTGCGCTGTGTGGCATCTCCCGTACATTTCAGTACATAACAACTCCCCAAGCCGCGCCACCGTCGCGCTGAGCGGGGCTGCGCTGTGTGACGTCTCCCGTACATTTCAGTACAATACAACTCCTCAAGCCGCGCCACCGTCGCGCCGAGCGGGGCTGCGCTGTGTGGCGTCTCCCGTACATTTCAGTACATTATAACTCCCCAAGCCGCACCACCGTTGAGAAATCGTCGCGCCGCGTCGGCAATGTGCGAACCCTTAAAGGTAAAAAATATATGAATTTTGACCGCTGTAAGTGCTTTTTATTGGGCTATTAAAATAAATATTTTTTTAAGCTTTACTTTGAAAAAGATATAAACATAGTGGCAGAGGTGGACTGTATATACCCAGATTTCGCTATCGATATTTTTTTGTCAATAAACAGAAACAGTACCGAGAAGATCTTAATCTAATTGTACACTAGAAAATAACATATTTACGGAGGCTCGGTCGCCTTTTTTAAGCATAATACATTTTTTTTTATTAAAAAAAATATTATAGTACGATGCTACATAACCAAAAAACAAAAATAGATTGCTAACTTCTGTTTGTGCTTACAATAAATCAATTTTTTTGCTGACGATCTCAAACTTTTATACTATAAATATAATATCAGCCTATACTGTCCTACCCTTCGTTTAGAAATCGACGTGAGAGATATTAGGTCATACTCCACCACGCGGACCTAGCGCAGATTGGTGGAGGCAGGTTTGTCGCCACTTGCTGTTGGAACTTATCAAGCTGCCTATAAGGCCTCCAACTTGGCTTAACGACTACCACATTACGTGGTAATCGGGACTAAAGGCTTAACGTGCCTTTTGAAGCACGGAAACGCTTGAATATGAAATGCCACAATCGGTCACCCATCTCAGGCCGACCGAGTCGAACGCTGCTTAACCTTGGTGATCACTAAAAACACCCCGGTCGCACAGCGCTACAACGCCCTCTCATTAATATAATTGAACGCGATGTTTGTTAATGAGGTGGAACACATCTGTTATCCGTATATAGTTCATAGAATTAACACATAACCATTCTCAAGCGTCGCGAAATTATGATTACAATGTCACCTAAACTTACAATAACGTAACACAAGCCAAACTCATATCCTTGAAAATTAAACTTTATCAATTCTATCTGGAGTTTAAATTGCAACGTGATATTGATGGCACATAAGACGTTATTGTGTTTTCGTATTAAAGTGAATATAGTCACGTTGATAACAGATGTGTGACGTCACATCATTTATCAGTTTATTGTAGTGACACGCTGTTATCATTAACCAATCAATCAATAGGTTGTATGGGTTAGGATTGATTGTTGCAAATACATTTCATATATTCTAGAGTGCTTATTTACTGGGATTTGGAGAGATAAATATCTATTTATAATCATCTGGAATTTTACCTAGTATTTTTTTATCAAGGTCTAGTCGCTCGTAGCTCTGTGCGACCGCAGTGTTTTCAGCAATCACCATGGTTAAGCAGCATTCAACTTGGTCGGCCTGGGATGGGTGCTCATTTGTGTCATTTTCATATTTGATCGTCTTCAAGCTTCGGAAGGCACGTCTAGCCACTAGTCCCGTTTATCTTGTAATTTGGTAATTTTTTGGTTGACAAACCTGCCTCCACCAATATGCACTGGGTCCGTGTGGTAGAGTATGACCTAATCTCTTTCACCTCGATTTGCGAGAGAAGGCCTTAGCCTAGCAGAGAGAAAGTATAAGCTGGTAGTATAGTATAGTAATAATAAGGTCTGGTCGGCAATTGACCCTTACTCACCTGACGGATAGTGACGAAGATGTGCCTTGCTGACGGTAAGGTCCTATTCACTCTGAAATGGGCTGAAGAGACGGGTGTTAAAACAAGTACCGAATCGATATGATTGTTATAATAAGTATTCTTGCCCTTTATTCATTGATTTTTTTAAAAACGTACCCCAACTCTAATATTTATTCCAGTGTCGTGGGTGCGATTACAAACATGAAAATTCACATACAGAAATACCCAGACCGAAACAAATAATTGTGGGTCACACAAAGATTTGTTCCGTGCGGGAATCGAACCCGCGACTATTAGATACAGTGGGTGGAGCGGCTTAAGCTCTTTACCACTACGCTAAATCGCCCGTCAATTGGGAACATTGGGACCTGAATGCGAAATATGAGTGTAAAAACTTCTGTCACCCCTGCTTGGGGAATGTAGGCACGACGGTGTTTACTTTTTTAACCGACTTTAAAAAGGAGGAGGTTCGATGTTCGTCTATATGTATGCTTATTTGTGTATGATCACCGATATTTCCGTCAATTGCGGACCGATTTTGATGATACTTTTGTATTGGATTCAGTATAGCTCCAAGGTAGCCCCATTTTAATTTCATCGGTATAGGACCTTGGACTTTGAAGATGCACCAGGGAACTCCTTAACGACGAGTAATAGGAATCTGTAGATTGAGTTATTATAAGTATTGTAATAATCAAATAGGTATCTTATCATAAAATATGGCATGATATAATATAGCATACACTAACGCACAAACATTTCTACACTCAACTTACACACACACTTCCACACACATATCTACACATACATAGAAAAACACTGTCTAACAATTTCCTTTTCCTTTTTTTTTGTTACATTACGTTTAATATTTAAACTACAAGCATGTAATGATTAGTCGCACAAAAATATGTTAGTACACAAAATGTAAATCCGTTATTGGCTGTATGTAGAATATCTAAGTTAATCACATAAATTTTAAGGGCTGTGGATTTTGTTCAATAAATAAAATTAAATAAAATAAAATAGGACTAATCAAAATATTAATCGCCTTCAAGAAAAGAGAAGGTTTACGATTCGTCTGTGTTTTTTATAACAATTTATTTATGAACTGATTTTGTATTTGACGGACGATTTAGCGCAGTGGTTAAGAGCTTAAGCCGCTCTGCCCACTGCGTCTAATAGTCGCGGGTTCGAGACCCGCACGGGACAAATCTTTGTGATCCACAATTATTTGTTCCGGTCTGGGTATTTGTGTATGTGAATTTTCATGTTTGTAAACGCACCCACGACACAGGAATAAATCCTAGTGTGGGGCTAGGTTTTTTTAAAAAGAAAAAAAGATATTTCTTTATGCGTTGGGTTTGGTACACCTGTGAGGTAGTCCTATTAATTAAATCGGTATCGAACCTTGGACTTTGAAGATATACCAGGGCACTCCTTAATGGCAAATAGCACGAATGTATAGATTCCGTTATTATGGGTATTATATCGGTCCTTAGTAGAACTAAGCAGAATAATATAATGTAGGTATATAAATATTATAACTAATTCACTCATCATTTAAAATTGTAAACTAAATAAGTTATTAAAAAAAGGGAAACTTATTTTTATTGAATATTTGAAGTCGGCGCCAAGTAACCGACTGCAGTAACCGGCACCGACTTCAAACATTTATTTTTTAATAATTGAAGTTTGTTTCCCTTTTAAACAAAAGTTATTTATTTAGAAATACACATATAATAAGGTTAGTTAAGCAAGAACTTTGTACCCTCTGCCTACTCCGCAAAGGATCTCGTATATTGATATAGATGGAATAGTTAAATTAGCAAATAACTATATTTTAAGCATTAAACGTTCCTTCTTCTATGTTACTTAAATTAATAAAATGTTCTGTCAAAATCATTCTAAGAACGTGGTTGGTAGTCACAACGAGTATTAATTAATGAACGCCATAATTGTAAAATTAAAAAAATAATATATTGTACAATTTGTATACTGTATAATATGTATACAAGGTGTAACATATTAAACGCAAGACCTCGCCCCGAATAGAGAATTGCTTCATAAATTAAAAACGAAAACAAAATTTACAAATTTAAAGGTTTTTACCGTTTTTACCTCCCTATTTAAGCACTTTCATACCCCAACTAACAATGAGACTTGTATGTTTATGTGTGCATTTTGAGAAATACGGGTTAGAAATGCATTTGTAATCTCCTAATTCCTATGAATCTAGAATAAATTTAGTTTTTTTATAGCGCACTGAAGGAGTAAAAGCATTTTTTTGCAAATTTAAACAAAAATGTAAGGTATATTAAAAATAGTTGGAATCAATTATGTTATCGATTTAGAACAAACTACTTTCAGGTATTGCGTTTATTATCTTACACCTTGTATATAATTTTACATAGATTTTTGTTTAGTTTATAGTATCGCTGCATGTTTTATTTATTCTTTAGGTTAAGGAGGCCACTTAAACATAACTGTACTTGTATTAACCAGACTTCATACTCTTGATACTTGGGACAGGACAGTATTTTTTAAGTTCTTTTATTTGACGGAGATTTAGCGCAGTAAGAGCTGAAGCCGCTCCGCCCACCGTGTCTAATAGTCGCGGGTTCGATTCCCGCACGGGACAAATCTTTGTGGGATCCACAATTATTTGTTCTGGTCTGGGTTTTTGGGTATGTGAATTTTCATGTTTGTAAACGCACCCGCGATACAGGAATAATTCTTAGTGTAGGATACGTTTAAAAAAAATGTTCTGCATACCGTGGGATGCCTCGCAATATCCAGATTGATATTAAATCCAATGGAATTCCTTCACCGATAGCCACGCGATAAACCAACAAACACGACACACAGACAAACATTGTACAATTGTTTATTAATTGGTGCTTGTAAACAAAACATTGCGCATGTTTGTCGACGGCCGATGTTTCACAATGGATAGGAAATATGTAAACTCTTATAATCTACACAATTCAAGAAGTGACATTTCAAAAGATCTTTCCTATTTTGTGAAAAAAATGTTTCAATGCCTATGCCAATGTTATTTTGGCCTATGTAAGGACTGTAAATATCAGCGTGATTCTCATTAAAAAATCATCACATCAAAATGTCTTTACAAAAGGTATTATTACGGCTATAGCATATGTACGGTCAGCAACACATGTAGCTTAACATTTTCAGTTTTTCAAATCAGTAATACTCTTTATTTTACAGACATTGGCACATTGTCAGAGCCAAATCATTAGCAACATATTCAAATATATTTAGATCAAGAAAAATAATGAATTTGATACCAAACAAATGTATGTAAGCGAATTGAAAAACTAAGAATGTTGAGCTACTTATGTTATAAACTGTACATACATCGAACCCGTGACTACTCTATTCAGAGAGCGGAGCAACTTTAGCTCTTAACCATAGAACCAAGGCGTTCGTCCGTATTTGAAATCATATTTACAAGCACGCATACGATAATAAAACAAATAACTTAAGAGCATACCAACATTTTCTGTGCTATATCAAGCTGTCATATTAGGCCACAGAAAATTGACAGATCATTAAGCCTCTCCCACTCAGGTGGGTTATATCGGTCAGTACCAAATAGACCGAGTCTTATCTGAAGGGCAAGTCAAGAGTCTCCGTAACCGGCGAGCGTGCATGAGACGAACTATGAGAGTGGAGGAAACCAGAGAGGTATGTAAGGAAAGAACCTGTTGGATCTCTGTACTCTCTGCCTGGCGTGATGATATAGATGGATGTAACTGGAATCTATCTATCTATATCATCACGCCAGATCCCTTGCGGGGTAGGCAGAGAGCACAGAGTTCCAACAGGTTCTTTCCTTACATATATTATTATACCTCTCTGGCTTCCTCCACTCTCATAGTTCGTTTAAGACACGCTGTAAATGGAATGCTTTATTAAAATATATGTTTGTCTCAGTATAACTTTTGTATTAAAATTGCCATAATCTCGCACCAGCTGCATAAATAACACGCGACAGAGCATCTGTAATAACGATATAATTCGCAAATATCGACGTATTCAGCACATTACGTGGTGGAGGCTTAATTTCGCCTCCATTCTACAACTCCATAAAATTGAGACTGGTTGGGTATCCTCCAGTACGTCATAAACTTGGAATTAGTTGCGCTGCTATAGCAATTATGAACAACTTCCTAGTCCATACGTTAGTATTGATCGATAAATGATAAAGAGTCACCAATTATTCTAATCTTGTGGTTTAAATTCTGCATGCGATTGGACAAGTTTTAGTAATAGGGATACCAGCTATAGGGTGACTGTGTTCGTTATAAACCAATAGGAGCATTAAAAAATCGGAATATTTGTATACATATAAATAATAACACTACTCGTTGACTGTCTCGTTGGTCTAGTGGCGGATTGGGATGCTAGCAATTATAAATATTTCAATGAAATACTTTTCGTACTCTAAGCACTTCAAGAAATATATGGATTAGAGACAATATTTCGAATTTTTTTTTTTCGACGAAATATTATATTTTAGAATCTGGTATAAGGAATACACGATTAAACGAAATTTTCTCGGTAGAAAAAAAAATGTAAAGTCATCTATTGCTTCACATTTTCTGATTCCAACGAAAAATGTTGAAGAACTAATCAACAGAATTTACTTAAAAACATATCAAATAATTGTAACTTCTTGTAAAGCACAGCTAAGTTCATGTAAAGCAGTTTTTTTATTTCATAGTGTAGTTTTTTTGGAAAATGATAAAAGTTGGTTTTTTGCACATAAACGTCGTTTATTTCTGAGCGCGCGCTCAGTATGTCCGTCCCTTATTATTCTTTTGTAAAGTTATTGCATCTATGTCACTCTCCTTGTCGATAAATGGTCGATCCCGGTAGGCCCCTAATAGCAATTCTAAGTCAAAAATTGTGCCATACCCTATTACATTGTTACCTAACATTAACAACCTCAACCTTGCGTGGGATATATAGGCGTGACGGTATAGACTACCTCCAATTAGGAATATTACACAAATATTACAAAAATATTACCCTTTTATCTAAGTTAATAGTTAGTACAACTACGGTACTGGTGTATGTGCTTGTATGTAGGTAAGCCTAGGTTGAATGAACAAAATTAAATTTCAGTTCTTCCCGTGACCATAGGCGCTGTAATGCATATGAAATAATGGGAATTTAATACCAAAAATAAACCGTGATAAACCCAAAACAGCGGTTTCGTAATACTGCAAATATCAGCAGTTAAAAATAGGCCGTATTCGTGATATATTGGAGAAGAGTTCGCTGGTGCTGGGTGTTTTTGGAAGTAGGACGGCACTCATTGGAATGGTGGTAGGTATATAGATTTAAGTGGAGCAATAAGTGCACTAGGATCAATCAAACTATCCAAGTGGATTCGCGGTAATTTTGGTCCCAATGTAACGGCGTAAGCACCGAGAACCCTATCACCATTCTTAGAGCACGTTATTTTGTATATTACGCGGTGGTTTGGGTTCTCATCGGACATGGTGGTTTCCTCTTGATGTTTTTCTTTACCATTTCCATAGAGGTTCAAAATCTAAAGATTCAAACCGGGATTCGGATTTTGGATCTAGTGAACACAAAGGCAAGCATTCTACTTCTTCTTCTTTTCGTGTCAATGGTTAATATCTGTCCTGCTAAGTGTGTAGTGGCTAGTTCAATCGTGCTATTTTTAACTGTACACAGCTCTTCTATTGAACTGGTGGTGGGGCATAAGGGGCAGACCAGCAGGTTTGACATAGCATTCTACTACAAGGCTATCACGTGGAGGGTTCCTCTCAATGTTACAATTTACCGATTCTAAGTGGTAATTGCACATAGGTTTTGGAAACCCTAAAGATGCAAGGCGGGATTTCAATCTAGAACAAATCTGAATACAAAGGCAAGCATTCTACTATAAGAACATCACCGCTAGAAGCCTTTCTTATTTTAAGAAATAAAAAGTCGGTGGCCCGTAAATACATCTTTGGATACACCCATTTTTATTAAATCACCTTGCGAATGTTTGAGATAAATATTTTAGTTTAATTGAAAGCTTAACGGCATCCATATTATTTAAAAATCGCTAATTGCTTCTACAATAAAATATAATTATGTACCCTTAACATAATGACATTTATTGAGTAGTGTAATTAAATTTAACGACTTTATTAATAGTTTTTCGGTTGGCATGTTTGAAGAATTCGTTTTAATTATACCTAAATACGATTTTACATACTTTATACGATAATTACATTCTTAATACGTTGCGAAACAAATATTATAACAATAAAAATAGAATATTCTCTACGCAAAGGTTTTTTTATCCAGTTGGCAACTAAGAAATGATTATTTAACGCGTTTTCATAGCACAACGTTTTTACCGTTTTATCGTACAATAACTGAGACTAGACTAAACTGTCTAATCAGTCTAGTCAGTCTAGTGTCTACAGATATACAATGCGAAAGTGGAAGGAAGTAGGTATCTTGTACTAAGAGTCCCGAAGAGTTAAATAGATACGCGGCTAACTATAATTACTTCTATAAATGTTTCTGAGACAAGAGCACATGTAATATAATTGATATGTATGCTGTTTCTATGAAGAACTATAATATAATAATAATAATAAAGCGTTTATTTCTCCTCACATTGTGTATGTACAGGGTAATAATATAAGTAAGGTAAGAATTTTTATAATATCATAATAATTGAATGTGAGGAGCTGGTGTCTGAGTTAGGCCAAGGCCTGTATTACAGATCACCAGGACCCCACCCCATGGACACAGATTAGGTACATTATCTTACACAATAACAACATATTACAGTTATATAGCCTGTTAACCATCATGTGAGTGTGTTCGTGTGTGTGTGTGTGTGTGTGTGTGTGTGTGTGTGTGTGTGTGTGTGTGTGTGTGTGTGTGTGTGTGTGTGTGTGTATGTATGTGTGTGTGTGTCTGTGTGTGTGTGGGTATCTGTGTATGTGCATATTTGGCAATTCGTTGGTCACTACTGTGTATTATGCAAGAGACTTTCGGTAAATGCGTAGTCTAGACTCAACAACCATCTTGTTACCATTAATTTGCAAGTATAATTTGAAGATGCGTATATAGAAAGCACCCGATTTATTTTATTATAAAGATTGCAGCCCTGGTAACAAAAAAAGCGGTGAGAGAAACTAGTTTTTAAGTTTGGGAGAGTACACACCTTATCTTTACGTCGTGCGTTGATAAAGATAGTCGGGTCATAATTTAGCGTGGAGTGTTGTAGGATTGGAGGAGGTATGTAGAACAAATAGTTGACGAACAGTCAGGACCTCCCATCGCTTATAGAGGTCAGTAGTGGAATGGTGAAAAGGTAGCTTATGGCCTACTTTTAAAATTGCTCTCTGAGCTCTTTCAATTTCCAGAAAGTGCTCTTTGTGCTCCCTCCCCAGGCAGTAATGCAATACGTAAGAAGCGTTTGACACAGCGCGAAGTAAATGGACTTCATCATCTCTCTAGTGGCTACTGGTCGCAATGATTTAAAGACAACTATGAGTTTGCGCAACCTTGCTGAAAGGAAGTCGATGTGTTCTTGAAAATTTAGCCTTTTGTCTATAATTACACCTAGGTATTTTATGGATTCTACATTTTCAAGATGGGGGCATGAACAATTTATGTCAGTAGGATTTCCACAGCAGTGTGATTTTATATTAAACTATCTACCTAAGTTCTGCATAATGCAGACATAATCATTACTACAAGAACTAGCTTGGCGTATTCAGAATACGATACGTACCTACTTAGAAATTATCATATGAAAATATCAAATTTTAAATAAAAAAGGAAACAATATACTTACCATGTTTTTAAAACAATCTAAAAGTATAAAATGAATAAAAAATAAAAAAGAAAGGGGCATGCAAAAGATATTTTTTTTAATATGCATGCAAAAGATAATTATTATCTGCTTTTTAAAGTTACGTGTGTGTGTTTGATTTTTATAAAAATATCCCGAATCCCATACATTTTACATAAGTTTTTATAATGCGTGATCTTCACAAACTTTATTTAAATAAAAACTGTATACTGAATAATTGGATTAGTGGCATATGGTGCGAATGGCGATTAGGGGGTCCTAGGTTCGAGTCCTAGGTTTTCTATTAAAATTTCTCTATAGCAGTTCGGAGTCTGAAATTGTCTAAAATTGAGAGCACGCAGTATTCCTCTGCCACCTATGCTTGGAGTACTTAGGCGTGACCACAAAACAAAGACTCTACTCTTCTTTATTCCGTGGGCGTGTTGGTTTTAAATTTTATCAAGCTAGGTTTGAAGTGACTTGCTTTACATATTGGCTACTAAATATTATTCTTCAAATATAACTGTTGTTAAAGCGTAGCGTGTTGTGACTAACAACCTCGGGGTATTGCTGCTCTATAGACATTCTAACCACCGTCTTTGGGGTTCTGGTTTGGTCATGCTTACTTAAATGCTTGCGGTGGCTGTCTGGTGCGGGTCACTTCCTTCCCTCCAATAAGGTCGAGGATAGTGATGGCGATTCCAATAGTCATTCTCGTGAATGGGTGCTGCTTGTGGGGACTGGTCCATCCGGAATCCTTTAGACACTTACTCTTTAGAAATAACATCATTAGTCTTATATCTCGATCATAAGGCATCACACTGGAGCTAGATCAGTGTAATTGTAACATAAACGTTGAACTCAGCAAAATGATAAAGAAAAAAATTGAAAAATTACTAAGAAAATTAAATAAAAGAGACAAGCCTGCTGAGTTTTTCGCCGGATCTTCTCAGTGGAGGTCGCGTTCCGATCCGGTGGTAGCTTAGTACTTAGATAAAAAAAATGTAAACTGTCAATTTGTAAGTACCCCCGCAGGGTTTATACAAAATTAATTATTTCAGTTTGAGTTAGAGCTATCTTCTACAGATAAAAAGGATAAGGATTCCGCCAACAGATGACCATTGCCAATCACCCTTTAAGTAATATAGGCGTGAAATTGTCACGTTGCTATTAAAGAATATGATTAAGTTAGATAAGTTAAACCGCTGGTAATTGAACCGTGATAACTCGACGCGTCTAACCTGAACAGCCGTTTAGTCCATCTTGCGTGCCCTGGGGACATTGATCATATACAACAACCTGTTAAACGTAGGCCATATAACAATTGAATAGAATCTTTATTGCCATCAACTTAAAATTGAGTTTCAAATTTATTATTTTCAGGGTTGATTGGGTATTGCATATATATGTCTTTATTAAACTGTCATTTCTATTTGCCGTTGGTTATAGAATTTGTTTTTGCAATTAGCAACGGTTAGAAGTTCGTTATTACACTTCATATATCATCCTTATATGGTTACGTGTTTTGATGAGCAAATGATATGAATATGCAATGAGTACTGGTGAATGGCGCCAAGCTTGCCAACTGATACCGTTAGATAAAATATCTAGATGAAATGAAACTTACCCTTTTGGAAAAAAGGATGTGCCTGTCTATATTATATAGCATAAATAGGTCTGCAAGGAAATAACCTGTTGGTACTCTGTACTCAAAATCAATAGTATTTTATTCATGTAGACCAAAAGGCACTTATGAATAGTCAAAAAGAGAAAATTATTAATTACTTTAGACTCTACCACCCGTTCGGAAAGTCATTCCTGTGGAGAAGAAGGGCAAGAAACTTAACGGTTATTATTTTTTGTATAGGTATATTGGATTCATGGGGTATGGGAGAACAGCTCAGAACGAGCTAAATAGATGTGCTTAAGTATACTACGCAAGGGAACTGGCGTCATGATATAGAAAGATAGATATTAATCGCAGAAATTATGATTTATTTTTAAATTTGATTAATTAATTTGTCGGTCACGTCTACATTTTCCAAGCGAGAGTAACAGATGTATACTAAGTACAAACACATTTTAACGACAATCATAGATCCTAATATAATAAGGAGCGAGCCTATTGCCATAATGTCGAACACCATTTCAGTATTATAACTCCTATTGTAATTATCTCGACACACCATGACCTAGGAGATCTATAGACATCTTACGACATCGATATAATGAAAAATCACGCTATTAGACAATCAAACATACTTCGGAATTCGAGTAATCAGTAATCAAAATTAGCAGAACTAAATATTTTCCATTACATCCTCTTTGACACACATTCACTATCAGGAAGTGTAAACAAACCGTTATCGCAATTTCAAGTATATTTATTACCTCAATTATCAATCACTTATGGCGACATAACGACTGGTATATATTTATACTTAAATATACTAAGTATTTTGCCTAAGTTGTCTAGCAGAAAATATTGTGCGTAGTGATCACGAGGTATTGAGTTCGAAGGTCAGGTCGGGAAAAAATGTACTTTTTCGACATGAAAATTTCCAGTATCAGTACAGAGTCCCTGGCACAGGAATTATAATAAATATTATTACGATTTCTGTGGTTCCCGGTATAATGGCAATATGCTCGCCCCCCATTAAATGGGACCTGACGTCCTTGGTGAAGTGTGGGTACATAATACACTTCTGCCACCCTCGCTTGGAGAATATAGGCATGACGGTTTTATTTTTATTATTATTTTTAGATTTACATACAGCGCGTTGAACTCTTTTCTAAGACGCGTGTATTCTTCACTACATTTGCGTTGTTATTAACTTTTTATAAAAGAAAATACAGATCTTCATATCATTTGAATGGTAGTTATAATCGCAATTATGTTGCGAATCGCCGACTATTCGAGTCGTTCGGGCCGGCTAGAATGGGAACGCGCTCATTTCGCGCTGTATACGAGATAAATATGCGTTTTCATTGTACTCTCACAACATGGCACGAGAATATAGAATGTTAAAATATTTTTCAAAGACAATAAAATCGCAATCAAAAATACTTCAATTTCTATGATTTGGCACATATTGCAGTTATGTGAAGCTATAAAAGCAGCCTGGAGCTGTTAATAAATCAATAATAAAAAATAAAATCCTAGTGGACACCCGGCGCCCTTTAACATTATAGAAAGGTGGGTCGAGACATACATACATGCGCACGCGTTCTTTAACATTAAGTCAAAGATTTTTTGTTTATAAAGTTTCCACATCTCAATATTATAAGACTATTCTTGTGTCCGTCTTTCCTATTTTTCACACATATTTAGCATAGACGTTTATTTTAAATATGCGATGTATTTCTTTTGATATTTACAAAATCAAACGCCCCCCGATCAAACTCGTTTAATCATTAAATCATGTAGAATATAGAGATCTTAGATTGCTGTTCTAAGAAACACCGTCTCGCCTGAATCATACAGGTGTACTGTGTACACCCATGTGCAATTGTAATCAAGGTGAGCGTATGATGATGATGATGATGATGAGCGTATTGCCATTAGACTGGACACAATTCCAGACTCCTGAATGCTACTCATAATTTCTAGGTAGAATAAATGGATCGCCTATGTCGGATAAACTGTTATTAAGTTATAACAGTTTATCCGATTCGAAACAAGAGTCTAGTGATTGTAGGCCGTATCATAGTGCCACAAAACGATTCAGTCACACTTAATTATTTTATGAAGTATCATAGAATGCAACGTACTGTAAGAAGTATCTACTTATTAAAAATTATATTTTCATTATTTTGTTTTTCATCGAAACCCATTAAGCAAACAATCATCATACTGGATTTCTGGCAATCCCGTTTATATATTGCCTAGCTTGACTTATTGCAGTTGTTGGTGCTTACAGGAAATGGAAAAATCTCTAGGAATGATTAAGTGCTTTCCGTTATGAACTAATTTTTGCCCGCGACTTCGTCCGCATTAAGTTTGGAAAGGAGGATCCTTTCCATTAACATTTTTCCAGGATAACAAGTATCCTATGTGGTAATCCACATAATAGAGTATCTGTGTGCCAAATATCATCAAATCCGTTTAGCCGTTTTTGTGTTATTGAGTAACAATTATCCAAACGTACAAACTTTTATATTTATAATCTATCTATCTATCTATAACCTCACGCCAGATCCTTTGCGGGGTAGGCAGAGAGTACAGAGTTCCAACAGGTTCTTTCCTTACATACCTCTCTGGCTTCCTCGACTCTCATAGTTCGTCTCATACACGCTCGCCGGTTACGGAGACTCTTGACTTTTCCATCAGATAAGACTCGGTTTATTTGGTCGTGGTAAGATAGTCTAGGTCTTCCCCGGTACCTGCATCCTTCCACTTCCTATATTTATAATATTAGTAGGAAGTACGATTGTTCTCGTACATTTGTCCGTATAACTACGATTAGCATGTGTAAACAGCTGGGGAGCTTAGTACTAGCGGTCCGATTAAGGATCATGCATACAGACGCGCACTCTACGCGACTTCTCTGAAGTGTTCAGTCAAAGTCAAAAATTATTTATTTGTTTAAGCCAATACAAAAGCACTTATAAAGGCCAAAATTATTACATTTTTTACATCTACCACCGGATCGGAATGTGGTCTTCACTGAAAAGATCCGGCGAGAAACTCTTTGAACTTAATTGTTTTAGGCTTTCTGGTAACATTTTTTTTCAAAATTGTATTATACCGCATTGTTTAATTTTGCTGATTGAGCTGCTGGAGGAGCTGCTCAAACCCAATCTGTTTTATCGTCAAGATAGTCGGCCTGAGAAGCCACGTAGAGGGCGCTTCCGTGTGCGTGATCCTCATTCGGACCACTAGGACAAAGATGCTTTACTGTTCCTATATGTTAGCTGTAGTATAACTCTCAGTCCTGTTCGGTAAAGTGGGAAACAGACAAGCATTTCCCGTGTCGTGTCGTACATTGTGCACGCGCACCCGAGGGTGGCGTACGTGCGCCGGCGCACGTCTCACTCGCCATAGCGCCAGCTCCTATTCCAGGCTGGGAGTTTAAGGCGCCGCTATCACATATTCAAAGATCATATTCTGCCAACTTGATTTGTACCACGCATAGATAAGGGCTATCAACGTTAATTGTAATAGGTATTCAATTATTTATGTTTTGATAAAGCATTATCTGTATGTAATTTGTTCTAGCTGGAAGAGATAGTCGGTTCTCTTAACGTTGTGCAATTGATTGTGTTGACGTTGTGCAATTCTTGTTTGCAGATGTATGTAATTAGAATGTTAAATTTGTTAATTATTAAGAAAATAAGAGATAAAAGAATGTAGCTAGATTTTAATTTCTTTGAGGTCATTTGGTACAGTATATTTGTCTTAAATTACGGATTATGAGAAACACCGTCATGCCGTAGCAGGTGTTCTGTGTACATGCATATATGTATTGCTGACACTGTTAGAACCCAATACCTATGAGCCTGTTGCCATTATATCAGACGCAATTCTAGACTCCGGAGTACGATTGAGCATTTTTCGATAGAAAAAAACGATTTTCGATAGAAAAAACCAAGTTTTGCATAACCTAAGACTTTACGATCGCCAGCAATTTTATGCGGTACCAAAACAATGATGCTATCTAATACCCATATATGAGAACACAATCTGAAATTAGCTAGAACTTACAAGTCTTCTGTCAAGTAACAAATCTAGCATCAAAGTTACGTTGTCCAAGTAACGTCAATAAGATGGCGTCGGTGTTGTCGTCACAGATTCCAATGATTGTGTACCTGGTGTAAAAGAATAGATCACGTTTAATTTTCAAATCTATCACCGTTTAAATACGGAAGTTATATTGAAACAGTAAATGATGAATTGTTTTAAAACGCAAACCAATCATCTCTTATTTACCGTGGTATGGCGTTAATTATTTTGCTTGCTTTTGTAGATGACGGACGTCACCGTAACATCTTAGCCATAACTTTTTTGTACACATTATATACATACATAAAATGGTGCTTTTAGAATCAGAATCAGAATATTTTTTATTCATGTAAACCATTACAGTATTTATGAATCGTCAAAATAGTAACAAATACTCTACCACCACTTCGGCGCCCTCGAGTGTGTCGCCTCTTGCCCTTCTGGCTGGCTAGAGCGTAGTGGTTGCACGCTCGCCTTTAAGTCCGGTGAAGCTGTAAAGGCCTCGCGGCCAACAGCGTACATCATTCACACACACACAATGATTAATGTAAATCAAAGTTTTATGTACTCATCCACTTATCTGGGGATTTATCTACCCCTTTAACAGGCTTAGATTTGTAATTTACGGTTTCCTATTTGTTACTTTAGGCTCCCACGACGTCTGCGGGTATTATAAGCAGATCTTCTTTGTAAACATATGAGTGATGGTACACAGAAGATAGTATAACAATTTGGTTTATATTAATACTATCATGGTTCTATTGTATGCATTCTAAATTATATTCCCTAAGGATTTAGAATAAACATTTAAATTTGTAGTGTTAGTTTGCTTGTACCTAAGAATAAACTTACTTTAGCGTTAAATGCATTTTGTCAGGTTAGTATTAGTAAATACCAAACCAATGTGCCCAAAACTGGGCCAAATTGTGTATTTGACATGTTCCTATGGATAACTTCCGGCTCCATCATCAGACTAGCTTTATATTATTACATTGTCACCAAACTTGCGTAAGACAAATTTCAGCTCAATCATATGCCCACGGGTGCTTAAAAATCACAAAACATAGATAACAAAATTTGAACAGGAAAGACAGACAGACATATGAACAGAGCAAGTTCAATAAAAGCTTTTATAAATACTGTTTGGACGCGTCCTAGGATCAGTAAGTCACATGTCCTGTGACACCTACGACTTTTTACAGCTGTTTTTTCGTACTATACCAGGGCAGAGGTCTCATAAAGTAACTGTAAATTCATCCATCGGTCCATTTAAAATCTTTAAGAAAAATATTATGTCAGATTATATATTGTGCAAAATATTGGGTCTATATCAGTGCCTTAAGTTGCTAACGGCCGCCGACAAAAAGGAACTAACTTTCGGTTTACCCAGAAACCGCAGCCAACGACTCAGGTCTTACGATTTGGTTTCACTAGACCTGTCTAAATGACCAATCTGAACTTTTAGTCTATTTTTGTGATTAATAGCAGAAGCCGATCGAAGTTTTGGATGTTTTTTTGAACCTGTTTCAAATAAGAGGTTCAAAAAAACATGGAATTTTGTAACGGAAATTTATCCTCTGTTATTTTGGTAATGAACATTTATTGTATTTTAAGTCTCTTATCTTACTTCAGTGATGTATAGTTTTATTGTCGTTAAAGTATCTGTGAAATATATGAAAATTTTATTCTATGCTAAGTGAAACTAAAATTGCGTAATATATTGTAACACATTTGAACGTTACCTATTAAAGTTTAAATAATACTTTATCGTTTATCATGAAACTTGGATTGAAATATTATATCTTCAATCTGGGCACGATTACGTCCTAAGATTATGTTTCGCAAGGTTTCCTGGAAGTGATTGCTTTTTTACCCCTAATGTTTTTAAATAAGGTCACACTTTGTGTTACTTTTCATCCTTTTTTGTTATTTTGATACCTATGGCATTTGGTGCACAATAGTTTTCTATCTATCTATCCATGTTTAAGACTATAAAATACATTATGTGTATTTCAATATTAAATTAATAAACCTGGTAATAACGTGGCCTTAACACTGAAATGTCGGCGAATAGTTATAAGAAGGCAGCTGTATCTTTGGTCGTCTCGCGCTGTGCTAGCACTTGCCTATAATATAACTCGACCGATTTGATTGCGCCGCGTCTACTCTCGCACAAAGCGAATGCTAAGGACTACGACACTGAACTTTCAAGTATATGGACCGAGTGACAAAATTGCATAAACCATCGCGGCGCTGAGTATAAATGTCATTAAAATAAAAAAAAATCACAGGTTTATTTCATGTAGACCAAAAACACTTATGAATAGTCACCCGTTTAAAATGTTATTGAAATATCATAAATATCACAGTTTTTGTCACTCTAGATTTAAGTTAACCATGTTAATGATTTTGCTGTACCTGCTAACATGGCGTTTGATACGGACACATAACTTGACACGAGCACTTTGACACGAGAGAAATCGTACACGACAATTTAGAGTTGCGTACAAGATTCGAATAACGGGTGAACAAAATTTTGTCCCACAGAAGATAAGTCTTGCACTTGCACTTTAGCAAAAGCTTAACAAACACTTACATTACATATGTGTTGGCTATAGAATTAAATTTAAGTATGTTTTACTCGGTTCAAGAGCGGACGAAGCGTACATAATGTATATGCTTCTTCTTAGCGTTTGGATGTGAAACACACTTAAATTGTATGAAAGCAGTTCAGAATTTATATTCTCTTATTAAAATACTAAAATCGTAAAATATTATGGTTATTAGTAATTATAGGATTGTGGCCGAATTAATTGAGGACGGTATTAATTTATGTATATAGTTACGTTTCTATAATTTGAAATGTAATAAAGCACTACAGATATAAATTTTGTAAGTTATGTATATCATAACTAAGGTTTAAGAATCTTTATTTTCTCTTTAAGAATAACTCTAATTCAATTACAGAGAAATTAAAACTTAACAAAAATAAACTTAAGGTTAGCGTACAGAAAAGATGTTTTCGTTAAAATATTTTTATAAATCAAAAGTGGTTAGTCAAAGATGTTACGGTACAAAATGAACACAACAAACACGGATGTAAAGTTAGACTAGATATGGCATTGAATGTGATCTGCAATTATAAGAATTTTAGAATAGATTTGGAAAGAATATTTATTAACTTGTTTAGTTGAGAGGTTAAATGGTTATATTTGTATTTATTGTAAAGTGATATATTTTTTTATATGTATGTTTTATTTATTTATTTTATTATGTATGTTTGTTTATGTATATGTGTATAACTAGATATCATAAACGGCTACTAACGGTCGGTTAAGTATTTTAAGATAAGTTATACTTAAGTAGCATTTCTAAATTCAGTCCACGGCCAAACCTTAAGCTTAATTCAGAATATTTCCATAACCCTTTGAAAATATGATCGTCAAAACTGAGTAAAGACTTTGTGAAGTCTTTTTTTTTTATAAAAGTTTGAATTATTCTGATATTTAAGATAATAGTCCGATTTAAAAATTCAAGATAAACTTATTAAGGATAAGTATAGATAAGCAATGCTCCTATATAATGTTTTAATTCATTTGAAGGATTACTTAACTTAATTACGAAAACACTTAAATCTGAAAGTACTTTTGTTTATGTCAGATTTTATTTGTTTCTGATTTTATTAGAATTTATAGTGCGAGAGAGTTATAGTGTGGCTTATAGAATCTATGTCTATTTATCGTCTTTACTTAGTAAAGCAATTGAAAATGTTATGATATAATATGTAGGATGATATGATGTAAGAAAGGTAATGTTTGAGAGCATTTGCGTGTCCTTTAACAAATTTTTGTCCTTTTGAAGCTCTGACTTGATTTTAAAAGTATGAAACATATAAATTTCCCAAAAGAAATCTTATTGAAGAAAATTAAGTCCATCATTCAGTACTCCGTGATCCATCATTAATTCTATTTAACCACATAGTGAAACTTATAAAAGCATAATACAACTATCTACGTTTCTTCACACCTATTTAATTATACAAACAGATATACAATGTGAAAGTGGAAGGATGCAGGTACCGGGGAAGACCTAGACTATCTTACCACGACCAAATAAACCGAGTCTTATCTGATGGAAAAGTCTCCGTAACCGGCGAGCGTGTATGAGACGAACTGTGAGAGTCGAGGAAGCCAGAGAGGTATGTAAGGAAAGAACCTGTTGGAACTCTGTACTCTCTGCCTACCCCGCAAGGGATCTGGCGTGAGGTTATAGATAGATAGATAGAGATAGAGACAAAAAAAATTTAAATTTCATAATATATAGAGTAGAGAGTTTCGTATTATAGAATAGAGAGTAAGGGGTCATATTAGATTAGTCACGTTATACAAAGTGAATGACCTTACAAAGTCAGGGACAAAGTGATTAGTGATAATAATATAATAATTATAGTTTAATATCGATATAAATCGTAGTATTATCGACTATATAACATTTTTCACTATTTGTGTGTATTTATAAAATAAAAATTGGTGTGACAGCGTTTTAATTTTATAATATCATAAAGAGTTATACAAGACTTGTTCTTAAAAATAATTATTGGCAATTTAAAAGCTGTTTTAACGTGTGTTCACACAGAAGCAGATTTTGACATGCATTATGTTAAAGTACCCTGCTAGGGATCTGACGCGTATATATAGATAGAATAATTAAGTTAAATTATACATCACAATTTCTTACTGAGATTAACTCATTTATTTTGTACAAACCCTACCCCCTGCTCAATAATTGATAATTTTACATGTATTTTGTTATTTACTACTTATTAACTTTACTTACTAAATTAGGTTAGAGGTTATGCCGTCGGCTTACTGGATAAAGACGCGTGTTCGATCCCTGTATGGGGCAAATCTTTAATCGTGAACCACGGAGCAGTTTTGATTAGGATTATTTCCGTATAGTGGGAGCGTTTATAAACACGAAAACCACATACAAAAACACCCAGACCGAAACAATGGATCACACAAAAAATTATCCCGTACGAGGATCGAATTCGATTCGACTGACTGCCTCGTTGGTCTAGTGGCAAAACGCATCACTTAGTGATCACGAGGTCCTAAGTTCAAAACCTAGGTCAAACAAATGAAGTTTTTCTAACGAAAACTTCCTAGTAAGAGTCCGGAGTCTGGAATTTTGCCCGATATATGGCAATAGGCTCGCCCCTATTACATAGGACTTAACATTATCGGCGAAAAGTAGGTGTACACAGTACACCTTTCCCACCCTCGCTTGGGGTATATAGGCGTGACGGTGAGGATCGAAACTGCGACTACTTGATCCAGAGAGCAGACTGGCTTAAGCTCTTAACCACTGACCGAATTCTTCGTGGAGTTATATAATTCAGAATTTCTGGTATGAACACAGTTTGAGTTATATTGGTACTTAATGAAGAATATTCCTATGCGATCAGGTTTCACAAACACCTAATCTTTGGACAAGTTGAACCAGTGTATTAAAATGATAATGAGACTGTTAGTATAAATTAAGTATCACAAAATCAAATATCAATAAATATTTATGTTTACAAAAAAATATGATTACATATTATGATTATATTTACAAAAAAATATGTAGTTATAGTTTTGATATGTCTCTGTCCGTCCCTTTGATGATTACGGTCGTAAAGATATGTAAATATACAGGTTGGATTTTTGAGACGAGGTAGTAAGGGTAGCTACCTCAACCGTTGGAGATACAGGAAAACGGTCTTAGGGGGCTACCCTTAACTTTTTGAAATTTAATAAAATGAAATTTATTTGCTTGAAACGTGGTATTACAATAAAGTGTTGCAGTATCGTATAGTTAAGCACATTTCACCTTACAGGTATGCAAATATTATATAATTACTAGCTTGTAGAAAATAGGAAAAATCTTATTAATGTCAGTATACAAGGTGTATTGTAAATAACGCAAGACCTCAGACACCCCGATTAGATACTTGCTTCACAAATACAATATGAGAACCAATTTTCCAAATTTAATATTTTAACCTAAGCACTTTTATACTCCAATTAACAATGGAACTTGTCCGTATATGGGTCCGTATTGAGAAATACGCTTCAGAAATGCATTTGGAATCTCCGTATTGCTTTGAATCAAGAAAAAAATCAGTTTTATTATAGCGCACTAAAGAAGTAACAGCATTTTTTGCAATGTAAAAAATAAATATATATACATTAAAAATTGTTGGAATCAATTCAGTTATTGCTTTATAACAAACTACTGTCAGGTCGATCTAGGTCTCGAACCTATTCGCGCCTTTATTAAAAAGGCGTCAACACGTCACTTCGCGAACGCATCTACCCATGCGAATCCGTTAATCGTAGCCACCGCCGACTACGATCTCCCCCCCGACCCCTGCCGCCACCGCCGGCCGCGACATGTTCTCACCGACCCCCCCGATGCTTTGTCATCCCTTCTTTCCGCTCAGAATACAGGCGACGACGACGACGTAGTAGTAGTAGATCCCCTCCCATAGCCGGCGGTTGACCGGTGCACTTAGTAGTGCACCCGTCCCCCTACAGCGACTGTCCCAACCGAGGGCGCCTCTTCGAGGCGCCCTCGAGTATGTCGCCTCTTGCCCTTCTGGCTGGCTAGAGCGTAGTGGTTGCACGCTCGCCTTTAAGTCCGGTGAAGCTGTAAAGGCCTCGCGGCCAACAGCGTACATCATTCACACACACACACACACTTGCGTTTATTGTTACACATTGTATATGGACATATATTCTAAATTAAAAAAAATGTCATAAATTTATAAAAATATCGTATATATTTCTATATTGTTATATTGTTATATTTATACAACAGTCCCAATAAAATTATTGATGTTGCTTAAGCGAGAAGAATTAGTCAAGGGTGTAGAAGGTGTGATCTATAAGCCAGTGCTTCAATTTTTCCTTCATAGGCAGCACATTTTGAGCTGCATTTACAAATTTGGAAGAAAATGTACAGTCAGTAAGAAAATGGGCAATTGACAAAAAAACTTCTTTTGATGCCAATCCACCCTGTTTCTTAAAAAAGTTAGAAAACTTAGAGAGGAGAAAAGTCAGAAATCGTCAAAACACGATTTCCTAGAAAATGTATGGAAAAAGGTTTTTGCGTAAAATTGTTTTTTATTGTATTCATAAAAAAACATACCAAAATATTAACAATAATAATGGTAGATCTTTATTTTTATTTCCTACTAATTTTCATGACATATTAAAAATAATAAATACCCTAAACTGTACAATGAGCTCAGGCTATGATGACATAATAACCATGGTAATAAAATATGTTGGTAAAATCATAAGTCCCATACTTTCTCATATAATTAATTAATGTTTTGAAAATGGTGTCTTTCCCAGTAAATTAAAGATATCTATAGTAAAGCCGTTATTCAAGAAAGAAAATAAGGAAGATATGGCTTGCTATAGGCCTGTAGCACTTATACCAGTGTTTTCTAAAATTATAGAAAAAGTCATGCATATCTCGATTTATAATTTTTTTGAGAAATATAATTTATTTGCACGGCAACAAAAAGGCTTTAGAAAAAACCAGTCTATAAATGTGGCCATTTTTGATTTATTACAACTAATTTATACAAATATTGATAAGCGAGTCCCAATATCTACGTTATATATGGACATGACGAAGGCGTTCGACTATGTAAAACATGATATCCTTGTACGAAAACTGCAAGACTACGGAATAAGAGGAAATCCACTTCAATTAATTAAATCTTACCTAAGCAACCGATATCAAATAGTGCAAATAAATAAAATATGCCCAAAAACGAAGATGGAACAAAAATATTTTTCAAAATCAAGGGAAATTCACTATGGCGTACCTCAGGGTAGTGTATTAGGACCATTACTTTTCCTGATATACATAAATGATTTACCTCAAGCTATTTCTTTTTCAATGATTTTGTTTGCAGATGACAGCACAGCTATTTTTACTGGTAAAAATTTAAACACACATGAATCGGACATAAACACTGCTTTAGGTAATATCATTAACTGGCTGACAGACAATAACTTAAATATCAATCTTGACAAGACTAAAATAGTCACATATCCTCAAAGTTATAAATCTATAGATCTAAATATATATTATGAAACGAAACAAATTGAAAGAATAGACCATGTTAAATTTTTGGGTTTGTAGATTGATAATGACATGAAATGGAAGTCTCATATTGACTGTTTGTGTTCTAAATTAAATCAGTACTCATATGCGTTGTACAAGTTATCGAAAATTGTAAACCAATCGACTGTATTAACAGCATATCATGCTTATGTATCATCAAACATTAGATATGGTATAATATTTTGGGGTAATGCACCCAACAAGGACCTAGTCTGGAAAGCTCAAAAAAATGCATTAGAGCAATTGTTAAAATTAAAGTGCCAGAAAGTTGTCGGCCTTATTTTTGTAAGTTAAATATACTTACATCAATATCTGTGTACATTTATGAACTGGTGGTATTTATTAAAACAAATATGAATTTATTCGGAACCTTGAAATCGACAAGAAATAAACATAAAATTAATTCATCATCACATAAAACAGCTTTATTTACAAATAGTATTCAAGGGATGGCATCTAAAATTTATAATAAATTACCAAGCTTTATTTTAAACACTGAAGATCTGAAAGCATTCAAGAAATTGGTACATCATTTGCTGGTGAAGAAATGTTATTATACTCTACAGGAATTTCTAAATGACACCTTTTAATAATACATCATAACATATTTGTATTTATGGGACTAGCCTCGCCACGCATTTCCATCATTGTAACACGTGTAATATATGTATATTAATTTTGAATTTTTCCCTTTTTTTTTATTTTTCTATACAATAAATTATAATTTCTAATTTTCTTTTTGTGAGGAATAATATATAATTTCATGTCTTTTTAAAATGTAATGGTTACATATTATTCTTTTTTGGAAATTTGAGTAAATTTAATTAGGTTATCTTGATATTATTGTATGCCTGATTATGGGTAGGACATAGTGAAACCTACTGTATTATGTATAATACGACACATACCATCTTTGTAACCTATGACCACAATAAATGCTATTTGATTTGATTTGATTTGTTTGACATAAAATAACTTGCACATTCTTACTTAGTTTGACATATATGATATTTGTTGACATTAAATAGATATTAGTACCATAATTACCTGTTGGAACTCTTTACTCTCTGCCTACCCCGCAAGGGATCTGGCGTGAGGTTATAGATAGATAGAGATAGATAGATTAGTACCATATAAAATTAATCATGAAAATTTGAAATTATTGACAATGTCATGAAAATTGAATATACATTTGTGTGCCCATGGGGCTAATCACAGCTTGTACTTACATATAATGAAGAATGAATGACATTCAATTATTTTGTTTACCTGTGTTTTACAAATAAAATATTTAATTTGATTTCCGATTCCTGACCTTTTTAGTTATCCAACCTAAATTGGTCCAATAAAACGATACTATTACAAAAACTATTATACGAAAATAGTTTGTTGATACTTATTAGTCAGGATCGATTGGCGTCAGAAAAAGACTTTGTGCAATTTGCCAACGAAATCTTCTACATTTCTGACTTTTCTAGTATTCCAAAATCAGTTGGTCCAACAGAAGTTTTGATCCCCATAAGTAACAAAATCGATTGGCATAAGTATTGGTGTAAATTGTCCATTTTCTTGCTGACTGAACATTTTATTCAAAATCTATACGCAGTTTAAAATAGCGCTTAAAATTAATGTACGGTTTAGGTAGCTATCCTTACTACCCCATCTCAAATATCCACCCTGATTATTCGAAGAGAATTATAATACTCGTAGCATTTAAAATTTAATCACGTTTTAGATAGTTGAAATATAACTGACTATTTGTTTCTTAGCCTATTTAATGAAATCGTTAACTATACTTTCAGAAATTTACATTAGCGGAAAAAAGTAATTTAACAAAGCTTTTAAATTACTTTTTACTAGTGTTTTTATCATCGGTGCTTCTCGGAGAAGTGAATGCATGGTACGGAGGTCGGGGCCAAATCTATGTACTACATTTCCGATAGCGAAACATCACGCCTATATATGACGGACGGCTTGTTGCAATGGTTAAGAGCTTGAGTCGCTCCGCCCTCTTGATTAAGTTGTCATGGGTTCGATTCCCGCACGGGACAAATCTTGGTTCTGTATCATCACGCCAAATCCGTTGCGGGGAAGGCAGAGAATACAGAGTACCAACAGGTTATTTCCTTACATACCTCTCTGGCTTCCTCCACTCTCATAGTTTGTCTCATACACCCTCGCCAGTTACGGAGACTCTTGACTTGACCTTCAGATAAGACTTGATCTATTTAGTCATGGTAAGATAATTTAGGTCTTCCCCGGTACCTATATCCTTCCACTTTCGCATTGGATATCTGTTTTGTCATTCTTTGTTTTGAAATTCTTTTATATGCCGAACCAACGGAGCATACCCTTTCTCATCTTTACACCGATACTATTTTTGTGTGAACCACAAATATTTGTTTTGGTCTGAGTGTTTGTGCATGTGAATTTCATGCTTGTAAACGCACCCAAATAAATATTTTCCAAGCGGAGGTGGTAGAGGTGCTGTGTACATCCCCTTTTGTCGATGATGTCAGCTTTCAATGGTGAGCCTATTATTATACTGGGCATAAAGCGAGACTCCGGACTGATACTGCGAATTTTCCTATTGGAGGATTACCCGCGAGTATGAGACGAAGTATACGAGTGGAAGAAGCCAGGGAGGTCTGTAAGAAAAGAACCTGTTGGAAGTCGGTACTCTCTGCCTACCCCTCAGGGGATATGGCTTGATGATATACAGAGAAAAAATGTACTATACTAACAAAGCTGTTTCGATAATATACAACAATAAAAATATAATTTCCTAGGAATTGTATACAATTTCTAAATATCACAAATTTCCGGTAATATATATAAAAAAGTGACTGCCTCGTTGGTCTAGTGGCAAAACGCATCGCTTTGTGGACCTCGTGGGTCCTGGGTTCAAATCCTAGGTCGGACAAGGTAGTTTTTCTAAAGAAAACTTCCCAGTACGAGTTCGGAGTCCGGAATTGTGCCCGGTATATGGCAATAGGCTCGCCCCCTATTGCATGGGACTTAACATCGTCAGCGAAATGTGGGTGTACTCAGTACACCTCTGCCACCCCCGCTTGGGGAATATAGGCGTGACGGTGTCATATATAAAAAATAATATCTACTACTACAGAGATTGGTTAAGTCCCAGGGGCTCTACAAAAATGCGACTTATTTGTCAGATAATGACAAAATTGTTATAAGAGTTGTTTAATAAAGCGATTTTGTATGACTCGTTATCATATTATTTACTAATTGGTCAAATAAGCGCATATCTTTCGCCTCACATTGTGACTTTTATTAAATAGAACCCAGGTCATACCTTTGTAAAATAGTCATGAAAGTAGACCTGCATAATGCAGAAGATTGCTGTGATAAGTATCAAGAAATGAGATAAGATTCAAGTATATACAAGTTCTAAGTGGTCCTGCGGAGTCAGCTGTAACGCGATCACCCGTCTGGTCACAACATCGTCAAATTAGCACCAATTATGCGCATGCACTCACTGCAAGGCGCCAATTGGTTCCATTACACGAAATGAACTTACACTTACTTACTTTTTTGTATAATATGAAAATATATGTATCTATACAGAAATTGATGACGAAAAAGAAATGGAGAATTAGACAAATAGGCCAGTGGAGGCCGCGTCCCGATCCGGTGGTAGATTAGTAAGTAAAAATGTAAATATGACAATTCGTAATCACCCCCGCAGGGTTTATGCAAAATAAACGATTTGATTTTGAGTTTGACTTTCACGCATCTTAAGATCTTTTCTTTATTAGCACAAATATTGTCCTAATCAAGAGTCAGTAAGTACGCGTATTTACAAAGGAAAATGTTACAAACATAAAGCTCGTAAACATTTGAGCTCAGTGACGCCAAGGTTGGCTGTTCCATAGGTGGGGTATATAAAAATAACATAAGTTACGCTGATGATATGATGTTGCTGAGCCCATCGATTGGCACGTTGAAAAAACTATTGCGCATCTGCGAATCATATGCAGAGGCCCAGAGGCTAATATATAATGCCAAGAAGAGTGAATGCATGATATTTAGAGCCAAAAACAAATGTTACTCAACAGAACCTGATATTATCCTTTGCGGCGCACACTTGCTATTTGTAACTAAGTTTAAGTATCTGGGCCACTGGGACACTGACGACTTATGTGACAACGAAGACGTTGATAGAGAGCGCAGGGCGCTGTCGGTCCGGTGCAATATGTTGACCCGCAGATTTGCACGATGTACCGCGCAGGTAAAAGTGACTCTCTTCAGAGCATACTGCCAGTCCTTTTACACGTGTAGCATGTGGCTAACTACACACGGCGAGCATACAGCGTCCTGCGTGTCCAGTACAACAATGCGTTTAGAATCCTACTAGGGCTGCCGCGGTTCTGTAGCGCGTCTGCCATGTTTGCTGAGGCGCGAACTGACGATTTCTTTACTATTATCAGAAAGCGGGCCGCCTCACTCTGGAGTAGCATACGCGGGAGTACTAATGGAATTCTAAAAGTGTTGAGCGAGCGTTGGGACTCTTCCTTTTTGCAGAGATTGCATCTGAGTCAAATTCCCTATTTATTTTAATTATATCAAAGTGTTGTTAAATTACATATATAAAATTTATTTATTATAAAAATTAATTTTCAATTATTATTTTTATTTATTTTCATTTATTGTAATTTAATTTTGTAATAAGGAAAATGATTTATTATAATTTGAATTGCACATATATTTTGTTTATTGTATTAGAATTTGTTATGTTTTAATGTGATTGAAGAACAGCTTGTTCATATGTTTCTCTTATATGGGTCCAAGTGACCCAAAATAAATTTATTATTAATTTATTATTATTATAATAAAGGACCTACAGAAAAGGTAATTAAAATCTCACATTTCAGCCTCTGTTTGTTTCATATTTATTAAGAACTTACAAGAATTTTGCACTATAAGTTATATGTTGTAAGCTACGGGACATATACTACTACGCGAAAAAGTACATAATATATCACACTGGAATAGAGTGGTATTAAGTCACTTGATTGCAAGGGTTTACCCTGGAGGTAGTAAGTTGGAAATAAATAAATATATAAATAAACAAAGATTATCACGTTTGTGCACGTTGTTTGATTTTTTGGCAAAAAAATAAAATAGAATTATAATAAATTAGCATAAAAGTAATTTATGGGCTTCATTTGATTATAATTAGTGTAAGTAAAAAAGTTTTGTACAGTTTTTGTTCGCTCTCTGTCAACGTTTTGTGAAATCTCAGTAAAAAACCCTAATGTCATTTTAACAAATTACCTATGTCAACATTGGCAATCAAAGAAAATTGTATTTTAATTTAACTTTTTTGATTATTATTTTACAAAGTTTACTAAAAGTTTATCTATGGTTAGAAAATTAAGTTCCTCGTTCGATAATACCAAGAGTAGTAACCATGTCAAAGCTGACGTCATCATACTAGGATGCACCCTCCCCGGCATCGTGACTGCATACAAGCTCAAGAGGAAATTCGGAAACACCGTGGACATCGTGGTTCTAGACCTTGCGGGCCCATCCCGGACCGTGTCCAAATGTAACGTCGCCTTCCAAGATGAGCGAGAACAAGACAACCTTAACATTGAACTCGAATACAACACAACCGCTAGACAACTCCTCGATAACGTGGCCAGATATTATCTAGCAAAATACGCAGGAGAATTAAAAATACCGCTACCCGATGCCATAATTAACCCTGACAAAGACAGAACGTCGTTATTCAAACTATTTCAATACAGTAATGGCAGCATTGCCCATTGTCCCAATAATTTCCATGATTTCGACTATTTAAATCTACTGGAAAAATTTGAAATAAATCAGTATCAGGAACTTCTCGATAGGAATATGAGAGAACTCTTTCAAACGAACAAAGTCGTTTTTGCCTCTGAAAGAAAATTGTTACTATATTACGATCAGACGACGATGGAGAAACACATTTGTAAAGCGTTATTCTTTTCCACATCACGGGAGATCATGAAGATGACGGTCCAATTAGTGTGCGGTGCACCTGCGAACAGGGTGTCCGTCCTTTTCTACCTTCACCAGTGTTATAGGACCAGTAGCACGAGGAATCATTTAGACGGACAGAACACGAGACTCCGGGAAAAAGTTTTGGGATACTGCAGAAAACGACTCTCTTACAAACTAAACCAAAGTATTGCTGATATCACATTACCAGCGAAATGCATTAAAGAGATCCGCACTTATTCAAACGAAGAAGTCATATTGGAGACTATGAAGGGAGAAAAGAATTACATATGCAACTTGCTGGCAATGGCTTTAAAACCGGATCAGCTCCGCGACATTCGATTTGAAGATCATCTTGTTCCAGAAAAATATGTGGCGATCACCAGAGCAATGATACCAGGACGAGCGAAAAAATTTGTAGTGCAATACCAGGATAACTTTTGGAGTAGGCAAGGATACAGTGGCGACATACTCAGCATCCACGGCCCTATAATTTGGGCGATGGAGCGTCCAAAAATGTCAACTACCGGCAGCGTGGAGAAATATAGCAGTTTGATGGGTTATTTAATGGTCAGAGACGATATTAGAGACTCCAGGGAAGCAGTCTTGAATCAGCTAGAGAAACTTTTCGGTGAGGAAGCAACGAGCCCTGTGAGCTATTCCGAAGTAGGTCTGGCAGATGTGTTTGTTCCACGATGCGGAGATTATGTCGCTCTGAGAAGATTGACCGGAAGCCGGCCATCGTTTTTGGAGTGGGGAGCTCTTGACATATTTGCCGATGGAGATGTGGCAGCCGCTTTAGAAGCTGGGCATACTGCGTACCTACATTTAGTTAGCTGTCTTCGTCCACAGGCTCAAACATACGAGGACTTGTGCATCGCCGAATGGCCTTTATTCTTGAGCGACAATCCATGGAGCAGATGGTTAGCAAGCATCAATTTTGTGAGCAGCTTCCGCTGGGCTGTGTATACCGCCATTCTGATTGCCAGTGTCAAAATATTGCGCTCGTATATGAGAAGGCAATGATGGCACATAATTTTTTAATGATTTATATTTCTTATAGATTTTTGTTGGAATATAAAATATATTGAATGGTAATGGTTATTTAGATTTAAATGAGAGGAAGCGAGTTTTTATGATTGAATGGGGCCTATTCATGAAATGTTATTGGATTTATTTTCTTATGAAAAACGGAGCCTCACACTAGTTATTTCTGTATCGTAGGTGCGTTTACAAACATGAAAATTCACATACACAAATACCCAGACGCTAAATTGTCCTTCTGATGTTAATAGGTCGTTTGGACCAAGATATCCTACTAGGTATCTTGGCAGTAGCCGCAGTCTCAATTATATAGTCTTTAACGCTAACAGAAAACTATAGGATGTACGGTAGTGACAGTTTACAACGAAAAATCACAAGGAGCTTCCGATTGCAGAATAAAAATTGATACAAAATGCCTGAAACTTGACTTGGCCCACAGGTATTTGTCCCTAGTCCATTTTACGGCACTCAAAATTCAAGAATAGTATATTTTTGATTCATTGGTCTGTTATTTGGAGTTTATTTATAACCACTTTGAGAGATGGATAAGATGTCTTATTTAAGAAATTATAATGGCAGGCCTTATAATAATTACAATTCATTTTTAATTTTCGGCATCGATCCAGACAGGAAGTGGACGCTTTTCAGTCGTTCCACGAAATGCAATTTCATTAATGCCGTGTTAGGTATATAAAGTAGCTGTATATTCCAGCAAAAACTTGTTTTGAATGATGTTCAAAGGAGGAAACGTTTTAGTCACGATGGACGGCTAGATCCAGTTAGGAGTCTAAAAACGCTTCCGTATAGATACCGACAAAAAGTGTTGCTATGACTTTTTAGATAGTATTTAGATTTACTAAATGTGAGCCCAGTTAATATACAAGAATCACTAGCTCAACATTTTTGTGCATGTTAACCATTGGTCAGAGATGATGAATGTGGAGGATTATGGGACAGACTTTTGTCTGGCAGTTTTTTCAAACGTAGCCCCCCCGCACAGAGATGTATTTCCGTGTTATACAAATATGAATATTCACATACACAAATACCCAGACCGAAACAAATAATTGTGGGTCACACAAAGTCCCGTGCGGGAATTGACCCGCGACTATTAGACACATTGGTCGGAGCGGCTTAAGCTCTTAACCACTGCGCTAAATCGTCCGCTAGTGTCCGGCAGTGGGCCAGAATAGGCTACCAAAAAACTATTACAGTATTTATGAATCGTCAGAAAAGTAACAAAGCCACCATTTCGTAAAGTCATTCCTGTATCTACATAATAATATAATAATATTAGCCCTGTTAATAAACTGTCCCACTGCTGGGCACGGGCCTCCTCTCCAACTGAGAGGGTTTAGGCCATAGTCCACCACGCTGGCCTAGTGCGGGTTGGCGAACTTCACACACCTCCGAGAAACTCTTAGGCATGCAGGTTTCCTCACGATGTTTTCCTTCACCGTTCTGTATTGTAACTACATATTCAATATAATTGATAACCACTTTGGTCTAGTGACGCATAATGCAGCTGGACATAACGTGATTCTGGGTTCCCATCTAAAGTCACACAAAATATTATAAGAGAAAAATTCAAACTCAAATAATTTAATTTGAATAACCCTGTGAGGTACAAATTACATTTTTGTCTCTAATCTAACTACTAATCTACCACCCAATCGGAACGCGGCCTCCACTTAGAAGACCCGGCTAAGAAACTCAGCGGGCTTGTCTTTATTTAATTCTCTTTATCTATCTCTTTCTACTTTTTTATCATAATATTGTGTGGGTACAATGTTTAGGTTACAATTGAGAAGTAAGTAAGTTAAGATCTAGCTCCAGTGTGATGCCTTCCGACCGAGATATGAGACTAATGATGTTATTTTTAATAAGTGTCTAAACGATTCCAGGACCAGTCCCCACAAAGCAGCACTCGTTCACGAATAAGACTACTGGAACAGCCATCGCTCCCCTCGACCACATTGGAGAGAAGAAACTGACTCGCACCAGACAGCCACCGCAAGTAAAGACACTTGAGTCAGCATGACCAAACCCCGAAGACGGTGGTCAGAATGTGTCTACAAAGCTGCAATACCCCGAGCTCGTTAAGCTCAACACGCTATATATATATAAAATAATATAAACTGCTGATAGTGTGTGAATGATCTGTCAAAGTTCACTCACTCACTCTTTACTGCTACTCTTTAATGCTTTACTTTGATCATTACTGCACCGTTGTTTGTTGTACTACATTAAGTTCCTACATTAAGGATAATACACACGTATTCAGATAGCGTCCATCCGCTAGGATGTACTGTCCTATATTAGGGTCGGAAGGCCTCACGACGAGGAACAACAAGGGCAAGGCAATGTAATTAGGTCAAGTTCGATTATCATGACGCAGAATCATAGATCCATTTTACATCTTCAAGAGTATATCGTTAAATATCTGAATGTGTCGTCATGGGTACGTCAAATTTTGGACGACGTCAAGGTTTTATCCCTCTTGGGTAATATAGGCGTGATGGTGACGATGTGTATGAATTTGACTACAATGACAAAACAATGACAAACAAAGGACATGTATGACCCTACCTCACGGTAGCCCACACATAAATAACTACACATAATGTAAAACGGAGAAGTTAAGCAAATATACGAAATACACCTAAAACGTCAAGACGTTATCTTTCATTTATTGATACCCCAACAACCCACAGTGCAAACAAAGGTCTTCCAAAATATAGTCACAATGACTAATTTTGTAAAAACAGATACAAGAAATTATACCTGCGTAGTGAGTGCACTCGCAAACACGAAATTCACATACTAATCATACAGAGCGAAGCATATTCTTGGGGGCGAAATTCACATACTAATCATACAGACCGAAGGATATTCTTGCGGGCCATATAAGAGTTGTATATGGGGATCAAATTCATAACCACTCGATCCAGTAGACGGAGCAATGCGGTCCGGAAATATATTAGTTTATTAGATATTGTTAAAAGCGCCTGATAATATTTTTATTACTAGTTGCACATCAAAACATATTGCTATTGAAATTGTGCTAGGTGATATAAATATCTACCTATCTATCTACAATCTATATACTATATAATTTTTTTAGCCCGCCCCCCACCCCCTTGGTGACCACCAGTAGTATATGCCAAGACCCCCCCTGCCCCTCTAGTTTTTACGTAGTAATTCATAAATACGGTATACAAACATTTTTTCCAAACAGCCAGTTAAAAACAATAGTAATTTGGCTTAATTTGCCTCGAAAAAGCGCGAGATTTCCCTAAAAGGTATTTACTACGTGACAAAAACCTATGCTCCCCCCTGTGATCAAGCGTTGTATTTAAAAGACCTCCCTTCCCCCCCTGAACGGGTCACGTAGTATGAAAAGAAATCCTACTAATATGTATTACACTACTAAATGTGAAAGTTTGTATGTTTAGATGTTTAGGAGTTCAGGTGGTTGGATGGTAAGATGTTTGTTATGTATGTAATTTGGTACACAAATAGTTTATTACCTGGATTAACACATAGTATACTTTTTATCCCGGGAAAATGTTAGGTTCCAGTCTTAAGTCAACGCGGACGAAGTTGCGGGCAGAAACCAGTATTAAATAGATTTTATCGTAGTATTATTACAAATCGAGGTGAGCGAGAATGTGCCATAATAAGGTTTATGGGCACCTGTTGTTTGTTAAACTGCCTAAAAGACTTTCAGCGTGGCTTAACAACGACCACATTTGGTTATTATTGTTTGATTTTATTTTAAAACGTACCCCACACTAGGATATATTCCTGTGTCGTGGGTGCGTTTACAAACATGAAAATTCACATACATTCACATACCCAGACCGGAACAAATAATTGTGGATCACACAAAGATTTGTCCCGTGCGGGAATCGAACCCGCGACGATTAGACACAGTGGACGGAGCGGCTTAAGCTCTTAACCACTACGCTAAATCGTCCGTCATTACATTAATACTACTACTTAATCTTACACTACTTAATCTTAACTTAGTCGAGTTATTAAGTCGAGACGAACAATTTAAAGTACCTTCCGAAGCATGGAAAGGTTCGTTTATGAAAGTGCCACAACGGCTACCCATAGATATAATTCCCTCAGGTGCGTTGTTAGTTTAGAAGCGTAAGATACGTCTGGCAATTTTGAGGTCCTTGGTTCCAATTGTGGGTTGGAAAAAGTGTGGTTAGGGTTGTAATATCAAAACATTTTAAGGAGCAGTAATCCCTGCAGTGGACGTACTACGATAAAATTATAAAAAATAGGATAGACTATGGTCAATTAACATAAAGGATGTCTTGTTTTTAACAAGTGTAATTATATTTTTCTTTTATCTTTTTTACTTGTAATGATCTTTTGGATATAATGTACTAAAACAAAGTCTTGAGAGATCTTTCTATGACCAGTTGTGAAATAAATAAAAATATTTAAACAGTTTTTTTTATTTCTTAATCTAAAAATATGTGTTTCTAAAGTCATCCCAAATTGCTTGAAGTCGATCTATTCAAGGACCTATTTTATTTTACTTTGTACTCGTGAACAGTAGAGTTCTTTAATTGAACGTACAATAACTATTGCTTACCATAGATTTTTTAAACCAACGCAATGCAACCTCTAAACAGCGGAAATGTTTCCGGATTGATGTGAAAAAAAAGCTAATAAATTGCCGAGAGGAAGAGGAAACGTTTTGTTTCTATTTATTCCGCTCGAACGAACTCTAAATGTGACGGCGAGCACTTAAAAACGCAAAGTTCCTATTAGAAAAACTCAGTTTTTATTCAAACTTTTGCGAGACGTGAAGGTGGTTTGAGACAGTTAATGCTGATTATTTCTTTCTTTTCATTGTCACCCAAGTTAACCAACCAGGTTAAACAAGTAACCAAGCACGTTTAGATTTTTCGCAACTTTATACTGAATTTAAATGTCAAAAATTTAAAGGTCAATGGCAGTGTCACTGCCATATAGAACGTAGAATAAATCCATGCCAGCGTCCACTGTTTACATTCTGTTCATACTAACTTCATGATATATCATCACATATTTGTTAAAATTGTAATTTTGCCAATAAATAAATTATTATTAATAACTGTTTACGGCCACCTTAGAGGACGCCTTCAAGCTCTTGGAATGGCAAGGACTTGGCATCAACATCAATGGCGAATACATCACTCACCTTCGATTTGCCGACGACATTGTGGTCATGGCGGAGTCGCTGGAAGATCTAGGACGAATGCTCGGTGACCTCAATAGAGTATCCCAACAAGTGGGTCTTAAAATGAATATGGACAAAACAAAAATAATGTTTAATGTCCATGTCGTACCCACCGCACTCACCGTTGGGAACTCTACTCTTGAAGTTGTCGACGAATACATTTACCTGGGACAGGCAGTCCGGTTAGGTAGGTCCAACTTTGAGAGAGAGGTCAATCGACGAATCCAACTCGGCTGGGCAGCGTTCGGGAAACTGCGCAACATCTTCTCATCCAAAATACCTCAGTGCCTAAAGACTAAAGTTTTTAGTCAATGTGTGTTACCAGTGATGACATATGGATCAGAGACGTGGTCTCTTACAATAGGTCTCATAAAAAAGCTCAAAGTTGCTCAGCGTGCTATGGAGAGAGCTATGCTCAGCGTTTCTCTACGCGATCGAATCAGGAATGAGGAGATTCGTAGAAGAACCAAGGTCACCGACATAGCCCTCAGGATTAGCATGCTGAAGTGGCAATGGGCTGGCCACATAGCGCGAAGATTGGACGGGCGTTGGGGCAGAAAGATTCTAGAGTGGAGACCACGTATTGGCAAGCGCAGCGTAGGACGACCGCCTGCCAGATGGACCGACGATCTTGTGAAAATCGCAGGAAATCGTTGGATGCAGGTGGCATCGGACCGGTTACGCTGGAAAGCGATTGGGGAGGCCTATGTTCAGCAGTGGACAAGTATAGGCTGAAATGATGATGATGATGAATTATTATTATTATCTAAAAGCGAATCTAGAACTTCAGCTAATGTAAACACTTTTTCCCAAAAATATACCTACTTTTTTCATAAAAATATCACCAAAAGAATTTCCGTGCCAGATTTCATATGCTTCTTCTAATGAAATATACTTGTTACTACACAGTACATTTGATATCCATTAGAATTAATAACACCTTTTTTTCAGGTTGATCAGAGATCCATACACTCAAAAGATATACCATACCGCAAAAAATATTCAGCTTTTCAAAAATGACGTCAAGTATTACACAGTACAACGTAACTTAAAAATGTAACATATATTGTGGGTCAGTATCAAGCACGCAACGCAGCACAGCGCGCATAACAATTAGCCACGCTGACAGCGCTATGCGCCCACGCAGCCGCCGCGCCAGCGTACGTTTGCGCAAACACTTTCCATTCGGCACCACGTTAAATAGATTATATTGTATAACTATCAAAAATAAGGTGTACATAATAATTGGTTTACGATTCGATAATGTTGAATTTATAGAACAAAGACCTTGGCGGCAAACACTATAATATAATATATATAATAGGGACGGCGGTCGTGAACTGGGTGGTTCAACGACCAAAAACAATTGGAAACCATAAATATTACCGGTTTTTTGAATAGGTATGTTTTCGGTTTCATTATTTTATTTGACACACACAAATCGGTCATCAATCAAATACAATTTTACGTTTCAATGTCTTGGGCAGCATGTACCGTTTTAACTGATGTGTACAGCGTTGTAATAATTAAAGTTAGATATTGATTAATTTATGGAATTACAATACATTATCTATCTATCTATATCATCACGCCAGATCCCTTGCAGGGTAGCAGACGTCTTTCTTCCGACATTCTTTCTATATGCCCGAACTAGCGGAGCATACCCTTTCTCATATTTACACCGATACTATCTTAAATACCGATACTACCGATACTATAAATTAAGTCAACTAAAAATAAGTTTTAAAAATAACATAAAATTTCTGATTCATATTATTTATAATGCATTTTTCCAGCCCTTGTGGTCATCCGATTGAGCTGTAATTTGGAATATAAATGTAAATTTGGTGGCAATGCGATAATATGGTACTATGGAACTGGTTTGAAGATTGAGGCGGAAGGCAGCCATAGGAATATGTCAACTACATAACATAAGCCCCACTTCACCACAAAATCATATCTTAAACACACTGGTGGTGTTTCGGGTCTAACGATGAAGCCGAAAGGTGGGCAACGAATTTGGATTCGTGGGATTTATAAGGCCAGGGCCTGATGATGGAGCCAGGAGAAGGCCATGGAAATTCCTACTAAGCATGATATATCAGTTGTGTTTCCGCTACAAAAGTTTGTTTTAAAAGATATATATCTATAAGCTTTAATTAACATGCAATTGTAGTTTGTTGAAGTCTTATCCTGAAAACTGAATTAGAAATTATACGTGTTAAGTTCTAGTGCATTTTTATAGTAAGCATTATGTTAACCATAAAAATGCATTATATATCATGTTATCCAGATTCAACACCCAGGATTGGCTACAGATAAAGGAACTCCTCAACGGCCAACAGTACTGACATGAAATTCAATGTACACATTGAATTTTGATTGGCTGTTTTAATTGCAATTAAAGCACCAGTACCTTTTTTATATTTTTTTTTATATTTAGTTATTGTATAAAAACCTTTTTATAAATGTTTTTTACTATCAAATTGTTATTATTACCGCTTAATTTGATTTCCGGCTGTTTAATATAAAACAGTGTCAACAGATGCGCATGACCCGTGCGTCGATGTTATCATTCCACGTTATTGTTGATGGTTCGCCCGTTTGTTTGCTATTGTTGTAATATGCGCCCGCGCCGCACTGAGCCGTCGATTTTCCTGAAATTACGCACACGCATAGAGATAATCGTAATACGTGTCAATTGGCAAAGTGATTCCAGGATTTATGAATGAGTTTAATTGTGACACTGAAGACAAGATCGTTGTGGTGTTTGAATTAAATTGCTTACTGCCTTGTGACGAATAATACGGGTAGCGATTATAAGCTAGCTAGATGAGAGATTGAGCAAGAGAATTCCAACCCTCTGGGTTGAAATCCCATTTACCCCCGCTACCCCGCAAGGGATCTGGCCTGTTGATATAGATAGATAGAGAAGGGTTGGAGTCTTAGGATGGAAAAGTGTAATTATTCTAAAGAAAAATTCTCAATATCAGACCGGCGTCTGAAAAAATACAGTCTCAATTCGGAGTCTGCATTGCGCCTGTTATAATGGCAATAGCTCACCCCCACATTGGGACCTAAAATCGTCGTCGAAAAGTCGGTGTACACTTTGCTACCCTCGCTTGGAGAATATAGGCGTAACGATATTTTTTACTCAATGTAGTTGATGAATTACTTTTATCTGATGATTAAAATCTTACCTTAATCTGCCTGGAGCTGTCAGTTATAAATATACAGCATATAGCACGAATAGATTGACAATAGCGTATCGCTGTCGAGTAAGTATGCCATCCTTTTCACGCTACAAAGGACAGAATCAACAGCAATAAAGAAATACTTGTATGATTTCAAATCACCCATAAAGTCTCTTAAGGCATTTATTTTTAAACGGACAAGCGGGGGAATCGCAATATTGCGCAAAAAGTATTAGATTTTGAGGTTATAATTCAGTAGCCGAAAAAAACATATGAGGTTTTATGGTGTGTGTTGACATTCAGTAAAGATGTCGGCGACTTCACTATAAGTACATACATAAAAAAAAAATAAAAAAATCGGTTACGCCTATATTCACCAAGCGGGGGTGGCAGAGGTGTACGGAGTACACCCACGTTTCGCCGACGATGTTAGGTCTCATGTAATAGGGGGCGAGCCTATTGCCATATATCAGGCACAATTCTAGACTCCGGACTCATACTGGGAAGTTATTCGTTAGAAAAACTTCATTTGTCCGACCTAGAATTCGAACCCAGGACCTCGTGATCACCATGCGGTGCGCTTTGCCACTAGACCAACGAGACGACCAACTGTTTTAGATTGCAAATTGTCCGTTAGATACGGACATTTGCCATTATTTTAATAAAATAGATAAATAATGATGGAATGGGTCAAATGTTTGTGGGTTCTGGAACAATTAACGACAATGTCCTTTACTAAATAAAGATGAACGTGACAACACGTTTTTCGACACCGATCACGATACCGTCAACTGAGCTAATCATAAACCATTACTTCGTCATATTTAATTATTGCAGTGGCCTTAGCACGAACAGATTGAGTTTACGGTAACGTCGTCGAGAAAGGGTGTTGTTACTTTCATCTCTATTCAGTAGTGTGAAAAGGATGGCATATCAACTCGATATCGTCTCGTTAACGTCAATCTGCGTGTGCTCTCTTGAAGACTAAATTACTTCGCCATTTTGTTGATTGCTGTGTTGAGACGTAATCTCGCTCATTTGATTCATGTCTCGTCACTTCGTGTCACGTGAGCGTATTAAATCCGTTATGTTTATACAACATACGTACAACATTCTTGAATATGAGTATCATCCCAACGAAGTGCATTGTTATAAATATACACCGTAACGCCTATTTTCCTAACCGACGATGCACTTACAGTCGACGATGTTAAGATCCAAACCCGAATAGTTTCTTAGATGTATGTATTTAATCTAATAGGGAGCGAGCCTATTAGATTAGTATTTTTACCGGGCACAATTCCAGACTCCGGACTGATACTTGGAATTTCACTTTTGCTGACTTATGATTCGAACCCAGGACCTCGTAAACGTCACCGCACATTATGCACCTCAGGATCAATGAGGCAGTCATCTATAAGTCGTTATAAATAAATACGCATAAATGTGTCTATCATGCCCTCCTATCAGCCGCTACCGTCGTCCGCGGCATGTTCTTACCGACCCTCCCGATGCCCTTACATCCCTTTTTTCGGATACATATGCCGCACACAGGATCAAACACCGACCTCGCCGGCGAGGTCGAAGAATCCCTTGCCCGCCGGCCGGTGCAGAGCACCACGGCGAGACATGAGCATACGCCCTCCCCCATAGAGACTGCCCAAGCCGAGCCTGTTCCTCCTTGAGGTGCCCTTGAGCTAGGTGCCCCCTTGCCCTTCTGGCTCGAGCGTAGTGGTTGCACGCTCGCCCTCTTGTCCTGTAAAGCTGAAATGGCCCCGCGGCCAACAGCGTAGATCATTCACACACACACACGCGCACACGTGTCAATCATGATAAATATCCCATTGATAATTCTTTACAGACTTTTAGAGTTTCAAATAAATTGTCGCATTGAACATGATTGAATCAGTTTTACTTGCACATGTCGGGTTACGTGTGTAATTACTGCCAGCAATGGGGGCGTATTAAATAATCGTCTGGTTTGTAAAAAAAAACCCTGGTTTTACTGGTTTTACTCATGCGAGACACAGACCAACTATACCCAGGCGAATATTTACACGCTACACATACAATAGTATTTATTTTTTTGAAAAAAAAACTTAGCTCCACACTAGGATTTATTCCTGTGTCGTGGGTGCATTTACAAACATGAGGAGCGGAGCGGCTTAAGCTCTTAACCACTGCACTAAATCCTCCGTCAAACTACTAACGCGGTTATCGAGTGAAATGTCACTACCTGACGGTCTATTAGGTCCGGGCACTCTCTTGTTATAAAAAAGAACAACTAGATTGCTAGACACTTATTTATTGTTTGTTCCACAACTATTATAACTAACTACACTGGTATCGCGGTACTTTTGTCGCTCACACACGAGACCTCCTGAAGGTCTTTGCCGAATTCAGACCTCTTTGGTAGGTTAGTTTTTACTACTGAGCCAACCAGCAGGCAGAAACCAGGTCCGTAGTTAGGCAGCAATTAAACTGATTACCAAATGAATAGTGACTGACTTTTGTTAAAAACTTGGGGCTTATAAAGGCATATATTGCTGATTTGCTTTAACAGAAATGGAATAATGTGGGAAGTGCAATTCAGAAATATAGCCGTGGGGGTGAGGAATCTAACAGGTCGCAGAGTTGCTGTTTGCTATGAAAATTACCCAAGGTCTTTTTTTAATTAGTAACCAGTAGTAGAGGCGCTCGTAGCGCTGTGCGACCGCGGTGTTCTTACCGATCACCAAGGTTAAGCAGCGTTCGACTCGGTCGGCCTGAGATGGGTGACCGTTTGTGGCATTTCATATTCGATCGTCTCCGTGCTTCGGAAGGCACGTTAAGCCGTTGGTCCCGGTTACCACTTAATGTGGTAGTCGTTAAGCCGAGTTGGAAGCCTTAAAGGTGGCTTGATAAGTTCCAACAGCAGGTGGCCACAAACCTGCCTTCACCAATCCGCACTGGGTCCGCGTGGTGGAGTATGACCCAATCTCTCTCACCTCGATTTGTGAGAGAAGGCCTTTGCCCAGCAGTGGGCAGTATAGGCTGATATTATTATTATATTATTATTATTTAACCAGTAGTAGTACGTGCGGACCCACATGTTGAAATATCTCCTTGGAAATAGGGAAATTTTTATTATGTTAAGGAGCTAATACGTTTTTAAGCCTAAAAATTGGTAATACCAGTTTATATTTATTTCTAGTGTTTAATTTATGAACGTCGCTCACTTTATCAAATATCTATTCATATATATTGTTATATTCATTGTCTATTTCATAGATATTGTGACTCCTCCGGTATCTTATCATACTCAAATTCTAATGAAGCTTCGTTCTCGTAAGGAAAACTCAGTCACCCTGTGACCTGAGGTGACCGTGTGACGACCAGGAAAATTGCCGACCGATATGTCTTGTGTCCTTGCGACTCCTAAATGTGTTTTATCTATTTAAGTTAATGAAGGCATGACTGGTGTAATAATGAAGACGCTATAGCATATACGTAAAACCGGACAAGTGCGAGTGGAACAATAAGAAAGAAAGATATACTTATTAGCTAGGTTAACAGCCAAGTACACTACAATAAAAACAATTATATTCAAAAATTCTATGCACTAACTATTAGCCGCACTAATGGGGTAACACTCAGCGTAAAGCTGTGTGGCAGCGTGAACCACAACACAGTGCTGATTTTCAGTGGTACCCAAAGTGACTTGCATGCACAAACGCTCTGAAATTTCCGTACAAGCATCATCATCATCATCATTAGCCCGTGTCGGTCTACTGCTAGACGTAGGCCTCTCCTATGGCACGTAACTGAGCTCAATCTTCAGCTCTCCTCCTCCAATCCCTGCCCGCTGCCTGACGAATATCGTCGCCCCACCTAGCTACAGGGCGCTCTATACTACGTTTGCCGACATGCGGTCGCCACTCAAGAACCAGTCTGCCCGGCAACGGCCATCGGTTCTGCGGCATATGTGACCTGGCCACAGCCATTTTAGCTTGCTAATTCGCTGAGCTATGTCTGTAACCTTGGTTCTTTGATGAATAACTTCGATCCGGATTCGATCCCTATGAGAAACTCCGAGCATAGCTCTCTCCATAGCTCGCTGAGCGACCTTGAACTGGTGGACAAGCCGGACAGTGAGTGGCCACGTTTCGGCTTCGTATGTCATTACAGGTAGGACGCACTGATTAAAAACTTCGTTTTTAGGCATTGGGGCATGGACGATGAGAAGGCTCGACGAAGTTTTCCAAATGCTGCCCAGCCCAGCTGTATCCGTCTCTTAACTTCTTTGTCGAAGTTGTTTTTACCTAGTTGGAGCAACTGCCCTAGGTATACGTACTCGGAAACAACTTCTAGGGAGACTCCGTTTACGGCAATCGGTCCCGGGTTAACATGCTTGTTGATCATAACTTTGGTTTTATCTTAGTTTATCCGGAGACTTCCACTTTCGCATTGTATATCTGTTTTGTCATTCTTTCTTCTGACATTCTTTCTATATGCCCGAACCAACGGAGCATATCCTTTCTCATCTTTACACCGATACTATCTTTCATACCTACTCGCTTTTTTACTACGCTGTTGCGAATACGGTCGGTCAGCTTCACTCCACACATCTTCCGCAGAGCTCGCATTTCCACCGCATTTATCCTACTTTCATTCTCCTTCTTATTTACCCAGCTCTCGCTGCCATATAACAGCATTGGGACAAGCACTCCGTTATGTATGGCCATGTGCGCCAACAAAGTCACGGAAAAACATTTCTTCCGTATTAAGTAATAGATAACTATTATTTACTACGGAAGAAATGTTAATAATCTAAGGTATACTGGACGGAAATGCAGTAAAAACTATCCATGTTTTTATTCAAAATGCTAAACTAAAAGTACCTAATGCTGCATTTTAAAACCCACAAAAACACTCCACTTAACTAAACAGATCGCCTTGTCCATCGACCATGGTTTTTGCTAAAACAATTTGTCTGCGAACGATGGTAAGACAAAAATAAAGCGGCGATTAATCGGATGAGCAAATACTGATTTTGGTAACAAAACTTCGCTAAAAGCAAAACATAACCGTCACCGAAATATGCCTTTCGCCGTGTAAGATCACTAATTCAGACTGCCTCAGGTCTTTGGTTCGATTTTCGATAGAAAATTTTCCAGTTTCAGTGCGACCGCATTCTAGCATACCTACTGCCCGGTAATAGCAATAGACTCGCCTTTTATTACTGGGACCTAAAATCTTTGGCGAAAAGTGGGCGTACATAGTACACCTCTCTCAACCCCCTTAGGGAATATAGGCGAAACGGTGTTTATGTATTTTTTATCACTAATTCATTTATTCTGTCATTCTTATCTTCCGTGTTAGACCTATTTTATCATTGATTTGGGTTTTCTCCTTTAACCATAAAGTTAGTCTTCGGATAGAGCTCACTTACTCTTTTTTAGATCGAATGGAGGGCTTAGACTTTTGATATCATATGTTTCCCATACTACCTATGTTTATTATTGACTGTTTGTGCCTGAATAAAATGAATAAATAAATAAAATCTATGGCGGTTAGGTTGGTTGTTCGGTTTGAGCGGAATTTTGTTACCAGAATTGGGAACCTTGTCGTGTTTTGTGAATGAGTATGCTGTTGTACGAGGGGCTTTTACAGCATCATCAGACTAGAGGGTGACGTGCAAAAATTAAGCTCTGGTCGGAAGGACAATAGGCAATTAGTTCAAGGGCGCCGTAAGGAGGAACGGCCTCGGCTTGGGCAGTCGATATTAGGGAGGGAATAAACTAGGTGTGTCGCTGTTATGCTCCGTTCAACGGACAAAAGGATTCTTCAACCTTATCGGCGCGGTTTATATCATCTGTATGCGAAAGAAGGACACGAGAGCATTCAGAACAAATTAATCAACAAGACTAAGGTTGGTATGTTACGGGTGGATGGACGATCGATGGTTTAGTGTCAATAGAAAGGAACACTCCCTAGATCGGTATAAAATAACTTAATGCTACTTTTTTAAGCTCTATCGAATTAGTAGATTTATGACGACAGAATCGTTTTCTTTTTTGTTTGTCTTTCTTTAAGATTTGTTAAAACATATTCAAAGTCAAAAATATTTGACTCCAGGGCCGGATTAAGAAAATGGAATGTCCTAAAATATTAGCTTCAATGTTTTTACACTTCTTTTTTTGCAATAGAGTTCTGGGAGTGCATTCCCAGGTTTTACTTAACAAAATGTTTGTATTTAAAATTGATATCCCTGTATTGCATTGTGTTTCTTAAATATACTGATCGTCTGAACATTTTTGATATGTGTTCATATCTCGGCAATGTACGAGATATTTCTAAAAAGAAAATATATAACTTAAGATGCCACTGTAATCCAAGATATCGGTAGCTCAGCTATGCATAACTCTTGCAATAGCCTTACAAAACTAGACCAAATCGCCAGTTCAAAAGTATTAACATTAAACTGTCGTTAACTGAGCAATTATATTGATTGTGAGTTATATAATCACGCTACATAGATTAATATTTGAAATACGTTCAGAAAAAATTAAGATTTGTGAAATAAGAATCGCTTAGAAGTATGTCAAGAACGTATATATGTGTTGGTCGTTCTATTGCTTTTCTATGTTTCATGAGTGGTAACACTCTGAGAGATCAATAGTCATTGCTGGCGTAATAAATTACAATTTCAATAGAGGGTTTTATGTTTTCATATATTTTGTAATCGTGGTGTCCTATTTTCCTGCCCTGTCCTGATTTTAAGTTAGCCATAAACCAACCCCTATGGTGATGAGCAGTGAAGACATGAACTTGACAGTTTTTAATATTGTTGCTGCATTACATACATTAGAAATTACTATCATAATACATAACAACATTGGTATTACTGAATTCATAGATGCTATTAAATTAAAGTAATTGATCTAAAATCACTATTAGGTTAGGATGTTCAATAAAAACTCAAGTCATATGAGAAATTCATTTAATGTGTCGTAAGTTTTCCTAAAATTTTCTTAAAGTAGGTATTAAATTAGTAGTATAAAAGGCGGACGGCCTATCAACTTATCTTGTTATCTGTGTACATACACTAAGCAGATTAGTTTTTCAAACAACTTTAATTACACTGTTCCTACAACGCAGTAAACTGATGCAAATGTTATGTTTAGTAACAGTAGTTGCACTATTGACATACTTACCTCGTTTTACTTCTGGGTTAATTTTTATTGAGTATTCTAATAATGGTAGTGATAAGAGAATATGGGGCATCCACAATGTAAAATGATTGGGGCAATTAATGATACCCATCTATCTATCTATATCATTACACCAGATCCCTTGCCCTAGGCAGAGAGTACAGAGTTCCAACAGGTTCTTTCCTTACATGCCTCTCTGGCGTCCTCCACTCTAATAGTTCGTCTCATACACACTTACCGGTCACGGAGACTCTTGATTTGTCCTTCAGATAAGACTCGGTCTATTTGGTCGTGGTAAGATAGTCTAGGTCTTCCCCGATGACAGTAATGATATCTGATGACATATTATTGATCTCAGATGACTGAAGTTCGAAACTATAATTTATTAAGTCCATTACTGATGTAATTAAATTAGATCTAGCCTAATATTAATCTAAAATATTTACACCAATAATTAAAAACTACATTATTTTATTTATAAAATATAATTTCTGTAAAAATACAATCACGCCTGTATTCCTCAGGCGGGAGTAGCAAAGGCGTACTGTGAACACTGTGAGGTGTCAATGATGATGTTAGATCCCTATGTAATAGAGGGCAAGTTTATTGCCACTACAGGGTACAATTTCAGACTCCGAAATGGTATTGAGGATTTTTGATGGAAACTACACTTTGTTCGACCCAGGATTCGAACCCATACCCTCATGGATACTACTCGCACTATGCGTCACTAGACCAACATTACATTCTATTACAATATTTAATTAATAAGAGTAAATGTACCCACCATACCAAGCTTGTTAACATAGCCAACTAACTTTACAACTGCTATCTAGACATGGCAAAAGTCTCACTGTTCAGATTCAATCATTTGTATCTGAAACAGTACAAAGCTTCGAATCCCAATATGTCTCATTTGGAACATTAGAATCAGCTAAATTCAAGGAAAGTCGGCCCACCGACCGACATCGCGTCGCGTATTCACTGTGTTCTGACTCAAGAATAGTGGTTGCACGCTCGCCCTCTTGTCCGGTGAAGCGGTAAAGACCCCGCAGCCAACAGCGTGTATCATTCACACACACAAAAAAAAGGAGAATGTTAATGAATTCATATACAAATGAGAATATTTTTCTCTACAACTGTTTCGAATCTTGTAGTTCTCGATCATGTTTCATATCATTTAAGATCAACACATGTATATTGCTATCGTATTCAAAATAAGTAACAACATAAATACATCAGCTGTCGTATAACAATGCTGACAAACTACATACTTACATTGTATTATTCGACGAAATCAAAAGGAAATTACTTCGAATCACATTACTATAAAATTACATGTAATCAGTGTAAAATGACCACGGCGAATTATCAAAGAAATGGGTTTACTACGCAAAATTCACATGCTACCTATGTTTTATTATATTTAATATTAACAACTTGACCATTTCGGTTTATGTTTCAAGGATATAGTTTACGATGTGTATGGAAAAGTTGTAAAGATATTAAAAAGAAATAAGTAAATAGATATTTTTGGTTTAAACCCTAACGAACAGTACGTCATCGGCAATAGACAACTTTTAACGCTATAAAGAGCCAATTTTGTCTCAAAAACTATACCTAATCAATCGTTTTGGTATTACCACATAATTTACGAATTTAACCTATCCAAAAAAGGAGCTAATTTATTAGTTAAATTGTCGACAAAAGTTTTACCTCTTGTAAGAAGTTCGACGAAATATAAGTTATGGTCATGGAGTAGTGGTGGTTTTTAGTTGACAAATTAACGATTTACAATACCGCACATTTTGCACGCAATTATTTGCGAAAAAGGTCTTAACTAAACCACATTAAGTTTGAACTCACCACGACACAGCAACCGTCCATTATTTTGTACCTACCCTATACTATTAATTATCACAAAACTGAATACAAATTGATAGTAACCGCAGAACCATTACAACAACTGTAATTAAATCTACAATTAATTTGCAACAGCTATACAAGCAAATAAAATATTTCATTGTTATTATAGTTTATATCTAAACAAGCGTAGTAATTACAAGTAAGTAAATGCCGATATATTTTAACTAGTTACCGTTCGTTTCAATATCGATGCAATTGTATATTTTGTAAAATAGCTGACATTATGGTGTTTTTTATAGAAAAGATCCTGTGCAGAATTGGAGACATGATGTACGTATTGTTTTTATATTCATCAACAAAGATTTTAGAAAGGCAATGATATTATTTCGTTTTAACTCATTTTTTAAGTCAAAAGTGGCTAAAAATCTTGGCACTCAAATTATGTTAATAATTATAATCTCCTCGATTTGTGAGACAGGGCTTTTGCCGAGCTGTGGAACACTATAGGTGATTTATTTAATTATTATACAAAGGATTATAAAACATGCAGGTCATTGTAACGTGACCTTCTATGAAGAAAGTTAGATCCTTGTTTAAGTTGGATTCTCATATAATTATAAGAAAACGTATTTGCCATTTTCGGAGCTATCGAGATAGAATACCGTTTAATCGTATGTACATAGTTCAATGACAAATGACAAAAATAATATGACTGTTAACGAACGATTAAACATCAACCCTCTATTAAATGGCCTGATAGGATAGTAAGTCAAGTGTGGATTTATTCGATGTTTGCTTTTGCTCGGCCCATCCAGTCATGAAGGATATGCCTACGATAGTAGTAAAATACGTGAACGCAGTAAAAACTGCTCATTTATGTTATCAAGTAGGAGAGAAGTAAATAACTTTATGAGTTATATCGGTTAATTTGAAAGCAAGACACGTACACCAGAGGTCAAATGTCCAGCCTCGGAAACAACGTGTTACGGCATTTCAATTCGTACCTACATGTCAGCCCGACAATGATACCAAATCTGGAATAAACTACGACTCATTTCAAATATTTAGATCAAATACATTATAAATAGATAGGTACATAAAACGTATTTGTTACAACTACTTACGAAAACATGGTAATTTATCTATTGAAGTAAAAAAATATACTTATCACTAAGTAGGTACCTGCAGAAATTTGATGTTACCTAATATTTTATGTTTACTTAACTACTTACATTGTTTGTAAGGAGAATCTGTTGGTACTGTACTCTCTGCCTATCCGCAAGGGATTGGTAGTGACGATATGAGCAGATCGTTGATTTTGGTGCTTTTTGGCGTTATTGTTTTTAAACCTTTTAAACTAAGGTAATAATTATAAGTATACTTTTGAAATACACGTGCCTTTTGTCGTTGATATTAAATTATATCAACTTAATTAAAAACGATTCAGTTCGGTACATTCTTGTAATTTCTAATTTACGCGATGAAAAGTTAATAGGTAATAGGCACAAAAGTTAAACGAAAAATATTCCCAAATGCGGCCCTGCATAATTTATCATTGCCAAAATGTACAGTTATCCATAACAAGGCTTAATTAGAGAGGCGACCACAGGAACGATGATTTTACTCTAAAATAGTCAATTAAGTATACAAGAAAATTGTCTTCCCTGTTTCTTTTCAATTGAAAAAAGTCTGCTTCCTACCTAATAAAACTTATTGTTTATTGTTTTGAGAAGATCTCTGAGGTTGCGCTATGTCGCACAATAGTGCGGTTCGCCTTCACCCCGACTTACGTTCCGATTCCGACATTGAAACAAAAAGTTTTTTTTCATATTGCAGATTTTGTCGTTATATTATTCGACCGAATTGTAAATTCTAGTTACAGTTCTAAATACAATAGCAAGCATTATACTCTCAAAGCGGGTCGTGTGCCATTGTTTTGTCCGGCAAGTGGTCGGTGGCAAAACGTTTGGTTTAGTTCGCGGAACGTCAGTTGTGTCGCGCAGCTGACTGAGATTGACAACTTGTGTTGACGTGCGCGCGATTTGTTTGGTTACGAAATGTCAACTAATATAATTAGCGATAAATACCCAAATGATACGAAACTCAACAGTTTTAGTGCATTCAATGATAAAAATTTGGCGCCAATAAATGGGAGGTACAGATCGAAAAGTTTATCTAGTGATAAGTTGAATAAAACTAACGCTGATCGAGCAGCGATCTTGGAAGATGTTGAGGATCACCATGTTTCGGAGAAGTCTGAAACGCCAGGGTGTCTGGTCAGCAACAGAATAATGGAGCACGGACATCCCACTTTAAACGGGTGAGTACAATTTTATCAAGTAAATTACCGTAATATTATAGTTATTTTATGAAATCACCTTGTTGACCTTTTTGGCATGGTTACGCGTTCACATTTGTACTTCCTCATTTGTAAATAAATAATTTCTTATATTTATATTGAAATAGAAAAGCTACAGTCGTAACTGTTCATATAAATAAAATTTTAAAGAAACTATACAACATAATTTGCATTGTTAAAAAATATTAGCTAAAAAATTATACTACTATTCACAAATTAACTCAATACAGTTTATCACTGTAGCTAGAGTATCTATGGGGTAAGTACATTATTTTTATGATATCAGTGTTTAATTTAACTAGCTTTCTATGAGTAATTAACATTATGATAAATGTTTGTAAACAAAAAAAATCTAAATGATTCTTGGATTACAACACTAAAATTAGAGCTAGAAAACTTATACTTAAAGTAGTTATCTATTTTAAATTATATATTTATGTACTGATACATAATCTTATACTTTCTGTTAGTTATTTCTTTTTCGAATATCTATGCTGTGTCTTAAATGGAAAATACTTAAAACATGCCTGTACTTAAAGTCTGTCACATACTGCAACTAAAATATACATTACAGTAAAACTACATTGTGGGATGTACAATTTATATTATCATATGCTATCACAACCATAGCAAGTAATGTGTATTTACTTATCATTATTATGTTGTATTCTCTATGAGAGCATAAAAAATAAGTTATATCACAAATATATGTATCAGGATATACAATAAAATATATTTCCATATACCACAACATGTTACAGTGTAAAATGCACAGAAATAAAAATAATAAGAGAATCTTGACATCTTCACAGAAATCAGAATGTCTTTTTATTCTGGTTTCTGTGGGAAGATGTAAAGATACATACAGATACATATGTGTTGCCAGAGATGGGCAAAATGAAATCAAATTAATGATAATAATTGCATTTTATAATATTCAATCATGATTCATGATTAAAAGTGGAATCTAAATCATTGAAGATTGCAATTTTGTAATTGTAATTGTTAATTATTAATATACCATCACACCTATATTCCCTAAGTGGGGGTGGTTAATCAGTAATCTGGTTACATTTTTCCCATCTCTGTTTGCTGCAGTTTGTGGTCTCCCCTACATTTTTATGACAAGATTTCTTGATATATGGCTTTCTATAATACACACTAAACCTGCCTTGTCGGTTTTCCTGAATTTGGGACCATATAATAGATGAATTGGTTATGATATAGTAAGCTGTTGTGCTGACATAACTATTTATTATTACCTAGCCATTGGTGTCCCACTGATGGGCAAAGTCCTCCATCCATACTTTCCACTCCTCTCTGCCTTAGGCTTTTGAGGGCCAATCACTCATAAATGTTTCCAGTTCCAGTCCTGCGATATCTTTTAAAACTGACTTAAACACATACTAAATATTATACCAGACTGATAGGGAGTATAAGAAAAGTCATTACTCTTTAACATTCTCTTCACACATTTTAGTAATTTGTAATATGCTTGATATTACGTACATTAGATTTACACATTGTTGGCTCTAGTGATTTAAAAACGCTTGAGTTGGCGCTTAAAACGCTTGCGTTTTCTACATGTGTCAATACTCGTAAGTGTCGACTCAGCGCTAAACGCTTGATTTAAGTGCTCTTTTTTACACCACTAGTTGTCTCTTCATTTAAATAAAATGTCTCTATGAAATGTGGTGCTATTTTTTTCCTATCACATTCTTTTGAAAAGTAATATTTTTAAAGAAGTAATCTTTGATCAAACAACAGCCCATACATCATTAGGCTCACACCTCATTATGTGGGCTTTAGAGCAGATTTTGGTATAATATAGAGATCTTGAACACAACATCTTTGACAACTCCTTGTCGCATTCAGATTGTGTGCGATGAATTTTTATTTGTTAAGAATAAAATGTAGCTTGAGTATATTTATTTTTATAGATATGAAATCCATAGCTCTTAGATATAAGCTAAGCTTGCAGCAGAAATGGGTTTATATTTTTAAACAATGTTTTAAATGACCTTCTGTGTAACTTATTATTATTATATGACATGTAGGTTTTTCAAAATTGACTGCCTCGTTAGTCTGGAGGCAAAGCGCATCGCTTTGTGATCACGAGGTCCTGGGTTCAAATCCTAGGTCGGACAAATGTAGTTTTTCAAACGAAAAATTCCAGTATGAGTCTGGAGTCTGGAATTGTGCCCGGTATATGGCAATAGGCTCGCCCCCTATTACATGGGACCTAACACCGTCGGCGAAACGTGGGTGTAATCAGTACACTTCTGCCACCCCCTCTGGGGAATATAGTCGTGACGGTATTTTTCAAAATTAAAAAACTGTTCATAGAGTTTATGTAAATAAACTAATCTGAATATATCAATGCCCTAATGTAACCCTTAGCTTTATCATTTGATTTTAATTCAAGTAAGTACTTTAGATAAGATTGAATTATAATCATTATTGAATCAGTAATGAGTATTGGTTATCTCAGAAGAGGCTGCATTGTGCTCTGATGACCTCTCCTAAGGCCTTGAGCGTTTTGTCACACTTTACTGATAAGTTTTACCTAATCTATTGATAACGGAGCGTGAAACTAATTCTTTTCGTCTCAAGTGTTCTGATAAGAGAAATATTTGTAAATATTAACATACCTATCTATTCCTCAGGGATTTGTTGAGGCTATAAGGGAAATATTTTTCTTAACATTCTTTTCTGCAGGCCCGTGGCATGCATAAGATGAAGTGATTTTATTTATTTGTCTATTGCACGACTTTTTATATTGGGCCTTAAATGTGTCCACAAAATAGGGATAACAGGTGTATTCGATGTTGATTATACTTGACGTTTGTATTTCCGAAATTTATCAAAAAATTTTATTACTGCTGGTAGGTTTAAATAAGTCATTCCTTCCAATACACTTCTACATTTCTGCAGCTTTCGAATCGATTATTCAGAGATGGGTGATCTTTAGTAGTATTTCCATTTTCTAGTGATCCCGGTTTTTTTTACACCATCACGCCTATATCTATAGGGGGGTGGCAGAGGTGTACTTAATATATCCACTTTTCGCTGAGGATGTTAGGTCCCATGTAATAGGGGCGAGCCTATTACCATATATCGGGCACAATTCCGGACTAAGGATGGATTCTGGGCAATTCCATTTTTTTATTATCTATCTATCTATATCATCACGCCAGTTCCCTCGCGGGGTAGGCAGAGAGTACAGAGTTCCAACAGGTTTTTTCTTTACATACCTCTCTGGCTTCCTCCACTCTCATAGTTCGTCTCATACACACTCGCCGGTTACGGAGACTCTTGACTTGCCCTTCAGATAAGACACGGTCTATTTGGTCATGCTAAGATAGTCTAGGTCTTCCCCGGTACCCACATCCTTCCACTTTCGCATTGTATATCTATTTTGTCATTCTTTATTATAGTTATTGTTTTTTTAGGTACAAAAGATGCTTCATATGACATGGCAAGTATATGATAAGAGAGTTTCTCAGTGTGGTTTTACCTAAACCACAATACTCAATCGCCATGAAATAGGCATAAATAACAAGTAAATGTTATGTTTCTAAAAATAACAGAATATTGCCCGCTTATTTGTACTGGAACTTAATTTTAGTGCAACTCAGGTGTACCAGCTCCAGCAGTGTCTACCGCAAATAATGCTTAACGAGCGTTCACGAAGCTGCGAATGCGAATTTTAAGTGACAAGTGAATTATTTACAAATTTTATCACCTATACTATATTATTTTGCTGAGTTGTACTGCAAGGTACCTACAGGATTGATATAATAACCATACTAACGGAATCTATACATTCGTGCTGTTCGCCGTTAAGGAGTCCCCTGGTGTATCTTCAAAGTCCAAAGTTCAATACCGATTTCATTAAAATTGGACCACCTCGAAACTATACTAAACCTAACGCAAAAAGAATCATCAAAATCAGATCATAAATAAAGACGTTATAAAAACACAGACAAATTGTCGATCTCCTTCTTTTTTGAAGTCGGTTAATATTCTGATTAATTCTATGGCAGGGTACCTATAGGATTGACGTAATACCCATAATATCCCAATCTACGCATTCATATTGTTTGTCGTAAAGGAGTTCCCTGGTGTATGTTTCAAGGTCCAATACCGATGAAATTAAAATGAGACCACCTTGGAGCTATACTGAACCCAATGTAAAAGGAATCATCAAAATCGATTCATAATTGGCGGAATGATCGCGTAACATACATACAAAAAAAAACATACAGTCGAATTGAGAACCTCCTCCTTTTTAGAAGTCGGTTAAAAACAGTCGGTGGTGTTCCTTGAAATAAGGACATTTGAACGACGGTTAAATAAAGTTCACGCTCGAAAAGGTACCTGCACGATATAAATAAATGTGAGTGGTTACGCAAGTTTTGATTCTGTGTTCTTTCAGCTTTGTTTTGGTCTAATCAGGATATTTTTAGGGGCCGTAGTTTTTTTTTATGAATTTTTTAGTACCCTTTCTCCCCCGCGATCGAAGCGAAACTCATTTCGACTCAAAACTAAAATGCGATTTACTCGTAATCAATTATTTTCCCTTGAGGTCCCTTTTTAACCGACTTCTAAAAAGGAGGAGGTTCTCAATTCGACTGTATGTTTTTTTTTTTTTTTGCGTAACCGCTCACAAAGAGTTCCAAGTGCTAGAACACCAACCCTAAAACAGATACTTAAAAAATTGTACTGACTGCCTCGTTGGTCTGGTGGCAAAGCGCATCGCTTTGTGATCACGAGGCCCTGGGTTCAAATCCTAGGTCGGACAAATGTAGTTTTTCTAACGAAAAATTCCCAGTACGAGTCCGGAGTCTGGAATTGTGCCCGGTATATGGCAATAGGCTTGCCCCCTTTTACATGGGACCTAACATCGTCGGCGAAACGTGGGTGTACTCAGTACACCTCTGCCACCCCCTCTGGGGAATATAGGCGTGACGGTGTAAAACATTGTCCTCAAGTCATTGTGATTGTGCTTGTAAATTGAAGAACTTGCGATTTATTATATTGTAATTATCTATATATTTCATCACGCCAGATCCCTTGCGGGATAGGCAGATAGTACAGAGTTCAAACAGTCTCTTTCCACTCTCATAGTTCGTCCCATTATAACTATAAATAACAATAAGCAACTAATAAATTGTTAATACGTAAATTATGAAAGTAGCGCACTGGTTCCCAATTAAATTTTCTGCGCACCCCTTTATAATATAACTCAAACTCGCGTACCCCATAAGTCACGAACTGTAAGCCAACGGACATCACGCATCTCCGCCCCGCATCCCGCTACCATTAGGAGGGTCAAGTTTATGGCGATTTACCTATAATCGTGTAAAAATATATTACAGCGATTCTTGTTAGTGGTATTGTTTTTTTTTTTCTGATTAAATTAACTTAGTCAAGAGTTTACCGCGCATACCCCTTCATGTAACTTTACGTAACCCCGGGCGGTACGCGTACCACTAATTGGGAAAGACTGGAGTAGAGGAAACGAGAGAGGTTTTTTAAGAAAAGATTCTGTTGGAATTGTGAACTCGCTACCAACTTTGCATGGGATCTGGCGTGATCTATCTACATCATCACGCCAGATCCCTTGCGGAGTAAGTAGAGAGTTCAGTTCAAACAGGTTTTTTCCTTAAAGCCTCTGGGTAGCTTCCTCCATTCTCATAGGTCCTATAGTTCTGGCGAGATGATATAGATATAATAGAGTTCCGTCAAGTAGTTGGCGACCTTTCACTACACATAATTAATGAATGACACAAGTTATCCTCATTCGTTCTTACCGTCCATTCGTGATTAGCGGCCTCTATCGTTCATTGGCACTAATTGTTCAGCGAGCCAGTAATGTCTATTATTTGATGTACTCCTTAGCCTCTACGAGGACACTCGTCACTTACATACCTAATTATCGATGTTAATGTAACATCGAGTGGGTTAATTAAATACTTGGGTATCTTGATGGACAGAGCGCTCCGAATGAGGCCGTACCACGGCCGTTTAGATAATGGAATTGGTCATTCACATTTGTTGAAGGCATGTTCAGTTTTTGTAGTTAAATAATCTATATTTACTTGAATCTGATCCACTGAATCGATTTAATACCTCTCTAATCAGACCGATTTACGATATAATTTTATAAAAAAAATGGTAATCTACATTATGATTCCTTTAAGATGTGTATGTGAAGTATTTAAATAATAATTTAATAACACGTTTATAGTTAAAATACTAAGTACAAAACATAACGTCATTTTTATGATCTTTTGCATCTACAAATGGTGCAGAGGCCTTAATTTTTTTCTTTCTTTAATTAATCTTCTCATAAATCGATTAATCAAGAATCGTTTTTTAATACTCGTAATCATAAATAGATTCTAGTGCGTTCGATTCGAATCGAATTGAAAATCGATTTCTGTTAGAATGAATCCACATGCCTACTTCGTTGTGTATTCAATTTAAATATTTACAAACATTTTCTTAATAGGTGTGTTATTTTTTAGGGAAATTTCAGCATACTGTTTAAATGCGTACATACATCATAAACATCTGAGTGCATAAATTTTTTCAAAAGAGTATTTTGATTAACCTGATGAAATCGACTTCATGATCGCTTGCCGCATTAATTGGTGGTACAGCTCGCGTTCATCCTGGGTTCGAATTTTAGAAGGGATCTTTTATCTTTTTCTATTTAAAAATTGTTAGTAGCCTTTGTGGAATTGTGTCTGACCTATCATTGTCGGCGAAACATATCCTTATTCTCTCTCACTTCGATCTGTGACCCCGCATTCGTACGAGCGTTTTATCAATACTCGTTAATAGAGCGCTAGAACAAAACAAATTGCTAACCGTTTATTTTATTAAAATCGATTAAAATAAATTGTATAAATCGATAAATATAAATTAGCTAGAGTAGCGCGGGTACATCACATTTATATGTACATAATCTAGACAAACTAAAACACGTTTACACGTTATTTAGATGAAGAAAAACAATGGATTTTTTTGTAAACCAAATAATGAACTGATAATTTTCACAGAATGATGTCGCTAGTCGAAAAAAAAACATGCGCAAGAACAACATTTTGCAGTAGATATAAAAACCATAGAACAATCATTTGCCCTCAGTGAATAATGACTCACCGAAATACACTTATCATAGCGTAGTTATTATTCAAATATTTAGCCACAGCAAAGTTCATTTACTTGTTAGATATTATTATACTGTAAGTGGGTTTCATTAATTGCCAATTAGCTCTTGAATTTAAAAGGCCGCCAACATATGGGCCAACGGTCATTGACATAACTTCTTACTATATTGAGTTTTTTGCAATCTCAATACAAATAAAAAAAATATACTTTATCGTGCCTATATTGTTATAGTTGGCAAGGGTGGGAGGGTGTTGTGCTTTGTACACTCACTTTGCGCCGACGATGTTAAATCCCAAGTAATAGCCAAAGTTCAGACTGACAATGGAAAACTTTCCATTGAAAAATACATCTTTTCCGACCTAGGCTATACTCGTATGATTAATGACATGACATCATCATTTTTGACTGACTAAGTAGAGTTCCATTAATATATTCGATTATTCTTCCCATCTTCACGCCTTATTGATCGGAATAGCACAGCTGTTTCTGAGAACTGATCGCGCGCCGTGATCAGGCGCAAACGGTCTCATTGGTTTCTAGAACGATTTACATTAGAAAGTGGACGTGCATATAAATTTCGTGCCGTGTTTTACCGTTTAATTATTCTAAAGCGATTTGCGTAAGTACTAAGTTTTGTAAGAAAAACGTTAATTAATTTCTCATGTTATTTTCATCATCATCAACTGTCTATAACACACTGCAGGACATAGACCTCTCCCCTCTTGTGCCATTCTTCGCGGTCCTGTGCCAATCTACCCCAAGTTCTTCCGCCGACTCTCGATATGTCACTTTTGCCACTTCTGGCCCATCGTTCCGTTAAAATTCGTGAGATTTTACACTATTCCACATTAGGTATAATCCGGTATTTTAGACGTATTTATTTACAGAAATCGAATTCATATGCAAAAACTATCAGAGGGAAAAAAAGTTTTGTTTGTCATACGGGATCGAACTTGCGGCTTTTGGATCACTAGATCCAGGATCCGCAATTTTGTTTAATAGTCTAGTTGACAACTAAAGCAAGTCATCGTTACTGAGCGCTTTGGGACGGCTCTCGAGCATCCTCCTATCACAAAAGATGTAAACTGTAAAAAGTACTGAGATATATCGATTAATGCCTTGATCAGATCCCTTACGGTTCTCCTCGGTGGAGACCGCTATCCGACTGGTAGGTGAATTAAAGAATATATACCATATTAAGTAATAGCCGGAACGCAAGAGGTTAACATACCTTCCGAAGTATGGAGACGTTCGAAAATGGAATTTGCACAAACGAACACCCATCGCAGACCAACTGAGCCAATCACTGCTCAATCTTGGTGATCGCTAAGGACACCGCTACCCCAAATAAAAATAAAATGCTGAAAAAAATGTACGTTTGTAAACGCGTTTTTGAGCTATGAATAATTCTGAACTGTTACGTTAAGTAAAGAATCATTCATAAATTCCTATATTAACACATAATGATATTTAGTTGCTTAGATTTGGTAACTTTATCCTCAATACCATTACACCACTTTAGATCCGCCTTCGCAATCGTCACCTGCCCGAGTACCGATGGAATAATCTGCAGTTGTTTATTTAATTCGTATCACACCCCAAAGCCGATAAGATAACCGTAATATTTGTCCAGAGTATGTTACGGTGTGTGGGGCCACTTGTTCTGTAGCTTACTGAACGGCGCCCGAATTTATCAGGGTTAATTTACTTATTATTTTCAGTACCCAGTAACTTGTGGAACTTTATAGGCACTTTCTGCCTATCCCGCAAGGTATCTGGCGTGATGATATAGCTAGACACAAGCTGTGCCCGCAACTTCGTTCGCGTTATTTTCAGGCGTGTATTTCACAGCCTTAATTTTTTTTTGAGACATGGTAGCCTATGTCCTTTTTTTTGGATAAAATCTATGTCCTTGCAGAATTAGATCAAAAAATGTTCAGCGGTTTGGGCGTGAAAAGGTAACAGACAAACAGACTGAGGTACTTTCGAATTTATAATATTATTATGGATGAGAAAGGATATGGATGCTCCGTTGGTTCGGGCATATAGAAAGGATGCCACAAGAAAGAATGACAAAACAGATATACAGTGCGAAAGTGTGTACAATGTGTCTGGTATAATAGCCATAAACTCTTCCCCTATTACGTCCGTGCCTAACATCGCTGGCCAAATGTGGGTGCTAACAACACGCCTCTGCCGCCCCCGCTGAGTTATGATGTTTTATATATGAATATTTTGTTTTTGTCCCTATACTAGAGTTGTGCCTCTCGAACAACCCTCGAATCAATCGAACTTTAAACATTTTAAAAATAATTTTTCACTCTATATAAGAATGTAGATTTCTTGCTTAAAACATTTTCATTTCAGTGTCTTCGGTCAATGTCTTTGGAAGTACTGTCGCCTTCATATTACACTAATTATAGTTTAAAGTTTGATTGGGATAGACTATAAGTAATTGCGTTATTAAGTAGTTCACGACAGAGGTGATGGGTCGAATGATGGGTTTTTTTACATCGTCACTTGGTATATTTGATTCGCAACGATATTGAAATGTTTAATGGACGCCAATAAAAGAGTTAACAGGTTCACATGTGGGCGACACGGTGACCTAACATTGTAGTGAAAATATATTTGTCTCTCTCACTCACTCCAAAAAAACACACGCTGTTATATCTATAAAAAAAACACCGGCACGCCTATATTCCCCACGCGGGGGTGGCAGAGGTGTACTGAGTACACCCACGTTTTGCCGACGATGTTAGGTCCCATATACTAGGGGGCGAGCCTATTGCCATATACCGGGCACAATTCCAGACTCCGAAGTCATACTGCAAAGTTTTTCGTTTGAAAACCTACATTTGCCTGACCTAGGATTTGAACCCAGGACCCGCTTTGCGACTCGACCAACGAGGCAGTATGTTATATCTATATATTTCCTAAACGGCGGTGAGAAAGGTGTACTATGTACACCTACTTTTCGCTGACGATATAAGGTTGAGAAGAGTTATAGGGTTAGTTATACCGCACACAATTCCGGATTCCTATTTAATAACCTATTATGTCCTCTTCCTGGGCAAAGGTCTCCCCCCTCTTTCCAAACAGTCCTATCCTTGGTCAATCTTAGCAAATCCAGGTCTTCCACCACGCGATTGCCGTGTTCTGGGTCCTATTCAGTACATATTAATGAGTTTTTTTCGGTATAAATACCCTAATATCACTTGGTCTGACTTAGGTGTGTGTGTGTGTGTGAATGATCTACGCTGTTGGCCGCGGGGCATTTACAGCTTCGCCGGATAAGAGGGCGAACGTGCAACCACTACGCTCGAGCCAGAAGAGCAAGGGAGCAACTAGCTCAAAGGCGCCTCAAGGAGAAACGGCCTCGGCTTGGGCAGTCGCTATGGGGGAGAGCGTATACTAGGTGTCTCGCCGTGGTACTCTGCACCTGCCGGCGGGCAAGGGATTCTTCGACCTCTCCGGCGAAGTCGCTGTCTGATCCTGTTCCGACTTAGGATTCGCAATTGGGTCTTGTGTTTATATATACCGCCAGCATTCGTGATCGGTTCCGTGCTTGTGAATTTTAGATTTCGACTAAAATACTTGTTTGTGAGAGATGGTGTTAAAAATAATGGATAGTGTTCTTTGAAAGTACTAGAAAAAAGCCATTTCCGCGTTATTTGGTCTTCGTGTTGGCTAATGTTCCACTTCCCATTGCTCCATTCCCATAATGCCTAATCTATCTATATAAACATATAAAAATCAATTGCCGTGCGTTAGTCTCGCAAAAACATGTAAATGGCACATCCGATTACATCGGTCGCCTTAATACTGAGGTGGTTTAGGAGAAAAGAAAACTAGGAAAAACCCCAAGGAACAGTCGAAAAATCGCAAAAATCGAAACTGGTAATTTTGTATGAGAATGGCCACTTCAAAATACTTTCAATAAATTACGTTCTTATGAAGAATTACAATTAAATCACTAATTTTAGGTGGTACGAAGTTCACCGAATTATCTAGTCCTATTAATATTATAAATATAAAACTTTGTGTGTTTAGATGTTTGTTACTCACTCACGCAAAAATGGCTGAACGGATTTGGATGAAATTTGGCAAACAGGTAGTTTATTACCTGGATTTACATATAAGATACTTTTTATCCTAGAAAAAATGAAGGTTCCTGTCTTAAAGTCAACGCGGGCGAAGTCGCGGGCAGAAACCAGTACTAAATATCTATAAGGCGCTAATGTTCATGGTAGAGGACGCACCTTAACACTAACATGTTAGCAATTCTATTTATTGCTCTAAAACTATTCGCAATACTTATCTTTATTACCGTAAAATGTACATACTCGTATTATATTACTTCCATTTCTGTACGACAATCGCTCCTATCGTTTGTCACCCAACACCCCATTTATTTACAAACCGACATAACTATTTATCGGTTTAATATTTGTAACAACTTATCGACTAACTACATGAGGAGGGATACTCCTTTAGATAACGTACCGATAAGCTATTAGATTCAAATTAGTGTTCACCGCGTACTCAAAGGTAGTTCGACATATTTTTGTGTGTGTGTGGTTACCTCGTGAAATGGATGACTTGAGAACTTCCTTGCTGTAAGTTATCTACATGATTTTAACGCATCTTCGATAGTTACACGACTTGTGTGGGCATCTGTCTGTACCAGATTGATGCCAATTGAGGAGCTTATTTTGAATGAAGATAGAAAAGCACTGTTAATTTTAATATGAACGTTTTAGGTGCAGTTAACAGGATTTATATACTAATTTCTAGGTTATGTCGTTGTTTTCTTAAATGAAATTATTGTAACTTCACTATTAATGATTTCTTAATCACAGTGGACTTTATTAGGCTAATAGTGATGATGAACTATTATTAAGTTTTCTGTAGTTTTCAGTATGCACCGGTGTCCTGTGGACGTTCTGTCTAAATAGATAGGTCGCCTAGTATAACGCCATAATAAGATGTCGTTTATAGTTCCTCATGCGAGACGAGAGGCGATATGAATAATGTTGCCAGCACATGAATATTATTATGATTTATGTGGTTGCCAGTATGCACAGTTGCCTCGCCGGGTCTCCCCAAACCTTGGTGTCATCTAAGACCATTGTGGATGCTGGCTTTCAGGAGTTAGATCCGCTAGGAGTTGAGCCGTTAGACGCTTCATCAAAATATACAGACCCGCATACTATAACTTCCGTGCAACCACTCTATTACGGATCTCAGTTGCAATGTATTAGTATTAAATAGTTGCGCGTTTACACGTGGTCTATGTTAATTCATATTATTATCATGTCGCAACTAAGCCCTTATCCTCTATAACCAATTACACACGTAACACGGCGCGTTGCGATAACAATATGAAATTATCGTTTAAAGGTGCCCCAGTCACATACAGAATACCATTACACGATTATTTCACAAAGTTATCATAACATGCCGCGTTTAGTCATTACGAATAAGAGCTCTGGCGGTTCCATTAGTTTATAATACACAGATACGAAATCATCAAAGGGCAGGGAGGGGGATTCGGAAAAATCACGAAATATTACAAAGGGGGGAGGGAGGGGGTTATTATTTTTTCATTGAACGCGCGATTTTTAATACGAAAAGCGGTGCGTGACTTTGACCCGCCTTGAAAAGTTTTAACATACTTTGTACCAAGAAAATACACATGAAGCACACCAGACAAAACATCATGTGATTAATGGACGATCCCTAACACTATCGTGGCTTGTCATGCGGGACATTAATGTGAATATAGAAGCAGTTGTATACATTTTTATGCCCTAAGAACCCGTAAGTACACGTTTTTCAAGAAGTTGAAATTTGGAGGAGTGGACGGGAATTGCTCGGGCGACACTACTGGCACTGTTCGTGTCGCACAGATAAAGTCCAATAGCCAGCCTTCACTAGTTGGAGAGTCACCAGAAGAAGAAGGAAGTTGCATTTATTTAGGTTTAATAGATTTAATATTATATAATTGTTCATGGTTTCATCATTGGAAAGACGTGGACAGACGTCCACTGTAGGATACGCACGAACGCACAAAACGGACGGCTTGGTGCAGTAGGTAGTTGACAGTTTAACCCGCTCAGCCCACTGGATCGAGAATTCGATTCCTGCACGAGACAAATCTGTGTGACCCACAAATGTTTGTTTCGGCCTGGGTGTTTGTGTTTGTAAACGCACCCACGACACAGGAACTTTTCCTAGGCTGGGGCTATTTAAAAAAAAATAGGCCTCCCTAAATGTTGCCTTAACCGTTTGTTCCGTGGCCACCGTGTGTGTGTGAATGATGTACGCTGTTGGCCGCGAGGCCTTTACAGCTTCACCGGATTTAAAGGCGAGCGTGCAACCACTACGCTCTAGCCAGCCAGAAGGGCAAGAGGCGACATACTCGAGGGCGCCGGTCAACCGCCGGCTATGGGAGGGGATCTACTACTACGTCGTCGTCGTCGCCCGTATTCTGAGCGGAAAGAAGGGATGACAAAGCATCGGGGGGGTCGGTGAGAACATGTCGCGGCCGGCGGTGGCGGCAGGGGTCGGGGGGGAGATCGTAGTCGGCGGTGGCTACGATTAGCGGATTCGCATGGGTAGATGCGTTCGCGAAGTGACGTGTCGACGCCTTTTTAATAAAGGCGCGAATAGGTTCGAGACCTAGATCGGAGTGGAGGTCGACGTTCCGTACGAACCAGGGGGCTCCTACAGCTTTACGGAGGAAGCGGTTTTGAACCACTTGGAGTTTATCGATGTGAGAGGGGGCCGCATGCCCGAACACAACACACGCATAAGTCATGATGGGACCGTGGCCACCGATAGCCACGACGATCAAAGGACATTGTTCTGCGATCATACATGATTTGCCCCAGAACCAACAACAATGAAACAATACTTGTGTGATTTCAAATCACTTATAAATTCTCTTAAGGCATTTTTTATTAAACGGACAAGCGGGGGAATGGCGATATTGCACAAAAAGTATTAGATTTTGAGGTTATAATTCAGTAGCCATTAATACGTATGAGGTTATATTGTGTGTGTTGACATTCAGTAAAAATGGCGGCGACTTCGATATAATTAATATATAATAATAAAAATAATAATACTTTATTGATTTTCTCCACAATAGGTACAAATTGAAATGCACACATAGAACAGGTTTACATACATTATGGAGACTGGTGCCCGAGCTACGGCAAGCCTTGTGTTTCGGATCACCAGGTCTCCAGCCTCGGAACGGCTTGTGCTCATATATAGTTAATAAACAAAAGTGAAAATATAAATAAACAGGAAACAAAATAATAATTATTAGGAATGTTCATATTCATGTGAATGTGTGTTGTGTGTTAGTGTGTAAATGCGTGTATGTGGATAATGATAGAGTGTAACGGTGTGTGTGTATGGTGTTGGTATGTGCCGAAAAGAGAGAGGGAGAGAACAGTTACAATACTTTGAAATATTCGTTTTAGATTGCAAATTGTCCGTTAAATACGGATATTTGCCATTATTTTAATAAAATAGATAAATAATGGTGGCATGGGTCAAATGTTTGTTGGTTCTGGGGCAATTTTTTACAATGTTTTTTATTCTTTACGCATCCGACCACCTTTACGATGTCGTCCGCCCATCTTGTGGGGGGTTTACCTACTCCACGTAGTCTAATAGAAGACGTCCATAATATAAAAAAAAATATATATAGTAATTTTTTTTAATATTGACAAAGTACTTTATCAAAACAATTGTACTTGCTATCAATTCCGATAATCGATCATGTTCTTCACTCAATGATTCGATGAAAGTCTAGGAAGCGCTTGTAATTGCGATAGATACTATACATAATTGCAATTAACATTGATTAATTCCTTTATAATTGTACCATTGACATAATAGATAAGACTGCTTCCTTAGTTATGTATACTTATCAATTAATACTTAAGGGTTACTTCCCAGAATGAAATTTAGTTACTTGTGTTTTATTATTATTAATTTGATATCTGTGTACCCATTTAATAAATAAATAAACCATAATAAAGCCAGACAAATTATTAAATTTGTTTTTTTTTTCAAAATCATCTTTTTTAATCGGTAAGAAACATGGCTTACATTTTGTCAGACGCAAAACATTATTGTAAGGGTTTCCTTCATTTCTTTTGGCGGTACAAGACTTATTAAAACGTAAATTCCCTAAAAACAAACCACGCAAAATACTCAATAAGGCACAAAATAATTAATTAAAAAAAGAAAACTGACCTCAATAAGCTCAAAAGTAACTATGTTAACTAAAAAATAAATGTTCCAAGTCGGTGCTCTCGCACCGATCGCACCGACCGACTGGCCGGTACCAGTCGGTTGGTGCGGTCCGACCGAAAGGCCGACTTTAAACGTTTGTTTTTATTGCTATTTAATTATCTTGGGTATGTTAATTCTGTGTATTTAGATGTCGTTTTTTTTAAATCTTAATTAGTGTCCTATTTAGGTTTTTGAAATGAATACTAAGCCGCCCTTAGGCTTTTCGATCACGTGAAGGAAACGTTCCCAGACACACATTCGTCCCGAGCAAGGTCGAATCTGGGTCAATAAACCCGCTCACATACCTACAAATTATTTTTAATGCGATACCTATCAATATTAGCGATACCAGCGATACTCGATAGCCGGTCGATAAAAATGTGATATATTGAAGCTCCTTAACTTGTTTTTAAGTGTAATAAAATGATAAAACTTTAAGTTTGGAACGTATATTTGATAAGGAGATAGTTCTTTTTTAAATAGAATCGACTTTCTTTGCGCGATTTAATGGTGTCATTACTATGAAAATCAACTTTCCAAGTTTATTCTCGTTAGTCTGATGGCGTATCGTATAGCTGGTAGTTACGAGGTTCTAGGTTTGAGTCCGAGGTATAATTTTTCTGTAGAGAAATTTTCAGTAACAGCAGACGCTTTAATAGCAATATCCTCGCTCCCTATACAAACAACTCATCGCAAAACAGGTTTTGTTTTTGGTTAGTTTTGTACGAAAAGAATTGAACAAAGTTCCTACAACAATAACTCATGGAAAAAGTACTAAGCGTTAACTCTTTAGCACAATTGATCAGTTCAGTAAATCTTCTTAATCTATTGGATACTCCAACGTCATGTGTTTGTTCGAATGCGCGGCTCGTGCGCACGATTCAAGCCCGCCGTCCATGACAAGACATGATTTCAAATTCGCCCGTCAAGTCACCTGAAAACGTTGAGCTGTTATTAAACATAGTAGGCGTTACATGCTCCTAGCTAACATGACTGAATACCAATTACTACACTACCTACTTTCGCAATAAAATCTTCAAAAGATTCTCAGTCCCTTGTGGAGAAAACGCATTTGGAACTTTTACCACACTAAAACCCCCCATGGTAGCCCCCTTCAACATAATAGGGTTACGAGAAGGCACGGGGTGGTGCCCGTGTGCGCATAGTTTTGTGGTTGGCTTGATTGAGCACATATTAGTAAAAAAAATGTATATTTCCCCCCGCAGCCTCGTTGTGCTCACGATTACGACTTAATAATGATAACATATACGTGGTGTCATTTACAACACCGTGCTAGGGATCGCTGAATCGACATTAGGCCTAAACAAATGGCAAATGCTTGCTGTCGATTCTATTCGACCAAACACAAAAGCTTGAGCGTAAGCGATGTCACCAGGAAGCCACCATCCAGACATCTGCGACCTTAAGTGCCACATTACTAAGCATAGAAACATCAACTTTCCATGAACTTTGTAAGACTTATATAATCAGATAAAGGTTGTTACCTACGATAACATTCATATTAATTGTTTAATGATACAATGTTTAACCTACAATTAACGATAAGATCGTGTTTTATATGTAAATAGGTATGGATTTACCTTATTATAAATATCATTCAAGGTATGGCATCTTGTTTCTGGGGACACTAAACCGTTTTGCTAAGTTATAAACATATGTTAACGAGGTACAGTGCGGCAGTGTCACTGGCATCATAGCCTCTGTTGCTTCTATTCAGAACTTGTCCTTTTTCTTCTTCAGCCAAAAGATATCCACTGCAGAACTAACAAACATTTTACTATAGGGTTTAATCATAGCCACCATCATCTCAGCCTATACTTGTCCACTGCTTAACATAGGCCTCCCCAATCGCTTTCCAGCGTAACCGGTCCGATGCCACCTGCATCCAACGACTTCCTGCGATTTTCACAAGATCGTCGGTCCATCTGGCAGGCGGTCGTACCACGCTGCGCTTGCCAATACGTCGTCTCCACTCTAGAATCCTCGTCCGATCTTCGCGCTATGTGGCCCACCCATTGCCACTTCAGCTTGCTAATGTTAAGGGCTATGTCAGTGACCTTGGTCATTCTATAAATCTCCTCATTCCTGATTCGATCACGTAGCGAAACGCCGAGCATAGCTCTCTCCATAGCTCGCTGAGCAACTCTGAGCTTTTTTATGAGACCTATTGTAAAATACCACGTCTCTGATCCATATATCATCACATAGAACAGCTAAAAAGGGAAAAGGAACAAGAGTTAAACACACCAGTGGCAGAAGTACTTGCGATAGTTAAAACCATCAGAGACCTGATTTCCTTTGATGTAATAGGACAAGCAACCGCGACACCGAAATGTGACAACGTACATAACCTGGACCAACTAGTACAGGAAGTAAAAGAGCTGCGTCAGGTCTCGGAAGAGACAGGCAAACAGGTATCGGCCCTGAGGGAGACGACGTCCTCAAATGCCGATGTCCTTTCGGGACCTGATCGAAGGCAAAAAACAACTAAAACCCTGCCTAATCTCCCCAGCCACTCGATAATAGTGTCCTCGTAAGAAGAGACATCAAAGCTAAACTCAAGAATAAAGAATAATAAAAAGATAGAACAAAATAGTAAAAATACATATACATAACAAACTGGAAACATAGTAAAATTACACTTAAAATAAAGAATAGAATAATAAATACATACCCACCTTGGCGGATTGAAATTACGGAAAGAATCAAAACAGACGCCACAGTGAAGCGAAGAAAAACTATATATGTTGATTTTAGCCGAAGATCATACTTAGACAAGAAATTTTTACAACAAATAAAGTCCTTAGGCAAACAGGTACAGGGTGATTTGAGGAGCGACAAGGAGGAAATAAGCCCAACTTTTGGCGTTCATCGAGGATTTTCGAGCCAGGGAAATAGCCGAATTCTCGGCGACTGCACTCTCCCGCGGGAAAATAGACTCATAGATAATTAATATCCATAAATCTATTTAAGTAAGCAGGAATAACAAACATTAAATTGCCGATCCACATTCGAATCCATCTATAAAACGTCTGAAAAAAAAGGAAACCTCAAACTAAACGAACCCCAAAAGGCAACAAGAACAAATCGAATACAACAGACGCTGCAGACATAGCAAAAAAAAAACTGCGCTAAAATATATCTGCCGATCGAAAAGGAACCCAATGCTAAAACTCTTCATCACCCTAAAACTAAACCAACTAAGGTTTCGTTTTAGGGTTTCGAACAAACGTTAAACAATAGAATTCGACAAAAACTATGAAATATAACCAAAGAAAACTATAAGAAACATGAACACTATAATAAAATAATAAAAATTAAAATTAGAAAACCAAACAAATAAATAACCTACAAAATAGCTCTGAAGAATATCGGAGGGCCTCACCTATTTCTCAATAAAAAAAATCACATTGTCTAATAACTTTAGTCTTGAGGCACTGAGGTATTTTGGATGAGATGTTGCGCAGTTTCCCGAACGCTGCCCAGCCGAGTTGAATTCGTCGATTAACCTCTCTCTCTCAAAGTTGGATCTACCTAATCGGACTACCTGTCCCAGGTAAATGTATTCGTCGATAACTTCAAGAGTAGAGTTCCCAACGGTGAGTGCGGTACGACATGGACGTTAAACATTATTTTCGTTTTGTCCATGTTCATTTTAAGACCCACTTGTTGAGATACTCTGTTGAGGTCACCGAGCATTCGTCCTAGATCTTCCAGCGACTCCGCCATGACCACAATGTCGTCGGCAAATCGAAGGTGAGTGTTGTATTCGCCATTGATGTTGATGCAAGTCATTCCAAGAGCTTGAAGGCGTCCTCTAAGGGGGCCGTAAACAGTTTCGGAGAAATGACGTCTCCCTGTCTTACTCCTCTTTTTATGGGGATCGCCTTCGTGCACTGCCCCTGTACTCGGACTGACATGGTGGCGTTATTATACAAGCACTTCAACACTTCGATGTACCGATTGTCAATGCGGCATCGCTGGAGAGATCTAAGAACCGCCCAAGTCTCGATCGAATCGAAGGCTTTCTCATAGTCCACAAACGCCAAGCATAGTGGCCGATTATACTCCTCGGTCTTCTGTATAATCTGCCGCAGCGTATGTATGTGTGGTCTATGGTACTAAAGCCTTTCCGGAAACTGGCTGGCTGTGGGAAGTCATGAAGCCTGCGTTCGAGACGATTCGTGACGACTCTCGAAAACAACTTATAAACTTGGCTAAGCAGGGTGATGGGCATATAATTCTTTAGTAAAGTGTTATCACCTTTCTTGAAAAACGGTACCACCTCACCCCTGCTCCATCTTATCTTATCTTGTCATTGGCTTATCGGACCGAGGAGACCTCAGGCGCACTTCGACCCGTTGGGATCTTTTGTGCTGTCCTTGCCCTAACGCTCTTACATACCTGTAGAATCGAATACTCCCTGTACCAGGCTGTAGATTCCAGCAGGGGGGAAGAGCCGAAATTCCTCTGGGTTTGGATAGGCCACTCCCAGTAGCTTCATTCGCCGCGCCGCCAGAGCGTCGCAGTGGCATAGGACGTGCTTCATGGTTTCAGTTTTTGTGCCACAGTTCCTGCATGCCACGTCGCTGCAGAGGTTCATCTTATGTAGATGTTCTTTTGTGCCATAGTGGACAGTATAAGCTCCGATTAGTTGCCTTAATTGTAGTCTGCTATGTTTTAGCAGTCTCTCGCTGTCGCTGTCACACCATGTGGAAAGGAAATCCTTGGTAGTGTCTCAGCCCTGTTTTAGTTTTCCATTCTCTCCCGTGTTGTTCTTGGGCATATTTGAACAGCGCTCCTCTGTAGGCACCATCTGGTATGCCTATGAACGGTTCTGGACCAACAAATTTCTCCATTGCTCCCTTTTTGGCTAAGTCATCCGCACGCTCATTGCCATCAACCCCCGTGTGCCCAGGGACCCAGACAAATCTAATCGTGTTGCGCGCTCCACATCTGTCAAGAAGGCATGCGCACTCCACGGCCAGTGCCGAGTTTAGCTCATAGGAGCTGATGGCTTTGAGGGCAGCCTGACTGTCACTACAAATGTAGATTCTCTTGCCTGTAATTCGTCTGTCCAATATCTCTTTTGCACAAACATTTATCGCATAGGTCTCTGCTTGGAATATTGATGCAAATCTACCCATGCTTTGCATCCGTCACACCACCGCAAACACCATCCGGACCAGGGGCCTTAAACGGTTGAAAGCTCTTCAAGGCCCATTTGAATTTATTCTGTTCTACGACTTTCCCTGCCGTTTCCCAGTCAGCTCTGGTTGTTTTTAAGCTAAGCTCATCCATATTGACATCATTAATGGTGTCCTCTTCCTGTATTTCTACTGAACCCGGGAAATGCACGTTGAACATAGTTCTCAATGTTTCTTTCCCATTGTTTGTGAGTTCTCCTTTCTCATTCCTTACTGTAGTAAGTGGATTTATTTTGGCCGTAGATATTGCCTTGGCTAGCCTCATACCCTCTGGGAGGCTGCATATGCTTTGGCAGTGTCTTTTCCAGGCCCTTCTTTTTGCTTTCCGCACTTCTGTGTTGAACCTCGTGAGTATCATAGAGTAAGCACCGAAGTTCTTAGTTGCTTTCGCCAGATTAAATGTCCGGCGGGTCTCTACTCTCAGCTTTGCTAGTTCTGGCGTCCACCACGGTACACGCTTCGCTAGGACTGTACTCTCCGGACAGTTGTTAGTCCAGGCGCTATTTACCGCCCTAACTAGGTTATCTGCTTCAAACTCTATATCTAATATGGAGTTGAGCCTACCTCTGACCTTTCCAAGCTCTATCTTTAGATCTCTTTTCTACGCGGCCCAATTAGTGTTCCTGGGGTTGCGCCTTTTTACATTTATGTAATTTGTTTCTGCTTCGCTCTGCTCCATGCTTCTGGCGTTTTCTCTTCGAGCAAGATGGAATTAAATAGCCTCTGAAGGACTTTAAGTACCGGCGTTCCGCCCGCTTTCAGAAACTGCGGTAATTCCGTCTTCGCCCGGCGCTTTGTTGTTTTTGAGTTGTTTGAGAGCCATCCTAATCTCATACAAGCTGATGTCCGGGATATCTTCAGTGTAGTGTCGGATTAGCTTGGCTCTTGGGTCTCTTGCCAACTCAACAACAGGTTTAGTTACTGAGGTATACAACTGCCCATAGAACCTCTCTATCTCCCTGAGCACCTCTTACCTATTCGACGTTACGTTTCCGTCCTCCGTCTTCGTCAACTGGCTTTGCCCAATAGACGCGTCTCTTGCGAACACTTTGGAGCCCTTGTTCTGTACGATGGTCTCCTTAATACACCTTGTATTGAAGGTCCGTAAATCGTGTCGCAAGGACTTCAATATCTGTCCATTGAGCTGCCTATAGGACTTAGCATCATCGAAGGTTTGGAACGTCATGGAACGTCGCTCAGCCATGAGGTTTCGGGTGTATTCATATAGTTTTTGAGGCCCATTTGCACGGTGGGGCTTAAAATACTTGGACCCGACCGTATGGACAGTCTCTACCAGCCTGTTGGCGAATTCGTTCACTGATGCGCTGCTCTCTAGCAATTCGAAGCAGTTTGACAATTCGAGTTGAAAGTTTTCGGAGTTTTGGATATGTGCTTCGTTCGTTGATGAGCGAAAGTTTTACAGATGAAATGAGCGATCCAAGAAAAGAGTTCGTTGGTGAGCGAAAGTTTTGCAGATGAAATGAGCGAAGGCAAACATCATCATTTCGTTTGGTTGAACAAGCGAATGCTAAAAAAGCTGTCCCTGACCAAAGAACCGAAAGGTAACTGATGGTCACCATATTCAATCGATCGAAAACTAGCGAAACGGCAAAAATCCTGCCGAAAATTTGATTTACACTTGAACATGGTATCCATTTCACACTCCGTGAGCGAATATTTGCCTCCATATTTGTCCTTCATTAAGTCTGCTTGTTTGTGTGTAAATGACTACGTTGTTAGCTGAGGAGCCTTTACTGCTCCGCTGAAGAAGCGTAAAATAACAAATTAAGTGGCACATATTAATTAGATCTTTCTTTTTCCAGGGTCAAAGATGGCAAAGTGTCATATGGTACTGACAGTCCAGCCCGAGGTCGTCGGGTCATATTCTGCGTGCACGGCAATCCATCTACCGGCTGCTGCGCCGTCATAGAGACCAACGCTGACGCGGATCACCCTGACGGAAGGAACGGAAGCATTTCGGAGGTCGAAAGTAAGTTTCAGTTAAGTTTCAGATAGTAGCGTGCAGATGAAATGACATACCTTATCTTAGGGAAAACCACAAAAACGACTCTAAAATGCAGGCAGATAGATGCAAAAGTGTATTATAGGGTGCCCGTATTGCCACACTAACCATAATGTCAACAATAGAACATTAAGATATGCTAAGGCACTAACGCACCGAATCGGAATCGCGCACAAAGACGCGCACTCTACGCGGTTTCTCGGCAAGCTTCAGCGAGTAGGCAGTTTTTTCAAAATTCACCATTTGTAGTATAAAAATAACTGGTGAGGAATATATATTTACAGTACAAAATCGGTCAGGTGCCGGTGTTCGCTGTTATCTCCGTTGTCTAGGAGATACGTCCGCGGAAGTAAGTTTGGCAGCCATTTCGAAAATCAAGATGGCAAATGTGGATTTAAATAAACAAGATGCGAATGATGCAGCTGCGAGCAACGGCTAGTACCTACTCGTATATTTTAGAATGACATGGGTAATCGAAGCGTTATATTAGGCACGTAAACTCGTATGGCCTTTTTTAAGGGGTTATTTTATTGGTTCACTATGAACGATTGCCAATAATCAGATATGTTTGGCATAAGACGTAATTAAATAATGTATCGAGCATGTATCATGTCTTACTATAAAGCAAATGTACACTATACTGGACATGGTAATTTTACAGCATTTTGACGCTGCATATCAACACACATTTAACCATCAAAGGCTAACGAAGTAGTGGAAACAGTATTTGTTCGCATACTCTTGCTGGCTCACAATACTTGAATGCACACGAAAGCATTCTTGTTTTATGTACGCAGTACTGGACATGGTCATTTTACAGCATTTTGAGGCTGCGTATTAACACACATTTAACCATCAAAGGCTAACGAAGTAGTGGGGACAGTATTTGTTTGCATACTCTTGCTGGATCACACTACTTGAATGCACAAGAAAGCATTCTTGTTTTTGGTATACGATACTGGACATGGTGATTTTACAGCATTTTGAGGCTGCATATTAACACACATTTAACCATCAAAGACTAACGAAGTAGTGGGGACAGTATTTGTTTGAATGCACACGAAAGCATTCTTGTTTTTTCACTGATTTGTTGTCACATCAGCTCGTTTGTACCCGTTGGCTATCCCGTTAGCATTATGTTTCCCTTTCTTTGTCTCATTCTTTACAAAAGGTAGGCAAAATTTGCAGTCGTTATTTCCCATTTACTTCAAGCTCCACAATCATTCTTTTGCACACACATTAGGACATCACACCTCTAAGAAAACATTCATTTATGTACATTACAATAAGAAACTTCCAAATTCAATACATGCTAACAATAAAACAAATACTGAATGGCCTAGAATGTTTTATATCCAAAAATGCTTTTTCCGGCAGGCTTATATTGTTTGGCGTATCAGAATTGCTGAATTCTATGGCGGTAAAAACCGTGAAGTCTGCCTTGTGACGTGACAATGGCTCTGATTGTTTTTAAGGAGTGTGTGACCTATTGTAATTCTGTTTGAAAGTTCCAACATTTACTAAGAATTTTGGAGATAAATGGGACGCGCTGAAGGTGAAAAACTCGGATTGTGTTGCAGGCAACACAGTGGATGCCTTGAAAGTTTCTGCCTTGAGTCTGACAAATAAGTCGCTCCAAAAATTTCGCTAATGCCTACTCAGTGCAAATTTAAGGTATAATAAACCTGTAGTACCATATAATTTTTGTTTCAGGGCATTGTCACAGATCTAGGAATGAGGAGATAGACAAGCGCGCGCGGCGGAAACTGATCATCGCCAGCATATTATGTGTTATATTCATGATCGGTGAAATTGTTGGTGAGTGGAATATAGTAGAAAGGTACACTCAGCCAAAATTGGCTCAGATAGGGATATAAATGGCGTAAAACACGAAACTTTAATCCTATTAGAATCATAAATATTTGAAGCCAGAGAGGTCTGTAAGGAAACAACCTATTGAAACTCAGTTCTCTCTGCATATCCTGCAAGGGATCTGGCGGGATGATAATAGATAGACAAAGTTTCGAAAATTCTAAACGACTCAAAAAATCTTCCTATTTGTTTTTAGTCTAGAAACATTTTTAAACTGTCTTATTTTTCAGGTGGTTACATATCAAACAGTTTGGCGATAGCGACAGACGCTGCCCACCTGCTCACAGATTTCGCCAGTTTTATGATATCGCTCTTCTCCCTATGGGTAGCGAGCAGGCCGGCTACGAGGCGGTAAGTTCTTTTAACAACGGTCTTATTCATCCGCTTTTTTGTCCATTTATTTGTGTCGTTCGGTACAAATTTTGCAATCAATTTTAAACTTATCGATAAGCTAGAGACTTGAAACTTTAAACATAGTTTAGCCCTAGATGTCAGTAAATCATTACAAAATTATTATATACCATGTTTATAAATGAATTCCTAACCCAAGGGATCTGTATGGATCTAGAAAAAACGGGGATCGAACCTGCGACTACTTAATCTAGTGAGCGGCTTAAGCTCCTAAACACTCCTAAAACAAGCCATCGTCAATTTTTTTTATTCATGATAATTTTGTCATTTTTTGGAACCTACAAGCGTTCTTTGCGTTCTAAGAATACGATCTGAGTTGCAAACGACTTAAGTCACTCCATGTGTTTTTATCTTACACCGTCACGCCTATATTCCCCAAGCGGAGGTGGCAGAAGTGTACTATGTACAGCCAATATCATGATACAATATATATTGAAGTTCTTGAGGTTGACTCAAAGTTATCAGAAAAACTGCAGGAAAAACGGGATGCAGCTGGCACAAAATACAGCTCATTAGCGATATGATGAAGCCCAACAATGGGGTAAAAACGAGTGTGTATAACAATGGTCACTTATGTTCCAGGATGCCATTCGGCTGGTATCGTGCTGAAGTTATAGGCGCTCTGACGTCAGTGCTGCTCATATGGGTGGTGACAGGCATCCTGGTGTACATGGCCGTGCAGAGAGTTATATACCAGGAGTTCGAGATCGATGCCACGGTTATGTTAATCACTTCGGCCGTTGGTGTTGCCGTCAACCTTATGTAAGTATCTGACCCTATAATCATCCGAGATAGTCAGGTATAGATAATTGATTATGGACTGTATACCACGACACGTTCTTTTAAACGCAACCTCATTCTAGTAATATCTATACGTAAACTTTTTTTTCCTAATGAATTAACGAACCGGACTGTGAGAACTATGCTTATTTAAGAACAATGTAAATTTTTTTTTTGAGTTTAAGTAAGTTAAGTTTAAGTATTTCATCCCCATAAAGCAAAATGCTATGGGAGGAGTTATGCTCGGCGTTTCTCTACGTGATCGAATCAGGAATGAGGAGATTGGTAGAAGAACTAAGGTCATCGACATAGCCCATAGGATTAGTAAGCTGAAGTGGCAATGGGTGGGCTACACAGCGCGAAGATCGGACGGGAGTTAGGGCAGAAAGATTCTAGAGTGAAGACTATGCATTGACAAGCGCGTGGAACGGCCGCCTGCCAGATGGACCGACTATCTTGTTAGGATCGCAGGCAGTCGTTGGATGCAGGTGGCATCAGACCAGCTGCGCTTGGGAGCGATTGGGCGCTATATTCAGTAGTAGACAAGTAAAGACTGATATGATGATGATAGGAGCAAAATATAACTGACTTGTCTATACATATGTATACTATTTATTATCGCTCCATTGGGACGATCTATTAGTTGGCGAATATGGTCATTAACGGTGGTCTATTGTACCTATCCATAGAAATAATTAATTATAAGATACTTGAAGTGATAGAGCGGCGTGAACTTGTCGCCACACCTGTGAAAAATTTTCACAGAATCGTGCGCCGTTTTACTTCTAGTGGTTCATGCTTACCGATTTCTTCGACTGTATCATTGCTCTACTGGGACGATCTAGTAGTGAATATTGTCATAAAATGTGGTATATTATATCACAGCATGGGTTTGACGCTGCACCAGCATGGACACTCGCACGGCGGCGGTGGCCACGGACACAGTCATGGCGGCAGCAACCCACCACTCAATAACAAGGTAATTACTACTTCTTACATAGAATATCGACGATAGAGAATAATGCATGATTGAAGGCAGACTTCTGGGAGGTGAAGGTCACGACTCTTAGACATAAAGAATGCGAGTTGAGGAGAGATTGCATAGCTGTGGTAAAAAGTTTGATTTGTACAAATCCTGGCCTATACAAATCTCGCCTCGCACTTCTGAGTTTTTTGCAATCAAGCATTTTTTTAAATTAATAGTTTCTTATGAATTTTACACACGCTCAGTTGCAGCAGTTGCAGCGACGTTCTTTAAACTTTAAAGGTGACATTCATCGCTGATCTATCAATAAATCTTTCTTGCTATGTCATCACCAACATCACTTGCGGAGTAGGCAACCCGGATCAATAAATCATTGCATAAGACAAATTTTACATTGAAATTATGCATTTATTGGCGTTATTGCCGCGTTACACAATGATTTCCTAATAATGAGCTTTCTGCAACTTGAGTTACTGTATGTGTGCTGTTATGTGCTCCTATGTCTGAACTGGGTGAAATTCTTTATCTCAGACCGCGGAGCTCTGTTTTATGAGACTATACAGAGATAAGATTTTGGCAATAATTTCGCTAATTTTGCAACACTGATCCGTCCATATCTAAAAGACAGTCTGGGAACGGAATAAGAATAAATATATAAAAAGTATACATTCGAATGCCAATCTTCTTGGATTTTTTGGCATTTGATTGACGTTAACAGAAATTGAAAAACCTTGAAAGAATTACAATTTTGATAATTCTAGAGAAATATTTCAATAGTCCGAATGGTGTAACTAACTCGCGATAGTTGACACTTGTATAATAAATTTAATCAAGCGTGGTGCAACGTTTACCCAGTAAACCAAATTGAGCTATAGAACAAAATAACAAAAAAATATTTTTAAACATTCCTACTGAAATAACTTAGTTAAATTTCATAGCAAGACCTACAACCGATGCTGGACAGCGAGGACAGCCTTGCTAATTCGTCTCAGCGAATTGGTCTCTGGATAAACGTGGATAAAACCAAAGTTATGATAAACGAGCACGTTAACCCAAGACCGGTCGCCGTAAACGGAATATCCCTAGAAGTTGTTGCCGAGTATGCGTGCCTAGGGTAACTGCCCTAGATATGCACGGATATAGGTAGGTATGCATGCATCAAAGTTGTTTCTACCTAGTTGTAGCAGTTGCTCCAATTAGGTTAAACAACTTTGACAAGAAAGTTAAGAGACGGCTACAGCTGGGCTGGGCAGCACTTGGGAAACTTCGCCGAGTCTTATCATCGCCCATACCTCAAAGCCTAACAACAAAAGTTTTTAGTCAGTGCGTTCCACCTGTAATAGCATACGGGGCCGAAACGTGGCCACTCATCGTGGCTTGTTTACCAGTTCAAGGTCGCACAGCGTGCTATGGAGAGAGCTATGCTCAGAGTTTCTCATAGGCATCAAATCCGGAACGAAGTTATTCGTCAGAGAACCAAAGTTACCTACATAGTTCAGCGAATTAGCAAGCTGAAGTGGCAGTGGGGGCGGGGGGGGTCACATATGCCGAACTGATGGCCGTTGGGGCAGGCCGGTTCTTGAGTGGAGACCGCGTGTCGGCAAACGGAGTGTAGGGCGCCCTGTAGCTAGGTGGAGCGACGATACTCGTAAGGCAGCGAGTAGTGATTGCAAGAGGGGAGCTGAAAATCGAGCTTACTGGCGTGCCACGGGAAAGATCTATATCCAGCAGTGGGCTGATGATGAAATTTCATAGCTAACGGCAACTGCACAGATTTTTTATGCAGTGACATTTCACTTGATGATCGCGTTTATTTCGATTTTGGCTACATGCCAAAAGGTCCTTTTTGAACCTACGTTTTTATTTCAATGTCACTAGTGCAACTGAAGCGGTCCCGAACGATCGCCTACTCTGGGAACCACTAGTATTTACAATTTGTTAATTTTGTTTATGCACAAATGAATAGAGCAGTGATAGCCTAGTGGTTAGACCGACTGCAAAGACAGAGGTCTCGGGTTCTAACCCAGGCATGCACCTGTCTTTTCGAAAGCATGGGCGTATTAAAAATCAAATATTACTTTAACGGTGAAGGAAAGCATCGTGAATAAACCTGCATGCCTAATAGTTTCTCGAAGGTAAGTGAAGTCCGTCAACCCGCTCTGGGTCAGCGTGGTGGACTATGGCCTAAACCCTCTCTCGCAGTTTGAGAGGAGTCTCGTGCCCAACGAGAACCAACCTTATTACAAATAAATTTGATTTGATATGATTAGCGGAATATGATCGGTCTTCCCCAGAAGGACCGCTCGGACTCGGACGTGGAGAGCTCGACGTCGCAGGCGCCGGCGCACCAGCGCGGCGAGAACATCAACGTGCGCGCCGCCTTCATCCACGTGCTGGGCGACTTCCTGCAGAGCTTCGGCGTGCTCGTCGCAGCCGTCGTCATATACTTCAAGGTGACTATGCTCTCCTGGTACTAACAACAAGGATACTAGGATGTGCTCAAAAGGCGTTTTAACTCATGTGCTGTTTATTAACCCCGAAAGTTGGGAGGACTTCGTTTTCTACACAAGTCATCTTGGCGCTCTACCATCTATACATCAATACAAATAAATACAACTAAAGTGTCTGTTTGTAATGTGGAAATAACAGTTTTTGACGAAATACATATGGAAGTATATATGATAATTATAACAAAAAATCAATGATTAAAATTTTGGGACTCACTGGCAGATATCTGATGTTCTAAAAAGTAAATTAGGCTACTTTTATTTTAAAAAAAATGTTAAATTCCACGTTGGCGAAGTAGCAGGTTACAACTAGTCTATAATAACATTCAAGCATTTAAAAAAACTCGTCTTTAAACACTTGACCATCAGCGCCAAACTCAAATAACTAGCCCTGAGGTCTCCTAGACCTACACTTGTAACACTACTTTATTATTCTACTTGCAACCGAGTGGTTAAGACCAAATTCGGTTTAGCGAGCCTCGTCGTCATCGAAACCGATGTGGGTATAGTCCATATATACTAACAACAACACCAGTCACAAAATTGCATGCTCCTAGCCCCTTTTACATTAAAGCGCTCGTAGCGCTGTACCATCGCAGTGTTCTTAGCAATCACCAAAGTTAAGCAGCGTTCAACTCGGTCATCGGTCTCAGACATTAATTTCTCAAAAAGAATACAATTCACTTATAACATGATAAATACAAGTTCATCTTAAATATCGAATACAGAAGGACGGTAGGTACTTTTTTATGTTTATGGTATCACGACGGCGCATATTTTGTCAATGTCAAGTATTACGAATATTCATTTATAAATTAATTCAACTCCCCGATTAACTTGATGTCAAAGATGATTATGAAATTGATGAAGTGCCCTACCCTGGATAGTAAAGCGATGTATACTTTACATACCAATTGCGACGGTCGTTTTGAGGGAAATCGAAAAGACATGTTTTATCACTTTGTTACAATTACCTAAACTCGTGCACATATAAGAATGTATAATGGTTAATATTCCACCAAAATTACACATTATAATTCAAAATAACACAAGTTTTGGAAATTAAAACAAATTGACAACATCACTCTTCGGTTCCCCGCCAAAAAAACTTATAAACTTATAAATGAATCACAATCTTTTTAGTGTTGTGGGTAAGAAGAAAAAGTAAGTGTACAATTATATGTCGTTTCTTTAAGGCAAGTGTATCGCAATCCTACTAATATGACCCCATCATGACTTATGCGTGTGTGGTGTTCGGGCACTCGGCCCCCTCTCACAATGATAAACTCCAAGCGGTTCAAAAGCGCTTCCTCCGTAAAGCTGTAGGAGCCCATGGTTTTTAAGGAATGACGACCTCCTCTCCGATCTTGGTTTCGAACCTATTCGTGCCTATATTAAAAAGGCGACAACTCGACACTTCGCAAACGCATCCATGCGAATCCGTTAGTCGTAGCCGCCGCCGACTACGATCGGATTGTAATGTGGCGCACAGATAGTCTATTTCCTAGATTAACACATAGGATACTTTTTATCCCGGAAAAATGTAAGGTTCCTGTCCGAAGTCAACGCGGATGAAGTTGTGGGCAGAAACTAGTATAGGATAAAGTTAAGTGGTAATTTAATTATTAATGAGATTTAGATTATAATAGATAGAAATTCTTTAGGATGTGGTGTTTTATAGTTTTTTTGATGCAAAAGATTGAATTTCTTTGATGTCAGTAGGTAATTTATTGTACAGTTCAGCTCCTTCGTATAGTATGTTTAGTTTAAAGTGAGTTTTGTTAAAAGCCTCATGGACGACTTGACGAATTTGAACGGCAGTTAGCCAACTGCTCCTTCCAATCCGCACTGGGTTCGCATGGTGGAGTATGTCCTAATCTCTCTCATCTCGATTTGTGCCTTTGTCCAGCAGTGGGACGGTATAAACTGGTATTATTCTTCTGGTACTTTCGTATTTAAGCAGTGATAGTGTAGTGGTTAGACCTTTGGACTGCAACGTCAGAGGTCTCTGTCTTTGGGAAAACATGTGCGTGTTAAAAATTAACTATCACTTGCTTTAACGGTGAAGGAAAACGTCGTGAGGAAACCTGCATGCCCTAAGAGTTTCTCGAAGGTGTGTGAAGTTCGGCAACCCGCACTGGGCCAGCGCGGTGGACTATGGCCTAAACCCTCTCAGTTTGAGAAGAGGCCCGTGCCCAACGGTGGGACGGTTTCTTAATGTGCTAATATTATATATTACTTTCGTATTTATAATAGCTGTAGTATTTACAGAGACCAGACAAACTCAAATTTGAATAATTTATTTTGTATAAACCCAACGGGAATACTCATAAATTTTATTTCGGACCCCTAGTACTAGGATGTTTTGGTAAATGTGTGTTATCGCCAACAGCCAAGCTGGAACCTAGTGGACCCGATCTGCACATTCCTCTTCTCCGTGCTGGTACTCCTCACCACCTTCAACATCATCAAGGACACGCTTCTGGTGCTGATGGAGGGCTCGCCTAGAGGAGTCGACTTCCAGGTAAGTTGCTTCTATCGATGGAAATTGAACTTCATTTTCGTGATGATAGAGTTGAAGTCAGCATATAGCAGTTTCAATGTTCGTTAATACTTACTTCGTGAGTCGAGAAATTGATAAATTAATGTTTTGATTTGTTGGTCTGGTGGCATAGCACATCGCTTTGTGATCACGAGGTTCTGGGTTCAAATCCTAGGTCGGACAAGTTACCTACGTCCTAGGACGGTTTTTCTAATGAAAAATTCCTAGTATGAGACCGGAGTCTGGAATTGTGACCGGAATGTGGCAGTAGGCTCGCCCCCTATTACATGGGACCTAACACACTTCCTTGAGTTCACTAACAATCTTTTGTTTCCTGAAATTACAAAAAACCGCCAAAACTAGCAACATTAAATAACCAAGTGAGACTATACAAATCTCAATAGGCGTGACGGTGTTTACACGAAAAAAGCTTAGGATACGCTCTATAACTTGTATAGATGACTTTTTATTTTAATTAATTATATCTGAGTTATTTGAAAAAAGACATGCATTTTGGGTCCTCTGGGCACACTTTACTCTTGTCTAGGACACAAGGGAAATTTTCAAACAAATAAAAAATGTTTGTGCGACTCGGGACGCCCGACAGAAGTGATAACTTAAACTAGCGCTGTGGGTTAGAGTGAGAGAGGAAGAGCCTGCCTACCGCTGCCGTATGCGTGAGAGAAAGGGATGCCAGACAGACTGGCGCCGTAATGCATTACGTTACGAAGCTGTTTACCCTCCCATAAGAAGTTATCACTTCAAAAACAGTCTTGTGAGACAAAACGTGGTTTATTCCAGACGTACAATCAAAGAAGAGAGCTAGGGATGTGACCGCAAGCGTAGTGTAGTGAACAAAAAAAAAGAAACTAAACTAAAAACTGAAGTAAGAATGTTGCCAGTATTATCTTGAACAAGCTTGACATATTGTGTGTTTGCCAGGAGGTGGCCAACACGTTCCTGACGCTGCCCGGCGTGCTGCGCGTGCACAACCTGCGCATGTGGGCGCTCTCGCTCGACAAGACCGCGCTCTCCGCGCACCTCGCCATACGTACGTACTGCATTACATCCTTTAAAGGTTATTCTTATTAAGGGCTGGTCAGCGATGGACCCGTATCACACCTGATGGAAAGCGACGATAGGGCCGGAGATGTGGCTCGCTAACTGAATCACAGCCTCTCTGAAGTAGGCGCTGGAGATTAAAGTTAGACCGAATTCCGAATCTCCTTCCGAATATCCTTCGGAAAATCTTGGGCCCCGTCCGAAACTCAGATGGAAGTTGGAGAGTTCGCAATAACGTAGTACGTAACCCTAATATCATAGGAGAGACCAAAGAATAGGAGAAGACCGTAGTGTAAAGAAGGCCTATCTGGGCCGACCGGTTGGTCGTCCCAGGTATCGCTGGAAGGAAATGGTTGAGGTGGATCTGCGTGAGCTCCAAGCCTAAGACTGGCAGGGAATCGCGCAGAACCGTGAGAAGTGGCGGAATCTCGTTTCGGAGGTCAAGACTCAGTTTGGGTCGCTGAGCCAACGGAGTAAGTAAGTGAATTCCGAGTCGTTAAGATCGGGCTAGACCCGCCTCCTCCTAAGCAAGTCCGCGCAACATGCCGGAACACGACTGTGTCGCTTGGCGGCATGACTTTGCTGGGAGGGTGGTGACCAGCCACGGCCGTAGCCTTCCACCGGTAAAGGTGCTGTGCGTTTAACGTCCAGGGACCATGTTTAGATCGTTCGACCCTTCAAAAACCCCAGCTTTCGTACCTCAATCGGCAAAACTGGTTGCCTTTTTATCTGGCAATGTCCATCCAATCTAATCCACCTAATTTATTATTTGATATAAAATCTATGTCATATACTAAAATCATGATCCCTTGTACCTCCCTTGCAAGAAACAAGGTTTTTCAGTACAAGTAAAGGACAAATCTGAAAATTGTTATTATATTCTATCTATCTATAACCTCACGCCAGATCCCTTGCGGGGTAGGCAGAGAGTACAGGGTTCCAACAGGTTCTTTCCTTACATACCTCTCTGGCTTCCTCGACTCTCATAGTTTTAGTTATTATATTGCAATTATATTACACAAAAAACATAAATCGAAGTTACGAAGAAGTTACCTGAAGGACAAGTCAAGAGTCTCCGTAACCGGCGAGCCTTATGAGGCGAACTATGAGAGTGGAGGAAGCCAGAGAGGTGTTAGGAAAGAACCTGTTGGAACTCTGGACTCTGCCTATCCCGCAAGGGATCTGGATAAATAGATAGATGAAGAAGTTATAGAGTACTGTTTAATGTCAATGATAGTTTAATATTGAAGTCTCACAGAACAGGGCTATTGTTTTGCATTAAGGAACAATATTTATTATCGTCACAATAGTAGTATGTGTTGAATTATAGCCACTACTTATCCCATCGGAATAAGGGTGTGAGTGTATGATATTTATCTCGATGCTTGCAGGTAGCGGAGTCAGTCCCCAGAAGGTTTTAGAAGAGGCGACGCGGGCGGTGCACGAGAAGTACAATTTCTTCGAGATGACGCTGCAGATTGAGGAGTTCAATGATGGCATGGAGGACTGCAGCCAGTGCAAGATGCCGCAGTCGTGAGCTTCTGCGGTTAGGTAGGGGGTAGTGGACTGTGGAGGTGTAAGGTTAGGCATGAGGGGACAAAATGTACGAAGTGTATCGTACCTTGTCGATTGCGAGTTTCTGGTACTCTTCTATCCCAAGGTCAATATCAATCTTGAGGGAAGCAACGAGGTTTTAACTTAGTTTAATTCTATGAAAAAAGAACCATTAACAACTCTGGCGCATATAAACTCATATGCAGTTTTCTTTACGCGCTAGGTAAGTATTGATTATCTGAGAATATTTCCTTCGGGTCTTATAAGGCTTGCGACATGAGTTTGACAGTTTTGTCGATTGCCACCACAGAGATAAGACTAAAGGCATAGAGAAATTATAAATAAAGTTCACTTTTTGTGGACACTTGGTACCATTTAGGTAACCAATTTAAACATCTTTGTTCCTACATGGTTCGTACTTCCTTTTTATTCAAAATGTTATGGCTTTTTATTTTGACGTAGGCTCCGCGCAAATTTGTCGGTTAGTATTTGTTTAATTGTGTTCTCGGTGACTTTTTGTTTTAAAGTAATAATTGATGTCAAAACCAAATGTTCAAGAGTGTAACTGATTGCGATAGGTTTGTCCTCTTTCTTATCACTGACATGACATAAATGTAAGCAGTGCAAATATATAATCTTGTTAACGCTCCCTCTATGTTTTAGTCTTATGTCTATGATTGTCACTACATTTTGTCCCCTATGTATTCTAAAAGACTGTATACATGGTTAACAAGCGACAATGCAGCCACCTTAGTCGATTCGAAAAGTCAGTCAGTCAATAGCAGTGATAGCCTAGTGGTTAGACCGTTCGACTGCAAAGTCACGGGTCTCGTGTTCAAACCCAGGCACGCATTTCTGTCATTACGAAAGCATGAGCCTATTAAAAAAATAACTATCACTTGCTTTAACGGTGAAGGAAAACATCGTTGGAAACCTGCATGCCTAAGAGTTTCTCGAAGGTGTGTGAAGTTCGCCAACCCGCACTGGGCCAGCGTGGTGGACTATGGCCTAAACGCTCTCAGTTTGAGAGGAGGCCCGTACCCAACGGTGGGACAGTTTCTTAACAGGGCTATTTATAATATTATTATCAGTGACAATCCGTACCCGACCAAACTCGACCAATTTTCGTCGTGTTGATGACCATGCATTCAATCTTTTATGACAGGTACCAATATTTTACTAATAGCGGACGGGTTGGTCCAGTGGTCAATAGCTCTCGCTCAGCCCACTGGATCGAGAAGTCGTGGTTTCGATTCCTGTACGGGACAAATCTTTGTGTGACCCACATATATTTGTTTCGGCCTGGGTGTTTGTCTATGTAGATTTCCTGTTTGTAAACCCACCCACGATACAGGACATCGTTTCCAAAAAAAGGAAATATAATATTTGCTTAGCCTATGGCGTGCTTATTATAATTGGCGGTTATTGTCTGTAAATTTTGACAGATTCTTCATATATAATATGTCAAAACTCTATTGGTAGTACGCAAGTCTATTAGTTAAATATTGGAACGAACCATTAAGCCTCAGTTCTCTATGATATAGCATCATTTCCAAATATAATAATGTACCTAAAGTTCCGCGGTGTTCTATATGAGAACAAGCGCACATCGCGGTGCGCGACAGTATTTATTACGTTTAGTTAGAATTAACATCGTCGGCGAAGAGTGGGTGTACACAGTACACCTCTGCCACCCCGGCGGGGGTATATAGGCGTGACGGTATTAGATTTATCCACCTCGTGTGTACTATCCTTTGGATGTTTTAATATTTAAATGGATCAGTTTTGTGAAGATTTTGTTGTTGCTATGGTAAAGGTTACTTGCATATTATAGTGTTTATTTTCAGTCAAGAAATAATGATAGTCAGAGAATAATCTCTCTATATATAATATCTATCTATCTATATCATCACGCTAGATCCAGGGTAGGCAGAGAGTACAGAGTCCCAACAGGTTCTTTCCTTACAAACCTCTCTGGCTTCCTCCACTCTCATAGTTTGTCTCATACACGCTCGCCGGTTACGGAGACTCTTTGACTTATCCTTCAGATAAGACACGGTCTATTATATAACAATATATATAGTCAAGAGTCTCCGTAACCGGCGAGCGTGTATGAGACGAACTATGAGAGTGGAGGAAGCCAGAGAGGTATGTAAGGAAAGAACCTGTTGGAACTCTGTACTCTCTGCCTACCCCGCAAGGGATCTGGCGTGAGGTTATAGATAGATAGATAGAGTATGTATAAAAATAATATTCAAAGAATAATCTTATAATCGTCATCAATAATGGCGTAAAATTGCAAAACTACATATTTTAAACGACTTCAAAAAAGAAGGAGCCTATCTCGGCTGTACATATGTTTTATATTTCAACAACTCTCATGATAAACATGTTATCTCATTAGTTTTTTTAATGATAAAACTGATCTTAATTCATCACAAATTATTAAACACGAGTAAGGTCTCCTTTAAAATATCATTACTTTTCCCCTGTATTTTGTTTTGATCGTGCTAGAACTCCCTGCTCTCTGCCTACCCCGCAGGGGCTCTGGCGTGATGATTTAGATTACTTTTCTGAGGGATTATTTGTATATTCTAGGGTGTGCAGGTAACCTATCCTATGTGTCGCACTTTCGCTGCAATAGTGTCACAAGTCAAAATGTTTTTTTTTTTTTCATTATTTCAATATAACTATTTAAAATACTATTTTGTAAAACTATAAAAACTTTAACTTTAAGTAATCAAGATAGACATAACATTTTTGGTGTTTTTTCCGCATCCAGAAATAAAATGGGTTCACATTTCTCACCGTTTTTTATATAATTGCTTTAACTTATGACACTGTTAGAACGAAATTGCGTTAATTATTTGAGAACCAAATGTTAAAAAAGTGCTTGTTGATAAAATGACAATAAAAAAATGCCAATCTAATGCATTGTAAGTCGCAAAAAAAAGGCTTCTTTATCACTTACGTAAGGTTAGTCATGCATATTTAATAAAGTAATAAAAACGAAGCCAAAAACGCAAACAAGAGGCTTTATACCAAAATGAAGATATTATTTTAATATAGCCCAATGATATTGCTGGAAGTGCCAAATGACGTCATAACTTCAGGACTATGTTATAGCCATAAAAAAGGCAGGCCGGAAATAAAAATAATTAAAGGTTTCGCCACATTGATTGATCTCGGGAGTTGTAATGTACTGAAATGTACGGGAGACGTCATACAGCGCAGCCCCGCTCGGCGCGACGGTAAACGTCAACCCGCCGCCGTCTCGCTCGACGTTATTACAAACGAAGCATGGTGGAGCGACTACGACTAGTGACGACTAGTGTCGGACGTGGGCCCGGCCGGCGCGGCGTCGCTCGCACAATGTGACGTGTGCGCCGCGCTGCCGACCGCCTGCCGAGCGTAGCCGAGCGCTTCCCGAGCGCTCCGTCTGCTATTTGACCAAACCTTTAATAAAGCTTGCTATATCTATGTACAGTATATTCCAATCAATCTTTAAAACTTCACTGCATATTATAAAGCAATGTCCGCTCGCCGCGTCTGTATCTCTGTCTGAACGCAATAATCTCAATAACTACCGGGCGGAGTGTTTCAAGAGGAAGGTATATGTGTATACTTCACCCGTGCAAAGCCGGGGCGGGTCGCTAGTTATAAATAAACTATCACCATTTTTAGATGTTTTAGTTGTGATTGTAATCTAACAAGTGTGACAAGTGACATAAATGAAAAAAGTTTTAAAGTTTGATTGAAATATATTATAAGTAGATACATCGTATTTAAATCCGAATTTATGTTAAACAAATAATATTTATACAATCCCATTCCTATTGTTGTAATATAGCACTTCTCTAGTATAATTTATGGCTTATAATAGCCTACACTAGAATATAATGAGAAAACATTTTAAGATGAAACTGAGTGTAGCATTTTTGAAATAATATAATTGAGATTTGATTAATTTAAAATTGTCATTAAATAGGTGGTTTCTTGAGAAGAAATGTTCAGATAATCTGGCGATTTTATTATTAAATTATATCTACATTATCTCGTTACAATGAATAATATTTAATCTGTTGAATTTGTATAAAATACGATGAGTGATTTAACAAATTTTATCTATGTTTTCATAGAAAAAATGTTAAGTCAACAAATGTTAATTGTTATTGTTATATTTGGTACATAATGTGTGTACCCGAAGTGCTTTAGAGGCTAAAGTTGTTAACACAAATCGCCTCAGATAATGGCGCTACTATAGCTTAACCCTTGTTATGTAAATAGTTTTAAATTGAATATTCACGAAATAATATTATTACTTGTTTATGACAGCAAAAATATCCGTTTGAAATTTGACGTTGACGTTTTGGGAAGCACAGATGCAAAACTTACGTTGACAAAATAAAAAAAGTAGCGCCACCTGTCATTATAAAGACAGGAACATAAATTGGTTGTTGAATTTGTGGGAGTTAATAGTTATAACGTTGTATTAATGATGTTAATTGTATTATTAATGGCAATCATATTAAATTGTTGCCCTCAGGAAGTTATAGTCTTCCAAATATTTAGTCGTAAGTAAGCAAAATTATAAGAATTATTTTTAGTAAAGTATATTAAAATTGTAATTTTGAAGTCATTGTTTTATTTACAAGTTATTGACCGAATGTTATTATGGAATAATTCAAAAATATGCTTTTTTGAATTAGCACTCTAATGTTAAAACCATAAAGCTTCATTTCATCTGTTCTTGCTTTTTGGTTGTGTCGTATTTCATTCATAGTCACGATCACGACCAGATACCAAAACCAAGAGGCTTTAAGATGTCTTGAGCAGGGAATTAGTTGACAACTTAAAAAATATATCATTGAGTTTGAATTCTTTATTAAATAAACAATATACGGCCAGTTACAGACTAAGTCCATAATAATCAAACGAATCTGTTCTATTTACAGCTCATGGATCGCATTCTCCTAGGAATACGAACTTTGTGTCTCCCTTAGTAATTTTTCGCGGAGAATGGTTCAAAAGTTTTTCAGTCTTTTGTAGGTATGTAAGACTTTTATCACATTATTAATGTGATAAAAATCCTACAGTGGCCTACTTCAACACGGTTGGGGGGCTCCGGAATCACCAAGCGTAATGCACCGGCACCCATGTGCATAATATCCTTAGCGATCACGGGGTCATTCTGGATCGAATCCTAAGTCTTATAAAATTAATTTTTTGATGAGAAAATTTCCTATTACTGTCTAGTGTCTGGCAGTGTGTCCGGTATAATGGCACTAGGCTCGCCTCCTACTTTGGACCTGACCTCGGCAAAAAGTTGCCTCTGCCATCTCCGCTTGGGGAATATAGCTGTGACGCTATTCTTTTTATTATTATTTGTAGGCATCTTACTGTAACTGACCGATACACTTTTAAAACTAGGTACACACTATACGGTGTTGTACGTGTAATCGACGTAAAGGGGTGGTATACACCGGGTCTTGGCTACTGCAGAGAAGTATGACGCAGAAAGGCGCGCGGTGCGCGTGCGACTCGGCGACGCGTAGTCTACTTCGTACAGACCGAAGCGTTCCCTATAATAAAATTATATAAGTAAATAATGATAAAAATACCGGGAGATTATTATCAGAGTCGAAAAGCCTTTGAAGTTAGAGTAAGATCATTTTATAAGGACACCACTAATAAGGGTAGTTGAAGCAAAGCAGTATTAACATTCACGCTTGGGGGTATCACCATCTTGAACGAAGCCTCACAGTAGGAATTCTTCCTATAGAATAAAATTACCGCATTGTTGCCTGCCTACCCCGTAACGGATCTGGCGTGACGATACATAGAAAAAGAGAGAGAGAGAAAATAAAATAATAACAGTGTAATATTTGGGTAAGTCTAAGGATTCAATCATTGGACTCCTATAGTACGAGTATTAACTCAGTTTAGGAGGGAATGGTGCTATTGTTAAAGGCCAACCAATTATTGTAATACTGTATTATATCTTAATTTTTTACCACTGTTTGTTACATACTGTTGTAACATTTTTGCAAATAAAATATAAGTATCTCGCTGAGATTCACGGGCTTTACCCGGACCTTTGAAAGGCTTGCATAGGGACATGGGTCCAACACGTAGAGGCCCTTTGCGAGAAGTTAATGTTATGTAAGTCACCTGCTGAGATCACTTGCTGAAAATGAAGAAACAACCAGCGAACTGACCCCGGCAGGTGCAATATTAGTATTAATATTAGTAGTAGGAAGCCAGAGAGGTATGTAAGGAAAGAACCTGTTGGAACTCTGTACTCTCTGCCTACCCCGCGAGGGAGCTGGCGTGATGATATAGATAGATAGATAGAATATTAGTATATTATTATTCCAGTGTCGTCTGGGGTTTATCTCTCAAATCCCTTGTGGAGTAGACAGAGAGTAAACAGTTGTTAAACCCATCGATATATCATAACAAGATACTCAATCCCGTATATAGGTCAACTAAAACACTAAAAAAGGTCCCCAAATCCACGTGGGTAGTTATAGTTGGGATATAAACATAAATTAGGGCATATTGTACTTTACCTGTATCACTTAAAGTTGTATTTGCAAAAAAGCAAAAGCCTGTTAATTTTTTAGTAACGTTCACTTATGCCAGCCTTTTGCAGGTGCCATTTTTTCGTGCGGCGAGCGTGTATACTACCTATATTTGATTGATGTTTCATCGCTACACACTTCGCATGCCTCCTCCAGTCTCGTAGTTCGTCTTAAATACGCTCAATAAATGTAACTAATATTAAAAACGCGAATATTTTTGAGAATAGATGGATGTTTGTGACTGTTTCACGCAAAAAGTACTGAACGGATCTTAATGAAACTTAACGGTAATATAGCTTATACTTCAGATTAACACATGATTTATAAAGACATTCCAAAAATGCGTACGCATTTATATACAAGCTATATACAAGGTGTAACATAATAAACGCAAGATCTGAAAATAGTTTGTTCTGAATCGGCAACTGAATCGATTCCAACTATTTTCTAAATTACGTTACGTTTTTTTTTAATCATCAAAAATTCCTTTTATTCGTTCAGTTCGCTGTAATAAACTACATTTATTCATTATTTAAAGAAATACGGCTATTTTAAACACATTGTTATTACACACACATAAATATGCACATAAAAGTTATTTATTTATTTATTTTCATAGTCAATTTGGGTTCATAGTAAATTTTTTAAAGTAAAAAACGTAGCCCCACACTAGGATTTATTCCTGTGTCGTGGGTGCGTTTACAAACATGAAAATTCACAAACAAATACCCAGGCCGGAACAAATAATTGTGGATCACACAAAGATTTGTCCCGTGCGGGAATCGAACCCGCGACTATTCGACACAGCGGGCGGAGCAGCTTAAGCTCTTAACCACTGCGCTAAATCGTCCGTCAAAGTTTGATTTTCGTATTGAATTCGTAAAGCAATAATCTACTTGGTGTGTCTGAGGTCTTGCGTTATACGTGTTACACCTTGTATAAAGTCTAATATACTTACGAAAAGCCCCTCATCCACTCAAAGTTGTCTATAAGGCTCCAGTAGGCGTATCCCACAACTTTACACTTGTCCTTCACGACAGCAGAGTACAGGGAGCGTAGATATGAATCCAAGTAGTTCACCCTCTTCTGGTCGTTCAGACCAGGCTCGGAAGATATGCCATTCTCCGTCACAATGATCAAAGGGTTATTGTATGTTGTCTTTATCCAATTTAAGGTCTTTCTGAACCCCCAAGGCACGACCTGTAAGAATATTATGTATACTATATTGTGTAAGTTATTTGTAAATTGCCTCAAGAGTCCTTTTTTTGGGATCACACAAAGATTTGTCCCGTGCGGGAATCGAACCCGCGACTATTCGACACAGTGGGCGGAGCAGCTTGAGCTCTTAACCACTGCGCTAAATCGTCCGTCAGTCCGTAGAAGACCTATGGCGATTTCTCAAAATGACATTTCAAAATCGTTGGACCATTATGTCATGTACATACGGATATCGAAAACCTTTCCCCTGATTTAGATCCGGACATAGAAATGAGCAGGGCAGGCATGTAAAGTTGTTTTAAACACTGCTCGTTAATTGGCACCGTTTGCATTCTCGGGCTAGCCAGTTTTATTTCCAGTTTTATTTAGTTTGGGTACGAATACCGTGTGCCCTCAAAACTTTTTTCAATGACCACAAGTTAGATAAGCTAAGAAAATAAACTCACCCTCAACCAAGTCGAATTGGACTTCGGCCATTCTTCTTTCTGATAAACATTTACGTTCATATCATCCTCAAAAGAAGGCCGCAGAGTGAATTTCGAAGATTTCTTCGTGACCATGCAAGTAGTATAATGGTTCAATCCTAGAAAGTCGTAGGAATTTCGGATGGTTGCGACCTCCTTAGCTGTGAACGTCGGAAGGCGAGAGCGGTGGAACCCTTGAGATCTGGAATGCTCGTCGATAAGACTTCTCATGACTGGGGGGTAGTCACCGGTTTTGGAGAAGATGGGGTTGGCGAACCAGCCGAACTGGAAATTTTACAGATAAAGGTCACAGAAATAGAGGGATCCGTACCTCATGTGTTGGTGGAACTGGTGTAAGAACTAATAAAAAATATAATAAAAATTCTACGGAAACTTGAAATAGTAGTAACGCCTTTCATTCTTAGATTAAAGATGACATAAAAATGGGCTATAATGACCCACCACTAGGCTAAAGCCTTATCTAACAAATTGAGGTGAAAGCAAAGGTTGACTTCACCAAGAGGACCCAGAGCGGATTGGCAGAGGTTTGTGGCCACCTGCTGTCGGAACTTATCAAGCCGCCTATTAGGATTCTAATTTGGCTAAACGACTACCACATAAAGTAGAACCGGGGCCAACACCTTCGTGTATCTTTCGAAACACGGAGACGTTCCAGAAAGAAAATGCCAATAACGGTCTCGGTTGCTGATACCTCGTAAGATAAGAACTCACAGTGAATTGTCTGGCCACCTCGGCGGCAGCCTGGTCATCTTTAGATGTGGTCGCTGGCTCCATCCACGCCATGTCCAGAGTGATGCCCATGTATGCTAGAACAGAACTGGAGTATCTTATATCTGCCTACTCTGTTTTATGCCATGCACCAAACGCGATAAACACGTAGGTACCTACGATGCGACTATAGCTATTTGTAGATACAAATAGGTACAGTTGCAGGGTAGATATCTAGCTAGTCTGGAAATCAAAAGATACAAACTCACCTGAAGTTTTCCTTTGGTATTCTTCCTGGAACATTCTGTATACCATCCCGTGGGCCCTCAATACGTTGTGGCCGCACATGTAGTCTTCGAAGCCACTAGATCGCCCCCCTGGCGCATCGTCTCCACCGTACCCATCATGGCAGAATGAGTAAGGCTCATTGAACGTGATCCACAGTTTTACAGTGGATCCAAAATTATCTAGAAGAACCTGGAAATGTATTGAATACATTTAAATATGTACATTATTTCTAACGCCTGTTGTCCCTGAACTGTTAAGCAGAGGCATAGGTACGTCGAACACCTAAAAGAGAGAAGAGAAGCAGACTTTTCCTATCTATACTTCACAAGTACAAGTATAAGAGGATTTAGCGGTCTCTGTTCTCCCTGCCTACCCCGAAGGGATCTGGCGTGATGATCTAATTAGATAGCCGACTTTAAATCCTCTTCAAGAAACTTTTGAAAACCTGAACGTACCCTGGCGTAATCAACGAAGTAATCGGCAAGAATGGGGTTGGTCCATCCTCCAAGTTCCTGCAAGCTCTGCGGTAGGTCCCAGTGGTACATGGTCACCATCGGCAAGATCTGCTTTTTGGACAACTCGTCCAACAGCGCCTTATAGTATTTGATGCCTTCTTCATTTACGTAGCTGGTGAGAAAAGAAATTTGTTAGATTACAATAAAGCTTAAAAACGAATTATCTAACAATTTGAATATTTTGTTTCACCTCAACCAAATACATCCTTAAGTAATCGAGAACCATTTACAGGGTGGAGTTAGGTTTTTCATAATTCAGCCTTTTTTACTCCACCATAATTTTACCACTTACCAAAATAACCTGTATCACTTACTTATTAAGTCCAGTGGGCAGTATCCTCGTCCAGGATATAGAGAATCTGTAGAAACCGACTCCGAGCTGTGACATCAGCTCCACGTCCTCCTTAAACCTGTGGTATGAGTCATCAGCAATATCTCCGTTTTTGTGGTCGAATACTCGCTCTGGATGCTCATGAGTATAATGGTCCCAAATGCTCTCTCCTTTTTCTGAATAGATTTATAGTAAGAACATTGTTAAAAACAGACGTTTAAAACAGACAATCAAAATTGAATGTGTATGCGAAATTTCGTATTTATACTGTTGGCTGTTGAGGAGTTCTTTCGTCTGGAGCCAATCCTGGGTATAAAATCAGGTTATGCTTACGGGAAAAATGCATTGTCATTGGAACTGACCCAACATGTCAAATTTCAACTCCGTAGGATAAGAGAAGTGGCTTTAATTCAGCTCGCAAGATTTGATCTAACTAAAGGTCCGAACAAACGAACGCGTTCAGCCGCGGCCGTGGTGGCGTGCACAGTGGCGATCAGCTCCTGCAGTAATATTTGTATGGAAATGTTCACACCGAGGCGTCCTGCGTCCTGCACGCGCTACTGGGCGGCGCGGGCGTCTGCACGCGCAATCATAGGGAGATACTGATCGCCACCGTGATCGCCACCGGGGACAACACAACTATTTGCTGTGTTTTAAGTAAATTCTATAGATCAAGATAAAATAATAAGTAAATTCATTTCGCGTTGGAATTTGAAAATGTAAAGCAATAGAAATTAGATTTTCTTTCTATCGAGAAAATTTCGTTTAATCGTGTATTCCCTTTACCAGATTCTTAAATAAACAGTCAAAAATCATATTTCGAAATATTAAATTTCTAATCCATATATTTCTTGAAGTGCATGGAATCCAAAAACACGACTTTTTGCGGTAGCCCTTTAAAGCTTGTAAAAATAAAGTTTTAAAAGTTGTCTTTAGAAGGAAAATTTTTGTCCACGTCTTTCGTCATGCCAAGGCGACTGCTGAAACTACTAAGTTATAACAGCTTCGCACTATCAGTGTGCCTGTTAGCATTACCTTCAGTAACTTTAACTCTGTGCTTTAACTTTAACCTTCTTAGGAGATAAATATTCAAAAATCTTTCCTTAGAAATCACTTACGTTATGTAAGGAATTCCTTTACCAAATTCTGCTTAAGAAGTTCTACGGTCTAGGTTGTCTGTGTACCTAATCGTACCTAGCCCCCGCTAGGCTAATAATACTCTGTCTGTCTTTGGCTTCGAACCTAGTGCCTCGGAATCGCCAGCCGCACTAGACCAAGGTAAGATAGGTAGGTACCTGATTCATTCCATGCTCCTTCAATTTGGTACGCTGCCGTGGCCACACCAAACGTAAACCTTTGAGGAAAGCATAACCTAGAATCTCCTCTTACACTGAAAATTAAGAATTTGCATATGCATATTAAATAATAACTTATAATATAAATATTGTTATTCAGAGCGGGTAGCTGTTTGGATGGCTATCACTACGACATTGACAATTCCAACATAGCTCCAAATCAAATCTAAGTATTCCATCAAATAATCCACATACCTAGGACAAAGTATCCTTCGCCCTAGTCCTATACAATTAGTTAAAAACATTTGTAATATTACTTACCCATATAAAATCGCGAATAGTATTGTCAGAACGCATCGTAGTATTATTAAACTATCCATTATTATCACTGCGTCGTGCCCGGGCGCAACCCGCAAGGATGTGGCTTCGTATGCAGATAGCCCGGCGACATTGAATTAATATCGTTATACTCAACAGGATGTTTACAATGTAATTTCACAGTCATTCTCGGAAATATAACAATCAAAAACAAGAGGAGGTTTTGTTTGTTTGATTATTTGTAGTCAATAAACTCTGAAACTACCGGACCGATTTAAATCATTCTTTCACCATTTAAAAGCTATATTAGGCAGAAGTAACCTAGTGTGTGTGTGTGAATGATGTACGCTGTTGGCCGCGAGGCCTTTACAGCTTCACCGGATTTAAAGGCGAGCGTGCAACCACTACGCTCTAGCCAGCCAGAAGGGCAAGAGGCGACATACTCGGTTGGGACAGTCGCTGTAGGGGGACGGGTGCACTACTAAGTGCACCGGTCAACCGCCGGCTATGGGAGGGGATCTACTACTACGTCGTCGTCGTCGCCCGTATTCTGAGCGGAAAGAAGGGATGACAAAGCATCGGGGGGGTCGCTGAGAACATGTCGCGGCCGGCGGTGGCGGCAGGGGTCGGGGGGGAGATCGTAGTCGGCGGTGGCTACGATTAACGGATTCGCATGGGTAGATGCGTTCGCGAAGTGACGTGTTGACGCTTTTTAATAAAGGCGCGAATAGGTTCGAGACCTAGATCGGAGTGGAAGTAACATAGATCGCGTAGGTGGCGCTGTTGTACGCAGAGATGAGTAAAATGTAATCAGATTTCAAGATCATGATTCAAGATTAAAAGTGTAATCGTAAACGTTGAGGATTGCAAAATTTAATTGTATTCGTTAATTACTAATACACCGTCACGCCTATATTCCCCAAGCGGGGGTGTTTAATCATTTAATCTGGTTATAAGCCGTGTGCGCAGCCGCGGAAGCTGCTAGTTCTATATGTATAAGTTGTAAATATTATAATAGTTCATACTCTGTATAATATGTATATTAATATAGTTCTATTCAAGCGGCGGAGTTAGATATTCAGACAGCGTTTAGTGTTTCTCTTTATGTTTACAAAATGTACAAGTTGTTGCAAGCTCAACCTTTTGTCCGGTAAAGCCGTAATGGGCCCCAAGGCCAATATCGTAGTTACTCATTCCCTCACAGGCGCACGCACGCACGCACGTATGTACGCCAGCACGCACACACCCACGTACGCACACAAAGCTGCTAATCCCATATTTGCCCGATGTCGCCTTTTTTAAATGGATTTGTACACAAATATAGCTTTTATTTTTATTCTAACAGCCTGTATCATCATTATCAGTGGCCAGCGAGAAGTCAACGACTGTTTTAAAATAACATTGATTCGTACTATCTTAAAACAAACACCGCTGTTGTTTTTAATTAGAAGGCGGTCCCTGGTAGCTAATTCTAATAATAAAACTCCGCAAAAACTGCCACCGGATACACATTACCACTGGATCGGAACGCGGCCGCGGACACTTAGCGGGCTATTATTTTAACTGAAATTTGTTTTGAAATAAAACTATTTTACGGATTTTATCGCGGTTTATTTATTTTTTTTTTTTTTAAATAGTTTTATTTCATGTGTTATATTCGCGTAAATCTAAGAACTCAATATGAAATTTGTTTTATTTGATTCGCCTTTCAGATTTTTGTAGTTTTTTTTCTCAGAATTATATTATACAACATTGTACTTAGTAATTGCTGATTGAGGAGCTGCTAAAACCCAATTCGTTTGTTGTATAAGTAGAATACTATTTACCTTAGATGAATTACTAGTCTATAATATTTATCACATAAGATGGGTAGTGACAGTTCTAATTGCCAAAAGAAATTAATATTTAATTCAGTGGTGTCAAGGCATAAAGCCATAAGTATTGAAACGGGTCACTTATTGCCATGGAATAAAGTATAATTTCGTTTGGCAATTAGAACTGTCACTACCCATCCTGTGTGAAAAATACTATATGGTGCATCGCGCTCGCACACATTGAGAGCAGTAAAACAAAATTCCAAAATTCGAACACTGGCTTTTGTGTGTGTGTGCGTGTGTGTAAATGATCTACCCTGTTGGGCGCGAGGCCTTTACAGCTTCACCGGACAACAGGGCACTCGCCCATTTGTGCGGGCAACCACTACGCTCGTGCCAGAAGGGTAAGGGGGCAACTAGCTCAACGGCGCCTCTAGAAGGAACAGCCTCAGCTTGGGCAGTCACTATGGGGGAGGGCGTATACTACGTGTCTCGCCGTGGTGCTCTGGACCGGCCGGCGGGCAAGGGATTCTTTGACCTCGCCGGCGAGGTCGGTATCTGTATCCGAAAAAAGGGATGTTAGGTCATCGAGAGGGTCGGTGAGAACATGCAGCGGACGGCGGTAGCGGCTGATAGGAGGGGAGTACACGCTGTTGAAATGTGGGTGGTGTACTCATATATGTTGTTATAATTTACTCTATAGGGTGAAGGGCCTTTATATAAGACCCCTCACACTCATTTTTAACCGATGTATTCAAGATGGTCATTTTCCACAAACCTGGAAACTAGCACACGTAGTACCTATTCACAAAAAAGGGCTTAAAAACAATATCGAAAACTATAGGCCTATCTTAATTTTAAATGTTTTGAGCAAATTAATGGAGAAAGTGGCTCATAGGTTTATATATCCCATAATACATCGTTCAATACCTCCAGAGCAGCATGGTTTTATAAGAGGAAGGTCAACCAATACTAATCTAGCCTTGTTTTTGGAAGACACTCTTCGTTGTATGGATGGTGGAGGTCAAGTAGACGTTATTTATACCGACTTTGAAAAGGCGTTTGACCGTGTAAATCATGACATTCTCCTTCGGAAACTCCAAGAAATTGGAATACGCGGCAATCTCCTCAGGTGGACCGAGTCTTATTTAAGAAATAGATCTCAAGCTGTTGCTGTTGGTGGTGCTAAATCAGATATCATCAAAGTTTCTTCTGGCGTGCCACAAGGCTCCGTGCTGGCCCCACTGCTGTACGCAGCGTATGTATACGATATTGGTAGTCATATTAAAAATGCAAAGTTTCTAATGTATGCGGAGAGCACAAAAATTTATATGAATATCAAAAACGAAGATGATTGCACAAAAATGCAAGAAGATCTTAATAGACTTGCAATTTATTATGCAGATAATCACATGTAAATGCACAGCGTCAGTAAATGCACAACGATAAGCTTTATCCGCAAAAAGAAACCCGTTCTTTTCAACTATAGCTTTAGCAGTATTACCATCAGCCGCGACTGTATTGTTAAAGATCTTGGAGTTGTATAAGACCCGAAACTCTTGTTTTCTGAACATGTCTCTTTTATTGTTAATAAGGCATATAAAAATTTAGGCTTCATTATACGTACCTGTCAACCCTTTACTGATATGTTGTGCCTCAAAATTCTTTACTATTCTTACGTTAGAAGTGTCTTAGAATATTGCAGCTGTGTTTGGAATCCACATTACGTTATTTACAAACAGGAAATTGAAAACATCCAATCTAAATTTATTAAACACTTAAACTATCGTACTCAAAAAAGGTTTCGTGATTATTCCGAAGCCTGTAAGTGTCATTGCATCCTAACCTTGGAAGAGAGACGCACTATTTCTGATATGCTATTTCTTCACAATATATGTAACAATGCCATAGATTGCCTTCCTTTAAATAATCTTGTAATGCAGTTTAGGGCACCTTCCTACCGGACCAGACACACCACTTTATTTGATGTTCCGGCCAGCACAACCAACTATGCACATAATTCTGTCGCTTGCCGCATTCGTAGAACATATAACAATAAATTTTCTTCGGTATATATATTTAACACCTCAAAAGCTATCTTTAAAAAACAAGTAACGTCACTGCTTTAGTATTTATTAACATTGATAGTAATTTATATAATATGTTTATAGTAATTATAATGCAATTATTTTTTTCTTTTATTGGGCACACATGTATATTTATGTACACAAATACTTACACGCATACACACACATGCACACACCCACATTCACATACATACACTCACACACATGCACACACACGCACGGCATATAATTTATAGGTACGGCAATTAGTTTTCAATCATTAATTATTATTAAAATAGACTGTGTCTTAATATAGTGTAAATTGTAAAATTTATAATTGGCTTTAAGATATTATACTTATGTTCACATCTACAATTATGTTCAAGAGCTTTGGTTTTTGTAATAAAAATAAAATAAAATATAAAATAAGAAAGTGCCATACGGCAAATCGTGACCGCAAGTATTGTATTATACTTCCAAAACAAGACTTATTCCATCAGTATCAAGTACAAAAAATATGTAGTTTTCTAGAATATGGGATATTGAATTTTTTTTTCCAATACGAATTAGGTTTATGCAAAGATCTAGGATAATACCTTGGATGAAAAGGATAATACCCTGGATTTATGGATTATAGTTTGCTGTTGGTTTATGTGTTTATCAATAGATGGCACAGTAAAAACGGGTTACGACCAATTGCTACGTCAAAGAGAATATAATCACTAACTATGCTTTCTGTAGGGTCTTGTAAGTTTATACCCTAATGAAATTTACCATTTAATCATTTTTATTAAAAGGTTTACCTTATTAAGACAGTATCATTCCATTTTAAACTTAAAGATTTTAATATACATAGATACATATACATAGATATAAAATTTGCATGTTTGGTGCAGGGCAATAGGTACCACCGAGGAGGAAAAGGCCGGAGCATACGAGCGCTATCGAGCGGCTACAAAGGCGCTCCAAATTGCCATCGCGAATGCCAGGTCTCGGTCTTGGAGCGAGCTCCTAGAGGGACTCGACAGGGATCCATGGGGGCGCCCCTACAGGGCAGTGCTGGGTAAGCTTCGCCCCTGGGTGCCCCCCCTGACGGAGACCCTAGACCCCGGACTGCTGCGTCGGATCATCGACGCACTATTCCCGACAGTCCGGGACAGTCCCTCTGTCCCCCCGACGATTTCGTCGGCCTTTTACACCGACGAGTTGGGGGTGACCGAACAGGAGCTGGACCGAGCCGTCAGCCGCTTGCGCGCTCGTAATACTGCGCCCGGCCCCGACGGTATACCGGGGCGGGCGTGGGTGATCGCTCTGGCCACCCTGGGGGACAGGCTGAGGCGGCTGTTCAGCAGCTGCCTCCGACATGCCCAGTTCCCCACGGCCTGGAAGGAGGCTCGCCTGGTCCTCTTGAAGAAAGAAGGCAGGACCGCAGACTCTCCCTCTGCGTACCGTCCGATATGCCTGCTGGACGAGTGCGGCAAGTTGTTCGAGAGGATTCTTGCCGCCCGTCTCAGCGGGCATCTGTCGCGCGTCGGTCCCGACCTGGCTGATAGCCAGTACGGCTTCCGCCAGGGGCGCTCGACGGTGGACGCGATCATTCGCGTCCGCTCCCTGTCGGCGCAGGCCGTGTCCCGGGGCGGGGTGGCGTTGGCGATAAGTCTCGACATCGTCAACGCCTTCAACTCCCTGCCTTGGGACGCGATCCGGGGGGCGCTAGAACATCATCGCGTTCCCCCGTACCTGCAAGCCGTAGTCGGGGACTACTTGCGTGACAGGTACATCCAGTACATCGGACAGGGCGCTACACTGCACCGGAGGGAGGTGTCTTGCGGGGTTCCTCAGGGGTCCGTGTTGGGCCCCCTCCTATGGAACCTCGCCTACGACGCGGTCCTGCGTGTCGATCTCCCCTCCGGCATCAGTGTCGTCTGTTACGCTGACGACACTCTAATAGTGGCCGAGGGGGACACCTTCGAGAGGCCTGTTGGGCTCGCCGAACTTGGGGCAGAGGTCGTCGTCGCCAAGATTCGCGAGTTGGGCCTGCAGATAGCGTCTCATAAGATCGAGGCGCTATGGTTCCATAAACTGCCTAGGAGCAGGGAACCGCCCGACTCGTGGGTTCGCGTCGGAGATTCGCCAGTCCGGGTGGGGCGGTACCTAAAGTACTTGGGCCTCACCCTGGACAGTCGCTGGGGCTTCGAAGAGCATTTCGAGCGTCTTGTCCCCCGAGTCGAAAGGGTAGTGGGTGCCATGCATAGACTGCTACCCAACCTCGGGGGGCCGTCGGAGGAGGTACGCCGCCTTTACGGGAGGGTCGTGCGATTGGTGGCTCTCTATGGGGCGCCTGTATGGTCACACCGACTGTCGGGCGTCCGGCGCTGCAGGACCAAAATCTATAGCCTGCAGCGCAAGATGGCCATCCCCATCGCACGAGGATACCGGACCGTATCTTTCGAGGCGGCGACCCTCTTGGCACGCTTTCCGCCGCTCGACATCCTGGCGGACATGGACGCGAGGGTCTACGACCGAACTCGCGTCGTCCGCCAAAGCGATGAATGCGTGCCCGCGCTCGAAATCAGACGGCGGGAACGACGACGCGCTCTAGAGGAGTGGCGCGCGAGGCTCAGCCAGGAGCAAATCGCGCGCAAGCGCGTCGTCCAAGCCATCCTGCCGTCCTTCGAAGCCTGGCAACAGCGGAGGAGTGGGCGAATCTCCTACAGGCTTGCTCAGATAATCACCGGTCACGGCTGTTTCGGTGATTATCTGAGCAAGATCGGACGCGAGGCGACGGCGATCTGTCACCACTGTGGTGGAGACCGGGATTCCGCAGAGCACACGCTTCTCGAGTGCCCAGCGTGGGCCTCCGAGCGGCGGATCCTGGTCGACCGGATTGGACCGGACCTCTCCTTGCCGGCAATAGTAGCGGCTATGCTGGCAGGGGATTCGGCGTGGGGGGCCGTATCCTCCTTCTGCGAGACTGTGATGTCAAGGAGGAGGAGGAGGAGGAGGCCGAGCGGGATCGGAAGAGGGCCGATCCCGCTCGCCAAAGGCGAAGGCGCCGGGGCGGAGGCACAGCCCGCCCAGGACCCCAGCCCAATAGCCCGGGGCTCTATAATACGGGCTAACTTGTGTCCCCTGACGCAACATCTGGTGGGGGACCCCCCCCTGCACCAACATCCGCAGGGGGGCCTTTGGGGTTGTGGGACGCTGGGGCGGGGGCCCTAAGCGTCCTTCACGCGCGACCCCGAGGAGGATGGCGGTGTGGTGTGGCCAACGCTGCCGTGAGCACCGCGACGGTGCAGGGGGGGAAGCAAGCTACAAGTTTCCCCTCCCGAGGCGGGCTCTTCGGAGCGCGGCACAAGGGGGCCACGGGCGTGTTCCACTCGGAGATCCCGGAGCCCCTCTGACACGTGCCAGTGCCGGCCACCGTGGGGTTTTAGTCGGTACGAGTCCGACATGCCCCGCCAGCTTCCCCCGAGGTTGGCGGAAGTCCATGAGGATTTCCCCACGAAAAAAAAAAAGGGCAATAGGTAATGTATTTATTACACTTGCTAAAATTTGATGAAAAATGATATTGATAGATTATAAAAAAAGGACTGGGTATATTTAAAGAGATTAAGGGTTTATTTAAATATTTTTATTGTTTGGTTAAATATAAAACGCCTAGATCTGTGACGTAACGCCAAATTTCATGCCTACCTTATTATTTTGACTAGTTTTTGGTACCTAGCAAGTTTTTTTTTTTGTGGCAAATGCGTTTATATTAGGCCATTGTACAAAGTTTACGAATATTTATTTCTAAATTAATTGAATTCCCCAATGAACTTGATGACAAAGATGATAATGAAATTGATCAAGTGCCCCCCACCTTGGATAGTAAAGTGATGGATACTTTACATACCAATTGCGACGGCCGTTTTGAGGGAAATCGAAAAGGCACGTTATATCACTCATGCACATATAAGAATACATAATGGTTAAGATTCCACCAACATTACACATTATAATTCGAAATAACACAAGTTTTGGAAATTAAAACGAATTGACAACATTACTCTTCGATTTCCCGCCAAAAAAAAAACCAGATAGCAAATTGTATACCTGCTAACAGTCTAAGTCTCCTGGAATTTGTTATAATTTTGCTATTCGCCACTAGATGGCGATATAGTGTGCGACGTACTGTGTGGAATATTCGAAAGGAGTACGGAACAGAAGAGTGTTCTAGAACTTTCATCATGAAGAAGTACTTTCTTGAACAAAAGTCGATAACAGATGGCGTTAACGCCGCGCACCTATAAATAAGCGCTTTACGCGGGAAACCGGCAATTGTATTCTGAGAAAGTGCGCAGTTCGAACTAAAAGCGAAAAAACATCACAAAATTTCAAAAACATCAAAATGTCAATGATTCCGTATTTCTACGACTTCGAGAGGCCACTCCGGCTCATGGAGAGGAATTTCTTCAGACCAGATTTCATCGGGTATTCTCCGTTCAACCAGCTGATGCGTCCAGACTTCTTTGGACCGATCAAACCTTGGGACAACGTCTTGAGACCATGGGAGAACATCATCAAGCCCGTAGAACAGCTGTCTTCAGCGATGAACCAGCTCGCGTTGAACGAAGTCGGAAAAATAACTGTTGACGACGAGAAATTCCAAGTGAACGTCGACGTCCAGCATTTCTCTCCAGAAGAGATTAATGTCAAAGTGATTGATGGGAATATTGTGGTCGAAGGGAAGCATGAAGAGAAGAGAGACGAGCATGGATATGTTTCGCGGCAGTTTGTGAGAAGGTACGCTCTTCCACAAGGGTGCTTGCCTGATACCGTGGAGTCTAAACTGTCTTCTGATGGGGTGTTGTCTGTCACAGCGCCAAGAGTCTTGGCTTTACCGTCGACTGGAGAGCGCATAGTGCCTATAACCCACACAGGACCTATTAAGAGGAAAGTTAAATCCCCAGAACCCGGTACCAGCGCAGAATTCAAGTGATGCTATTTTGTAAAGAATATTTTGTAACTATAAGACTGATCGTAATCTGTGAATCTTTTGTTTTAATCTCTTTTTATTGGTTAATATAATATCGAACTTGAAAATGTGTTTTTGGTTTTATTGTTATGTATAACTACCCACTACCTTACAATAACAACCTTAGTATATATCTCTGTTTAAATAAAAAAAAATAACACGTTATTTTGCACGCTGGTTTGTATTGACATATACACATTCAAGAGAATTCCTAAATGTTGTTATTTTTATTTATAACCATATAAAATATCATTAAAAGAATATGTATACCGATCACTGAATCATCACACATCAATCAAAATCGCCGGGTAGATATGTATATTTATCCTGGCAAAACGCCCAATGCAACTGCATTCGCTATCTGTTGCCTATTGAAGACTTCCTATCAAACTCAAATAATCGGTCTCCATTGAGAAGATCCAACAAGAAACTCGGCGAAGAAGAAGCGACTGATCGATAAAACTACATTTAGGTTGCTTACATACGGCAGCAACGCAACGCCCTTGCCGTATTTTCTGAGGCTGGCTCATATACAAATACTATCTTGACGAGTATTAGCCAAGATTAATTAATTTACTCGTTTTATTATTATTATTATAGTTGTTGCTGTCCCCGCGAACTTAATATCACTTTAATAATTTTTTTTAGATTATTCGGAAAAAAGTCATATTTCAAAAATATGTTTCTCATTAATCAGGCATATCTGTACCCGGGGGTTCTACTTGTGCATTTTAAATGATGGTATTGTTAAGATTTGTAATAAAAAGGCGTAATAGAAATGACTGCCTCGTTGGTCTAGTGGCAAAGCGCATCGCTTTGTGATCACGAGGTCCTGGGTTCAAATCCCAGGTTGGACAGTGGTGTAGTTTTTCTAACGAAAACTTCCCAGTACGAGTCCGGAGTCTGGAATTGTGCCCGGTATATGGCAATAGGCTCGTTTATAAGATATAGCGTATAGGTGAATGGATTTATAAAATCGTTTAAGTAGATTTTGAGGTAATTCATTGTAAAAAAAAACATACAATAAATCAAAACATTTCTCTTTATAATATTAGTTTAGATCATGTGTAAGCCTTGTCTGGTGTAGCTGTAAAGGCCTCCCCGCCAACAGCGTAGATCACTCACACAAAAAAAATCATGTGTAAGTGCAGACTGCACAGCCGCGGCCACTGTAGCATAACGGTGGTGGCGATGAATTGTGGTTCTGTACTGTGCATCGCCGGGATGTTGTGTTAATAGCCTTTAGGATATCCACTTGTTTATGACTTTACTAGAAAAGTCTCCGCAAGAACAAGGGGGATAGAAAATCAGTTCTAAGACAGTTTATGGTAGTAGAGTACGTATGTTAGGTAGTTCTAATGGTAACAGTTAATCAGTTATATTGTTCATTAAATGTATCGTGAACCCAAGGCACGATAATCACATTACTTATAATTTTATTTCTTTAAAGTAAATTCACTCTCATAGTCTTTAAGCCTTTTCTATTTTCTATAAATAAAAATCTCACAATATATGTAGATAAAATGACTGCTAACAAACAAGGCCATACAGACCTTCCGTCTTATACTTCTCACAAAAGCTCGTCAGTTTTGGACCCTCTTAACTCCTTCCTTCAATCGCTGATTGCAGAATCATGTTCAAATAAAATATCAACCTTTTCATTGGATTGATAATTGAGCTTCCTAAATATCCTCTCTGATAACTCATCGATAACTTTATCCATGGCCTTTAAACAATTAGCTTCTGCCTCCGCAGTCTTACACATGTATCTCCAATCTTCATTTGTTATACGAGTAAATAAAACTTTTACTTTGACAATTTCCATTACACTTTCAACATTTAAACACATATTTTTTCCTACATAATTTTTCACAGACGAAGGAATAGATTTAAATGGATTTAAATCAGGATGATGTGCTAGTAACCGAATTGTTGCAGGCCCATGTTTTCTGATTAAACTGTCTGTTTTATAATCATTATATTTATCTTAATGTAACAATACTAGCTGGTATAATAACTGTGGTTTATACATATCCACTGTATAAGGCACGTTTCTGGCCCTCAAATAATCCATCATGTCTTTTTTTCTGGAGTTTAACTGTGGAGTTGGATTCATTACTCTATTATGAAATGGCAAACCGCCATCAACAACAACAATACTGTTTGATTTTAGTACTGATATCAATTGGTATTTAAACCATTTGCCGTACTGATCACAATTTTCCTGTTTACAATCGTTTTCTACTTTTAAATCTTTTTTATTGCCGTTATAAATGAACAGTATGAACCGAGTCTTATCTGATGGAAAAGTCAAGAGTCTCCGTAACCGGCGAGCGTGTATGAGACGAACTATGAGAGTCGAGGAAGCCAGAGAAGTATGTAAGGAAAGAACCTGTTGGAACTCTGTACTCTCTGCCTACCCCGCAAGGGATCTGGCGTGAGGTTATAGATAGATAGATAGATAAATGAACAGACTGTTCATTATAACGCTTTTGTCATCTCCTGCTAAAAGAACGCCTAATTTAATTTTAGCTGGTTGCTTTATCATTGTACAACTTACATCCGATTTGGGCTTAGTCGATATCCGACTGCTCTCGATGGTAATTTCGTCGGTGTAAACAATGTTACAACCTTGACCTCGATAGCCCTCGATAGTAGTCAAATATTGCATTCTAGCGTATGTGTATTCGTGTTTCTCAATCAATATAGTATTATTATCCGCCTTTTCGATCCACTTCAAGCCACATGTCTCCTCAAGGTACGCAAGGATCAATTAAACCCCCTTTAAGGATTAAGTGTAAATCTTTCATTATCGGAAATTCCTCGTCTTTGGTGTAGAAGTTGTGTGTTATCCGCCTTATAGCTTGAGAATCGTAGTCATGTGATACGATGTTATTTTTGCATTTGGTCCTAGTGGACCAAAAACTCGCTCTTCGCTGTTTCGTCCTTAGATAACGTGGGTTTCAATGCGGATCTAGATATACCCATCGCGTGTGTCACCAGCTGTTTCGCCGTGACCGTCGAATTAGGATCTCTTTCGATTTCTGACTCAAAATATCTACATATTTTTCGTAAAACTTCCTTCATTTGACTCTTTATTAGCTTCCCGCGTCTTAATTTCGATGTCGGTGGCATTATTCATAAAAAATAAAACAACTTTGGAAACAAAAAGAATAATTTGTTTGCATAGGTTTAAGCGAGAGAAATTGCGAGCTCTCTTTGCCGCAAAGCGGGAACAAATTGATGCCTGTGTATTCAGAGAATAATTAACTAATAGATTACAGCGTTTGTGTAATAAAACACGCTATGAACTGTTGATGAACGTGCCCCGTATTACTTTTAATGACGACAATGCTTAGATGATTTACTCTTAATCTAAGTCACAATGTTTATGATCTAAATAAAATACATTTAGGAGACTAATAAAATATAAAAGTTCAAATTAAAGCATGAAATATTATTTTATTTTAACAGACAACTGCCTGTTAAATGGACTGGTTGTTATTTATATTATGACGCGCAGTTAGCCGATACAATAACCTAATACTAAAAATACCGCCATCTATTGTTGAGTAGTATAAAACATAAGTTCTTAATTTTTAAAATGTGTTATAAAATTATAATTAAGTTGACGATTTTAAATACATGTTTTATTGGAATCAACTAAAGGTCTATTTGATATTTTAATGTTAATGGTAAGCTAAATTGGGTGAAACTACATTAAACTACTGATGGAACGTTCCCGAAAATTATTTAAACCTTGTTATTCCTACACCACACCAGGGCCCCAATTCTCGTACTTAATTGACACTGAAACTGGATCCTGACTGAATTGAGATTTAATTTTGAATTGACTCGAAATTGGTATTCTGTTACACTAAAAGTTCGGTCTGATTTCGGTATCATCTCAGTCTAATCTCAGTATAATCTAGTGTCGATCACATTTCGATCTATTTTCGATCTCTTGTCAATTCTCAGCTACCATAGATTAAATAAAAAACATTATCTGTAATGTCAAACTTATAAATATCGGTGTTGCCAATTTGTAGGCAAGTACCGGAAGTGTCGGTAATTTTAAATAAAAACTGATAATTATATTTCACACAGGAATAGATATATAAACGTATAAACAAATAAAAAATACCATAAATATAATCAATTCGTTCTATTTTTGCGTATTCAGATTTATTTTTCATTTAATACTCGTTTGACGTGTCTGAAAATTGGGTATTTTCATTTAGGTGCATGACCACCCCACGCACTCGAGCTAGTACCCATGGCCATAAAAATTCATAAGGTATAAAAAAAAACATCGCGCGAAAATTGATGTTGTTTACAAAGTGTTTTGAATTTCATTGTTATCCATTATAATATTATGGCTAAACAAGGCAAAGAAGGAAACGCGCTTTCAACAAAATTGTGGGCTCAGTGCGCTGTGATTTTGAATGCTGACGTCGGAGACGTCCAAAAGTCAGCGCAAGAGTGGAAAAAGGTAAGTAATCTATCGTATGTATTATTTAGATCTGCTCAATATTACTATTCTTACTGATAAAGTGTCGTTTTATATTTCTAGTACTACAATCAATACAAGAGCCGCACGAAGGCTAAACAAAGGAGCCATAAAATGCGAGTCCTGAAAACTGGTGAAGGGCCAGCTGACGAGGTCCATTTAACACCTCTGGAGGAACGCTTCATTGGCATTATTGGAGGATGCAGTTCTCAGTTGCCTGCTGTCAGGCATAATCTACTTGATATATTGGTAAATATTATATCGGTGGTAATATTTATGTAGAACTCTGTCAAGAAATTTTGAAATATTCTAATGTGTGTGATTTGTTTATAGACTGTTGAACTGAATACTAGCAGTGGCGGAATGATGGGAATTAGGGCACGAGTGGCCTTGTCCTAACAGGAGACAAGTAGGTCAATTTTGAGTAAGTATACAACCAACAATATAATAACCACTAAAATAATGTTATTGTAAACAAGTCAAACAGAAAATGTATTATCTTTAATTGCCCACAGAGTTTGCATGACTATTTGCTGTGCCTGTCATCGGTGGATGCGCTTACAGCAGCTGGTATGGCCGGGACGAGCATCTTGTCGCTGTCTTGCTCTGGAAGTCCTGGCGCTCTAAGCCAAGCCTGATTGGCCACGTTGTGTAGAACACAGCAAGCATTTACAATTTTTCCAGTCATCTCAAGTTTGTAATGCAGCTGCCTTACTACTAACAGACACCTGAACGAAAAGGAAAATTGAAAATACAACCATTCTTTATAATAATAAACATTGTTGATTAATAAATATATACCATTGTTGATTAGAAAAGTAATAATTTTAAACATTGTTAATTAATATTTGTTAAGAAGATAAACCATTGTTGATTAGTGAGTAGAAATAATTTAGTTTAGTGTATTCTATATTTATAATACGTATAAGTGTTTACACATCGTTGAATAATAATTTGATTATAGATTGTTAGTGATATGTTTTATATGAATAAATAAGCACTTATTTGATTTAGTTAAACATGTTTATATTTACAAACCTGAATCTCCCTTTTGAAACCCCTATAATCATTCAGAGCTTCAATATGTTTTCGGTAAAACCAATTTTCAGTAAACCCAAACAAATACCCACTATCACCTGCAATTTAAATGTGACATTATGCAGTGTTTATATTAGTTATCTTATAATGTGACTTCTGCAAACATACATACCTAAAAGAGAAATTGATTCACCACCCTCAGTGACCTCATTTAGATAACCATTTAATGGGTCCCTCCAAATAGTTGAATCATAAGTACTCTCAGTCTGGATGGGTCTACACAGAGAATATTTTTGTCTGTATCACAAATCTGAAAAGCAAGATTTTTTTTATTAACAATCAATAATAATAAAGTTTAATAATTATAGCTTCATATTATTTAATTTATACTTACTATTATCACATACAAAGAATGATAGCCTTTATAGCATTAATATGTCTCCTCATGTTCTGAAGGTTTTATGATCGAGACATGAGTACCATCTATGCAGCCAACACCTCTAGGTAGCCCATATTTGGAATAGAATCTAAAATACAAAAAATCATACATTTGTTATTATTAGCAAATTTCAATAGATAGGTTCATATTACAATGATTAGTATAACTTACCTGCTTCTAATTCTTTCCCTTGCCTCTCTTGTCAGAGGAAAGTTCACATACTTGCTCAAGACTGCCGGGTGGTTTAAAGCATCTGTCACTTGCTGCGCAGTCCTCAACACACTAGGTTGTGGCAAAGCATGTGAAATGCTTTGTCCCACCAAACTTTGGTATGAACCACTCACATAGTGTTACCAAAACCTAGAAAAAAAGATAATATTAGAATCATTTTTTAATATTTAAGAATATACAATGCAAGGAATCTAACGTAATGATATAAATATATGGCTTTCATTTTGCATATATTGAGTATTTACCTCGGGTGTGTAAAAATGTGTGTTGTGTATAGGTATTAGGTACTTAAACTAACCTTTACAGCAGCATCCAGTCCATCGTTACGTCTTTCTCTGGGCATATGGGGCTTCAGCTCGTCAATCACTTCGCGAACGCATCTTCCCATGCGAATCCGTTAATCGTAGCCACCGCCGACTACGACCTCCCTCGCGACCCCTGCCGCTACCGCCGGCCGAGACATGTTCTCACCGACCCCCCCGATGCTTTTTCATCCCTTCTTTCCGCTCAGAATACGAGCGACGCCGTAGACGCAGACGCAGTAGTAGATCCCCTCCCATAGCCGGCGGTCGACCGGTGCGCTTGGTAGTGCACCCGTCCCCCTACAGCGACTGTCCCAACCGAGGGCGCCTCTCCGAGGCGCCCTCGAGTATGTCGCCTCTTGCCCTTCTGGCTGGCTAGAGCGTAGTGGTTGCACGCTCGCCTTTTAGTCCGGTGAAGCTGTAAAGGCCTCGCGGCCAACAGCGTACATCATTCACACACACACACACATCGTCAATAAGCTAGCGGTTTCGTGAGTCTGTAACTTTTTACAAACTCCGAATCACTCATGGAAAAGGCGTCTGAAGCGAAACGACGATCACGTAATGTACGGCGGCGTTGCCTACGTCTTTCCGACGCTCCTCGTAGTGCAGCTATTACATAATTCCATCTTAAGCCAAATCCACTCATTTAACGTGAAATAATTGCGTAAAAACTTATAATAAAATTTATTTTTATGCGCAAAACCAACTATTTACAATGTCTCTTCAGTCAACTTTGAGTCAAGCTTCAGTGTCATTTCAATCTCAAATTTGACGTTTGTTATTGTACGAGAATACCAATTTTGTAGTTTATGTTAGTTCAAAACGTTACCAGAATACCGTTTACATGTTTTTCAAGTTTCGGTCCGATCTCGATTCGGTAAATGTCATTGAAGGATTCGAATATGTTACGAGAATACCGTTTGTAAAGTTGATGAGATTGAGATGAGATCGAAACTGGATTTTGAACACTTTTAATTACGAGAATTGGCCTTCAGGTGGCGCTGTGTTAGTTTCTCAGGAGTTCTCAACATTCGGATCATGAGGTGAAACTAGTGTAGACAAATTACAGAATAATTATCTACCACATTACGTTACACCAACCTTTGCAATGCTTAGTCATACACGTAGAAGCTTAGATTAAGATTTGTTTGGGCAGAGCAATGCACGAAACAAAAAGCGACCTCAGTTACGTACTATGTGTGCATCTAGTATTCTTGTTTGTAAACTTTGGTGTAAAGTTATTTAATCTAAGATCCCTAAACATGCAAACATTGACAGCTTTTGGAAAAATCGTACACTGACATCAAACACAGTGTGCGTTTACATTCAGAGTCTTTATATTTAGTCTTAGCATTAAATATATGTATCTTCATCACATCGGTAATATCGGCGGAAGCATAGAGAAATTCAGGGATTTATTTCATACATAATTTTCTCAAGTTCTTTTTTATTTAATTAAATATTTCTTGCCCACGCGACTTGGCAGGATGTAAACCAAGATACCAGCTGTTTTTCATGTAATATTTGTATTTTTATCTTCATTTGAGTGTTCTCAACAATAATAATCCTTTATTTCTGGCTAGGTACAGCCCATACATTTAGTGTGTTAGCAAAATATTCTTATAATGTAATGTTAGTTTAACCTAATAGTTTTTAACAGGAGCAGGGTTCCAACCACGAAGCAAATACGAAGGGAAGATGGCTTTAACAGATTTTTCTATGGAATGAAATGTGTCGTTGCGCGGGGTGACACAGGGCGAGAGGGACGTTACGCCCAACCCACATTTGTCTTTGCCATCTGGCGGAGACTGGTAAGAACTAAATTACGAAAATATACTTATACTACTAAGTGCAATCTGATATTATTTATGTGATCAGAATGTCGAGCCAAGGACTTTTTGCATATTTTGCATAATTTTTTGCAAGTTAATACATCACTTCATTTTAAGGGTTTTATCTATCTATCTATCTATCTATAACCTCACGCCAGATCCCTTGCGGAGTAGGCAAAGGGTTTTATTTTTAGTAATAATAGATTATATTTCATAGCTATGCGAACTCGAGCGGATGTGTGAATTGAGCGAGGAGCGAAAGCAAAATGAGGTAAGCCACGCCCACCACGATGACGTCAATGCTTTTATGAAATCACAAGGCTCGTTAGCTTAGGCCATCTCCTCTTCGTATTTGCTTCATGGTCCCAACCCTGCACACCTTGCATCATGTAAATGTATCCAGCATTCATTAGCAATGCTATTTCATCTATACTCGTACAATAACGCACTCTAAATATTTGGTTCAATTATTGGGCCTATAATTGGTTCGAAAAAAGTCAAACATCACAAATATTTTTTTTTATTTTTTATATCACCCAAATTGTTTGAAACACCTGAATTGCTAACGCATGCGCGAGCCATGAGGATTCCAGAATGCAAGTTCGAGAATCTTCTTCACAGTACTAGATGTCGCCACAATATAAATACACAAACGCCGGTTTGACAGCATTCAGTGATCAATACAATTTTGTGAGAAGCGAATCGAGTGGGAACTTTGGAAAAACTTGTGCAATACTTACGACTCTGTGAAACTACCAAGCAAGTGGTATTAAAAATGTCGCTGTATCCATTTTTCTTCGAATCCGAACGTCCAAGACAACGTCACTTGCTAGACCAACATTTTGGTCTAGGATTAACGCCTCAGGACTATCTAACCATCGTCGCTGTTCCTCAAACGAGAAGAGACTACTACAGACCCTGGAGGAACCTTCAGGCTTCAGCCCAGGATGCCGGCTCAACCATAAAGGCAGACAATGACAAATTCCAAATTAATTTGGACGTGCAGCACTTCGCGCCTGAAGAAATATCAGTAAAGACTGCCGACGGCTTCTTGATTGTGGAAGCGAAACACGAAGAACGCCAAGATGAGCATGGGTTTATCTCCAGGAGTTTTACGAGGAGGTACGCTCTCCCAGAAAGCATCGACCCCGATTCTGTTACTTCCAAACTGTCTTCTGATGGCGTTCTCTCAGTTAGTGCTCCATTAAAACCACCACCAAAAGCTTTTGATGAAAGGGTTGTGCCTATAATCCAGACTGGACCAGTGAAGAAGCTGGAAGAAAATAAAGAGGAACAAGGATAGACTCTTTGAGTGATTGTGTTAAAATTTGTGATTATAATTTTATTTAATTGTAACTACTTTCATTACTTAAACATTCCGTTTGTTGGTTTGTGTGAAAGAATTAAATTTTTATTCTAGTCATATGTATGTTCTTTTTTCAATGTAAAATTTATTTTAATGTTAGCTTAAACTACACCTTCCTTCCCTATCTTTTTGGTTGAATATCCTTTTTAACAAGCAGTCTATTTCTTATATGTTTCAAGTTCAGGCTTAGGATAAGGATGATAGGATGTTCGATTTCTAGTAAAAATAGTTAGGACAATTGTGCTATGCATTGTTGGATTTAGGAGTTGGGAAGGTGCCTGGATTATGCATTACTTACCTTAATCATAATACATATTATTTGAAAATTGAACTTTTAATTTCTAGCAGTTAAAGAATTGGACTTGAATGAACTTAGTTTTATATAAATTGATAAAAATGTTACTAATTAATCTCATTCATTCCATTTTTAACCGACTTCAAAAAGGAGGAGGTTCTATGTTCGGTTGTATGTATGCTTTTTTTTTTTTTTTTTTTTTTTTTTTTTTTTTTTTTTTTATGTATGTTCAGCGATATTTCCGTCAATTGTGGACCGATTTTGATAATTTTTTTTGCATTGGGTTCAGTATATCTCCAAGGTGGTCCCATATTAATTTTATTGACATTGGACTTTGGACTTAGAAGATACACCAGGGAACTCCTTAACGACAAACAATAGGCATGTGTAAATTGCGATATTATGGGTATTACGTCAATCCTATAGGTACCCTACTATAGAATTCACTGGTCACTTAAAATTGTAAAATAAAAATCTTTTATAAAAAAAGGTAAACCGACTTCAAAAAGCAAAAAAATAAATATTTGAAGTCGGTGCCAAGTAACCGACTGCACCAACCAGCACCGACTTCAAATATTTATTTTTTTGCTTTTTGAAGTCGGTTTACCTTTTTTTATAAAAGATTTTTATTAGTTAAATATTGTTCACATAAGATGGGTAGTGACAGTTCCAAGTGCCAAATGAAATAAATATTTCATGCAATGATATTAAGGCATAAAGCCATAAGTACAGAAACAGGTCATGTCTCTTATTGCCATTGAATAAAGTATAATTTTCTTTGACACAACTGTCACAGTACCCATCTTACATAAAAAATACTATGAAAATACTGTCGTGATTATATTCTCTGTTGAGTGTAAATATTATGAAAATACAAGGTGAAAGTAATAACATAAAGAGAATACAAAATTAAAAGAAAACTGTAAAAATTGAGTATATTATATTAGATTGATGTATCCAAGTCACAAAACTTGCGTTCGACCCATCATGACTTATGCGTGTGTTGTGTTCGGGCATTCGGCCCCCTCTTATATCGATAAACTCCAAGCGGTTCAAAACCGCTTCCTCCGAAAAGCCGTAGGAGCCCCCTGGTTCATACGGAATGTTGATTTCCACTCCGATCTAGGTCTCGAACCTATTCGCGCCTATATTCAAAAGGCGACAACACGACACTTCGCGAACGCATCTACCCATGCGAATCCGTTAATTGTAGCCGCCGCCGACTACGATCCCCTCCCCGACCCCTGCCGCCACCGCCGGCCGCGACATGTTCTCATCGATCCCCCCGATGCTTTGTCATCCATTCTTTCCGCTCAGAATACGGGCGACGACGACGTAGTCGTAGATCCCCTCCCATAGCCGGCGGTTGACCGGTGCACATAATAGTGCACCCGTCCCCCTACAGCAACTGTCCCAACCGAGGGCGCCTCGAGTATGTCGCCCCTTGCCCTTCTTGCTCGAGAGTAGTGGTTGCACGCTCGCCCTTAAGTCCGGTGAAGCTGTAAAGGTCTCGCGGGCAACAGCGTACATCACTCACACACACACACACACACCAAAAATAATTTGAAGGAGTTCGTCAATATAATATTTGATTGATGAGTGAGTCATTAAATTATTTTTAATTAGTGATGCCAGTGTTCTCAGCTCTTATTATTCTGTGCCAGAACTTTTAACCATCTTCACGAGAGGGATAAATAAATAAATCAGTAAGATGCAGGTGTTTTATTATTGGTGTCGTTTACTTGGTTTCTATCTTTTTGTGTTAATAATTTTAGGGACCCAAATGGTATAAAATAAGTGTGCTATACTAGCAGCCTTACCACACCTTACTCAAGGCATGTACACCAATGTACACTGAATACAAAGCAGCCTGTACCGATGAAAACAAGCTCATGCTCATTTCTAAAAAAATATATATAGGTTCTTTTTGCTCCTTCGTGCTGACATCCTAAAAAATTAAACATTTAGTTCTCAGAGTAAGGACGAAGGAACTAAAGCACTAAGATTTATGGTAAGTAAATATTGTTTCGATTTCGATTATAACAATTTTTGGGTGTCCTAATAATTACTAAGTATAGCGCCATCTACTTAAGTAATTGATGTGTATGGTATAAGTTGTCTTATTTTTGTAATACTTTCACTTGCGATCGCTAGATGGCTAATTAAACAAACCTCATTGGAAATTGAAATTTAGCCTGTAAATAACTGTGAACGATTCAAACAATGAATAATTATAACTGTTAGAATACTCAAAAAATATGTATAAACTTAAGATCGTTCAAACCTCGTCATGTAAACTGTTCAGTAATACGTCTGTACTTCAGTTCCAGTCATTCCAGTTCTAATAATTCTGCATTGTGATCGATCGCTTTTAAATTCTACCTCAATGGAATTTTGGGGGTTTGATTCCCATCTGAAGAGATCAGATTTGATTTCTATGATTTGAATTACTGTTTTATGTAATTAGTACTGTTATATGCCTATAATCATGAAGCTAATACAAAGTTTCATGCCCTTTAACTGATTGATCTTGAGTTCAATATGAACTTTGGTCGCTCGGGAATTACATGAGTTATTTCCATCATTTCTTTTCCGTCACCGGACAACTAGCCGCGGGGAGCGAGTTCATCCTTTTGTGGTTAATATTACACCTATTTGGACGAAACGAATTACTTCGTCATTCATCATGCGTGGGTTCTGCTAAAGAGTATAGAAAAATACTGCCCCCATTCGCTCTTTGTCTGTGTTCCCGGAGGGGTATAACTTATGTATCTTTAAATTCAGTGTGAATAGTCTATTTATGGCAAACTTCGGAGAGTTCTTCGTCCTGTAATAGACGTATTTCTGCTAAAGATCTTATATTATCTTGGTTAGCGTGTTAATGGGCTGAGTTTCCCAAAACGCACTTCGACCCAATGGGAACTTTTGCACTAGGGCAAATGGCAGTCCATTTGCCCTAGTGCTCCTGGTGTCCCAAATACTCCCTGTAATAGATTGTGGATTCCGTCAGAGGGAAGAGCTTGTATTCTTTTGGTGATGGATAGGTCACCCCCAGCAGATTCATTCGCCGCGCCGCCAAAGTATCGCATTTGCAAAGAACATGCTTCATGGTTCCAGTTTCTGTGCCACAGCTCCTGCATACCATGTCGCTGGACAGATTCATCTTGTGTAGATATCCTTTTGTGACCTGTCTATGCTCTATTAATATCGGCTGAAGATAGATAGGCTATTACTGGGTCACCGAGCCACATCTTCGGCTCCATCATTACTTTTCATCGAGTGACATAGAGGTTAATCCCTGACCAGTCCTCAAAAAAAGGAACAAATCGACAGTCCTATAGAACAAAGTTACATATGCCATACAAAACAAATTGCATTTGCAACTTTCGTGCCCGTTGAATAGGTATTTTTTCCAAATATAAATATTGGCTTATAGGACAATGTTTGTTGGACACGTCGAAATGTTCAATTGTTACAATTTATTGCATTTTTTGAGAGGGATCTGGCGTGATATACCTATGTATATTTGTTTGAACTTGTTTATTCTGGAACCTCGAACTCAACTTGACTTTAGGTAAGTTCGTACAAAATATATTTTTCTGGTTAAAGTCATCTTAGTGACCGGGCCACAGCACATAATTTTCTGGGAACTGATGAATAGGCAGAATGTGTAATTTAATTGTTCCTAAATGATTCACACTAGAAACAGATGTTTTGTCTTTAAATAATAACACTCGTTGCTAACGACCGCGATCGCCTCAAGTCTAGTGGCGCATGTGCGATCACGAGGTTCTGGTTTCAAATCCTAGGTCTAACAAAGAGTACTATTCCTATATAAAAATAGGGTGTGGTCGTAACGGGACACTCAGCCGTTGGTTTTAACTTGAAACGTTTCTGTCAGCGAGTCACTTTTAGTGTTAAATATTGTTAGAAAGGACCAACTGAGGTTGGAGGACTAGAAAAGTAGGAAATAGCAAAAAAATGATTTCCTACAAATGAATGGAAAATGCTTCTTGTTATTTCTGACTCTTCTAATACTCTAACCTCAGTTAGTCCGATAGAAGTTTTTGATCCTTATAAGTAATAGGACTCTTGCTGACTGATGTTTTTCAAAATCTGTAAATGCAGTTCAAAATATCGCTAAAACTAAAGGATAGTCTCCTAAGACCATTTTCCTGTAGATACAACGGTTGAGGTAGCGGCCCTTACTACCCCATCTCAAAAAACCAGCCGTAAAAGCTAAATAATGACACTACATTTAGGTTTCTTATTCTAATAGTTATGTGATTATAAAGGTAAGACGATAAATACCGTTTCGTGTGACCTATAACGATTAGTAAATGTTCGTTTTAGGTATAAACTCAAACTCAAATCGTTTATTTTGCGTAAACCCTGCGGGGGTGCCATATTTACATATATTTTTTTCACTTACTAATCTACCACCGGGTCGGAACACGGCCTACACTGAGAAGATCCGGCGAGAAACACAGCGGGCTTGTCTTTTTTGTTCAATTTTGCATTCAATTCTTTTTTTCATATGTTTTTGTATAGATACATATATTTTTATATTATACAAAATCATTAATGCGATCCAGCTCCAGGGTGATGTCTTACGACTGAGATATAAGACTATTTTTAAATATATGCTACAATAAAAAGCTAGAAGATTCTGGGTGGACCAGTCGTGTGTGTGTGAATGATGTACGCTGTTGGCCGCGAGGCCTTTACAGCTTCACCGGACTTAAAGGCGAGCGTGCAACCACTACGCTCTAGCCAGCCAGAAGGGCAAGAGGCGACATACTCGGTTGGGACAGTCGCTGTAGGGGGACGGGTGCACTACTAAGTGCACCGGTCAACCGCCGGCTATGGGAGGGGATCTACGTCGTCGTCGTTGCCCGTATTCTGAGTGGAAAGAAGGGATGACAAAGCATCGGGGGGGTCGGTGAGAACATGTCGCGGCCGGCGGTGGCGGCAGGGGTCGGGGGGGAGATCGTAGTCGGCGGTGGCTACGATTAACGGATTCGCATGGGTAGATGCGTTCGTGAAGTGACATGTTGACGCCTTTTTAATAAAGGCGCGAATAGGTTCGAGACCTAGATCGGAGTGGAGGTCGACGTTCCGTACGAACCAGGGGGCTTCTACGGCTTTACGGAGGAAGCGGTTTTGAACCACTTCCTGGAGTTTATCGATGTGAGAGGGGGCCAAATGCCCGAACACAATACACGCATAAGTCATGATGGGTCGAACGCAAGTTTTGTGAAGTGTCACCTTATTTCTAAGGGACATTTTACTCCGCTTGCAGATGAACGAATGGAAACGACCGAGCACAAAGGAAGCTCGGTGACGGACCCGCTTGATGTGCGGCCAGAAGGACATGGTACTGTTTAGGGTGACCCCTAGATATTTGACCTCTTTGACCCAGGGAATGGGTCGGTCGAACATGGTCACTTGGCCGAGATTACTTCTAGGGCGGCGCAGGGAGTGGCGCGGGGTGGCACCTCTGGAGAAGAACACCGCAGCGCTCTTGTCCGGGTTCACCTCAATACGCCACTTCCTGAACCAATTCCCTAGGGAATTGGCGGATGCCTGAAGGTTTCTGGTAATGAAACCCTTATTCCTATGCGAGACGTAGAGAGCGGTATCATCCGCGAATAGGGCTAGATGCGCCTTACTCGAACGAGGAATGTCGTTCGTGTAAAGGCTAAACAGGAGCGGAGAGAGAACTGAGCCCTGTGGGACTCCAGCACTGATGGAGTGGGAAGTGGAGCGCGTCATTTCGACGCGATAACGGAAGGCGCGATTCGACAAGAAGTCGACAGACTTTGTCGACGTTCGACAGACTTTGTCGAATGCCTTCGTGACATCTAGGAAGAGGGCGCCCGTGTAGATGGGTTTGGGTCTATTGAGACCGGAGAGGATGTGCTCCGTGATGCGGTGCACTTGGTGGACACAAGAGTGTTTGGCTCGAAAGCCGAACTGCTCGTCGATAAGGATACCCCTGGACGTTACGAAGTCTTTGAGCCTCGCCAGAAGGAGGCGCTCGTATATCTTGGCCAGGGAGTTGAGGAGACTGATAGGGCGGTAGCTCGCGGGGAGATTGCGAGGTTTGCCGGGCTTGGAATGCCTATGACGTCCGCCTCCTTCCACTTAACGGGGAAGGTGCAGTTCGTCATGGCGGCGTTCAATATGGCCACTAAGAGGCCGATGAGTTGGGCGGGCAGGCATTTCAGAACGCGATTCGAAATGCCGTCAGGGTCGGGGGCTTTTTTAGATTTGAGACCCATAATCAGATCTTCGACCTCCGTTTGCGTCATATTTTAATATTATATGTAAAGTACATATATGTTTAGTTTAATATTGGATAATAAGAAAGTGATTATTAAATAATTTTAATTTAAAAGACCTATTTAAAAATCAAAGGTTAGGAGGGTTAGGAGGCTTAGGAGGATCTTGAGGAGCTCACCGAGCCCAAACACGGCTGGTTTATATTGAGTAATTGAGTGGTTCCACTGGCCACCTTTCAGCTTACCCATCAGATCCTGAACACAACCTGGTTGTATAGTACTTGTCAATACCAATTTAACAAGCCTAAACACGAGGGGGTCACATTGTATAGTTTTTTTTTGTTTTTTTTTTAAACGTAGCCCCTCACTAGGATTTATTCCTGTGTCGTGGGTGCGTTACAAACATGAAAATTCACATACACAAATACCCAGACCGGAACAAATAATTGTGGATCACACAAAGATTTGTCCCGTGCGGGACTCGAACCCGCGACTATTAGACGCAGTGGGCAGAGCGGCTTAAGCTCTTAACCACTGCGCTAAATCGTCCGTCGTTCACATGTTCCTATGCCCATCTTTCGATTCCATCATTAGACCTGCTCCATGCTACCATTTTATTGCATTGTCACCGACTGTACATACGTATGTCAAATTTCAGCTCAACCGGACACCTGCAAGTGCTTGAAAAATAGATCACAATGACGGACAGACAGACAGATATACGAACATTGTAAGTTAAATAAAACCTTGTATTACAAGCTTGTAAAAATGACTTAAAACGATGCCGCATTACTAGGTGCATTAGGTAGGTAGGCTAGGTAGTATTATATATTGAATAGGCATAAGAGTTGTATGTTTTGACTTTTGATAAGCTTTCAATTAATTCAGGACTTTACCTTTTATAATGCACTGTACCTACAAAATTATCAATATGATCAAACTAGTATTTTTCCTCAGCTTGGTACGCGGGTAAAAAAGCATTTTAACGTTTTAAAACCCCAATAGAAGAAATGATACAGTTATACTGGATACTAAAGTTAACGTTTCTTTACCACATCGAAAGCATTGTTAAAAAGGCATCTAACATGTTGGGATTTATTATCAGAAATGGTAATATGTTCAGGAAACCGAAGGCCAAAACTTTACTCTACAATACCATGGTCCGCAGCATTTTAGAATATTGTCCTGTAGCTTTGAGACCCCACTATGCATCCTATATATTAAGGATAGAGAAAATACAGAAAAGATTTATATGGCATCTATCCTATGCTACTAAAATTGGACGGAGAACTGTGTCTTACGCTGGAAGACTACGACATTTTCGAAGGTCATCTTTAGAACAACGTAGGCCCCAGTTCTTCTTCTTCTTCAGCCGAAAGACGTCCACTGCAGGACAAAGGCCTCCCCTAAAGACCGCCACAACGACCGACTTTGTGCTGTACGCATCCAACTTCTACCCGCGACCTTCAGCAGGTCATCCGTCCATCTTGTAGGGGGCCTACCCACTCCACGTCTTCCGGTACGTGGTCGCCATTCGAGAACCTTTCTGCCCCAACGGCCGTCAGTTCTACGAGCGATCTGCCCCGCTCACTGCCACTTAAGTTTAGCAATTCTGAGTGCTATGTCAGTGACTTTCGTCCTCCTGCGGATCTCCTCGTTTCTGATTCGATCTCGCAGGGTAACTCCGAGCATAGCTCTCTCCATCGCCCTTTAGGTGACCTTGAGCCTTCTTATGAGGCCCATCGTAAGCGACCATGTCTCAGTGCCGTAAGTCATCACTGGCAACACACACTGGTCAAAGACTTTTGTCTTGAGACACTGCGGAATTTTGGACGAGAAGATGTTACGTAGCTTGGGCCCCAGTTAGACTTAACTTTTCTGCACAAAATTCTTAATGGAGAATTTACTTAATAGAGTGCCCACAACTTTTAAGTAGATTCTGTTTGCGTGGCTCCTAGATACCCAATCTCTTTACTTATTCCATCTCTGCGGGCCACAGTCTTAGGTAGACACGCACCTATAATAAGGCTCTGTAGAACTTTAAATGCCATTGACTTTAAGTTTATAAGTTCTTCCCTTATGTTACTCTTTTTCATTTATATTAAGGCATGAGATGTTTATCTGTAATTGAGATTACAGATAAACACCTCATGTGTATATGAAATATTATATTAGCCGTAGATAAAATTGATAAATAAATAAATAAAAACACTGACATAATACATTGCTTACAGAAACTCAACTAGACTAAATGATTGAGTCTGGAAAATCCGACTGCCTAAAATATCTACGTGTCTGAAAAGAGAACATTTCAAACGTTTGGAAGTTCGCTCTAGCTACGCCAAGCGCTGTAAGCGCTTTTCAAAATAATGTATTGTTAACCGTTTGTTTCATTCCAGCGCTTGACTAACGCGTGTCGAAAAAGCGCCCGTGCGAACGAGGAGTGACAGTATTATTTTTATGCATCAGCTTTAGGATTCTGGTTTTAATTATGACTATCATCGATTGATCCATTTGACTGGTGATAAATAATTGTCATTATAGTTTCTGTGATAGTATGATTACACTTTCCTTATTCTGTGGTTTGACTCACCTGACACGTACACACATATCTACGATTATTCATAGTTTTTAGTATAAAATAAGCTGAAATAAGTATGAATCCATTTTTAGGGTGTGAATCCATTTCTAGTATCTTTTTGCTGTAATTTCCATTGCGGGAAAAAAATCCGTTACTGGGCCGGAGTCGGGCCTTGTGCACGGTATAATAGCAATAGGCTCGCTCTGGGACTTAACATCATCGGCGAAAAGTGGGTGTACACAGTGCACCTCTCCCACCTCTGCTTGGGGGATATAGGCGTGCCCTATAGATTACTATCATAGGATTACAAATTTTTGAATTGATAGCGTAACCGTGTCAATCTCTTTTTTTTAGTATATCAAATGGTATATATGAAGCAATCTTCATATATACCATTTGAGATATTAAAACATACAAATTGTATTAGCGAATTAATCAAGTTTCGGTGAATTAGCCTATCTCGTTGGTCTAGTGGCGTGTAGTGATGCTGGCGATCACAAGCCCCTGGGTGCGCATGCTACGATGGATAAAGTATGGTTATTCTACCAAAAAAATCTCATTAACGATCAAGAGTCTGGGTTTGCGTCCGATGTAAGAACTACAGGCACCAGGCTCAACCCTTATTACATTATAAGTGGTTAAAAGACACTAATGGGTCGTTTAATATAATTATAAGCTTAAACATTATTTTTGATAACATTCTTTTCTATCGCTTACTAACTAAACAAGATAGCTCCGTGGTGATTACAGCTATTTTGTTTAGTTGAGAAGTTCCTTGCCATCACCCGGCTCCATCTTCAGACCAGCTGTGTGTTACCATAATATTGCGTTGTCTCCGAAGTTACGTAGGTAGGCTAAAGTCAGCTCAATCGAATGCCAGCAAGAGCGTGGAAAATTATTTACAAATTTTGAAAGACAGACAGACATATGTATAAAGCAAGTTATGTAAGACTTTGTGAAAACAGTTACTGTAGTAATTAGGGTACTATGTCTCACCAGCTTTTGTTATTAATCTGTAGTTGTTAAATTCTTCTTAAAATAATTGCAGCACTCGAAATTTATGTTTTCGAATTTGGTGGCTTATGAAAAAGATTCATATGATTGTTTAGATCAGCCAATTTCTTATTCGTAAACAATTATTCATACCATTACAAATTCCAAGCACACATAAGTGAACCTTAAATTGTTGAAAATAAGAGCTAGTCGTAAATAGCGCGCAATATTTCTTGGAAAACCCAAGACCTCATACACGCAGACAAGCGCTTGCACAGTCCAGAATGTGCCGATAACGATAACCTCTGGACCGTCGCTTGGAGTTATAAAACGCAGAGACAACTTCGAACATATCAGTGATTCATTAACCACGCTCCGAGAATGTTGTCTCTTGTTCTTTGCGCCTTATTCGGAGGGGCCCTGGCTGCCCCCCAACGGTACCCGCACTATGGCCCACCGCCACACTACAACCCAGGATATGGTCTCGTAGGATTCCGATCCCAGCCTTACTTCAACGAAAATATGTTCGACACTGGAAGATTTTGGGCTGACCTCTCTCAAGAAATGAGGGAGTTAGACGAAATGCTTGCTGATTTCACAAGACGTTTTCCGAGAGTCGTCTCCACACAAGGCATCGAAGGCAATGAGTACAAAATAACCATTCCACTGTCAGGTTTTGAAGAAAAAGACATTGTTGTGAAGGCCCGCGAGGGATTGCTGATGATCCAGGCTACGCACAAATTCGACGAAAACAGTCAAAGGAATTATTTGGATGTCAGAACTTTACCAAATACTGTTAATGTTACTGGAAACTGGCTCTTTGAGAAAGGCGTTCTGAAGATTGTGTTCCCCCTGAAGGAAGGCGTCGAGGTAACAGAAGCGTCGACTGAACCGGTGATTCAAGTAACAGAAAATCCTGTACAAAGCAGGGAAGAGCTTGAAAAACATACCGAAGACAGCAATCAAGATGCTGATGTTGGATTGAAAAGGGGTGATGTTGACAGAGACATCCTCACCAATGAGATTTCGGGGAACACGGTTGAGGCGACGACTTACGCTGTCGATTTAAAGGATGAGGTGGAATTCGTTCCCGTTAGGTATTAATAAGTTAATAAATCTTTGGGAAAACTAAGATGGTTTGGCTTTTATATTTGTATACTTGCTCAGATTTTTATTTTATTGAGTAATTATTAAAGTGTCAGAGAATGAAATTATCTTTTTTTAAAATTATGTAGTTTATTGAATATGTCATTTTTATAATACGCTTATATAGAATCTTGATTTCTTAGATTCTAATAGTTATTTAGATTCCTTTGTGGTGGTTTTACTATAAAAGTGAAGTAGCGAATAAAGGACAATTTTATTGTTTAGAAACATTCTCACTGTTATCGGTAAAATTATATCCACAAATTTAAAAATTCTGTGGTCCATATTAAATAAACACCAGCACACCTTTATTCCCCAAGTGGGGGTGGTATAAGTGTACCTATGCACATTTAAATTTCGGCAACAATGTTAGGTCTCCATATACCTAATAGTGGGCTTTATATGGGCAAGTATGTCATAGTATACTTCTGTGAATTATTCGATAATAAAACCCCAACATTAGATAGGTGAGGATCTAGGATTCTTCTAGGACCTCATGAATATTAGCCACTCCTTGCGCTAGTTTACCAATGATATTAATGATTAAATCCTGTTTGTTTTGTATTATATACTGTTGAGTAGGGTCTAAAAAATAAAACAGATTATATTAACGGACAGCTGCGTCCATTGCCTAGGATCTTAAACCGCTTCGCCCCCTGAATCGAGTAATTGCGGGTTCGATCCCCGTACGGGATAATTTTTTTTGTGACCCAAAAATACTTGTTTCGGTCTGAGTGCTTGTGCATGTGAAATTCATGTTTGTATCCGCACCCACGACACAGGAATGATTCCTAGTGTGGTGCTACGTTTTTTAAAGAAATATAAAATATATTCCATTAATTTGTGCGGGGTTATTTTGTCCTATGACCTGTATTAGCAACTGCTAGCTCTACCATGAACGAATGAGTTTATTCGAGAACATTTTATAACATACTAGTGGTCGCCCATAGGTCGATATTCGACCTACTCTTTCATCGTTTGCTGGTTATGTTTGACATTCAGTAAGACTATAGACAAGTAATATTAAAGACAAACATCAATTTGACGTGTATTGTGTCAAATACATGGTAGTGTGTGTAATGTTTTTTCCATTGAACTAATGTATGTTTTATGCATAATTTTACAAAAATATTAGCATTCTGCACTCCTTCTCTATATAAACTATAAGTGTGGAAAATTTAATACTCCTCCGTCCGCGCAATTTTCGTAAAAATGTGTACAAAGATTTTGCTTCACGTATTGATATATAGATAATGAAAAGTATACATACGTTTATTTGTATAGTTCCGACTGTTCTTTGACCTCTGATTATGACTTTGTTCGGATAATAACATGCAAACAGGGAAGCAAGATATCTTCGTATTTAAATAGTTGTTTTTAAACTCTTGACAAGAGTTAGGGAATTCATGACGCTGTAGGCACTCTACACACTATAAGCTTGAAATTCTACCGGATGAAAATTGCTAGCATGCTCGCATTTTGTCGCGCTGGAAATTTGTGCATTATTATGGAGTAAGAGGAAATTATGTTATGGGAAACGTATGTCATAATATACAATTCCTGGGAAATATATAAAATGCCAGAAAATGTATGAAATAAATTTTGTTATACACATTTCCAGGAATTCTATAAATCTAAGCAGTAACTGCGTCATCATCATCATCATCATTTCAGCCTATACTTGTCCACTGCTGAACATAGGCCTCCCCAATCGCTTTCCAGCGTAACCGGTCCGATGCCACCTGCATCCAACGATTTCCTGCGATTTTCACAAGATCGTCGGTCCATCTGGCAGGCGGTCGTCCTACGCTGCGCTTGCCAATACGTGGTCTCCACTCTAGAATCTTTCTGCCCCAACGCCCGTCCGATCTTCGCGCTATGTGGCCAGCCCATTGCCACTTCAGCAAATTTAACATATTTAAGCAGTAACTGCGTAAATATGTTAAATTTAGGATGTAGCTAGATAACAGCGGGGTATGTAGAGTCCGGGCCGGGTATTTTCACCTGTTTTTTCGAATTTAATGTTGCTTCTGTTAGAAAGTTGCTGTGCGACTTATATCGATGTTGTTGATTATCACTTTTTGACTTTCTTTTGTCCCTGGGACATGTGCCCTTATCGACTTAAAACCCCTGAAGGAATCGGCGCCAGTCTGTGTTACGTTCGCAAGTTCTTGTGTATGGGGGAGGTTAGTCTTGTTCCCCTCTTGCACCGACGTGGAACTCACGGCGGCGTGGGTTACTTTTCGAATCCAGACATGGTATAGTTCATCTTTGTTCAGATTCAATCATTTGTATATGAGACAGTGCAAACATTAGAATCCCAATATGCCTCATTTGGAACATTTGAATCAACTATATTCAGCATAGTCGGCCAACCAACCGATATCACTAAACTGTCAGACGATAGTTTACTGAATGTAAGATCGCGATTTAGATTTAGATTGGAATGAGTTATGAAGCGTTTGGTTTGTTCAATATGACTAGCGCTTTTGTATACTGTCTGGTAAATGTAATATCGATATTCAGATACAATTAGGCATTTTTTTTTCTGTATAACTTTTTGAAATCTTGTAGTTCTTGTATCACTGTATCGTGTCAGTAAAGTACGGCACACGTCTATACGGAGTCGCGTGTGAAGGATGGTCAGGATCCTTCGCCCTTTGCTCTGTGCAACAACTAAGGAGCCCTTCCGATAATGGTGGAGCTAGCTTTTCGCCAGCTGTTACGACGAACAACGGCGGCGTTGGGAAATAATTATGACTATAAACATCTAATTTTTAATTTTGATTATATATAAGTGGATTGCTTATCTTAATGGAGGTTGAAACTGAAATAACAAAAAAATATGTATGTGCATGGGATCTGGCGTTAAGATATAGCTAGATAGGGACATAGATCAGTGGCGTGCATTGCATATTAAGCAGTGACCACCTCGAAAGAATTAAATTACACTACTTTCAATTATTACAACAAATAGAATAATAGGAATCATACTTACTTAAATGTAGTAATTTATAACATATACCAACATTCTGAATATTATAACGCCACCAACATAGGTGTAAGGGTACGGCCAAACCAACTCTTTTGTGTGGGTGTGTGAGTGTGAATGATCTACGCTGTTGGACTTTACAGCTTTACCGGACAAGAGGTCGAGCGTGCAACCACTATGCTCAAGCTAGAAAGGCAAGGGGGCAACTAGCTCAAGGGCGCCTAAAAGCGGAACGGCCTTGGCTTGGGCGCTATGTGGGAGGGCATATACTAGGTGTCTCGCCGTGGTGCTCTGCATCGGCCGGCGGGCAAGGGATTCTTCGACTTAGCTTCGTCCGCGATGGAGTCCGCGGCGGCGACCTATCTCCGCACAGAACGCGCGTGGAGGATGTTTGACGCGTTGGTGTAAACAGACGCCCACAGAAATACTACTGCAGGTACTGATCGCCACCGTGCACGCCATCGCGGACGGGGCTGGACACGTTGGTTTGGCTGTACCTTAAGACTGTTGTGAATAATGCGCGTAGCTATTATGAGGTCCTTGGTTCGGACAAAAATGTAATTATTCGATAGATACATTTCTAGTATCGGAGTTTGGCATTACACCCCGTACGATGGCAATAGACTCGCCCCCTATTACATTGGACTTAATATCGTCGAAAAGTGGGTGTACGCAGTACACCTCTGCCACCTCCGTTTAAGGAAAATAGGTGTGACGGTGTATTATATTTTTTTTTATTTGTTTAAGTTTAATACGGTCACGTCTATTCCCCAACGGGGGTGGCAAAGGTGTAAACGTAAAATATCACCGACGATGTTTGGTCCGAATGTAATAGGGGGCGAGCCTACTGTTATTATGCCAGGCACAATTCTGGACTCCGAACTGTGATCAACATTGTTTTCTGATGGAAAAGGAACGCTTTGTGTCTAACCTAACCTAACCTAGGATTCGAATCCTGGACCTCGTGATTGCGAGCCATGTTATACATGAATAGAACTACGAGGCAATCCTGGCTGTGCTTATACATAGGTTAAAGGTATATACAAGAAACCCGTTATCCTGAGTTTAACTTGATAACCCAGCTGACACGTCACAATTTTTACTAATGTAGCCTGATATTCAGTTGTATGTGTTAATTAGGTACCTCTTTCTCTCATACCACTGATTAGCTATCTTAATTACCCACCGTTAAGCTAATAATATAACAAACAACATTATATTTTGATCCAGTGGTCTCGCAGGAACGATTTAATGTAAATTTGTTATTTTATGTAAGATATATTGTGGAAACTATCTTTTCGTTATTAACCTTGGGGTTCATGGGGTTCATACCGTACATGTATGTAATATTTTGCATATAATATTGGTAGGTGTATTGTACTAACAAAATGTAGTCTGTTTACTGGTCTTATTTCCTTAAGCATTCGTTAGAGGGCGCACTATGCATTAATGGATTAAATTTGATAAAAGCGACATCTAGTGACCGAACTATGAATTTCTAATAAAATGATTTAACTACAAGCTATTCTTACCGGCCTATTATAATAGTAAGGGATTTATCTACAAGATGGCGCTTTTATATAGTACTTTTGTGTTTCTATTATAAAGCTTTTGTGTGCTTGAGTAAAGAGGCGGGTTTACCCAGGGGTCGGAAAGTCGCCTACACAGTCAAAACAGTTTTTTGGTCGCGCCATCTCATATCGTTATTCCTAAACAAAATAAGACCAATTAGTTATTAAGTTATTCGCTAGATGTCACAACAGAACCGATTAGTATCGGTAGAAGATCGATTTTGATAATAAAAAGAAATTGTGTCTTTTAAATTGATATATTTATCTTATTCAACTGAACCTGTGATCAATATCGTTATATATTTTTTATTTCACTATTAAACTGTTACTTCCATTTATTTTAGTAAAAGTAATGTTATCGATTGTTTTCTGCAAAAAATCGATACAAAGTGTGTATGTGCAGTCTGTGGACTGTTTACTCTAATTAGTCTGTGGGACTCTTACAAATAGTCGCCGAACTTGTATTGTTTGTTTGTTGTGCGCGTAGGTACGCTTGTAATTATGTGTTTACTCACTGATTAGGAGTTAAATTTATATGGATTTGCGTGGGGGATCTTTATCAACCTATAAACATTTTTGCCCTTGCCTTACGTCGAGTTCAAACATCCTCTGGACGCTGGTTTTCGTGTTTTCACGAATTTTGAACTAAAGTGCTTCTTGTGATATTGAACATTTTAATTGAATTAATCTATGTAATTGTGTGCTCTAAAAGAATGTGAGTTGCAAAAGTTAGTAGTGTAATAAAAATAAGATATCATTTTGTGCTTTTTATTTTCTCTAGATTTGTTGCTCCTCGTTATAATAAGTTAAATTTTTATTAATAGTGTTTATATTACCGAATATATAATAGTGAGTGCTACCTATAGGAATGTATAGATACAACTGTATCTATACATTCTAATAGGTAGTACGCACATTGATTCTGAACTATATATGCATATACGAATATATACCTATATAGGCATACCACCATAGCTATCTATATATAGGTACGTACGACTAAAAGTTTCGGAATACTAGTAATAGACGGCGCTACTAAGTGACAGAAATCGTGTTGGCATCAAAAAGCGCCGAGTTGGCTCTCTATTTCCACTATATTACTTTACTCTATGGGTTTACCGGTTTTAATTTATCGGTACATCCCCGCGCCGAATGGAGTAGAAATTGTGTATGAATATGATTTGGCCCAAGTAGTTGGTACCGACTAGTTTCAACCTGGTTTTTTATTTTTAAGCGTATAAGCGCACCGAACAGTACCTAGTCCCACATACGAATCCACAATACGAATAGAAATATTTTTATAAATTATAATTTATAAGTAAATCACCACGCCAGATCCCTTTGCGGGGTAGGCAAAGAGTAGAGTTCCTTTCCTTACTAATTTCCCTTGCTTTCTCCTCTCTCATAGTTCGTCCCACGGTCTTGACTTGCCGTTCAGATAAGATACGGTCCATGTGGTCATGGTTAGATAATCTCTTGCCCTTCCCGGGTACCTACATCCTTATACTTCTGCATTATATATCTGTTCTGTCATACTTTTAATCGACATGCTTCGGAGCATACTCTTTCTGATCTTTACACCGATAGGTACATACCGACGTATACAATTTCCATTAAAATACAATTAAACAAATGAAAAGGAAGGAAACGTTTATTCCAGCGATTAAAGAAAACATAAACTTAAAATTAATTCTAAACAAAATTTTCAGTTGGACCAAAGTTATGACGGAGCTCCACAGACGTTAACTTAGCTGATAGTCTAATGATGGATCTATCCTGGGTCTGTAGCCAAGTGGGGCTTCTGTAGCCGTTAACAATAACAGAAAACGAAAAATAACGGGTTTGACATTACAACGAATAGTTAAGTAGTTAGAATAACAACACTTGATTTCGGTTCGGCAGAGAATAGAAAGCAAGCTTGCCATTTGGGGAGCCCTAAGACCTTGTTGATGGACGATGGAGCGAAGTTTTGAAGTCAGCTGACAATAAGTTGAACAGGCAGGTGCAGGAGCGAGATTTTGTAGCTGTTTGCAAAATCTTAAACTTTGGTTTCATCTAAATATCTAATAAGCGACGTTTTCGCCCTTTGCGAAGACTCCATGAACTCCCTCCATTCGGATACAGTATACATGCACTTCTTATATCCTCCCTCTCTTCTTAAATACGGCACTGTGACGATTATGGCATTGTTTTTTTGGGTCCACGACGCTTTGCGGGCATCCACGTACGAAGGCAAGAACTTCATGTGTGATAGACTAGAACAACCAGTTCCAGCGCCTCGGATGAACACCACCGTATGGTGAAGAGATACGTTGAAAGGTCCAGAGTCTTCTGGAGCCGCGACAAGCAACTTGTACGAGTCAGCACCGTGTACTTGAACCTCATTTTCACCAAACAAGAAACAGAACGCGTTAGACATTTTGTCGATCCGGTATAGAAGCTCAGCGGAGTTCAGGAAGAATTCCCGGGCTTCGGTTTGGAACTGTGCGTTTGGGTAACGGCACGGGTTCTTCGGGAAGGTTGGGACGCAACATTGCCCGAACGCGAAAAGTGACGCGAGGAGTATCAGGCGATACATGTGTGCTGTTTTGTGGACTTCAAGCGAATGAGCATCTGAGTTCGCGTTATCTGTAACATGGGATCATTGGTAATTTCAGACTGTAGGAATATGAAGACGGATTAAAACATTTTGTTTGAAAGTTTGGTCGTTGGTGTAATAAACCATGAGGTTGGCGATCTCGAGTTCATGTGTTTTAATCTTAAGTCAGGTCAATTGTCATTGAAGTCGTTTTACACATAGTCAATATTGGCAAATGGCATGTATAACAAGTCAAAGACAAACGGCTAGATACTTTTTTGGTTATTCATAAATGATAGTATTTATGGCTAACATAAATCAAAAATATTTTGATTCCGATTTTGAGTCAAAAATAGTCGATGTAAAGTAAGTAATATGTCATATTTAGCTATGTAAGTATATACTTTCCTTGCACATCATTATTAGCACCTCGTTGTAACCAGAGATGAAATGTAATCAGATTGATGATTACAATTGCATTTTGTAATATTCATTTGTAAAATTCAAGATTAAAAGTGTAATCGTAATCGTTGAAGATTAAAAAATGTAATTGTGTTCGTGAATCATTAATACACCGCCATGCCTATATTCCCTAAACGGGGATGGTTAATCATCTGATTACATTTTGCCCATCTCTGGTTGTAACTTCGTTCCGCCGCGTCTGTTTTATTATATTACTCTTAGCTTTAAAGCGTAAATATTAAAATATCTACACGAGAACCGGTCAGAATAACAAAACAATAAAGTAGTACATAATTATCTCCTGTTATCTTGAAGTTCAGAAAATTATTGGGATCTATAAAGATTTGTTAATAGTTTGATACCCGACTACGGCAGAGCCAAAAGAAAGGGTTATGTTTTAGCTACGTATCTTTTTATTTAGGTATGTTCTATTTGAACAGAATCAATGTAACGAATGTTACTTCCAAAAAAGTGGCGGTTTCTGAAGTTTTTTTTGCAATCGTGTTAAGTGGGGTGTCAAATGAAAGAAGAAAAAAATATCTGTGTTCATAAGTATATATCGTACAATATTAAACATATCTACCAAGCCACAGAAAACCAATTATACTACTATTCAGCGATATCGAAAGTTCAATTTAAAATTAAAACTGAAAAGTTACGTGGTTAGAACAATGCGCTAGCGCTATTAATTTTGGCAAGGGAATACAATAAGTTAGTTTTTTAAACGTTTTTGGTAATTAAATTTAATTACCCTATTCCTCATTTATGGCGATGATAGACAGAGTCAGTACTGAAAAATGAGAAAAAAAGTGCCCTTACAACTTCACCAGCGGATTATACTTGATCAAAATAAAACCTTGTGTTATTATTTCATACCTACCACAATGACATAAATCTTGGAAACCATACTGGTATTAAGGTTTATAATTTTCAAACTTAAGTGCCCAACATCATGGTGAAATAAACTTTAATGATTAAACCATTTATCAGAGTAAGCCAGCCAAGTTTAAGTTAACGAAATTAAGTAACTAAGTGAGACCTGCAGACGCCGTGTACTTAAACCTAACTTAATCCTGAGCATTCGTACGTTATGTTAATTCGGACTTAGACTCCGAATGGGTTAAGTTCAGCCAGGCATGCCAGGTGGTAAATTTCAGCAATTTTCAGGGGTAAAGTAAGTAAGTGTTTAGGAGTTAGTATAGTTGGTCGATAACTCGACTTGTACTCATGAGTACTATAGTTAAATTCTGGCATGCATCACACTTAAAGTTCGAGAGTTACAGTTAAACGACATTGTTCTGCGCCCATACATGATTTGCCCCAGAACCAACAGCAATGAAAAAATACTTGTATGATTTTAAATCACCCATAAATTATCGTAACGCATTTATTATTAAACGAACAAGCGGGAGCATGGCAATATTGCACTAAAAGTATTAGATTTTGAGGTTGTAATTTGTGTGTAGTCAAAAATATATTGAGTGGATTTTAAGATTAATTATATTTTTATAGATACCTATCGACACTAAGGAACTATCGATATAAGTATTTAGTCCTACTAATATTATAAAAAGTTTGTATGTTTGGATGTTCGTTACTCAATTACGCAAAAACGGCCAAACCGATTTAAATAAAAGTTGTTACACAGATAGTTTATTACCTGTACCTATCCCGGAAAAATGTTAGGATCCTGTTTAAAGTCAAAGCGGACAAAGTCGTGGGCAGAAACTCGTCGAATATATGGACATGAATCAGTCAATATAACACCCAGATATGTTTTAAGCGGGTTCACCATTTTAGTATTCGTTTGTTCTTCTGTCCAACGTGCTTGACTTGCTATTGCGAAATCATTGTGTGGAATATACCGCCATTTACTTCTTTCTGGTTGTTCATTGCCACGTCCATATATTTTATTCATCATTCATTGCAACTTATCAACTCTATTATCACGTTGCTGCGAGTACTCATGGTAGAGCTCCAGTAAAGAGGAGTCGTATTAAACGCATTTACCTAACAAAACATCTTCATTCGCAGTTATCTCAACATTATAAATAGTTCTTATCTGAGAACCTCAATTCAGTGGCGAGCGTAGACCCGGAGAGCCATGTTCAAGTTACTCGGTACCGCGGTGATATTCACCTTCCTATGTGTGGATAGGAACTGGGAGATTTTGGAGAAGGCCTTGGAGACCTGCTCTCAGTTTGCTTTACTTGCGACCATGGTTGAAACTGTAAGCTGCGAGTCGTACGATATCCCTGTGAAAGAAGACTTTACGATGGGAAATTACAGGTAGGGACATTAGTAAATATGTAGTGGTGTAGTTAAAATATTGTGTTGGAGTCGCATGGTGAGGTAATCGACCTATATCTCTATGCCGTTTTGTCACGGCTATCGAACATGATTTTGCGTGTTTCCGCAACTGACTGATTAATTGTTTACTTGGCGTGATTAATTAGTTGAGTATGCGAGCTGCATAGTCATGTACTCGGCCAGACCAGTTGTGTACTCGCTCTGAAATGTTGTGTAATCGCGCAGTATAGTTGTGAACTCGGCCTGTTTAGTTGTGTACTCACCTTGATTTTGTACATTCGGCTCATCCAATTATGATCTCATGCTACATAATTTGTACTCGGCCTATCTAATTGTGTACTAAGGCCATATACTTGGCCTGTTCAATTGTGTACTCGTGTCACATTGTTGCGTACTTACCTGCTTATTTAAGTGCATACGCTTTATAGTTGTATCATTGTGCATAGTTGTGACATTTCAGCGTTTTCTTGTGTTTTGGCGCCCTAAAGTTTTTACTACCGCCGTGTAGTTACATACTTACACCGTATGATTCAGTTAGGATCAATGATTCATGTTGCTTACTTATGTAATTGTATTGTGTTCTCATTAAGCCAAGTTGGACTAGGTTTTCTACAAGAATTGTGCATTTATACTGCACATTTAAGTACTCATTACGCATAGTTGTGTACTCATACTGCATAGTTGAGTACTTAGCCTCGTAACTTTGCACCTGCTTATCTCTTTTAGTACCTATTTATAATACAATTGCGTAGTTGAGGCGTGGTAGGGTATTCGTTGCGTAGTAGTAGTATTTATGGCGTAGTTATGAACATATTTCATAAATTACAATAAAAATAAATCGCTAACCATTTTTATGTATATATTTTACAGATACGAGGTGTCACTGCCGCAATACAATGGGAACTTCAGTGTGACTATTAAGTATAGAGCCATGATGATCATCGGTCATGAGCCGCGGTTGAAGCAGTGTGACCTGGTATACTTCACGGTGACGACTCTACCAGAATATGTGGACACAAGCCGTGCTGTTTGGAGCTTCGAGTTTGGCACTCTCGTAGTCATGATACCCGCCAAGCAAGCAGGCAGTTTAGACCTGAACGAAATCGACTTTTCCCGTTTTGGCTGTTACTATGATTTCGATACGAACGAGATACAAGTACCAAGGACATTTATGTCTGGAGCATAAGATCTTTTGGGAAATCGTTGTCATATGTTTAACTTTTCGAAAGGCTTACAAATGTATATCTTCTATGCATTGCTGATGTTTTTACGCGCATTGGTCCATTTCGCAAAAAGTTTAGTTATAATAATATTTTTCGGATTTTATCAAAGTTTATTTATGGTTTTTAAATTTTTCAAAAATTAGCGGCATAAAATCCGAATAATACTTTTATTTCATGTGTAATCAAAGTGTAATATTCTCATAAATCTAATAATTCTAATCTGATTGGCTGAAAGCTAAAGTGATTAGCGAATCAGACAAATTATTTGATTCTCATGTAGGTAATTGCTACAAAAGATTTTATACATAGTTATAATAATATGAAAATGAAAATGAAAATATTTATTGTACATACAAATAATGTTCAAACTTAATAGTGAGATCACAAAAAATAATATTATTTGTACATTGTAGGAATTACAAGTGAGACTCTATTCATGGTCCCCACACTAGGCAAGCCTGTATCGTGGGGTATATAATAATAAATTCTTTATTTACGGACAACATTGATCCCAAGTGTTAGTATACAGACGACTTATGCCTAGTGTTAGTGTTTGTAAACGAAGAAAACGAAAACAGTGCAAATAGTATATAGTATAGGTATGCAGGACGATCAATTAAAGATAACGGTCCTAATTGATCGTCCTTCACACCATCTGCTTAAAGATACGAGAAGACACACTCTCCGCCACCATCCTCAGAATGCTTTTACGGCTGTCCCGCACCCTGCGCAGCAGTGATGCAGTTTTCTTACGCATGATGGCGGAAAAGCCATCAGTGCCCGCTCTCGCAATCATCTCTGAGGCACTGCAAAAGCGGGGCAGCCCCAACAACATCCTAAAAATGTTATTATACTGGGTGCGCAGGTTACTCAACGACTTTTTGGTGTATTGTACTACAAGCTTCCCGTGTACACACCCTGGCAGTAGGCTTTAAAAAGGGTGATTTTGACCTGATCTGTACAGAGGGAGAACTTGCGGGCCAGCACGTTACCTCGGATCGCTTAAGCCCTGCGCTCCCTCTCAATGTCATCATTGTCCTTAAGGTCGTCGTAAATTTATGAACTCTGCTTATGTTCACGCCATTTAGGGTAATGTCAGGTGTTGTTTCTGGGCATTTACTAGCGGCCTTAAAGACCATGAACTCGCTCTTCCTGCATTTATATATTAATCCATGTGGGGCCGCATAAGACTCACATACCTTCAACATTTTTCGAATTTCTATGATCCATTCATTCATATGAACCATTCAGATCATGGAAGTAAGTTTTAACGAATGGTAGAGTTACTGTAACTTGTTTCATACATACAACTACTGATGCACTGTATTTTATAATTATGATAAAAAAAAAATATAGAAATGTCACGATGACACAACCCGGCAAATGTCTTGTTGACATCAAAAAAAAAAAAAATCTAAATAAATTAAAAAAATAAATACATAAAATAAATCAAATCATTTATTTTGTATAAGCCTGCCTCCGCACTTAAATGTTGTTAATTCTTTATGTTCTTTTATTTATCTGACAAATTACTAATGGGTCAAAATATTAACTGACTGGTGCCCATGAAATACAAAAGGAAGACGCGGTAGACCCAGGCGGAGATGGCGGGACGAACTTTTTTGGACAAAGGACACCTTTTTGAAAGACTTGCTTAACATAGCAATAAACAGAGAGGAGTGGATAAAGTGGAGGGAGGCCTTTGCCCAGCAGTGGGACAGGAAGGAACCTGTTGGAACGCTTTACTCTCTGCCTACCCCGCGAGGTATCTGGCGTGATGATGTAGATAGATAATTATAAAAGTGCATTAAAATACCTATAGCAAATGCAAAGCATTGAAAGACGGTGCGGCTCGTCAGCTGGCCGGTAGATACGTATCTTCGCCGTTCCGGATTTTTATCCTAACTATAATATTCGGATAGGTCAGTAGGTAGATGTTACTAATTGAAGTGATCTTTTTATATTTTTTTAGTACCAGTGAGCAGTGGGCATTGATTTTGTTCTAGGTCTAAAATTAGACAGTGTATTACTCTGTCAAAGTACTAAAGTGCTACTATAGTAAGGAGCAAAGCAGTTGTCTTGTGATATGGTTCAATATACATTTGCGAAGGGGCTATAAGTACTATCAAAAGGTTAAAACTTATTGAACTTGTGAGATTATAGTGTATGTATGTAACTAGGTAGCGTAAACAACGGCTTTCGATCACTCCTTGGTGTAATGATTTGAGTGTAGCTTATTAAATCGAGTAGTCACGTGGTCTGTGCCTGAACGGCACAATTCTTTATGTGACCCTTAGGTGTGACACACATATTCAAACTCAAACTCAAATAATTTATTTTGTATAATCCCTGCGGGGGCGCTTACAAATAGTCAATTTACATTAATTTAATATTAACATAATTAAACTACTAATCTACCACCGGATCGGAATGCGGCCTCCACTGAGAAGATCCGGCAAAGAAACTCAGCGGGATTGTCTTTTTTATTTAATTATCTTTCTCTTTTGTCACACACCGTCACGCCTAAATTCCCCAAGGGGGGTGGCAGAGGTGTACTGAGTACACCCACGTTTCACCGACGATGTTAGATCCCATGTGGTAGGGGGCGAGCCTATTGCCATATACCGGGCACAATTCCAGATTCCGGCCTCGTACTGGAAAGTTTTCGTTAGAAAAACTACACTTGTCCGACCTAGGATTTGGACCCAGGACCTCATGATCACGAAGCACAAAGCTTTGCCACTAGACCAAAGAGGCAGTCTTTTTTTCCTTTCTATCTTTTCAATCATATTGTGTGGATACAACGGACGATTGAGCGCAGTGGTTTAGAGCTTAAGCCGCTCCGCTCACTGCGTCTAATAGTCGCGGGTTCGATTCCCGCACGGGACAAATCTTTGTGTGATCCACAGTTATTTGTTCCGGTCTGGGTATTTGTGTATGTGAATTTTCATGTTTGTAAACGCATCCACGACACAGGAATAAAATCCTAGTGTGGGGTTACGTTTTAAAAAAAAAAAAAAAATGTTCAGTTTACAACTAAATGTTTACCATCTAGCTCGAATGTGAAGCCGACCGAAATGTGAGAATAATGATGGTTTTTATTTGATTTAGAATCGTAATTTGGACATAAGAAACTTATGTTGTTCAAGGCATCTATGATGCAAAAATGACGTACGATTTGGCGCAGTCGTTAAGACCTTAAGCCGATCGGTCAGAGCTTAAGCAGATCGGTAGAACAGTCGCGCGGTTGATTCCCGCACGGGTAAAATCTTTGTGTAACCCACAATTATTTGTTTCGGTCTGGGTATTTGTGTATGTGAATTTTTTTGTTTGTAAACGGACCTACGAGACAGGTATAATTCCTAGAGCAACTAGGTTTTTTTTTAAATAAAATAATTCTTAATGAACCATTCAGTGGGCAATGATGATGTGTTTACGGATGAAATTAATGATAATTTGAGATATTGAGATAACAGTTTGGAAATGCATTGGCGATGCCTAATAAAGTATACTCATAATTACTTCTCGATCACAATGAGTTTAAAATATACAGATAATGTCTTGACAAGAGTAAGTATTTTAACATGTCTATCTCTATCTGTCTATATCATCACGCCAGATCCCTTGCGGGGTAGGCAGAGAGTAGAGTTCCAGCAGGTCCTTTCTTACAGACCCTCTGTGGCTTCCCCCACTTTCATAGTCGGTCTCATACACGCTCGCCGTTTACGGAGACTCTTCACTTGTCCTGAGACTTTTTTTAAATATCTCTAATAAAAACGCATAATAAAACGTCATCACGAATTATGCCCCAAGCGGTGCTGGCAAAAGTGTACTCTATACATCGACTTATCAGCAACGATATCAGGTGCCAACTAATAGGGAGCGAGCCTATTGCCATAATACCTTATATAATTCCAGACTCCGAATTGCTACTGGGAATTTTTTAGTAGAATAATCACAGTTTGTCCCCGTGGAACCAATAAGACTAATTCGATAAAGCTTAGTCAATCGGCAAAGTGGGGAAAAACAACGTAAAAATAAACAAATTCAAATATAAACGCACCATTTTGTAAAAGATTTTTATCTGTATTGACAGCTCATTGGAGGGAATGACGGCGTTTGGAGTCGTCTCGTATTTTTTTTTTCATTGAATACACAATTTCGGCGTATCCGCATCCGTCAGCGACGAGGGTTGGTATCTCACGTGCAAGCGATGCGATTGCTATAAGCGATATAATCACTAGGAAAATGTTTGTGTACCATGACATTTGGTGTTTGGTAGTTCCAATTATAATCTATCGTTTACCGATGTTCTGTTCAGTTTGACAAGTACGATCCAGTCCAGTTTGACAAGTATTCAATCTGAAACATAATTAACACAAGATCTGAAAGTTGACATGACAGAGATGAGGAAAGAAATATACCGGAAATGCAAGAATGCCACTAAAACTTTAGTGAAAGAAAAGCGTGAAAGAGCCAGTATGATTGAGGAGGAGAGGCTGGCGAAGAACTTCGAGAACAACACCAAACTCTTTTGGAGCAAGGTGAGAAAGGCTCGAGGTGATTCGTCAGGCTCCAGAATGGAAAGGATAAAATCTAAAGATGGTGACATTCTTGCAGACACACAAGCTGTGCTAAACCGGTGGAGTGAATATTTTGGAGAAATGTATGGAGATGACCCGGATGCTGATGCCGCAGACGTGCCTAAAGGCGAGATTGGGGCACCAGAATCAACGGAGGACATCACTATGGAAGAAGTTGAATGGGCGATAGGAAGTATGAAAAACGGTAAAGCTGCGGGAGTAGACATGATATCTGCCGAGATGATTAAATATGGTGGAACTTGCGTCCGGGACGCTTTCCGGGCCCTTGCAAACCTTTGCTGGAGGACCGGTAGAGTCCCTACAGATTGGCGCCGCGCAGTCATAGTACCCTTGTATAAAGGCAAGGGTTCACAATATGACTGCGCCAATTACAGAGCCATCAGTTTGATCAGCTTGGCAGCCAAGGTGTACGGTAAAATTATTGAACGGAGAATGCGCGTGAAGTCCGATGGAATGTTGTGCGAGGCACAAGGGGGTTTCAGGTCTGGAAGAGGATGTTCGGATCAAGTCTTCTCACTCCGCAACATCGTAGAGAAGCATCTGGCAGTGGGCCGGAAGGTTTTCTGCGGTTTTGTAGATCTGGAGAAGGCATTTGACAGAGTTGTGCGAAAGAGACTTTGGGACATTTTGCCAGAGTATGGTATAGATGGCACTCTGTTGCGAGCCGTCCAGTCCACTTATGTGGACTGCAAGGCATGCGTACGGGTGGGTGGTAACAGGTCACCCTGGTTTGACGTTAAAATCGGCGTCAAGCAGGGTTGCGTGTTGTCTGCTAGACTGTTTATAATATATCTGGACAAAAGTCTTCAAAGACTGAAAGCGATGAATGAAGGTGTACAAATGGGTGACTTAGTGGTAAACCATCTACTTTATGCAGATGACGCGGTTTTAATAGCGCCAACAGCCACTGATCTGCAAACACTAGTCACAGTTATGAAAGACGACTGCATGATCAATGGCTTACACTTGAATGTGAAGAAAACCAAGATTATGGTTTTTGAAAGGGAAGAAACCAGAACGAATGTAAGGATTGTGGTTGGTAACGATGTGCTGGAGCAAGTGAATGAGTTTGTATATCTTGGATGCGCCTTCAGTAAGGATGGGAAATACACCGCTGACATAGAGAGAAGAGTGAGTGCAGGGAACAGAGTGAATGGTGCGATGGGAAAGCTACTCGGGAGCCGGCACTTAAGCCATAAGGCGCAGCTAGCCATACATAACGGAGTTCTTGTCCCAACGCTGTTATATGGTAGCGAGAGCTGGGTATGTAAGAAGGAGAATGAAAGTAGGATAAATGCGGTAGAAATGCGAGCTCTGCGGAAGATGTGCGGAGTGAAGCTGACCGACCGCATTAGCAACAGCATAGTAAGACAGCGAGTAGGTATGAAAGATAGTATCGGTGTAAAGATGAGAAAGGGCATGCTCCGTTGGTTCGGGCATATAGAAAGAATGCCAGAGGAAAGAATGACAAAACAGATATACAATGTGAAAGTGGAAGGATGCAGGTACCGGGGAAGACCTAGACTATCTTACCACGACCAAATAAACCGAGTCTTATCTGATGGAAAAGTCAAGAGTCTCCGTAACCGGCGAGCGTGTATGAGACGAACTATGAGAGTCGAGGAAGCCAGAGAGGTATGTAAGGAAAGAACCTGTTGGAACTCTGTACTCTCTGCCTACCCCGCAAGGGATCTGGCGTGAGGTTATAGATAGATAGATAGATCTGAAAGTTTGTTCTATATCGGTAGCTGAATTGACTTCAACAATTTTTAATATATCTTAGTTTTTTTTTTAATTTGCAAAAATTGCTGTTACTCCTTAGTGCGCCATGACAAACTGAATTTATTCTTGATTCAAAGCAATACGGAGATGTTAAATGCATTTCGAAAACTATTTCATACACGTACAAGTTCCATTCCATGGGTATAATCATTGTTTAAAAATAGGTTAAATAATATAAATTTGGAAATTTGGTTTTCGTACTGAATTCTTGCATTATACATGTTACACCTTGTATAAGAGAGCCAAATAAAAAAAATTATAGAAATTTAATGACAGCTTATTGACATGCAAGAATTGAGTAGTGATTACATCAAAACACCAAATTAACTTGGGCAAAAAGAATACACAAGTAGGTAAGTAAAACGATCTCTAAAAGAAGCTTGATTTTGAACCCAAAATCGAATACCGATATATTACGCGAACGTTTTTATGTTCTCGTTAAGTAGGTACCATTAAGTGTTTTATGTTTATAATTACTATGCGCACAAACAAATGGTACTATCTACAGCCATACAAGGATTTTGCGGCCCGCGCTAAAAACCGGAATTAATGCTGTCATCAAGTGAAATGTCACCTCATGACAGTTGCAAAGTAAAAGATTGCTATGAAATTTACCCAATTTATTTTTTAAATTAGTAACCACCAGTTGAAATATTTCCCTGAAAGAACAATTTTTTTTCTAAATGCTAACCCTATTTTCACACCGACACCCCTTGCGTTGGTAAAAATAATCAAAGTCATCTACGGGCCAAAGTATCTATCGTCTATCTCTATCTTCACAGCTCCGCCCATTCCGATCTCGGTCTCGAACCTATTCGCGCCTTTATGAAAATGGCGACAACCCGATATTTCGCGAACGCGTCCAACCATAGGACGTGCCGCTAATCCGCTAATCGTGGCCGCCGCCAACTACGAACCTAAATCCCCGCTTATCAGCTACTACCGCCATCCGCGGCATGGTCTCACCGACCCTCCCGATGTCCTTACATCTCTTCTTTCATATAAAGATACCGCACACAGGTTCAGACACCGACCTCGCCGGCGAGGTCGAAGAATCCCTTGCGCGCCGGCAGGTGCGGAGCACCACGGCGAGGCATCAAGTATACGTCCCCCATAGCGACTGCTCAAGCCGAGGCCGTTCCTCCTTGAGGCGCCCTTGAGCTAATTGCCCCCTTGCCCTTCTGGCTCGAGCGCAGTGGTTTCGCGCTCGTCCTATTGACTGGTGAAGCTGTAAAGGCCCCGCAGTCAACAGTGTAGATCATTCACATACACACATACACACAGCACTATCTTTTATCACGTAATAAGTAGCCCAGCATTGAGTATTACTGCCATTTGCTAATGTTCACTAGCACACTGATCGCGCCATTACGTGTGTGTATGTTTGTAATTACTATACGTTTTAACTAATGACGCTTGTAATTAATGTGGATTGCTCCACGTTATTAAGTTTAGTGTTCATGCTTAGTAGCCCCCGGCTTCCATTCAAACTACTTCCGAGGCAGTGAGCAGAGCAATCTACATAAAACTGGCCAGTGCGAGAATGTAAACCGCGGCATTGAGCAGGGAAGGAGAGAAGTGGTTAGTGTACCCTGAATTTTTTACCCCACCTCTTGGCAAAAAATAGCGAACTGTACCATAATTATACCATCAGTTTTGTACATATATAGTACGACAAGGATTAGGGTTATCATTTAGTAAATTTTCATACTTCCAGGGAAATATTTTAACAGGTGGGTCTGCATGGTTACTATTAAAAACGAAATAAATGATTGATTGAATGATTGATTATACAAGGTGTAACATAATAAACGCAAGACCTGAAAGTAGTTTGTTCTAAATCGGTAACTGAATTGATTCTAACAATTGTTAATGTAACTTACATTTTTTATTAAATTTGCAAAAAAATGCTCTTACGCCTTTAGTGGGCTTTAAAAAACTAAATTTATTCTTGATTCATAGCAACAAGGAGATTTCAAATGCATTCCTAAAATGTATTTCTCAAAACGCACATATACATGTACAAGTTTCATTGTTAATTAGGGTATAAAAGTGCTTAAAAAAAGGGTAAAAACCTTTAAATTTAGAAATTTGGTTTTCGTTTTGAATTAATGAAGCAATTCTCTAATCGGGGTGTCCGAGGTCTTGCGTTTATTATGTAGCACCTTGTATAAACTTTATATGCCTGCACTATTTGTATTCATGTTTTTTTCTTTGCACACTATTGTACAAAAAAAATGGGCTGAATCTTCAAGGGTAACGCAACACTGTAGTTTAAACGTACAATTACACAATGCCCACGCACCTTTAGACTATGTTCGCATTGCGGATAATTTTACTCACCGTATACATATATTGCCATCTAACTTAAAGATCTTGAAATTGACGAACATGCTGTAGCAAAATATCATCATTATATTATAAAAAAGGGCTACTCCATAGTATTCTTGTCATTTCTAAAGCGATATTTCTTACTCGCCCGCGAATTTATGTAGGGCGCTGGCATAACATGTGTCGATTTTCACAAATGTTTGTCCAATCTCTCGTTTTATCTGCGATCTATACATTGCATATAAAAGGATTTGTTCGTGTTTAAGAAACAAGATGGAGGTGGTATTATAGTTTACTTACTACTGCCGTATGTTTGTGTTCCTAGAAAAAGATCAGACGGTTCAATCCACTGCATTCTTTGTAATCGGACAAAGCCCACTACACATTCCCACCATTGTACCTCCTGCAGGCCAGCATCCACTAGTGGAGTCTGGTGAATCTTATTGGATCGAGTAGCAGCGAGTTCTTTCTCCACACAGGACAAATATCATAATCACAACTTAAGAATGATTCACACGAGAAAGTTGTGTGGGGAAAAGTTTCCTAGAGGAAAATCTAATCTATCCCATATCTATTTAGATACAAACCTTATTTCTGAATAGGGTATACTTGAATATCTTTCGGTATGACTACGATGGCGTATTTAATATCATACTCTGTTTGTTGGCAAAAGGCTTTCTCCTATTACATCAGACCTAACATCGTCGGCAAAAAATGGGTGTACAAAGTGCACCTCTTTCACCCCCGTTTTGGGAATATAGGCGTGACGGTGTTTATTCTGTTTTTTATGAACTTATTGGCGAGGCCACAGAATTGGCGAATATATAAACAGAATTCAATCATATTGTTAATTGATTGATGTCCCAACCGTATCAATTTTATTGTCCTTAGTTGCCACGCCTTATTGCGATTTTGCCATATCCACGAAATTTGTCGTAATACACATTTTCAATAGAACCAAATTGAAGCGTATTGGATCAGTGACTGAAAAGCATGGCAGCATTCATTTTAATTCATCCACGAATCCTACTCATATTATAAACTAGCTGTTACCCGCGGCTTCGCACGCGTTTATTTTGTAATTTGTCATAGTAGGACTTTTTGGGATGGCATTATTTCAAGACTTAAGAGACTCCTCCATATTAAGTTTCTTTTAAACCCGTTCAGCCGTGTTAGTATGGAGAAATAAAAGCAACTATCCCCAGGAATCATGCATTTCCCAAAATAAAAAGTAGTCTGAAACAATCTCTGAAAAATTTTCCATTTTCCAGTGATAGTGTATTTAAAATCTGTTCCGCCATTCTGGATATTAACACGAACGATTTTTTTTGTATTGTGCCCGTATGCCCATAAAATGTCTTCTTTATTACAAAATCACAAATTCCAAATCAATATTACCGTGCGCTGTGCGGGGATCGTACCTGCGACTATTTGATAAAGTAATAAGTTTTATCGCTTAAACCAAGTCGTCTTTGTTATGCAAACGTATTTATAAAGTCAACTTAACACACACCTGTGAAGAGAAAGAGGGACATCGTAAGATTGCCAGGCTTTTCTTTAGCCAAAATATGATCTTTGGGCCTTCATGCAGCCCGGTAAAAACCCACCTAATGCATATTTGTGTGATTTTATATACCACTTAGACGAATAATATCGGCATGATCTAGTGTGTAAACAAAGTTCATCATCATCTAAAACCTATAGCAGTCCACTGCTGGACATAGGCCTCTCCAAGTACACGCCACTGGGTACGATCCTCGACTACTCTCATCAAAATTTCTGCCAGCCGCCCTACGAAGGTCATCGCTCCACCTAGCCTGAGGGCTTCTTGCATTACGTTTGCCGGTCCCTTATTTCTTTTTCTGTTATGTTATGTAATGTCGATAACTTTGGTTCTCTGTCGAATAACTTCATTTCTGGTTCTATCATTCAGAGAAACTCCGAGTATAGCCCTTTCCAAGTTTCAGCTCCGTAAGTCATAAAGGGAAGGATGCACTGATTGAAGATTTTTGACTTTAGGCTTTGTGGAATAGGCGATGTAATTTCCCAAACAAAGTTACCTATTTCATATTATTATTTCGCGACATAAGATATTTTAATTCTATCTTCCAATCTATATCATCACGTCAGATCCCTTGCGGGGTAGGCAGAGAGTACAGAGTTCCAACGTGAACGTCAAAATGGCGGGATCATAACTTATTTTTTAAAATCTAATTACCAGTATTTAGTACCAAATTGGTACTATTTGGTACCTATATTAAAAAAATAAGTGCTTCAATGTGCTTTAAGATATTCAATAATAATAGTTGACGCGTCAAGATGGCGGGATCAAGACTTTAAGTGCAAAAATAATGATCGTACCAATATACTGTCTATACGAAGATTTAGTACCTGAATTGGTACCTTCAAAAGTAATCGCTTTATATTCAATACTATTTCCGTTTTTAAATAAATCGATTTTTTTGTGTAAATCATATACGAACGCCTGACTAAAAACTGTGAGCAGTACATTTGTTGCGACACATTGCTAATACATTTGAAGTAGGCGTTAAAATACAAAATGAAGAAAATCGTTAGTAGCCACGTCTTGGAGTAATTTGGGGGTGTATATAAGATACAAAACGTTGCTGAAAACTTTTTGTTTGCATTACATGTTTAAAAATATTCGTAGCACATACTTTTTTATTAGAATCTTTATATTGTCGAGATAAAAAATGTTCCGTTTTATCTTACGATGTAAGAGACTTTATATAAATATCTTCTCTTATATCTTCTCTTAGATCTTCATATAAAGTTTCAATGAAATTCCTTTGATCATTTTAATATGAATAAATACCAGCTGTGTCGCAAGAACCGTGATTCTTTTCGGGATAAAAAGTATCGCGAATTTCAAGACCTAAAACACCTTGAAAGTTTTAGTAAGATCCATTCTGTCATTTTAGTATGAAGAAATAACAGCTAGATATCCCGGGAGAACCGTGTAGTGAATATATTGTATATTTTGTCAACTTCCACCAGACTTCTTTCTTTATGAACTATTTCTATCACCGGGTTCAGTCTTAGCCCCACTTATAATAATAATAATCATTTTTTCAGATATTTATTTATTATTATTATGTATATATTTATTAAGTATAATTTCTTATAAAATATATATAAAAATATAAAATACAAATATTCTTATATACATTGTATAAAAAAAAAATGTGCTCCACCGACAGCAAGGTCTACGACCCAAGCTACCGGTGGTCTGGGCTCCAAAGAGAGGAACCTCCTCACAATGCGTGCCGTGTCCAACATTACTGCCTTCTGTATCAGGCCCTTCACCCAACTGCCTAGCGAGAGCTTCTCAAGGTGTTTATCGAAGCTCTTCGCTATAAGGCCGTTGACTGAAACGACCATCGGAATAATGATAGTTGAATCAACATTCCACATGGCGGTAACCTCATGGGCCAGGTCCAAATATTTAGATAATTTTTCTTTTTCGGCCTTCACAAGGTTCTCATCATGCGGAATGGTGACATCAACTAGCATTACACGACGCATCGATCGATCTATTATCACGATATCAGGTTTATTGGCTACAATAGTCCTGTCCGTGATAATAGATCGATCCCAGTAGAGCGTGATATGACCACTTTCGAGAACTGGAAGAGGCTGGTACTGGTAGTACGGTACTTCAGAGTCCACAAGGCCATATTTAAGAGCAAGTTGCTGATGGATAATTCTAGCCACTTGGTTGTGTCTGTGCAAGTACTCTCCGTTAGCAAGACGAGAACAACCGAAAACTACATGTCTAATAGAGTCACCGGGACGGTGGCATGCCCGACAAATGTCAACCGTGCCGTCCTTTAGGATGTGCTTCCGGTAGTTGTTCGTCATGATAACTTCGTCCATAATTGCAAAGACAAACCCTTCAGTTTCCCCAAAAAGGTTGCTGAAGCGTAGCCAGTTCACGGAAGCGAGCTGGTCCACATCAGGCCCTGTAAGAGCCCGATAGAACCATCCGTGTAGCTCCTTGCCCTTCCATATGGCTGTGCGGTCCGAAATACTTAATACCTGGGGCCTTCGCCAGTTCTCGTTTGCCAAGGAAAGCGGAGTTAGGCCTCTATCGATTGCGGCAACATCTCGATACATCACCACGGATACACTCAAAAAGTACTGTCTGAGATTGCACACCTCGCGGTTGTGTAGAGTCTTAGCGTTTAAAAACCCACGACCACCGCACTTCCGCGGGATGTACAACCTCATAACAGATGACCGCGGGTGATGTCAACAATAGACGGACCTTTCTATCCAGGGCATCCAGTTCAGACTGAGTCCACCTTAGTATGCCAAAAGAGTATGTAAGAACAGGCATGACCCAACCATTGAAAGCTCGGACCCTATTTCCACCTGATAGAAGGCTTTTTAACACTTTTATCAGGCGGGCAAAGAACCGATCTTTCAATGATTGTTTCATATCCTGTTCAGCTATACTTAAGGCTTTTGACATATCAAGATACTTGTAAGAATCCATTTCAGAGAGAGACCTGAGGGATATATCTTCAGGGAGCTGTAGATTAAAAGAATCTTCAACTCTCCCTCTTTGTACATGGATGACCGCACACTTGTCTACTCCAAACTCCATTCCGATGTCGTTGCTAAAATTGCCGGTTATTTTGAGCAACTCCATCAGGTCTGTTTTCTTCGAAGCGTACAACTTGAGGTCATCCATGTACAGTAGATGAGATATAGGCTCACTCTCCCTCCGCAAATGGTAACCTAGCTTTGAATCCTTAAGTATAGCACTTAATGGATTCAAAGCTAAGCAGAACCACAACGGACTCAAACTGTCGCCCTGAAAGATACCCCTGCTTATCTTTATCAAGTCCGACGAACCAGAAAGGCCTCCACAGCCTGGGTGACGAAGAACTGTGGTCCACTGACCCATACACGAACCGAGGAAAGAGCACAGCGCCGGGTGTACTCTGTACAGCTCTAGCACCCTCCCCAGCCATGTATGAGGCACCGAATGATAGGCCTTCTTATAGTCAATCCAGGCCATGGAGACATTCTTTCTGGATCGTCGCACCTGTTGGCAAATGGCCATATCAATGAGGAGCAAATCCTTTGTACCCCGGGACCCCCCCTTACAACCATTCTGAGTAGGCGATAGAATATGCTATGCCTTAAGGTGATTATTGATTTTTATTCTCAGAATGGATGTAAGGAGTTTATAGACCGTAGGTAGACATGTAATCGGTCTATAATTTTTAGGTTCCGAAGTGCTGCCAGATTTGTAAATCAAGTGAGTGACACCCGATGTCATAAAGCTAGGGAGCGATCCCAATTGAAGAGCTTCTTGGAATTGAGTCGCTAGACGAGAATGTGAGCCCTGGAGCCTCTTTAGCTAGAATGCGTGCAGTCCATCCGGCCCCGGACTTTTCCAGTTCGGCGCCGCACGAACCGCACAGGCCAGATCTTCACGGCCTATGACTACGGGCTCCATTTCCTGAATGGGCCCACAGGATCGTCCAACAACATCAAACCATTCGCCCTCGGAGTGACTGACGGGCACTGACCAAATTTTACGCCAAAACTCGGCCATGACGGCCGCATTTGGCAAGTGCACGTCAGTCACTCTCTCTTGGGGGCGCTCCCAAGCCTGGTATACACTCCTTTGATTCGTCTGGAAGGTGCGATTCACGTGGTATCTATCTGCTCTCGCCTTATACCTGCGAATCCTCTTCGCCCATGCATAAACTTTTTGCTTCCAGTAGTCTATGCGTTCCGCGACCCCTGCCACATAGTCCACAGGAGCCACTCCTGTGCCTGCAAAGGCTTGGGCCACGAAACGCATAACTCTCGGGCGGTTGTTTCCAGCCTGGAAGCACAACAATTTCGCTATGAGTGTCCTAGCCATATTTATACGCCGCTCTATTCTGCACTGCCAGAATGGTTTAGTATTTGTGGGTTGGGTGGCTCGATGTAGATTAGGAAATCTTACACCTGCCACCCGACACACCGCCACCGCTCCACAGTACAAAATAGAATGGGTATCACATAAGTCCACACTGGTCTCCCAGTGTGGCTTTAAAACATTGTCTAGGGCACTCACAAGCGAAATGTTACGTCTATGCATGGGCAAACGGGGTAGGCATGGTCTTAGGGAAATCGGTGCAGACCGATACTCCGCAAATGCATCCTCCAGAGCTCTCCTCACCTGCTCCTGTAGCTGGTCACTAACACTTACCTGCTCGCTATTTACCTCCTCCGATCGTGCGAAGTTATTTAAAGAGATAGGTTCTTCAACACTTCGCACGTTGAAGTAAGTACGAGCAGGAAGTGCTTCGCGGCGCATTCGCTCAAGCACTGTGTCTTCCAACAACTTGCACCGCTGGATGGCACGTACTTGATCCGATAGTCGTTGCGCAGTAACGGCGACAGTCGGGTGAAGCCCCTGAAACAGAGACAACAATTTCGGACGGTAAGCGGTGGGGATGGTTCCTCCCTCTGTAGCACCATAGTAGGCCCGCATGACACTCAGATTTAATTCCGGAGTCCATCTCATGCGGCGCACTACACCACCGGTAGCAGGGGCCGTGGGCGGAGCACAATGTCCCGCTGGTCCCAGGCGTGCCGGCAGCGGTGGGCGTCCTCTTCTCGCAGATGTTAATGTAGGTGGAGTCGCCGATATCCCGGCATCGTCGCTAGAGGCCCCAGATGTCGGCGGTGTGAAAAAATCTTCATCCTCCGAAGGCTGGGGCGAGGCGGGCGAGCCGGGCAAAGGTGTTGGGCGTGCGCTAGGTGACCGGGCATCCCGCTGCCGACACAGCCGCACGGGGTTTCTTCGGCTGGGCTCGGCCATTTACAGATGTAAAATGTATTTTCTTCCAATACCACATTTTGCGAACCCACGTTCGCATTGTAAAATTTTGCTCTAGAACTGTGTTGTTTTTTGTTGTTTTTTTAATGTCTAAACGGATAATTTCTATATTTCTTCACAAAAAAAATTTTTATTTACACAGAACGACGTGTCGTTGACAGCGGTTGCGGTTATTATTATTTATTTCATTGACCCCATCACTGTTCCAATCCAGTGCCTCTGGATAGGGCAGTCATAGCGTGCGGCAATCATTTGCAGAATACTATTGGAACTGTTACGTAATCGCATAAAAGTTGATGCAACTTTCTTTCGCACTAAAGCGTGAAACCCATCAATTCGAGCATTCGCGAACATGTGCGTCATGTAGTTTATTATTAAGGTGATTTCTTTGCTGAAAAACTTGTTTGGCGCTGTGATTTGTTATTAACAGTCTCAGCAGATGGACACAGTAGTGAATGCACCTCAAAGTGATCCCTAAAGGAATCAGCTATACCTTTTTGATCACTGACTTCACCAACACTTACAAGTACACTGGGCTTAGGGTTCATTTTATTTATATTTTTCCAGAAAGCCTTGAAGTCCTTGTTAGAATGGTTGTCAGCAAGGGTATCCATTCTCAGTTGTTTCCTCCTATCTAGACACCATTTTAATTTAGACTTGAATGTTCTTCTGCTGTCACACATTCCATTATATGCAAGGCCATTCAATGGCTTTCTCGCTAACACCCAAATCTTAAACTTTCATTTCATTTCATTTATTTCTCACACAGTTTTACAACTACCATTACAGGAATTCCCAATTTAGTAGCGTAATTAACATTGATTATTTGTATAATTATTACAAATTAAATTAATTAGACATTAAAAATTAAACATAAAAAAAAGAAATAAAACAATAATAATATTTAAAAAGAAAACATAATAAATTCAATAATAAAATAGATTACCATTAAATATAATAATTTCGTAAAATTAAATATAGTAAAACGTGTAACGTTACCTTTGCAAATTCGCTCATTGAACATGAAAAAACGTCCAGTTTAGTGGCAACCAGATTTATTGTATTGATTGTTCGTGTCAGAGGCGTAGTATCCAATAGCTTAGTTATGCCACGACGCACTGCGAACAAATGCGGTAGTCGGCGCCGCCGCACATAGTTATCAGGCACACACAAGCGCAACCATTGTAGTACCCCTGGATTGTATATATCACCTCGGAATACCTTAATCACGTAAGATGTCAGAGACAGATCTCTCCTAGTTTCCAGCTTGTCGTATCCAACCATGCCCAGCACAAACAAGGTTGGATACATCAACGGATAGAAAGGATATTTCCGTACAATCTAAAGTATAGGTACCTTGTAAATTTATTTTGTATGTGTTCCAACATGAGACTATATTTAGTTTCATGTGGAGCCCATACTGCCGCATTACACTCCAGCTCACTTCTTATTAGAGCATTATACAATATAGATATTGCTTTAATATTTTGGAATGTTCCTGCTCTGCGAAGTACAAATCCAAGACTTTTGTATGCCTTTTTACGAACATTCAGTATGTGTTCGCGGAATGTCATCTGAGCATCCATTCGAACTCCAAGGTTTCTCACTGATTCCACCCTTTTCATAAGTGTATCATTCACCTTATAACTATAGTGGAGTGGTGCCCTTGCTCGACTATACGCCACTACTGAACACTTGGCAACATTAAACTGTAGCTTGTTACTGCTACTCCAATCAACTACTCTGTCGATATCCTGCTGAAGACGCCGACAGTCATCCTCAGTTTCAATAGCCAGGAGCAACTTGAGGTCATCTGCAAACAATAAACACTTGGCCTCCTTCACTACTTCGGGCAGGTCATTGATCATTATTATAAATTCTAACGGCCCCAAATTGCTTCCTTGGCTTACTCCTGACCTTGTGAAGTAAGGCTCAGTATGATATCCGCAGTAGTCCACATACTGTTGCCTGTCCCTCATGTAACTTGCAAAGAACCTAAGCAGCTTATTTGTGCAACCAACTCTCGCCAACTTTGATAACAGGACATCGTTATCTACGAGGTTAAACGCTTTCCTGAAATCAAAGTAGGCGGCATCCACCTGGAACCCTGCGTCATATGAGGGATCAAGTACGCTATGGCATTTAGCAGATTTCTGGTAGTACTATATCCCGGTCTAAAGTGTTGGGCATCCGACAATTGCGGCGCTACCTGCTCTTGGACACTTCGTTGTATTCAATCAGCCTATCGCAGTCCACTGCTGGACATAGGCCTCTCCTAACACGCGCCATTGCACACGGTCCTCCGCCTTCCGCATCCAGTCTGTCCCAGCGACCTTTTTGAGGTCGTCGGTCCATCTAGCTGGGGGCCGTCCCACCCTACGCCTACCAAGTCGCGGTCTCCACTCTAGGACACGCTTGCTCCATCGGCCGTCGGTCCTTCTGCAGATGTGACCAGCCCATTGCCACTTTAGCTTACTGAGTCTGCGAGCTATGTCGGTAACTTTGGTTCTTTGTCGGATTACCTCGTTACGAATTTTATCCTTCAAAGAGACGCCGAGCATAGCTCGCTCCATAGCCCGCTGTGCGACTTTGAATTTGTGGACTAGTCCCACTGTGAGTGGCCACGTCTCAGCCCCGTAAGTCATAACAGGTAGGACGCATTGGTTATAGACTTTAGTCTTCAGGCATTGCGGTATAGGCGAAGAGAAAACGTGACGTAGTTTGCCAAATGCTGCCCAACCCAATTGAATCCTGCGGTTGATTTCTTTCTCGAAGATGTTTCTACCAAATTGGACAACTTGTCCAAGGTAGGCATATTCCCGAACAACTTCGAGCATCGAACCATCGACGTAGATCGGTCCCGGCGTGACATGTTCATTAAACATGATCTTGGTTTTATCCAAGTTCATGCCGAGACCGACACCTCGAGAGGCTCCATTTAGGCTATGCAGCATTTCGCTTAACTGTTCCAGTGACTCTGCCACGATGACGATATCATCGGCAAACCGAAGGTGTGAGATGTATTCGCCGTTGATGTTAATGCCCCGCCCAGTCCAGTCCAGCGTCTTGAAGACGTCTTCGAGTGCATTGGTGAAGAGCTTGGGGGATATTACATCCCCCTGTCTTACCCCTCGACGCAGCTCGATCGGGTTGGTCTTTTGGTCCTGGAGCTGGACGGTCATTGTGGCGGTATCATACAGACATCTCAACACCTCGATATAGCGCCAATCGATGCCACATCGCTGCAGAGCATCCAAAACCGCCCAGGTTTCGATGGAGTCGAAGGCTTTCTCGTAGTCCACGAAAGCCATACACAGCGGCTGATTGTACTCTTCGGTCTTCTGTACAATCTGCCGAATAGTATGGATGTGGTCTACGGTGCTGTAGCCTTTTCGAAACCCGGCTTGTTCCGGTGGCTGGAACTCGTCAAGTCTTCTGGCGAGGCGGTTTGTGAGTACTCTCGAGAACAACTTGTAGACGTGGCTCAGGAGTGAGATGGGTCTGTAGTTCTTCAGCAAGGTTTTGTCACCTTTTTTGAAGAACAGAACCACCGCACTCCCGCTCCACGCTTGAGGTGTTAAGCCCTGGTGGATGACGGAATTAAAGAGGCTCGCTAGCTTTTTCAGGATTGGAGTCCCGCCTGCTTTTAGGAGCTCAGTGGTGATTCCGTCATCGCCTGGCGACTTGTTGTTTTTGAGCTGCTCGAGAGCCACTCTGACCTCGTCCTGGTTGACATCAGGGATGTCTTCCGTGTGGTGGCGTGTGAGTGGGGCTCTGTGGTCGTCAGCGCTGGGTCTCGTGGGTTTAGTCATCCGTGATGCGTACAGGTCTTTGTAGAAACTCTCAATTTCCTTGAGTATCTCGAACTTGGAGGTTACGGTTTTGCCACCCGCAGTTTTAAGTTTCGTCAGATGGGATCTACCTAGCTGGCGAGCGAAGACTTCGTTGTATGGCAGACTTAAATACCTTTGCTGGAGATGACAGGATCGCCACTGGTCTAAAATAAGTTATTTCTGATCCCCCCCCTTTCGGTATTGGAATTACGCGAGTTACTTTCCAACGCTCTGGAAAATGCGAAGTATCCAGGCACAAGTTAAATATGTGTTCGAGTGGTTCTGCTATTACATAGCGACAATCTCGAATAACAAATGCCGGAATACCGTCAGGGCCTGCTGAGCGTTTCGGCTTGAGCCGGACCAGTGCTGACCGCACCTGCTCGAGCGTAAGCCGTGAGACGTGCACGCGCGCGCCATTCGTGCCGCCGCTCACTACTGTCGCCTCAGCCACGTCCAATGACGCCAGCTGATTATTATATACCGAATAGAAATATTTCGCAAACTCCGTCGCACTCTCTGAGCCTGATAATACTATCCCATCCTTTATAATTCCTCTATTGTTATTAGATCCTTTCTTTGCCCTAATATAGTTCCAAAAAGATTTTGGATCCCTAGCTAAATTATTCTCCACCCGCTCTTGATATTTTTTGTACTCCCGGTCAATATTTTCTTTAATTCGTGCCCTGCACTTAGAAAAAATATCGTAGTTCCTACGTGATCCACTCGATTTATATCGCTTATGAAGTTTCGCCTTTAATTGAATATCTCTAATTATCTCCCTAGTATACCACTCTGGATAACAATACTTATGGTCCACTGTCTTTTGCTGTTTTTTAGGTACACTATTTCCAAATATATTATTAAAAATCCTATAGAAATATTCTACCGCGTCTTCCGGTAATTGAAATTTATATATATATCGGACTCCAGTCTATAGATGCTAATAAAGAATATAATAAATTATAGTCAGCCTTATAAAAATTCCATTGTTGGTTTATTTTACTTGAGGATGCCTCACCGTCCTGATTCATGGACAGTGTAGGAGTAGGGGCAGGTCGCCAGCTGATCGCAAGGGGCGGATGATATAAGTCCACTGGCACCAGGGTCGCGTCTGCCTCACACACCTGCATGTTGTCACATAAACTAAACGAACACAGTACTAAATCCAGTTGTCGTCTATTGCAATTAGGAACATTATTTAATTGAGCCAATTCGCTAAATGACATAAAATATTCAAAATAATTTTTAATATTCTCACTACTTGAATTAAAATTAAAATCATCTACAACAATGATATGTTTATACTTTACACATAATTGTTCGATTATTCCAAATAAAAACATGTATTCACATTCATTACTAGTTGGTGGTATATAAACAACACAACATAAAAACAAATACCTACATTTTACATGTACCGTCGCGCAAACTATTTCGAATGTACAGTTGTCAACATTTATATCGTAGGGTACCTGCACTCGCCTCAGTTGCATTTTGTGTGTGGCCACAAGAAACGCACCGCCTTGCTTGCGCCCATCCGCACGATCGCATCGTATTATCTGATAGCCTGCTGGTACTATAGCTGCGTCCATTATAGAATCGTTGCAACCGGTTTCCGTGATTGCAAATATGTCAGCACTAAGCGATTCAATACTGTTATGGAAAATATTTAGTTCGAAGTCCTCTGGCATTCTGATAATATATATGAAAGCCACTACTTTTCCTTGTCTGGTTTTCTTGTGGGTCTCCGAAACCAAACCCATTCGGCAAATTCAGCATTTACAGGCCACCTATTAGGTTGACATAACATACCATACATTGACTCAGGTACAGAAATAATGAAGGAAGCATAATATCTTTCTGTCTTGTGCTTGATCTTTTCTATTTTAAACGGCACGTTTGATATCTTTTTCACATGCGCTATTAATTGTTCATTTGTTGTTTCAGTAGTCAATCGCCACACGTGAAGATGCTTCTTTCTTTCCATAGCTTGTATTTCAGCCAAATCAATATTATTTCCTCTATGAACAATTTTAGACTGAGAGTTTCGCTTTTTCCTTTGAACCTTGATCCAATCATTTTCCTCTTCGTTACTATTAATTTCGTTCATAGATTTCATATTCGACTGTTCTACAGGCTGCTGGGCTTCCACGACTTTATGCACTAACTTTGTTTTCGTGGCCTCACACGTTTTACTAAAGCAGGTAGTAATATTTTGCTTGTTTACTTTATCCAAACTATTTTTCTGAGCCACTTCAGCGAATGTAGTTGGAACTTCCACTTTGTCAGTCATCTCCACTATTGGATGTGAAATTTCTGCTGCGCTAAGGATATTCTTATCAGCTTGGTTCTAATTAAGTGACAAATTCTTTTGGTCCAATTTTTCTTGAAGTACCTTTATATTTGTCTTCAATTCCGCCAGTTGGTATTTTGACGAAAAACAAATCTCTTGCAGTTGTTTTATCATATTTGTTTGTACTTCTAGATGCTTAAACATTTCTAAGAGTTTAACTCTCTAAATTCAGATAACGAAATGTATTCATAATCTGTTATTGACTCATCCGATACTTTACACCGACTGCCGCGTTGTGTGTTTACATTGGTGCTGGTGCTGGTCGGGCAGATCTTTAGTCCGGGAATGCTACGGACTGGTGTGTCCGGGTCATTACGTTTAGGTTTGGGTTTTGAACACACGCACTTCGGACACACCCATTCCTGTGTATATTTTTTGGAAAAAGCACTGACCTCATAGTTTGTCAATCCAAGACACTTTAGATCGTACACTTTATCGCACTTTTCTTTGCAACATTTCATGTACAATCCATCTAGCACCTTGATACCACATGCTCGACAAGTCCTCTGCATTGCAATTATTTAAAACAATTTTAATAAGACACGTAGGTAACGATCACGTCCGCTCAACTAAACGCGTCCTTACCAACTTATGTCTTGCATAGGTATGCAAGACATAAGTTGGTAAGGACGCGTAAGACATAAGTTGGTAAGACATAAGTTGGTAAGGTGGTTATATCGCCGCTCACAGGTGTGAGCGGCGATATAACCACCCTTCCCTCGACATTATTTCTTTTTGGCTATTTTAGAGGCACTTGTTAGGATATCTATTACATCTTATACCTATTGTCCAATAATAACATGTGCTTTGGATCATAACACAGTGTATGCTGATACAAGAGCGAAATTGTAAAGAAAAATTTATTTCTCTCAATCCTTTATGACATAACTTGTGAATAACACGATACAGGTCTGCCTAGTGTGGGGACCATGAATAGATTTTCACTTGTTCAATTTCAATTCTTACAATGCACAAATAATATTATCATTTAAAAATCTCACTATGAAGTTTGAACATTATTTGTATGTGCAATAAATATATTTTCATATTTTTAAACTCTATCTGATCATGCCCTCTCTCACCCCAGATCATATGGATCACAGACACAATTGACATCCTACTAGGACTATGTCAGGCAGACTATATCACACTCCATGACAAGAGGGAAAGGGTCCGACCAATACACATCATGTTGTACACTCACACTATGTATGGTGTCCTGAGCGCACTTTGTTTCAAGGCAGTGGTCCAAGCACCTCCTGCAGCCATTAGCTTCACTAGTGTAAGTACTTGAGTCTATACCTAACAGTTCAATATCTATCTAGCACCATATTTGTTGCTGGATAGATATTGAACTGTTAGGTATAGACTCAGAGTGAGCATTAAAGTCTCTAAGAACATGTACTGCTTCACAATAATTATTGTCTTCAATTATAGAACTTACAACACCAAGGCATTCTGAGGCAGATTTTCAATATCATTACCTGCATTTACACACTAAACACTAAAAAGGATTTATTCTGCGATACCGCTTTAACCGCGCATAGTCGCACATTATCACATGTTATCACTGATACAGAGGCAAACGTACTTTTACGCCACTCCACCAAAAGGTCTTCCTACTAGAGGACCGGCCGATGTATCTACGGCAGATGTTCCAGTGCAGCCAAACTTTTCGATAACTGTGTCTAGCAATGATAGATCATGTGGCAACAGCCACGTTTCTTGTAACGCCACTGTATCAGCCTCTTCGCATATTGTGCGCAGTCCTTCCATGAAACGCTTCAGAGATTTACAATTAAAACTTATTAATTTACTCATATGATTTGCACTATCCATACTTTGTACAATAATCTACTGCTTATTTTCTTCCGGAGGCAGCTGTTCATTTTGTCTATTTCTAAAATTGAGAAAACGTCTGAAAGTAATACCAGTGAGCCACAGATTATCATTCAAGAAAACATCCAACTTATGTTTCGTCACAAAGATCTTATACGAGTTATCTTATCTTGTTATTATTTTGATCATTTTCGGCGAAACCTTTAATTTTATTTTTCAAACATGTAGTCTTTAATATCTGCCTTAGTAACATCTTTATGGACATTGGACACAAACAATGATACTTTCGTATCCGCAGGCCTAAATTTGTTGTCGGATAAGTCAGCTTTACCTTTGACTCCTATAAATTTGTTTTTAAGACTTTTTTTCTGCACTACAACCCATTCTTCGGTATTTTCCGGTTTTTCGCAACCATTTTTGTCACCGGCCATATTTGCAAATGATAGTTTTCTCACTGTATTATAAGAATTAATATCATTTTCACTTTGTTTACATATCTGTTTGCTGTTAACCACCGCAGCGTGTGTTAGGCGCCAAAATTTGCTAGCTATGATTTATTGAAGGTGAAATTGATTTTGTACACAATGCAATTAACATGCCAGCTACACGTATAAATAAATGCATTTTACCTCATTTATAATTACACTGTCGTTTACACGATGTGATTACCGCGCGAAAACGCCTTAACAGGCACCATTTCCTCGTATTATTTACAAATATGATAACTTATTTTCCAAGCGTCATAAAAAACTTATTTATTATAAGCTAAGGCTATTAGGATGCCCGGATAGTTTAATTTCAGCAAAAATATCACAACTTACATGAACAAAGCAATGACAGTTGTCCCAATATAACCAATCCTCTTTCACGCTTTTATGTAATACATGCATTCTTATATCCAAGGAAATATCTACGCAAATCCAAGCAAGAATCCATTTGAAAACAAATCCAATTCCGATTGGAGCAATGTCCCACAGTGTCCGTGATAAATGACCACCCTATTCAAGGCTCCCCGGCCGTTCTCAATTTACTTTCGCACCAAGATTGCACTTTATTTTTCCACTGCACATCACTGAGATTTGTGGCGGACTCGTCCACCCACTGATGTACTTTATGGCCACCCTAGTGAGGGAATCAATTTAACACAAATGAATAGAAACTAGAACGTTATGAAATAAAAAAAGTTTGTTTAGATTCTCTTTGTCAGCGGCATATCTCTTGAATGGATGAATCTATTTTAAATGTGTTTTATTTTCTTTCATATGAAATAAAACTATTTTACGGATTTTATCGCGGTTTATTTTTGATTATTTTTAGTTCCCGACATATCGAGTGCTTTGCAGCACCCATGGTCACGGGAGGGACTGAGGTGTTAAATTGTTGTTACAATAGGTGTTAATCCGTAAAATAGTTTTATTTCATGTGTAATATTCGCGTAAATCTAAGAAATCAGTTTTCTTTCATAGTCAAGCTGGTGGATATATTCTTCTGTTTGTCCTAATACGAATATCGCAAAAATAAACAATGAACAAATAACACTGTGCAGTAATTTGTAACAGAAAAACTTTTACAGATGAACAATAATAAAGATTTTCATACTTATCTCTTTAACGAACATTGTTGAAGCGCAGATAAAAGTCAAATTACCAAAGTGCTCTTTTCTTTTAAGCAAGTTTGCCAGAAAGTGGAGGCTGTCGATGGAGCGTAGAAGAATTAACGCCAGTCGTAGGAATTTCAATTACAGACATTTCTTTTGGGGTTAAAAAGTAAATGGAATAAAACCTTTATGACTTCTTTTCATAAGTATCCATATACCCACCTGAGTAATAACTCAGGTTGAAATATCAATAGTTATTGATCTACTATACTACCGGATCTACTAAAACTAAAAATGGATTGGTATCAATTTAACTCTGACTGAAATCTTTCTAAGCAACCAATATCATGTCATCATTAATAATAAATCAGGCTATACTGTTCCATAGTTGGGCAAACGTCTTCTCTCAGATTCGTGGAGCGAGGTTTATCATGCTATCCATAAGGTTTTCATCTTTGTTAAACCACTATCACATTAAGTGACAACAGGGACCTACGGTTAAAGGTGCCTTCTGAACTATGAAGAAGTTTAAATAGAAATGTAAAAAGGCTTTTCTTTTTAAATAAATTTTACGATATCCTTAGATAGCACTTTTCTACCACCACATTAATACGGATCGCAGCACGTCGAGGGAAATTTTTTCTTAAAATTCAAACCATACACCATTTTTGTAACGGAACCCTTATTACTGAAATTAAACACGCTTAGGGAGTTCGTCTTAAATATTTTTTTCTTGAAGAAAATAAAATAAATAAAACAACGAACAATGATAAATCATCCGAAATACACAATTATGAAAATGCCCGAACATTTTTAATTTCCATTTTTTTACATGAATGAACGCAAAATGGATTGCTGGAAATATTTTATGCAAAGTTGAACTCAATTTCGTACTTAAAAATCAATTGTATGGCTAACGAGACTCGTGGGGTCAGTAGTCATAGGTGAACCAAAGAAAAACAACATTTATTTATCCACGCACATACATAAATACCTAAGCAATAACAAACAGCTCTATAGGTGTGAAGTTTGACAAGAGAAATACCCTTTCATAAATTCTGATTGGCGTGAGTACAGACTATTTTAACTAGACTATAGGAATCGAAAGGTCTTACCGGTCATTCTAGTCCTTTAGACTTTTATTAATATACTCGATTTGATGGAAAAAAAAATTAGAGAATCCCACTTATTGATACTGTTTAAATAAAATGTGGCCTATGTCACTCGGACTATAATAATATATTGATGGACACCTTTTCATCAAAATCGGATGAGTGGTCGCTACGATGGGACATACGTAATAACAGGGGTACATAGACAGCTAAAAACATAACTTTTCCTTTTGGCTGTGCCGTAGTCAGGCAAAAATGCATAGAATGTTAATTCTTTTGTACAATTTCTTTGTAAGTACAATTAAATTCGCTAGTTTGGGAATCCCTAAGTGTCTGACGGAAGACCGGGGTGGGTTTAAAACGGATTCGTTAGGATTTATGTCTCGACGCAAAAGCGGAAAATTCATCATGCTTTAAAGTGAAACTACGACTGCGCTTGCAAGAATTTCCTTAATACAATCTTTTATTTAACTTGCTTCGTTCGTCTGTCTTTTCTTAAATTAATTGTTTTCTGAATTATTCTTTTTATCGCGGAAAAATGTTAGGTTCCTGTCTTAAGTCAACACGGACGAAGTTTCGGGCAGAACACACGTAAGCTAGTAATAAAAAATAAAACGATAAAAATAGTTATCTCACGTGTGGGTAGACAAAATCCGTGATGTGTCTTGTCGCGTTATCTGTAATTGCTCTGCTGGATGTAAGAAACAAGCAAGGTATGCCATCGAACTTGGTCCTTAATTACATGAATCAATGCTTATTAACTTTTTTGAAGAAAAACAACACTCGAAAATATTTCTGTCTTTTGTCTTTAACAAGCATAAATTTCATATGTACTTAAAACCCAGAGGAAGAGAAATGTTCGTGTCGCCAAAGATTTGTCCCGTCCGTGGATGGAAGCCGCGGTTACTTGATTTTGTCAGCGCCAGTTATTTGAAGCGTTTCTTCTTCGAGTTGATTTTTAAATATATTAATATCGTTCTAACACCTATAGGCATATGCGACTCGGGAATAGAGTAGCTTTCTATCACCCACAGATTCAAAGTACACATTTCTTCCTAGATACAAACTTACACTTACAAAGAGCTCTACCTTTTTATAATATTAATGTGAATCTCCGTCGATCGTCTCCATGCTTCCGAGGGGCGAAAAACACGTGTTTTTGTACTCTTTTGTACTTCAAGAAGTATATTGTTACGACATGAACATACCCCGATATCTTGAAAAGTCTTTATCGGGGGATGTCCATTCTAAAACGCATAACACACCCTTAGGTCCCCCGGTGATCTGACTAGAAAGTTAAGTGGCGAAAAGTCTAGAAGGTTCCACCCCTTTAATTATCGCCGGCGCGCGGTCGCGGTATACAAGTACCTATTTGTTCACCAAAAAATAGGTATGTAATAATAATACCGCTTTGTGGGCTGCGTCGGCTATTGTTCGATGTACTTCTATGGATGTACTTAGAGGGTTCGCGTCCGTTCTAGAACTTTCATACGCGTATAAAAGGAACACAGAGCGCGGGGACGGACACAGTCTCTTCTCGGAAGCGATAGTGATCAAATCGGAGAACCAGCGATCTAAGTGGAATACACCGGCGACTTTAGCATTGATATACGGGTACTACGAGTGACTCAGGGACTTGGAAGCAGTATTTGGGTACAAACAGGAGTGGTAAGAGTGTGTGATTGGTTCGCGTGTGTACTTACATTCGACGTACTGTTTTGTGTGTGCAGCGCCTAATAAAGTACTTCGCACGCTAATCGGCATTTAATTACCCCGCGAACGTAACAATATGGATTACAGGGTTAATATTTCAAAATATGAATATTGACTGTATTTTTAGAATCTGGTTAAAGGAAGACCCGATTAAACGAAATTTCCTTGATAGAAAAAACTTTACAGTCATCTCTATTGTTTTACATCTTTTAATTCCAACGCGAAATGATTAAGAACTTATCAATAGAACTTACTTAAAATCATAAAAACATAATTGTAGCACAGCTCTTGTGCAGGTTTTAATTCATAGGGTATTGTTATTAGAATATGATTGCATTTGCGTCGTTTATTTCCGAGCACACGCTCAATATATTCCTTATTATTTTGTAGTAAAGTAATTGCGTTGCTGTCAGTCTGTCGGTCGATAAATGGTCGATCGCGGTAGGCCCTTAAACAGTTCCGGCATTATATAAACGTAATTTTTTATTCAAGATAGGATTTTGTGGTTAATGTAAAACAAAGGAAACGCAATAAATAACAAACGGCCATAAATCAAAGTTATTTCTGAAAGTTATTGAAGCATTATTTAGTGGCCCGCTGTGTTCGCAAATGTTATTATATTTTTATGTTTGGGGTAGCGCGGTATTGGCAACACTAGGATGGAAATATAGTTTATAATTAAGGAGTAGAATGTGTTAAAATTGTTTTTCTACTACGCAAAACTTAGACAAATAAAATCAATAAACTTATTTTAAGTCCATAAGCTGTAGCACCTTTTGGTTGGAACAGTAGTTGGAATACGTCATCAATGACGTCATCGATTTCGCTATTGGCATAATGCATGTCAAGAGGTGGGTCCTCTCCAGCATATCCATCAATCCGCTATCTCGATTTATGATAGAAGCCTTTGCCCAGAAGAAATACAGTATAGGTCTATTTATTATATAAAACGTGGGTATATGTAGGTATAATATAATTTGCGGATTGGTGCAGGTTTTTTTTGTGTGTGTGAATGATCTACGCTGTTGGCCTTTACAGCTTCACTGGACAAGAGGGCGAGCGTGCAACCACTACGCTCAAGCCAGAAGGGCAAGCTCAAGGGCGTCTCAAGGAGGAATAGCCTCGGCTTGGGCAGTCGCTATGGGGGAGGGCGAGGGGGAGGGGAGGGGATACTAGGTGTCTCGCCGTGGTGCTCTGCACCGGCCGGCGGGCAAGGGATTCTTCCGCCTCGCCGGCGAGGTCGGTGTCTGATCCTGTGTGCGGTCTCTGTATCCGAAAGAAGAGATGTAAGGGCATCGGTAGGCGGCGGTAGCGGCTGATAGGAGGGGAGATAGGTTCGCAGTCGGCGGCGCCTACGATTAGCGGATTCCTATGATTGGACGCGTTCGCGAAATATCGGGATGTCGCCTTTTTAATAAAGGCGCAAGTAGGATTTTTTTTTTTTTGTTTTCTTTTTAAAAACGAAGCCCCACACTAGGATTTATTCCTGTGTCGTGGGTGCGTTTACAAACATGAAAATTCACACACAAATACCCAGACCGGAACAAATAATTGTGGATCACACAAAGATTTGTCCCGTGCGGGAATCGAACCCGCGACTATTAAACACAGTGGGCGGAGCGGCTTAAGCTCTTAACCACTGCGCTAAATCGTTCGTCATTGGCGCTAAATCGTCCGGTTCCATACCGAGATCAGAATGGAGGGTGGAGGCAGGTTTGTGAATACCTTTTATTGGAACTTATCAAACTGGGTAGCGTGCACTAAAATATTATCTTTCAAAATACCGCCATATTTCTTAAATAGGAGCTATTGTAGCATTGCGCATTTAGCGATCCATATCATTGTATGGTTATTGGTTACTGAATTCACATTCACCTTTGTTATTCGAACCTTTAATTCAGTGGTTTATGACACAGAGACATGTGTATGCTGATACAAGTCCATGATATCGTTTGTACGAGTGTTACAAAACATAAGAGAATTTTGAATTGCATTTCTCCTGTAGGTTAGGTATGTAACGAATAAACCTGTTGGAACTCTGTACTTTCTGCCTACCGCGCAAAAAATGTGGCGTTATGATATAGATTTTCTTCTACGCTATAGGTGTTATCTTTTATTCTATGTTTTATTTTAGTTTTAGATACTTGATAAGATCAGTTTATATGCTCCGCGCCACGCTTTTCACCAAAGTACATTCTTTGCCCTTTCTACAGCGTCCACAAACTATCGTGAAAACAGCTTCTTATGTCGTGCGTGTAACTCATATAACAAAATAATACGCAATAATTACTTACATATATATACACACACACACACACACAAACAAGCTTTAGTTTTAATTTTAATTCTTGATATTTACATACTTAGTTCTTAGATTTACGCGAATATTACACATGAAATAAAACTATTTTACGAATTTTATCGCTTTGACTTTGAGGAGATAGCCCTTCGTACTTCACCTGTAAAGCCAAGTTTCTGTAAGCGGTAGCGGATGATACTTTCACAATATTACCATTTGACTAAATCGATGTATTCCTACATCATCTTAACTCCGTTAACCCTAAAATTCAGTTTACAATGGAGTTGGAGGCAAACAATTCGCTAGCTTTCCTAGATGTCCTAGTAATCCGTAACCCCAACCACACCTTAAGCCATACGGTTTATAGAAAAAAGAACCATACTGATAGGTACTTAAACGGTGAATCTCACCACCATCTAACACAGTTAGCTACCGTAGGTAAATCTTTGTTTCAGAGAGCACAAGGGATCTGTGACAAGAAACAGCTAGCTGCCGAGCTTCAATATGTCAAGCAAGTCCTGCACAACAATAAACTTCGAGTCCCACGCCAACGTCACAGTGACCGAGCGAAACCAGCCACAGTCGAGCGCCTCCCTGCTGTGCTACCTTACATGAGAGGAGTCACGGACAAGATTGGCTACATCTTGAAGCGAGCTTCAATTAAAACATTTTATAAGCCGCCGAAGAAGATTAGTCAATTTTTACCATCTGTCAAGTGTCAGATCCCTCTACAAGTTGCAGAAGTATACAAGCTTGATTGTGAATATGGTCTCTCTTATATAGGACAAACAAAAAGACCAGTAAAAACTCGGGTTAAAGAACACATAGCTGATCTAAAACACCGTCGCTCAAAGAAGTCTGCAGTCTGTCAACATGTCCTTGACCGCACCCGCCATAACATCAGGTTTGATAGACCACAAATTCTCGTGAAAGACCACCGATGCCTATCAAGGATGGTTCGCGAGGCTATTGAAATTAAAAACATCCTAATTTCAATAGAGAAGATGGCTGGGTGCTTCTATCGACTTGGGATCCGGTAATTAATATAATCAAATCCAAAACCAAGCATAACGCTGCAAGACCTCAAGACACCGTGAGCTCATTCTGCGTAGATCGGACCAACAAAAATAATTAAGAAGTTTGAGGGTACCCCGTTACAACTATGCCTTTTGGACGTCTAACACTTCAGTCCCTCCCGTGACCATGGGTGCTGCAAAGCACTCGATACGTCGGGAACTAAAAATCAAAAATAAACCGTTATAAAATCCGTAAAATAGTTTTATTTCTTGATATTTACTTTAACGAAATGGTTTGCTATTATATCTTGTCATTTTATCTCTGTATCGTCTCATAAAGTAGGAAGAGCTCTGTCTGAGATACAGGATTTCTCCTAGTTTCCCAGATAGAGTTCTCCCAGATTCACATTTATTTGATTTAAATTTAAGATACCGTGTAACTTTATTTATACGTACAATGAAGCCACTGTACATCTTCTTTTGATATCAATAAAAGTTATTATATATCTTGTACAAGCCTGTCTAATCTGAAGAAAGAGCTAAATTTGATCTCTTTTGGTGGTTCTATTATTTAAACATTTAAATAGTTAACTAAATCAGGTTTTGAGCAGGTATTGTTTCTTAAAAATAAGTTAGTTTGCTTTATTTTTCAATTTATATCATTAAATTTTAGTAATCTGCCTACCCTGCATGGTGTCATGATATAGATAGAGAGAAATTTTAGTAATAAGGATTGTTACCTTATATTGCCTCTATCAGTGGATACTTGTTAATGGCTAATTGTTTAATATAATTATTATGGTAGCTCATAGTCTTCTTAAAATTGCAAAAATAAAATAAAAGCTGCTCTTTAAAATTCTCTTTAGTGACAATATTTGTGAAACTTTGTAATTGACCTTCTGTTACACATTACCATGTTACTATCTCTTTTCTAGCTGTAAGTTCCGGAATCATAAAATAAAATAATTTCACCTCAATCAGATGCCAGCAAGTGCAAAATAGATTACATTTTGAATCGAAAAGACAGACGAATGAAGCGGGTTAAATAAAAGCTTGTATTAAGGAAATTCTTGCAAGCGCAGTCGTAGTTTCACTTTAAAGCGTGATGTATTTTCATCTCTTGCGTCGAGACATAAATCCTATCGAATCCGTTTTAAAGCCCCCCGGTCTTCCGTCAGACTCAAACGGTTTCTGCGAGCGACCGAATTAAATTGTACTTACAAAGAAATTGTACAAAGAACTAACATTCTATGCATTTTTTTCCGACTACGGCACAGCCAAAAGGAAAGGTTATGTTTTTAGCTAGTTATTCACGTATGTCCACCCTTGTTCCACCGTAGCGACTACTTATCCGATTTTGATGAATAGGTGTCAATCGAATTATTATTATAGTCCAAGTGATATTGGCTACATTTTATTTAAACAGTATCAATAAGTGGGGTTCTCTATTTTTTTGCTATCGTATCGAGTATATTAATATAAGTCTGGCTCGCATGACCGGTAACTTTTCGAGTCCTATACGCAAGTTATAATAGTCTCTACTTACGCCAATCACGTTTTATGAATCGAAATTTCTCGTGTCAAACTTCTGTCACGGCATGCCATACCAGCTCGTAAGACAAAGCGGTTATCTCACACCTAGGGCGGGAAATATGTCTGCTACCGCCTGGTAATCCTGCTGGGCAAGTAGGAGCCTGCGAAACTAGCGAGCCTGCTTGAGACAAACTATGAGAGTAAAGGAAACCAGAAAGGTCTGTAAAGAAAGAACCTGTGGGAACTCTGCACTCTCTGCTTACTCCGCAAGGGATGTGGCATAATGATATAGATAGCACCTTTTTATAATTACTGCCACAATATCAGCGCTGAACTATAAAATATTATGGTGCAGCAACATGCTGAAGCAGTAGTCTGTTTCACCTCTCACAATATTTAATATGCACTTATAGAATAATACCACGACCTTCGGATCGCATATCAAGCTAGTTCATAACCGAGCCGCCTTTGTGCTCGGTCGTCTTTACCTGATGATTTGCAAGCGGAGTAAAATGTCCGTTTAGAAATAAGGTGACACTTTACAATACTTGTGTACGGCCCATCATGACGTACGCATATGAGGTGTTCGGGTACGCCACCTGGTCTCACATTGACAGACTCTAAGCTGTTCAGTTCCAATTCCTCAGAAAAGCCTTCGGTACCCCGTGGTACATACGGAATGTCGATCTCCATTCTGATCTCGGTCTCAAACCTATTTGCGCCAATATTGAAAAGCGAACGCTTCCAACCATCGAAACCCTCTAATGGTAGCTGCCGCCGACTACTCACTTAACTCCCCTCCTGTCAGCCGCTACCGCCGCCCGCGGCATATTCTAGCCGACCCGCACCGCTTCATATACCGCACACAATATCAGATACCGACTTCGCCGGCGAGGTCGAAGAATCCCTTGCCCGCCGGCCGGTGCAAAGCACCACGGCGAGGCACCTAGTATTTGCCGGCCCCTATAGCGACTGCCCAAGCTGTTCCTCCGTGAAGCGCTCTCGAGCTAATTGTGCCCTTGCCCTTCTGGCTCGAGCGTAGTGTTTGCACGCTTGCTCCTTATCCGGTGAATCTGTAAAGGCCACACAATTGCAAAATATAGAGTTGTATTGTGTATTTGTTATTATTTGGTTGTCTATTTACGTGTCTGGATAAATGAATGTTTTTTTTTGTTTCACCTGTGTACGAGTATGACTATTGGCTCCACGAGTCTCGTTACCCATACAATTGATTTATAGATACGAAATTGAGTTCAACTTTGCATAAAATATTTCCAGCAATCCATTTTGCATTCATTCATGTAAAAAATGGAAATTAAAAATGTTCGGGCATTTTCATAATTGTGTATTTCGGACGATTTATCATTGTTCGTTGTTTTATTTATTTTCTTCTTCAAGAAAAATTTATTCAAGAAATCTCGGCAAGCGTGTTTAATTTGTGTAACAAGGGTTCCGTTATTAAATTTTATTATACGTTTGGAATTTTTAGGAATAAGTTTTACCCGCGTGGTCCTGCGATCCGTATTTATGTGGTGGTAGAAAAGTGCTATCTTAAAATATCGAAAAAACTTTCACATTTCCATTTAAACGTCTCCATAGTTCAGAAGGCACCTTAAACCGTAGGTCCCTGTAGCCTTATGGATGGATGTTAGACAAGCCGTTTGCCCAGCAGTGGAACAGAATGATGACATGATATTGATTATGGGAAAGCTACTTGGGAGCCGGCACTTAAGCCAAAAGGCGCAGCTGGCTATACGTAACGGCTTGTCCCAACGCTGACCGACCGTATTTGCAACAGCGTAGTAAAAAAGCGAGTAGGTATGAAATATAGTATCGGTGCAAAGATGAGAAAGGGTGTATACCGTTGGTTTGGTCATATAGCAAGAATGTCAGAAGAAAGAATGACAAAACAGATATACAATGCGAAAGTGGAAAAATTTAGGTACCGGGGAAGACCTAGACTATCTTACTATGACCAATAGTCTTACCTGAAGGACACGTCAAGAGACGCCGTAACCGGCGAGCGTGTATGAGATGAACTATGAGGGTGGAGAAAGCCGGAGAGGTATGCAAGGAAAAAACCTGTTAAAACTCTGTAGTCTCTGCCTGCTCCACAAGGGATCTGGCGTGATGATATATATAGATAGATAGATGACATGATATTGGTTGCTTAGAAAGATTTTAGTCAGAGTTAAATTTATACTAATCCATTTTTATTCTTAGTAGATCTGGTAGTTATTGATATTTTAACCTGAGTTATAACTCATGTGGTATAGGTACACTTATTCTTCTGTCTTGTATTAGCAGAAGTCTTATATGTATTATGTTGTTTATATCAACAAAATACAATATTTTGTGCTGTAACAAATAAAATTTCTTTCTTATTATAGGCACATGATGGCCATACCTAAACTAAGTAAAGTTTAGGTATGGCCATCATGTGCCTTTTTACATATGTGTGTGTGTGTGTGTGTGTGTATATTCAACTAAAAAAAAAGATATTTGTGTATAGCAGTATTCGTATTTGTGGCCATTTTTGGGGGTTGAAAAGACCACGACAAGAGCTACTAAGGTTTCATTCCATTTACTTTTTAACCCCAAAATAAAAGTCTGTAATTGAAATTCCTACAACTGGCGTTAATTCTTCTACGCTCCATCGACAGCCTCCACTTTCTGGCAAACTTGCTTAAAAGAAAAGAGCACTTTGGTAATGTGACTTTTATCTGCGCTTCAACAATGTTCGTTAAAGAGATAAGTATGAAAATCTTTATTATTTTTCATCTGTGAAAGTTTTTCTGTTACAAATTACTGCACAGTATTATTTGTTCTTTGTTTATTTGCGATCTTCGTGTTGGGCAAAGAAGAATATAGGCTAGCAGCTTGACTATGAAAGAAAATAAAACAAATTTAAAGATTCATCCATTCAAGAGATATGCCGCTGACGGGGAATTTTAACAAACATTTTTTTTTATCGCATTACGTTCTAGTTTCCATTCATTTGTATAAAATTGATTCCCTTACTAGGGTGGCCATAAAGTACATCAGTGGGTGGACGAGTTCGCCACAAATCACAGTGATGTGCAGCGGAAAAATAAAGTGCAATCGTGGTGCGAAAGTAAATTGAGAACGGCCGGGAAGCCTTGAATAGGGTGGCCATTTATCACGGACACTGTGGGACATTGTTCCACTAGCGGAGTTGAATTTGTTTTAAAATGGATTCTTGCTTCGCTTTGCATAGATATTTCCTTGGATATAAGAATGCCTATATTGCAGAAAAACGAGAAAGAGGATTGGTTACATTGGGACAACTGTCATTGCTTTTTTCATGTGCTTTTTTCAAATTAAGCTATGCTGACATCCGAATAGCCCTAGCTTATACTAATTTAACAAAACTGAATTTGTAATACAAGTTTTGTTATGACGCTTGCAAAATAAGTAATGATACATAATGCGAGGAACTGGTGCAGGTTAAGGAGTTTACGCGCGATAATCATATCGTGTAAACGACAGTGTAATTGAAAATGTGGCCGTGAAGCACTGAAGTCAAGCATTTATTTACACGAGTAGTTGGCATGTTAATTGCATTGCAATTTCACCTTCAATAAATGATAGTTAGCCACTATAAAGGAACGCTTAATTAATTTGGAATCCTAAATGTATATTTTGGGAGTTACTTAATGGTTATATGAAATAAATTAGCATATACTGTCCCATTGCTGGGAAAAGGATAGCTCTTTAAAAACGGGGTATGAAAGTATTCTGAACACGCGAATCCGGTGCGGATAGGTAGAGATTTAGAGTAATTCGATCAAAAATAAAAAATAAATGATAACTGGTAAATTTATTCAAAAAAAAATCATTAAAAAAAGCAGTGATAGCCTAGTGGTTAGACCGTTGGACTGCAACGTCAGAGGTCTCGGGTTAAAACCCAGGCATGCACCTCCGTCTTTTAGAAAGCATATGCGTATTAAAAATTAATTATCACTTGCTTTAACGGTGAAGGAAAACACCGTGAGGAAACCTGCATGCCTAAGAGTTTCTCAAAGGAGTGTGAAGTTCGCCAACCCGCACTGGGCCAGCGTGGTGGGCTATGGCCTAAACCCTCTCAGTTTGAGAGGAGGCCCGTGCCTAACGGTGGGACAGTTTCTTAACAGGGCTAATATTATATATTATAAATTTATACAGACAAATAGAAATTATTTGATAATAGCGTGGTCACCCCACCCCTGCATCTGAGTGTCTTAAAGTTCCGAGCTTTTTATTTAAAGGAGAAAGAGGAAATAATGAAGTGCATGTGTGTTACCCGATAGCGGAAACACTTACGAAGAGTTTTGCACTTAATAATTCAGACTTGAAAGTTTAAATCGTTTGGAATATAGTTTCATGGTAAGATATATATTTGTGTGCTGATCTAGATTCGTACACGCAATAACTTAATAATAATTGGTATTTTCAGAAGTTTTTGATGGGGTACTTTTTACCATACTTTTTAACTATATTGTTAATTAGTGAATTAGATAAGCAGTTAACAAGTGACAAATTGAACATAGGTTTTTTATTTTACAATTTTTAGTAATGAGTGAATTTATTATTATAGTGGTCGCCCATTGGTCGAAATTCAACCATAATTTAATTAAATTATAAGTTTAAACATTAAGGTTCAAAGACTATACTTTTATAATCACAGATTTCGCCAAGGCTACACTGTTAATTTGCCTATTTTTTCCAAACAAATTATATGAAATTTAAATAAAAAAAAAACAAAAATGTTTAAAATAAAGAATACCGTTTTTTTATTGTAACAAAAAACCATGCGGTAAGGAAAATGCTGTCCATTGAACTTGACATACATATTTCAATAATTTAACTAATGATACAAAACTTTTTTGTTGCCGATGTTTTTTGTAAAAACTCTTTCATCGTTTGCTGGTTATGTTTGACATTCAATAAGACTATAGACAAATAATTTGAAGTGTATTGTGTCAAATGTGTGTAATGTTTTTTTATTGATTAAATGTATATTTTAAAAAAAATATTAACATTCTGCACTCCTTCTCTATATAAACTATAAGTGTGAGAAATTTCATACTCCTCCGTCCGCGCAATTTTCGTAAAAAAGGGTACAAAGTTTTTGCTTCACTCACCGTCACGCCTATATTCCCCAGAGGGGGTGGCAGAGGTGTACTGAGCACACCCACGTTTCGCCGACGATGTTAGGTCCCATGTAATAGGGGGCGAGCCTATTGCCATATACCGGGCACAATTCCAGACTTCGGACTCATACTGGGAATTTTTCGTTAGAAAAACTACATTTGTCCGACCTAGGATTTGAACCCAGGACCTCGTGATCACAAAGCGGTGCGCTTTGCCACCAGACCAACGAGGCAGTCAAAGTTTTTGCTTCACGTATCCATATAATGATTTTTATGTACCTCCTTTATATTATCCTATTTATTTATACAGTGAGGTACCTACAAGATTGATATAAACTCATAATAACTGAATTTTCACATTCATGCTGTTAGCCGTATAGGAAACCGTATAGGAAAGGAGAAGCCTTTTTTGAAGTCGGTTAACATTCTGCCTAGTTCTATAGTAGGGTACCTATAGGATTGACGTAATACCCATAATATCTTAATCTACGCATTCGTATTGTTTGTCGTTAAGGAGTTTCCTGGTGTATCACCAAAGTCCAAGGTCCAATACTGATGAAATTAAAATGGGACCACCTTAAAACTATATTGAATCCAGCGGATAAAGAATCATCCAAATCGGTTTATAAGCAAATAAGTTATAAAAACACAGACGAATTATGAACCTCCTCCCTTTTTGAAGTCGGTTAACATTCTGCTTAATTCTATAGTAGGGTACCTATAGGATTGACGTAACACTTATATTGTCTCAATTTGCACATTCCTATTGTTTGTCGTTAAGGAGTTCCCTAGTGTATCTTCCTAAGTCCAAGGTCCAATACCAATGAAATTAAAATGGGACCACTTTGGATCTATACTGAACCCAGTGCAAAAAGAATCATCAAAATCGGTCCACAACTGACGGATATATCGGTGAACATACATAAAAAAGGGGGAAAAAAGCATACATACAACCGAACATAGAACCTCCTCCTTTTTGAAGTCGGTTAAAAAACCCAGAGCGAACTCAAAGCGAGCATTCTGCCACTGGACTATCACTGGTTTCTTCCTCAAGAAAGAACTTAACATATAAACGCCATTCCAACTGCCTTATTACCATATAAATATATTTTCTACAAAGACTTGGAGTTACATTAAAAGTTGTCCTTGACTGGAATAATGCCCGAACGGACATTTCGCGACACAATAAGCATGTTTATTATCTCCTATCATTTGAACAACAAAAAAGGTAGTCGCTACGTAAAGACTGTGTTACGTTTAATCATTCCCTTGCTAGCTGTGATGGGCTTTAGGTGATAATTATAGTAATTTTATTTATTTGATTAAGGAAACAGAAATTGACAAAAATATTTGTATATAACTTACTGGCCCATATTCCTTATAGACCTAAATGTATTAGAATTATAACCTATGCAACATTAATTTTCGGGAACATGTAGCGTTGTGCAGGGGCGTCTCGTAGTCTCCTACGGAATCTTCTGAATACACTCTTTGGCCAGAACTCCTCGCTCATGATGGTCTAAACATTGGTAACTTGCACCACAAAGGAGTCAAAAGTCACTTTGTTTTGCGAGTTTATCTTCTCAACCCTCAGAGTATATAATGTCTTCTTGCGGGCATACTCCACAATATCATTGGCTTTGGTGGGATAGTGTAGCCGTGAAACGTACAGCAGCGTCGTTGGCACTACTGAACGAAGGTGTCTACCGTTTTCCACCCGTGCAGTCTCACGTCAGTTTCGCTGAGGAGGCATTTTCCTCTCCACTGATGAAGTCCTTATTAACTTGGCCCTTCGTCGTGGATCAAACCACCTTAGGGGGCACCTTGGCCCCCTAAGGTGGTTTGATAATTGCGCTTGCGCTGGTAATTCTTGCTGTTGAGAATAAGAGATAAAGGATGACCAGTTGTTTATTAACAAAACCTTCCTGTCTTCTCACAAGTCGAGCAGAAATGAATTTTGTATACCTTATCGCGTAGATCTAATAAGAATTGGTGGAGGCAGGTTTGTAGCCACGTACGAAGACGCTCAGATATTGGCAATAGGGGACGAGGCTGATGCCAGTGCACCTATCATCTATATTTTTACTCCAGATCTCTTGGGGAATAGGCAGAGAGTACAGAGTTCCAACAGGTTCTTCCCTTACACCCTCTCTGGATTCATCCACTTTCATACTTAGACCAAACACAAACACACCATCAGGTATATTCTCCAAGCTGGGGTGGCAGAGGTGGACTGTGTACATACACTTTTCGCCGATGATGTTAAGTGCCATAATAGGGGGCAAGCCTATTGCCATTGTACCGGGCACAGTGCCAGACTCCAGACTATTCGACAGGATTCGAAGCCAGGACCTCGTGATCGTTACGCACATCATTCGCTACTACACCGACGAGGCAGTCTCATACATAGAATTTTCAATAGAACAAGTATAATAACATTTTATGCGATCTAGGATTCAAAGTCAAAATCACGTGATTGTTAACCAAAGTACGAGCCATTAAATCAAACGGTCAATCAGTTTATTATTTATTATTTAATAATTAAGCATTTTACAATTTGCTTATGTAATGGTGTGATAGCAGAAGTTAAAGGTGAATTGATAATGTTATTGTTTTACCACGGGTTTTCCCCCGGAGCATATTATAATCAACTCCGTTACTTTCCTCAAAACTATTAATTTTAACTGATTGAAAATCCAGTAATATAATGTTGATATGAATGTATGACAATCGGGGCAATTTTAGAGTGAGTGTGAATGATGAACATGGTTGGCCGAGGGGCCTTTGGGCTCGTCCATTAATCACCTGCGGCTTGATAATAATAGAGGTGATAGGTAAAGGAAGATAGAAAAATAAATGTTCTAAAGGTTAAAATTGTACCGTGTACTGATTTTGAAGCCCATATGTACATGTTATACAAAGTGTATCGTAGATAACGTAACACCTCCGATACCCCGATTAGATAATTGCTTCACAAACTCAATACGAAACCAAATTTCGTAAAGTTCCTTATCCTTTTTTTTAACATTTTTATACCCCGATAAACAATAAAACTTGTACATACAAGCTGTAACATAATAAACACAAGACCTGGAAGTAGTTTGTTCTAAATCGGTAACTGGATCGATTCCAACAATTTTTATTTTTTTTACAATTTTTTAAATTTGCAAGAAATGTTTTTACTCCTTCAGTGCGCTATAAAAATGAAATTTATTCTTGATTCATAGCAAGAAGAAGATTCCAAACGCATTCCTAAAACGTATTTCTCAAAACGCACACATACACGTACAAGTTTCATTGTTAATTGGGGTATAAAAGTGCCTTAAAAAAGGGTAAAAACCTATAAATTTGAAAATTTGGTTTTCGTTTTGACTTTATGAAGTCATTCTCTAATCGGGGTGTCTGAGGTCTTGCGTTTATTATGTTACACCTTGTATATGTATGCGTATTGAGAAATACGTTTTAGAAATGTAATTGAAATCTCCGTATTGCTTTGAATCCAGAATAAATATAGTTTTTTATAGCGCACAGAAGGAGTAACGGCATTTTTTGTAAATAAAAAAAAAGTCAGATAATTAAAAAGAAATTGCAATCAAATCATGAAATAAAACTATTTTACGGATTTTATAGCGGTTTATTTTTTTTATTTTTAGTTCCCGACGTTTCGAGTGCTTTGCAGCACCCATGGTCACGGGAGGGACTGAGGTGTTAGACGTCCAATAGGCATAGTTGTTCCGGGGTACCCTCACCTTGAGGTCTTGCAGTGTTATGCTTGGTTTTGGATTTGATTATATTAATTACCGGATCCCAAGAGGATGGAAGCACCCAGCCATCTTCTCTATTGAAATTAGGATGTTTTTTAATTTCAATAGCCTCGCAAACCATCCTTGGTAGGAATCGGTGTTCTTTCACGAGGATTTGTGGTCTATCAAATCTGATGTTATGGCGGGTGCGGTCAAGGACATGTTCACAGACTGCAGACTTCTTTGAGCGACGGTGTTTTAGGTCAGCTATGTGTTCTTTAACCCGAGTTTTTAGCGGTCTTTTTGTTTGTCCTATATAAGAGAGACCACATTCACAATCAAGCTTGTAAACTCCCGGAACAACTATGCCTATTGGACGTCTAACACCTCAGTCCCTCCCGTGACCATGGGTGCTGCAAAGCACTCGAAACGTCGGGAACTAAAAAAAAAAAAAAAAATAAACCGCGATAAAATCCGTAAAATAGTTTTATTTCATGTGTAATATTCGCGTAAATCTAAGAACTCAATATGCAATCAAATCAGTTACAGATTTAGAACAAACTATTCTTACGTCCTGCGTTAATAATGTTACACCTTGTATATTGACGCCCGATTACCTTGTAATATTTTTATGTAATCTCTGTGACCGTTTTTGCAAATAATAATAAGAATCGGACGGCTCGGTCGAGTGGTTAAGAGTTTAACCCGCTCATCACACTGGATCGAGTAGTCGCGGGTTGGATTCCCGCACACGACCAATCTTTATGTGACCCACAAATGTTTGTTTCAGCCTGGGTTTTTGTGAATTTCGTGTTTGTAAGCGCACCCACGAGAAAGGAATTGTTCCACGTTTTAAAAAATAAAATATTATTAAAAAAAAACTGATGTATATATGGCAACGGCTTGGGGCAGTAGTTTAAGCGTGGTCCGTTCTTCACTGAATGGAGTAGTCGTGAATTCGGTTCCCGCACGCGACGAATCTTCATCACCAATCGATAGTCCTCCACTGCAAGATAAAGAACTTAAAACTAAAACTCAAATAATTTATTTTGTATAAGCCCTGCGGGGGCGTTACAAAAAGTCAATTTACATTTTTTTTTAATCTAATTTATCTACTAATCTACCACCGTATCGGAACCCGGCCTCCACTGAGAAGATCCGGCAGATAAACTCAGCGGGTTTGTCTTTTTTATTTACTTCTCTTTCTCTTTTCTAAGGGATTCCAGATGGACCAGTCTCCACAAGCAGCACCCGTTCACGGGTATGAGTGCTGGAACAGCCATCAAAGATCTCTCTTTCAAGCTTATTTTTATTCTTTTCGTATCAATGGTTCATATTTGTCCCACTAAGTGAGTGACTAGTACAATCGCACTAGTTTTTCCAACGTAGTATTAAAAAAAAAGTAGCTCCACACTAGGATTTATTCCTGTGCGTTCACAAACATGAAAAAACAATCACATACCCAAATACGTAGACCGAAATAAATAAATGGGGATCACACAGATTTGCCCCGTGCGGGAATCGAACCCGCGGCGAAACGGCTTGACCACTGCGCCAAATCGTTCTTCAAGTAGTAATGTAAAACAACCTAAAAGTGCTTCAGTTTGGATACCTATTAGTGATGTTACTCGAGCCATGTTTTCACTCAAGGGACTCGAGTGAATTTGTCTAACTCGGTACTCGAGTAAAATTTAAAAATAATTTTTACTCGAGTTCGCTTGCACTCGAGTTATCGGGACAACTCGGCATACCGAGTGGATTCGGTGAGCGCCATATAGATGTCACTTTATTAGTTCACTATAGTCTGCGTCACCAGGTTAAAAACACGTTCAAACTTGCATATTAGAAAGTAAACAAAATAAAGTTAAAGTTTGAATAGGGAAGTGGTTGTGCTATAATTATTTGTTCATATTATTTATTTAATCAAGAAACCTATTAAAAATGCTTAAACTACAGTAATCGATATTCTCAACTCGAGTGATTACTTTCACTCGAGTTGCTGGGACTGTAAATAGGAAACTCAAGTTATACGAAAACTCAAGTATAACTCGAGTTACTGTGATAAAATAACCCAAGTGACTCAAGTGACAAAATCCTCCTCGAGTCGCATCACTAGTGCCTATTTGTGCAGAAATTCATAATAGTAGTAGCTTTGTATTAATTTAATTTTTCTACCTCATCAGTTACGATGCAATTATTCTTGTTCATGTAATGATTAAAAGCCATTTAATCTGTTCATTCGAATTAATGGGCGGCTCAAACATATTAATTTAACCGGCCGGATTTAACCGGCCCATTGTAATGTAGATAGTTTAATATTCATGTTTATACTGATAGGTTTCGTAGCCTAATTATATTTTTAAAAGACAAAAATGCTTGAATGTGTCCGGTTTCAGCTTCATTTGAATATGTACATATAACTTGCTGCAAATATCGTCTCTCTCTGTTCCATTAACTTGGTAAAAAAGCTCTTATTTTTCTCATTTTGTTCTCTGCAATTAAGAGAACCATACAGCCTTTCTCATTAATAGTACAATTTGGTTGATTTAACTTTGATTCACCTGAATTCATTGAAGAAATTGTAAATTTATTATTTTAAGAAAATAGTCCCCGTGGAGTTTCTTGCCCGCAGGCCTTCTCCTTGATATTCCGAAGCGGCGGTAGAGTCTTTGTTACTTTTCCAACGATCCATAAATACTTTAATGGTTTACACGAATAAAACATTTTCTGATTCTAATATTTCTCAGTTATTATTCTATCTTAGGATGACGGAGCTGGTTACATTGTTAGTAATGCTTTTTTTTTTTTTTGAATTATCGGTGTAATTATTTGTCCAAATAAAGAGAAAAGAAAATCATGAAACGAATAACAATTAAACAACTCTCGTGATTCTGCCTCACCTGCGATAACAATACTGTTAACGTCAAAAAGCGCTTTAAACAAAGCGCTAAAAATAACACATTGCCGCTTCACAATTGACGGATTAAAAAGTGGCTTCACTTGTGTAATGTCTTTGTTAGCCTGTTAATTGACGCTTCACGATGCAGGTGGGGCAGGAGACTTAGGAAAATGGTCTTTTATTGCATTGGCAATGGGTAACCCGTCTCGAACTCAGTAAGTTGCTAGACCGCCTCTTAAAGATTTTTGGTTCGAAATTAAATGTTAGTTCCTCTATTAGTTCAGAAATTAGCCTAATACGTGGAAATTTCATTAGTATTACTAATTAACAAGTAATGAAATTCGCACTTTAGTACTTTGTCACAGTAATATGATGTTCTAAAGACTTGCGTTATCAAATATAGTAGAGGTTAATGTGACAAAGTCCTAAAATGCCTACATTTTAGCGAAATAGGGGTTCTCACTGGGCCTTTATTCGCTATGATCAACGCGGCGCGTTTCAATATCTTCATGAAATGATTGTGAAATTGTTATCTGTATGCGATGGAAGTATTATGTTGCGGCACCACACACCCACACACACACAGCATACTCACGGATGGTGGCGCGCGTGAGCAGCCCCATTACATCCTTAAGCGCCCCGCTACAGGACGAGACTCCTTTCCCTTGCCGGCGACAGACGATACCCTCAATATTTTATTTGGAATTTATTTTATCCAATTGTTGCATTTAACGGACAATAAACCAGCAGAAATACAGTCCACTTTTATTTACGTCCCTGGGACCCTAACAAATTGGTCCTTCAGGATCTTGCCATTTAATTCAAGAATTGGATAAAGAAAAAGCCACTTTAAGCATCGGAGCTCTTCAGTTGTGGACTTCAGCAGCGCCAGATTCTTACTGCATCGTACGCTGCCTTAGAAGATTGCGTAGCATCCACACACGCCCCGCAACAATAAATTATTAGAGGTCGCCGAGCGCACGGTCTTTGGACCCACAAGTCAAGAAGTCGTTCCTAGGACAAAGGCAAAAAACGAAGAACATCGCCCTTTGCCAGTGGATTGGTTAGTGAGTGAGTCGGGCCTTAATACAAAACTTCGTACAGTTCGTACAGTACATTTTTTGGGCATATACAAATGAGCCACTTCAACTTAAGAGTTTCATACGAAACCGTGTTCATGAAATTCAAGAGAGCACGGAGGGTCCCATGTGGAGCTACGTACCGTCGAAAGACAATCCGGCGGATCTTGTTTCTCGCGGGCTGAAGGCTGATTCCATCAGTAATTCTTCGCTGTGGTGGGCAGGTCCCACATTCTTATTAAGACATGAGCATGAATGGCCGAAAATGCCCAACAGTAATGAGAAACATGATCTACCTGAATGAAACTTTCTTGTTCTCTTGTTATTAAAAATGACATAGGAATTGATTTAATATCTAATTTAATTAATAACACCTCTAATTTTACCTATTTACAAAGATCAATGGCTTATTTACAAAGATTTATTTTTAATCGTCAAAATAAAATAAATAAATTAAAGGGACATTTATCTGTTACAGAACTTGTAAAATTCCTTAAATTTAATTATACATAAAGTTCAATTACAAATGTTTCCTGATGAATATGCCATCTTGAAAGCTGGGAAGACACTGCATAAAAAGCATAGACTCTCTTCTTTGTCCCCATTTTTAGATGCAAACCATATAATTCGAGTCGGTGGCAGATTAAGTATATTCCCTTACAATTATGATACTAAATATCCTATTTTAATTGAGAGCAAACATCATTTTAGTAAAATTTTATTTAATTGTTTTCATTTAAAATATTTACACGCTGGTCCACAATTACTTTTAGGAAACATAAGACAAATTTATTGGCCATTAGGTGGCAGAAGCTTATTTAAATCAGTTGTGCATAAATGTTTCAGGTGTTGCAGACACAGGGTCGAAACTGTTCAACCTGTCATGGGATAGTTGCCTACGTCCCGAACTGAATTAGAGTTCCCTTTCTTACATTGTTCCGTGGACTATGCTGGGCCAGTGTTAATAGCAGACCGGAAGGGTAGAGGTTGCAGATTAATTAAGTGTTATTTGCCAATTTTTATTTGCAATTCTATTAAGGCCTGTCATATTGAGCTCGTTACGGCTCTATCTACAGAAGCTTATATAGCCGCTTTAAACCGTTTCGTTTCACGTCCCGGTAAACCTTCGAGTATCACTTCTGATAATGGCACAACTTTGTGGGCACCTTCAATGAACTAACTAAATTTCTAACCCAAGCTGACCTCGAAAGTCGTATTGCCCAAGAAGGGATTGAATTTAAATTTGTGCCTGTCTATAGTCCTCACTTTAACGGCTTAGCGGAGGCAGCCGTTCGTTCCACTAAGCATCATCTTCGTAGGTTCGCATCACTCACTTTACTTATGAGGAAATGGCTACTTGTCTCACTCAGATAGAGGCAGTTCTAAACTCCCGACCTCTCACCCCACTTTCCTCTGATCCTCTTGATTTTTTCGCACTGACTTCTGCCCATTTTTTAATTGGACGACTACTTATGTTAATTCCACGCCCACAGGTATCAGTTGCAAACATCAATGTACTAGAAGAAGCTTTAAGAGAATAAAGCTTATTGGTCCTTCAGGATCTTGCCATTTAATTCAAGAATTGGATAAAGAAAAAGCCACTTTAAGCATCGGAGCTCTTCAGTTGTGGACTTCAGCAGCGCCAGATTCTTACTGCATCGTACGCTGCCTTAGAAGATTGCGTAGCATCCACACACGCCCCGCAACAATAAATTATTAGAGGTCGCCGAGCGCACGGTCTTTGGACCCACAAGTCAAGAAGTCGTTCCTAGGACAAAGGCAAAAAACGAAGAACATCGCCCTTTGCCAGTGGATTGGTTAAACATTTGTGAGTTCGTCCAATTATTCCTTTTTGCTCTGTTCTCTTATACTTCGTCCTAATTCCATAAATTTAACATTGCCTTAATTTAGTGAGACTACCGTTCTTTTTTTGTCTTTTGGCACTTCATTTTATACTTCTAGCCTTAAAATATGCCTCATTATTATTCCCACTTTAAAAGCTAATTATATCCCGCATTATAAACTTCTTGCGCTTAAAGCTTGTTATAAATACATATAACATAATTATATTACATTCGCCAGTTGTTTACCTGCGCAACGCTTACCGTTGATTCTTATAAGTAACGGCTGATCGGTGACCGCTCCGCGCGGCGCAGGCATCAGCTGATCTATTGTTTGAATAAATAACTCGCTGCATTTTGATATTTTATTAAATACCGGTTTCTTACTATCTCGGACGCGTTGAATCTTACTTGCCTACCGCCTTATTATCATCATGGCCGAAACAAAAAGTGATAATTTGATTAAAAAACGTGCCGTAGCTAAGCCTAAGCTTACTATTTTCAATAAATACACAACCTTACTTAAAGGTACGAATGAACTAAGTAATGCACAATTGCTAGATTTAGAAATAAGGTACAGTAAATTCAATACCTTATACGCGGAATACGATGCCTTACAGACTGAGATTGAGATGTTGTCGGAGAACCTGGACGACGAGTGTATGGAACGTGAACGGTTTGAAAACCAGTACTACGAGCTGGTAGCGGTGGTTCGCAATTTAGTCGGCGAACAGCCAGCTTGCCGGCGCGAGCTTCAAGATTGTTCCGTACCAAGTATCGAGGATGCACAGGCAGGTGGTTCCAAACATAATTGCATTATTATGGCAAAAATTGAATAACCCGTTTTTCATGGTCGCTATCTGGCTTGAATATAGGGACACTTTTATATCTCTCATCCACTCAAGGTCTGATATAGATAATATTGATAAGTTGAATTATTTGCGTGCATCTCTTAAAGGTAGTGCTTTGCTTGTTACTGATAGTTTAGATGTTAAAAGCGACAATTATTTGCCCACTTGTAAGTTATTATACTGTGTCCTTCGTTCTCGATATAAACTATATTAGCAGCTCTCTCGAGTCGCTTGGCAACCGCGCGTCATTTAGATACTTCAAAAGTCAACGCCGCCTCTATGGTATCTGTGGACATAACCTCTGCAAGCATTCTTTTGAAAGCGCGGCAGCCGACGCTTTGTAATAAAGTTTTTAGTCGACATTTAATTTAATAATCTTGTTATGGCACTGAAATTATATAACAAAAAGGTTGTAATATACTCAAGTGACCGTGTGAAATAAATTTAAAACATCGTATAGGCAAATTTAGAAAAATTTACGTCCTGGCAAAGGAGTACATTCTAAAAAGATCAACCGATAGTTGTTTATGTGTGGTGTTTTCAGCTTAACTTGTTTATTTATATAATATCTAATATTTGGAGACGTGAATTTCGTCATACTAAAATTTGGGAAAGCTTCGTCGCCCGAAAAGTAAACTTATGAAGTCTATGCCCCTATTCGTGTACAAACAGTTTAACACAAAATATACCTGAAAACGATTATTAACAGTCTATAAATTGGCAATGTTATACCTCCAATAAGAGAAATTAGGGGGACGTTCATCAATTATGATGATTGTTCAGGATCGATGGCACTTTAAGGACACGGGTGATGTACGAGATACATCGACGTGGTCCGCAAGACTTGACGATAATTTAAGGACACGAGTGGTGTACGAGATCCATCGGCGTGATCCGCAAGACTTGGGGCCCATACGAGATATGTGCTGAAGGTCATACTACTCATAGGTTTCATCCATGAGATGTTCCTGTGCAGTTCACATTTCTACAATGGTAAGAATCAAAAATGTTACCTAAAATACATACCTTAAACATGCCTAAAACAGTAAATACAAAGACTATTGCTATAAACTATAAGCAATTTGTCATATTATATCTCCAAAAGGAGACTTACTGAAAGGGTAATTAAAGTGACATTGTTTATGTATAACAATATATTATTAATAACAAAAGTCACTCCTTTGCAGAAACATAGTGTTTTTATTGATTTCATTATTAGACATACTTGTATAATAATACTAAAATAGCCCAAACTGGAGCTTATTACACAAAGAATTGTGCAAAATTATGAGTACTTGTATTAAAAAAGTTAAATCCAGCAATACTTATTCCTGAACAGGGTTTATAACCAAATAAGCCAAAGTAATACACTAATGGCAATGCCTGTTGTAACTGACAAGCAACAGGACTGTAGATACATTCCAAATATAATATCTTATCCTACGGATGCTGCGGCAGGCAGGTTGTGGGATAATTTGTGTTATGCACAAAGATACTTAAAAGATAATATAAAATACCTGGTCTATCCAGTTAACATAAAACTAATAATTATCTATCAATATTATCAACCCAGACTCCTTGCAGGGTAGCCAGAAAAGATGAATGCTAACAATACAGTCATGAAACCTTTATTGAGATAAGAACCTTTAAGGTCAGCAGTAGATATTTTGCATAAAAGGAGTGTTAATATAGTGGATTATCAATATGGAATTATTAACTAGCTAGTCATAGCCAGTAGTTAAAATTTCATAAAACGACCACCGTTGTAACCAATATAGAACAACAATCCTCATCCTGGGTGTGAAAATATTAAGTCACAGTGTACCTATCAGTTCTCCAAAAACAACATCACGTTGGACATTGGAAATCTCCTACCAAAGAAAGTGAGGTACAAAAAGCATGATAGGCATTTTACACAAGGACTTGGTGTTTAAGTTGCTGAAAAATTCAGAAAAACAATCAGGAATACAACATGGGTTTTACAAAGAAACCATAATATTGGAGGCTAAAGGTATTCACTGACTGTGGTATGTATCTATGACACTAATAATGCCTTCAACGACAAACATAATTTTATTGGTTTTGTGCAAGTACTTGCACTTCAAACAAGCGAATCTTGTCCTACATGTGTTTAACATTATGTATAGAAACATTATTATTAGAAACACTATTGTTTAATAATTGATATATATAAAAAACAATAAAACAAAATCTTAATGCTAGCAATAGACCTTACAGTCATAATAAATATACTAATAAAATATTTATTAGTACCTATTCAGTTTTCTATCATGTAATGAGTTCAATGGTTTTGGGTTTTTGATTATTTCCTGCATCAATTATAGTGTACTTAATAATATTAGAAATTTGAGGCACACACAATGGAAAGCTATACATCAATTCATCATTGGGAGAATTAGATGGTTTTACTGTATTTTTGTTTGATCATATGATAATAAATAAATAATATGTAATTAAATAAGATTATTCAAGAAATGATGTTTTGTAATTAGTTTGGAATGTGTACAGTTATTTTGAACACTAGTGATGTTTCTGGTATAGTTATGATAACACAAGCACAAACGGCTACCATTAAAGTAACAAGTTGGTTTTAGAGCACTATATATGTTGTAATTTATTTAAAGGTGTTTCAGTAAAAAATATTGGATTGAGATATCATACAAAAATTTGCAATTTTGGTATTGTTATATTTAAATTATTACATCCACATGTTACATGTATCTTATAAATAGGTATCTATATATAAAAAGAAAATAAAGTCATGCAAATGACTTGATAATAATATCCATTTGAAAATTTAATGATATTATGTTGACATGCTACGGTGGATGAAATATTGAGTTACAGTATTTGAAAGTATGGATTATCTTAAACAAGAATAATCAAAAGCATATGCTCATCACAGGTATGATAAATATTATGTAGTATCAGCAATAATCTAAGTCCTAAGGAACTTGATATTATTTATTTATTATTAATGGGGGATACATAATAATAAGTTGAGTAGCACTCGATTCTCACGGTTGGACATCTAGAACTAACTAGAAAGTTACGCATTGCAATTTTTGTTTTTACTTATAAACACAGTCACATACAAAGAAGCAAAGGAAGTGTGGTATGAAATGAAAATTTCATGGTATGAAATAATTCAGTTATGAATAGGATTCCCAATATGATATAGTTGTAACCCGTGGTTCGGTTTAGTAGACTGTAACTTATTCGCTTCTTAAGTTATTACTAAATTAGGAGTGTATTTTTTCATCAGTAATGTAATTGGTTCAGGTGTGGCCCGATCGTATTGCCAAAACGAATGTTCGCGGGCGTTATTGCGCAGGAACGAATCGTTAAGTAATACATAAAGATTTATGTAGCCAAGGATTTATTTGTCGGCGCACACTCAGAACATGGAAATGATTCCGGGATAGTTTCGGAATTTAAATTGAATTAATAATAGTGGTATAGTAATAACACTGGGGTAGGTTATGTTTGTTTACCAAGCATTAATACTGCCCTTCGTTCCAGACTCTAAAATTGGGGGGGGGGGGGCGAGATTATATAGGTAAAGCACATAGCCTTAGGTCAGGAATATCTCCAGATAAGAAGTGTGTGTGTGTGAGTGATGTACGCTGATGGCCGCGAGGCCTTTACAGCTTCACTGGACTTAATTCCATAATTCCATATAAGCTCATTAGTACAAAGGCCTCTAGTACAAAAAATGTAAAATTTTGATATATGTACATCTTTAAAGATTAAAAATATAACTAACATTAAATATAGCAGAATGTTGATATATAAAAAAAAAAAAAACAAATTAAATATGTAATGATAGCAAAAACATTCTTATAATCACCAAATTAATTCGTAGCCTTTGTTTGGTACTGTACTCAAACAGAGATCATTTCACAAAAAAAAAAAAGAACCACATGCCTGTTGGAAAACACATTAGTGGGGAAATAGGTTTCCCTGTTATATTTGTATCATATTGTTATAGATTGGGTACTAACAGACTTTGTTTTCAGGTCTAGTACACAGTAAGGGTTTCTAGCTATCTATCTATCTCTATCCATATTATGACGCCAGATCTCTTGCGGGGTGGGCAGAAAGTGCAAGGTTCTGACGGGTTCTTGCATGCCTGCCTGGCTTTATTCATTCTCATAGTTCGTCTCATAATGGTTGTCAATGATACAAGAATTATTATAAAGGATTTAATTTTATATAAACAAAACTCTAGATGGGCAATTCCTCAACTCTTGTTATATAGAAGATATCTATAGAAGAAAGATCTCTATAGAAGACATAACAGATGGAGACTGCACTGATATCTGATAAGTAATGATTGATTAATATTACCCGGTATTAATGAATTTTGGACAACAGGTGTGGTATAAAGGTACATAACAGGTGCTTTAAAGCTTTTGTTGGGATGGATCTACACTACATAACATAACATGTTATAGAATTTGATTATATAAATTTATTTTAAATAAGTTTATATAATAGACAGACTGGTTGTAAGAAACAATATAGGTGTATATATTTGTTGTGTTTGTGTTGTATGGCAATACAAAGAACGGGAATGTGTTATAGTACAAATATACTCATGATATGTTATTTTTTAGAGGTCACGCTCAAAAAAAAAAGCCTTTACGTGGTATACTTCAACTTTACCCTTATAGCTCTAAACAGCTGCTAATATAGTTTATATCGAGAACGAAGGACACAGTATAATAAGTGAACAAACGAACTTACCTGAAGTGAAGTTCGATCATTATTATACGAAATCCTTCGTTCGAAGATATAAGTACCCAACCCGCCCTGCCCGTTGGTAAAGTTGAAATGTACTACTACTAAAAGGAATGGTTCCAGAGGTTATGTCCACAGATACCATAGAGGCGGCGTTGACTTTTGAAGTATCTAAATGACGCGCGGTTGCCAAGCGACTCGAGAGAGCTGCTAATATAGTTTATATCTTCGAACGAAGGACTTCGTATAATAATGATCGAACTTCACTTCAGGTAAGTTCGTTTGATCACTTATTACGCAGCAGATATGATAACAAAAGGCTGCTCGTAAACAACCATGTTCAAGCATTATTTAATATTGAACCAATACAAAAAGAGTCTTGTTGTCCTATTCGCCGTCTCATAGACATCACGAATAAAAACTTACGTGCTTTGTCAACACTAGACCAGCCCTCCCAGCACTGGGATACACTCGTGATTCCTATGATGGCTGAAAAACTTGATTCTACCACTCACAGGGAGTGGGAGGCGCACAGAAATACTTTTATTGATCCGCCGTCATTAGATACATTTATAACATTTTTGAGCAACCGGGCGGATTTATTGGAAACATTACAAGAAAGTACCAATAGTAAAACACAAAAATACGAAATTTACAAACCTAATACTAATTTTCTTATAGCTACAACAAAAAATCAGAATCCTACTTATAGTACATTTAAAAAATATAATAACTTTCATAAAAAATCATTAAATTGTCCCATGTGTAATCAAAATCATGTCTTATTTAATTGTGAATCATTTAGGGCACTTTCTATTAAAATCGTATACAAAAAGCCGAAGATACTAAGGTCTGTCTTAATTGTTTACGTCCAGGCCACATGCAAAATAAATGTAATCTTGTATCATGTAAATATTGCAAGAAAAGGCATAACACGCTTTTGCACTTGCATGTAACCGAGTCTACGGAATCTATGATTCCAGTTAATAATTTTGCTAATTCCACTGATTCAAAGCAGCTTACTACCCCTCCACACGTCTTGCTTTCCACAGCGCGCGTGAAGGTGGTCGACAGCAAGGGTGTTGAGCACTCTGCCAGAGTGCTGCTCGAAAATGGCAGCACTGCTAACTTTATCACGCATTCTTTCTGCGGTAAGCTGGGTTTGTCACGTCGAAGTACAAGCGCCACGGTGACAGGTATTAATAATAAAACTTCTCAAAGTACACAGTCTTGTAGCCTTACTATAATGTCACTTCAGAACGACTATAAAATTACAATCGACTGTCATATTTTACCTCAGATCACCAAAGCTTTACCGTCTTCTTTTATACAATTCGATGAATTTCATCTTCCTTCAGGAATATATTTAGCTAACCCTTCTTTTAATGTGCCGTCAACTATAGATATATTAGTTGGGGCTCATATCTTCTGGTCAGTCTTGTGTAACAATTCTATAGACTTAGGTAAAAATTTACCAAAACTTTACGAAACGAAACTGGGATGGTTGGTCTCAGAGTATGTTGCCCGTCCTAAAGTACACTCTTCTTCCGCCGTTTGTCATTTTTTAAACGAGGAACCAAACCCAGACTCATCTCGTTTCTGGGAATTAGACACAGTAGCAGCCGAGCACTCCCTATCTCTTAAGGAGCGTGCCTGCGAACAGCATTTTTTAGAAAATACTACTCAAAGAGACAACGGCCATTTTATAGTATCTATGCAACTGAAAAAAGATCCTTCAGTCTTATGCGTCATACCAGAAGGCAAAATGTCGTTTCCTTTTTTTAGAGCGTAAGTTTCTAAAAGATCCCGTCTTTAAAAGTAGATTGATTTCATGACAGAATATGAACGTCTTGGTCACATGACTGAAAATAGGGAGCCTTTGCCTAGCTGTCTTCAACAGGTAAATCATTTTTTACCTCATCACGGTGTAATCCGTGAGTCGGGCCTTAATACAAAACTTCGTACAGTTCGTACAGTACATTTTTTGGGCATATACAAATGAGCCACTTCAACTTAAGAGTTTCATACGAAACCGTGTTCATGAAATTCAAGAGAGTACGGAGGGTCCCTTGTGGAGCTACGTACCGTCGAAAAACAATCCGGCGGATCTTGTTTCTCGCGGGCTGAAGGCTGATTCCATCAGTAATTCTTCGCTGTGGTGGGCAGGCCCCACATTCTTATTAAGACATAAGCATGAATGGCCGAAAATGCCCAACAGTAATGAGAAACATGATCTACCTGAATTACTTTCTTGTTCTCTTGTAATTAAAAATGACATAGAAATTGATTTAATATCTAATTTAATTAATAACACATCTAATTTTACCTATTTACAAAGATCAATGGCTTATTTACAAAGATTTATTTTTAATCGTCAAAATAAAATAAATAAATTAAAGGGACATTTATGTTACAGAACTTGTAAAATTCCTTAAATTTAATTATACATAAAGTTCAATTACAAATGTTTCCTGATGAATATGCCGTCTTGAAAGCTGGGAAGACACTGCCTAAAAAGCATAGACTCTCTTCTTTGTCCCCATTTTTAGATGCAAACCATATAATTCGAGTCGGTGGCAGATTAAGTATATTCCCTTACAATTATGATACTAAATATCCTATTTTAATTGAGAGCAAACATCATTTTAGTAAAATTTTATTTAATTGTTTTCATTTAAAATATTTACACGCTGGTCCACAATTACTTTTAGGAAACATAAGACAAATTTATTGGCCATTAGGTGGCAGAAACTTATCTAAATCAGTTGTGCATAAATGTGTCAGGTGATGCAGACACAGGACCGAAACTGTTCAGCCTGTCATGGGATAGTTGCCTACGTTCCGAACTGAATTAGAGTTCCCTTTCTTACGTTGTTCCGTGGACTATGCTGGGCCCGTGTTAATAGCAGACCGGAAGGGTAGAGGTTGCAGATTAATTAAGTGTTATTTGCCAATTTTTATTTGCAATTCTATTAAGGCCTGTCATATTGAGCTCGTTACGGCTCTATCTACTGAAGCTTATATAGCCGCTTTAAACCGTCCGTTCGTTTCACGTCCCGGTAAACTTTCGAGTATCACTTCTGATAATGGCACAACTTTGTGGGCACCTTCAATGAACTAACTAAATTTCTAACCCAAGCTGACCTCGAAGGTCGTATTGCCCAAGAAGGGATTGAATTTAAATTTGTGCCTGTCTATAGTCCTCATTTTAACGGCTTAGCGGAGGCAGCCGTTCGTTCCACTAAGCATCATCTTCGTAGGTTCGCATCACTCACTTTACTTATGAGGAAATGGCTACTTGTCTCACTCAGATAGAGGCAGTTCTAAACTCCCGGCCTCTCACCCCACTTTCCTCTGATCCTCTTGATTTTTTCGCACTGACTTCTGCCCATTTTTAATTGGACGACCACTTATGTTAATTCCACATCCACAGGTATCAGTTGTAAACATCAATGTACTCGAACGCTTTAAGAGAATAAAGCTTATAAAGCAGCACTTCTGGTGTCACTCCTGCAGCAGAAGGTTAAATGGAGGTCTTCCAAGTCAGAGCTGAAACCTGGTTCTCTTGTTCTCATTAAGGATAAAGCCCTACCTCCTCTTCTTTGGTCGTTGGGGAGAGTAATCAAGCTCTACCCAGGCAGTGACGGAGTGACAAGAGTAGTTGAGCTCAAGACGAAAGGGGGCACGATACGTAGAGCATTTTATAATATTTGTCCTCTTCCAGTTCTTTGAAGACTTTCAACCTTCAACCCGGGGAGCATGTTGCGGCCCCACACACCCACACACACACACACAGCATACGCACGGGTGATGGCGCGTGTGAGCAGCCCTACTAAATCCTTAAGCGCGGTTAAATGATCGCCTCGCCACAGGACGAGACTCCTTTACGCCCTTGCCGGCGACGGACGATACCCTCAATATTTTATTTGGTATTTATTTTATCCAACTGTTGCATTTAACGGACAATAAACCAGCAGAAATACAGTCCACTTTTATTTATGTTCCTGGGACCCTAACAATTATAAACGTAAAATCACGGATTTATCGTAACGCGCCGCGTTGTGTTTTTAATTGGTAATAGCGAATAAGGGCCTACTACTGCAAAATCTAATCAATGGCTTTTAATTAACATGCAATATGCGTTGTATCTATTAGTTAGCTTTGATAATATGCAATACTGACTCGTTAGTTGATATTGGCTAATTACTGGTTGATAATTCTGTGAAATTGTTCGCAGAATTAATATAACTAGTGATCGCCCACTGGTCGAAATTCGACCTACTCTTTCATCGTTTGCTGGTTATGTTTAACATTCAGTAAGACTATAGACAGATAATATTACTTACAAACAATATTAATCAATTCTCAATTTGACCACAGCCTTTACAATAAACAAATATATATGCGTGTGTGTCAAATACATGTAGTGTGTGTAATGTTTTTTTTTATTGATTTAATGTATTTTTTATGCATAATTTTTAAAAAATATTAGCATTCTGCACTCCTTCTCTATATAAACTATAAGTGTGGGAAATTTCATACTCCTCCGTCCGCGCAATTTTCTTAAAAAGAGGTACAAAGTTTTTGCTTCACGTATTAATATAATGATAAGATTTTAATTCAATTAAAACATTATGAAAAACTTATTCCACCTACCCGGCAAGAGATCTGGTGTGATTATATAGATAGCGAGAGACGAAACATTTGAAGAATATGTTCCGACCTTCACGGCTGTTTTGACGGGCGCTTTATATTTTTAAAGAACGTAGCCTCATACTGGGAATTATTCCTCTACCGTGGGTGCGCTTATAAACATGAAATTTACATACGCAAACACCCAGACCGAAACAAATATATGTGGGCCATACAAAAATTTGTCCCGTGCGGGTTCCGACTACTCGATTCAATGGGTGAATTTGGTTATTTTATTGGACAGGCTTATGTCCAGCAGTGGACTGGTATATAATAGTAACCCTATTAAGAAACTGTCCCACCGTTGGGCACGAGCCTCCTCTCAAACTGAGAGGGTTTAGGCCATAGTCCACCACGCTGGCCCAGTGCGGGTTGACGAACTTCACACACCTTTGAGAAACTAAGAGTTAGGCATGCAAGTTTCCTCACGATATTTTCCTTCACCGTTAAAGCTAGTGATAGTTAAATTTTAATACGCACATGCTTTCGCAAAGACAGAGGTGCGTGCCTGGGTTTGAACTCGACGCCACTGACTTTGCAGTCCAACGGTCTAACCACTAGACTATCACTGCTTGCTGGACTGGTATACCTATACGTAAGTATGATGATTATGAGACACGTATCGGGACCTCATCAGGACGATGTTTGGTCATATTGTATTGGGGGAGAGCATATCACCATACCGTGACAATTCTCAAAATTGTTTTTGTATAAACCCTGCGGGGGTACATACAAATTGTCAAATTACATTTTTTTTATCTAGTCTAGCTACTAATCTAGCACCGGATCGGAACGCGGTCTCCACTGAAAAGATCCGGCAAAGACACTCAGCTGTCTTGTCTTTTTTATTTAATTCTCTTTATTTTCTTTTTTATTTTTTTCAATATAAGTTGGTACAATGATTAGGTTACAATTTAGAAGATTACGATCTAGCTCCAGTGTGATGCCTTCCGACCGAGATATGAGACTAATATGTTATTTCTAGGAAGTAAAGATCTAAATATTTCCAGATGAACCAGTCCAAAAGCAGCACCCGTTCACAAGTATGACTCGTGGAACAGCCATGACTCTCCTCAACTTTATTGGAGGGAAGGGAGTGACCCGCGCCAGACAGCCACTGTAAGCAAAGGTATTATAGTGAGCATGGTCAAACCAGATCCAATCCAATCCAAAGACGGTAGTCAGATTCCATATTCCGTACTCCGTATTGCTATTAAGACTCTTTGTCAAATTACACTTTATCCGATTCAGGATTCTACCCGAAACCTTGTTACTGCTAGCCGCACAATTTACCAAAAGTCCAATTAGACAGTATTTTTTATTAATTATGTATTTTTATTAAGTTTATAAGAGAAGCAGTGATAGCTAAGTGGTTAGACCGTTGGACTGCAAGGTTAGAGGTCTCGGGTTCAAACTCAGTCACGCACCTCCGTCTTTTCGAAAACATGCCCGTATTAAAAATTAACTATCACTTGCTTTATCGATGAAGAAGTGAAGTTCGCCAACCCGCACTGGCCCAGCGTGGTGGACTATGGCCTAAACCCTCTTAGTTTAAGAGGAGGCCCGTGCCCAACAGTGGGGCAGTTTCTTAACTGGGCTAATATTTTTATTATGTAATTTACCTATTCCAGACTCTGGAGTCTGCTAACGAGAATCTTTCGATAGAAAATCCACATCTTGTTCGACCTATGATTCAAATGCAAGTCCCCGTTATCGGCAGTCGCACTATCTACCATTAGACAGTATTGAGGCAGTATATTTTCCGTAAGAATGTGATTTAGCTTTTATCTCGTTATTCGTACTGACTGCGTTGTTGGTCTACTGTAGCAATCACGAAGTCCTAGATATGAATCCTAAGTCAGAAAAAATGTAATATTTCGGTGGAAAAATTTCCAATATGAGTCCTGAGTCTGGCATTGTGCCCAGTATAATGGCAATATGCTTCCCTCCTATTACATTCGAACATCATATCGTCGGCGAAGAGTGGGTGTACTGTACTACTACTAGTCTCGCTTGGTATATAGGCGTGGCGGTGATGTTACACCTTGTATGTTTATTTGGTTAATTTTCTGGTACGGAACCCGCAATATTGGACCTGTCAGAACAGAACAAGTAATGACCGTGTTAATCCTTCATTTCGGCCTAGTAATTAAAAGTGGGCGGCAGTAATTAATCAGTAGGAAGTTAAGTGATTAATCAATTTGCCCGGTGCGGCGAGCCGGTCTGTTTCCAGTACATTGTTACAGTGGAACACTCTATAACAAGTGGCATAGTTCATGCCCGTGGCATCGTTTGCCAGACATCTGTATCAAAAGTATTTGTTTTGTTTAAAAACTACGTTATGTGGGATCAAAACTGGTTTAGATAATTGGAGTACTTACTCTTCATTATACACACCGTCACGCCTATGTTCACCAAGCGGGGGTGGCAGAGGTGTACTGAGTACACCCACGTTTAGCCGACGATTTTAGATCCTATGTAATAGGGGGCGAGTCCATTGCCATATACCGGGTACAATTCCACACTCGGGACCCATACTGGGAATATTTCGTTAGAAAAACTACGTTTGTCCGATCTAGGACTTGAACCCAGGACCTTGTGATCACAAAGCTTTGCCACCAGACCAACGAGGCAGGCTCTTCATTATACACTACTGAAATTATGATTAATAAAATGCTTATAAAATACAGTTATGTACAGTCAGCAACGTAAGTCGTTTAACATTCTCAGATTTCCTCTAGAATCGGGAACGTATGGTTTCATACGTTGCGGTAGTCAATTATGTTTTCGATTTATTGTGGGCCAACACTTAATTGTAGCTACAGATAATGTTCTTACGAAATGTAGAGGATAAAATTTACGTTCTGTTGATGTATAATAGTTGGTAGTCTGTGTTTGCGATTACGTGATCGGATAACGTAAACATTCGTCAGACGCGCGTGCCCGCTATGTGGCGTCTCAAGTGTCGCGCGTGTAAATAAACAAATTCGTCGTAAAAACTTTGCTTAATTACGATGACATCTGAGCATTGGGCAACACTTTATTTATGACCTTGTATTAGATTTGTTCATCATCATCATCATCATCTCAGCCTATACTTGTCCACTGCTGAACATAGGCCTCCCCAATCGCTTTCCAGCGTAACCGGTCCGATACCACCTGCATCCAACGACTTCCTGCGATTTTCACAAGATCGTCGGTCCATCTGGCAGGCGGTCGTCCCACGCTGCGCTTGCCAATACGTGGTCTCGACTCTAGAATCTTTCTGCCCCAATGCCCGTCCGATCTACGCGCTATGTGGCCCGCCCATTGCCACTTCAGCTTGCTAATCTTAACGGCTATGTCGGTGACCTTGGTTCTTCTACGAATCTCCTCATTCCTGATTCGATCGCGTAGAGAAACGCCGAGCATAGCTCTCTCCATAGCTCGCTGAGAAACTCTGAGCTTTTTTATGAGACCTATTGTAAGAGACCACGTCTCTGATCCATATATCATCACTGGTAATACACATTGACTAAAAACTTTCGTCTTAAGGCACTGAGGTATTTTGGATGAGAAGATGTTGCGCAGTTTCCCGAACGCTGCCCAGCCGAGTTGGATTCGTTGATTGACCTCTCTCTCAAAGTTGGACCTACCTAACCGGACTACCTGTCCCAGGTAAATGTATTCGTCGACAACTTCAAGAGTAGAGTTCCCAACGGTGAGTGCGGTGGGTACGACATGGACGTGAGACATTATTTTCGTTTTGTCCATGTTCATTTTAAGACCCACTTGTTGAGATACTCTGTTGAGGTCACCGAGCATTCGTCCTAGATCTTCCAGCGACTCCGCCACGACCACAATGTCGTCGGCAAATCGAAGGTGAGTGATGTATTCGCCATTGATGTTGATGCCAATTCCTCGCCATTCCAAGAGCTTGAAGGCGTCCTCTAAGGTGGCCGTAAACAGTTTCGGAGAAATGACGTCTCTCTGCCTTACTCCTCTTTTTATGGGGATCGCCTTCGTGCACTGCCCCTGTACTCGGACTGACATGGTGGCGTTATTATACAAGCACTTCAACACTTCAATGTACCAATAGTCAATGCGGTATCGCTGGAGAGATCTAAGAACCGCCCATGTTTCGATCGAATCGAAGGCTTTCTCATAGTCCACAAACGCCAAGCATAGTGGCCGATTATACTCCTCGGTCTTCTGTATAATCTGCCGCAGCGTATGTATATTCGCTGAAGGTCATACAGGTCTACGCACCGACCTCGGCATACTCAGATGATGACGTCGAAGTAATGTATGAGGACATTAGTAGAGCCATACATACTTCCAAAGCACACTTTACAGTGGTTATGGTTGACTTCAATGCGCGGCTGGGCAATAATAATAATATATTTATTTCACCATAAAGACCACATACATTTTTCTTACAGATCTAGGGCTAATTTTAATGCAAAACGATACTACGAACGCCTCTGCAGCCGAACTAGGTGGCAACCTGTAGTTCCCAAAAAACACAAATATGAAACTATGATATAATATGCAAGTACGGGAGCTTAATATAATAATAATAAAACACTAGACGTGAAACAGCACATGATTTTGTTCGGAATTACTGTCGCCGTATTGCCATACATACACAGTTTGAAATAAATAGTACACAGACTCAGATACACACATTATTGTTATAGACAATATTTTGCTATGAATTGTTTTACATTATAAGTACAGTTACAAGTGTTGGAAGACTTTCATACCAACTTTAGTTAGTTTGAAACATTTTGTAATAATTTTGTCACAAATTTGGCCACTAGTTCACATAGTTATACGAGTTCTAGTGCTGTATTAGTCCTGTGTTATATAAGGACTTTATATCGTCGACAAAAGATGGGTGTCCACAGTACACCTCCCCCGTGACAACACTTGAAGGTTATATTTTTGTTTTGTTAAGCGGAAAATAATTAATCTCATATAACACGTAACATGATAATTAAAATACAATTGCCTCTCCAAGCTCTCACATTTTAATTAATAATGAAATGTAATCCACGTATCCGCGTGCAATGGTACTTAACGGCTCTCGTTTCAGGTGATTTCATGCCAACTCACTCCGTTTTAAAATTTAACTTCATATCACATTAATAAATTTTATTTACATTTTAAAGTCCTGGGTTGAAATTTAAAATACGTTTTTGATCACATATTATTTCGTATTAAGTAAATTAAATGTTATTAATATTTACAAAACACCAGATGAACATAAAAAATACGGTCGGGTTTACATGTTAATAATCTCGCGGTTGCTTTTTGAGGCAATTTTACGTGTTTCCGGAATGTAGAGTATTTCCATATTTTAATAGATATTAACCTAATCATCATGAGCTTAAAGACGTCCATTGCAGGTTAAACCTTCACAATATATGGCTGTACCTGATGTGTATACCTGTTCTTTCCGTGCTTACGTGAGCGTTTGACGAGAACATGGCTATAGGTTGACCACTGTGTGGCTCAATTTCTCACCGGATATGGCAACTTAAATTATTTTCTTTTAAACTGGTACCTTCACCGCTATGTCAGTGTTCCACATCTAACAGCGAGTATGAACAATCAGAATACGACGTTTTTTGGGAGTGCAGTCTCTGACACAACGAGCCTACCATTATTTTAAACAGCTTGCCAAATACGTCTGGGGTAATCTACTACACAGATCTTGTAGAAACTCGGCATAATTTCCGTGCGTTCAAGAATGTTTGCCATACCTATTACTGGAATCAAACATGAGGCTCCCAAATAGGCCTTGTTAATAGTTCTTCGTATCCGTGGTGCTTTAGGGCTTATTCTAGTTGTATTCTTCTTCTCTATGGCTGATCTGCCGATTTTTGTGTCTCCCGCTTTGCAAAGGAGGGAAGTGGAATTTAATTTTCCTAGTCTTCCTGTTTTTCTTTCTAATTAAATTTGTTGCGGGTTCCAAGACAATTGAGGCGCTTCCCGGGACACCCCAAGGTGCAAACCTTGGCGTCGTCTAAGGAGACCATAGTGGATCCTGGCTTACAGGAGTTACAATGGGGGGAATGTGTGGCGGGCTTAGTCCAAAGTATAAATAGATGGCTACAACGACATTTGTGTTGAACACCCAGCATTTACCCCCGATCTTTATCAGGTCATGAGCTATTTTGTGGAGGGCCAACATCAAGGACTCAATATTGGAGAACCTCTTTGCCGCAATGTTTTTATGCAAGTATCCCGTACATCCTATATTACCTTCTTTATCACCTAAAATGAAGGCTTAAGGGGAAACCTAACCGTAACTCCCAAAAATATGCTCTATTTACAGAATATTGTTGATAAATGTACTGCGTATTTGTTATAAGAAATATATGTATAAATGAAGATTAAAAGGTCGTAATGTATGGACTAAAATTTAATTTCACGTATTCAATTTTTCAAAATAATCCTTCTAAAAACATTATCTTGAATATATATTGTAAATGTGATATTCAATGGTAGATTTGTATAAAATATACACGAAAGCTGATGCATGATATACTCTATAACTTGTATGAATGACATAATTATTTTAATTAATTATATCTGAATTATTTGAAAAAAAAAACCCTTGAATTTTGTGTCCTCTGGGCACACTCTTCTCTGTTGTCATCAGATAAGAGAAATTTTCAAACCAAAATTCTCAAGGTTATTTGCGTTAGTAATTCCCTTAATACTTAGACGATTGACTTGCCCAACGACTTCAAGCTTAAATTGTATATTTTCATCCCATTTAAAATTTAAGTAAGCCGTGCCTACTTTGAAACGGAAATAATACTTTATTTAGAGGTCTCTGCCTCGCCTCGATGCGCCATTAGCGCCTTGAATAATTCTGATTTTGCAATAAACGGGGATTCTGTCTGAAGCAAGTAAGTGATACCGTTTTATTTAAAACATAAAGTAAGTATGGCCAGAAATATAGTAGAGATTCGTCGCGCTATGTAGAGGTGCTCGTAGCTTTGTGCGACCGCGGTGTTCTTAGCGATCAAGAAGGTTAAGTAGTGTTCGGCTTGGTTGGTCTGAGATTGGTGACCGATTGGGGCATTTTCGTAATCAAGCGTGACCTACCGAAATCACGTTAAGCCGTTGGATCTCGGTTATCACTTAATGTGGTAGTGGAAGCCTTTTTGGCGGCTTGCTAAGTTCCAACAGCGGGTGGTTTGTCCGCATATGGTGGGTGGCTCTCCTCGATTTATGAAAGAAGGCATAGGTCTTCGGGCTGGCCAGCCCAGCAGTAGGAAACTTTGTACTGATTTATTTGAAACTTGCTGTACCCCGTGCATTCGTCCGCGTTTTTCTAAAATAAAATTAGCCCAACTCCTTATAACATCAGCTATCTGCCTGTGAAAGTCCCGTTAAAATCGGTCCAGCCGTTTTGGAGATTAGCCGGAACATACAAACAAAAATTAAAAAAAATGTGTTTTTTATTATGGGTACCGTATATACTCACATATGCATTTAGCAAAAATGCTGTTATTTTGCCATTACAAGCAGACATTTCTATTTTATTTATTTGAATGTTTTGTAGATATGCGCTCCTAAACATATGAAACCGATTTTTATATTTGTGTGTGTGAATGATCTACGCTGTTGGCCGCGGGGCCTTTACAGCTTCACCTAATGAAATATCTGTGCAATGGATTAGCGGCGTTTTCAGTAATAGGAAAATACTATTTATTACTGCTTGTCTTATCTTGTGTTGGTTTGCTGATGTGTAGCTAGGCTGGTGATCATAAGGTCTTGGGTTCGATTCTTAAGTCGGACAAAGTATTATTCGCGTTTTTTTTATTGAAACATTCTTTGAAGCGGCCTGGAGCATGGAAGTGTCCGATGTAATAAAAATGGGCTCATTCCGTTTTACATCGGGGCCTAGCATCATTGACGAAATATAGGTGAACGTATTATGCTTGAGAATTTAAGTATAACGGTGTTTAGTAGTTATAAGTAATGTCAAATAGGGCTATTAATTAACTTCAACTTAGGATTAGAACGCACAACCTTGTAGTCGCCAGTCGTTCTAAGCTACTAGACTAACAAGATAGTCAGAAAATACCGGTATAAATAAATATAAATAATAATAATATGAGTCCTGTTAAGAAACTGTCCCACCGTTGGGCACGGGCCTACTCTCCAACTTAGAGGATTTAGGCCATAGTCCACCACGCTGACCCAGTGCAGGTTAGGGATGTAACAAGAGGGGTAAATAATCGATTTTTTGATAATCGACTTTATTTTTTTTCTAAAAATAGATTTTCAGAAAATCGATTATTTAAAAAGAAATAATCGATTTTATTAAAAATCGATTATGTTTTAACAAACCTACAATATAAGCAAACTTTTTCGTAACTACTTTAAAAAATATAAATAAAATAAGCTATGAACTGAACAGATAGTTCGTATCATAGTGTGAGTGATTCGCAAAGTCATATACAAACAAAGTGTTCTTAAAATATTGCGGGGAATTTCAGATCAGCAAATTGCTCACTTAATTAAAGATGTTTATAAACAAACAATCAAACATATATAACCGGTTAGTTTCGAATGAATATAATAGGTACTTTCCTCAAAGTAACTTATATTAGATTGTAAAAACTTATTGATGTCGAGTTTACTTTTTTTTCTTTTTTCTTTTTTTTTTTTTAAAAAAAAAACGGATCCCCACTTTAGGATTTATTCCTGTATCGTGGGTGCGTTTACAAACATGAAAATTCACATACACAAATACCCAGACCGGAACAAATAATTGTGGATCACACAAAGATTTGTCCCGTGCGGGAATCGAACCCGCGACTATTAGACACAGTGGGCGGAGCGGCTTAAGCTCTTAACCACTGCGCTAAATCGTCCGTCATTACTATAACACATTTTTTATTGAAAATGTTGAGGTTATAAAACGTATGACTCGAATGACAGACGTTTTTAGTTTTATTGAACGACTTTTACAGAGACCAGTATTTTGTCTGTCCCTGTCGTAAGGACCACAATAATCATTATAAAATGACAAAAAAGTGGGATGTTTTCGTTCTATGTGCTGTTTTAAATTTGTAGTATTACTACATGTTTTTAGTTCTTTCGAACAGTACATGCACAATGCTGTGGTATTATCCTTCTTCGTTATAAAATACTTTCGCCAGCCTCTTTTAGGTGTTTTAAGGTTAGAAGGCATTTATACAATGCGAAAGTGGAAGGATGTAGGTACCGGGGAAGTCAAGAGTCTCCGTAACCGGCGAGTGTGTATGAGACGAACTATGAGACTGGAGGAAGCCAGAGAGGTATGCAAGGAAAGAACCTGTTGGAACTCTATACTCTCTGCCTACCTCGCAAGGGAGCTGGCGTGATGGTATAGATAGATAGATAGAAGGCATTTATATTATTTACCAACAACTATATTATCTCACTCTGAACATGTAAATAATAATGAACTTACTTCGAGTTTTTTTCATCCGTCGCATAGATAACGCTGTTTATAAAAAACGATTTAAACGCGTAAATTATATAATCGATTTATTAAAAATCGATTAATATTACAATAAAAATTGATTATAAAAAATCAATTATAAGTAAATAATAATCGATTTAAATAAAAATGGATTATTAGTGATTAGTGATTGCAGATCAGTGGCTGTTGGCGCTATCAAAACCGCGTCATCTGCATATAGTAGATGATTTACGACTAGATCACTCATTTGTACACCTTTTATCTAAATATATTATAAACAGTCAGCGGACAACACGCAACCCTGCTTGACGCCGATTTCAACGTCAAACCAGGGTGACATGTTACCACCCACCCGTACGCATGCCTTGCAGTCCACATAAGTGGACTGGACGGCTCGCAACAGAGTGCCATTTATACCATATTCAGGCAAAATGTCCCAAAGTCTCTTTCGCACAACTCTATCAAACGCCTTCTCTAGATCCACAAAACCGCAGAAAACCTTCCGGCCCACTGCCAGATGCTTCTCTACGATGTTGCGAAGGGAGAAAACTTTTTAACTCTATTTTTTTCTCGTCTGCCTCGTTATAGATAGCATAGATTTGTAACTGAAAGTGGCGTAAACCGAGATTAGGCGAAGGTTTTTTAAAACGTAGCACATGCTATGGGTGCGTTTACAAACATGGAATTAATATTGTATATATCACCAAACCGAAACAAATGTTTATGGGTCATACAAAGATATTCTCGTGAGGTGATCCGACACGTGTCTACTCGAGCCAGTGCGCGGAGCGGCTTAAGCTCTTAAGGGGTATCCCAAAAAACACGTGTTTTTGTATTCCATGCACTTCAAGTAGTATATGGATTAGAGACTTAATATTGTGAAATATGATTTTTGACTCTACATTTTAGAATTTGGTAAAAGGACTACATGATTTAATGAAATTTTCACGATTGAAAAAAAATCGAAAATCATCACTATAGCTTTACATTTTATAATTCCAGCGTGAAACGCATCAGAACCAGTCAATTGAATTTACTTTAAAACATAGAGAATATTTGTAGCAAAGTAGTAGTAAAGCAGTTTTTTTATTTAATAGCGTGTTTTAAAAAAAATGATAGTTTTCGTGTTTACTTCCAAGCGCGCGCTCAATATATTCGCCTCTTATTATTCATTTGTAAAGTTATTGCATCACTGTCACTCGTCGGGTGAATAAGCGGTCGATCGCGTTAGGCCCTTAACCACTGGAGCAAGCCGTCATCGGAAATTCTACAATTGAAACCGTATATTAGCATCCTAGACCATTTAACATTCAGGATGGAGGTGACAGAAGGCTAAAATAAAGGTTGCACTTCGATTCAAGTCAGTTTACCGCCACCATCACACATATATTCCCAAGCAGGGATGGCAGAGGTGTACTGTGTACACCCCCATGCCTATTGCTATCCTACCGGATTGCAACTGGGAATTTTTCGAAAATCCCAAGGTGCGGCAAGCATTCCTTGACGGAAATCCTAGTTTAGACACTATGTTACTGGTTTTTTCTTGACAAAAAATCCTCGTCTGGAGTCTAGAATTGTGTCCGGTATAATTGTAATAGGCTCGCCTGTGTTCACAAAAATCGTAATAATAATAATTAGCCCACAGAGCAGTTTGTGGCTGTTGGTAAGTAACGATACCACGGACCCGAGTGCTCCAGAGAGTCAGGGCCCCAAACTCGGTGTCTGCGTCGGTCGAGTGGAAACTGAAAGGGACACTCTTCGGTTTCAGGACTCTCGGCAGGACTCTGGCTCTGGCTTGCCTTAATTGGCCATCCAGAGAGGAGTAGGAAGATAATGCGTTCTTACGTCCATATAATCCAGGGGTGGAAGTGTTAAAGGGCATAACGCTACGCCGAAGTTACTCACTTCGGAGAAAGCGCAGCTCACTTCTCAACACCCCTGAGCCGCTTACACCGCTGTTGCCCTCAGTTGTCTTAAGACGACCGTTTGAGGGTCCCTCTAGTAACCGGCGAGTCACCGGCAGCCACGGGTAGTTAGGTATCACTAATTATGGCCAGTGTCCATCCCCTTTAAAATAGTCCAGTTTTTGTCCATCAAACCTCATTAACGAACTATGAGAGTCGAGGAAGCCAGAGAGGTATGTAAGGAAAGAACCTGTTGGAACTCTGTACTCTCTGCCTACCCCGCAAGGGATCTGGCGTGAGGTTATAGATAGATAGATAGATAGAAACCTCATTATTACCTTGTTATTTTTGTTTTGTTTGTTATTCCATAGATTCCCAAGGTCAGTTCGCTGGTTATGTTTCCTTGATTTTTAGCAAGTGATCTCAGCAGGGGACTAACATAACATTAACCTCTTAAAAGGCCTCTACGTGTTGGACACATGGGTCATGGGACCTCATGCAAGCCTTTCAAAGGTCTGTGTAAATCCCGTGAATATTAGCGAGATAATAATAATAATATATTTATTTCACCATAAAGAGCACATACATTTTTCGTACAGATCTAGGGCTAACCTTAAAGCAAAACGATACTACGAACGCCTCTGCAGCCGAACTAGGTGGCAACCTGTATTTCGGCATGCAGCGCCGTTCCCAAAAAACACAAATATGAAACTATGATATAATATGCAAGAACGAGAGCTTATTATAATAAAAAACACTAGAAGTGAAACGGCACATGATTTTGTTCGGAATTACTGTCGCCGTATTGTCATACATACACAGTTTGAAATAAATAGTACACAGACGTAGATTAGATACACACATTGTTGTTATAGACAATATTTTGCTATAAATTGTATTACATTATAAGTACAGTTACAAGTGTTGGAAGACTTTCATACCAACTTTAGCCGATGTATAACATGCATTAGTTTGAAACATTTTGTGATAATTTTGTCACAAATGTGGCCACTAGTTCACGTAGTTATACGAGTTCTAGTGTTGTATTAGGCCTGTGTTATATAAGGACTTTATATCGTCGACAAAAGATGGGTATCCATAGTACACCTCACCCATCACAACACTTGAAGATTATATTTTTGTTATGTTTAGCGGAAAATAATTAATTTCATATAACACGTAACAAGATAATTGAAATTAAAATCCAAGCTCTCACATTTTAATTAATAATGAAATGTAATCCGCGTATCCGCGTGCAATGGAACTTAACGGTTCTCGTTTCAGGCGATTTCATGTCAACTCACTCTGTTTTAAAATTTAACGTTTTAAATACGTTTTTGATCACATATTATTTCGTATTAAGAACGAATGTAATTAATATTTACAATAAAAAGCACCTGAAAATAAAATATACGGTCGAGTTTACATGATAATAATCTCTCGGTTGCTTTTTGAGGCAATTTCATGTGTTTCCGGAGTGTAGAGTATTTCCATATTTTAATAGATATATCATCATGATCTTAAAAACGTCCATTGCAGGTTAAAGGCCTTCACAATAGATGGCTGTACCTGATGTGTATACCTGTTCTTTCCGTACGTACGTGAGCGTTTGACGAGAACATGGCTGTAGGTTGACCACTGTGTGGCTCAATTTCTCACCGGATATGGCAACTTTAAGAGTAAATTATTCTCTTTTAAACTGGTACCTTCACCGCTATGTCAGTGTTCCACATCTAACAGCGAGTATGAACAATCAGAACACCACGTTCTTTGGGAGTGCAGTCTCTGACACAACGAGCTTACCATTATGTTAAACAGCTTGCCGAATACGTCTGGGGTAACCTACTATCTACAGATCTTGTAGAAACTCGGGATAATTTCCGTGCGTTCAAGAATGTTTGCCATACCTATTAATGGAATCAAACATGAGGCTCACAAATAGGCCTTGTTAATATTTCTTCGTATCCGTGGTGCTTTAGGGCTTATTCTAGTTGTAGTCTTCTTCTCTATGGATGATCTGCCGATTTTTGTGTCTCTCGCTTTGCAAAGGAGGGAAGTGGAATTTAATTTTCCTAGTCTTCCTGTTTCCATGACAATTGAGGCACTTCCCGGGACACCCCAAGGTTCGAACCTTGACGTTATCTAAGGAGACCATTGTGGATCCTGGCTTACAGGAGTTACAATGGGGGGAATGTATGGGCTTAGTCTAAAGTATAAATAGATGGCTACAACAACATTTGTGTTGAACACCCAGCATTTACCCCCGACCTTTATCAGGTCATGAGCTATTTCGTGGAGGGCCAACATCAAGAACTCAATATTGAAGAATCTCTTTGCCGTAATGTTTTTATGCACGAATCCCGTACATCATGTATTACCTTCTTTATCACCTAAAATGAAGGCTTAAGGGGAAACCTAACCGTAACACCCAAAAATATGCTCTATTTACAGAATATTGTTGATGAATGTACTGCGTATTTGTTATAAGAAATATATGTATAAATGAAGATTAAAAGGTCGTGAATTTAATGTATGGACTAAAATTTAATTTCACGTATTCAATTTTTCAAAATAATACTTTTAAAAACATTACGTTGAATATATTGTAAATGTGATATTCAATGGTAGATTTGTATAAAATATACACGAAAGCTGATGAATGATATACTCTATAACTTGTATGGATGACTTTTTTATTTTAATTATTTATATCTGAATAATTTGAAAAAAAACCTGAATTTTGTGTCCTCCGGACACACTCTTCTCTGTTGTCATTAGATAAGGGAAATTTTCAAACCAAATTTCTCAAGGTCATTGGCGTTAGTAATTCCCTTAATACTTAGACGATTGACTTGCCCAACGACTTGAAGCTTACATTGTATATTTTCATTTAAGTAAGCCGTGCCTACACTTTGAAACGGAAATAATGCTTTATTTAGAGGTCTCTGCCTCGCCTCGATGCGCCATTAGCGCCTTGAATAATTCTGGTTTTGCGATAAACGGGGATTCTGCCTGAAGCAAGTAAGTGATACTGTTTTATTTAAAACATAAAGTAAGTATGGCCAGAAATATAGTAGAGATTCGTCGCGCTATTTAGAGGTGCTTGTAGCTTTGTGCGACTGCGGTGTTCTTAGCGATCAACAGGGCAGTGTTCGGCTTGGATGGTCTGAGATTGGTGACCGATTGGGGCATTTTCGTAATGAAGCGTGACCTACGGAAATCACGTTAAGCCTTTGGATTCCGGTTATCACTTAATGTGGTAGTCGAAGCCTGTTTGGCGGCTTGCTGAATTCTAACAGCGGGTGGTTTGTCTGCATATGGTGGATGGTTCTCCTCAATTTATGAAAGAAGGCGTAGGTCTTCAGGCTCGGCAGCGGCTTCAGGCAGCAGTAGGACAGTATGGGCTGATTAATTTGAAACTTGCTGTACCCCGTGAAATCGCCCGCGTTTTTCTAAAATAAAAGTAGCCCAAGTCCTTATAACATCAGCTATCTGCCAGAGATTAGCCGGAAAAACAGACAAAATTTTTAAAAATTGTGTATTTTGTTATAAGTATACTTTCATATGCATTTAGCAAAAAAGCTGTTATTTTGCCATTACCAACAGACATTTCTATTTTATTTATTTCAATGTTTTGTAGATATGCGCTCCTAAACATATGGAGCCGATTTTTATACTTGTGTGTGTGAATGATCTACGCTGTTGGCCGCGGGGCCTTTACAGCTTCACCTAATGAAATATCTGTGCAATGGAGTAGTGGCGTTTTCAGTAATAGGAAAATATCATTTATGACTGCTTGTCTTGTCTTGTGTTGGTTTGCTGATGAGTAGCTAGGCTGGTGATCACAAGGTCTTGGGTTCGAATCTTAAGTCGGACAAAGTATTATTCGCGTTTTTTTATTGAAACATTCTTTGAAGCGGCCTGGAGCATGAAAGTGTCCGATGTAATGAAAATAGGCTCATCCCGTTTTACATCGGGGCCTAGCATAATTGACGAAATATAGGTGAATTATGCTTGAGAATTTAGGTATAATGGTGTTTAGTAGTAATAAGTAATGTAAAATAGGGCAATTAATTAACTTCAACTTAGGATTAGAACGCACAACCTTGTAGTCGCCAGTCGTTCTAAGCTACTAGACTAATAAAATAGTCAGAAAATACCGGTATAAATAAATAAAAATAATAATTATATAAGTCCTGTTAAGAAACTGTCCCACCGTTGGGCACGGGCCTACTCTCCAACTAAGAGGGTTTAGGCCATAGTCCACCACGCTGACCCAGTGCGGGTTGGCGAACTTCACACAATATCGAGGAACTCAAGATGTTTTCCTTTACTGTTAAAGCAAGTGATAGTTTATTCTTAATACGCGTATGCTTTCGAAAATACAGAGGTGTGTGCCTGGGTTTGAACCCGAAACCTCTGACTTTGCAGTCCAATGGTCTAACCAGTAGGCTATTCTTAACCAGTATAAATATATGATAAAAATAAAAAAAAAATATTATCCAGTTTGCCTACATAGACCTCCGTTACTGTACACCATTAACGCTTTATATTATCTGTAGGGTACACGTCAAAGTATCGTAAAGTCGACCAGGTGTTTAGAATGATTTCCACATCATTGGCTTTGCACTCCCTGTTCTGAGCCGTTAAACTATAGATAGACGACCCATAAGACTTGTTCGTAAGATACCTATACGATGCTATAGCTAACAAACGATCAAGGGTCTTTAGAATAACTGTTAAAGAAATAAACACCGTCACGACTTTTCCCCAAGCGCTCTATTAAATATTAATAGAGCGCTTGGGTAAAAGACGTGACGTGCGCACCACTTATCTTTGTGTTACTTTCATTTCCTACCCTCCCAATTCCTTATATTTATCTCTATCGCTCCTGCTGCAGCTGCAATTAAAATATGTTTGTCATTACAAACAGTCTGCGATCGAGATTCGTCCTTCACGGCTGCCGGCTTACAAGTCTTCTAGACTGTTCCATACCTAGGATTATTTACCGCATAAATGCGACAGATCTTTGTGTGATTCAGAATTATTTGTACTGGTTTGGGTATTTGTGTATGTGAATTTTCATGTTTGTAAACGCACCCACGGCACAGGAATAAATTCCAGTGTGCGGCTACGTTTTTTACATAAAACAAAAAAAGTATAAATATAAATTCATTTTTTCGCATCGAATCGCATTATATAGAAGTAACAGTGTTAATCTATATATGTAATAAAGCTGTAACAGAGCCAAATCGGTACATTTAATAATAATAATAAGATTAGGCCTGTTAAGAAAGTGTCCCACCTGCCCCTCTTCTCAAAGTGTTTTAGGCCATAGTCCACCACGCTAGCCCCGTATGGGTTGGCGAACTTCACACACCTTCTCGTTTTCTCACGGTGTTTTTCTTCACCGTTAAAGCAAGTGACAGACAGAGGAGCGTGCCTGGGTTTGAACCCGATACCTCTGACTTTGCAGTCTAATGGTCTAACCACTAGGCTATCACTGCTTGTATTGCTGTCTGTACATAGAATATTTTTTGAAAATTTCTATTGGGGTACATTTTCTTATCGATAGAGGCCGAAACAATATTTTTGGAATTATTGTCTGTGTCTGTATCGACGCCTACGCGTTACTTATCATCATCATCTCAGCCTATACTTGTTACTGCTGAACATAGGCCTCTATAATCGCTCTCCAGCGCAGCTGGTCCGATGCCACTTGCATCCAACGACTTCCTGCGATCTTCACAAGATCGTCGGTCCAGATCTGATAGGCGGCCATCCCATGCTTCGCTTGACAATACGAAGTCTTCACTCTAGAATCTTTCTATTACTTATGTTGGTTATTTGAGTGTACATAGTACACCCCGCCGTCGCCGCTTGGGATATGTAGAGGTGACGGTGTTTAATTATTTCATAAAAATCCTATCAATATCAGCTTAATCACACACAAAAAAAACACACCGTCACGCCTATATTCCCCAAGCGGGGGTGGCAGAGGTGTACTGAGTACACCCACGTTTCGCCGACGATGTGAGGTCCCATGTAATAGGGGTCGAGCCTATTGCCATATACCGGGCACAATTCCAGACTCCGGACTCTTACTGGAAATTTTTCGTTAGAAAAACTACATTTGTCCGACCTTGGATTTGAACGCAGGCCCTCGTGATCACAAAGCGATGTGCTTTGCCACCAGACCAAAGAGGCAGTCAAACTTAATCTTAAATCAAAATACAGGCGTGAATACATCCTCCCTGGAATAAATTCCAATATATTTACGTAAGTAAACAGACTCAAAGTGTGAAGATCATCAAACTTCAGCGGCGTTACAAATATTGGAAAAAAATAAGGCCGGTTGCATACGCCAGTCACCCCGCGTCCGATTTGTTGCGGCCAAGAAATAAGAGTAATTTTTTTTATTTAAAATGCTTTTTGACTCTCTTTATTTTTTTCTTTGGCTCATAACCCAATCTTTTCTAAATCTTTTGAATGCTTTTACTCGCTGATCGAAGAAATAAACAAACCATGTCAGTCCGCCTTAAACCATTTCAGCCAATTAAAATTATATACTTGAGTAAGTACTTAAGTAGACAGTACTTGTCAAGACTAAACCAGCGAGCCTAAACTCAGTGGAGTTGTTCAGTTGGCCATCTACCATTATCAAAACAGGTCCATGGTACTATATAAAATAAAAAGAATAGTCGTCACCGAACTGTGCTTTTTTTATTAAAAAGAACGTTACTTCACACTAGGATTTATTCCTGGGTCGTGGGTGCGCTAAACAAACATGAAAATTCACATACACAAATAGCCAGACCGGAAGAGATAATTGTGGATCACACAAAGATTTGTCCCCTGCGGGAATCGAACCCGGGACTATTAGACACAGTGGGCGGAGCGGCTTAAGCTCTTAACCACTGCGCTAAATTGCCCGTAAATTATAATAAATATTATATATATTTATTTTAATCTACTTTTTTAAATGGATCAGAAGCCATAAAATAATTTAAGACGGAATGCTTGGGGTACTTGCATTAATAAAAACGTGGGAAAAAGGAAATACAAGATAGACCCACTGGTCCTGGTGAAGGTCGCGGGTAAAAAGTGGATGATGAAGCATAAAGCTGGTCGTTATGACAATCTTTGGGGAGGTCCTGAAGATGACATCTTTTTGCTGGAAAAGAAAAGAATATGTTGATTAGTATTAAGCGATTTTAAGTCGGGCCAAGTCAAAATCTAAGATTTGTGGAACACCTAATTATTGGCAGGCAGGGGCGCGTCGCGTATTTACGACTTCATTATTCTATATTATGTTTTGAAATAACTTTGAGTGCGTATAAGTAGAAAAGTGGAAATACGTCAAAATCCCACGAAATGGGGTAAAACTGCGTCTATACTGTAAGCATTTGCGCGTAATGAATATTCGGATATAAGATTTTGGGTGCGAACATATATCGTGAGTAATCAAATTTCCCATGGGAACTCAAAGTTATTTTATTGAGTTAAGGTACGGACAAACCAACGCGTTTGGCCTCCCCGGCGGCGATCAGTATCTCGATAGCGACGACACCCAGATAGCGTGCGCAGGAAGCAGAGCATACAAATATTACTACAGGAGCTGATCGCCACCGTGCACTCTACTGCGCCTGCGGCTGAACGCGTTCGTTTGGGCGTACCTTTAGTTCAAAAGAACACTGCCTGTTGTTTTTAACATCACTGTTTGCGAATAAATGCCCGCTTGCTTGCGGAGAAAAAAATTGCATTGGCAAAATTGGAATGAATGAACCTTAAAGTCTCATTATTTGCCGAGGCACCACTCAGAGAATAGATATATTAGTATTGATTAATTTCAAATAATGGTATGTCGACGCTTCGGAAATCAAACTCAAACTCTACTTTTTTAAAAGTACTCCTTTTGTAAAGTAGTACTTCCTCTAACTTCGAGTGTGTAGCACCATGAAGTACCCACTTTTCGCCAACATGTTAGGTTCCATATTTTAGACACGATATTGGGATTATACCGGGCATAATGTTACCTTCAAAATGACACTTTTCCATCGAGAAGTTGCATTTTTTCGACCAAATTCTAGAGTTTCAACTTACGTAATATTGCCGTGGAGGGAGCTAAATTTATTTACAGGAAAGATTTTTAAATCAGATTATGGAGCTCTAAGTGTTAGTAATGACACTTGCAGAGTGTAGCTTTCTAGTGCACTTGCAATTGTAGCGAAGCGCGCGAGACAAACGCGATATTCACGGGAACACATGACGCGGTAAACGCGGCTCCATTTACACCAAGCTGTATCGCTTTATAAAATGTATCAATTGATGCATCAATTCAGAATGTTTCAGAACGTTGAATATAATTTACTGCAAGCTCGACTAACAATAGGTCATAAGAGGCGAACTATTCTAGTAAATAGCGGTATTTTACCGCAAATAGCAGTAGTTCAAGCAAAGGAGTAGGTGCAATGATATTTTATCGGAGGGGCTCCGTTGGTTTGTGTGTTATCAAGAACGGATCAGCACTCTTTGGAATGAGGGTTTCTGTAGCTGTTCTGTAGAAGTAAATTGGGTTACTCCTATGCCCTTAACCGGGTTGTAGTCTGGTAGACGGCCGGTTATAAAAAAAATGAAATTATGTCTTAGAATAAGCTTGTTTAGTCAATAATATTATGTAATATTGTTGACTAAACAAGTTTTCTAATATATGAGCATTAATACAGTTGGTTCGTACTAACTGCAGACATTTAAAGACGATTTATTGCACAAAATCGTTTAGGTATTAGCACTGACATATGTTTCGGGAAACTTTCGAAGTTCCAAAGAAATTCCCACAAACTCTTAGGGGATTAATGTTTTTATAGATATGACGTACCTACGTTTCAAATTATTATGTCAGTATATCCCAAGACAATATTCGCAACGCAATTGTTCATGTAATACTACATAACAAGAAATAAATACAAAATCTGATATTCCAACATTTTCCTCAATAAAATTTACAGCAAGCAATTTCGTCTAATCAGCGAGTGCCCTAAGCCACGGCCCAAGTTTTTACACCAATTTAGATTACAGTACGTTGTAAAGGCGTGCCGACGCAAAGAGGTCGTCCACGGCGCTCGACAACGGCTCTCTTGGTACCAACGAGATTTTTCACTCCAGAAAAATGCTTAAACCTTTTCGACTTAAACCAAGAACATTTTTAACGCCTCCATACCTTGGCTACGAATTTTTCCCTGGATGTTTCCTTGGATTTTCAGTTTTATATGTCTTTGAGAACCTGAATACCTGTTTACTTCGTACTTCAAAAGACGTGGTGAAAAGATATTTCATGTAAAATTTATATTTGTGTTTTTAGAAGACGTATGCACAAAATGTTGTTATATAAAAAATGTTACATTGGATGCTGTGAATACAAGGTGTAATATAATAAACGCAAGACCTGAAAGTGGTTTGTACTAAATCGGTAACTGAATTGATTCCAATAATTGTTCATGCATGGTACTTCTTTGGCGAGTTATTATAAACTAAATTAATTCTAGATTCAAAGCAATACGGAGATTTCAAATGTATTTCTAAAGCGTATTACTCAATATGCACACATACACGTACAAGTTTCATTGTTAATTGGTGTATAAAAGTGCTTAAAAAGGGGTAAAAAATGTTAAATTTGGAAAACTGGTTTTCGTATTAATTTGTGAAGCTATTGTCTAATCGGGGTGTCTAAGGTATTGCGTTTATTATGTTACACCTTGTATATGAATGTATTCTGTATGCCTTTTAATGGTTATAATTTAGAGATCTAACTATACTTATATACTAACTATACTAATATAAATTATAAAATAAGTACCTAATTAAGTTATCGATACTTATCTATACATATAATAAAACAGTAAGGAAGTCATGTCTGTACATCGACTATTTTTAGGAAATAACAACCCAGGAATATCATTCTATCAATTTAGAAGCCAATTTTACAATTTTTGACCTTTGTGTCTGTTTGTCTGTCTGTCCAAGGGTAAGAACCGTCATCACGTAAAAACTACCAAGTGGATTTTGATAAAACTTTGCATGCGGGCACCTTAAAATATTGGTTAACACGTTATATAGGCATTTATCTCGAAAAATCAATTGATATTGGACTCAGGTTCGTCCCCTCACGAAAAACTTTCCAGTGGTTAAAAGCACTCACTCGAAATTATTCATACATGTTTAATTTAAACACTTAAACACGGTTTTGTGGATGAACCGATGATGTATTCAGGATTGCTTCTTCTGGAGTGAACTCTAACGATGAATGGGCCAATACGAAATTGTAACGACGATTAATGTCTTACGAGAAGACACAACACAAAATGTACTGACAACACTTTGCTACATACCTAGCTGGCAATGTACCGTTAGATACTATTACGCTAGATTATAACCTTTGACAGGGTAGGTAGAGAAGATTTAAATCAGAAATATTTTAACGATAATTTAAAAATAAATAAATAAACTGATAATCCTTCTTGAAAGGAAGATATTGTATACGTTTATTTTTATGAGACGGCGTTAGTGTTGTGTTGAATAGGATCACGCTATAGTTCAGTTTATATTTTACAAAGACAACCTGTGCGGGCTAAGCGGGGCTAAGACTGAACTCGGTGATAGGGTTAGTTGATAGAGAAATAAGTTTTGTGGAAGTTGACAAAGTATATAATATATTCACTACACCAGCCAGCCAGTATAGGCCAGTATAGCCTGACATTATTTATGTGTTTTGTTTATAATTATACTATTTCATATTTTGATTATATACAAGAAAATTTGGGACGAGATAATATATAAAAAGCATTTTCTTTTAATAGCTCGTTGTAATGGGACAAGCTCGATGTGGGACTGAACTAGCCGACACATCAACTGGCTACGTTAAGTTTAAAAAAATATCGAAACTCTTAAAAAGTTCTCTCGACTCTCGAAGGGTTACTTTGTTAGACTTATGGTATTGTTCTAGCAAAAGTGTGTATAGTAACAAAGATATATGAATGCTTTAAAGTCGGAGCCGACTTTACCGATAAATATGTTTTATTGCAATATTATTCTCAATCTTAAACCAATGTCATCGGTTTGCATTATTCCATTAAGCATAGAATAAATTTTATACAATGTGACAGCAAGGTGAATAGAATTTTAGAGGAGTGAATGTAACCATCAAATTTTTTAAGTAAGTTTGAATTTGATAACAAAATTAATCAGCTAGTTCATACATTTTGATGGAGTATGCATAGTAACATGAATTGGACAGCTGTTTATATCAGCATGTAAATCGTCAAGATATTTTTAGCGGTAAAGTTATATTATTTGCTTCTTAATGTCATTACTTGTGACTTGAGGTGTTTAGTCTATTCCGACTCCATGTTTCTCTTGTAAATGAAATTCGAATCTTTCTGTTTTTTTTTTCGTATAAAATAGTGAGTATTTAGCAAATGTGTCCCTATGATAGTCATCTCGGAAGGGGTTTTTGGAACCCCTATTTCATATTACACCAAATGACATCGGTATCGATATCTCTTTTAACGGAATACTACGTGTGACTCCACCAATCCACTCTGGGTTTTGCGTTGGAGTTTAATCTAATTTCGCTTGCCTCGATTTTTGAGAGAATGCCTTTGCCCAGCAATGGGACAAAATAGGGTAATATATTATTATATTAATAGGAGGTGAGCCTTTTACCATCATAGAACACCATTTAAAAAGCCTCCAATAACTATACGTAAAGAGGGTGTGTAATAATGGATAATTATCTCTAAAAATATCTATTAATATTAATTATACTCACATACATACCCAGACCGAAACAAATAATTGCGGGTCACACAAAGATTTGTCCCGTGCGGGAATCGAACCCGTGACTATTAGACACAGAGGGTGGAGCGGCTGAAGCTCTTAATCAATGCGCTAAATCGTCCGTCAGATAGACAAAGAAAAGGGAATATAGTGTGTTCATAGCTTTACGACCGTAAAATAACACTATGTCTTGCGTTTTCTATTTATTGCGAACTATTGCAATATTTTACTATCTAATTCAATTTCTTTGCAAATCTTTCGTTTAGATTTTCAGATAACTATAAGTTTTTGGAAAGAGCTCTAGGTAGGTAACTCTAGGTATTGTTTTCTTGTAATGTAGACTAATATATTTTGTATATTTGTTTACTTACTTATATTTCATCATCATCATCATCTCAGCCTATACTTGTCCACTGCTGAACATAGGCCTCCCCAATCGCTTTCCAGCGTTATCGGTCCGATGCCACCTGCATCCAACGACTTCCTGCGATTTTCACAAGATCGTCGGTCCATCTGGCAGGCGGTCGTCCCACGCTGCGCTTGCCAATACGTGGTCTCCACTCTAGAATCTTTCTGCCCCAACGCCCGTCCGATCTACGCGCTATGTGGCCCGCCCATTGCCACTTCAGCTTGCTAATCTTAACGGCTATGTCGGTGACCTTGGTTCTTCTACGAATCTCCTCATTCCTGATTCGATCGCGTAGAGAAACGCCGAGCATAGCTCTCTCCATAGCTCGCTGAGCAACTCTGAGCTTTTTTATGAGACCTATTGTAAGAGACCACGTCTCTGATCCATATATCATCACTGGTAACACACATTGACTAAAAACTTTAGTCTTAAGGCACTGAGGTATTTTGGATGAGAAGATGTTGCGCAGTTTCCCGAACGCTGCCCAGCCGAGTTGGATTCGTCGATTGACCTCTCTCTCAAAGTTGGACCTACCTAACCGGACTACCTGTCCCAGGTAAATGTATTCGTCGACAACTTCAAGAGTAGAGTTCCCAACGGTGAGTGCGGTGGGTACGACATGGACTTTAGACATTATTTTCGTTTTGTCCATGTTCATTTTAAGACCCACTTGTTGTGATACTCTGTTGAGGTCACCGAGCATTCGTCTTAGATCTTCCAGCGACTCCGCCACGACCACAATGTCGTCGGCAAATCGAAGGTGAGTGATGTATTCGCCATTGATGTTGATGCCAAGTCCTTGCCATTCCAAGAGCTTGAAGGCGTCCTCTAAGGTGGCCGTAAACAGTTTCGGAGAAATGACGTCTCCCTGCCTTACTCCTCTTTTTATGGGGATCGCCTTCGTGCACTGCCCCTGTACTCGGACTGACATGGTGGCGTTATTATACAAGCACTTCAACACTTCAATGTACCGATAGTCAATGCGGCATCGCTGGAGAGATCTAAGAACCGCCCAAGTCTCGATCGAATCGAAGGCTTTCTCATAGTCCACAAACGCCAAGCATAGTGGCCGATTATACTCCTCGGTCTTCTGTATAATCTGCCGCAGCGTATGTATGTGGTCTATGGTACTAAAGCCTTTCCGGAAACCGGCTTGTTCGGGAGGCTGGAAGTCATCAAGCCTGCGTTCGAGACGATTCGTGATGACTCTCGAAAACAACTTATAAACATGGCTCAGCAGTGTGATGGGCCTATAATTCTTCAGTAAAGTGTTATCACCTTTCTTGAAAAAGAGTACCACCACACCCCTGTTCCACGCTTCCGGCGTTTTTCCTTCGAGCAAGACGGAATTAAACAGCCTCTGAAGGACTTTAAGTACCGGCGTTCCGCCCGCTTTCAGAAGCTCTGCGGTAATTCCGTCTTCGCCTGGCGCTTTATTATTTTTGAGTTGTTTGAGAGCCATCCTAATCTCGTACAGGCTGATGTCCGGGATATCTTCAGTGTAGTGTCGGGTTAGCTTGGCTCTTGGGTCTTTTACCAAGTCAACAACAGGTTCAGCTACTGAGGTGTACAACTGCCCATAGAACCTCTCTATCTCCCTGAGCACCTCTGACCTATTCGATGTTACGTTTCCGTCCTCCGTCTTCAGCTTCGTCAACTGGCTTTGCCCAATAGACGCGTCTCTTGCGAACACTTTGGAGCCCTTGTTCTGTGCTATGGACTCCTCAATACGCCTTGTATTGAAGGACCGTAAATCGTGTCGCAAGGACTTCAGTATCTGTCCATTGAGCTGCCTATAGGACTTAGCATCATCGGAGGTTTGGAGCGTCATGGAACGTCGCTCAGCCATGAGGTTTCGGGTGTAGTTGGATAGTTTTTGAGGTCTTTTTTTACGGTGGGGCTTAAAATACTTGGACCCGACCGTATGGACAGTCTCTACCAGCCTGTTGTTGATTTCGTCCACTGATGCGCTGCTGTCTAGCAATTCGAAGCGGTTTTCCAATTCGAGTTGAAAGTTCTCGGGGTTTTGGATATGTGCATAAGAAGGTCGGAGCGTAGACTTCATCAGACGCGATCTTTCCATTTTGACATTAATATTTAATGTGCCTCTGACCATTCGGTGATCACTGCCGGTTTTTACCCTGTGAATCACGGAGACATCATTAAATATTTGTCGCTTGGTGCTCATGATGAAGTCTATCTCATTTTTTGTGGAACCATCAGGGCTCATCCAGGTCCATTTCCTATGAGGCGGCTTCCGGAAGAAAGAGTTCATCATAAAGAGTCCCTCCTTCTCCAGATATTCGGCCAGCCTCTGACCCCTGGGGTTGCGTTGCCCATATCCAAATTGCCCCACTCTCAATTCATCATCGCTCTGTTTGCCCAGCCGCGCATTGAAGTCACCCATAACCACTGTAAAGGACATTGTTCTGCGCCTATACATGATTTACCCCAGAACCAAAGGCAATGAAAAAATACTTGTATTATTTAAATTTTCTTAAGGCATTTATTATTAAATGGACGCGCAATATTGAACAAAACGTATTAGATTTTGAGGTTATAATTTAGCAGCCATTACATACATATAGGGGTTATATTGCGTATTCAAAAAAATATTGAGTGAATTTATAGATTAATTATATTTTTATATATGCCTATATACGCACTAAGAAACTATCTAAATAAGTATTAATTTATACTAGTGGTCGGCTGGTCGCCCATAGGTCGATATTCGACCTACTCTTTCATCGTTTGCTGGTTATGTTTGACATTCAGTAAGACTATAGACAAATAATATTAAAGACAAACATCAATTTGGTTTTTGGCGGGAAGTCGAAGAGTGTTGTCAATTTGTTTTAATTTCCAAAACTTGTGTTATTTCGACTAATAATGGGTAATGTTGGTGGAATATTAACCATTATGTGTTCTTATATGTGCATGAGTGAAGGTAATTGTAACAAAGTGATAAAACGTGCCTTTTCGACTTCCCTCAAAACGGCCGTTGCAATTGGTATGTAAAGTATCCACCGCTTTACTATCCAGGGTGGGGCATTTCATTTTCATTATCATCGTTGTCATCAAATTCATCGGGGAGTTGAATAAATTAAAACAAACACGATTATATATCTCACTAGACACTGGCAAAATACACTTATAATTAGTGTGAAGCCATAACTTGAAGAAGAAGAAGAAACATCAATTTGACGTGTATTGTGTCAAATAATATGTTTTATGCATAATTAAAAAAAAAAAATTAGCATACTGCACTCCTTCTCTATATAAACTATAAGTGTGGGAAATTTCATACTCCTCCGTCCGCGCAATTTTCGTAAAAATGTGTACAAAGTTTTTGCTTCACGTATTAATATATAGATATTAATAATTAATTAACACAAGCAATCTAGATAGATAATAGGTACGCCTACTACTTTTTATAGAGTAAGTTCCTACTGATTTACTGATGTTTTAGGAAGTAAAGTATGGGTACTAGTTTTATTGAATTCATTTAAAACATTGTCACACCTATATTTTCCAAGCGGGGTTGGCAGGGGCGTAAGTACACTCTCTTTTACCAGACGATGTTAGGCGAGCATATTCACATATACCGGGCATAATCCCAGACTCCGGACTCATCTGGAAAGTTTTAGTTAGAAAAACTACTTACTGTTCGAGCTTCGTGCAACGCGACAGCGGCGCGGAGCGGGGGCAGCACGGCGCTGCGCGGTGGGGCGCATACACCGGTCGAGTCAGTCGGTTAATTCGGCACCCGACGCCATCGGCGGCACTCACGCGCTTATTGTTATAATCCATTGTTACAACCAATTGTTACTTATAATATACGTTATTTAAAGCTACAGTCCATATCTCATTTGCATTCTACATTATACTGTGTCCTTTGTTCTCGATATAAACTATATTAGCAGCTCTATCGAGTCGCTTGGCAACCGCGCGTCATTTAGAAACTTCAAAAACCTCTATGGTATCTGTGGACATAACCTCTGGAACCATTCTTTTGAAAGCGCGGCAGCCGACGCTTTGTAATAAAGTTTTTGGTCGACATTTAATTTAATAACTTGTTATGGCACTGAAATGATATAACAAAAAGGTTGTAATATACTCAAGTGACCGTGTGAAATAAATTTAAAACAACGTATAGGCAAATTTAGAAAAGTTTACGTCCTGGCAAAGGAGTACATTCTAAAAAGATCAACCGATAGTTGTTTATGTGTGGTGTTTTCAGCTTAACTTGTTTATTTATATAATATCTAATATTTGGAAACGTGAGTTTCGTCATATTAAAATTTGGGAAAGCTTCGTCGCCCGAAAAGTAAACTTATGAAGTCTATGTCCCTATTCGTGTACAAACAGTTTAACACGAAATATACCTGAAAACGATTATTAACCGTCTATAAATTGGCAATGTTATACCTCCAATAAGAGAAATTAGGGGGACGTTCATCAATTATGATGATTGTTAAGGATCGATGGCATTTTAAGGACACGGGTAATGTACGAGATACATTGACGTGGTCCGCAAGACTTGACGATAATTCAAGGACACGAGTGGTGTACGAGATACATCGGCGTGGTCCGCAAGACTTGGGGCCCATACGAGATATGTGCTGAAGGTCATACTACTCATAGGTTTCATCCATGAGGTGTTCCTGTGCAGTTCACATTTCTACAATGGTAAGAATCAAAAATGTTACCTAAAATACATACCTTAAACATGCCTAACACAGTAAATACAAAGACTATTGCTATAAACTATAAGCAATTTGTCATATTATATCTCCAAAAGGAGACTTACTGAAAGGGTAATTAAAGTGACATTGTTTATGTATAACAATACATTATTAATAACAAAAGTCACTCCTTTGCAGAAACATAGTGTTTTTATTGATTTCATTATTAGACATACTTGTATAATAATACTGAAATAGCCCAAACTGGAGCTTATTACACAAAGAATTGTGCAAAATTATGAGTACTTGTATTAAAAAGTCAAATCCAGCAATACTTATTCCTGAACAGGGTTTATAACCAAATAAGCCAAAGTAATATACTAATGGCAATGCCTGTTGTAACTGACAAGCAACAGGACTGTAGATACATTCCAAATATAATATCTTATCCTACGGATGCTGCGGCAGGCAGGTTGTGGGATAATTTGTGTTATGCACAAAGATACTTAAAAGATAATATAAAATACCTGGTCTATCCAGTTAACATAAAACTAATAATTATCTATCAATATTATCAACCCAGGCTCCTTGCAGGGTAGCCAGAAAAGATAAATCCTAACAATACAGTCATGAAACCTTTATTGAGATAAGAACCTTTAAGGTCAGCAGTATATATTTTGCATAAAAGGAGTGTTAATATAGTGGATTATCAATATGGAATTATTAACTAGCTAGTCATAGCCAGTAGTTAAAATTTCATAAAACGACCACCGTTGTAACCAATATAGAACAACAATCCTCATCCTGGGTGTGAAAATATTAAGTCACAGTGTACCTATCAGTTCACCAAAAACAACATCACGTTGGACATTGGAAATCTCCTACCAAAGAAAGTGAGGTACAAAAAGCATGATAGGCATTTTACACAAGGACTTGGTTTTTAAGTTGCTGAAAAATTCAGAAAAACAATCAGGAATACATAATGGGTTTTACAAAGAAACCATAATATTGGAGGCTAAGGGTATTCACTGACTTTGGTATGTATCTATGACACTAATAATGCCTTCAACGACAAACATAATTTTATTGGTTTTGTGCAAGTACTTGCACTTCAGACAAGTGAATCTTGTCATACATATGTTTAACATTATGTATAGAAACATTATTGTTAGAAACACTATTGTTTAATAATTGATATATATAAAAAAAAAAAAAAAAAAAAACAATAAAACGAAATCTTAATGCTGGCAATAGACCTTACAGTCATAATAAATATACTAATAAAATATTTATTAGTACCTATTCAGTTTTCTATCATGTAATGAGTTCAATGGTTTTGGGTTTTTTGATTATTTCCTGCATCAATTATAGTGCACTTAATAATATTAGAAATTTGAGGCACACACAATGGAAAGCTATACATCAATTCATCATTGGGAGAATTAGATGGTTTTACTGTATTTTTGTTTGATCATATGATAATCAATAAATAATATGTAATTAAATAAGATTATTCAAGAAATTAATAACTATAAAAAATAGTTTTGTAATTAGTTTGGAATGTGTACAGTTATTTTGAACACTAGTGATGTTTCTGGTATAGTTATGAAACACAAGCACAAACGGCTACCATTAAAATAACAAGTTGGTTTTAGAGCACTATATATGTTGTAATTTATTTAAAGGTGTTTCAGCAAAAAATATTGGATTGAGATATCATACAAAAATTTGCAATTTTGGTATTGTTATATTTAAATTATTACATCCACATGTTACATGTATCTTATAAATAGGTATCTATATATAAAAGAACATAAAGTCATGCAAATGACTTGATAATAATATCCATTTGAAAATTTAATGATATTATGTTGACATGCTACGGTGGATGAAATATTGAGTTACATTATTTGAAAGTATGGATTATCTTAAACAAGAATAATCAAAAGCATATGCTTATTACAGGTATGATAAATATTATGTAGTATCAGCAATAATCTAAGTCCTAAGGAACTTGATATTATTTATTTATTATTAATGGGGGATACATAATAATAAGTTGAGTAACACTCGATTCTCACGGTTGGACATCTAGAACTAACTAGAAAGTTACGCATTGCAATTTTTTTTTTACTTATAAATACAGTCACATACAAAGAAGCAAAGGAAGTGTGGTATGAAATGAAAATTTCATGGTATGAAATAATTCAGTTATGAATAGGATTCCCAATATGATACAGTTGTAACCCGTGGTTCGGTTTAGCAGACTGTAACTTATTCGCTTCTCAAGTTATTACTAAATTAGGAGTGTATTTTTTCATCAGTAATGTAATTGGTTCAGGTGTGGCCCGATCGTATTGCCAAAACGAATGTTCGCGGGCGTTATTGCGCAGGAACGAATCGTTAAGTAATACATAAAGATTTATGTAGCCAAGGATTTATTTGTCGGCGCACACTCAGAACATGGAAATGATTCCGGGATAGTTTCGAAATTTAAATTGAATTAATAATAGTGGTATAGTAATAACACTGGGGTAGGTTATGTTTGTTTACCACGCATTAGTACTGCCCTTCGTTCCAGACTCTAAAATTGGGGGGGGGGGGGGGGCGAGATTATATAGGTAAAGCACATAGCCTTATGTGAGGAATATCTCCAGATAAGATGTGTGTGTGTGAGTGATGTACGCGGATGGCCGCGAGGCCTTTACAGCTTCACCGGACTTAATTCCATATAAGCTCATTAGTACAAAGGCCTCTAGTACAAAAAATGTTAAATTTTGATATATGTACATCTTTAAAGATTAAAAATATAACTGACAACTAATATAGCAGAATGTTGATATAAAAAAAAAAAAAAAAAAAATAAAAAAAATAAAAAAAAAAAAACAAATTAAATATGTAATGATAGCAAAAACATTCTTATAATCACCAAATTAATTCGTAGCCTTTGTTTGGTACTGTACTCAAAAAGAGATCATTTGACAAAAAAAAAAAAAATAAAAAGAACCACATGCCTGTTGGAAAACACATTAGTGGGGAAATAGGTTTCCCTGTTATATTCGTATCATATTGTTATAGATTGGGTACTAACAGACTTTGTTTTCAGGTCTAGTACACAGTAAGGGTTTCTAGCTATCTATCTATCTCTATCCATATTATGACGCCAGATTTCTTGCGGGGTGGGCAGAGAGTGCAAGGTTCCGACGGGTTTTTTCCTTGCATGCCTGCCTGGCTTTCTTCACTCTCATAGTTCGTCTCATAATGGTTGTCAATGATACAAGAATTATTATAAATGATTTAATTTTATATAAACAAAACTCTAGATGGGCAATTCTTCAACTCTTGTTATATAGAAGATATCTATAGAAGAAAGATCACTATAGAAGACATAACAGATGGAGACTGCGCTGATATCTGATAAGTAATTATTGATTAATATTACCCGGTATTAATGAATTTTGGACAACAGGTGTGGTATAAAGGTACATAACAGGTGCTTTAAAGGTTTTGTTGGGATGGATCTACACTACAAAACATAACATGTTATAGAATTTGATTATATAAATTTATTTTAAATAAGTTTATATTATAGACAGACTGGTTGTAAGAAACAATATAGGTGTATATATTTGTTGTGTTTGTGTTGTATGGCAATACAAAGAACGGGAATGTGTTATAGTACAAATATACTCATGATATGTTACTTTTTAGAGGTCACGCTCAAAAAAAAAAAAAAAAAAGCCTTTACGTGGTATACTTCAACTTTACCCTTATAGCTCTAAACAGCTGCTAATATAGTTTATATCGAGAACGAAGGACACAGTATAATAAGTGATCAAACGAACTTACCTGAAGTGAAGTTCGATCATTATTATACGAAGTCCTTCGTTCGAAGATATAAGTACCCAACCCGCCCTGCCCGTTGGTAAAGTTGAAATGTACTACTTCTAAAAGGAATGGTTATGTCCACAGATACCATAGAGGTTTTTGAAGTTTCTAAATGACGCGCGGTTGCCAAGCGACTCGATAGAGCTGCTAATATAGTTTATATCTTCGAACGAAGGACTTCGTATAATAATGATCGAACTTCACTTCAGGTAAGTTCGTTTGATCACTTATTATAGATCATTAGATCACCAACAAATGGTCCTTCGGTCGTCGAAGTCTTGGAGAACGACGTCTTGGTGAATTTTCGACCGGTTTTAACGTCGAATTACACTGCGTCACCGCTTCGACGGAGGATTTAATTTGCCTTGTGGATAAGGACGCCAACAAATGGTCCTACAGAAGCGCTTTAAGGATTAGCGCAGCACCTATCGTGACAAGTAACCGTTAGTGAACTTTGGACTCGGTCATCGAATGCGCGGTGTCATCGCTTCTACGGCAGGGTGAAAAGTTATTAAGACGAGTAATTTGAAGTGTCCACATCGTCGAAGTCTTGGAGAACGACGTCTTGGTGAATTTTCGACCGGTTTTAAAGTCGAATTACACTGCGTCACCGCTTCGACGGAGGTTTTAATTTGCCTTGTGGATAAGGACAACGACTACTGTAAGTCCGTTTCAATATTTGTCCTTTCCAATATATGTCGCAACATATTTTTCTTTCACAATCATTTTTTTTCCTCTTTTCACTACCTCCAACTTGAGTTATTACAAAGTGCCAGTAATATTCGCAGCTATTTACTATCTAAACGCATCTAGTCTTCTATTATGCTTTTGCGCTTGCACGGCTTATCGTATTTGCAAGTTTTGCAATAATAAAAGTCAGCTGTTTAACGGTCGGTCCTGCGCCCGCGGCGGTGATTCGAATTCAAGGTCACCCGCATACACGATAAATAATATTAGTTAAGTTTGATACGCATTTTTATTTTGTATTTCTTCTAGTGGGATTAATTTTGTTAACTATGGCTGTTTTAGATACACTTATTAAAAAGCGTGGAGCTATGAAAGCTAAGCTTATCAACTTCAATACTTTATCAACGTTACAGCGTATCGATCTAGAGGGTCGCTTAAGCAAATTTGATTCCTTATACGAGGAATTCGACACGTTACAGGTGGAGATCGAAGTGCTTTCGGACAGGCTTGACGAGGCCTATGAAGAACGAGCCGCCTTCGAAGAGCGATATCACTCGCTGTGTGCACAGGCGCGCTGCCTGCTTGCCAGCGCTCGGGCTAGCGATGACGGGTCTGTAGCGGGGCCGACAGAAAGCAAGGCAGGTGGATTAAAAAATGTTATACGCTTACCTAAAATAGATTTGCCTCACTTTGACGGTAGCTATCAGTACTGGTTGGAGTATAGAAACACGTATTTGTCGTTGATACACAATAGTCAAGGTGTCGATGACATAAGCAAATTCCACTACCTTCGCGCATCGTTAAAAGGTAGTGCACAACAGTTTAAAATTCCATTACCTTACCTATAAACAGAGTTCAGTTCTGGTGCGATTCAACTATAGTTTTAAGCTGGTTGCGCATGACGCCGAACTCACTTAAGCCTTTTGTACGTAATCGCGTCGATGAAATACAGGAGAGCACTCTGCGTTATAAGTGGAGCTATGTACCGTCCAAGGAGAATCCGGCGGATCTTGTTTCGCGTGGGCTGAGGGCTGACCTTATCAGCGATTGCTCGTTGTGGTGGTGTGGACCTAATTTTTTATCCATGGATGAAAAAGAATGGCCTAAAATGCCCAACGATACTGTGAAACAGGATCTACCTGAAGTAATATTAGCACATCCCACGGATCATTGTTTACATAATTTAAATTCATGTTATCAATCCCAATCATATATAATTAAATCTATAATAAATAAATATTCTAATTTAAATCGCTTACAAAGAGTTACTGCTCGTATACTAAGATTTATGTACAATTTACGTAACAAAGATAAAAAAAGATTGGGTTCCTTATGCAATGATGAACTTAATAAGTCATTGAAATTTATATTACGTCACTCTCAAAAAGAGATGTTTCATGATGAGTATAAGCTGCTACAATCAGGGAAACCATTACCTCGAAAAAATAGGCTTACCTCTTTAAGCCCGTTTTTAGACTCTGAACAAGTCATTCGTGTAGGCGGTAGGCTTGATAATTCCCCATATGATTACAATGTCAAACATCCTATTTTATTGTGCAGCAAGTACCATCTCACTAAAATATTATTCGAGAAAGAGCATCTGAATTTATTACATGCTGGACCTCAGTTGCTGTTGGCTAATATTAGGCAAACTTACTGGCCTTTGGGAGGCAGGAATTTATCTAAGGCTATTGTAAAGAAATGTTGTTGTTTTAAAGTCGAATTACACTGCGTCACCGCTTCGACGGAGGATTTAATTTGCCTTGTGGATAAGGATAACAACAACTACATTTGTCAGACCTAGGATTTAAAACCAGGACCTCGTGATCACAAAGCGATGCGCTTTGCCACTAGACCAACGAGGCAGTCTTTCTTTAGCCGTTTTTATATTCTAATATCTATATGTAATAAAAGTACTTAAATGAGTCCTAAATCCTATAACCAATATATCATAAATTATATAAAAAGTAAAAACAGATTCCTAATAAAGTGATAGTTTATTTGCTTTTATCATTAGCAAGTAGAATTTTATCTAATCATTGACTAGGGTGTTCAATATTTTGATATCTTCTATAGCTCAGATAGATTACAACAAATTAATAATTACAACAAATAATTTTGCACACATCTGCACTGTTGCTCGTCCTATCTTTGATAGATTTCAAATCTACTGTTACATAAAGAAAATAACTTCTATAGCTATTCTTTTTTAGTAACCATGTTTGATTTATTGCTTATTTTTGCTGCAGCAGCCTTCTGATCTTATTATGATGAAGAGTATTTCACCTCAACGAAATCAGTTAAGAGGTTCCAATGTTCCACTGCAGAGCACACAGCTTTTATTAGCAATGCTTATAACTAAAGTATAAGTAATCTCTTGGGTCAAGGTTTAACCACCATAATCCGAAAAAAAAATGTTCATTTCTGAGTCAAATATCTCTCACAAATGTTCTGTTAGAACAGCTATAGGTACTTCAAAAAGTAATATTGTTTTCGAACATACATGTTATTTCGTTGTTTTCTTTAAAATAAGTACATGCATAATAGGTTTATATGTCCGAAAACTCCGGTCGAAATAAACGTAAAAAACAGAAATTACACAAAGTGGTACATTCAAAAGGGCAAAGACAAAATGTGCTTATCGAACGAGGAGTTGTCCATTATTGTGCAGTGACAAAATTGCTTAATTCCTATAGGTACCATGGAACCGCCAGCAGAGCTACCATAGACGCAAAATGCAAATCCGTTTTTAGTTTTCAATGTCAGGTTTGTTTTATATCCATGGGTTGGAGCAATTCCAAAAATCCAAAAAAAAAATACAAAAATAAAACATGAAAATCGAACCGAATCACTGAGCTACCGAAGTAATAATTAGGGATGTGCAATACAGGGATATCTATGCGACTGGATTCTAAGATTAATAAATTATAGATTGTTTATACGAAAATCAATTTTATCCAATGTCATAATAAATAATGTAAACATTGAATTCGATTGTGACATATAATTTGAATACGGATCTTTTCTCGAGTTTCTACTCGAGTTTCTCTGAGACGGAAATGGTAATATCGTTTAAACGAAAATCTATTCTATCCATTGTTATAATAATTAATGTAAATATAGAATCGACTTGTGAACTCTATTTTTATACGTTATGCGTATATTCAAAAGGTTAGGGATTTAAATAATTAGACTTTTACGAAACTTCAAAATCGCCAAAGTTTCTATTTCAAAGTAACCCCTCGTTCGCACAAATGCTTTCTCAAGGCGTGTTCATAAACCGCTGGATTGGAACAAACGGTTAACATTTTTTTTGAAAAGCGCTTACAACGTGTCAGCTTCGCGCGTTGAAAATGTGGTCGTACGAAAAAGAGATGATGATGATTGATCCGACCGATTTCGGCCATGGCGACCACTTTAAAGACCCCTAGTCAGAGTAATGCCGCTGATGCGCTCGAAGATGGCTTATGTAGCCTATCTTCGCGGCGAAACTCCGTGCACATTGAAGGCACGTAAGTACGCCGTTCTCATAGTTGTATGATATGGCAGCAGGTGGGCGGGCCTTTAACTGATTGCGTTTGGCGTCAAGGTCAGCTTTACGCTGAGCCTCGAACTCGTGTACTTGGCTGTTCACCATCCTGCGCCATTCTGGCCGCTGTGCTGCCAAACGTTCCCAACGAGAGGGCTCTATGTTGCATCTCTTCATGTGTCGCTTTTGGACATCCTTGTACCGGAGGAGGGGACCGCCATGATTCCGCTTGCCCTTCTCCAGTTCAGAGTAGAAGATGCGCTTCGCCACTCTTTCTTCCGCCATACGAGATACGTGACCGCACCACCGAAGCTGTCGACGCATTAAATAGGCCTCAATGCCACCAACATTGGCTCGTCGCAGAACTTCGGTATTTCGCACTCTATCGGACCATCTGATCCTCATGATGGTACGGAGGCATTTAAGGTGGAAGCGATCCAGAGTGCGAATGTGGCGGCGGTATACACACCACGTCTCAGAGGAGTATAGGAGGTTTGGCAGCACGATTGCCATATACACCGATATCTTAGTGGGCAACTTAAGGTTATGCGAGCAGAAGACCTTGGTACATAGCTTGCCGAATGCCGCAGCTGCGGTACCCACCCTGCTATTGATCTCAGCATCAAGGTCACACTTGGATGTTACAGTGTTCCCCAGATAGCGAAATCTATCCACCTGCTTTAGCACATCCTCACCAAGTTTTATGGTCAGTGTCTCGTGACCGTGCATGTCCAGGGACATCACCTCCGTCTTATTGACACTGATCTTTAAGCCAAACTTACGGCAGGCTTGGTGGAATGCGGACATCAGCTGTTGCAGGCCTCCTAGGGATTCTGATAGGAAGCACAAGTCATCAGCATACATGATCTCAGTGATCAGTGCGTAAGAGACTTTAGTGCGAGCCTTAAGTCTAGCCAAGTTGAAAAGGCTGCCGTCTGTGCGGAAACGGATGCGGACTCCCTGAGAAACAGTGTGTAAGACCTCTCTAACTACCACCGCAAAGTATAAGGCGAACAGAGTAGGCGCTAAGACACATCCTTGCTTCAACCTACAGGTAACGGGGAAGAAGTCTGTCTGTTCACCGTCTACGGCAACGCAGCATTGCATGTCGTCATGCAGGAGTCTAAGAAGTCTCACAAACTTTTCCGTGCACCCGAGCTTACCTAGCACCAACCATAGAGCTTCCCGAGGCACGCTATCGAAAGCCTTCTCCAGGTCAACAAAGCAAAGGTACAGCTGACAGCCCTGTTCCCTGCTCTTTTCTTGCAGTTGACGCACAGAGAATATAGCTTCGCATGTGCCTCGGTCCGGTCGGAAGCCAAACTGGGTTTCAGGCAGAATCTTTTCAGACAAGTTCTTTAGGCGGTTTAAGAGAACTCTAGCAAAGACCTTTCCGGGGGCTGAAAGGAGCGAAATACCGCGGTAGGAGTTGCAGTCAGATCGGTCACCCTTGTGCTTGTAAAGAGCACTTATGCGCGATACTTTAAAGGTATCCGGAACGCGCTCCTCCTCCCACATGCGAACAAATAGTTCCCACACTAACGTGTGCAACTCCTCTCCGCCGTATCTTATCAGCTCTCCCGGTATAAGGTCAATGCCAGCCGCCCGTTTGTTTTGTTGCTGTCTGATGGCAGTAACAACCTCGTCACGCAATAGAGTCTCGTCCAGCTCAAAGGCGATAGGGAGCTGAGGCATTAAACCGATACTTTGCAGATCAGCTGATCGATCCACATTTAGCAGAATGTTGAAGTGCTCCGCCCAGCGGTTTAGTATATCCTCCTTGCTTGTCAACATGTGACTACCGTCTAGAGACCTTAAAGGCACCCGAGCTTGGTAGGATGAACCAATCAGCTTACGTACCTCACTGTAGAACTCACCCAGCTGGTTTGTGTCAATGAGCCATTGCATGTGACTAGCTTTGTCCTGCCACCACTTGTCTTTCATATGTCGAGACAGCTTGCGCAATTCGAGGTCACTAGCTTTAACAACCGCAACGCTTCCTCTCTGCCTTTTGTGCTGTCGCAGGAGATCTCGGTGTTTGTCGAATGCTGCCCGCAGGGTTTCATCATTTCCATCAAACCAGTCTTCGTTGCGACGGATTTTTTTACCCAGTACAGTTGAAGCGGTATCCATGATATGAGATGACATAGTTCCCCAGGCAGCATCAACATCACCTACCTCATTAGCTGGCATCAGCTTTTCAGACAGGGCTTCAGCGTATTTCTCCCTGACCGCGATATCTTCTAGCTTATCCAAGTTCAAAGAAGCAAGCTTTTTTATAAGAGATCTACGCGGGCGACGGAGGCGGATTCGTAGCTTAGTGACAATAAGTCGGTGGTCAGACCAGCAGTGCGCACCACGCATCACGCGGGTGACCTGTACTTGGCTGAAATCTTTTTGTCTCACGATAGCATAGTCAATCAAATGCCAATGCTTAGATCTTGGGTGCATCCATGTTGTCTTGTACTTGGCGGCAAGTCTAAACATAGTGTTCGTAATTGCCAGACCGTATTGAGCACAAAGACTGAGCAGCAACTGACCATTGCTGTTCATGTTGCCAACTCCATGTCTACCCAGAACTCCAGGCCAAGCCTCATAGTCCCGTCCAACCCTGGCATTGAAATCGCCCAGCAATAAAACCTGCTCCCTGGCGTTGAAGCTATCGAGGCAATGTGTCACTTCCTCATAGAACTTTTCCTTGATGTCATCAGACTTGTCTAACGTTGGAGCATAGACACTGATGACATTAAGGTAGTTGTCTTTGTCCAGGTGAAGGCGCAGTGTGGTTACGCGGTCTGAGATATGTACAGGGTACTCCTCTAAATGCTTTGCTAAGTGATTCTTGATGGCAAAACCTACCCCTGATCGTCGAGTTTCGGAGGCAGCGGTACCTTTCCAGAAGAAAGTGTAGCCGCCACCTGCTTCCACCAGCTCTCCTTCATCGGGGAGATGTGTTTCGCTGAGAGCAGCCACATCCACGCTATAGCGATGAAGTTCCCGAGCTACTATGGCGGTCTTACGTTCGGGGCAGGCGTTGACATCTCGATCAAGAAGCGTTCTCACGTTCCACGCGCCGAATGTCATAACAGGTGTTCTTTTTAAATTTCCTTTGCGGCGTCGACCACGATTTAAATGATGCGATGATAGCCGCGGTTACTACCATCTGCCATGTCGGGACGAGCATTTTTTAGGGCACCTTTTCTAGCCCCCTCCCCAGCTGAGCGGGGAAAGCAGTGCCTCCCTAAACAGGGCTGCTTTGACATCCCAAGTGCTGCCGAGCCCGTGCTGTCGTCCCAAATGTGCAGCTCGGAAACGACCACGGCGTGTTCTCACGCCCCCGGGACCGCCTGCGTGCAGATATCAGACAAAGCCTAGTTTGCATCAGGCTAGACCTCTCTACTTCTACCCATCGCCACAGGACTTTTGCGTACTCGGAGTCCAGTAACGGAAGCGGTCAGATGCGCAGGAAATATTAAGGTGCACAAGTATACGCGCGAGACACAGGTGCACATACTCATCCTTATCCTTCTGGGCCCAGTGGAACGGAGACCGTTACGACCGGAGAAGGACTCAGACAGACGGAGCAGTATCACGGTGAGAAAGATACAAGGAGTCAGTATTTTCTCACACTCCCTTAATCGCCTTCTACGATACCCACGGGCAGATATGGGGTGGCGCTATTCTGCTCTGCCGGCACCACACGGCAGATAATGCTTATGTATACTATATATTGTGGAAATTGTATTTTTTTATTCATCCTAACGTACTTCATGGATAACCAACTGTTAATGTAAATCATTAGGTAAAATGTACTAGCAACAATCAAATCGATTACGGTTAAATGTAATCGACTGAATATAACCGATTGGTACGATTGACATCTCTAACCGCAATTCGATGACAACGTTGACATTCAGTAAAGATGTCGGCGACTTCGATATAAGTACTTACAATACTTTGAAATATTCGTTTGAGATTGCAAATTGTCCGTTTTATACGAATTTTTGCCATTATTTGAATAAAATAGATAAATAATGATTCCAATTCTGTTCGGTTTTGGGGCAATTTTCGACAATGTCCTTTATCAATTAGTCTGTAGGTCTTCACATTAAGTGGTTACCTTCAGCCGAAAAACGTCCACAGCAGAACAAAAGCCTCCCCCAAAGACCGCCACAACGTCGGACTTTGTACTGTACGCATTCCACTTTTTACGCACAACCTTCACGAGGTCATCAGTCCATCTTGTCCCTGCAAGACCTGCCTGCTCACTCCTCTTATTCCGGTATGTAGTCGCCATGTACATTACATTGTACATTAAGTGGTAACCGGGGCCAACGGCATAACGTGCCTTCTAAAACACGGATACCTCGAATAACGGTTTGGTCATGCTCACTAAAATGTCTTTGCTTGCGGTGGCTGTCTGGCGCGGGTCACTCCCTTCCCTCCAATACGGTCGAGGGGAGTGATCACTCTTCCAGTAGTACTCGTGAACGGGTGTTGCTTGTGGGGACTGGTCGATCCGGAATCCATTAGACACTCTTTAGAAATAACATCATTAGTCCCATATCGCGATCGTAAGGGATCACACTGGGGCTACATAGATCTTAACTATTTAATTGTAACCTAAACATTGTACACAATATGATAAAATAAAATAGAAAGATGAGTAAGAGAATTAAATAAAAAAGACAAGCCCGCTGAGTTTCACGCCGGATCTTCTTAGTAGAGGCCTCGTTCTGAACTAGTAGTACTCGTAGTTTAGTAGTTAGAATAGATAAAAAAAATGTTAATCGGCAATCCGTAAGTACCCTCGCAGGATTTGGGTAAAATAAATTATTTGAGTCTGAATTTATAACATTGGCATAAATGATCAACCATTTTAGGCCAACCGAGCCAACGCTGCTTGCCAACCTTGGTGACAAACATTACACAATTTGACATTTACCACTACGGAGATATTGTTAAAAATATCTAAGCGTGAACTATTGATTGAATCAGCTGTCGCTCAGACACCTTTAAAAACCGTAGCCCAATTTCACTCTGTCGCTTTTTTCAGCCTGCCAGCGTGTGCTGTGAGTTTGATATAACGAACTAGCTGCGGGATCGCTTCGGTTATTTGAAACTGAGGGCGCTTATACATTGGCGGATACGCCGCAAATGCGCTGTAAATGCGCGTGTTTAGGGGTAAGCTATAATAATAATAATATCAGTCGATACTGCCCACTGCAAGGCAAATGCCTTCTCGCAAGAATCGAGGTGAGAGAGATTATGCCATACTCCACCACGCGGACCCAGTGCGCATTGGTGGAAGCAGGTATGTGGCCACCTGTTGTTGCAACTAATCAAATCGCCTATAAGGCTTCCAACTCGGCTTAACGAACCACATTAATTGGCAACCGGGACCAACGGCTTAGCGTGCCTTCCGAAGCACGGACACGCTCGAATATGAAATTGCCACAAACAGTCACCTATCTCAGTCCGACCGAGTTGAACGCTGCTTAACTTTGGTGATCGGTAAGAACACCGCGGTCGCAATAAATTGCTGTGCTAAAATGTTGTCATCGTATAATTGCAGGTATATCGCACATTTGGCAACTGCGATTATATAGGAAATTATTATAATGCAATTATTGCGTTACGCTGAAATTGCGTGAACATGAGATTTATAAATTTGATGAGAAATCGTTTGGTAACTGCAAGTTTTGATAGCAAATGAGTGCAAACCTATTTAATTTAGATGCTACTTATCAGTAAACGTCTCACAGCGTTTAATTTTGATGATATAGGTAGTGCGCGCGAAATATATAACGCGATCTACTCGCGCTCAGTGCGTACATTTTGCTCTCGGTGCGTAAAGGGTGTTAGCGGTCTAGATTGAGGAACGGTACTCTTGCCGTTCATGTTCGTGTATATCCTCGCAAACAGATTGTGAATTGTACAACTGCAAGGTTAGAATGGGCGGCGAGACTTTTCTCACACGGGAAATAATATTTTATAGGCCCGCGATTCGAGTCTTGTGCGCAAGTCAAAATAATCTTGTCTCACGTTGCATGAGATTTGTCGTGTGAAACTTTTGTCATGGCACGTTCTAGCACGTAAGTCAAAACGCTTATCTCACGCCTAGGTAATCATCTGTGACATATGTCTTGTCACGTAGCCTGTGATAGCTCTGCTGCGTGTTGTGAGCCTGGTTTGAGTTGAGTTATTGTAAACTAGCCACAAAGTAACAACGACTTGCAAACATGTGATGAATGAGATGTGTCACGAGTTTACAGATTACAAGGGATAATAATTCCAGTATCATCGCGTGTACCGCGGTGTTGCCAACTTATTCTACGATTATTTTTCCGCTTTTTTTACTGGTTAATTTAATATAAAAAATTGGAATTTAATTTTAACTATATTCTACGATTTTTATTTATGAGTTGAACATACAGGATACTTTCAGGTTATTCTTTTGTTTCATGCTATTTACGAATTAAATGTATTAGACGATTTAGTTTTGGTTTGATATTTTCTATGAAAATGATCAATAAGACAGCAAAAAAACCGCCATGAGAATAGTAGAAAAATGTGAAATTATGATTGCATACATAGCGGAAAAATAATAAAATATGTTCCATTAGTTGAACTACATCGCAGAAATAATTGGAATACACGGTGTACCACATATTCGCGCGATATGCCAATGTGTACATACCCTGACGTTACATTGGTAAATTGGAGCGTGGTGGAATTCTGCTTTATCATCCGTCGATACTTTTTTTGGTGGCCTAAAAGTTAGTTCACTGTAGTATGTTTTGGTGTGTGTAAATGATATACGCTGTTGGCCGCGGTGCCTTTACAGATTCACTGGACAAGAGGGCGAACGTGCAACCACTACGCTCATGCCAGAAGGGCAAGGGGGCAACTAGCTGAAGGGCGCCTTAAGGAGGAACGGCCTCAGCTTGGGCAGTCGCTATGGGGGAGGGCGTTTACTAGGTGTCTCGCCGTGGTGCTCTGCACCGGCCGGCGGGCAAGGGATTCTTCGACCTCGCTGGCTAGGTCGGTATCTGATCCTGTGACGCTGAAATCTAGTGTGAAATACCCCATGTAACTACAGTTTCAGTTCTAGAAATATGTTTGTTATTTTCAATAGGCACACCATTTCCATTGGATTGAATTCTCAAATTAATCAATTTTATGTAAGTTAAAATGTTATTATATGTGTGACAATAACACATTAGCCTAGAGTGTCATATTCCTGGGAAAAGGACTCCCCTCCTATCAGCCGCTACCGCCGTCCGCGGCATGTTCTCACCGACCCTTCCGATGCCCTTACATCCCTTCTTTCGCATACAGATACCGCACACAGGATCAGACACCGACCTTGTCGGCGAGGTCGAAGAATCACTTGACCGTCGGCCGGTGCAGAGCACAACGGCGAGACACCTAGTATACGTCCTTCCCCATAGCGACTGCCTAAGCCGAGGCCTTTCCTCCTTGAGGCGTCCTTGAGCTAGTTGCCTGCTTGCCCTTCTGGCTCGAGCGTAGTGGTTGCACGCTCGCCTTTTTGTCCGGTGATGGAGTAAACGCCCTGCGGCCTACAGCGTAGATCATTCACACACACACACACACCTGAGAAAAGGTCTTCAAGGTGAGAGAGAATAGACCAATTGCAAAACGCGGAACGAGTGCTAATCCGTACTACACGTAGGTAAATATTAGGCCAACTGCTGTTGGAACTTGTTAAACCGTCGATAAGGCTTTCAACGTGAATTGATAACTACGACGTGAAGTAGCAGCCACAGCCAACGGCTTTACGTGGCTTCTATTTATGAACCGACTTTTATCGTACGCAACTTTATAGCTCTGTGATCGGGATCACGGTGGTCCGTGTTTATAGCAATCACAGAGGTAAAACAGCCTTTGACTCTCAGTCAGTCTGATATCGCTAAGTCAAATAAAGTATATTTGTACCTATACACACCTGTACACACACCGTCACGCCTATATTCCCCAAGCGGGGGTGGCAGAGGTGTACTGAGTACACCCACGTTTCGCCGACGATGTTAGGTCCCATGTAATAGGGGGCGAGCCTATTGCCATATACCGGGCACAATTCCAGACTCCGTACTCGTACTGGGAAGTTTTTCGTTAGAAAACCTACACTTGTCCGATCTACGATTTGAAGTCTTTCGGTACGTGGTTGGCACTTGAGAAACTTGACCTGTTGGGTGGGGAAAAACTTGTACGATACCCGTTCATTACACGGGGAAGCAAGGGGTTATGACCTGGTTCCTACGGGTTAACACCCTCACGAAGATCCAGTCCGGCCATCACAGTATTAAGATACGAGGACCAAAGAGCTTCGCATGAAAACATTGACGTTAGCGTGACGCTAGCGAAATGATATGCCATCCTTGACAAAAAAAAATTACTCTGACGGACGGCTTGGTCCAGTGATTCAGAGCTGAAGTCGATCCGCCTATTGGATCGCGTACATCGCAGTTTCATCCCCGCACGGGACAAATCTTTGCATAGCCCACAATTATTTGTTTCGGTCTGGGTGTTTGTATAGTATGTTAATTGTGTATTCGTAAACGCACCCACGACACAGGAATAATTCCTAGCCTCACACGAGCTACGCTTTTTAAAAACTATAATATATAAACATGCGCCATTGGTCCCCTATTACATTGGACCTAACATCGTTGTCAAAATTGGGTGTACACAGTACACTTCCGCGACCCCTACCTGGGGGAATATAGGCGTAACGTGGCAGCACGCTTACTCGCTAGCGTCTCGCTAACGTCAATCTTTTCGTGCTCTCACTGGTAAGCTACCGTAAAACCAAAATATCTGATTGGACAGCTGTTACTACTCTCTAAGGAGCAACACAGAGTACACTCAATGGGATTGGTTTAAATAAAACAAGAGTGTTACAGGCGAACGGCACATCTGCGCCGGAGTAATTAAAGCTCTCTGAACGTCGTTAGCAAATTGCAAAAGGTCTCCGCCTGTGTCCATTATACAGTATGATACTATTTATTTTAAATCAGCTTATAATGCTTTCTGTGTGTGAATCTTCTGTGTGTGAAATTTACGCTGCTGGCCGAGGGACCTTTATTGCTTCCCCGGCAAGAGACAAGCGTGAAACAACTACGCTTTAAGGTCAAACCAATACTTAGAGCCCTACGTCTCTTTCTAAGTAGGGTGACAAAACATTGGTACGATTATGTACTTGTTGACATATAATAAACGTATAATTCTCGGGCACTGTTTATTACCAGAATTCCTTCTTTATATGCATATGCCACATCTTAAATGAGTAGTAATCAAAGTTTTTGATTAAATTGCCCATCTTCTTGCTGACTGTACATTTTTATCAGATTCTGTAAATTCAGCTCCAAATATCGCAATAATTAAGAATAGTCTGCTAGGGCCGTTTTTCTGTATCTACAACGGTTGAGATCCCTTATTGTCCCATGTTAATCCATCCTGTATATACAGATCAATTGAGAACCTTGTTCATTTTGAACTCGGTAATAAATGGTTTACAGCGTATTTAAACCATATCATAAATATAGTCTGTACTAGTTCCACCTTATGGTCACCGTACTGCATCGTCATAAGTGCGAGCGTGATACCGCGCTCCAGGTTATTGCTCTCACTTATCATGGTTTCTCGAGTTGTTTAAATCTGTGATCTGTGAGTAAGTAAGTTTAATTTTATTTAGCGAATAATATAATATTTTGAGAGTACTCAATCCATTTAGGGTTATAAATTCATGGACTGAATATAAAAAATTTAGAGACACTAGACAATATTTATGGAATAGTTTTTCATTTTCGCAAAACAATTTTGAATATCGCAGGACATTTATTTGTCATACGTGATTGTTTGTATAGAAGTTGATTAGGAGGATTGATGATGATAATAAAAAGAGCTTCAGAAAATTTTACATAAGCTATCAAAATTCGTATAGAGTTTAGAGGGCTTAGCACTAAAACTTTGAAGTGAGCGTGACGCTAGCGAGTAATCGTGCTATCACGTCAATGTATATTTAGTAAAGAACATTGTTTTGCGTCCATGCATGATTTGACCCAGAACCAACACCAATGAAAAAATCATGCATTTATTATTAAACGGACAAGCGGGAGAATTGCATTATAGCATGGTTTTTGAAAGGGAAGAAACCAGAACGAATGTAAGGATTGTGGTTGGTAACAATGTTTCGAAGAGGGTATGGAACCATAGACCACATCCACACTATACGGCAGATTATACAGAAGACCGAAGAGTATAATCGGCCCCTGTGCTTAGCATTCGTGGACTATGAGAAGGCCTTTGACTCGATCGAGACCTGGTCAGTTCTGATATCCTTGCAACGATGCCAAGTCGACTGGCGATACATCCAAGTGTTAAGAAGTCTCTATAACGCCGCGACCATGACCATCCAGTTACAAAACCAGCAGACCAACCCTATCTCAATGCATCGAGGAGTGAGACAAGGGGACGTTATCTCCCCCAAATTGTTCACAAATGCATTGGAGGATATGTTTAAGACGCTGGACTGGGACGGTCATGGCATAAACATAAATGGCAGTCATATCTCACACTTAAGATTTGCAGACGACATCGTCATTATGGCCGAAACGTTGCAGGATTTACAACAGATGCTGACCAGCCTAGCCGATTCTTCCAAACAAATAGGTCTCCACATGAACTTAGACAAGACCAAAGTAATGTTTAACCGACATGTAGTACCGGAACCTGTTGCAATATATGGCGCTATTCTCGAGGTTGTTCAAGAATATGTTTACCTAGGGCAAACTCTGCAGTTGGGGAAAAACAACTTCGAGAAAGAGGTCAACAGAAGAATACGGCTGGGCTGGGCGGCATTTGGGAAATTACGTCGAGTATTTAAATACTCGTATTTACATACATACACTTTAATCAGTGCGTCCTGCCCGTTATGACATATGGAGCCGAGACGTGGACACTCACGGTTGGAATGGTTCATAAATTTAAAGTCACTCAGCGAGCTATGGAAAGGGCTATGCTCGGAGTTTCTCTGAAGGATAGAATCCGGAACGAAGTCATTCGACAGAGAACCAAAGTTATCGACATAGCCCACCGGATTAGTAAGCTGAAGTGGCAATGGGCCGGTCACATTAGCCGAACAACCGATAACCGCTGGGACAAACGAGTTCTTGAGTGGAGACCGCGGACTGGCAAACGTAATGCAGGACGCCCTCAGGCTAGGTAGAGCGATGACCTTCGTAGGGCGGCTGGCAGAAACTGGATGCGAGTAGCCGAGGATCGTACCCAGTGGCGTGCACTTGGAGAGGCCTATGTCCAGCAGTGGACTGTTATAGGCTGATGATGAACAATATGCTAGAGCAAGTGAATGAGTTTGTATATCTTGGATGCGCCTTCAGTAAGGATGGGAAATACACCGCTGGCATAGAGAGAAGAGTGAGTGCAGGGAACAGAGTGAATGGTGCGATGGGCAAGCTACTTGGGAGCCGGCACTTAAGCCATAAGGGGCAGCTGGCCATACATAATGGAGTTCTTGTCCCAACGTTGTTATATGGTAGCGAGAGCTGGGTATGTAAGAAGGAGAATGAAAGTAGGATAAATGCGGTAGAAATGCGAGCTCTGCGGAAGATGTGCGGAGTGAAGCTGATCGACCGCATTAGCAACAGCGTAGTAAGAAAGCGAGTAGGTATGAAAGATAGTATCGGCGTAAAGATGAGAAAGGGCATGCTCCGTTGGTTCGGGCATATAGATTGAATGCCAGAGGAAAGAATGACAAAACAAATATACAATGTGAAAGTGGAAGGATGCAGGTACCGGGGAAGACCTAGACTATCTTACCACGACCAAATAAACCGAGTCTTATCTGAAGGAAAAGTCAAGAGTCTCCGTAACCGGCGAGCGTGTATGAGACGAACTATGAGAGTCAAGGAAGCAAGAGAGTTATGTAAAGAAAGAACCTGTTGGAACTCTGTACTCTCTGCCTACCCCGCAAGGGATCTGGCGTGAGGTTATAGATAGATAGATAGAATTTAGTAGCCAACAATACATTAAAATTGGTAAAATCGTTATGTAAAAATACACTAGCAATAATCAAGTCGATCATTATTGAAAGTAATCGATTGAACATAACCGATTGATAGGATTGACATCTCCAACCGTAATTCGATAATAACGTTGACATTCGGAAAAGACGTTAGTGATATTGATTTGAGTACTTACAGTACTTTGAAACTATTCGTTTTGGATTGCAAATTGTTTGTTAGATATGGATGTTTGAACTACTATAATAAAACAGATAAATCAATATGGTATGGGTCACATGTTTGTTGGTACTGAGGCCATTTTCGACGATGTCCTTTGTAGTGCAACAAAGAGGGCATATCAGATCGCTAGCGTCACGATAACTTCATTTCCCCGTGCTAAGCTCTCTGAACCGCTCAATTCAATAGGTAGTTTAATTGCAAACGCATCTAACCATAAATACTTCCTAATCTATATCCCGCACTGGCCATCCCAACCAAACAGTTAACGGTAACCCTAACATTAAACGCAGCCGGCCGTGTAACATCACACCGGATCGACCTAAATCGCAACTAGATACTAGACATGGCAATTTAAAATCGATTCTTCAAATAATCTATTTTTATAAGTTCAATATATATTTTTTATATATAATCTTGCCAGATCCCTTGCGCTTCGCCCTGCGCCCCTTCTCTTTCGCTTCCTCCACTCTCATGGTTCGTTTAATACGCGCTCGCCGGTTACGGCCTTAATAAATATACAAATGTATTAGGTACGTCAAAATTTAATCAACATAATACAATTTCTTTTAGAATATCGCGCCTTATCAGTAAGAAATATTAAAGTATTTTTTAGGTCGATATGAAGCACTAATGACCGATTTCAATATGCAACTCAAGGATAGATTTGCTTCCGGACAGTAGATGTTTGACAGATTTTCCATACAAAATATGTCAAATTTCTATCAGTACGTAAATCTATACTTAAGTTTTCAATATTTATCTCAAGGATTGATTCAAAACTCCCTCGAATCGGACCATTGACGTTAAAATAATAACAAAGTGATAATATGATTTATTTGTCACTTATTTAAAAAAATATTACAAGACAAGTTTATTGTTAAAAATACTAAGAATAAAACATACATTTTAAGATTGTTTAACAAGTTACTCTTAATGATTACTTTTAATATCGCATCCGAAAATGGTGAGAGATTGATAGCGTTACTTTATTTGTTTTTTCTGTTTCAAAAATCAACTTACGATTCAGTTAATTCAAAAACTGACCATACATATTCGATTTTAAATAAGAATCGATTCTAGGGCACTTTATTTGAATTAAATCGCAAATCGAGTTTTTAGAATGAATCGACATGCCTATTAGAGACCAGCACCGCACGCCACGTGGTCGTTTCAGATCGCTGCCGACCGCAGCCGTGCGTGCGGCAGTGGCCGCGCAAATTACTTCGCGGTTTGAGCCCCGTATTATAAGACTTTTAGATTCAAATTTCTACTCTACCATATTGGATGCCAGATGGCTGCTATTTCGGTTTGCGGTGCCGTGTTTCGAAGTTTGAAGTGGTTTGGAATGTTGATTTATTGAGTAGGTATGCATATTCGGTGGTTAATAATGCTAGGAATTGGATTAGGAAATTATACGTATGAGCATGTTTGAGTGCTATAAGATGTTTGAAATTCCGCGAGGCTAAGAGTGGTTTTAAGTCATTATGTTATTAATGCTTCATAGTAGAGGATATTTTGTTAAGTCGTGTATAACTGTTTTCTTGCCAGCCCAACATTATAGATAATTCTGTGTTATTTACAGTTATACCTGACCCTGTTTAATCACTAAATCGATGTAATAGTTATTTAACAAATATTAGAGAAGAATTGGCAAAGAGAGTTTTGAACTCCATCAACGAAACGCAAGAATCCTTATCTAATATGACAAAACTACCATACTCACCCTTAGAAGTATTAGAAATTATATACTAAAAACTGGCTGCAGTCCAGGTCTTGATGGTATAGGTCACAAATTAATAAAATATATCAAACATTACATTATAGCACCTGTGACTACAATTTTTAACTTAAGCTTCTCAGTAGGTGTTTTTCCGGATGTATGGAAAACGGCCTTAGTAATTCCAATCCATCAAAAATAAATCCAAACTTGATCCAAGCAATTATCGCACTATCCTCCTTGTGACTTTTTCTAAAATATTGGAGAAACTAGTAAAGCAAAGAGGTGATAAAATTTCTCGAGTGCAATCATCTACTTGCTCCTAGTCAGTTCGGTTTTCGTCCTATTTAGGTCCATCACTTTTTCAGTGCTACATAAATGATATTACACATATACAATTAATTAAAGCGGATATCATATGTTACGCTGATGACACAGCCATATTATTCCACAGCGATACATAGAAAAACTCAGTACATTTAGTTGAAAACGGATTATCAATGAAAGCTAAATGGTTGGATTATAACTATTATAACTTATTAAGGCTTCATCAAGGTGGAAAAGAAGAAGAAAAAGCCTCCTCAAAGAAACCGGTGTGGGTCTGCACCGGTCGACGATGGCACACTCCTGCGTTCGGCGGTACCGACGACGCTGCTGTACGTGTCACGGCTACACTACACCATCAAAGCCGATGACATTGTGGAGTATCCCCGCAAAAAGTCCTTGTATACTCTGAGGGTCAAGAAGCTGAATTCGCAACACAATGCGGCTTTTAATTCCTTTGTTGTGCGAGTTCCCACTGCCAAATTGGAGACCTTCATGAGCGAGGACTTCTGGCCGAGGGGTGTCGTACAGCGCAACATGTCGCCGGCAATACATGTTAGATAGATAGAATACTTTTTATTGTGCACACCAAATACATTATAACAAAACAAAGTAGTTGTTGTAAAATAACAAGCACAATTGGCGGTCTTATTGCTAATAGCAATTTCTTCCAGACAACCAAGTCGAAAGAAATACAACAAAAATAAAGGGCAGTTGGTGGCGTACATTTATTCGAATAAAGTAACTATACATATACAAAATATGACATACATATATAGTAAGAAATATATTAAATTTATACATAGTGCAATAGAAATAAACGTAACGTATAAATAAGGATAGGTAAATACAAAAGGTTAGAGGTTATGACGGCGTCTCACTATTGACAACAGAGAGGAAGTGGTTCTTAACCATCATTTTAAAAGTAGCAAATGTCTGTGCACGTCTAATTGACTCAGGTAATGCATTCCACAAGCGGACAGCTTGAACTGAAAAAGATTTATCATAGAAATTTGTGGAATGCATCGGTGTTTTTAGTCTGAGATTTTCCGATGACCTTAGGAATCTTGAATGTGTTTCGTGAAGAAACTCAAATCGTTCTTTGAGATAGGATGGAGATGCTGGATTGAACAGGATGTGTTACTTGGTTTATAAGTTTTTATATATATATATTATATGTACTCGTATGTTAGTCTATGGACCCGTAATTTAACAAAATATTTTTTGTAAAATTTCAGTAGGCTGGATTAAATGACTTATTATTATTACTAGTGGTCGCCCATTAGTCGAAATTCGACCATAATTCATTTAAATTATCAGTTTGAGCATTATTAAGGTTCTATTGTCAAAGACTATACTTCTATAATCACAGATTTCGCCAAGGCTACACTGTTAATTTGCCAATTTTTTTCTAACAAATTATAGGAAGTTTAAATAAAAACAAAAAAATATTAATATAAGGAATACCTTTTTTGTTGTTGTAACAAACAACCATGCGATAAAGAAAATGCTGTCCATTGAACTTGACATACATATTTCGATAATTTAATTAATGATACAAAACATCTTTGTAAGCGATGTTTTTTGTAAAAACTCTTTCATTGTTTGCTGGTTGTTTGACATTCAGTAAGATTATAGACAAATAATATTTAAAACAATCAATATCAATCTAATCTCAATTTGAAGTGTATTGTGTCAAATACATGGTAGTGTGTGTAATGTTTTGTTTTTTAATTTAATGTATTTAAATGCATAATTTTAAAAAAATATTAGCATTCTGCACTCCTTCTATATATAAACTATAAGTGTGGGAAATTTCATACTCCTTCGTCTGCGCAATTTTCGTAAAATGGGGTACAAAGTTTTTGCTTCACGTATTAATATAATGATTATATTAATGCTAAATACTGCTAGCTTCCTATGCTTCCACAAGACCCTATATAAGCTAACATAAGAATTTACAAATGCGCATTCCCTCGTACTTATAACAAGTGTAATTGTCAAGGTGATAAATAGAACTGACACTATAAAAACCGCCTTTGCTAAGCGTTTTACACCCTTTATGATTCCTTTTATTTTCAATAAGATTTCAAGAATATGTAATTTACAAAAAAACAGTTTACGTGTAGCAAAAATAAAGATAAGTCTCTGCTTACTTTCTTGGGATTATGAGGAAACTGAAAGTTTTATTCCGTTTGTTGCCCGTGGTACTACCAGCTTTTACTACCAGTAGTAACACGGGCAAGAATTATTGCTGTAGAGCTACACAATAAGCAGGTGATGATGATAAAGCCGGAAGTAGGCTGTAGGAACTCCTCCAATAAGCAAGATACCTCCGTTGTGTGTTTGCTATAAAAGTTTGTATTTAAAAAGATCTTTTTAAAATAAAATTATATAAAGGGAGAATGACGATGATTTTTTTTTGTTCTGTAGGAAATCTTTTTGTTTCTTAGTCCAAATTTTCTTATATATTAAAAGTTGGTTTATACTTGCTGATTTAATTACATTTTTATTTTATTATTTGGGATTTATTTCGTTAAGAAATGCGTAAAGACATCTTAACTTGCTACTAGGCCTATCAGGCCTAGTAATACAGGAAAGTATAATTGCCCGTGTTACTACTGGTAGTAAAAGCTGGTAGTACCACGGGCAACAAACGTTTAATTCGAGTCTTCTCTTAGTATTTGCTTACACACGCATGCGTACACACAAACATGCACACACACACACACGCACACCCACACACACACACACACACACATCATTTTAAGGTTAAGGTAAGGTTATGGTTTAAATGCCTTAAAATATTATTAGTAAGTACCTCACTCATTTTCGAATTTTATTTATAATTAATTTAGTTTATTAATTTAGAGCAAATATGTTTTCTTTTATTTTATTTCCTTTATTCACAAATACGAATTTGTAGAATCCTTTTTTTTTAATTTTTGCATCACTGAAAAATATTTTGTATTTTGTTAAAACCAAATACGGATCCCCATGGAATAGGCCATGCCTAGTGTGGGGATCAATGAAAATGTTAAATTTTTGGTCAAACTTTTTTAGAAATAGATATTTTTTCATTTATCTCGTTATTTTAAATAAAAAACTATAAATATATTATTAAAAATATATTAATAATTATTATCACTATAATAATACCATAAAATATATTAAATACGTAATAAAAACTTTATTGTTACTATAAAGCCTAACGCAGGCTTGCTACTTTAGGCATTGGCGATTTATTAAAGGTATATATTTTAGTATTAATCCGTTTTCTGGCTATCAGTAATATGGTATTATGTCCGGCGAAAAGCGAAGCAAAATATAGCCAACTCAGCTTGTAGAATAGGCGTGACGGTGTTTGTATTGTTTTATGAAATACACACCCTACAGACATCACAAACATTTAAACCAAATAAATAACATTAGAAATTTCTTAAATGTACAAACAGAGGCGCAAAAGAACTTCAATAAATCAAGCTAGTAGAAAATCAAGCTTGTGCCGTATTCTTGGTAAAATGTTAGCAATATTTAAGTTTTCCATTGAAATGAGAGAAACAGTTGAATACTTAAGACCAGCGGGTGGGCTCGAGGCACGAACTGACAAATTGAACAAAATCATTTACTAAGATCTCTTTGTCAATAATTCAATGTTTTTTTTGGACGTGGTTGATGACATCTGTCAAGTAGGCAATTAATTTGATAAATTATGTCCTTATCAGAGAAAAGGACATTGAATTTCTTGTGATGAAATGACAACCACTGTTTGATTTGACAAGTTACTGTATACGATTTTAAAGTGTAAATTTCTCGACAAGAAATATATAAATATTTAGTATAATTTTAAAATAAAAAATGTCTCATTATTTGAAAAGTTTTATCTTGATTATGATACTGTCATAATTTGACACATATTATTATATGAGTTTATATTAGATTGACAAATAAATAATTCATTCATTCATTCATTCTCTAAATCACGTGACGTAGTGGAAACAGCTACGCAATAACGCGTCTCACTCCAGAGGTGTTAGTTCAAAATGTAATTATCTTTTCTCTAAGCGATCTCACGTTAACGGCAAACTTCTGTTACGAACTTCCATTGTGCGAACTAAGTACCTAGGTTTTTGATGAGCTAAAATGATATAATTAGCTTATAGTTAATTTAATTTCTGTGTTCGTATTTCGTGACGGCTCTACATACTCTACCGAGTCAATATGAAACGTCTTATGCCAAAGTTTTTGTGAAGTGTAGTATGTAGTTTAGTTGTTTTGACTTTGATCTAGGTAAGATAGGTTTCAGGTTCTTAACTTCCTGTTTTTCTCAGCAAAGACTCCACTGGTTATTCACAACGGTGTGTTAGTACCTACGCTTATGTATGCCAATGAATCTTGAGTATGGCAAAATACTTGTTAGATAAAATTAATCTCAAAACTCCCCTTAAAAGAACCAGGAATACTCCACTGCTTTCAACCCCCCAAGCATCAAATAATTATACCAAGTTCTAACCTTTTAATAGATTACCAGCATTGTACAACAATAAATTTTCATCTCTTGACCTATTAATTTCTTCTCGCAACACTTTTAAAACAAATATCATAAGAATATTGTCAGATAATAAATAATTTTTCACCATACACAGACGCACACACGCATTGTGCACGCTGTCTATGCTATTCAGTCTAATACTTTGTCTGAGGATTAACGTCTAACCCTTTGTAATTATTGCTAATTTGCCAACTTCGTCATTGGCGTTTCATTTTATCTATATGATCGTACCTTAATAGCTATAAGCTGTGAAGTTTCTTAAATAAATAAAAGAATCATGAGAGTAGAATGAATCCCATGGAAATTCGCTCTTTACGGAGTCCATGTGGAGTTACCCTTGCTGACCAAATGAGGAATAGTGTGATAAGAAATCGATGTAAGTTGAAGGATGACGTGGGTACTATGATTGAAAGAGGTATTTTGAATTGGTATGGGCATATGGAGAGGACGTGTGACAGGCGAATAAGGAAAGGAATATATCGAGCAAATGTGAGTGGAAGTATTGAAGGAGATCGCCCAAGGAGACTCTATCACGACCAAATTAATGGTCTCTTTGAAAAGGGTCAATTGCGTAGCACTTTTAATCGATGGAAGTGCACGAAGGTATGTATGAACGTAAATGAAGCGAAACAGGGTGTGCTAGAATCGTAGTATGTATGTGGCAAACTGTAGTCTCTACCAACCCCAGTGGGATAAAGGCGTGAGTGTATTTATGTAATATAATAATAATAATAATAATATACTTTATTGCACACAAAATAAAAATAAAAGGACAAAAAAAGTATTTTACATAGTTGGTGGTACAGTGAGGCGGCCTTATCGCTTAAAGCGATTTCTTCCAGGCAACCTTTAGGTAGAGGACAGCGATGCTTATGATAAAAATTTAAAAAAGTGCAACAGTTCAATAGATTTAAACCAAATAATAAAAATAAACAATTTAAGGGATATAAATGAAAGAGTCAATTTTACCTATAACACACGTGTGAATAACGAGCGAACCAAAATTTTGAGGAGGAAGGGAAGCTTGTATTAAATTTGAAGGAAATGTGATTTAATTTCACGCTTAAAAATTTCCAAGGACTTTGCTCGTCTTATAGACTCAGGTAAGGAGTTCCACAGACGGACACTTTGAACAGTGAAAGAATTAGTAAAGAAGTTGGAAGAATGGGAAGGAATTATAAGGCGAAGTGTATCAGAGGAACGAAGGTCACGAGACTGAGTGGAAGCAAGAAAGGAGAAACGTCGCTTCAGATACATAGGAGTGCGTGGGTTAAATAAGACAGAGTAAAGTAGAGCAAGGACATGTACGTGTCTACGACGATGGACAGGAAGCCACTTAAGTTGAAAACGGAATTCGGATACGTGGTCATACTTGCGTAAGCCGAAAATAAAACGAATACAGAAATTTTGAAGCCGTTCCAATTTATTTAGAAGATCCACGGGCAAGTCGAGGTAACAAGAATCAGCATAGTCAAGAATGGGCAACAGGAGGGATTGAACAAGCGCAATTTTAGTACGAATAGGTAAGAAATTTCGCAGGCGTTTAAGAGAGGCTCCTGAAGCAAAAATCTTTCTACTAACCTCAGTAACCTGTGGTCTCCACGATAAAGTATTATCAAAGAAGACACCAAGATTTTTAACCTTGTCGCTGTATGGAATATGGACCCCGTTGAAATTAATGACAGGAAGTTGATCAAAGTTAATTCTAGAGATATACCAAGGACTGCCTATAACAATAACTTGTGTTTTAGCTGGATTAACTGTAAGGCCATGCGACTTACTCCTAGAATGAATACGATTTAGGTCGAAATTCACAGTTTGGATGGCAGTTGATAAATGAGCAAGATCAGCCTGTGTGTATATTTGTAAGTCGTCAGCATAAAGGTGATAGGACGATGTTAGCTCGTTAGTAATTCTGTTGATAAAGACTGCAAAAAGCAGCGGAGATAGCACACCCCCTTGCGGTACGCCGGCAGAAACTTCACACCAAGAGGAAAAAGTATCGTCTATGCGAATACGTTGCCGACGTCCACACAGATAGCTACAAAACCAGTCGATCGCCAAAGGAGAAACATTAAGGGAACGCAGCGTGGCAAGGAGAATATCATGATCAACTGTATTGAACGCATTGCTAAAATCAAGAAGAGTGAGAACAGTTAGCTGCTGGTTTTCCATTCCAAACCGAATGTCGTCGGAGATATTCACTAATGCAGTAGTCGTACTATGACCAGGGCGAAAACCAGATTGATACGGATTTAGAATATTATGAATATTTAAAAAACGACTAAATTGATTTTGAACAAGTCGTTCAAGAATTTTTGATAGGAAAGGGAGAATAGAGATTGGACGATAGTCTGAAAAGGAAAGAGGATCAGCTTTTTTTGGCAATGGAGTTACTTGCGCGTCTTTCCAACAATTTGGAAAAACGCCAGTTGTGATGGAGGAGTTCAGAATATGAGTTATAACAGGACATAAGGTGTCAAGAATAGGTATGATCATAATACGACTAATAGAGTCACTTCCGACGGCATTTGAAGTAATGGAAAGAATGCTCTTTTTGACATCAGTAACAGAAGCCATTGTGAAAGAAAAAGAAGGATAATCAGGGGCAATCTGTGCAGAAAGTGAGTGAAGCGTGTCAGTTTTAATACTATCATCTAGAGCTGTCGACTTAGAGAAATGCTGATTAAGTTGCTCCATATCAATGTCACTTGAGGCAAGATCTTGTCGGGATTTACCTATTCCTAAGGTCCGTAGGAACCTCCAGACTTTAGCGGGATCCCCGTTTTCAACAGAGCGATGGATGTGACGCCTCTGTGCATCCCTGCAAGCTGTATTGCAGCGGTTTCTAGCGCGATGATATTTGTCGCGGTATTTATCCCTAGAATCAACCTTATACCTCGCTTTAGCTCGATTTTTCTTTTCCATAAGAACCTTAATGTCCTCATTTAGCCAAGGAGCAGGAAGATGCTTCATCTTTACCTCTCGGATAGGGGCGTGTGTATCAAAAAGTTCAGTGAGTAATTTATTGAACACTGTGATTTTGGTGTTAACAGTTTCTTCATGCTCAACTATGGACCAGTCGATTTTATTGGCATCTTCTTGAAGACGATCAAGGTTCATTGCACCAAAATTGCGCTGAAGAAAGGTTTTTGGTTTAGATTTAGGGGGACGAATCTTATAAGATAGAAATATCAGATCATGGTAAGAGAAGGCATCAGCACTATATTGGCCATATTTAGCAACATGTTCAAGAGAAGAGACTATGATTAAGTCTAATAAGGAAGGAGTACAGTTAGGGGCATAATGAGTTGCTGTAAGTGGGACAATATGCATGTTACTAGCGTCTACTAAACCCTTAAGATTGCGAGCCCGAGAATCATTCTTAAGTAAACAAGTATTGAAGTCACCCATGACAATGGAATGATCATATGATGGAGTTAGGTCTTCAAGGAGAGATTCAAAAGAAGAAAAAAAGTTGATATGAAGAGAGGGGCAATAATAGACACCTAGAAGGACTTTGTGATGGTTTAAAGTAACTTCTATGAATAGGTGTTCCGCTGTATTGGGCGGAGGAGGTTGCGCAGATTTGTTCACTATGGAGTATGGAAGATTGTCCCTAAGATAGATAGCAACACCACCGTAAGAACTGCATGTACGGTCATTACGAATCAAGTTAAAACCAGGAAGAGAGTAGATAATAGAAGGAAGGTTAGGCCGTAAGAAAGATTCAGATACTAAAATAGCGTGGATATTTTTATTGTCCATGGTCAAAACTAAGTCCTGATAGTGAGCGGGAATGCTTTGAGCGTTAATGTGCACCACATTAAAATTTTTAGAGACATTAGAGAACTCGGATATAAGGGAATCATGTAAGGAAGGTGCAATGCTGCGAAAACTGCTGTCATCGCTCTCTGAAGAGGAACACGAAAGAAAGGTATCATTAGGGTCAAGATCCAAGATATTTTTATCGTCATTCATTTTAATATGGGAATGAAATAGGTAAAAACAAAAAGAATAAAGAAAAACTACTGTCTTCTACCTGCCAGCGGAAAAACAAAAAATTACTAACAACAATTAACAATGGAATAAAATAAAATAACTAAAAAACTAGTAAAAGTAAAAAAAAAATTGATAAAAAACTATAAGCCAAAGGGTGTCAGGACCATACAAAAGTAATTTATTATGTATGTATTTATCATAGGATAATATTGTTACTGAAATTCGGGTAACAGCTTTTATCGTGCTTACTACATAATAATAATATAATATTAGCCCTTTTAAGCAACTGTCCCACTGTTGGGCACGGGCCACCTCTCAAACTGAGAGGGTTTAGGCCATAGTTCACCACGCGGCCCCAGTGCGGTTTGGCGAACTTGACGCACCTTCGAGAAACTCTTAGGCATGCATTTTTCCTCACGATGTTTTCCTTGACCGTTAAAGAAAGTGATAGTACCACATAATATAGTAAATAAGCATATAGGTTAGTACCCCATGGCTGAGTTTACAGTCATGAAATCCACACACATAAACACTCGGAGCGAAACAATTTTTTTGTGACTCACACAAAGATTTGTCGCGTGTGGAAATCGAACCCGCGACTACTGAATCCAGTGGGCGGAGCGACTTAAGCTCTTAACCACTGGACCAAGCCGTCCGTCAAGATTAACCGAGAATAATATTAGCCGATAATTATATTAGCCCTGTTAAGAAACTGTCCCACCGTTGGGCACGGGTCTCCTCTCAAACTGAAAGGGTTTTGGCCACAGTTCACCACGCTGGCCCAGTGTGGGTTGACGACCTTAACGCATCTTCGAGAAACTCTTAGGCGAGCAGGTTTCCTCACGATGATTTTCTTCACCGTTCAAGCAAGTGATAGTTAATTTTTTAATACGAAAATGTTTTCGAAAAGACAGAGGTGCGTGCCTGGGTTTGAAATCGAGACCTCTAATTTTGCAGTACAACGAACCTACTCTACTCTACGCTATCACTGCTTTTTAATACCGATTATAACGACAAATGTATCTTGAGCCACATTTTGCATCAGCCCTTGTAGCGTTGATACGATAGCGTTCACAGTGAGATAGTTCTCACTGCTGGGCAAGAGAATTCTCTCACGAATCGAAGTAAGAGAGGATAAATGATATTCCATCACATGAACCCAGTGCGGATAGTGATAGTAGTGGCAGGTTGGAACTTATTAAGCCGCTCCTGTGACTTCTAACTTGGTTTAACGACCATTATATCGAGTGATAGCCGGGACTAACGACTTGCTATGCCTTCCAGAGCACTAACACCCGTATCTCTAAACATGTGTAAGTAGTTATCTTCACTAAAATATTTACTTAGTACACCTTTTTATTTTATTGTTAAGAAACTGTCAAAAGTAAGAAATGTCCATGGATGTCAAAGGTTAGTTTCCTTAGCCAAGTATATAATTTTAAACACATGACATTAATCGGTTAAGTTAATTCTTCATCATCAGCCTATAGCAGTCCACTGCTGGACATAGGCCTCTCCAAGTACACGCCACTAGGTACGAGAAACTCCGAGCATAGCCCTTTCCATAGCTCGCTGAGTGCCTTTAAATTTATGGACCAGTCCAACCGTGAATGTCCACGTTTCGGCTCCATAACTCATAACGTAAATTCATCAAATATAGTAAATTCTTAAGACTATGTAATTAAATTTTTATAGATACGAGTGTTACGCTCGAACATGGAAATGCCACCCACCCATTTTAAACTGACTAAGCCAACTACTTAACCTCGGTGATTGTGCTGCAGCATGATGTGGGTGAAGATATTGCACCTTCAGAACAGTAGTGACTAATTGCATCCCTTCAGGATCGAGCGGCACGGGCAGAGAGAGAGAAAGTGAAAGAGACCGAAGTATCGTACTTCTTAATTCTAGCATAAAAACGCCATTGTTTTAATATTCACCAGATAGAGCGTACCTTTTAATGGACCTCTATGACTGTGCCTCGATTTCTTAGATTTTTAAGTTAACGTTTAGTTTGTTTGTACCGTTCTGAAGGTGCGATATATATATATCGGTATTTTCCACGAAGTAGGTGGTATTATCGGTTAATCAAGCTTTCGTTAGTGCATTTGGATTTCCTCTTATTACGAAGGATTTTTCAGATAATTTGGATAATTTGAGAATGGATGGTAAACAAGTGTCATCAGAACCAATTTTTTTTTATTCATGTAAACCTTTATAGTATTATTGATTCGTCAGAAAAGAGACAAAAACTCTTCATGATCATGGTAATAAATCATTTTCATTTAAAATCAATATCATATTTGAAAATAGGTTCATTTTGTATTCCGTGGGATGAATAAACCATACAGATTAGTGAAAAAACAACTTGGCAAAATTCGAATAAGATTCATATTATAGCTTTTGTGTGAAAAGATAAATTATATTCGAAGATAAAAAAAGATCCGTGCCAGGGAACCCATTATTTAAATCACGGATTTCGTAAGATATTCCAATTGATTCGTCATGACCGATTTATAGTGCACCCCCCACAGAAATAGTGATGATAAAACACTAGAAGTGAAAAAGTGCCCGATTTTGTTCGACACCACTTTCGCAACTTTGTCATTCATGCATAGGATAAAAAAAATAGACACAGAATTACATTAATAGTAATAAAATAGAATTATGTATGGTAGGTACGGTGGTATGGTAGTAATAGTAGGTATGAAAGATAGTATCGGTGTAAAGATGAAAAAGAGTATGATCCGTTGGTCCCGGCATATAGAAAGAATGTCAGAACAAATAATGAAAAAACAGATATATAATACAAAAGTGGAAAGATGTAGGTACTGGGGAAAGCCTTGACTATCATGAACAAATAGACCGAGTCTTATCTGAAGGAGAAGTCAAGAGTCTCTGTAACCGGCGAGCGTGTATGAGATGAACTATAAGAGTGAAGGAAGCCAGAGAGTAAGGAAAAAACCTGTTGGAAATGTGTACTCTCTGCCTACCACGCAAGGGATACTACTATACTCAATTATTTAGTGATAATGTTCACACATGTGTGGTGACAAGTTCACACGGCTATACCACTTCCAGTGTCGTATTGTTACGATTTCTCTGGCAGCTCCCAATCATATTCTACGTCCGATAGAGTCTGCGTCGACGGATTCAGTCATAGAAGGCCGATTTATGATAGGCCAGTGGGCTGCTTTATGGGATTGATACTCGTAAATTTGAGCTTTTTTTCTTTAAGAAAAGAGAAAAAAATATGGTTAAAATCGGGCTTCGCTTTTGGCAAGAAACCGTGGATTATTATGTAGAGTTGCCGGAATAGAAATAATATATTGTGGTTATTGATTAAATAGTTTGATTAGTGAACTAGTCGGCTAAAATGTTAATCAGAGGCGATGATGTGGTAATTTGGATCTTCTATAAAGAATAATTCGAATTCAAGATATTTGACGTCCTGAGCATTTAAGTGCTACTCGCTACTGGTAATAATAAATTTTATAAAAATTAATTCTGATCTGATTAACTATTCTGATCTTCCTTCTTCCTTAAAACCGACTTAAAGGATTAAAAAGTATTTATTATTGATCACGCAGCTTCTCATGGAAATAAACTAACCTTAATTCCGGGAGTTGTTTGGAATATGTTTACGTACTTATATGTAGACAATGCAATATTACATAACATTTCTAGTTACCGGCGAAACTTTGTATTTCATGTCAAAAATAACACGATACAGTCATAAATTGTACAAAATACAAAAAATATAGTCAAAGAGGCCCATAATAATCGGGTTCGACATAAAATAAATACGTTTTCGCGACCGGCCGACTGGGCCCCAATTCTTAAAACGAAACTTTACAATTACAATTCGGTTTAACCGAATTGTAATTGCCGCCGATGAATGTGTACTTAGTATAAGAGTAAATTATTCTCTTTGGAACCTTAAAGGTTTCGGTGTCGACGCAGCGCGACGTTGGCGCGGCTTGGGGAGATGCAATGTACTGAAATGTACGGGAGACGACACACAGCGTAGCCCCGCTCGGCGCGACGGTGGCGCGGCTTGGAGAGTTGTATTGTACTGGAATATGCGGGAGACGCCACACAGCGTAGCCTCGCTCGGCACGGCGGTGGCGCGGCTTGGAGAGTTGTAATGTACTGGAATATGCGGAAGACGCCACACAGCGTAGCCTCGCTCGGCACGGCGGTGGCGCAGCTTGGGGAGTTGTAATGTACGGGAGACGCCACACAGCAAATCCCCGCTCGGTGCGACGGTCGCGCGGCTTGGGGAGTTGAAATATACTGAAATGTACGGGGAGACGCCACACAGCGCAGCCCCGCTCGGTGCGACGGCATACGTCACTGCCGAACTTAGCCGAGCGCAACCGTCGCGCTCCCGTCGCGCTCCGTTGACTATTTGATCAAACCTTTACTGCAATGAGAATGTATCATGTTTAATTGCGATATAAACAATCTGAGCCCTCATCTTATTCGCTATGTTATATTATACGTAAGCGGCGGGTAATGATAACTTCGTGATATTATTGTTTAATGGTAATTTGGTAACCCAGTGGCATACAGATTACACGATCATTGCTCGAAGTCATCGTGATCCGCCGCGTTTGGTCATAGCAAATAAGAGCCAGGCAAACTATGTTCTTTGGGAGTACAGTCTTTGGCACAACGAGCATAATATTGTTAAACAGTTTGCAAAACATATCTGGGGTAATTTACTACACGGATCTGAAGAAAATTTCCGAGAATTCAAGCGTTTTTGCTATGTGAAAAATGAGGCTGACAAATAGGCCTAGCTAACTTTTTACTAACCCTAGAGCTTTAAGACCAATTGTAGTTTCTTTTTCGATTCTAATATTTCAATGTTTGTGTTGTATTTCCCACTTTGCAAAGTAAGGAAGTGGGGCTTAATATTTTTCAATACCTCCTGTTTTTTTTCTTTCTAATTGTATTTGTTGCGAGGTTAGGTAGGATGCCATTGTGGATCCTGGCTTATAGTATAGTGATGGGAATGTGTAGCAGACTTAGTTCCATAAAAAATATGATAACAGCTAATGGTTCAGCTGCGGTTAAGATTTGGTTTTGGCGGAGTATGGTTTGTAGGATAAGGGTGCTGTAGTCGGTACGGGGTGCGGTAAAACACACATGTTGACAGGCAATATTGCTATTCCACAGCGCTCGAGTACACTCCAATACTGGGTCGGGTTGTACAGATATTAGATTTATTGTGGTGCGGTCTGATCATTTGGAACGAATAACGTTACAAGATCGTTTTATTAATAACTAGATATTACCAGGGACTAATAAAAATATTTTAGCAAAAATTAAAACTAAAAAGTTACTGTCTCGTTGGTCTAGTGGCAAATAATGTGTGTAGAGATCACGAAGTCCAGGGTTCAAATCCTAAGTCGGACAAAATCTAACTTTTGTATCTCTCTATATCAACTTTTGAATAGACAAATTACCAGTATCAGTCCGGAGTGTGGTATTGAGCTATGTAGCAATAGGCTCGTCCCTATTTCATGGGACTCATGGGGAACTCATCATCTCAGCCCATACTTGTCCACTGTTGAACATAGGCCTCCCCAAAGGGGGGATTTGCCATACTCGCCACGCTTGGCAGGCGGGTTGGCGAGCGCAGTTTTTGATCGCAGAAGTGTTAAGAGAACGCTGCTGCCCATTCCCTAGTTTTCCCTTAGTCGCCTTGTACGACACCCGATGGGATGAGATGGGTTGGTCCTATTCTAAGCCGGGAACCACGCGGCTGGGGAACTCTGCCACCCCTGAATATGGTAGATAGATAAACTTTATTGTACACCAACCTAATCGCAGTACAATAGACAAAATTAAATTTACATATATAAAATGGTTGGCGGTCTTATTACTAAAAGCAATCTCTCCCAGACAACGAACATACATGAAGAGCTGTAGAGAGAAGTGGGGCAGTTGGTGGCGTACACTATTATTGACTAATTTACATTAAATTAGACTACATACTGAGCTACATACATAGACTTACATAGCACATACCTACCCATTACTATATATAACTATATATCTAAATATACATACATATAAATATACATACATACAAAATATAGGCTAAACATATTAGAAGGATTATGACAGACAAGAAGAGAGAAAGTGATTCTTGACCATGGTTTTAAAAATAAGTTTCCGTCTTTACGTATCTGATAATACATTCCACAAAGAATAATAGAACAAATAAAATATGCTGTTACTTTATTTTTTGTATTAAAAATTTTTTATAATTCAGTCTAAACTGCTAAGTCTAGCTAAGACCTACTCTCGAGGAGATCTCACGTACTTCACGCGGTAGTGCGGATTAGTGGAGGCAGGTTTGTGGTCATTTGCTGTTGGAATTATTCACGCCTTCCAAAGTACAGTGACGTTAACATATTAATTTCGTCAACCATCGTCTAAAATCGCACAACAGGCCCAAAATCAGATATAAATGAGGCATTTGTTTTAGCATTAGTTCTCTTTTATTTTTCATTTTGGCAAATATCGATACACGAACTTCGAACGCTGTTTAGACTTTGTGATCGCTATGAGCGTATCTGCATCACAATTCAAATAAAGTTTCGATAATAAAGTTTGACGGACGATTTAGCGCAGTGGTTAAGAGCTTGAGCTGCTCCGCCCACTGTGTCGAATAGTCGCGGGTTCGATTCCCGCACGTGACAAATCTTTGTGTGATCCACAATTATTTGTTCCGGTCTGGGTATTTGTTTGTGAATTTTCATGTTTGTAAACGCACCCACGACACAGGAATAAATCCTAGTGTGGGGCTGTTTTTATAAAAAAAAAAAAAAAAAGTTATTAGTCACCACAAGCTATAGAACAAACCTGACTTGCACATTTAAATGATTTATGGTCGCTTTTCGTGCTTGGCACAACGCTACGATGACAGTGAACATTCCACAACGCGATAGGTGCCTTTAATCAATTTATTGTCGCCTATTGGATATGCCAGACACATTTCTTTTGCCCGTGAATGTGCCTACATTTAATACCCGCCCCAAGCGTCTTGTACGGGCAATTGTAAATTCTACAACATTAGCAATCTTTCTAGCTTCTGTTAAAATACGCACAAAAAGAACATTTTACATAATCATCGTCATTATAGGAGTATAGATCTTGTATTACGAGACCGTAACTTTTTACGTAAATTGTTGTATTTTTTACGTAGACTGCCTCGTCGGCCTCATGGCACAAAGCAAGGGTAGCGATCGCAAGTTCAGACAAAATGTATTTTCCATCGAAAAAATCTCAGCAGAAGTCCGATCTCTGTAATTGTGCCCGGTATAATAGATTCGCCCCCTTTTATACAAGCTGTAACATAATAAACGCAAGACCTCAGACACCCCGATTAGAGAATTGCTTCATCAATTCAAAACGATAATCACATTTCCAAAATTAAAGATTTTACCCTTTTTTTAAGCACTTTTATACCCCAATTATCAATGAAACTTGCACGTTTATGTGTCCGGTTTGAGAAATAAGTTTAATAAATGCATTTGAAATCTCCTTATTGCTCTGAATCAAGAATAAGTTTATTTTTTTATAGCGCACTAAAGGAGTAAATGCATTTTTTGCAAATTTAAAAAAAATTAATATATATTAAAAATTGTTGGAATCAATTCAGTTACCGATTTAGAACAAACTACTTTCAGGTCTTGCGTTTATTAAATTACACCTTGTATAGGGACTAAACATCCCCAGTGATATGTGGGTGTACAAAGTACAATTCTGTCCCACTTGCGGTATACAGGTGAGAAGGTATCCTTTTTTATAGTTAGTTACCACCCGTAAATGTTACATACGTGACTCATGTGATGTTTGTGCGGGCAATTGTATATTCTCCAACATTTGCGATCATTCTAGGTTGTTTTAATCTAACCATAAAATGAAATATGTTTATTTATATATTTTGTTTTCTTCAGGGTAGTAAAAGAATAAGCATATTAAAAAAATACATGTAAATAATTACTTAAAATAAAGCCTTTGCAGCTAACCACAATAGATTTCTAGCATAATTTAATTGTACGAAGAAACATTGAAGAATGATGAGATAACATTAATAGTTAGGTGAAGGTCGGATTATTATGTCTATAATATAGGAACATTTTAAATAATTGAGAACATTAATCTAAAAACTTGAGAACATTATGAATACGAACCACGTTCACATTATGAATAGCGCACCACAATTACACGTCCAGTTGTGCGATAAATGTATAAAAAGCAATAAAATTAGGTGGCGGTGGAGATGATTTGATATAGAAGATTGTTAAATTTTTGTTAAAAACAGTTTTTTGCCAATAAAAAGGTCAATATTATTATATTTATTATTGTACAAGGGATCATTACGTGAGAGAACAGCATTACCCCCATAATTGGTCGTATGGGAGAGGGCATCACATAAAGGCGTATGTCTGGTACGATGACCTGGTGTGAAAATGATATTTGGCCCAGTAATTCACAGCAGTCTATATTGCCACGTACAATGACAAACAACAGTCCTAAATCTATAACTCTCTTCTCTGTTCTAATGTTCATCATCATTATACGAGTATAAATCTTGTGATGCAAAGGTGCGATTTTTTACGTGGAATATTTTTTTTTTTACTAGACTGCCTGGTTGCCTATTGTATCTCATTAAGGATAGCAATAGGGAATATGCGTGTATTTTTTTTATATTTTTATACGATAGTCTACATCAATACATAACTGCAAAAAAAATTTAAGCGTCAAAAACAAAATGTAAAGGGCAAAAAAATGTTGAAGATAGCAAACAGATAAGAGCATTTTAAACTCCCACCATTTTGGCGCGCTTGGCGTGACGTCAAAGTCTATAATAACAATGAATTAGTGAACAGCTGTAGAAGAATTTTAGTCTGTAATTTATTTTTATTTTGTATTTTGCGACTATTACTCAATGGAACAACACTGTGTTGTGCCTAGGTGTTAAAATACAATAAGAAATGCACCCGATAGGTGCGGACATAAGGAGAACGTGGTGTTAAATCAGAAAAAGAGACATGGTATCTCCATCAACTTGTTTATATTGCTGCGAAGATCACTATAACGTAAGAATTAACTTAAATAATTTAAACAAAAATTTTGTCTTTGTGTAAATCGACAACAAAAAATAACAATAAAACTAACTCAATAGCAAACATCCAACAAATATGCACTTGTTGACATTTGTATTGTAGACTTTGATGTCATATTCGATCTGACTAATAGCGTGGCGTTCCCGCTACTTTGAATTTTCCACATTAATGTTTTGTACTTTCAATAATTATTTCCTTAATAAAAAAGTAATGTTATTAAAAAAATATTGGTATAGACATTATTCTATTACGATAAAGTTTGTAAAAAAAAATATTTGACCCTTATTTGAATTACACGCATATTCCCTATTGCAAGATCCTGCGTGATCCGGACAAAGGGTGTTTTCCATCTAAAGATTATAAGTAGGAGTTTGGATATTAACCCGGTATATTACATTGAGACCAAACAAGGTTGGTGATATGTGGGTGAACCTCTGCCATGGTTGCAGAATACAGGTGGAATTTTGTTATTTTGAATTTTGTTAGTTACTGTACATATTTACGATACCCAAGCGTCTTGTGTAAATACTTTAACATGAGAAGTCATTCCAGCTTCTGTTAACAAAAGGAACCTTAAACATATTTATCGTCATATAGGATTACAGGAGTATAGATCTTGTGTTACGGAGAGCGCGTTTTTTTACCTAAATTGGTGTATTTTATCACGTAGACTGCCTCGACGGTTTAATGGCACACAAGCTGGGTGGCGCACTCAGTAACAATCTAGATTGTGTAAATGTGCTTGGTATAGTGGCAATAGGATCACACCCTATTACATATACAAACATCATCGGCGATATTCTTGTACAAAGTACACCTCGGCCCCGTTTGCGAAATACAGACATAAGGGCTATACATTTTATTTTGTCGGTTATGTCCCTTTAATGTAGAAACATACGCGGCCCAAGCGATTTGTGCCGGCAATTCTAAATTCCACAGCATTAGCGATCATCCTAGCTTCTGTTAAATTACGCACAAAAGAAACATATTCATCGTCGTTATAAGAGTACATATCTTGTTACGGAGGGCGCAATTTTTTACGTAAACTGCCCCATTTGCGGAGTAAATGTGAAATGTTTAACATCTCAGTGCTTGGAGCCGTGTGGTGCTGTCGTTATACTTATCAGCTCAATGAATATAAATATCGTGTTAAATTTACGTATCAGCGTTTATTTTTGTCGTTATACTAGAAAATGTGATGTTTTTCTAGGGCCCCCTTACACGAGCCAGGGTTAGCGTTACCTATTGACTAACTCGAGCTTATAACGTTAAATTGCCTTCAACTTAACCTACTACTACCCTGGTTCGTGCAAGTGGGCCTAAGTTGGAGGTACGCCACTGTTAGTGCTTTGTGACCGCGGTTTCTGCAGCATTCACCAAGGTTTGTGGCCTGAGATGGTTGCGGTTTTTGGTATAACCTTTTTCGAAGTCGTACCATCGTCTCCGTCGTCTAAAAGGCAGATGATACTACGTTTACGTTACGTTTTCATCAGCTCCGCACTCAGGTAGGTAAATACTGGCAAATTTGTACTAGTGTTGTAAAAACGCTTGAGTCAGCACTTAAAACGCTGGCATAAGCGTCGACTCAGCGCTAAACGCTCGACTTCAGCGCCAATTTTTATAACACTAATTTGTACACCATGTGTAGAAAGGTTCAGAGTTCCAAATCCTGCGATTGTGGTGCGACCTCACAGCCTATGCCGCACCTGCTGATCTACCCTTTGTGTCCTTGTACAGGTACAAGGAAAGAGCTGAGCGCGGCCACGGATGGCGCGATTAAGATGGCCACTCACTGGGCGCGACAAATATGAACCATTGACACGAAAAGAAGAACCAGTTTTCATTTTTAACCGACTTCAAATATAAGGAGGTTCTATGTTTGTCTGTATGTATACTTTTTTATGTATGTTCACCAATATTCCCGTCAACTGTGTACCCGTTTTTTTTGCATTGGCTTCAGCATAGCTCCAAGGTGGTTCCATTTTAATTTCATCGGTATTGGACTTTGAAGATACACCAGGGAACTCCTTGATCCAAACAGCACGAATGTGTAAATTCAGTTATTATGAGTATTATATTAATCCTATAGGTACCTTACTGTAGAACTAAGTAGAATAATATAGTATAGGTATATAAATATTAATAATTCATTCACTTATCACTTAAAATTGTAATATAAAAAACTTAAAAAAAAGGAAAACCGACTTCACTAAGAAAAAAATAAATATTTGAAGTCAGTGTCAAGTAACCGACTGCACCAAACGGCACCGACTTCAAATATTTATTATTTGCTTTGTGAAGTCAGTTTTCTTTTTTTTTAAGTTTTCAATAGAACATTTAGAATAAATATTTGTGTAACCTTTTACTTGTGTAAAATAAATATTTGTGTAACCTTCTAGGCTGCCTCCCTACTAAGTCCAATCATTTTGTAAAAAGGTCCAAAAGTGACATATTGTGACAGGTGGTATATTGTCTCTCATAAAGTGTCACTTTAGGAATAAAATACTGTCGTGAGATATGGGTTGGACAGCAAACTTGAAAGGATGTAAGAAGTTTTTCTGTTCAGCTTAGTAAAATTAATTATCTATTTCTATTTCAGTCGAAAGATATCTACTGTAGGACATTGGTATTATAAAATTAATTGAAATAAACAACCCATTTTCCCCAAGCGGGGGTGGTAGAGGTGTACTGTGTACGCCCACTTTTCGCCGACGATGTTAGGTTCTATGTAGAGAGCGAGCCTATTGCCGTATTCCTGACTCCAGACTGGAAATTTTTCGTTATAAAAACTACATTTGGCCAACCTAGGATTTAAACCCAGGACCTCGTGATAGCAACGCGCACTATTTGCCACTATACCAACGAAGCATTGCCTGTGTTGGTGAAATATAGGTATACTTAGTACACCTTTGCCACACACACTTAAGGAATATAGGCGAATTCATTTCTTCGTCTTCTAAATATTTACTGGTTCAAGAGTGTATGCCATACGAGTTCATTAGGCTTAAGTATGCCCTTAAGGACTCCAAAAATAGCTTATGCACGTCTTAGCATGTGACTTCGCAGCTAAAGCTTGAAAATAATTAACTTCGTTAATTTCCAAAGAAATGATCTTCTATAACCTCTGTGCACCCCGAAATTACCACGCTTGAAGATACTAAGTTTTAATGAGCAGTTGTAAACGTTAACAGTCTCCGTTCGACTTAGCAAACGTTACGCTGTGTGTGAACTTTTGCTTACTTATAGCATCCGATCCACGGAAATCGTAATTATAAAAAAACTAGAAGTGAAAAAGTGCGGAGTGAATCTGACCGACCGTATTCGCAAAAGCGTAGTAAGAAAGCGAGTAGGTATGAAAGATAGTATCGGTATAAAGATGAGAAAGGGTATGCTCCGTTGGTTCGGGCATATAAAAAGGATGTCAGAAGAAAAAATGACAGATCAGACATACAATGCAAAAGTGGAAGGATGTAGGTACCGGTGAAGACCTAGACTCTCTTACCATGACCAAATAGACCGAGTCTTATCTGAAGGATAAGTTAAAAGTCTCTGTAACCGGCGAGCGGGTATGAGACGAATTATGAGAGTGGGGGAAGCCAGAGAGATATGTAAGGAAAGAACCTGTTGGAACTCTGTACTCTCTGCCTACCCCGCAAGGGATCTGCCTTGATGATATAAACAAATAGCTAGAATTGAAATAGCACACGATTTCACAACCCCTGTTACCACTTTGCCATACATGAACAGATCAAAAAAATTTACACTGACTTACATACGCTCATGTTATATGCTGTAAAAAATATGTTTTTTTTTTTTTTTTTATTATAATTCACAAAACTGATGTACAATCTCTCATGCAATATTACAGAGTATAATACATTAGGTCTGATTGACATCTACTAGATGTGAATCCAGCATGCATATTTTAAGCAAGACAAAAATTATGTGGGTCTAGTGTAAACTACTATAATCTGCTATGAACAAATCAAGACACTGATTTTAGACTTTACTGAGGCTACAGAACCAGCAAAGACATCCATTTCGCCGCGAATGGAGTTGGCAAGCGAAAGCATACGAGATATGGGCGAAAAAAGACCAATATTTGTGCGACTGTGAGGCATAATAAAAGTTTTCCGATTAATTAAGCAGCTGCCAGTACGCGGAATACAAATATGTACTTTCTCTATAAGCCCAGGTGAATCTATTAAGCCATTAATTATCTTGAACAGAAACATAACGTCTAGAGATTTTCTACGTGCGCTCAACGATTTCATTTTATAGTGACTCAGTCTGGAGTTATAGGGATTCAAAATACGGCATTTGTTGTCTGAATAGCATAAGTTATATAGGAACCTTTTTTGGACTCGCTCTATTCTATCGGAGTGCACCTGGTATGACGGACTCCACACTGTGCTACAGTATTCTAGAATACTTCTTTCTTTTCTTTTCTTTTTTTAAAATAAACGTTGCCCCACACTAGGATTAATTCCTGTATCGTGGGTGTGTTTACAAACATGAAAATTCACATACACAAATACCCAGACCGGAACAAATAATTGTGGATCACACAAAGATTTGTCCCGTGCGGGAATCGAACCCGCGACTATTAGACACAGTGGGCGGGGCGGACTAAGCCCTTAACCACTGCGCTAAATCGTCCGTCACTTCGTATAATGCTGTTATAAATTAAAATAGTTAGGAACGGTTCTTTAAAGATTTTCATTTCTCTGACAATGAACCCTGACAATTTTGATGCCTTACTTATAATTAGGTCATAGTGATTTCTAAAATTTAATCTACTATCTATCAGGATACCAAGGTCTCTAATAGTGTCCACTTCTTGGAGCGGGTTGTCATTAACTGAGTAAAAAGCTTGGTTTGTTATAGTTTTCCTACTAAATTTAATGAAGTAACATTTGTTTTCATTTAATGACATGTTGTTTTGTTCACACCATCGACATAAGTTATTTATATCCAGTTGTAGTTGACTAGTATCAGAATCACTATATATAGTTCGATATATTTTTAAATCATCAGCAAAAAGTTTGTACTCTGAATCAATTTTACTTCCTAAGTCATTTATAAAAATAAGAAAAAATAGAGGTCCTAGGTGAGAGCCCTGAGGTACTCCTGATGGTATCAAACATTTTTTGGATTTAAAACCCTTGAGATACACTAATTGCGAACGATTTCTCAAGTAGGATTCACACCAACGCAGCAACGACCCATGAACGCCCATACTTCCCAATTTAAGTAATAATAGGTCGTGATCCACTAAATCAAAGGCCTTTTTAAAGTCGGTGTATATTGCATGAACTTCTTTACCCCCATCTAGTGCAGATGATATATAAGACACATACTCGGTGAGATTAGACAATGTTGATTTTTTGGGGCGGAAGCCATGCTGTTTATCATCCAATACATTTTTTATGTGGAAGAACATTTTTTTCTGTACTAGGGATTCAAGCACTTTACCACATGTAGAAAGAATAGACACTGGTCTGTAATTTTTAACATCATCAACACTACCAGATTTAAAGATTGGCGTGATGTGTGCAATTTTCCACGAGTTGGGGTAAACTCCTTGTGTTAAAGAATAGTTGAATATCATGGTCAGAGGAACAGCTAAGTTTGCTGCACATTTTCTGAGAAAAAGAGGAGGAATTGAATCAGGCCCTGGTCCTTTATCGGAGTCAAGAGAAGACAAATACTCAAAAACTTATCTTATTTCAAGTATACAACTACTAAACGTGTTATTGTTACAAGGGTTTGGTGAAGCTGAACTTGAGGGATGGCATGTATAACGATTAACTCTATAGATGGATTGAAAATGATCGGAAAACAATTCACAAATTTCCTGACCGCCCTTAGCTGTATTGTTGTTATTCAAAGTCATTTTATTAGGAATATAACTGTTGGCTATCCGTTTGTTTTTGAAGTACTTCCAAACGTATTTAGGATTTCGAAGCAGGTGTGTGGCGATATTGCTTTTAAATTTTGCGTAACAGTCTTTTATTAACACTCTGCAGCGTGTTCTCAAGCAATCAAACGTAATTTTATCTCTGGGGTTCTTATACTTTTTATATAAAATGTGATATTTAGCTTTCTCCTTTATGACTTTTAGTAAAGCTCGACTGTACCAGACGGGATAGCGCTCATCGCATGGTCGGCTAATAGGTGTGTGTTGTTGAATGATTAGCATTAGAATTTCGTAAAATCTAATCACCATTTCGTCCATATTAGTAATAGAATTCAATTCATCAGACCAATTAATTTTCGCTAGTTTGTCGTTAACATCATCATAATTACAAATATAAAAATTTAAATTGGAGACTTTCCTTTGCACTAGTGGACTACTATGATTAGATATAAGTGAGATTTCCAACGCTGGATGATGGGGATCAATTGGTAGTAGTGGACTTGTGGCTTGTGATACCAATACAGTCCTATTACTACTATTGGTAAGAACTAGATCTAGAGTACGATTTGAAGCGTTTACTATTCCGTTGCATTGATGAAGATCATTAAAGGCAATCGTGTCTAAAAAAATGTTTTCTTGATTATTACTGGATCCTTTGGGGACCAAAAGACCAGAACCTACGTCATATTCCCAATAAATATTACCCATGTTGAAATCCCCGATTAATATGTTCATGAAATTACTTTTGCTCTTATTACTAATTACTTCTGTAAAGTTATTACAGAGAGTATTCAAATAATCTAGTTTAATTGGCGGTGGAATATAAACCACACAAATATTGATATTTGGGCCGTTCTCACATTTTATGGTTATCCACAATTCCTCGCAATGTGATTCCCAATTAAATCTCCTTAAGACCTCATATTTGTCCAGTGTTGCAATAGCTACACCTCCACCATCTTTTTTGGTGATTGAAGAAACCGTAGTCGACCTATCGCGCCTAAAAACTCTGTATCGGTTATCTACAATTTCATGATCTAGCACTGTGTCGTTTAACCAACTTTCGGTGGCAACAATTATGTCATAATTAAAATGCAAAGCAGCAGAATAAAAATCCTCGGTCTTGGTTCTTAAGCCTCTTACATTCTGATAATAAATTTTAAACATGAATTTTAATACTTATTACACTATATATCTTGCAAAACAAAAGTTAACAATTTACAAAGTCTCCAGATACTCCAAAATTTTTAACTAAAAGAGATTTGGATGTTATATCTTTTCTCACAAATACGCGACCATTTCGGACCCATACAAAGTTATATCTCTTCTCCTTGGCAGCAATCCTCGTTACTGCGTGAAGTTTTTTATTTGCAGAAGTTAAATTCTCTGTTACAAAAATCGGTTGCCTTTCACCGCCAATACCAACGTGGCTGCTGTTTAGTTTCTCCGAGTCGTTTTTTTTATTAAAGTTTCTGACTGCAGCAAGTAGATTATCTCGAATGCGAGGACTAACTAACTTTACGACTATACTTCGTGGACGATTTGACTCTGTATTTAATTTGGCGACTCTTTGAAGTGACTTAATTTCACTGTCGTGAATTTCATTTCCCACAACTCTACCCAGCTGTTGGACAACAGTCAACAAGTTTTCGGTTTTGTGCTCAGGAACGCACTGTATCTCGATATTACATTCACGTGCTATTTGATCAAGTTGTTGCACTTTAGCGTCCAACTCCCTAACTTGAACATTGAGTGCGGCGTTATTCTTGAGCATTTCGTTAATAAACTTGTTATTGTTGGCATTAATTTCCTTTTGGTCATCGTGAGCGTCAGATAAAAAGTAAACCGTCTTCTTAAACTCATCCAGGTCTTCGCGCATTGAAGTAAATCTTCCGGTGAGATCCTTTATGTTCTTTTGAACCGTAGCTAGAGTGGTTTGAAAATTCGCTAAAACAGCCTGCTGTCTGTCAAATTTCTCGTTCATTTCCTGCCGCAATTTACGAATTTCCACAAGAATCGCATTTGGTATGTCGACCTCTGTAATTGCAGGCGTTATTATAGCCGTTTCTGGTGGCGGATACTCGTTTGGGGTATATGTCTGGACCAGCCCTGCTTGGTAATGGCTAGATGGTCCCGGCTTTGGGGATTCTATTGTAGCCGTCGCCGGAGCCGCTTGATTAGTACGCGAAGTATGGCCCTTAGACTGAATGGGTGTATTAGTATTGTCCCGTTTAGGACGGCTGGAAACACAACTCGGACAAATCCATTTAATCCTAGGTGTTGATCTTTCATCATATTTTACGCATTCCGAATGGTACTGAAGGCCACATTTGCCTACAGAGCATTTAATTCTCTTATGTGTCACAAGAAGAGTATCATTACAAGCAGCACAAATCATTACTGCGATCAAGTAAATCAACAAGAAAATAAAAATAATTGCAAAAAGTAAATCCGAACTGGGGATCGAACTCGAGGAACTAACACGTTGCCCCGGCACCTTACAATCTCTTCTACGGCGTCCTGATATTCGAGCCTTGAAATACAAGTATTATTTCGTTTACGTGTACAGTTAAAATTACACAGTTAAGTTGACATGTTAAAGTTTTCTCTATACCCTCAGTTGTGCAAATAGAACTAGCAAAGTCACTAAATGTAATGTTTATTTAAAGATTTCGCCAATTTCTCAGTCACAAATCACTCTGCAAACAATGTCACTTATGTCCTGCACACTGAATTGTATCTTCACAACACTATTTTTGTTAAAAGTAAAGTTGTAACAGAATTAATACTTAATTGTTTACGAGCGACAAAAATATGTCTTGTCTATCTGATATTTTTTTTTAGTAATGTTTATCGATAAATTGTATTTACCTTAAAAGTACAGGCCACTTACATTGGTCCACGCAGGCCTGAAACATTATGTGATAATTTTCTTACATGTGTGGCCACAAGGTCAGGTGGGTAGTCCATTTCTAGTGTCTTATTGATACGATATATTCACAGACTAAGTCACGGTCTGCCGCTAGTAGCTTATATTAATCTGTACGCGAGGCAGTGGGCAGAAATATGGGCATGAAACTAGACAGCGCGAAAATGTAAATCACACCAGTCAGAAGACATAAGATTAGCATCAATCAGATATCATTGTCTGAAACATAATTACTAATGTCGGACTTTATCAAGCCCGTCATAAATCTTCCAATTTTGCTAAACGCATATAATATTAAGCGGCAGCCGGGCCTGAAGATTTAACGTACCTCCCGGAGCATGGAGACGTTTAAAAATGTGATTGTCATCAATGATTAACCATCTCAGACGGACCGAAGTAAACACTGCTTAACTTTAATGATCGCTAACAAGACCGGGTTCTCGTAGGGCTATGACTACTACGGGGTTTGGTATTGTACCTAAATGTTTCTTAACAGTTTACGTAATAATTAGTCTCATGTTGGGATTGAACTTGGATCTTCTCGACAGGCCTAGCCAAAAAATGACGGACGATTTGGCGTAGTGGTTAAGAGCTAAGCCGCTCCACCCACTGAGTCGAATAGTCGCGGGTTCGATTCCCGCACGGGACTAACCTTTATGTGACAATTATTTGTTTCGGTTTGGGTATTTGTGTTAGTGAATATTCCTGTTTGTAAACGCACCCACGACACAGGAATAAATCCGATTTTGGGGCTACGTTTTTAACCGACTTCAAAAAGGAAGAGGTTCTATATTCGTCTGTATGTATGCTTTTTCTCTTTTTTTATGTATGTTCACCGATATTTCCAGCAGTTGAACGATTTTGATGATTCATTTTGCATTGGGTTCAGTAGAGCTCCAAGGTGGTACCTTTTTAATTTCATTTGTATTGGACCTTGGACGTTGAAGATACACCAGGGAACTCTTTAACGACAAACAATAGGAATGTGCAAATTGAGACAATATGGGTATTACATCAGACCTATAGGTATCCTACTATAGGACTAAGTAGAATGTTCACCGACTTCAAAAAAGGAGGAGGTTCATAATTCGTTTGTGTTTTTTTATAACTTATTTGCTTATAAACCGATTTGGATGATTCTTTTTCCGCTGGATTCACTATGATTTCAAGGTAGTCCTATTTTAATTTCATCAGTATTGGACCTTGTACTTTGAAGATACACCAGGGAACTCCTTAATGACAAACAATACGAATGCGTAGATTCAGATAATGTCGGTATTACGTCAATCCTATAGGTACCCTATTATAGAACTAAGCAGAATGTTAACCGACTTCAAAAAAGGAGGAGGTTTCTAATTCGTCTGTGTTTTTGTAATTTCTTTGCCTGTAAACTGATTTTGATGATTCTTTTTGCATTCGGTTCAGAATAGCTCCGTGGTGGTCGAATTTAAATTTTATTGATATTGGACATTGGGCTTTGAAGACACACCAGGGGTCCTTGGGTTTCCTTGACGGAAAATAGCATAAATGTGAAAATTCAGTTATTATGAGTTTTATATCAATCTTGTCGGTACTTCTCTGTATAATAAATTCACTCATCATTTAAAACTGTAAATACCTTAGTAGGAACTTAAATAAAAGGGAAACAGACTTTAAAAAGCACAAAATAAATATTTGAAGTCGGTGCCAAGTGACCGACTGCACCAACCAGCATCGACTTCAAATATTTATTTTTTGCTATTTGAAGACGGTTTCTCTTTTTTTTTAAATTTTCGTTTTAAAAAGAAAAATAAATAACAAAAAAATAACCGATTCCGTAATCGGTAACGAGGCGCTCGTAGCGCTGTGCGACCGCGGTGTTCTTACCGATCACCAAAGGTTAAGCAGCGTTCGACTCGGTCGGCCTGAGATGGGTGACCGTTTGTGGCATTTTCATATTCGAGCATCTCCGTGCTGCTTGAAGGCAATTTAAGCCGTTGGTCACGGTTACCACTTAATGTGGTAGTCGTTAAGCCGAGTTGGAAGCCTTGAAGGCGGTTTGATAAGTCCAACAGCGGGTGGCCACAAACCTGCCTCCACCAATCCGCACTGGGTCGACCCAATCTCTCTCACCTCGATTTGTGAGAGAAGGCCTTTGCCCAGCAGTGGGCAGTATAGGCTGATATTATAATCGGTAACGTCTTGATCTTTCGTTGTAAAATATCAAAAATAAAAAAATGTGAGCCAACGACTACAAAAGTCAGCTGAGCTGATCACTACCGGACATTTCGTTTATTTTCTTTTCGCCTTCCTTTTTCAGCCGAAAGACGTCCATTGCAAGACTTGAGCTTACCCAAAGATCGCCACAACAACCGGCTTTGTGCATGCATCCAACTTTTATCCATGACCTCCATCAGGTCATCAGTCCATCTTGTAGAGGGCCTGCTCACATCACGCTTTTCGAGACGAGGCCAAAAACCTTTCTGCTCCAAGGACCGTTACTTTATGTATCGTTACATAATCGGATGATCGTGTCGGCTCGTATAAATGAAGGCATTGAACAGTTTATAAAGCACAATGTAACTTTTGTTTAGTCTTGTATACTTCGCGATAGCTTCTAAGTGCTTTACCAGTCGCAACAGTGTCACATTGTTATAAAAATACTGGAATGATATTTAAGATATAGCCATATTGTCTTTTATAGTCTTTTTCACGAGACGTGGATACGGTGACGTTTCATCAAATTCCATTTCACGCATTTTTTGTAGTGGAATATTTAAAATAGGGAATTCAGGATTTAAAACATATGTAAAACATATACGTATACAGTTATTAGCTAAATATTGTGTCTCTCATGTTGTGACAAATAAAATTACTTTCTTTCTTTCAGACCAAAAAATTAAATTATGGGCCACTCATGACTACTCAAACTAGTGAGCGGGGCGGTCTGCGTTCTTAGATTAAATCGTTTCCGCACTGGACTACTCTTTGTGTAACGCACAATTATTCTTTTGGGTTGGGTGATTGCAGACGTGAATTATATGTACATTCGTACAAGGATGTTTTGGCCCGCAGTAAATATCGGAACTAACGCTGTCATCAAGTGAAATTAAATTAATAGTTGCCGTTTGCTGTAAATTTACCTAAGTTTCTTTTTTTATTTAGTTACTGGGCAGACCCACCTCTTGAGATATCTTCTTGGAACTAGAAAAAAAAATGAAATTGTAATTGTTGTCACACCAATGCCCCCTGTTCCTGTCATCCACGGGCCAATAGATTCTTGTCGTACTGTATGTGTGGGACAACGATATTTATTAATTAAAAAAAAGGTTGACTTCTCCACCCTGCTTCAATTATACCAAGGATATTAAAGAATTGTCGCTAAAACAAATGCCCACTTATCTGCCTACCGAATCACCATTTATCCTGGAAAAAACAGCACTTGACAAGGGTACTGTGTAATCAGCTCGTGGAGATAACATTTAAAATCAAATCCGTATTAGCTGTGCAACCGCGCCCCCTAATTTACGGATTACAAAATTTGAGGGAAATTAGCTGGCTAAGGGATAAGAGATCCCATGACGTTAACATTAGCTTTCGAAAAGGAGTATTAGAATAATCATGTAGCGGAACAACAATATCAACAAAATGCTTATCTATGAATCCAAATCATTTTATACGAAAAATGCCCTAATGCCTTAACTGTATCTAAGACGTTTTAGAAGGCAAATACTCTTGTGTAGGGATGGCGCACTAAAGGCATGTATGTGTGCCATTGATGGCACTCGACAGAATAAATTGGGCACGACTAATTGAGGACTTGCAACAATCATATTTTTAATAGAAAATAATAAATAATGGTAATAATAATATTAGCCCTGTTAAGAAACTGCCCCACCGTTGGGCATGGCCCTCCTCTCAAACTAACAGGGTTTAGGCCATAGCACCACGCTGGCTCAGTGCGGGTTGGCGAACTTCACGCACCTTCGGGAAACTCTTAGGCATGCAGGTTCACTCGCGATGTTCTCCGTCACCGTTAAAGCAAGTGATAGTTTTTTTTTAATACGCACAAGTTCTTAAAAAGACATAGGTGCTTGCCTGGGTTTGAACCCGAGACCTGTGACTTTGCAGTTCAACGGTCCAACCACTTGGCAATCACTACTTAATCAGTAGCAAGAAATTAATTTTAAAGGGTTTTGATGCAGTCGATGGTGCAATTTAAAACGGCCAATCAAGATTAAATGTGTATACGAAATTTCGTGTCTATGCTGTTGGCCGTTGAGAAGTTCCTTCATCTGGAGCTAATCCTGGGTACAATCAGGACATGCTTATGTCATGTGTCAAACATGTCAAATTTCAACTCCGTAGAATAAGAGGAAGTGTTTCTAATTCAGCTTGCAAGATTTAACCTCACAGTACTGATTTTATTCATTCTTCCTTCTTTGTTCAGTCTATCTTTCTTTGGAATGCTTTGCCTCTGGAACTCAGGATGGCTACCAATCGTCCCTCTTTTAAAGAAAGTCTGCAGGACCATCTATACGAAAGGTTGAATCCCTCTCGATGTTAGTTGCTTCATGTCGTTTGTCGCACTTTTTTAGTTTATGTATACATTGTATAATTATTTATGTATGCATATATATTAATTAAGTATTATAAATAGTTAATTAGCTGTTATTTATATTTTTTTCTTTTACCTTTTCCAACTTGTGTAATTTCGCACCTGCCACACTTGTCTCTACATGGCAGAAAATGCCTCAGGTCTTAAGTCCACTTATGTACATAAAAGTGCATGAAGAATTAATAAATAAATAACCCAAACAAATTATTAATCATTGCAAGTTAAATGAAAGCTTCTCATTATAGCTAATCGAGCATATCATCATCATCATCTCAGTCTATACTTGTACAGTGCTGAACATAGGCCAGCGTAACCGGTCTAATGTCACCTCAATCCAACGACTTCCTGCAATCTTCACAAGATCGTCGGTCCATCTGGTAGGCGGCCGTCTCACGCTGCGCTTGCCAATACGAGGTCTCCACTCTAGAATCTTTCTATCCCCACGCCCGTTAGATCTTCGCGCTATGTGGCTCGTCCATTGCCGCTTCAGCTTGCTAATCCGGAGGGCTGTGTCGGTGACCTTGGTTCTTTTACGAATCTCCTCATTCCTGATTCGATCACGTAGAGAAACGCCGAGCATAGCTCGCTGTGTGCTTTCCATAGCTCGCTGTGTAACTATGAGCTTTTTTATAAGACCTTTTGTAACAGACCACGTGGTCTCTTACAATCGAGCATATAGGTCCAATAAAATAAAATATGTGATGATGTTATGATTCCCATATCTTTATACATAAATATCAAATACCTGTGTGCGTGTGTTCATAACCATTGTTGTCTTTTTGAAGATTTTTTTTCTTGTGCACCTGGATAGTTCTTAGCTATAGTTAAAACCAGTAAATGGCGCTGTTCTCGAACAGGTAAAAAGTCGCGAGTAATAATGACTTTATTATATGAGTATAAAGTTGTTCAAGTTTTATTTATATATACGGCACAGACGCAGTGCGGATTGGTCCACATAATTACCTCGATATAATTAAAATAAAAGCCGAAGTTCCCATCAAATTAAACGGAAATCTCATTAATTACCAGCCCAAACTAACTCCCACGCAATAAAAGTTTCAAGCGAGTTACACATTAGATAATTAGGCGGCTTTTCGACTGTGTTGCCGGTTTTGGCCGGTCCGAGTCGGTTTCATCCGGATTAATGGGGTCGGGCGAGTTGGCACGGTTGGCTGGCAGAGCGCTAATCTGGTGGATTACCCCGCCCCATAGCGCGGATTGACTCTATTGCAGATGTTAAAGGAAGGGCTAGGATTCAAAGGTTTACGAAAAGAATAAAATGGGCAGGAAATTTGCCCAGAAGTATAAGCTCGGGTATTTCGGCCTCACCGTCACTTTTTATAAGGTGAGATAAGGGTCAATTGCTGACCACACACACACAAACCATTAAAAAAGTACCTGTATACAAATATGTTCAAGTTTCCTTGCATAGTCCTAGAATATTGTTTTTTTTAATACCTGAGCAAAGTCCTTGCTATAAATTCCCTATAGCAAAAGTTGAAGGAAAGGTTAAGATGTTAGGCTAAGGGTAAGTATGCACTGCGTAAGAAAAATGGGGTAGGAGTTTTTTGAAAACCAACACAATGGAGCAGGTCGTAGTCTCATTGGATTTTGATCTAAATGAAGTAGGTATATGCTACCGATCAAAGTACAAGCTCGTCATCCTACCAAAAAAACGCTTATCATTTATAGCGGTGACTTAGAATTGGAACATAAGTTCGTGGCAGTTATTTTGATGTTGAGCAAATATATTGTTACGTACCTGGGTAAATAAATGCCGAATAACGTGCGAAGAACTTTATTAGGCGCTGTACACACAAAACAGTACGTCGAATGCAAGTACACACAAGTACTACTCTCGTTAGCACCCAAATACTGCTTCCAAGTCGGTAAGTCACTCGTAGTATCCGTATATCGTTGCTAAGGTCGTCGGTGTATTCCACTTAGATCGCTTGTTCCCGATTTGATCGCTGTCGATTTCGAATAGAGACTGTGTCCGTCCCTGCGCTCTGTGTTCCTTTTATACTCGTATGAAAGCTCTAGAACGAACGTGAACCCTCTAAGTATATCGAAGAATAGCCAGCGCGGCCCCCAAAGCGGTATTATTATTACATACGTACGTGAACAAATAGGTACTTGTATACCGCGACCGCGCGGCGGCGATAATTAAAGGGGAGGAACCTTTTAGACGTTTCAGCACTTAAGCGCGGATTCTAGACCTTTCTAGACAGATCGCTAGGGGACTTATGGGTCAGTAATTCGTTCTAGAATCGTCGTACCCCGGATTTCGAGATATGTGGGTATGTCTGGGTCGTAACATTATGTTATGTATAGTTATGGATGTTAATTTTTATGGTCAGCGTCTTTTGACATATTGGTTCAATCTTACTCGTAACTTTCGGAAATGATAACTTGTTTTGTACTCTACCACTATAGGAAATTAATTCTTACAGACAGTGTTGTTTTATTATTAGCTGAGAGACGTCCATTGTACGGTAAATACCCTTCAAAGATCGCCACGACGATTAGGTTTCTGCTGGAGGCATCCACTTTTTTGCCTTTACCAGGTCATCGGTCTACCCTGTGGGGGGCTAGCTTAATGTCTGTCATTTAGTAGTTAGTTAAATGTGTTCATTGACTTTCATTACCGCTTTTAATTACATATAGTGTGTGAAAAAAGTATTCGTACTAGAAGAGTCCCATAAACAAGGTCTTAGTTACTTCCGAACCTCGCTAATGTCACACTTCAAGACAAGTGCGACTTTCACGAAGAAAACGACGTAATAATCCACTAAAAACTTGGATAATGTGTCCCACAACGCGTCTCTACACACCTATCACGCCCCAGAGAGTGAGGGGCGAGTCGCCAAATTTTTACGAGAGTTTTATTTTGTTGAGAGAAATGAGCGCATATAATTCTGACACCTAAGACGAAGGGTTTTTGAGGGTAATAAAAAAGTTTGAGTATTTGTAATATTTGATTTACGAAAGCCAAGTTTTAAAAACATGTGAACTTTCAGAATAAGATAAAATTACCGTAACTCGAAGAGAAACCCGAGAAAAAAGGAGTGGAATAAAACCACCTCAATGATTTATCTCTAGGTGATTATTGGACCCATACGATAAGTAGCATTTTAACATTCGGGTTATTGAAGTGATTAAACCGTTTTTTCACACAGATGCGAGTGCGAAAGAGCAAGTTAGTTTGAATTTTGACTGATGAGTAGCTGACTACTTTGCATCATGTGCCTTACTCATTTGCAATATAATCTTTATCTGTGTTTCTATATCTCTGGTCATACTCAGTCTTTTTTAATTCAATACATCGTAGTTTAAGTTCAAGTGTGAAAGTCCCAGTCAAAGTAATTTCATTGTTTTTGGGTCACGCCCAAACAAACAGAAGGAATAACTATACAATCTCGTTACAGTTTATCCTGTTATATATAATCAATGGTCCTATCATTCATTATTTATAAGGCTTCGTCATAATATTTCTATTCTTCTCACACTACTTCCATAAATTTTCCTTTCATAAAATCCCATAAAAAGTCCACATATAAAGTAAATTACTTCGAAATTAAAACAAATAGTATCATTAGCCGGACCAATGGCGGTCAGCATGCCGGAAGCGGGGAGAGGGGAATGTAGTCCGAGAGCTAGCGGTCACTGCTGACCGTTCATATTTATTAATTAATCATGCTCTATGACTGATAGCCCAGTGGTTAGATCATTGGACTGCAAAGTCAGAGGTCTCGGGTTCAAACCCAGGCACGCACCTCTGTCTTTTCGAAAACATTCGCGTATTAAAAAATTAACTATCACTCGCTTTAACGGTGAAGGAAAACATCGTGAGGAAACCTTCATGCCTAAGTGTTTATCGAAGGTGTGTGAAGTTCTAGAAGGTGGTAGTGGACTATGGCCTAAACCCTCTCAGTTTGAGAGGAGGCCCGTGCTCTACAGTGGGACAGTTGGTTAACAGGGCTAATATTATTATTATGCTCTATGAGTACGGAACACGGTGCTACGCTCCATGACCCGCATTGTAGACGTCCGAGTTAAAACCGCGATATAAAAATGGAATTGGGCAGGTCACCTGAACCGAATGGACACAAATAGGTGGGCCAAACTGTGTACCGAATGGGTTCCACAACAAGGTCATCGTCGCCGAGGCAGACCCAGGCACCGGTGGCGCGATGATCTCGACGCGTATCGAAAAGAATGACCATTATTGATAGTAGATAGAAAACGTTGGAGAAAAGAGGGGGAGACCTTTGCCCAGCAGTAAGACATATTAGGTTAATAATAATAATAATAATCATGCTCTATATCTTTGCGGTGCCTGCTTATATTTTGCAAGCTTTGATTTAACTGACTGCCTCGTCAGTCTGGTGGTAAAGCACATCGCTTTGTGATCACGAGGTCCTCGGTTCAAATCCTAGATCAGACAAATGTAGCTTTCCTAGCGAAAAATTCCCAGTATGTTTCCGGAGTCTGGAATTGTGCCCGGTATATGGCAATAGGCTCGCCCCCTATTACATGGGACCTAACATCCTCGGCGAAACGTGGGCGTACTTAGTACACCTCTGCCACCCCCGCTTGGGGATTATGCGTGACGGCGTTTTATTTAACTTGTAATGTTTGTTAGTAAGGTCAAATCTTGCAAGCTGAATAAGAAACCACTTCGGCTTATTTTACGAAGTTGAAATTTGACATGCTGGTTCAGTTCCGATGACGATGCATTTTAATAGTAAAAATAACCTGATTCTACACTCATGTAATCATAGGACACAGGACCTCGTCAAGAGCATAAATAAAAAAATTGTATACACATTTAGTTTCGATTGGACGTTTTATATTGGTTGCATAAAAGCTTATTAAGCTGTATAAAAATGTTTATTTTTTGCCTTTATTCATTTTTAAAACATTTCCCCTCCTTATAATTAAAGCTGTATCGTGAACAAAACTACAAAAGATACATATTATTGCAACTGTTTCTCACTTACCACATTTATAACAAAAACACATAAGATTTTTAAAATTTTTGTAGTAGTCTAAAGAGACGAAATAAAAAGAGTATTTTGGTGTATCGGACCAGCGATAGCCTAGTGATTAGACCGTTGGACTGCAAAGTCAAAGGTCTCGGGTTCAAACCCAGGCACCTCTGTCTTTTCGAAATGCATGTGCATATTAAAAATTAATTATCACTTGCTTTAACGGTGAAGGAAAAACATCGTGAGGAAACCTGCATGCCTAAGAATTTCTCGAAGGTGTGTGAAGTTCGCCAACCCGCACTGGGCCAGCGTGGTGGACTATGGCCTAAACTCTCTCAGTTTGAGAGGAGGCCCGTGCCCAACAGTGGGACAGTTTCTTAACAGGGCTAATATTATATTATATTATAACCAAGGTCCGAATCGCCGGAGCATTAAAAAACATTCCCAGATTCGCGTTATGGTCTACAAGAAGCAATTCAAGGACATTTGAGAGAATCTCGCCATGAGGCGAACCGTTTGTGGGGCAAAATGATGAACCACTCGAAGGCTTTACAGAAGCAAATCCCACAAGCACCACACCTAGATCAAAACAAGTACCCGTGCGTAATGTAATAATTGCTTGATTTAACTGTTATTGTGAAGAAAACTAACAGGTACGATGAATGAAAAAGAATTGTGGATGATTTTCACGTGTTGATTGCCCCTTTGATCTCGTGACAATTAATGTGCGTAGCAATTAAGAGGGTTTACGAGGGTTTGAACCTAGTCGAGCAAGGTGTAGTTTTTCTATCGAAAATTTTCCAGTCGCAGTCCGGAGCTAAACAGTATCTATCTATTTACCTATCTACGGACGATTTAGTGCAGTGGTTAAGAGCTCAAGCCGCTCCGTCCACAGTGCCTAATAGTCGCGGGTTCGATTTCCGCACTAGACAAATCTTTGTGTGATCCACAATTATTTGTTTCAGTCTGGGTATTTGTGTATGTGAAATTTCATGATTGTAAACACATCCACGATACAGGAATAAATCCTAGTTTGGGGCTACGGTTTTTTAAAGAACATCAGAAATCTTCATCATCACACCAGAGTACGGGGTAGGCATAAAGTATATAGTCCCAGAAGATACTTTTCTTACAGACCTCTCTGGTATCCTCCACTCGTATAATTTGTCTCATATACACTCGCCGGTTATGGAGACGCTTGACAGTTTTGGTATTTCGCTCATTATAATGGTAATAGGTCTGCTCTCTATTAAATTGGCACCTGACATCGTGACAAGAGTGATAGTACGCAGTACACCTTTTGACCCGCCTTTGGAGAATGTCTATCTATCTATCTATATCATTACGCCAGATCCCTTGCGGGGTAGGCAGAGAGTACAGAGTTCCAACAGGTTCCTTCCTTACATACCTCTCTGGCTCCACTTTCATAGTTCGTCTCATACACGCTCGCAGGTTACGGAGACTCTTGACTTGTCTTTCAGATAAGACTCGGTCTATATGGTCATGGTAAGATAGTCTAGGTCTTCCTCGACACCTACGTCCTTCCACTTTCATATTGTATATCTGTTTTTTCATTCTTTCTATATGCCCGATCCAACGGAGCATACCCTTTCTCATCTTTACGCCGATACTATCTTTCATTCCTACTCGGTTTCTTACTACGCTGTTGCGGATACGGTCGGTCAGCTTCATTCCGCACATCTTCCGCAGAGCTCGCATTTTCACCGCATTTATCCTATTTTCATTCTCCTTCTTACATACCCAGCTCTCGCTGCCATATAACAGCGTTGGGACAAGCACTTCGTTATGTATGGCCAGCTGCGCCTTTTAGCTTAAGTGCCGGCTCCCAAGTAGCTTTATGGAGAATGTAGGCGTGTTTTTTCATGTTTTTAAGTTTGATGTCCAGAAGAGGTCGGCCTCTCGGTCTATCCGACCGGTTCGTGGGCCGACGTGGGCTAGACGTCCCATTACTGAAATGGAGATGTAATGACACTGTTTCGTGGAGTTTATGTGACAACAGATTATGTCCGTTTTTACTTTCCTTTTGTCAGGTTATTGAGACGTTAGTGCCCGCTTTACGAACTATTTTTGGATGGGTATAGTGTCCGCCATAAATTACTATTTTTAACCGACTTAAAAAAGAAGGAGATTCTCAATTAGACTATGTTTTTTTTGTATGTATGTTACGCGATCATTCCGCCAATTATGAATCGATTTTGATGATTCTTATTGCATTGGATTCAGTATAGCTTCAGGGTAGTCCCATTTTAATTTCATCGGTATTGAACCTTGGACTGGGAAGATACACCAGGGAACTCCTTAAAGACAAACAATACGAATGTGTAAATTGAGATATTATGGGTATTACGTCAATCCTATAGGTTGGCAGGGTTGCCATAGAACTTATCAGAATATTAACCGATTTCAAAAAAGGAGGAGGTCAACAATTCGTCTGTGATTTTTATAACGTCTTTATTTATGAACTGATTTTGATGATTCTTTTTGCGTTGGGTTTAGTATAGTTTTGAGGTGGTCCCATTTTAATGAAACCGATATTGAACTTTGGACTTTGAAGACGTTAAGGGGACTCCTTAACAGCGAACAGAACGAATGTATAGATAGTTATTATGGTTATTATATCAATCCTGTAGGTACCGTACTGTACAACTCAGCAAAATAATATAATATAGGTATATAAATATAAGTAAATAATTCACTCGTCACTTAAAATGGTAAAATAAAATTCTTTTAAAAAACAGAAAACCGACTTCAAAAAGTCTGCTTTTTGAAGTCAGTTTCCTTTTTTTTTTAAAGATTTTTTAGCATAAAATTGGTTTGTTTGTGGGTAAAAGTTTATTACCTCTGCCCCGACCATGAGGTCCTCGTTTGGAATGCTAAGTTGAACAAAACGTGATTTTTCTATTAAAAGATTCTCAGTAGTAGTCTGGAGTCTGAAATTGTCGTGTATAATGGTCATATGCTTGTCTAGTCTATTTGTGCGTGTATACGGTACACCCCTGCCTATCCCTTGTTTACATAGTTTATCTTGTATACATAGTATCTTTTGACATCAATACATAGTTTTGACGACATCAACACATCTTTTGACGCCGACTTGGCCTAGTGATAGCCGTAGGCTAGTCCGGTCACTAGATCAAGTAGTGGCGGATGCGATTTACCCAGGGGAAAAATGTTTGTGTGACCGACAAGTATTTGATTCGGTCTGGGTTAAATATGTGAATATTATGTTTGTAAACACACCCACGACATAAATACTAATTCCTAGCGAGGCGATACGTTTTCAGTTTAAATAAAAAAAAATAGCATGAACGACAAAATCCAATAAAAACTTTCTCATAACGCTTAACATAAAGATATTAACTTAATCATTTTCTAAATCACAATCTCTGACTAAGAGAATGCACTTACTTGCTAATGGCGGGGAAATGGAAAATGTCTAAAGATATAAACGTTAAATCGTTAGTGCACAGCGTTTACCCGGTTTAACACGTCTTATAACGCCGGTTTAACAAGTTTCAAACTTTAATAAAATCTAACGACCACTTTGGAGGGGTGACACACGGTTGAGTAAGTCATAGAACTGACTGGTTTTTAAAAATAATTTTTGTGGAAGGATTTAGGTACCGGAGAAGACCTAGAATATCTTACCTTGAATAAATAGACCGCGTCTTATCGGAACGGGAAGTCAAGAGTTGAACTATGAGAACGGAGAACGCCAGAGAGGAATAGGCGACCAATTTCCTATTATCATCCAGTGGTAAAACGACCACTGGTGTAAGGTGGTGTCTGTTTTTGGAAACAAAAATCAAAAAATTAAAATTGCCGGTCCGGGAAAACGATTCCGCGGTTTTTGTGCAATATCTAATCACATAGACAAACAAAACATTATTGAACATATATTTGGTCGTCTTCTCATGCAAAATACCTCAGTGCCTTAAGACTAAAGTTTTTAGCTAGTATCTGTTGCCAGTAATGACACACGTGGTCTCTTAAATAGGTCTCATAAAAATACTGGTAGTTGTTCAGCGAGCTATGAAAAGAACTGTGCTCGGCGTTTCTCTACGTGATCAAATAAGGAAGGAGGAGATTTGTAGCAGAACCAAGGTCACCGGCACAGCTTATAGGATTAGCAAGCTGATGTGGTAATGGGCGGGCCACATAGCCTTAGTGCTATCAGTGTTTTTAATGATACATCATGCTTGGAGAATATAGACGTAGCTATGTGTATTTATTTACTTCTTAGGGTTTTCAGTATAATATTATAAGGTAGGTGTGACAGATAGTATCGGTGTAAAGATAAGAAAGGGTATGTTCCGTGGCTTTGGGCATGTAGAAAAAATCTCAGAAGAAAGAATAACCGTACCGGGCCGTCCTACCTTACGCTTACCAAGTCGCGGTCTCCACTCTAGGACACGCTTGCTCCATCGGCCGTCGGTCCTTCTGCAGATGTGACCAGCCCATTGCCACTTTAGCTTACTGAGTCTGCGAGCTATGTCGGTAACTTTGGTTCTTTGTCGGATTACCTCGTTACGAATTTTATCCTTCAAAGAGACGCCGAGCATAGCTATTTATTTAGCTATGCATAGCCCGTTGTGCGACTTTGTATTTGTGGACTAGTCTAGACTATCTTACCATGACCAAATTGACCGAAGGGATCGACCGAAACTGACCGATCTTAACTGAAGGGCAAGTCAAGAGTCTCCGTAACCTGCGAGCGTGTATGAGATGAACTATAAGAGTGGAGGAAGCCAGGGAGGGAGGGGTGAAAATTATTGTTTTTATTTGGTAATTTGGTAAACATAAGTTTATTCGGTATTCTGTTATTTTCTACTATTAACGTTTTTTGATAATTTAAATGCAATGAGCATAGCAAAGTTCAGGCCCTGGTCGCTTGTACCTTAAGCCCCTTTATACAAGGTGGTAAAAGTGTAAAGTGCATGAAGTACAAAAAACACAAGTACAAAACGTGTTTTTGTATTTCATGCACTTGAATAGGTATATGGATTAGAGACTAAATAATTCGTAATATGATTTTTGACTGTATATTTTAGAATCTAGTAAAAGGAATACACGATTAAAAAAAAATCTCGACAGCAAAAGAAATTTACCGTCACGCCTTTATTCCCCAGAGGGGGTGGCCGAGGTGTACTGAGTACACCCACGTTTTGCCGACGATTTTAGGTCCCATGAAATAGGGGGCGAGCCTATTGCCATATATCGGGCACAATTCCAGACTCCGGACTCATACTGGGAATTTTTCGTTAGAAAAACTACATTTGTCCGACTTAGGATTTGAATCCAGGACCTCGTGATCACAAAGCGATGCGCTTTGCCACCAGACCAACGAGGCAGTAAAAAAAATTAATTCATTTCTATTGCTTTACATTTTTTGATTTCAACATGAACGGCTTAGGAAATAATCAAAAGAATTTACCTAAAATAATTGTTTTAAAGTTCTTGTAATGCAGTCTTTTATTTCATAGTGTAGTTTTTTAGAAAATTATAAATTGCACATAAGTCGTTTATTTTCGAGCGCGCGCTCAATATCTCCGTCCCTTATTATTGTTTTGTATAGTAATTGCTTTCCTGTCACTCTCCCAGTTGATAAATGGTCAATCGCGATAGGCTCTTAAGAGGACTGAATAATGAAGACATTTCTATGTTTCGATTGAACTCACAAATTTTCCTTCAACACAAAATCTCATCGAAAGACTATCAAGAAACTTTAGACATGTTCCATTAACGCTACAAATTCAGATGTTAAACTATATTTGTTCATACTGAGCAGAAACATTGTTTACTAAATTGTGTTAAACAAAACCAATTAAAAGTTAGAGATAAGTGCCGACGAGTGTTGCAGAAATGCGCGTGGGATGTTCTGAAGAGCTGTGTACTCTAAAGGGCAATATAAACATTATACTTATTAAATGATGCTTTGGTACTGACTGCAAAGACAGATTCATAGACAAAATTAAAAAAAAATGTTGCACATTGCGGGGTATGTAAGAAGACGTTCTACACTCTGAGGGTCGAGAAGCTGAACTCGCATTACAATGCGGCATTTCATTCCTTTGTTGTGCGAGTACCCACTGCCAAGCTAGAGACTTTTATGAGCGAGAAGTTCTGGCCAAGGGGTATCGTATTCAGAAGATTTGGCGTGGGATGTGGGAGACTGTGAGACAACCCTGCACAGCGCAATATGTCGCCGGCAACAGATGTTACTTAGTTTACAAGTTTTTTTTTCTATATCATATGTATGTTAGTCCGTAGGTATACCTACACATTCATGGGTCTGTAAGTTGATCAAAAGTAGTTTTGTAAAATTTCAATGACCTGATAATAAATGAGTTAGTGTTAGTATTTATATATTGTATGTTTATACATAAATCTACACGTCTACGTTCCCCAAGTGGAAGTTACAGTGATGCATTATATACGCCCACATTTTGCCAACGATGTGTGATTGGGCAGGAGTTTATCGCACTCAGCTCAATTTGATACGTCAGACTGCCACTGAGAATTTGATAGTAAACACTTCAATAATACTTTTTCTGTCCTAGGATTCGAATACGGGGCTCTATGATCGCTATCAAAGCAGTTATTATACTTCACGTTTAATTTCCTTAAAGGAAGTGGCCAAAATAAATTGGTGGTCGGTCTTGAACCTATTCAAGCCCATATATATATAAAAATATAAAAGGCGACAACCTGCTACATTGCGAACGCGTCCAACCATCAGAACCCCCTAATTGTAACTGCTGCCAACTATGCAGCTGAGCCGCTACCGCTGCCCGCGGCCTATTCTCTACGACCTTCCCGCATACAGGATCAGACTTCGACCTCGCTGGCTGATCACTACGGCGAGACACCTAGTATATGCCCTCCCCCATAGGATAGCCAAAGCCAAGGCCGTTCCTCCTTGAGGCGCCCTTGAATTAGTTTCACCCTTTGCGCTTCTGGCTTAAGCGTACTGGTTGCACGCTCGTCCTCTTGTCCGGTGAAGCTGTAAAGGCCTCGCGGCCAGCAGCGTAGATCACTGACACACTCACATAAAAATAAATTGTTTGTATGTGGACCGGCATGATGGCAAAAGGCTCCACACACATAATTAAACATCGCCAGCAAAATGTTTCAGTCATCGCAGGTTCCGCCATCTCTGGATTGTGGAGAAAGATGCGACGGTGTTTCTTTTAGTTTGTATTAATTACTATTATGAGTTAGCCTACAGTGCCCCACTGCTGGGAAAGGCCCCCCCTCTCCATCTCGAAAAATCGAGAACTTAAAAATCAAAATAAACCGCGATAAAATCCGAAAAATAGTTTTATTTCATGTGTAATATTCGCGTAAATCTAAGAACTCAGTAGCTAAAAATTATTATTATCATTTTAAAAAGCCTATTCTGTATCCCACTAAAGGACATTTCCAGGGCTTCCCCTTAACATATCCATTAAAGTTTACCCTAGGTCAGAAAAGCCCCAAAAGAGAGTAAACTGGAAAAGATGGTGGAAAGCATTTGTCCAGCTACGGGACTAATTTTAATTTAATTTATTTATTTATTTCAGATATACATCCATATTATAACATTAATTACCTATTATTATTTAATTGAAATTTTGATAGTAAAAATACAGATACAAATATATATATATATTATTATTTATATTACCTGTCCTATTCCAACATACATCCATTTGTTTTGGATGGGACAGTCCAGACGATCAGCAATCATCTGCAAGATGCCGTTGCGACTGCTTCTCACTCGCTGTCGTAGGGATACAACTTTCTTACGAATAATCGCATGAAAGCCGTCCGTGTGCGCCTCAGCAAACATCTTAGATGCGCTGCAAAAGCGAGGCAGCCGCAACAGCACCCTAAAGATATCATTGTATTGGACACGTAGATCACTGGCAGCCCGGCGGGTATAGTTTATCCAGAGGCTGCTCGAATAAAATGACTGACAATATGCCTTGAACAGGGTGATCTTTACATCCTTCGAGCAGCGAGCAAACCGGCGAGCGATCATATTTCCCCGGACCGCCAGTGCTCTACGTTCCCTCTCTATGTCAGTGTCATCTTTCAAATCCTCAGTAACAATGTGCCCCAAATATTTGAAGCTGCTAACCACCCGCAGAGACTCGCCATTAAGCATAATGGGCGGAACATGGATGGGTACAGTATTCCCGCTCCTAAATATAAGAACTTCACTCTTCTTGGAGTTATACCTCAGTCCATGCTCAGCCGCATACGCCTCACATATCCTCACCAGCTTGCGTATTGACCCCACCGACGGCCCCAGCAGCACCATATCATCTGCGTAACTGATATTATTGACGCTTACTCCATCTATGATGCATCCCGTATGAGTGTTGCTGAGTTCGCTGATGAGGTCGTTTACATACAGGTTGAACAGCAAAGGAGAGGAGATTCCACCCTGCCTTACTCCACATTCCATGCCGTACTCATCAGATAGATTTCCCCCCCATCTAACCTGATTCCTTTGGCACCCGTACCAGCACTTCAACATGGCAGTGACTTCCACCGGCACACCCGCCACCCGTAACCTGTCCCAAAGCCTTCCATACACCACTGTATCAAAGGCCCTGGAAAGATCAAGAAAGCAGGCATACACCGGTGTCTTTCTGTCAGTGTAGTACCTGACAGCCTGCTTGAGACACACTATTGCACTTTCTGTTGAAAGTCCAGACTTAAAACCAAACTGTGCGTCGTGAAGCTCAACGTACTGCAGCAATATATCGTTAAGCAAGCTGTCAAGTACCTTAGCGATTACGGTCGCCAAAGATATCGGCCTGTACTTATTTTTATTCGATGCATCTCCAGTTTTACACTTGATGATTGGAACTACGATCGTTTTAGTCATTTCGACCGGTAAATAGCCATGACACAAACACAAGTTGAAAAACATGGAGAGCACGCGTGGCAAATGAAACCCGGCATATTTGAGATGCTCTATGCTGAGACTGTCATGTCCAGGTGATTTTCCTGTGTGCATACCACAGATGATTTTCCGTACTTTATTCGTAGTAAAGCTTACAGTACGTTTCGAACCGCCAGCCTCACCACAGAGCAATTCGCATCCAGTTTGACCAGCTCCTGGTATTACCCTAAAGTGATCTTTAAAAAGGTTAGCAATCATTTTATGATCAGTTACCCCATCGACACTAACAGGGAGGCCAGGCTTTACATTCATTTTGTTTGTGTCTTTCCAAAAGTTTTTAAAGTCTTTGGCGGAGTGATGTGCGGCAAGAATATCCATTCTGATCTGGTCTTGTTGATCTTTACACCATTTTAGTCGTTTTTTAAATGATTTCCTACTTTCACACATCTCTTCATACGTGTGCCCGTAATTCGGTTTGCCAGCATTAATCCAGGCCAAAAACTTAAGCCTGGCCTCTCTGTGGAATGCTGCTACGTGCTTATTCCACCCAGCAATGCAAACTCCTCTCCTACGCACCCCTATACGTTTACATGTATATGACGCGGCCTCTGACAGAATAGTAACAACTTCCGAGTACATATAATCCAAGACACGTCTGTGTCTATCATTAGAGCACATTCTGTCACAACACTGAGAGAGCTCAGCTGGAAAGTCAATTTCCCTTAGTCGAGAATGGCATAATTGATGGTAAGCCTCAACCTGTTCAGCGGTTCGCTCTCCCCAAACTACCTTATTTAACAATGATGCCTGGTTTGTACAATCCTTACGGTCCTTACCACTTAACTTACCCAGGTCACATTCAATAAAAAGTGGGAAATGGTCAGACCATACCGTATCAAGCTTCACCCATATATGTTTAATAGACGATTCTGAAGCCCTAGTGACCACGCAATGGTCTAACCATCTCGCACATCCATGTACATCACTAATATAAGTAAACGTTCCAGACTCAAGGCCTAGCACATCCATGTCAATACACGCCCACATTTGGTCGTCGCAGAACTGCAACAGTTTGTCACCAAAACGAGCACTAGGATGGGCGTTAAAATCGCCTAGCATGTAAATAGCATCCGAATCAGCATTTTCATCCACTATAGAACTTAATTTACCTAAGCACTGCGTAAACTCCATCAGATTATCTCTATCATTCGTATCTGTTGGCATGTAAACACTAAATATTATCACACATTTATCGTCTAGCGTAACTTTTATGCCCACTAACCGCACATCATTGCACTCAATGATAGATACCGACTGGAAGTCGCTTTTTCTCCATAGTAAGGCTACCCCCCCATAGGGTCTGCCTCGTAGCACTCCCACCGATGTATCCACAGCTGAAGTCCCAATGCACGCGAAGTCGTCATCTACCGTGTTTAACATTGATAAATCGTGTGGCAGCAAGCAATGCTCCTGCAGCGCAACTACACAAGCTTGCTTGCATAGTCCTCTTATATCACTGAGTGAACTTTTAAACGACCTACAGTTAAATGAGACTAACCTCTTATAGGGTGTACTATCCATATAGTTAGTTTGAAGATCGCCTTTCATCACCACTTATGTGTGTGGCCTGGTTATTACTAACCTTGTTTACAAATCGCCTAAACGAAATCCCAACAGGCCAGAAGTTATCATCAAGAAAAGTTGGCAGCGTGCTTTTGCTCACAAATAATTTAAAGGCGTTATAGCTGCGCTGTCGCTTCATTTTTATTTTAATTGGTGATACTTTTTCTTGAGTGTTGGCCAGAATATACTCTGCAATATCATTCTCAGTGACATCTTTATGCACGTTAGTGATAAAAAGCGGTATTTTCACGTTAGCAGCCTTAAATTTACTATTTTCGTCCAGACATGCCTTGCCTTTATTCATAATTAATTTATTTCTCAAACGCTTTTTTTGCACAGTCTTCCACTCTTCATCTTGTTCCGGCACATACCATAAGCCTTTCTTACTTCCAATATCTGCATATGTAGGTCTCATAATAGGCATTTTTATCTGCATATCATGCTCTTTTTCATGCATACTAGGTGAACTAGTGCACTGACTACTGCTACTTATGGCAATGTTTACATTTTTAGTTCTATTCACCGCATTGTTACATTGTAAGTTCTCTGTCGCACCTTCATGCCGACATACGCTTGATTTATTTAAGGGCGACGTCACCAACTCACACGCCATGGTGACACCGCCAACAGCGGGGACAGCGCTGCATGCGCTATCGGGCGTCTTATCATTACAAATAGAGGGAGCGCTGCCACCGACCTCGCAAACTTCGTCGTTGCAAACCGGTCGCTCAGTAAACGCACTCGTAGTGGGGGTTGGGTCATTTACTTGAATCAGCTGTGAGGTAGGATCGCTTGCTAAGTTATGCATTGAACCAATCGCCATCGGTCCATTGTTTAGCACATTTGCACAGCGCGAGCGTGTGTTTACAAGATTCAATCTATTGCGTTTATCCTGAATAGGAGAATTTATTAAGGAATCGTGTTTATATGAGTGAAGCTTTGCCTCTAAGGCATGCAGTTGTTCATTTGTGACATATGTGCTCTTAATATTCTCAACTTGTGTCTTTAATAGAAGTATATCTTTCAATAACGAAGAAACATCACAATGATCAAAAGTCAAAGGGGGTAGTTTGTGCAGTTCTTTCGCTACAAATATTGGAATTGTATCTGGATCTAAGCTTTTAAGTACTGTTATAATATCTTCAAGATCCCTCTGTATTTTACCTTGACTTTTGTTTCTCCTCCTTATCTTCCTAATGTCCGTAGAGACAGCATCAAACAGTAAATTTTTCGATTTCTCCACCTCAGTCACTTCAAAGGATGATACACAAATTCGCATCAAACTTTCCTGATCCATCACATCAATTTTATTGGCTATAAAAGCCAACATTTCATCAATAACCACATTACAACTTGCACATTTAACAGTGTTTGTTGTCATATTTACAAAAACTACGGCGACGTGTATGCACAGTTACGCGTTTACCCACGCAATGGCTAAACATATTTTTTTTTGTTATCAGTACCAGTACACCGCACGTAGCTTGAAACGCTGAAATCACTTGTTAAGTTTTAATTCTGTTCAAATATCTCTTAACATTCAGATCAAAAGTGCATGCATTCGTCGTATTCGGTAAGTTTGCACTTCAAACTTCACGAGCTTGTTATTTAAGTTTCTGAAGGTACTCATGTTCATTAAAATTACAGAAAGTGCGAATTTTCAAAAGGCTTTAACGCTGGTATGAGTGGACTTAAAAAGAAAATTGTTTACTAGTTACTATACTGTCTCGTTAGTATATTGGCGTAGATACGCGAAGCGATCACATGGTCCTGAATTCGAATCCTAAGTCGGACATAGTGAAGTTTTTCTATCGAATAACTCTCAATAGCAGCAAATAGTCTGCAATTATGTCCCATAGTGCGGACTGCACTTTCTAAAATCATATATGTGGGTGACAGCGGTGTATATCCCTGTCACCCACGCTTGAGATAAATTGGCGTGATATTTTTTTACTTCAGGAATAAGTTATCGTTCTATATTATTTAAGGTACTAGAGTAGGCATAACTACTCAAACTGCGACCCATGAACCTTTAGCAATTGACCTAACCAGTGTAGCTTCAAATACTATAAAAACTATGTCAATTGTTAGAAATTTCATGGAAATTGGTTGAACTTGACACGCGACCGGCGACTCGACACGAGCCCCCTCCTTTACCCTCCGTCCGCACTTATGTCAAGTTATGTCCAACTACAACCCAGGTTTAAATGAAACTATTTGAAAATGGACCTAATATCGTCGCTTTTACTAACGACTACTATCTATCTATTTATATCATCACGCCAGATCCTTGCGGGGTGGCAGAGAGTAGACAAGTTCTTTCCTTACATACCTTTCTGGCTTTCTCCACTCTCATAGTTCGTCTCATACCCGCTCGCCGGTTACGGAGACTTACCCTTAAGATAAGAGACGGTCTATTTGGGCATGGTAAGATAGTCTATGTCTTCCTCGGTACCTACATCCCTCCACTTTCACATTGTATATCTGTTTTGTTATTTTTTCTTTCTATATTCCCGAACCGACGGAGCATACCCTTTCTCATCTTTATACCGATATTATATTATACCTTATACATAGTTTTATTTTTGTCGTCCAGAAACTGAAGCCCAGCTAATGTATTAATGCCTAGTGTCCACTAGTAATAAAAAAAATCAATAAAAAGAACACTTCAATAAGTAACATCTATCTACTGACCTATCTGAATATCATGGCTAGGGTGAAAGTCCGGAACACCGAAGGTATCTACCGGCCAGCTGACAAGCCGCGCCGCCTCTCAATATCATTTTTTGTTTGGTATCTATATCAAACGCAGTACTAATTTAGTGTCCTTAAAGGCGTTCTTCAATGACACTATTTTTATTTATTTTTAAAACGTAGCCCTACACTAGTATATATTCTTGTATCGTGGGTGCGTTTGAAAACATGAAAGTTTACATACACAAATACGCAGACCGAAATAAATAATTGTGGATCACACAAAGATTGGTCCCGTGCGGGAATTGAACCCGCGACTATTAGATACAGTGGGCGGAGCGGCTTAAGCTCTTAACTACTGCGCTAAATCGCCCGTCAATTAGTATTTAATAATAATTATAATAACCATGGCAACCGCTGTTAATGATACGTCGTTTTTTATAAAGAAAAAAAATTACGAAGATAAATAGAAAAATAACCGTTTACATGTTAAACAACTCAGTTTCAGTGTAAAATTTACAATGCGAACCCACATCGGACAAAAATACAGAACACATCTATAAATGGCCGAGCCCAGCCGAAGAAACCCCGTGCGGCTGTGTCGGCAGCGGGATGCCCGGTCACCTAGCGCACGCGCATCACCCTTGCCCGGCTCGCCCACCTCGCCTCAGTCTTCGGAGGATGAAGATTTTTTCACACCGCCGACATCTGGGACCTCTAGTGACGACGCCGGGGGCCTTCGGGGTCGCGGACGCAAGGGGCGGGGGCCTTGAGCGTTCTTCACGAGCGACCCCGAGGAGGACGGCGGCGTGGTGTGGCCCACGTCGCCGTGAGCACCGCGTTGGTGCGGGGGGGAGCGTGTCATTAAGTCTCCCCCCGAAGGCGGGCTCTTCAGAGCGTGGCACAAGAGGGGCACCGGTGCGTTCCATACGGAGATCCCGGAGCCCCTCTAAAGTGCTGATGTCGGCCACCCTGGGGTTTTTAGTCGGTAAGAATCCGACACGCCCCGCGAGTTTCCCCCGAGGCTCGCGGAAATCCTATGCAGGATTTTCCCTAGGTAAAAAAAAAAAAAAAAAGGACGACCGTTTGCGGGCCCATCGGGTAAGCGGCGAGTGACCGCCGGCCACGGGTAATTAGGTATCACTAATTATGGCCGGTGTCCGTCCCCTTTAAAATAGTCCAGTTTTTGTCCATTAAAACCTCATTTATATAGCCTTTGTTTTCTTTCCATAGTTTACAATAGTCCTTGCACCTGCCGGGGTCAGTTCGCTGGTTATGTTTTTTCATTTTTAGCAGGAGAAGAGAAGTCCGATGGAGTGTTGTGTGAGGCACAGGGAGGTTTCAGGTCTGGAAGAGGATGTTCGGATCAAGTTTTCTCCCTCCGCAACATCGTAGAAAAGCATCTGGCAGTAGGCCGGAAGGTTTTCTGCGGTTTTGTGGACTTGGAGAAGGCGTTTGATAGAGTCGTGCGAAAGAGACTGGGACATTTTGCCAGAGTATGGTATAAACGGCACCCTGTTGCGAGCCCTCCAGTCCACCTACGTGGACAGCAAGGCATGCGTACGGGTGGGTGGTAACATGTCACCTTGGTTTGACGTTAAAATCGGCGTCAAGCAGGGTTGCGTGTTGTCCGCTAGACTGTTTATTGTGTATCTGGATAAAAGTCTTCAAAGACTGAATGTGATGACTGAAGGGGTAAAAATGGTCGATCTAGTGATAAACCACCTATTGTATGCAGATGACGCGGTTTTGATAGCGCCAACAGCCACTGATCTGCAAACACTAGTCACAGTTATGAGAGACGACTGCATGAACAATGGATTACATTTGAATGTGAAGAAAACCAAAATTATGGTTTTTGAACGGGAAGAAACCAGAACGAATGCAAGGATTGTGGTTGGTAACGATGTGCTGGAGCAAGTGAATGAGTTTGTATATCTTGGATGCGCCTTCAGTAAGGATGGGAAATACACCGCTGATATAGAGAGAAGAGTGAATGTAGGTAATAGAGTGAATGGTGCGATGGGACGGCTACTTGGGAGCCGGCACTTAAGCCAAAAGGCGCAGCTGGCCATGCATAACGGAGTGCTTGTCCCAACGCTGTTATATGGCAGGGAGAGTTGGGTATGTAAGAAGGAGAACGAAAGCAGGATAAATGCGGTCGAAATGCGATCTCTGCAGAAGATGTGCGGAGTAACGCTGACCGACCGTATTCGCAACAGCGTAGTAAGAAAGCGAGTAGGTATGAAAGATAGTATCGGTGTAAAGATGAGAAAGAGTATGCTCCGTTGGTTCGGGCATATAGAAAGAATGCCAGAAGAAAGAATGACAAAACAGATATACAATGCGAAAGTGGAAGGATGTAGGTGCCGGGGAAGACCTAGACTATCTTACCATGACCAAATAGACCGTGTCTTAGCTGAAGGGCAAGTCAAGAGTCTCCGTAACCGGCGAGTGTGTATGAGACGAACTATGAGAGTGGAGGAAGCCAGAGAGGTATGTAAGGAAAGAACCTGTTGGAACTCTGTACTCTCTGCCTACCCCGCGAGGGAGCTGGCGTGATGATATAGATAGATAGATAGATTTTCAGCAGGTGATCTCAGCAGGTGACTTACATAACATTAACTTCTCGCAAAGGGCCTCTACGTGTTGGGCCCATGTCCCCATGCAAGCCTTTCAAAGGTCCGGGTAAAGCCCGTGAATCTTAGCATATATACATAATAATAATAATAATTTATTCATTTAAGATCAGTACTTGTTACATCTTATTCGAACTTATATTTAATTAGGTATATTTACCGGTTTGCCTGATAGTTTAGACCTGTATTTCAAGCGTAATTAGTGCTAAAGCATCGTAAATCTAATAATTTTAATTACAATAATATAGCTTATTTGATTAGAAAGTGGCTTAACTAATAACGTATGTTTTATTCTACTTTTAGAATAAAATTAAAGTTATGATATGCTATGAGAAAACATGTTATTTACAAATTGCTAGTAATTTTTCCGTCTGTTCGTAGGACATTCTTTGTAAATAGTTATATAGCATTTGTTTACAGCTAAAATAATTTAATTTGTATATATTTAGTGCTTTATTTATTCTATTGTACAGAAAAGGTCCTAGAAAATTGAAAAATCTATTAGTATATATGTGTTTTGAAGATGAATTTGAAAGGCAGACTACATCTTTCCGTCTCTTATTAATAGTAATGTCAGCTGTATAAGCGAGTGTTTTGTGTTGTTTTAATAGTAAGTGCATTATGATAAGTTGGCGGACTGTTAACACCTTGCAGGACTTATATAACAGGATAGTGGGAAAGCGAAAAGGATAGAAATTTGAAATAAATCGGATTTTATCGCGGTTTTTTTTAAACGTAGCCCCACTCTAGGATTTATTCCTGTGTCGTAGATGCGTTTACAAACGTGAAAATTCACAAATACCCAGACCGGAACAAATAACTGTGGATCACACAAAGATTTGTCCCGTGCGGGAATCGAGCCCGCGACTATTAGACACAGTGGGCGAAGCACCTCAAGCTCTTAACGACTGCGCTCAAGCGTCATGTTCACAGACTGCAGACTTCTTTGAGCGACGGTCTTCAGTCTGTGAACATGTCCTTGACCGCACTCGCCATAACATCAGATTTGATAGACCACAAATCCTCGTGAAAGAACACCGATTCCTACCAAGGATGGTTCGCGAGGCTATTGAAATTAAAAAACATCCTAATTTCAATAGAGAAGATGGCTGGGTGCTTCCATCGAATTGGGATCCAGTAATTAATATAATCAAATCCAAAACCAAGCATAACACTGCAAGACCTTAAGACACCGTGAGCTTATTCTGCGTAGATCGGACCAACAAAAACAAAAATAATTAAGAAGTTTGAGGGTACCCTGGTACAACTATGCCTTTTGGACGCCTAACACCTCAGTCCTTCCCGTGACCATGGGTGCTGCAAAGCACTCGAAACGTCGGGAACTTAAAAATCAAAATATTTCATGTGTAATATTCGCGTAAATCTAAGAACTCAGGATAGAAATTAAATATATAATAATAATTAAAATTTTTCTGAGTATTTTGAATACATGTATTCATTTACGGACTCTTCTGTCTAAACATTCAATGTGTTGGTTAAAGAAGAGTTGCAGGTGTTAACTGTGGGGTTTTTACAATGGTGTGCATATAGATGAGGGTTAGTTATAGTGGGATGTGGCTTGCGCATAACGAAGTGAACATACTTAGTTTTGTCAGCATTTAATGTTAATAAGTTGTTGTAAAGCCAATTATTTACTAAATTAAATCCAAGTTGTGCATACTCGTACAGCTCGTTAGTGGTTTTGGCGCTAAAACTTAATGCGGTGTCAAAGCCGTAGGATATTATTCTGCCGTGTCCAATGTTTAGATTACACAGGTCATTGATGTAGATCAGGAACAAGGTAGAGGCAGGTATAATAATAATAATAATAACATTTTTTTTTATACAATATATATAAGAATATTTGTATTTTATATTTTTATATATATTTTATAAGAAATTATACTTAATAAATATATACATAATAATAATAATAAAAATGTGCTCCACCGACAGCAAGGTCTACGACCCAAGCTACCGGTGGTCAGGGCTCCAAAGAGAGGAACCTCCTCACAATGCGTGCCGTGTCCAACATTACTGCCTTCTGTATCAGGCCCTTCACCCAACTGCCTAGCGAGAGCTTCTCAAGGTGTTTATCGAAGCTCTTCGCTATAAGGCCGTTGACTGAAACGACCATCGGAATAATGATAGTTGAATCAACATTCCACATGGCGGTAACCTCATGGGCCAGGTCCAAATATTTAGATAATTTTTCTTTTTCGGCCTTCACAAGGTTCTCATCATGCGGAATGGTGACATCAACTAGCATTACACGACGCATCAATCGATCTATTATCACGATATCAGGTTTATTGGCTACAATAGTCCTGTCCGTGATAATAGATCGATCCCAGTAGAGCGTGATATGACCACTTTCGAGAACTGGAAGAGGCTGGTACTGGTAGTACGGTACTTCAGAGTCCACAAGGCCATATTTAAGAGCAAGTTGCTGATGGATAATTCTAGCCACTTGGTTGTGTCTGTGCAAGTACTCTCCGTTAGCAAGACGAGAACAACCGGAAACTACATGTCTAATAGACTCACCGGGACGGTGGCATGCCCGACAAATGTCAACCGTGGCAACCGCTGTCAACGACACGTCGTTTTGTGTAAATAAAAATTTTTTTGGCGAAGAAATATTGAAAAGTATCCGTTTAGACATCAACAAACATCAAAAAACAACACACTTTAAGAGCAAAATTTACAATGCGAACGTGGGTTCGCAAAATGTGGATTTGGAAGAAAAACATAACACATCTGTAAATGGCCGAGCCCAGCCGAAGAAACCCCGTGCGGCTGTGTCGGCAGCGGGATGCCCGGTCACCTAGCGCACGCCCAACACCTTTGCCCGGCTCGCCCACCTCGCCCCAGCCTTCGGAGGATGAAGATTTTTTTACACCGCCGACATCTGGGGCCTCTAGCGACGATGCCGGGATATCGGCGTCTCCACCTACATTAACATCTGCGAGGAGAGGACGCCCACCGCTGCCGGCACGCCTGGGACCAGCGGGACATTGTGCTCCGCCCACGGCCCCTGCTACCGGTGGTGTAGTGCGCCGCATGAGATGGACTCCAGAATTAAATTTGAGTGTCATGCGGGCCTACTATGGTGCTACAGAGGGAGGAACCATCCTCACCGCTTACCGTCCGAAATTGTTGTCTCTGTTTCAGGGGCTTCACCCGACTGTCGCCGTTACTGCGCAACGACTATCGGAATAAGTACGTGCCATCCAGCGGTGCAAGTTTTTGGATGACACAGTGCTTGAGCGACTGCACCGCGAAGCACTTCCTGCTCGTACTGAATCCAACGTGCGAAGTGTTGAAGATCCTATCTCTTTGAATAACTTCGCACGATCGGAGGAGGTAAATAGCGAGCAGGTAAGTGTTAGTGACCGGCTACAGGAGCAGGTGAGGAGAGCTCTGGAGGATGCCTTTGCGGAGTATCGGTCTGCACCGATTTCCCTAAGACCATGCCTACCCCGTTTGCCCATGCATAGACGTAACATTTCGCTTGTGAGTGCCCTAGACAATGTTTTAAAGCCACACTGGGAGACCAGTGTGGACTTATGTGATACCCATTCTATTTTGTACTGTGGAGCGGTGGCGGTGTGTCGGGTGGCAGGTGTAAGATTTCCTAATCTACATCGAGCCACCCAACCCACAAATGCTAAACCACTCTGGCAGTGCAGAATAGAGCGGCGTATAAATATGGCTAGGACACTCATAGCGAAATTGTTGTGCTTCCAGGCTGGAAACAACCGCCCGAGAGTTGTGCGTTTCGTGACCCAAGCCTTTGCAGGCACACGAGTGGCTCCTGTGGACTATGTGGCAGGAGTCGCGGAACGCATAGACTACTGGAAGCAAAAAGTTTATGCATGGGCGAAGAGGATTCGCAGTTATAAGGCGAGAGCAGACAGATACCACGTGAATCGCACCTTCCAGACGAATCAAAGGAGTGTATACCAGGCTTGGGAGCGCCCCCAAGAGAGAGTGACTAACGTGCACTTGCCAAATGCGGCCGTGATGGCCGAGTTTTGGCGTAAAAATTGGTCAGTGCCCGTCAGTCATTTCGAGGGCGAATGGTTTGATGTTGTTGGACGATCCTGTGGGCCCATTCAGGAAATGGAGCCCGTAGTCATAAGCCGTGAAGATCTGGCCTGTGCGGTTCGTGCGGCGCCGAACTGGAAAAGTCCGGGGCCGGATGGACTGCACGCATTCTGGCTAAAGAGGCTCCAGGGCTCACATTCTCGTCTAGCGACTCAATTCCAAGAAGCTCTTCAATTGGGATCGCTTCCTAGTTTTATGACATCGGGTGTCACTCACTTGATTCACAAATCTGGCAGTACTTCGGAACCTAAAAATTATAGACCGATTACATGTCTACCTACGGTCTATAAACTCCTTACATCCATTCTGAGAATAAAAATCAATAATCACCTTAAGGCACAGCATATTCTATCGCCTACTCAGAATGGCTGTAAGGGGGGGTCCCGGGGTACAAAGGATTTGCTCCTCATTGATATTGCCATTTGCCAACAGGTACGACGATCCAGAAAGAATGTCTCCATGGCCTGGATTGACTATAAGAAGGCCTATGATTCGGTGCCTCATACATGGCTGGGGAGGGTGCTAGAGCTGTACAGAGTACACCCGGCGCTATGCTCTTTCCTCGGTTCGTGTATGAGGCAGTGGACCACAGTTCTTCGTCACCCAGGATGTGGTGGCCTTTCTGGTTCGTCGGACTTGATAAAGATAAGCAGGGGTATCTTTCAGGGCGACAGTTTGAGTCCGTTGTGGTTCTGCTTAGCTTTGAATCCGTTAAGTGCTATACTTAAGGATTCAAAGCTAAGTTACCATTTGCGGAGGAAGAGTGAGCCTATATCTCACCTACTGTACATGAATGACCTTAAGTTGTACGCTTTAAAGAAAACAGACCTGATAGAGTTGCTCAAAATAACCGGCAATTTTAGCAACGACATCGGAATGGAGTTTGGAGTAGACAAGTGTGCGGTCATCCATGTACAAAGAGGGAGAGTTGAAGATTCTTTTAATCTACAGCTCTCTGAAGATATATCCTTCAGGTCTCTCTTTGAAATGGATTCCTACAAGTATCTTGGTATGTCACAAGCCTTAAGTATAGCGGAACAGGATATGAAACAATCATTGAGGGATCGGTTCTTTGCCCGCCTGATAAAAGTATTAAAAAGCCTTCTATCAGGTGGAAATAGGGTCCGAGCTTTCAATGGTTGGGTCATGCCTGTTCTTACATACTCTTTTGGCATACTAAGGTGGACTCAGTCTGAACTGGATGCCCTGGATAGAAAGGTCCGTCGATTGCTGACAGCGTATCGTATGCATCACCCGCGGTCGTCTGTTATGAGGTTGTACATCCCGCGGAAGTGCAGTGGTCGTGGGTTTTTAAACGCTAAGACACTACACAACCGCGAGGTGTGCAATCTCAGACAGTACTTTTTGAGTGTATCCGTGGTGATGTATCGAGATGTTGCCGCAATCGATAGAGGCCTAACTCCGCTTTCCTTGGCAAACGGGAACTGGCGAAGGCCCCAGGTATTAAGTACTTCGGACCGCACAGCCATATGGAAGGGCAAGGAGCTACACGGACGGTTCTATCGGGCTCTTACAGGGCCTGATGTGGACCAGCTCGCTTCCGTGACCTGGCTACGCTTCAGCAACCTTTTTGGGGAAACTGAAGGCTTTGTCTTTGCAATTATGGACGAAGTTATCATGACGAACAACTACCGGAAGTACATCCTAAAGGACGGCACGGTTGACATTTGTCAGGCATGCCACCGTCCCGGTGAGTCTATTAGACATGTAGTTTCCGGTTGTTCTCGTCTTGCTAACGGAGAGTACTTGCACAGACACAACCAAGTGGCTAGGATTATCCATCAGCAACTTGCTCTTAAATATGGCCTTGTGGACTCTGAAGTACCGTACTACCAGTACCAGCCTCTTCCAGTTCTCGAAAGTGGTCATATCACGCTCTACTGGGATCGATCTGTTATCACGGATAGGACTATTGTAGCCAATAAACCTGATATCGTGATAATAGATCGATCGATGCGTCGTGTAATGCTAGTTGATGTCACCATTCCGCATGATGAGAACCTTGTAAAGGCCGAAAAAGAAAAATTATCAAAATATTTGGACCTGGCCCATGAGGTTACCGCCATGTGGAATGTTGATTCAACTATCATTATTCCGATGGTCGTTTCCGTCAACGGCCTTATAGCGAAGAGCTTCGATAAACACCTTGAGAAGCTCTCGCTAGGCAGTTGGGTGAAGGGCCTGATACAGAAGGCAGTAATGTTGGACACGGCACGCATTGTGAGGAGGTTCCTCTCTTTGGAGCCCTGACCGCCGGTAGCATGGGTCGTAGACCTTGCTGTCGGTGGAGCACATTTTTTTTTATACAATATATATAAGAATATTTGTATTTTATATTTTTATATATATTTTATAAGAAATTATACTGAATAAATATATACATAATAATAATAATAATCATTTATTCTTTCCTTTACACACAATATTACAAAGAAAATAGTAACATTTACAGAATATCCTTGCTTAGTTTATACGGTAACACATCTGTACCTGAACTAGATAAATGAATATCTGTATTTCAGGCATCAGCGCTCTTCCCTAGTAGTGATCATAGTAAACATTAATTTGGGTGTACAATTTCAATTACCATGTAAATAGAAAAGATAAAATATCTAATTAAGGAGACTCACGGAGTCTCGAGATTGAAATAATAATAATAATAAAAGATTAAAAAAGAATATGTAAAGTGACGGTCATCCCTATGTGTAAAATGTGGATGAATGAGTGTGTGTGGGAGGGTGAGTGGCAAATTTACTGCTGGAGGCTTAATAAGTTTTCGGCTTCATCATATGTCAAATTCAGCATATAGTCTATTACCTTATCTTTACACATTTTCTTATTTAAAGCAAATATATCAATGGTTTTATTAATTCTGTTATATAGATACGGTCCTAGGAAGCAAAAATATCTATTTGCATATGGATGTTTAAGCATTGGTCGGTTGGAGAAGGGTATTACAACTTTTCGTCTCGTAGTTGTAGTATTTTTTTCAAATTTTAAACTTGAATGTTGTCTCAAAATTGTATGCAGTATAAATAACTTACGGACCGACAAAACTTTCCATGATTGGTATAACAGACGCGTGGGAAACAGATACGGGCGGAAAGTGCCTACTTTGAGAATAGCTCTCTGGGCTATTTCGAGGGGTCTCATAATAGTTTTAGGTGCACCCCCCCAAACTGATATACAGTAACTCAATATGGATTGGCAGAGTGCCTGATATACTTGTTTTATGAGCTTAAAATCGGCAACATGTCTCAGATTTTTGAAGACAAATATTAATTTTCTTAATCTTGATGTTACTAGATCTATATGAGATCGAAACGAGAGGTTGTTGTCTATTATTATGCCAAGATATTTCAACACCCCAGTTCTTACCAAGGGGGGACAGCAGCAGACTACGCTGTTGCAACAATTGTGTGCAATAAGGGTATAAGAGGGAGAAGGTAAGTTAGAATTTCGCATTGTAAAGGTCATATAATGTGTTTTATCAGCATTGAGTGTCAGGATATTATACTTCAACCAGTGGCACACCGTATTCAGAGCATGTTGAGCATTATTAAAGACTTCATCCCACGTATCAGCTGAAAACAGCAGTGCAGTGTCGTCCGCATAGGAAATTATTTTTCCACCCACAAGGTTAAGGTCACAAAAGTCATTCAAATATATAAGAAATAGACTCGGCCCCAATATACTGCCCTGTGGCACGCCGTATGTGATGGGTAAGTCATTACTAAAGGTTTCACCAATCTTGACACATTGACAGCGGTTTGTGAGGTAATCTACTAATAATTGCAGCTGTGTACCTCTAATTCCTAACCATTCCAGCTTATTAAGAAGTAATGAGACAGAGACCGTATCGAAGGCTTTGGCCAGATCTAAGAAAATGCCAATAGTTTTTTTTCCTGCGTCAATATTTTTAACGACATAATCTACAAACTCGTGGACAGCGTCACTAGTAGATTTGCCGGCTCTGAAACCGAACTGGTTTTCTGAAAGAAGGTTATTTATTTCCATATATTTTACCAGTCTATTATTAATTATCCGTTCCAGAAGCTTGGAGACAGATGGAAGTATGGAGATCGGTCTATAGTTAGTGACTAGGTCTCTATCGCCTGATTTATGTATAGGATGTACCACTGACTTCTTTAAGATCGTAGGGAAGATTCCTTGTTCTAAGCACTGATTAAAAATGTAAGTCAAGATGGGGGCGAGTAAGTGTCTGTTTTCTTTAAGAAGGTAGTTTGGTATGGAGTCCCATCCCACGGAACAGACATTTTTTAAACCTAAAATCAGATGCTCCAATTCTGTTATGTCTGTATCTAACATTACCCACGATTTCCTTGTTCGTGGAGACTGCCCATGAAAATATTGCAAGTGTAAGGGGTATTTACAACTTGTAGTCTTATCAGCTAATGATTTTCCCACCGTAACAAAGAACTCATTCACCCTATCTACCGATTTTTTCGGGCAAGACAGGTTTACCAACTCAGAAGCATCATTTTTTAGCTTCGCTGTGCCTGTGATATTTTTTATTGCGTCCCAAATTTTTTTATTATCTTTACCAGCCCTTTCTAACATGTTACTATCATATGTTCTTTTTACCTTTTTTAGTAGGTTAATGCAGAAGTTTCTGTATCTTGTATAAGTAATTTTTAAAGTTTCATCTTGTATCGATGTAACAAAATATTCCATGGAAAAATTTGCATCGGTTGAGTTATAAATTGGAGCCCAATTGATGTTTGTTAAATCCCAAGTTAGTCCTGCATTGTCTACTCTACTGGTGGTCACATGAGCGAAGTTTCTTTTTTGTTTATACTTGAGACATAACAAAACAGCCTGGTGATCAGTGATTGTAGAGTTTAATACAAGAGTGAGAGCTGATAGTTTTGTTTTTAATATAGCATGATCAATGCATGTTTTGCCATGTCTTGTAGGTAGGGTATGGGCTGGAAAAAGACCATGATATGAGCATAGATTTAAGTACTCCATATGGGGTCCAGTAACTTGATCAGGACAGATATTTATGTTTATATCTCCTATGATAAATATATTTTTGAAAGAAGACAACTCCGTGAGGATATCAGTGAATGTATCTAGGAACTTATCTATGTTTTTACTGGAAGGTGGTCTATATGTAGCTAATATTGCAGTTTCGGTATTGATTTTTATGATAAGACAGTTACAATCCTGAGAGAATGGTTCCTCCACAACAACATTTAAGCTGGATTTAACGTAGATTGATACACCGTCGTTTTGATTTACCCATTTTTTTGATGTATGTGTATTATACCCATCCAATACGGGTACAGTAGGACAACACGATAGCCAACACTCCGTCAAGATAATTATATCGCACCTGAAACGCAATCTAGACAAAAGCACAACGAAGCCATCAAAGTTTCGAGATATACTGCGTATATTTTGAGTTAGGATAGTAAGATATTTCTCGGGTTGAGTTACTAATTTTATACAATCTTCAACATCACAGGCGACAGATTCCGAAATAGAAAATTTATCTATATCCGATGCCACATCATCCATTATTAAAAACATGTGATAGCGTATGAACATTTATAAAAGAACAAAAAGTGCACCTGCGAGTATAGAAAAAGGGGACTATGTTATAAGTGTAACTGCATAATCCAACACAAACGACAACATAAGGTGTATGAATATATGGATAGTTGTAGCTTCGTTTTTCAGGCATAATTTTTATAAAATTATGGTTTTCTTGGATAACTGATGTTTTGTGTTCGTGTTTAAATTTAATATTTAAAAACCGAAAACATACTAAGATTTTTGTGTAGTGTGGAATTTGTAAGTAAATTTCATACATTAATTGATAAATAAAAATTAAAAGGAGAATAAATTTGAATAAAAACAATGAACTGATGGCATGCAACATCAAGTAACTATACATGTATATAAGAGAGCATAGAAGAATAATCAAAAATATTTTTAAATTAATTGTTTTTGGAGATAGTCATATAGCAGTTTTCTTCAACTTAGAAATATCGGCTTCATCCTCAATGCGGATATGTGGCATACCTTCCTTCTTACGTAGGTAGATTTTCCCATACGATGTCCAGCAGTAAGTAAAATCATTTGTATTCGCAAAATCCCTTGCAAGAAAAAATAATCGCCTTCCTTTAGGAGTGAGATATTCGGAAATGTATATAGGTTGTTGCGGTTTTCCTACATCAAATAAGTTAGTATTTAGTTTTTCTGCTTTCTCTCTTAACGTAAGTTTTTTCAATTTTTTAAGTAAATTTTCCTTGATTAGGACTGATGTAAACTCGATAATAATCGGTTTAAGAATGTTAGGTTTCGAAAAAGGACGGTAAACATGTTTTATATCTGCGGTTTCCAATTCTACATTTAAAGTGTTTCCGATTTTCTTTACTACCTTACAGAGTTGTTCTTTTGTCTCATTTTGAAACTTTGGTATATTTCTAATCTCTATCTTTGTGGCACAGGACTGTTTCTCGAGATTTTCTAGCTTGTTTTCCAGTTGCTTTATATTTATAATATGTTCCTTACGTTCCTGTCTAAAACTTTCTAATTATTTTTGCAAGTCATCATATTTGGAAGATAAAGTCGACATTGATAAGTTTATAGATTCATTTTGTTTCTTTATTTCTGTTAAACATGACTCTAAACAATCAAGCCTCGCTTTTTGTTCTGAGATAAATTTCGAAAACATATCACGTACCTCTTCCATAAAGCTCGTAAGTTCGTTTTCGTGTTTTCGCTTTTGACGCTTCGTTTGTATATAAGGTAAGTTATCTGTACTTTGCAATTTAGATGAACTTCCGTCTATGCTCTCGGAGTCGGTTTCTGACACATTTGGTTGCTTGGGTGGTGTTCGCTTTAAAGGCATTTTTCTTTTATTCTAATAAGCGTTACGGTAGAGGTACCAGGATAACAGCGCACCACGGAGACAGTAAGAAAGGGCGTGTTATGTGTGTACTAGAGTAATACCAGGAGCACAGCTACGTACCTCCCACTAGGGTTTGCGGTGGGGCTGCGCGAGCGCAGTTATTGGCCGGACTTCGTTTCCGCCCCTTTGGATGGGCAACAGGCAGCAGTGGGCGGTTGTGGAGTAGGGCGGCTGGTCACTGCTGCGACTTACTGCGGCGTCCGGGGTGAAGTATCTCTTCGGTTATATGCACTCCTAATTTCACTAATCGAATTTATTATAATAAAATTATTATATTATATAAGAAATTATTTAATTTTTATAAAACAAAATATTGTAAGCGGTCTCGTTAAAAGCGTCTGAACTCCTCAGAGGTCCGGGAGGGAGAGGATACTACCTTGAGGGACCCCAAAGCCTGTGTTTCTTTGGTAATCGCTTGTAAAATTATCTATTTTAACACATTGGTACCGTTCGTCTAGGTAGTCTGCAAACAGTTTTAACTGCGTGCCCCTAATGCCTAGAGCCTCCGGTTTTTCCAAGAGCAAAGGAATAGAAACGGTATCGAATGCTTTGGCTAGGTCAAGAAATATTCCTAAGGTTTGATACCCTTTGCCAAGTTCTTTTGTCACAAATTCAGTAAAGACATGCATTGCGTCAGCCGTGGATAGTTTAGCTCTAAAACCAAATTGCATATTTGATAAAAAAGTCGTTTGTTTCAAGATAATTGACTAATCTATTGTTGTTGATTTTATTTAGTATTTTGGAAATTGAGGGAAGCAACGGTCTATAATTAGTAACTAAGTCTTTGCTCCCGGATTTGAAGACAGGAATCACTACTGCCTTTTTAGACATTTAGGGAATATTCCTTCAGAAAGACATAGTTGGAATATATAGGTTAGTGGCGGTACCAAGATGTGCTGGAAGCGTTTAAGGATCTTGTTATTTATGCCGTCCCAACCAGTAGCGCAATCGTCCTTTAGTCCTGAAATAATTCGCTTTATTTCTTGTTCATCAGTATCAAACATTGCAAACGTTTTGTACTAAAGTTCTTTTTCGTTTGGTAGATAGACGTAGCTGTATAAGTGCGCGTTTGTTTTGGCACATTCTCTGCAAAGTTCTTACCATCATTTACAAAAAATTCAGAATCAGAATATTTTTTATTCATGTAAACCATTACAGTATTTATGAATCGTCAGAAAAGTAACAAAGACTCTACCGCCACTTCGGAATGTCATTCCTGTGGAGAAGAAGGGCAAGAAACTCCACGGTTACTCTTTTAAAATAAGAAATTACAAACTTTTTCATCTACATTCTGTTGTGGGGTATGGGAGAACAATGTAGGTTGGTCATCAGGTGAGTCTAAGTTAAAAAAGCGAATAATACTATTTATGAGAATGGCTACATGGTTCCCTCATTTACAAAAAAAAGTACATATTGTGTTAAATTAATAGAAGGAAGAGAGGAAATGTTAACTAGCAACAGTTGAATAGGTTGTCATGACTCAAGAGGAGCTGAAATAGCATCTATCCAAGCATTTTTATCTTTTAAATAATCTTCTATTGAATAATAAGCTTGCTTACAAAGTGTTCGTGTTACACAAACTTTGAACTTATTTTCACTAAGTTTAGTGACGTCAATGGGAATTTTGTTATAAAATCTAACACAGTGCCCCATGAAAGACGTGTGAATTTTTGACAGACGAAACTGCGGTTGGTCTAATTTATTTCTATGTCGTGTGTTATAGCAATGCCTATCACCTAGCTGATTAAAAAGATCTAATTTTTTTCTAGTATACATAATGTTTTCATAAATATATTGACATGGGACCGTCATGATATTAGCTACTTTGAACAGTTCTCTTAAAGAGTCGCGACAACTCAAGTTATAGATGGCCCTAATAGCCCTTTTTTGCAAGATAAAAACAGACTCAATGTCCGCTGCCCTACCCCACAATAATATACCGTAAGACATGACACTATGAAAGTAGCTAAAATAGACTATCCTCGCGGTGTCCACATCAGTTAGTTGTCTGATCTTCCTTACGGCATAGGCAGCGGAGCTAAGCCGTTTACCTAAATTCTCAATATGAGGACCCCATTGTAACTTGGAGTCAAGCGTAATCCCTAAAAAAGATGTATCATTAATGAACTCAAGTTTCTCATTGTTCAGTATAATATCATGTACAGTACTTTTTACATTTGGCAAAGAAAACCTTATACATTTAGCTTTCTTGTTATTGAGCACTAAATTGTTGGATGTAAACCAGTTATGTAGTTGAAGAATAGCGTCATTTACTTCGTCAAAGTTATTAACATGTCTACCTACTTTAAAAATCAAAGAGGTATCGTCAGCAAATAACACTATCTTCGCTCGATTTTTAATTACTTCAGGTAGATCATTTATGTAAACTAAGAATAGGAACGGACCCAGTATCGATCCCTGTGGAACGCCCATTTTAACTAAAGAGCCTAGAGATTTAGTTTGATTTATTTGCACACACTGTTGTCTGTCCTCTAGGTAAGATTTTAAAAGATTAAGTGCTTTACCATGGATACCATAGTGCTCCAATTTAAGCAGCAGTGTTTCATGTTTCACACAATCAAATGCTTTGGAAAGATCACAAAAAATGCCAATGGCGTCCTGTGAGTTCTCCCAGGCATCGAAGATATGCTTTATTAGAGTTACACCGGCGTCAGTAGTACAACGCCCTTTGGTAAAACCAAATTGCTGATCGTGCAGGATGTTGTTTGCGTTAAAATGATCTAGCATTTGCATGAGCATTATCTTTTCGAACACTTTACTGAGCACTGGCAAGACAGACACTGGCCTATAGTTGTTGGCATTTTTACTATCGCCGGATTTTAACAGTGGTATTACCTTACTAAATTTCATTAAATTCGGGAAGACTCCTTGATCTACGCACATATTAAAAATAACAGCTAAGTGTGGCGCGATTGTATGTATAATGGATTTACACACTTTTACCGACATTCCCCATAAGTCTTCAGTTACTTTTAATTTTAAATCATTAAAGACTTTGATAACAGACCGGGGATTAGTGTACTCAAACCCGAACTCCACCGGACAAACAGTAATGTTGCTTTTAACAAAAGAAATTGCAAGGGAAGAAGAGCAATTTAAGGATTTTGTTGTCTCTACCGGAATATTAGTGAAAAGAAATTCGAATTCTTGAGCTACGTCACTATCTGCCGAATGAGCCCACGCGCAGTTTCTAGAGTAAGTCCACACTGCGGTGCTTAGACCTCCCAGTTTCACTATTAACAATTTTCCAGGTGGCCTTAATTTTGTCATCTGCAGATTTAATTCTTTTACTTATATGTAGCGCTTTTGCTGTCTTACATACTCTTTTAAACGTTTTAGAATAATTTGCAACATACCTTGCAAAACTTTCACTATTTGTTTGAGATTTTAGGTCATATAATTTATATAGCTTTTCCCTACTTCTACGAATTCCAGCGGTGGCCCAATCACAGAAGGTGAACTTGGGTTTGATATTTTTCATTTTAATGGGAAAGCTACTAGTAAATTGTACCTGTATAATTGAAAAAAGATCAGCATACAGTTTATGAGGTTCGTTTGCGTTACTCGTGTAAATATCTAATTTATTACTCAAAGCTGTATTAAATGTATGCAATGTTGCAGGTGTTATATTTCTAGATTTAACTTTAACACTTCTCAATTCGTTAACATTATTAGCTGAGCAAAGGGGTGTAGTATCTGTTAACAACTAATTCGAACTTGATTCACGTTGTTTAGACGTAAAGGTGATATTCTTAATATGTTTCCAAATTTCTTTACTATTATTACCTGCTCTCTGTAATTTATTTATATCGTGTTCAAATTTAGATTTTTTAACAGATTATTACAGAAATTTCTGTCCATTTTATAGGTCGTTTGAAGAATTAAATTATCGGGGTATCTCTTCGATTGCTGATGGAGTTTATATCTGTGTCTTATACACCGAATTAACCACCAATCCATGGCTTAATATTATAATGTTTATTATTTACTGTTATTAGTGTCGTGTTTCGTATAATAGCTTGTTGGGAATTCTCAATTAGGTACGATAGAGATAAGTTAAGGTCTAAGTTAAGGTATAAGGTCAGCAGTATTGTAAATGTTGTTAAAATCTATGTTGCGTAAGTCATGTTCGAGTTTGTTTATGTTTAATTTGGTATTAGTCTGACGGCTATTTAGCTTAGGCAGCATTAAATTTACGTTTAGTAGGACAGCGTAGTGGTCGCTAATAAAAGAACTAGTAATAAGCGTGAAGTACTGAAGGCTGGATTTGATTATCATGTGATCGAGGCAGGAACCGCTCTAATGTGTAGTCTTTGTATGAGAGGGAAGGAGCCCATGGTATGAGCACGGATTTAGATAGTCTTGAGTTCCTGCATCGTAATGTTCAGATCCAATGTTAATATTTATGTCACCTGTTAGTATAATATTTTTAAAAGACGCTTGTGCTGTAAGTGTATGATTTAACGAGTTTAAAAATGGGTCTAAGTTCCTAAAAGAGGGAGAACTATACATGGCAATAACCGCTGTGTTTGTACCTAATTTAACAACCAAGCAGTTACAGCCTTGTACAATTGGTTCATCGATGGTGACGTTCAGCGATTCCTTAGCGTAAATTATTACACCATCGTTTTGATTGTGGGTCGTTTTGCTATAAGATAAATTGTACCCGGGACTCTGTGGGAGAATATTGTAACGATTTGATAACCAGCACACGGTTAGGACTATTAAATCACAATAAAAATTAAGCCTATGTACAAATAGATTAAAGTTCTCTATATTCTTGTAAATACTACGAATATTTTGGGTAAGTATGGTTAGCGAGTTTTCGTAGATGGTGAGATATTGTCTGCAGTTCTCAACATCACAGGACTTTGACTCAGAGATGAAAGCGATATTATATGGATATTAATTTAACCAGTGAAATAGATAAATTTCACTGGTTAAATTAATATCTATCCTAACTAATTTAAATTACTAATTAATTTATAGTTCTAAAAAACACAGATGACTGTGGCACTCTTAGGCGAGTTCATAATCAACAGAGTTAATGTACCTATTTTCAGCAGCCTTTCTAGCCGGGCGGTCGATGTCGCCTGTCCTGTGATCGCTAGGTTTTTTGAAGCGCTGGCATGTTGCACATTTGGGTGAGTCGGTTTTTTTTGTGCAGTGTTGGATTGAGTGACCTTCCACCCCACATTGGTCACACGTTGGGGTTGTCACTTTGCAGAATTTTGCTGAGTGGCCGTATTGCTGGCATTGGTAGCATCTGGTCACTAATGTGAAGTCTCTTACCGGACACGACGTCCAGTTTATGAAAACTCTGTTCTTGCTTATGAGGGCTGTACGAGTAACTGCCGATACTTCTAAGATGTAGTTGCAAGTATCAGAGGCTTTCTTGCCTGATTTGTGGCTTAATATTGTTGTGTTCATAAATGTATCCCGAGTTATAGCTGGGAGTTTGTCAGCTATATTGTGCTCAAAAATACATTTAAAAACTTCTTTCTCGGCTATTGTTGCGGGCCCTCCTAAACCTATGATTTGTGGTTTACAGTATGTGGTTCATCAACTGTGAGACCTGACGTATCCAACTGGACATACTGCTTCAGCTTTTCGGAGTCACTCTTTGTCTCGGTGCTCGGTGCAGTCCAGTGCAGTGCGCGCTCGGATTCGGACGTGCCACGCTGCATTTACGAAATATTATAATTCGTGATTTGCGCGGCTATAGCCGCTGCACGTCATCGCCGCTATGAGTTTGGAAAAACTAATAGCCAACGAAGTCTTGGCGTTTCTACAGCACGCCATAGACACAATGGATGAAGTTAGCATCTTGCAGATTTGCAAGACTAACTTCAAACATGAAGAAATTTGCAGCGCGTAGGTGCTGTTGTACCAATCGCTCCGAATGAGCGATCGCATGCCGACCCGCAGGAGGGACGAAAAGGGCGGCCCCGCAGGTGACGTCAAACGTAAACACGACTACTTCTCGTCGTGATTACGCCGCCGCCGCCGCCCGCGCGCCCGAGAAGACAACCAGGAAGGCCCGTACGAAGGGTCCAGTTAATGAAGAAGGCTTCATCAAGGTTGAGAAGAAGCCTCCCCGACGAAACCGGTGTGGGACTGCACCGGTAGAAGATAGCATACCCCTTCGCTCAGCAGTACCAACAACACTGCTGTACGTGTCTCGGCTACACTACACCACTAAAGCCGAGGATATTGCGGAGTACGCCCGTAAGAAGACCTTCTACATTCTGAGGGTCGAGAAGCTGAACTCGCAAAACAATACGGCATTCAATTCCTTTGTTGTGCAAATTCCCACCGCCAAGCTGGAGACCTTCATGAGCGAGGAGTTCTGGCCGAAGGGTGTCGTCTTCAGGAGATTTCGGGGAAGGTTACGAGACGCCCCTGCTCAGCGCAACATGTCGCCGTCAACACATGTTTCTTATAAGTTTTTATATATTATATGTATGTTAGTCTAAGGTATATATATTCTCTGGGCCTGTAAGTTGCACATAATTATTTTTGTAAAACTTCAGTTGCCTGAAATAAATGATTTATTAAGATGACTCCACCGTTTCTAATTTTGCGAACAGCACGAACTTTTAGCTTCATTTGTTCGGGGCATATTGCTTGTTGGACTATTTGTTTTGTTTCCTCACTTGTCTTCGATTTATCGCAAGGATAAATTGCCACGGATCTGAGGGTGCTCGGACGAATGAAGCTGTTTTGGTTTTTCTTCACCATGTCCGCAAAAGATGTGCTTGCTGGTACAGGTTTTGAGCAGGGCTTAAGGGATTCTTTGAGCTCTGTTAAACAATCGGCTAGGGTTTGTTGTTCATTTAAGGTCTGCAGTGAACTGTGTGTTTGGAGCGCTTTTTGTTTTAATGACTGGTACTGTACAGCCATTTGTCCGACTCCATTTCCAACTTTTCGGCAAAGGTTTGTAATTTTAAGTTTCTGCTCCGTCTTTAACTTCCCGTCGGACGCAATGTTGCAGATCTCGTTTAAACATTGCTCGATTGAAGACATCCAGTTCTGTATTTCAGGTGTTAAGACCACTTCCGTCCTTTCATCCTGTTGCCTCTGGGTTTAAGGAGTGGGCGTCGATGGAGGGGTGCGGCGTGTCAGACCGCTCCGATTAAAGGGGCTGCTATCCATAACTATCAAAAACCACTATTGTCCATTTCAATTAGTCACTAATGTTACGCTTATCGCGTTAAAATACTAAACTAGGTCACTAATAATAAATTGTTAAAATTATTGTAATTATATTTATGCACGTCTGCATTCGCCGAGAGTCACGAGTTGTAATTCAGCGAGCAGGTAAGTGTTAGTGACCAGCTACAAGAGCGGGTGAGGAGAGCTCTGAAGGATGCCTTTGCGGAGTATCGGTCTGCACCGATTTCCCTAAGACCATGCCTACCTCGTTTGCCCATGCATAGTCGTAACATTTCGCTTGTGAGTACCCTAGACAGTGTTTTAAAGCCACACTGGGAGACCAGTGTGAACTTATGTGATACCCATTCTATTTTGTACTGTGGACCGGTGGCAGTGTGTCGGGTGGTAGCTGTAAGATTTCTTAACCTACATCGAGCCACCTAACCCACAAATGCTAAACCATGCTGGCAGTGCAGAATAGAGCGGCGTATAAATATGGCTAGGACACTCATAGCGAAATTGTTGTGCTGCCGGAAACAACCGCCCGAGAGTTATGCGTTTCGTGACCCAAGCCTTTGCAGGCACAGTAGTGGCTCTTGTGAACTATGTGGCAGGGGTCGCGGAACGCAATGACTACTGGAAGCAAAAAGTTTATGCATGGGCGAAGAGGATTCGCAGGTATAAAGAGACAGCAGACAGATACCACGTGAATCGCATCTTCCAGACGAATCAAAGGAGTGTATACCAGGCTTGGGAGTGCCCCCAAGAGAAAGTGACTGACGTGCACTTGCCAAATGCTGCCGCGATGGCCGAGTTTTGGCGTAAAATTTGGTCAGTGCCCGTCAGTCACTCCGAGGACGAATGGTTTGATGTTGTTGGACGATCCTGTGGGCCCATTCAGGAAATGGAGCCCGTAGTTATAAGCCGTGACGATCTGGTCTGTGCGGTTCGTGCGGCGCCGAACTGGAAAAGTCCGGGGCCGGATGGGCTGCACGCATTCTGGCTAAAGAGGCTCCAGGGTTCACATGCTCGTCTAGCGTCTCAATTCCAAGACGCTCTTGAATTAGGTTCGCTCCCTCGCTTTATGACATCGGGTGTCACTCACTTGATTTTTTGAAAATTGAAATCTGGCAGTACTTCGGAACTTAAAAATTATGGACCGATTACATGTCTACCTACGGTCTATAAACTCCTTACATCCATTCTGAGAATAAAAATCATTAATCACCTTAAGGCACAGCATATTCTATCGCCTACTCAGAATGGGTGTAAGGGGGGGTCCCGGGGCACAGAGGAGGAACAGGTGCGACGATCCAGAAAGAATGTCTCCATGGCATGGATTGATTATAAGAAGGTCTATGATTCGGTGCCTCATACATGGCTGGGTAGGGTGCTAGAGCTGTAAAAAGTACACCCGGCGCTATGCTCTTTCCTTGGTTCGTGTATGGGGCAGTGGATCACAGTTCTTCGTCAACCAGGAAGTGGAGGCCTTTCTGGTTCGTTGGACTAGATAAAGATAAGCAGGGGTATCTTTCAGGGCGACAGTTTGAGTCCGTTGTGGTTCTGCTTACTTTGAATCCATTAAGTGCTATACTTAAGGATTCAAAGCAAGGTTACCATTTGCGGAGGAAGAGTGAGCCTATATCTCACCTACTGTACATGAATGACCTTAAGTTGTACGCTTTAAAGAAAACAGACCTGATAGAGTTGCTCAAAATAACCGGAAATTATAGCAACGACAGCGGAATGGAGTTTGGAGTAGACAAGTATGCGGTTATCCATGTAAAAAGAGGGAGAGTTGAAGATTCTTTCAATCTACAACTCTCCGAAGGAATATCCTGAAATGGGTTCCTATAAGTATCTTCGTATGTTACAAGCCTTGAGTATAGCTGAACAGGATGTGAAGAAAGCATTGATAAATCGGTTAGTTGGCCGCCTGATAAAAGTATTAAAAAGCCTTTTATCAGGTGGAAATAAGGCCCGAGCTTTCAATGGATGGGTCATGCCTGTTCTTACTTACTCTTTTGGCATACTAAGGTGGACTAAGTCTGAACTGGATGCCCTGGATAGAAACGTCCATCGATTGCTAACAGCGTATCGTATGCATCACCCGCGGTCGTCTGATATGAGGTTGTACATCCCGCGGAAGTGCGGTGGTCGTGGGTTTTTAAACGCTTAGACACTACACAACCGCGAGGTGTGCAATCTCAGACAGTACTTTCTGAGCGTGTCTGTGGTGATGTAACGAGATGTTGCCGCAATCGATAGAGGCATAACGCCGCTTTCCTTGGCAAATGGGAATTGGCGAAGGCCCCAGGTATTAAGTATTTCGGACCGCACAGCCATGTGGAAGGGCAGGGAGCTATACGGACAGTTCTATCGGGCCCTTACAGGGCCTGATGTGGACCAGCTCGCTTCCGTGACCTGGCTACGCTTCAGCAACCTTTTTGGGGAAACTGAAGGGTTTGTATTTGTAATTATGGACGAAGTTATCATGACGAACATCTACCGGAAACACATCATAAAGGACGGTACGGTTGACATTTGACGGGCATGCCACCGTCCCGGTGAATCTATTAGACATATAGTTTCCGGATGTTCTCGTCTTGCTAACGGAGAGTACCTGCATAGACACAACCTGGTGGCTAGGATTATCTAAAGTACCATACTACCAGTACAAGCCTCTTCCAATTCTCAAAAGTGATTATATCACGCTCTAGTGGGATCGATCTATTATCACGGACAGGACTATTGTAGTCAATAAATCTAAGATCGTGATAATAGATCGATCGATTCGTCGTGTAATGCTAGTTGATGTCACCTTTCCGCATGATGAGAAACTTGTGAACGCCGAAAAAGAAAAATTATCTAATTATTTGGACCTTGTAATAAACACACAGGTGGCCGTTATCAAACTGTCTTTATTTTTACGTTCATACAAGTATCCGTTCGCCGTGTACCCACATCTTAAAATATAAATTCTTATAATTACTACATCTTCCCCTTATTATAATAATAAAAATAAACAAATTTAATTAAACATCAAAGAAAACTTAAAAACCTCAATTAAATACCATCACCTAACACACCCTTTTCTTTTTAAGAAATGTTTGTAATATATTACGATACAAATTACAATCACACATTAAAAACGAAAATATACTTGGGGTAACATTAACATCAGATCCATGCAGGAATCGAACCCGCGAGTAGTAGCTACGAGTACGAGCTAATGGAGTCTGCATATTATAAATTTTAATTCAAGTGAGATAAGCAAGTAATATGAACAGTTTCAAAGTGACACAATTATTTATAGCTAAACAATTATAAACAAATGTAAAACAAAGTTATACTTATTTATTGAAAAATAACGCAAGTTTGTCTCGGGTTTATAGCAGCATCTCTGATGCGTGGACTGGTTGGAACAGGCGTATTTATAGGGGAATGATAAGCCGAATTATCACACGGCGTCGTTGATTCGTTACCTACACCGGGATCAACCTTCTTTCTTTCGGGAGAGAAAGAAAGTGTTGATGTACTCTCTCGTTCACTTGTCCGAATTAAGTGACGCCTATTCCTTATAAACGCTCGTCCCGAGCGGTCCGAGAGAAGGTACGAGCGCGGCTGCGACGCGTGCGCCTCGACGCGCATCCGCCGGCGCGCGGCCCCGTCCGCCACGATAACGCGCTCACCGACTTTTAACTTTGGAAGATCATGAGCATGCAAATCGTAATATTTTTTGTTAATCATACGATTACGATGTATATTCGCGAAATCCTGTCTATTATTTCTATCAGGTTTCAATTTGTTATCATTAATCGGAAGTCGCGTATTAAGCCGACGCCCCATCAATAATTGCGATGGCGAAGATACTCCATCGCGTGGTGTGGCTCTCAAATTTAGCAATCCTAAATAATAATCTGATCCGGAACAAAGTGACTTTTTAATTATATTTTTTACCGTTCTCACCGCGCGTTCGCTGAGACTGTTAGATTGAGCGTAATTAGGAGAAGTCGTAGTGTGCTTAAAACACCATTCAACACAAAATCGACGAAAGTCGTTCGAGCCATACGCCGGTCCGTTGTCCGTTACCAATTCTGCGGGAATTCCATGTCTAGCGAATTGGTCTTTTAACGCAAGTATAACAGACCTCGACGTTATATTTACTAACGGACTAACTTCTATAAAGTTCGAATAATAATCTACTAAAATTAGGTAGTTCTTTTGGTAGCAGGTAAATATGTCCGAACCTACCTTCCTCCATGGTATTTCTGGAACAAAGTGAGGTATCATGGGTTCCTTACAAGGACGTGCCGCATGCTCTGCACATACTACACATGCGCGTTCAATGTCGCGACACATGCCGTTCCAGAACATGACGTCACGTGCCCGCCGCTTGCATCGATCTATACCCAGATGCCCCTCGTGCACTCGCCCTATCATGTCAGCTCTAAGCGACTTAGGTATAAATACCAAATTATCCTTAAAAATAATTCCTTCGATATACTCCATAGTTTCTTGATATGGCCAGTGCGGTTGAACACTTGGATCAGCGTCATCTTTGTATCTGGGCCACCCATTAAGGATATAGTTCTTCAAAATTATACATTCATTATCGTTCTGAGTAGCGTCTTTAACATTTTGTAATTTTAGGTCGCTAAATCGTACATTTTGTAACAAAAAACAGGACTGGCCTTCTACATCCGCACTTACCCTATCATGCATTAATTCGGGCAGAGCTGCTCGTGACAATGTATCTGCCAAATACATGTACTTTCCAGGTTTATATTTAACCTCGAAATCATAACATTGTATACGGAGCATCATCCTCTGCAAACGAGCAGGCACAGCATCCAACCCTTTTTTAAATAAAGCCTCCAATGGCTTGTGATCTGTTTCAACCAATACGTCTGCACGTCCATAGACGTATTGGTGAAACCGCTCCAGCGCAAAAACTATAGCGAGCATCTCTTTTTCGATCAGCGCATATCTACTTTGAGCGTCCGTGAGCGTCGCAGATGCGAACTCAACCGGACGGCCTCCTTGCAGCAGCGCCGCACCCAGCGCAACTGCGCTGGCGTCCACCGTCACTACGATGGGCAGCTCGTTAGAGTACAGCGCCAATACTGGGGCTTTGCAAAGACTTTCTTTTAATCGTGAAACTGCTGCGTCGTGTGTTGCTTCCCAACACCACTCAATGTTCTTTTTAAGGAGAAACCTAAGAGGACTCGCCAATTCTGAGTAATTGGGAATAAACCTAGCTAAATAATTAACCATTCCCAAAAACCTTTCGAGAGAAGTGCGGTCTTTTGGACAAGGCATTTCCTTTATAGCCCTCAGTCTATGGTCGTCTATTTTCATACCTTCAGCACTAAAGGTATGGCCCAAATATGACACTTGTTCCACACAAAACACGCATTTATCACGATTAAATTTAATGCCTACTTCGCGCGCCCTGTCTAATAACATTTTCAATCTGTTATCGTGTTCTTGCTTAGAAACACCCCATACGATGACGTCATCAATAAAAGAATCTACCCCATCTATATCTTCCAACACCTGCCTTATCTTTGCATGGAAAACCTCACTCGCGCAATTAATGCCGTAGGGAAGGCGTAGAAATTGATACCTGCCAAATGGTGTACCAAAAGTACAAAGATCAGCACTCTGATCATCTAGCTGGACCATCCAGAATCCAGATCGGGCGTCTAATTTGCTAAAATATTTTGCGCCATATAGCTTAGTCGCAATTTCCGTCAAGGTGGGGAGAGGGTAATGCGCTCGCCGCACAGCGCGGTTCAGCGGTCGCGGATCAAGGCATACACGAAAACTACCATCATTTTTAGCAGGCAACACTATAGCATTCACCCACGGCGTCGGATGCGACACCTTCCTGATTATGCCCATATGTATCATACGATCCAGTTCACTTTTTAATTTATCTCTTATCCCCATCGGAATTTTTCTTACAGGGCATATCGACGGACTTGCATTATTTTCCAGCACAATTCTGTATTGTCCAGGAAGTTTCCCAACTCCATGAAATAAGTCAGAGTATGTGTTAATATTAATACTAAAAATTTGTTTAACAAGACCTAATTCCTCACAAGTATATTTGCCAAGAACACTTTGACAATCAGAATTTGCTATCATAAAATTGATTAAATAATTTCGTTGTTTGTATGACCATAACATACTGCAAGAACCTAAAATAGGAATATTATTTCCACAAAACGATTGGGCTGTAATATATGATGGTTTTAAATCCTCTGGGCAAAAACTTAATTTTTTAAATAGATTTAAAGATAAAACATTTAGATCCGACCCTGTATCTAATTTAAAACATACAATCATTCCATTTCGACAGAGAGATAATTTTTCAAACCACTTACTGTCTCCGCTTCTAGTCTCTAAGGTATCAATACGAAACAGCTGATCACTTTCATCGTCACACTGATGCACTTCGTATACGCCTCTATTGAATCTGCTCGGGCACATTCTACGAAAATGGTCACGATTGTAACACAAAAACACTTGACATTGCGCGCGGGACACTGAATGTTCTCTGAATGAGCACCACCACACGTGCCACACTTGGCCACTACGTTGTGTTGAGGTACGAGCGCGCCGCGGCGGCTGCGCCCGTCAACAGCGTCACTGCGCCCGCGCGAGCGGCCTGCGCGCACGGCGCGTGTGCTCCCGCTGTTTGCCCGGTTGTATGCGCGCGATCCGTACACCACATCGACGACTCCGCTTCTCGAACCTTCTCCGAAGTTTGTACTTTCAATCTGACGATTCTCCTCAATTGAAATCTCGTTAGCCTGGCAAATTCTAACGGCTTTATCCAGCATCAGGTCCTCCGTCCTTAATAATCTGTCGCGCAACGCGCTGTCTGTGATACCACACACAATTCTATCACGAATCAAGCCATCTTCTAGGTGTTCGAACTCACAATACTGGCTGAGCAGTCGCAATGCCGTGACATATGTATCTATGGTTTCGCCGTTTTCTTGATTTCGTGTGAAGAAACGAAATCTTGCCATTGTAGTGTTATACCGCGTGCCAAAATAGTCATTAAACTTTTTAATAATAACATCGATATCGTCTTGATCTTCAGATTTAGCAAACTTAAATGTTGAGAATATATCATATCCCTGGGGTCCCACAAGATTGACCAATAAACTGGATTGTATATCTTTCGCTTCTTTACACACCCCAGACGCCTTTAGAAATACCTTAAATTGTTTGAGCCATCGGCGCCATGTATCCGCTCTGTTGGCCGGGCCACCTTCCAGTGTTAACTCGACTGGAGGCCTCGCGTGCTCCATAATTAATGTATCACAATATTTCTATTCGCAAATGTAATTAAAGTCAATTTCCTATTGGAATTTCACAACTGACTCAATAAAAGTAAATATTTGGTGCACCGCTGTCACCATGTAATAAACACACAGGTGGCCGTTATCAAACTGTCTTTATTTTTACGTTCATACAAGTATCCGTTCGCCGTGTACCCACATCTTAAAATATAAATTCTTATAATTACTACAGACCTGGCTCATGAGGTTACCGCCATGTGGAATGTTGAATTAACTACCATTATTCCGATGGTCGTTTCAGTCAACGGCTCTTATAGCAAAGAGCTTCGATAAACACCTCGAAAAGCTCTTGCTAGGCAGTTGGGTGAAGGGCCTGATACAGAAGGCAGTAATATTGGACACGGCGCGCATTGTGAGGAGGTTCCTCTCTTAGGAACCCTGACCACCGGTAGCTTGGGTCTTAGACCTTGCTCTCGGTGGAGCACATTTTTTTTTATACAATATATCATCCCCCTAATGACGCTACTATGTCAGTCCGCCTACACGACCAGAGCTCGAAACCTATTCAACTGCAGCGTGGTGTGAGACAGGCAGACGTTATATCCCCGAAACTGTTCTCCGCCGCGCTGGAAGATGTCTTCAAGCTTCTGGACTGGAGAGGACTAGGTATCAACATCAACGGCGAGTAAATCTCCCACCTTCGATTTGCCGATGATATCGTGCTCATGGCGGATACCCTGGAAGACCTCAGTACCATGCTCGACGACCTCAGTAAAGTCTCTCAACAAGTAGGTCTTAAAATGAACATGGACAAGACGAAGATCATGTCAAACGTCCATGTAGTACCAACTTCTATAAAGGTTGGAGACTCTACGCTCGAAGTTGTTGACGATTATATATACCTGGGACAAAGAATCCAATCAGGTAGGTCCAACTTCGAGAAAGAGGTCAATCGTTGAATCCAGCTCGGTTGTGCGACGTTCGGGAAGCTACGTAACATCTTCTTGTCCAAAATGCCGCAGTGTCTCAAGACAAAAGTTTTTGACCAGTGTGTGTTGCCAGTGATGACTTACGGCACTGAGACATGGTCGGTTACGATGGGCCTCATAAGAAGGCTCAAGGTCACCCAAAGGGCGATGGAGAGAGCTATGCTCGGAGTTACCCTGCGGGATCGAATCAGAAACGAGGAGATCCGCAGGAGGACAAAAGTCACTGACATAGCACTCAGAATTGCTGAACTTAAGTGGCAGTGGGCGGGGCACATCGCTCGTAGAACTGACGGCCGTTGGGGCAGAAAGGTTCTCGAATGGCAACCACGTACCGGAAGACGTGGAGTGGGTAGGCCCCCTACAAGATGGACCGATGACCTGGTGAAGGTCGCAGGTAGAAGTTGGATGCGTACAGCACAAAGCCGGTCGTTGTGGCGGTCTTTAGGGGAGGCCTTTTGTCCTGCAGTGGACGTCTTTCGGCTGAAGAAGAAGAAGATAAGAATATTTGTATTTTGTATTTTTATATATATTTTATAAGAAATTATACTTAATAAATACATGATAATAATAATAATTTTTATTTCACCAAATAAAAAGCACATACATATTTCTTAAATCTAGGGCTAATCTTATAGCAAAATGATACTGAGGGTGCCTCTGAAGCCGAACTAGGTGGCAACCTGTATTTCGACATTCAGCGCCATTCTCAAAAATCAAATAAAAAAAAATCTATGATAGGTATAAGATGTAGCCATGCAAGAAAGAAAGTTCAATATGTTTGAGGTACATGATGTAACTTAACTATATTTGTAGAGTGTAAGGTAGGATCCTCCCTGTGTGTTTGATGCACGTGCTTTGAGGGTGTGTAGTAGTTTTTATATACATTATTTTGGTGGTAAAGTAGGTAATATTTAAGTGTTTATTATATTATTTAGGAAGGTATTTCAAACAGATTTTCAGTTTCTTCATAATTCAACTTTAGAAGGTGGTCCTGTGCCCTATTTTTAAACTGATATTTATTTAGCGGGTATAAATTCAGTATAGTATTAAATTTATTATATATCAGAGGCCCAAGAAAAATGATAAATCTCCTAATAAATGAGGTGTTGGGTTTAATTTTGCGACTACAGAGTATGTATTTCAAACGCCTGCTTACGAGGTTTGGGTTATATTTCAGTTTACTACGTTGTTTCTGAAGGACGCTTAGGAAAAACAATTGACGGACTGTTAGTACTTTACTCAGTTGGTACAATGTTGAAGTAGAAAAAACAAATGGTTTAAAATTTATTATTTTTAAGACTGCACGTTGAGCTATTTCTACTTTTATCATAGTGGTTTTCGGTGCTCCACCCCACGATGATATGCAGTAGGTTATGATCGACTGGCACAGACTACAGTATAGTTGCATTAAGAGTGGGCAATCGGAGACAAGTCGTAAGTTCTTAAAAGCAAAAATAAGCTTCCTAACCCGTGTACATAACAAGTTAATATGCTCTTTAAAACTGAGGTTACAATCGATTGTTATACCTAAATATTTAACAGATTTTACTTCCAGTAATTGCGCACAGGAGCAGTCCCTGCGATTGACACATTTGTGTGCAATAATGCAATGTCTGTTCTTGATTCCTTCATGCTGTTGAAGGCTAAAAGTAACCAACTTCGTTTTGTCAACATTTAGGGTGAGCGTGTTACAATAGAGTCAGTGTCTAACTAGGTCAAAACTCATTTGTGCATAATTAAATACGTTATCCCATGTTTTTGCAGTAAAAAATAATGCAGTGTCGTCTGCGTATGAAATTATTTGCCCATGAGGTATTTTCAGGTTTGTCAGACCATTCATGTAGACAAGGGATAGGGTAGGTCCCAATAGAGTATTCTTGTGGTACACCATGTGTAACTGGCAAATCAAGGCTTCTATAATTTCCCACTTATACACACATATTGGTATCTTGCCGAGAGGTAACTTTTGAAAAGTTTTAATTGTATACCTCTAATACCGATCTGTTCCAGCTTACTGATTAATAGGGGTACTGAGATTGAATCAAAAGCCTTTGCAAGATCTAGGAAGATAGATAGCCATTTCTGTCAACTATCTAAACTGGTAGCTATATGGTTTGTTAGCCCATTTACCGCATCATCAGTAGATTTACCCCTGCGAAAACCAAATTGATTTTTGGCGAGAAGGTTATATTTTTCCAAGTAGTTAACTAGCCTAGCAATCTTCGATAGTGAGGGCAATATTGAAATAGGTCTTTAGCTGGTTATACGATCCCTGTCGCCACCTTTATAGATAGGCCGCACTATGGCTTTTTTAAGAATATTTGGGAAAACACCAGTTTGAAGACATTGATTGAATATAACCGTAAGAATTGGCACGAAAAACCTAGAACAATCCTTTAACAATTTGTTAGAGATACGGTCCCACCCCACTGAGCAATCTGTTTTCAGGCGACGTTTAATCTGTTCAATCTCTAACTCACTTGTATCCTCAAACACAAAAGAGGTCAGTGGAGAGGTTGTGGATTCATCCATAGTAATATTTGAATTACTCAAACTCTGCCTACAACTTTCAGCCAAGGACTTACCCACCCTTACAAGATGCTTATTTAAGCCATTCAGTGATTTTTGGGGAGTAGAATTTAACTTTAAGAGATGTTCAGAAGGCGTGTTATCTTTCACCATACCAGCAATTTCTTTGATCGCTTTTCATAATTTTTTAAGCTTATTTCTTGATATTCGACTTAGATTCTTCTAGTATTGTAACGGAGATGTTAGTTATTGTATTGTAGTGTTTTTATGAGTACTAGTGAACAGGCATTGGATACATCCCCTGTACTTTCGCTCCAGGACGACTAAAATTACACCGTGTATTTATACCTACAAAAAAAATAGAATACATCTCTATAAATTATCTCTTCTCAGTATTCTCAGCCGAAAGACGTTCACTGCATTACAATGCCTAAACCTAAATATTTATGAATCGTCAAAAAAGAAACAAAGATTTATACCTTAAATAAACAACATTACAACACAATTTACAAAAACACAAAACACGTATTTACACAGTCCTTAACGTTATGATACGGCCGTTTCATTTCCCATCCCAGCCCATTGTGTCTCGCAGTAAATCACGCACACAAAAACTCCACCGAGTTAATTTTCCTTCTATTTACCTACGAAAAAGTCAGGGTATCTACCGAAAAAATAACAAAGTTTTTTTTTGTAATCTCCAGACAAAAATATCAGAGACTTGCGAAAAGTTTTAAAAATATTAATCCCTGGAAACAGACCTAACCATTGGTGCGTAATACTGATAACTAGTTTCAGGAGAGTTTAATTTCGTGTTATTTGTGACTGAGGAATTTCTGAACATGAGTTCAGAAATTCCTCAGGAATGGTGGCACGCAAGTTTTGCGGATGTCGTACAAGCGATATTTGACATAAATCTAGCAAGCTGCATGTAACACCTATTTTGTAAATGAGAGGAATATAATATTAACTGACTCTATGTTTAATTAAGTACATTTTTGTTTGTTTAATATACATTGAAAATTATTCTGGTTTCTTCTCCCATGTCCCATGTATCTCATTGTATGAAAAAGAAATCGTTTTTAAAACTGAATAACGGCGAAGCTTCATGCCTTTTATCGCTATTGCGATGATTTTTTTATTAAATGGATCGTAGTCTCGGGTAATCTGTAGCCTATTCGTTTTTGTCCATTCACTAGTACCAGTGTACATGAATAAAAAGCGTTTAATTTTCAGTTCTATACAATTGATAACCAAAAACATCGTTTAGGTGGGGCCACCGGGCGTTAACTATAAGATGTATATTCTTGTAATTGAATTAAGTTTGCAAACGTTAAAATAGTATAACTGTTACATGACAAAAGCATGATTTTATGATGACAAAATGTGAGCTGGAATTATCACGCTTGCAGTTTCCACTCTCGAAACTCGCGAGCGAGTTTTGGTACTAAAATTTGTGGTAGGGGCACAAAGCAAAACAAAATTACAGAACTCCCAGACAGATAAGCAACGCGTTTGATGGTCTGACTTTTTTCCTTTATCATGTTTAAGAGATAAGTAGTTATATACATTCACGAAATGTTTTCTTATAAATAACATTAACTGCCAATGTTTTTGTTATTGCACATATATAGTTTTATGAGACTTAGCAATTCAAAGTTAATTGCTAAGTATTAACTTTTTACCTTTCCAATGAGGGGCTTAAGTTTGGGCTTTAAATGCCTATCATCATCATCATCATCTCAGCCTATACTTGTCCACTGCTGAACATAGGCCTCCCCAATCGCTTTCCAGCGTAACCGGTCCGATGCCACCTGCATCCAACGACTTCCTGCGATTTTCACAAGATCGTCGGTCCATCTGGCAGGCGGTCGTCCCACGTTGCGCTTGCCAATACGTGGTCTCCACTCTAGAATCTTTCTGCCCCAACGCCCGTCCGATCTACGCGCTATGTGGCCCGCCCATTGCCACTTCAGCTTGCTAATCTTAACGGCTATGTCGGTGACCTTGGTTCTTCTACGAATCTCCTCATTCCTGAGTCGATCGCGTAGAGAAACGCCGAGCATAGCTCTCTCCATAGCTCGCTGAGCAACTCTGAGCTTTTTTATGAGACCTATTGTAAGAGACCACGTCTTTGATCCATAAATCATCACTGGTAACACACATTGACTAAAAACTTTAGTCTTAAGGCACTGAGGTATTTTGGATGAGAAGATGTTGCGCAGTTTCCCGAACGCTGCCCAGCCGAGTTGGATTCGTCGATTGACCTCTCTCTCAAAGTTGGACCTACCTAACCGGACTACCTGTCCCAGGTAAATGTATTCGTCGACAACTTCAAGAGTAGAGTTCCCAACGGTGAGTGCGGTGGGTACGACATGGACTTTAGACATTATTTTCGTTTTGTCCATGTTCATTTTAAGACCCACTTGTTGAGATACTCTGTTGAGGTCACCGAGCATTCGTCCTAGATCTTCCAGCGACTCCGCCACGACCACAATGTCGTCGGCAAATCGAAGGTGAGTGATGTATTCGCCATTGATGTTGATGCCAAGTCCTTGCCATTCCAAGAGCTTGAAGGCGTCCTCTAAGGTGGCCGTAAACAGTTTCGGAGAAATGACGTCTCCCTGCCTTACTCCTCTTTTTATGGGGATCGCCTTCGTGCGCTGCCCCTGTACTCGGACTGACATGGTGGCGTTATTATACAAGCACTTCAACACTTCAATGTACCGATAGTCAATGCGGCATCGCTGGAGAGATCTAAGAACCGCCCAAGTCTCGATCGAATCGAAGGCTTTCTCATAGTCCACAAACGCCAAGCATAGTGGCCGATTATACTCCTCGGTCTTCTGTATAATCTGCCGCAGCGTATGTATGTGGTCTATGGTTCTAAAGCCTTTCCGGAAACCGGCTTGTTCGGGAGGCTGGAAGTCATCAAGCCTGCGTTCGAGACGATTCGTGATGACTCTCGAAAACAACTTATAAACATGGCTCAACAGTGTGATGGGCCTATAATTCTTCAGTAAAGTGTTATCACCTTTCTTGAAAAAGAGTACCACCACACCCCTGTTCCATGCTTCCGGCGTTTTTCCTTCGAGCAAGACGGAATTAAACAGCCTCTGAAGGACTTTAAGTACCGGCGATCCGCCCGCTTTCAGAAGCTCTGCGGTAATTCCGTCTTCACCGGGCGCTTTGTTGTTTTTAAGGTGTTTGAGAGCCATCCCAATCTCGTACAGGCTGATGTCCGGGATATCTTCAGTGTAGTGTCGGGTTAGCTTGGCTCTTGGGTCTTTTACCAAGTCAACAACAGGTTCAGCTACTGAGGTATACAACTGCCCATAGAACCTCTCTATCTCCCTGAGCACCTCTGACCTATTCGACGTTACGTTTCCGTCCTCCGTCTTCAGCTTCGTCAACTGGCTTTGCCCAATAGACGCGTCTCTTGCAAACAATTTGGAGCCCTTGTTCTGCTCTATGGTCTCCTCAATACGTCTTGTATTGAAGGACCGTAAATCGTGTCGCAAGGACTTCAATATCTGTCCATTGAGCTGCCTATAGGACTTAGCATCATCGGAGGTTTGGAGTGTCATGGTACGTCGCTCAGCCATAAGGTTTCGGGTGTAGTCAGATAGCTTTTGAGGCCTATTTTTACGGTGGGGCTTAAAATGCTTGGATCCGACCGTATGGACAGTCTCTACCAACCTATTGTTGATTTCGTCCACTGATGCGCTGCTGTCTAGCAATTCGAAGCGGTTTGACAATTCGAGTTGAAAGTTCTCGGGGTTTTGGATATGTGCATTAGAAGGTCGGAGCGTAGACTTCATCAGACGCGATCTTTCCATTTTGACATTAATATTTAATGTGCCTCTGACCATTCGGTGATCACTGCCGGTTTTTACCCTGTGAATCACGGAGACATCATTAAATATTTGTCGCTTGGTGCTCATGATGAAGTCTATCTCATTTTTTGTGGAACCATCAGGGCTCATCCAGGTCCATTTCCTATGAGGCGGCTTCCGGAAGAAAGAGTTCATCATAAAGAGTCCCTCCTTCTCCAGATATTCGGCCAGCCTCTGACCCCTGGGGTTGCGTTGCCCATATCCAAATTGCCCCACTCTCAATTCATCATCGCCCCGTTTGCCCAGCCGCGCATTGAAGTCACCCATAACCACTGTAAAGTGTGCTTTGGAAGTATGTATGGCTCTACTAGTGTCCTCATACATTACTTCGACGTCATCATCTGAGTATGCCGAGGTCGGTGCGTAGACCTGTATGACCTTCAGCGAATATCTTTTGGATATTCTGAGTATCAGGTACGCTACCCTGCTCGACACACTAGTGATTGACACAACGTTGTCTATGAGTGACTTGTGGACGATAAATCCGACACCACCTTGGGACTGCTGTTCGCCCTCCCGGTAGTAAAACAAGCTGCCGGATTTTAAGGTTATCGTGTCCTCGCCCTTTCTTCGGACCTCCGATAAACCAACAACATTCCACCGCAACTTGTTTATCTCTTCCTCCAGCTCAACAAGCTTCTCATCTGTCCTTAACGTGCGTGCGTTGTATGTCACCAGGGCCAATTTTCGGTGTTGGTGGTAGCCGAATCTCTGCCGGAGATTCTTAGCACCCCTTGTCCTGTCGTTACCATGGCTGCTACCGTGGCCAGGACGAACAGGACCGCCGGGGACTAGGGGCCTGGTTTTCTTACATTCTTCCATAATTGGGGGTGTTTGCCATACTCGCCACGCTTGGCAGGCGGGTTGGCGAGCGCAGTTATTGGTCGTCGAAGTGCTAAGGGAACGCTGCTGCCCATTCCCTAGTTTTCCCTTAGTCGCCTTGTACGACACCCGATGGGATGAGATGGGTTGGTCCTATTCTAAGCCGGGAACCACGCGGCATGCCCAATGCCCATCCAATTTAAATGCCCATCCAAGAAAAATAAAAGAATTGTATGACTCACGGATATTGGTTTAGCTCTGGGTGTTTCTATATGTAAGTCTTATATCTACATTCGAACCTATAACTAGCATTAAGTAAAATAATCTTCAAGCGGGATATAGCTTGAACTATAATATAAGGCGGACTAGAAAGTATAAATAATTCGAAACTAAAAACGTGTGGTGCTTTCGACAGATAAATTATTGATGCATGAAGGTTTTTAGGGTTCTGTATCTCAGTCAGTAAAATTAGAACCCTTATGAAGACACTTTGTTGTCTGTCTGTGTCTGTTTGTCCGACGGCTGTCACCTTTTTTTCTCAGGATCGGTTTGAGGTATCAAGTTGAAATTCATGTCAAATACGAGTACTAAGGTCAATCAAAATATATGGCCATGTAAACTTACTCATCAATAATTAAATAGTAGGTACTTTTCGCTGACCTAGAATCATGAAATATGGCAAAAAGCAAGTTATTATTGTAAAGGAAAAAATCCAAAAACGGTTAGTTTGTGAGTATATCCCATAAAAAGTGATTTCCTCGAAATTGATGAAAACAGCGCCATTGGTGGCATTTATACGGAACCCTTAGAGCGGAAGTCCTACTCGTACTTGTCCAGGTATTTTATTACTATTTGCATCATCTAATTTTGGGCCATGTTTAAAATTACTATCGGAAAGTTATTATAGCAATAGTCTCGCCCCCTATGGATCTAACATCGTCCGCGAAAATTAGTCAACACAGTACACATCTATGATTTTCATTTCCGTACAGGCGTGACACGGTGTATTTTTCATTTTAAACACCGTCACACTTATATACCCCAAGTACACAGTACTGAGTACATCCACTTTTCGCCGACAATGTTAGGTCCCATGTGATAGGGGGCAAGCCTATTGCCATTGTACCGGGCACAATTCCAAACTCCAGACTGATACTGGAAATTCTTCGATAGAAAAACTACATTTGTTCGACCTTGGATTCGAACCCAGGGCCTCGTTATCGCAAAGCGCATTTTTCGCGACTATTAACGAGGCTTCAGTCGGAGTCAGCTTTTTTTATGTCGTATTTGTAAAATAATGGCGGTACATATGAACTGTACTGTATGTAAGATCTTCTAGCGAAGGAGGCAGAGCAGTAATAGTAGTCTAAATAAAAATATGGCAGCCGCAGCAGATGTCACGACCACGCTAAGCCTTAATTTATCACTTCGCTTAGTGTAGGGTAGCCATGAGTTTGTAAGTTGGTTGTAATTTATTTTTTGGCTTTCCAGGCATCGTTTTTTGGCTTTGTAAATATCCGAAAGAAATTATAAGTGCTTTTTACAGTTGCCACGCTTAAAGTCAAAAACTAAAATTAAAAATTAACCGCGATACACACCGGAATATACTGTTTTGTTTAACAAGTTATTGTTTCGTTTATCAGACATTATCACATGTGTAATATAGGCATGACGGTGTGCATTGCTTTTTTCACTTTACTGGAAGTATATGTTTATTTTTTGAGAATTATTTATCTACTTAGAATTATTATAACGTGAAATTATTAGCATGTATACTTTGTTTACCTCAGTATTATTCTAGTTGCTGCATTTTCACAACCAGCTATGAACCAATGCAGATTATTTTTTCTATATTCACAACTATGTTTCGTAACTGGCTTCGAACCTAAATCATCTCAGGTCTAAGTGCGCTTAAGGCAACTCAGCCCATTAATATGCCAATTAAGATAAGATAAACTGAGTACGTAAGAAGGAATCACTGGAATGGAGAAATTTTAATTTATATTTCTATTCAAAAAGGCAAGAACCTGTTGAAGCTCTGTACTACCTGCCTCTATCTGGCGTGATGACATGATAGATAGATAATGTCCGTAAGGTGGTCACCCTACCGTGCACTACATTATGTCAGAACATAATATGACAAAATTTAGTGCAGGCCTCGGCCTCGTTTATTTAATCTAAATAAAAAACACACTTTACTTTTTATTATATTCCTCGCTTTGCGCAAGCAAATGAAGTTATGTACAGAATATTTCCGAGGTATTGAAGATATTACGGGCTTTGAGAAGTCTAAAAGACTGCTAACCTCATTTTATTATTGAATATCCAGCAAAATTAAAACTGCCTTGTTGGTCTAGTGGCGAATAATATGCTTTGTGATCACGAGGTCCTGGGTTCAAATTCTAGGTCGGACAAAAGTACTTTTTCTATCGAAAAAATCCCTGTGCCTATTAGTACGGAGTCTGGAAATATGCCAGGTATATGGCAATAGGCTCGCCCTCCATTACATGCTAAGTAACATCGTTGGTGTATATGGGTGTACAGTATACATGGACTTTTCACCGACGATGTACATAAAACATCTCTGCCGCCCTCGCTTGGGAAATATAGGCGTGACTTCGTTTTTGGAACAAAGTTCTTTTACGCGGCTTACCAGGCTGGCGAAATTCTTGAAGACATAATGATTTATATTGGATTTGCGGTCTTTTTAAACCCGTTGAAAGCAAAAGCCGTGTATCCTTAATACGTACTATAAAACTGTCTGCTTTTCAATTTAGGTGCATTATACTGTTCTGCCATTTCGAGTTGACAAATTGAAGTATCGTATATTATGATACATATAAAATTACTATTGTTAATTTAAAACAAATGTTAATTTAATATGCCTTTAGACGGTGTATTACTAAATATAATTAGCATTGGTGTCTTTGTGGTGTTGCATATTCCAAAATGAGCAAAATAAATTTGAAATATGCCAAGTAAAAATAAGTCGAGTAATAATAATAATAATTATTCGTCGTAATTATTAAGTCGAGTAGATGACCAGAAAATAATATTTATGGCTAATTTTCCACTGGTTAAGATCGGTAAGTATGTTTTTGTTATAATACTATATTTTACATTCATTTACAGTGCATTTATAATGCTATAATTCTTGCGGCTCAGATAAATAAAAATGTTAAAAACAATAGTGATGTACAGTCATGTTATCGATACCTTTCATTTATTTATTTGTACAAAAAGATAACAATTTTGTGAGCATATTTATACAAATGATGTACAAAGGCGAACTTAACTCAGTTTGAGTTATCTACCAGTTAACCTTTGAGTGTAGACAGAACATTAGATTTATGAAGTTTTTTTACAGATTTAAACGATGTGTGTCGGTACGTGGAATATGAAGACAGGTGTGATATATCTATAAAAAGCTGTATCAATTAAATGAACTAATTATATCTATTAGTTTATTTGATACATTTTTAAAAAGGCAATTCGGATATGGGCAGCGCAACCCCAGGGGTCAGAGGCTGGCCGAATTTCTGGAGAAGGAGGGACTCTTTATGATGAACTCTTTCTTCCAGAAGCCGTCTCATAGGAAATGGACCTGGAAGAGCCCTGATGGTTTAACAAAAAATGAGATATACTTCATCATGAGCACCAAGCGACAAATATTTAATGATGTCTCCGTGATTCACAGGGTAAAAACCGGCAGTGATCACCGAATGGTCAGAGGCACATTAAATGTTAATGTAAAATGGAAAGATCGCGTCTAATGAAGTCTACGCTCCAACCTTCTAATACACATATCCAAAACCCCGAGAACTTTCAACTCGAATTGTCAAACCGCTTCGAATTGCTAGACAGCAGCGCATCAGTGGACGAAATCAACAATAGGTTGGTAGAGACTGTCCATGCGGTCGGGTCTAAGCATTTTAAGCCCCACCGTAAAAATAGGCCTCAAAAGCTATCTGACTACACCCGAAACCTTATGGCTGAGCGACGTACCATGACACTCCAAACCTCCGATGATGCTAAGTCCTATAGGCAGTTCAATGGACAGATATTGAAGTCCTTGCGTCACGATTTACGGTCCTTCAATACAAGACGTATTGAGGAGACCATAGAGCAGAACAAGGGCTCCAAAGTGTTCGCAAGAGACGCGTCTATTGGGCAAAGCCAGTTGACGAAGCTGAAGACTGAGGACGGAAACGTAACGTCGAATAGGTCAGAGGTGCTCAGCGAGATAGAGAGGTTCTATGGGCAGTTGTATACCTCAGTAGCTGAACCTGTTGTTGACTTGGTAAAAGACCCAAGAGCCAAGCTAACCCGTCACTACACTGAAGATATCCCGGACATCAGCCTGTACGAGATTAGGATGGCTCTCAAACAACTTAAAAACAACAAAGCGCCGGGTGAAGACGGAATTACCGCAGAGCTTCTGAAAGCGGGCGGATCGCCGGTACTTAAAGTCCTTCAGAGGCTGTTTAATTCCGTCTTGCTCGAAGGAAAAACGCCGGAAGCATGGAACAGGGGTGTGGTGGTACTCTTTTTCAAGAAAGGTGATAAGACTTTATTAAAGAACTATAGGCCCATCACACTGCTGAGCCATGTTTACAAGTTGTTTTCGAGAGTCATCACGAATCGTCTCGAACGCAGGCTTGATGATTTCCAGCCTCCCGAACAAGCCGGTTTCCGGAAAGGCTTTAGTACCATAGACCACATACATACGGTGCGACAGATTATACAGAAGACCGAGGAGTATAATCGGCCACTATGCTTGGCGTTTGTGGACTATGAGAAAGCCTTCGATTCGATCATTCAGCATTGACTATCGGTACATCGAAGTGTTGAAGTGCTTGTATAATAACGCCACCATGTCAGTCCGAGTACAAGGGCAGTGCACGAAGGCGATCTCCATAAAAAGAGGAGTAAGACAGGGAGACGTCATTTCTCCGAAACTGTTTACGACCACCATAGAGGACGCCTTCAAGCTCTTGGAATGGCGAGGACTTGGCATCAACATCAATGGCGAATACAATACTCACCTTCGATTTGCCGACGACATTGTGGTCATGGCGGAGTCGCTGGAAGATCTAGGACGAATGCTCGGCGACCTCAACAGAGTATCTCAACAAGTGGGTCTTAAAATGAAAATGGGCAAAACGAAAATAATGTGTAACGTCCATGTCGTACCCACCGCACTCACCGTTGGGAACTCTACTCTTGAAGTTGTCGACGAATACATTTACCTGGGACAGGTAGTCCGGTTAGGTAGGTCCAACTTTGAGAGAGAGGTCAATCGACGAATCCAACTCGGCTGGGCAGCGTTCGGGAAACTGCGCAACATCTTCTCATCCAAAATACCTCAGTGCCTAAAGACTAAAGTTTTTAGTCAATGTGTGTTACCAGTGATGATATATGGATCAGAGACGTGGTCTCTTACTATAGGTCTCATAAAAAAGCTCAGAGTTGCTCAGCGAGCTATGGAGAGAGCTATGCTCGGCGTTTCTCTACGTGATCGAATCAGGAATGAGGAGATTCGTAGAAGAACCAAGGTCACCGACATAGCCCTTAAGATTAGCAAGCTGAAGTGGCAATGGGCGGGCCACATAGCGCGAAGATCGGACGGGCGTTGGGGCAGAAAGATTCTAGAGTGGAGACCACGTATTGGCAAGCGCAGCGTGAGACGACCACCTGCCAGATGGACCGACGATCTTGTGAAAATCGCAGGAAGTCGTTGGATGCAGGTGGTATCAGACCGGTTACGCTGGAAAGCGATTGGGGAGGCCTATGTTCAGCAGTGGACAAGTATAGGCTGAGATGATGATGATGATGATTTTTAAAAAGCAGTGATGGCCTAGTGGTTCGACCGTTGGACTGCAAAGTCAGAGGTCTCGGGTTCAAACCCAGTCACGCACCTCTGTCTTTTCGAAAGCATGTGCGTATTAAAAATTAACTATCACTTGCTTTAACGGTGAGGAAAAACATCGTGAGGAAACCTGCATGCTTGAGAGTTTCTCGAAGATGTGTGAAGTTCGCCAACCCGCACTGAGCCAGCGTGATGTACTATGGCCTAAACCCTCTTAGTTTGAGAGGAGGCCCTTGCCCAACGATGGGACAGTTTCTTAACAGTGTTAATATTATATCTATTAAATTTTTCATGGTAGTTACAATGGTAAATTTATTTTCTGTATATGTATCATTGGAACTTCAGTGTGATTACGTAAAATCGTTACTTTTTGTTTCATTTCATCGTAAGTGGCAGTACTACCTGCTGAAACTAGTAAGCTACGGAACCCTAAAAATTTTACATATCGATATCGATAGATCCATTAAATTTAACGTCAAGGCTACATCCCTATTCTTTTTTTTAATGTTGGCAGTATTGTTTTATTAGGTTGGTAGCATATCATAATTTAATGTTGGCAGAAATAACATTTAATCTTATAATGGTGGTAGAACATTGCGTGTAAGTTCCATACAATTTGCAATTACGTTATCTAGTATGAAGTTCTGCCTCTTAAACGTAGTGATTATATTCTCTTTGGCGCCGAGCGGGACTGCGCTGTGGCGTCTTCCGTATATTTCAGGAACAAAGTTCCTAACGTAATTACCATAAAAAAAATTAATAGATATAATTAATCTATTTAATTGATACAGCTTTTTTATAGAAATATACACCGTCGAGCCTATATTCCCCAGAGGGGGTGGCAGAGGTGTACTGAGTACACCCACGTTTTGCCGACGATGTTAGGTCCCATGTAATAGCGGGCGAGCCTATTGCCATATTTCGGGCACAATTCCAGACTCCCAACTCATACTGGGAATTTTTCGTTAGAAAAACTACATTTGTCCGACCTAGGATTTGAACCCAGGACCTCTTGATCACAAAGCGATGCGCTTTGCCACCAGACCAACGGGGCAGTCATAGAAATATACACCTGTCTTCATATTCCACGTAGCGGCACTCATCGTTTAAATCTGTAAAAAAAAGTTGGAGTGTCAAAAATAGGAAAACGCTGTAGGTTATGCGAGGTTAGTGGGCGTAATGAAACACGTAGTTAAGGATTTAAAAAGCAATATTCACTATATTATCCTTTTGATAAATAAAGTCGTTTTAAAACCAATTATAGGTTAATTTTTGCAAATAGAAACAAACAAAATCAACAAACGCATAGTAGGTACGAGAAGCTTTAGTATAATAAATTTATATTATTAACATTAAGAATGAAAGATTTCGATAATATGACTGTACACCACTATTGTTTTTAATATTTTTATTTATCTAAGCCGTAACAATTATAATGCCTGTAATTGAATGTAAAATATAGTATTATAACAGAAACATACTTACCGATCTTTATACAGTGGAAAATTAGCCATAAATATTATTTTCTGGTCACCTACCCGACTTATTTTTACTTGGTATATTTCAAATTTAATTTTGCTCTATCTATCTATCTATATCATCACGCCAGCTCCCTCGCGGGGTAGGCAGAGAGTACAGAGTTCCAACAGGTTCTTTCCTTACATACCTCTCTGGCTTCCTCCACTCTCATAGTTCGTCTCATACACACTCGCCGGTTACGGAGACTCTTGACTTGCCCTTCAGATAAGACACGGTCTATTTGGTCATGGTAAAATAGTCTAGGTCTTCCCCGGCACCTACATCCTTCGACTTTCGCATTGTATATCTGTTTTGTCATTCTTTCTTCTGGCATCCTTTCTATATGCCCGAACCAACGGAGCATACCCTTTCTCATCTTTACCCCGATACTATCTTTCATACCTACTCGCTTTCTTACTACGCTGTTGCGAATACGGTCGGTCAGCGTGACTCCGCACATCTTCCGCAGAGATCGCATTTCGACCGCATTTATCCTGCTTTCGTTCTCCTTCTTACATACCCAACTCTCACTGCCATATAACAGCGTTGGGACAAGCACTCCGTTATGCATGGCCAGCTGCGCCTTTTGGCTTAAGTGCCGGCTCCCAAGTAGCCTTCCCATCGCACCATTCACTCTATTACCTGCATTCACTCTTCTCTCTATATCAGCGGTGTATTTCCCATCCTTACTGAAGGCGCATCCAAGATATACAAACTCATTCACTTGCTCCAGCACATCGTTACCAACCACAATCCTTGCATTCGTTCTGGTTTCTTCCCGTTCAAAAACCATAATTTTGGTTTTCTTCACATTCAAATGTAAGCCATTATTCATGCAGTCGTCTCTCATAACTGTGACTTGTGTTTGCAGATCAGTGGCTGTTGGCGCTATCAAAACCGCGTCATCTGCATACAATAGGTGGTTTATCACTAGATCACCCATTTTTACCCCTTCAGTCATCGCACACAGTCTTTGAAGACTTTTATCCAGATACACTATAAACAGTCTAGCGGACAACACGCAACCCTGCTTGACACCGATTTTAACGTCAAACCAAGGTGACATGTTACCACCCACCCGTACGCATGCCTTGCTGTCCACGTAGGTGGACTGGACGGCTCGCAATTTTGCTCATTTTGGAATATGCAACGCCACAGAGAAAACAACGATAATTATATTTAGGAATACACCACCTAAAGGGATATTAAATTAACATTTGTTTTAAATTAACAATAGTAATTTTATATGTATTATAATATACGATACTTCAATTAGTCAACTCCAAATGACAATTTGAAACGACATCTCAGATTCAATATGGCAGAACAGTAGAATGCATCTAAACTGAAAAGCAGACAGTTATATAGTACGTATTGAGAGTACATGGCTTTTGCTTTCAACGGGTTTAAAAAGACAGCAAATCCAATATAAATCATTATGTCTTCAAGACTTTCGCCAGCCTGCTCGGCGCGACGGTAAACGTCACGACCGAACGTAACCGAGCGCTTCTGTCGCTTTCCGATCAATCAATAGATGTTTAATAATTTCAGATAATACTCTTTACAACATGCCCCTAAAATAAAAGTTTAAAAATAGAAAATCTCCCTCGTCATAAACTTGTCATAAACAACGACAAACTTCAAAATATAAAAGCTCACATAAAAACGCTGTAATAGATGCAATTTTGTAATAATGCCTGTATAAATACGTTTCGGTATGGGTACTTGTGTATGTGAATTTTCATGTTTGTAAACGCACACACGACACAGGAATAAATCCTAGTGGGGCTACGTTTTTTTTAAAGAAGAAGAAGAAATTTATATCTTCAGGCTGGCCTGGTGCGGGGTAGACTTAGAGTATATAAACCCAGAAGAATCTTTTCTTCCAGACCTCTCGGGTTTCCTCCACTCGCATAGTTCGTCACATACACACTCGCCGGTTATGGAGACGCTTGACTGTTTAAGTATTTCGCTCAGTATAATGGCAAAAGGCTTACTCCCAATTAAATTGGCATCTTACGTCGTTGGCAAGGAATGAGAGTACACCACCCGTCTTTGAACAATGTAGGCATGAAAATTTATTTTTTTCACGCCTGAAAATTTAATGTCCAGTAAAGGTCGGCCTCTCGGACTATCGGACCGATTCGTGGGGCGACGTGGGCTAGACGTCCCTTTACTGAAATGGAGATGTAATGGCACTGTTTCGTGGACTTTATGTGACAACAGATTATGTCCGTTTTTACTTTCCTTTTGTCAGGTTATTGAGACGTGAGTGCCCGCTATTACGAACTATTTTGGATGGGTATAGTGTCCGCCGTAACTTAATATTTTTTGGTATAAAATTGGTTTGTTTGTAGGTAAAAGATTAATTTTACAGTCGTTAATCTGAGGGATTGCCTCGCCCCGACCATGACGCCCTCGTTTCAAATCCTAAATTGAACAAAACGTGGTTTTTCTATCAAAAGATTTTTAATAGTGGTCTGGAATCTGAAATTGTCATGTATTATGGCCATATGCTTGCCTAGTCTATTTGTGCGTGTAAACAGTACAGTTCTGCCGTCCTCGCTAGGGAAATGTAGGCGTGACGGTGTTTATTACCTTGTATGTAGGTAGTCAAATATAAAGGCCGGCGTGACTTTATAAAAATATATTTATTTCACAATACAAATTAATAATAGATACTCAAAATATTAATGCAGTCAATTAATATTACTTAACGTTAGTGCGAACGGTAAGAGAGCTGAGTCGATATTAAATGTACTTTGCTTGGCGATGGCTTTTATAGGCATCGTCAAGTAAACAACTCCTTCTAGAATGAACCCACGCGTTATACGTCTTATTAATTGATATCTGCTTATTTAGCAAAACAGTTATGAGAATTGGACTGAGACTAAACAAGTAACCTGATATCTGTTTACATGATTAATACGCAGCTGAGGCAAGTTAAGCTGATTAAGCAAAACAGTACTTGGAATTATATTCTATGAGCAACAGTCTGTTTATATTGCATCATCTTTTAAAGTACTTGCACTGAGCTGTGTACTGGTCTAGTATACATAACTCCTCCCTCCATAAGTTCAAAATCAGCGTTCGATTTTTGAGAATGTTGATTTTGCTTATGTTTACATAAGGACAATATTTTAGACTTATAAATATATAAAACAATCAAAAGCACAATTAATAATATTACATAAATGATTATAGAACCTAAACTTATGCTATGCACATTCACTGAATATACGTGGTTTTCACTGAGATTTTCACTTTTACTGTTTAACACATGTGACAGGAACTGAAGATCTTCTAAGTTGACCTCATCTAGGCTGATTGGCTGCTTGTAGATTTTCTCTGCTGCTGTGATGCTTGGTAAATTTATAACTGGAACTTGATGGAAGACTTGATTAGTTAATTGAATGAGACGTTTCCTTAATGTGATGTTCTCTAATTTAGCTTCACATTCATTATCTAAGGTTAATATATAGGTGCCAAAAATGTTGAACTGGTTGAAATCATTTTCACAGTGCTCTGTGAGAAATGTCTGTTTTCCTGAATATAGTAACCATGTGTCAGGCCGAATAGATTTGACCTTGACTTTTGAGGATTTCACTGTAAGTGGAGAACATGATGTAATTTGTGAAGAAAATTTCATCAAATCTGTAATGCATAAGTCTTCATTAGTGACAGATAAATTATCTTCATAACACAGGAATTCTCCTTCGTCTATTTCTTTGCATGATTGTGATAGTGGAAGTATATCTGACCCTCTGACCAGGATTTGGGAATATTGAGGCGTTATTAGGAATGTTAGGTTTAAATGAGGATTATACATGGGAAAAGGATGAAGGTTGTAATAGTTATAGAAATCTAATTGGACAATTGGTATTGACATAATAAACGTTATTCGTTTGTCCTTAATATATGCTCTTATGTCTATACAATGTTCAATTTTTATCAAATTATCGGAATTTACTGGATACATTAATTTATCTATTTTCTCTATATCTTTAAGAGTTGATAACAATTCATCTATGTCTAAAATGGATTGATGTAAAATATTTAATCTACTGAAAGCAATAGCTGTTTCAACCTCATCTAACCTAGTTAACAAAATTTGAAAATTATGGATAATTAAATCGAAAGTATTCAAGACAATTTCCTTACTATGTTGGAATTGAGTTTTATTCAGAATGGATTCTATTTCGTTAATTGTTTTGTCTATTTCAATAAAATTGTTTCTCGTAGAGTTTGTCAGATTTACTAATACTCCAATTGTTTCGGAAACTAATGATATTTTGTTATCAATAGCGTTTTGTTTAGATTGAATATGACTTATTAAGGAATCGTATCTGATTGCGTCTTCATTATCTAAATTGCCTGTAATGGCTTTAACTATTGAACCTAGGGGATTTAAAATACCTCTTTTAATTCTAATTGTTGGGACTAATTGATTATAACGCTCTAATGTTAAACTCATAATATACTCAGTTTGCATTTGTGCATCTATGATATTTCCGTCTAAGAAATATACATTTAATTTTTCTTTTAAATAATCGTTAACTTCATAATACTTGTTAACGTTATATTCAATACTGTTACTAACAAATTTTAAATCTAATATTTTAATTATATTCCAATTATAAGTGCTAATGAATGCTTGTCCTTCCTTAACTGGGAAGATTCCAGGATTATCTTCAATTTTCTGAAGTTGAAGGGCCAGGTTTTGGGCTGCCTGTACGAGGATCAGGAGCGCGAACCTGCGGAGGACGTTTTATATCTTTTATTGGGACTTTTACCTTCCTAGAACGGGATTTATTTTTGCCATGGTTTGATAATATTTTATCATCCTGTTTTACTTTACGTTTACGTTTCTTTTTAACTTTTATTTTGTTTGGATTAAAGTCTTTGATTGAAAATATTAAGGGATTCGATGTATTAACCATCATTGAAAAATTATCTTTAAATAAAATAGGAATATCGGAAGAATCTATGTTTTCCTTTGAATGGATAGTTATAAGGGATGATTTCGGGTTTTCAGACACGGTCAAAGTATTACTATTTAAAGAAGAAACTGGGTTAGTTAATTTTGATTTAATTGAATCTTCGGGGGATTTTGTTGTGGGACTTGAGGCATTAACTTTCATTAATAGATTATCTTTTAGTTTATTAATTTTTGCACGTGAAAGCGCATCAGCGTTTCCATTTTGTTTACCGGGTTTGTATTTAATTTCGTAATCAAATGCTGTTAATTGTAATTTCCAATTAGTAAGTCTATTTCCGGGTTCTTTAACGGAATTTAACCACATTAGGGGTTTATGGTCACTTAATATGGTGAATTTATTTCCATATAAGTATGGCCTAAATTTTCTACACGCCCATACTATGGCTAATAATTCTTTTTCTATTGTACTATAACGGGTTTCTGCGTCGTTTAATGTTCTACTAAGATAAGCTACAGGCTTGTCACTACCTATCGGTCCTTGTGATAGTATAGCGCCAAGGGCATAATTGGATGCGTCGGTTGTTAACAAAAATGGTTTAGTAAAATCGGGGTATTGTAAGATTGGGGCGTTTGTTAAAATTTCTTTACATTTCTCAAATGCATCAATATATTCTTTGTTAATTATAATTTTGTGTCTTTTCTTTAAACATTTAGTGAGAGGTTGTGTTAATTTGGAAAAATCTTTAATGAATTTTCGGTAGTAACCTACTAATCCAACAAAACTACGTATTTCCGAAGGTGTTTTAGGTAACGGAAATTGTAATATGGCTTTAATTTTATCATCATTTGGTTGAAGACCATTTTCTGTAATAGTGTGACCTAGGTAAAGAACTTCTTTTCTGAGAAATTCACACTTGTCTAATGTTACTTTTAAATTTGTTTGCCTAAGTCTTTCAAATACTTTTTCTAATTTTTCTAAATGTTCTTCTAAACTACTTGAGAATATAATGATATCATCTAAGTAAACTAAACAATGGATACCCTGTAAACCTCTAAGTATGTTATCCATTGCACGTTGAAATGTTGCGGGGGCTGTTTTTAAACCAAATGGCATTCTAGTAAACTCATAATGACCATTTTGTGCTGTAAATGCTGTTTTAGATTGATCCTGTTTCTCTACTTCTATCTGATGGTAACCACTAGCTAAATCTAATGTAGAAAAATAACACGCTTTTCCTAATTTATCGAAAAGGTCTGAAATGTTAGGTAATGGGTATTTGTCGTCTACGGTTATTTCATTCAATCGTCTGTAATCTATGACCATGCGAAATTTTCGTTCGCCCGAAGCGTCCATTTTTTTAGGAACTAAGTGTACTGGGGCGCTCCATGGAGAGTGCGATTCCCTAATGACATTGTTTCTTAATAATTTATCTATTTGTTTTCCAATTTCTTTATTTTCTGTGGGGGCATGTCTATATGGTTTTATATATATGGGATCTTCATTAGTGGTTCGAATTTTATGTTTAACTTGATTCGTAAAAGTTAAAGGAATATCATCACAATAGAATATGTCTCTATATCTGTAACATAATTGTTGTATGGCTTGTTTTTCTTCTTTCTTTAAATGATCTAATCTTAATTTAGAAAGATTTTGTTGTAACAATTTATTTTTATTTGTATTTAAATTTAAAGTATTGAGGTTATTGAAAATTTTTTCCTCAAATTTGACTACTTTTAATGGATTATCAAATTTTAATATAACATTCTGATCTGTAGAATTTTGTATAATTGTTTGGGCTATTGAATTTTTACAATTTACTATGGCATCGGGCATTCTAACTCCTGGTTGAAATTCTAAAAAATGTAATATTGCTTCACCATTTTTAAGATTTGTCGGAATTTTAACACGAGTTTCTGAACGCGGTGATAATTTAATTTCATAAGGTTTTCTATACAATATCGGAATTTTAGTATTTCTGGTTTTTAAAACTTGATTTTTCATATCTATTGTGGCTTCTAGTTCTTTTAACAAGTCTGAACCTAATAAACCTTCGTATCTGCTATCGACATCATAAATGTAAAATTTGTGACAAAGTTTACTTTTAAAAGTTTTGGTTAAGGGCATATAAGCTACTTTACTGTGTCTACTATGTCCATGTGTACTAATTATTTCAAAAGGTTCTAAAGTTATAAAATTATAAAAGAATTTGTTTGCTATTTCGGGGCTAATGAAGGATCTAGTGCTTCCTGTATCTATCATAAATTTTGAATTAATTTCTGGTATTATAATATGTGGTAATTTTAAGGTTTCACTATAATTAAGTTTAACTATTTCGGGGGATCTTGGACCGGATCCATGGGAAAATTTTCAGGTGGAGAAACATTATTATCGGGGTTTTCGTCGTCGATTTCATCGATTGTTACTGGCTCATATTCATTAAAATATTCGTCAGTCTCAAAGTCAATGTCATCTACGTCATTCTCATATAAATTTTCAATCATGTTGTTACGAACTGCTGTCCTCATTGTGACATCATTATCTGTTTGATTTTTATTTATGAATCTATTAGGAATACCGAAACGGAATTGTTGGTTTGGGTTGGGTTTGAAGAACCCAGATTGCTTGTAATTATTCATATTGTAAGGTAATCTTTGATCATTTTTAAATACTTTTTGTTGATTTTGTTGAATTAAATTAGGATTAAAGTTAGGTCGGAAGTTTTGATTCATTAGTTGTCTTTGTGGGAAATTACTTTGAAGGAATCTATTTTGAGGTATGCCAAATTTATATTGGGTCGGAATTTGTTTGGTTGTTTGTAAACTATTATTTGATTTGACTTTACTTTTTGCATTATAATGGTTATGGAAATTTACTTCCTCTGTAACTACTCCTAAGGCTGATTCTAAATTAGCGCATTTATTTAACCTAACGATCCTTAATAGGTCTTCTGGTAAGTTAAACAAAAAGCTATTTAACGCGGAATTATTATAAATAATCATTTTAGCGGCTTTAACGCCTTCATCGGTTAACAAATTTACTTTGGCTATAACTGAACTTTTTACGTCTTGGATTCTATGAGCTAAATCTATATATGATTCTCCTGATTTTAATTTAATGTTTTCTAATTCAACGGCAATGCAATCTTCTGTTCTAGGATCTCCAAAATGTTCTATGAGGAGTTCCTTTAAGCTATCCCAAGAATTGATAATATTTCTTTCACTCACTAGTTTCGCGGCTTTATCTATTAATTTACTCGTCAGACTATGGTAAATGTACATTTGTTGTGCGGCATTATTTTCGCGATTAAAACTTCTAATAACATATTCGCATTTTTGAATGTAAAAATTTAACAATTGGTTGTTACCGTCGTAACGTGGAATTAAGTCGAGAATTTCTTTCGGAATAATTTGAATTTGATTCATTTTGAATATTTTGAACACTTATTATTCACTTTTACAAACACAATAAGATAAATATAACACACACAAATTAAAAAAAAATACAATTAAAATAACACACAAAAAATACAATTTAAAAAATAACACATAAAAAGTTTACAATAAAAATTTTATAATAGAAAAAGTTTATAGATTCGGCGATTTTTGTCCGAAAATATAACTCTTATCAATTATTATTTAACTTAGCCTTTATAGGCAGAACAACGTTTATTATTTTTTTTATAATATTTAATTTCTTTTCATTATTTTACGTTCTCAAGTGGACCTTGTGATCACCCCACTGGAAGTAATTTTCTTTTCAATAAAATACGACAATGTTTTACGTAAGTTCAGCGATGCTTGTCTGATTCTTACGGCCCTAAGTGGTGATCTACGGCTTAGCGATGCGTGTCTAAATCCCGTGAGATCCTAAATTCTAATCACAAATTAGCGATGCTTGTCTAATAATGCGATATCCTTTTATCCAAATAATTCCCGTGATTTTTGACCGGAATTACAGGCTCGGGGTCTGAATGAAATTAGCGATGCTTGTCCAATTAAATTCAGAATAGACAGAAAAATAGGAACATGTGGGAAAGGTCAGAACTCACACAATGCTGCAATTTTTCATGCCGAATATCCGCTCTTTGAGTATCAGCAGGCACTTCTTGACAAAATTTCTTTGTTCGAAGGTAGGGTAGGTCCTTTTCTAGGATTCAGCCAGGCGATTGTGGTCCGGAATCGATGCTTGTACTCCTGCACGGCGTTGAGCTTGTCTGGTATGACTACTGCAACACTTATCGCGACTGAAATCCTACCGTTCGGCTGCGCCAGTCAAATATAAAGGCCGGCGTGACTTTATAAAAATATATTTATTTCACAATACAAATTAATAATAGATACTCAAAATATTAATGCAGTCAATTAATATTACTTAACGTTAGTGCGAACGGTAAGAGAGCTGAGTCGATATTAAATGTACTTTGCTTGGCGATGGCTTTTATAGGCATCGTCAAGTAAACAACTCCTTCTAGAATGAACCCACGCGTTATACGTCTTATTAATTGATATCTGCTTATTTAGCAAAACAGTTATGAGAATTGGACTGAGACTAAACAAGTAACCTGATATCTGTTTACATGATTAATACGCAGCTGAGGCAAGTTAAGCTGATTAAGCAAAACAGTACTTGGAATTATATTCTATGAGCAACAGTCTGTTTATATTGCATCATCTTTTAAAGTACTTGCACTGAGCTGTGTACTGGTCTAGTATACATAACTAGGTATACATAGTATCTTTTGACATCAATACATAGTTTTGACGACATCAACACATCTTTTGACGCCGACTTAGCCTAGTGGTAGCCGTAGGCTAGTCCGTTCACTAGATCTAGTAGTGGCGGATGCGATTTACCCAGGGGAAAAATCTTAGTGTGACCCACAAGTATTTGATTCGGTCTGAGTGCTTGAATATGTGAATTTTATGTTTGTAAACACACCCATGACATGAATAATTCTTAGCCAGGCGATACATTTTCAGTTGAAATAAAAAAAGAATAGCATAGAACGACAAAATCCAATAAAAACTTTGTCAATAACGCTTAACATAAAGATATTAACTTAATCATTTTCTAAATCACAATCCCCGACTCTAAGAGAATGCACTTACTTGCTAATGGCGGGGAAATGGAAAATATCTGAAGATATAAACATTAAATCGTTAGTGCACAGCGTTTAGCCGGTTTAACACGTCTTATAACGCCGGTTTAACAAGTTTCAAACTTTAATAAAATCTAACGACCGCTTTGGAGGGGTGACACACGGTTGAGTAAGTCATAGAACTTGCTGTTTTTTTTAAAATAATGTTATTGGAAGGTTAATTTAGGTACCGGAGAAGACCTAGAATATCTTACCTTGGATAAATAGACCGTGTCTTATCGGAACGCCAGAGAGATCTGTAACGAAATAACCTGTTGAAACTCAATACCTCTGCGTATCTTGCAAGGAAACTGGCATCGTGATAAAAAAAGATAGATAATCACCAAGGTGATAACAGGCGAATATGTTCTATTATCATGCAGTGGTAAAATAACCAGGCGATTTAAGGCAGTGTCTGATGGTGTCGGTTTTTGCAATCATTGTTACCTGTATAGTTTGAAATCTGCCGGACCGGGAAAACGGTTCTGCGGTTTTTGTGAAATATCTAATCACATAGACAAACGAAACATTTTTTAAACAATATTTTGTCGTCTTCTCTTGCAAAATACCTCAGTGCCTTAAGACTAAAGTTTTTAGCCAATGTGTATTACCAGTGATGATACCCGGATCGGACACGTGATCTCTTACAATAGTTCTCATAAAAATGCTCGGAGTTATTTGTGTCGTGGATGCGTTTACTCATAAAAACTCACACACACACAAATATCCAGACCAAAACAAGTAATTGTAGGTCACACAAAGATTTGTCCCGTGCGGGAGTCGAACTAGTAACTATTTGACTCAGTGGGCGGAGAGTTCTTAAACACTGCGCCAAATCGTCCGTCGAACTATTAAGTTTGTCGTAAAGTCGTAAGTCGTATATTCGTCGCTTTCCATTGAATCTATTCAGTGGTTCGAAACAGGTTCCAAGTTTTAAAAATCCGCGACTTTGACGAAATTGGCGAGTTGAGACCAAAAGAAATGCATACATGTCTACTGATAAGAGTGAAATGCTAAATGGTTCGCTTGCTCGCGCGCAAACGATGAATGTCAGAATAGAATGAACGTTTAACAAATATAATTTTCACTTTTAACTGTAAATAATTAAATATGAGCAGTAAAACACTTCTGCTTAAAAACTCAGTCAGTCATATTTGAATTGCGATTCTCCATGCATAATCCAGCCATAAGTTAGCTTTATGTTTGTCAATCCCTAGAGCCGTGTGTCCCACTAAAACTTTGCGGTGATCACGATACGGCCTCAACAATATTGTGGATTTTAGCTCATGGCGGCTGACTCCCCGACTTTTATTACCAGATTATCGGTAGGGCTCTAGTCTTACGCGAGGACAGGGGTTCAGTCTTGTGGGGGCTTTTAGTCGCTAATAGTTGTATTTATTGTTACTGTTATTGTTATATTTCTTTTAGTTTGTTTTAGTCAGTATTTCTGAGTGGTATTTAGAAGTATCTTTTAGAGTGTAAGAGATTTTAGAGTTCTTAGTTGGGATACTATTTATTTGCTTATTTAACCTTCTTGCCGCGTGGTTCCCGGCTTAGAATAGGACCAACCCATCTCTTCCCATCGGGTGTCGTACAAGGCGACTAAGGGAAAACTAGGGAATGGGCAGCAGCGTTCTCTTAACAATTCTGCGATCAAAAACTGCGCTCGCCAACCCGCCTGCCAAGCGTGGCGAGTATGGCAAATCCCCCCAATCACTATTATGGAAGAAAAGAAGAAAACCAGGCCCCTAGTCCCCGGCGGTCCTGATCGTCCTGGCCACGGTAGCAGCCATGGTAACGACAGGACAAGGGGTGCTAAGAATCTCCGGCAGAGATTCGGCTACCACCAAAAACGAAAATTGGCCCTGGTGACATACAACGCACGCACTTTGAGGACAGATGAAAAGCTTGTTGAGCTGGAAGAAGAGATAAACAAGTTGCGGTGGAATATTGTAGGTTTATCGGAGGTCCGAAGAGAGGGCGAGGACACGATAACCTTAAAATCCGGCAACTTGTTTTACTACCGGGAGGGCGAACAGCAGTCCCAAGGTGGTGTCGGATTTATCGTCCACAAGTCACTCATAGACAACGTTGTGTCCATCACTAGTGTGTCGAGCAGGGTAGCGTACCTGATACTCAGAATATCCAAAAGATATTCGCTGAAGGTCATACAGGTCTACGCACCGACCTCGACATACTCAGATGATGATGTCGAAGTTATGTATGAGGACATTAGTAGAGCCATACATGCTTCCGAAACACACTTTACAGTGGTTATGGGTGACTTCAATGCGCGGCTGGGCAAACGGGGCGATGATGAGTTGAGAGTGGGGCAATTTGGATATGGGCAGCGCAACCCCAGGGGTCAGAGGCTGGCCGAATTCCTGGAGAAAGAGGGACTCTTTATGATGAACTCTTTCTTCCAGAAGCCGCCTCATAGGAAATGGACCTGGATGAGCCCTGATGGTTCCACCAAAAACGAAATAGACTTCATAATGAGCACCAAGCGACAAATATTTGATGATGTCTCCGTGATCCACAGGGTAAAAACCGGCAGTGATCACCGAATGGTCAGAGGCACATTAAATATTAATGTCAAAATGGAAAGATCGCGTCTGATGAAGTCTACGCTCCGACCTTGTAATGCACATATCCAAAACCCCGAGAACTTTCAACTCGAATTGGCAAACCGCTTCGAATTGCTAGACAGCAGCGCATCAGTGGACGAAATCAACAACAGGCTGGTAGAGACTGTCCATACGGTCGGGTCTAAGCATTTTAAGCCCCACCGTAAAAATAGACCTCAAAAACTATCCAACTACACCCGAAACCTCATGGCTGAGCGACGTTCCATGACGCTCCAAACCTCCGATGATGCTAAGTCCTATAGGCAGCTCAATGGACAGATATTGAAGTCCTTGCGACAAGACTTACGGTCCTTCAATACAAGGCGTATTGAGGAGACCATAGCTCAGAACAAGGGCTCTAAAGTGTTCGCAAGAGACGCGTCTATTGGGCAAAGCCAGTTGACGAAGCTGAAGATGGAGGACGGAAACGTAACGTCGAATAGGTCGGAGGTGCTCAGGGAGATAGAGAGGTTCTATGGGCAGTTGTATACCTCAGTAGCTGAACCTGTTGTTGACTTGGTAAAAGACCCAAGAGCCAAGCTAACCCGACACTACACTGAAGATATCCCGGACATCAGCCTGTACGAGATTAGGATGGCTCTCAAACAACTCAAAAATAACAAAGCGCCGGGCGAAGACGGAATTACCGTAGAGCTTCTGAAAGCGGGCGGAACGCCAGTACTTAAAGTCCTTCAGAGGCTGTTTAATTCCGTCTTGCTCGAAGAGAAAACGCCGGAAGCATGGAACAGGGGTGTGGTGGTACTGTTTTTCAAGAAAGGTGATAACACTTTACTGAAGAATTATAGGCCCATCACACTGCTGAGCCATGTTTATAAGTTGTTTTCGAGAGTCATTACGAATCGTCTCGACCGCAGGTTTGATGACTTCCAGCCTCCCGAACAAGCCGGTTTCCGTAAAGGCTTTAGTACCATAGACCACATACATACGCTGCGGCAGATTATACAGAAGACCGAGGAGTATAATCGGCCACTATGCTTGGCGTTTGTGGACTATGAGAAAGCCTTCGATTCGATCGAGACTTGGGCGGTTCTTAGATCTCTCCAGCGATGCCGCATTGACTATCGGTACATCGAAGTGTTGAAGTGCTTGTATAATAACGCCACCATGTCAGTCCGAGTACAGGGGCAGTGCACGAAGGCAATCCCCATAAAAAGAGGAGTAAGACAGGGAGACGTTATTTCTCCGAAACTGTTTACGGCCACCTTAGAGGACGCCTTCAAGCTCTTGGAATGGCAAGGACTTGGCATCAACATCAATGGCGAATACATCACTCACCTTCGATTTGCCGACGACATTGTGGTCGTGGCGGAGTCGCTGGAAGATCTAGGACGAATGCTCGGTGACCTCAACAGAGTATCTCAACAAGTGGGTCTTAAAATGAACATGGACAAAACGAAAATAATGTCTAACGTCCATGTCGTACCCACCGCACTCACCGTTGGGAACTCTACTCTTGAAGTTGTCGACGAATACATTTACCTGGGACAGGTAGTCCGGTTAGGTAGGTCCAACTTTGAGAGAGAGGTCAATCGACGAATCCAACTCGGCTGGGCAGCGTTCGGGAAACTGCGCAACATCTTCTCATCCAAAATACCTCAGTGCCTTAAGACTAAAGTTTTTAGTCAATGTGTGTTACCAGTGATGATATATGGATCAGAGACGTGGTCTCTTACAATAGGTCTCATAAAAAAGCTCAGAGTTGCTCAGCGAGCTATGGAGAGAGCTATGCTCGGCGTTTCTCTACGCGATCGAATCAGGAATGAGGAGATTCGTAGAAGAACCAAGGTCACCGACATAGCCGTTAAGATTAGCAAGCTGAAGTGGCAATGGGCGGGCCACATAGCGCGTAGATCGGACGGGCGTTGGGGCAGAAAGATTCTAGAGTGGAGACCACGTATTGGCAAGCGCAGCGTGGGACGACCGCCTGCCAGATGGACCGACGATCTTGTGAAAATCGCAGGAAGTCGTTGGATGCAGGTGGCATCGGACCGGTTACGCTGGAAAGCGATTGGGGAGGCCTATGTTCAGCAGTGGACAAGTATAGGCTGAGATGATGATGAACCTTCTGGGGTCGGACTGTATTTTTTTATAAAAAAAATAGCTGTCATTTGACTACCCGACGCCATGCAGTGTGGTTTTTCTATCTAAAAATACTTAATAGTAGTTTGGATTCTCAAATTTTGTCCAATATGTGGCAATGTATCGGTTCCCAACCCCTTGGTCCCTAGCTTACTCGGCGATGTATAGGTATACACAGGACAACCATGCTTGGAGAATATAGGCGTACCTATGTATATTTTTATTTGTTCTTTGCCAAGCTGGACGCTTGTCCCCTAAACCTACGGCAGGCAAAAGTGTAAAGTACATGAAGTACAAAAACGTTTTTTGTACTTCGGATGGATTAAATACTAAATATTTCGAAATATGATTTTTGACTGTATATTTTAGAATCTGGTAAAGGAATACACGATTAAACGCAATTTTCTCGACACATAAAAAACATGATTTCAACATGAAATGTTTAGGAACTAATCAAAAGAATCAAATCGAAAGAATAGCAGTATTTTATTTCATAGTGGAGTTTTTTTTAGAAAATTATATAACTTTTTTTGCGCGTACGTCGTTTATTCTTGAGCGCGCGCTCAATATCCCTGTCCCTTATTTTGTAAATTAATTGCTTCACTGTAACTCTCCCGGTTGATAAATGGTCGATCACAATAGGTTCCTAAAAGGACTGAATAATGAAGACATTTCTTTGTTTCCATTGAACTCACAAATTTTCCTTCAACACAATCTCATTGAAAGACTTTCAAGAAAAAGTTTCTCCCACTCTCCCACATGTTCCATTAACGCTACAAATTCAGATGTTAAACTATATTTGTTCATACCCAACATCTGTTGAGTATGTATCTACATTGTTTACTAAATTGTGTTGAACAAAACCAATTAAAAGTTTAAGATAAGTGCCGACGAGTGTTGCAGAAATGCGCGTGGGATGTTCTGAAGAGCTGTGTACTCTAAAAGGCAATATAAACATTATACTTATTAAATGATGCTTTGGTACTGACTGCAAAGAAAGGTTCATAGAATAAATAAAAAGAATGTTGGACATTGCGGGGTATGCCCGTAAGAAGACGTTCTACACTTTGAGGGTCAAGAAGCTGAACTCGCAATACGCCTCCTCCTAATTCCTTTGTCGTGGGAGTTCCTACCGCCAAGCTGGAGACCTTTATGAGCGAAGAGTTCTAGTCGAAGGGTGTCGTATTCAGAAGATTTCGTGGGAGACTGCGAGACACCCCTGCACAGCGCAACATGTCGCCGGCAACACATGTTACTCAGTTTATATTTTTTTTTATATATCGTATGTGTGTTATTCTGTAGGTGTATATTCTATGAGCCTGTAAGTTGAACAAAAGTATTTTTGTAAAATTTCAATGGCCTGGTTATAAATGAATTGGTATTCGTATTTTCATATTGTATATTTATACATAAATCTTAACGCTCACGTTCCCCAAGCGAGAGTTACAGTGATGTACTATATACACATACACCCTCACTTGGCTAACGATGTGTGATTAGGCAGGAGGTTATCGCACTCAGCACAATTCTATACTTCAGACTGTAATACTTTTCTGTTCTAGGATTCGAATACGGGGCTTTGTGATCGCTACCGAAGTAGTTCCTACACGTCACGTTTACTTTCATAAATGGAGGTGGCATAAATTGGCAGTGAAAATAAATTGGCTGTCGGTCTCGAACCTATTCGCGCCCATATTGAAAAGGTGACAACCCTCTACGTGGCGAATGCGTCCATCCATCAGAATCCCCTAATCGTAGCCGCCATCGACTATGCACCTGAGCCGCTACCGCTGCCCGCGGCCTATTCTCTACGACCTTCTCGCACACAGAATTAGACACCATGAACAGCCTTCAACCTCGCTGGCGAGGTCGAAAGCTGATCACTTCGGGGACACCTAGTATATGCCTTCCCCCATAGGACTGCCCAAGTCGAGGCCGTTGCTCCTTGAGGCGCCTTTGAGTTAGTTTCTCCGTTTGCGTTTCTGACTTGAGCGTAGTGGTTGCACGCTCGTACTCTTGTCCGGTGAAGCTGTAAAATAAACTGTTTGTATGTGTATCTGCATGATGGCAAAAGGCTCCACAATCCAAGCGCCAGAAAAATGTTTCAGCCATCGCCAGCTCCGCCACCTCTGGATTAATAATAAAGATGCGAAAATGGTTTTTTAAATTTGTATTAATTACTATTATTAGTTAGCTTACAGTGTCCCAATGCTGGGAAAGCCTCCCCCCTTCCTCTCCTCCACTTCACTCTATTTAGGACTATTGAGCGCCAATCGTTTTTAAAGCCAGTCCAGTTCGTCCAGCCATCCATTACAGGGCCTGCCGCGATCCTGTTTAAAATTGAGAGGAACCCAATTGGTGTATATTTTCGCCCAAGAAGTATCCGGCATGCGATAAACATGACCAGCCCAATCCCATTTCAGCTTGGCAGCTTTTTTGCATTTACTTATTTATTTTTTAAGATCATCGTCGTCACCGCGGCCGGTCTAGACTGAGATAGTGGGAGAAACTGCACGTCATTGCAAACTCTTAAGAGCCCCAAATAGAGTGGAATGGAAACGATGGAGGCAGGCCTTTGCAGTGGGACATCAAGGGCTGAAAATTATTATTATCCTTTTAAAAAGCCTGCCTCGTTGGTCTGGTGGCAAAGCACATCGCTTTGTGATCACAAGGTCCTGGGTTCAAATCCTAGGTCGGACATATGTAGTTTTTCTAACGAAAAATTCCCAGTATGAGTCCGGAGTCTGGAATTGTGCCCGGCATATGGCAATGGGTTCGCCCCCTATTACATGGGACCTAACATCGTCGGCGAAACGTGGGTGTACTCAGTACACCTCTGCCACCCCCGCTTGGGGAATATAGGCGTGACGGCGTGTAAAAAGCCTATTCTGTATCCCACTGAAAGGCAAAGGCTTCCCCTTAACGTTCCCCTCTAAGTTAATACTAGTTCAGAAAAGCCCCTAAAGACAGTAAACTGGAAACGATGGTGGAAAGCATTTGTCCAGCTGTGAGATTAATGGCTGAACATTATTTAGTTTTGTTAACAGTCCCAGTACACCGCACGTAGCTCTTAAAGCGCTGAAATTACTTGTAAAGTTTCAACGGTGTTCAAATAACTGTGTAACATTCAGATCAAAAGTGTATGCATTCATCGTATTCGTTAAGTTTGCACTTGGAACTTGACGAGCTTGTTACTTAAGTTTCTAAGTGTACTTATGTTCATTTAAAACAGAAAACTGATAATTTCTTCAAGACTTTAATGCTGATGTATGTAAATGGACTTAAAGAAAATTGTTTACTAGTTACTATACTGTCTCGGTACTTTAATGGTGTAGATACGCGTAGCTATCTCGAGGTCCTGTATTCGAATCCTAAGTCAGACATAGTGAAGTTTTTCTATCGATAAATCTTCAATAGCAGCCAACAGTCTGCAATTGTGTCTCACAGTGCAATCTCGCACTTTCTAAAATCATATATAAGGAGGTGCAAAATACACCCCTGTCACCCCCGCTTGAGGTGGAGGAATTGGCTTGACATTTTTTTTTATTTCAGAACCAAGTTATCGTTCTATCTTATTTAAGGTACTAGAGTGGGCATTACTACTCAAACTGTGACCCATAAACCTTTAGCAAGTGACCTAACCAGTGTAGCTTCAAATGTTAGAAATTTCATGGAAATTGGTTGAATTTTACACGCGATCGGTGACTGGACACCAGCCCCCTCCTTTACCCTCGCATCCACACTTATGTCAAGTTATGTCCAACCACAAGCCAGGTTGAAATGAAATTGTTTGAAAATGGTTTCAATATGGTCGCTTTTACTAACTACGACTATCTGTCTATCTATATCATTACGCCGGACCCTTGCGGGATGTGCAGAGAGTAGAGAGTTCCAACAGGTTCTTTCCACTTCCACTCTCATAGTTCGTCTCATACATGCTCGCCGGTTACTGAGACCCTTGACTTGTCTTTTACTTTTAAATAATCACGCCAGATCCCTCACGAGGTCAGAAAAGTGGCGTTCTAATGATATTTAAATAAAACAGCGTCACGCCTATTTTCCCCAAGCGGCGGTAGTAGAGGTGTACTGTGTACACCCACTTTTTGCCGAAGATGTTAGGTCCCATATAATAGGGGGCGAGCCAATTGAAATATACCGGGCACAATTCCAAACGGACTGATACTGAGAATCATTTAATAAAAAAACTACATTTGTCCGACCTAGGATTTGAACTCAGCACCTCGTACTGAGTTCTTAGATTTACGCGAATATTACACATGAAATAAAACTATTTTACGGATTTTATCGCAGTTTCTTTTTGATTAAAACCAAAATCCAAAACCAAGCATAACACTGCAAGACCTTAAAACACCGGGAGCTCATTCTGCGTAGATCAGACCGACAAAAATAATTAAGAAGTTTGAGGGTACCCCGGAAGAATTATGCCTTTTGGACGTCTAATACCTCAGTCCCTCCCGGGACCATGGGTGCTGCAAAGCTCTCGAAACATCGGGAACTAAAAATCAAAAATGAACTGCGATAAAATCCGTAAAATAGTTTTATTTTCATCAGCATCTCGTTATTACAACACGCGTTATATGCCAATAGACCAACGAGGCTGTTAAATTAATTAAATACAATTTAGGAGGCTTTTTTCAACATCTAAATAACAAATGTGATTTGTGTTGTTTATTAAGTTGCACCAGAGAATTACAGCTGAACGTGTCCTACAACGCACGGAGACGCCTTAAAACATTGTTGTTATAAATGGGCACCTATTTCAGACTGACCGATCCTAACGCTGCTTGACTTTGATGATCGCTAAGTGTTCTTAGCGATCCCAGGAGTACGAGGGCCTCTGTAATAATATCTATCTATCTACATAATCACGCCAGAACCTTTGTGTGGTATTATGCCTTATATCTTTATATCTTTATCATCACGCAAAATCCCTTGCCCGGTAGGCAGAAAGTACAGAGTTATAACAGGTTCTTTCCTTACATACCTCTCTGGCTTCCTTCACTCTCATAGTTCGTCTCATGCGCGCTCGCCGGTTACGGAGAGAGTCCCGCGCCACTTCCTGCGCCCCGCGCCACTCCCTGCGCCCCGCGCCACTCCCTGCGCCGCCCTAGAAGTAATCTCGGCCAAGTGACCATGTTCGACCGCCCCATTCCCTGGGTCAAAGAAGTCAAATATCTAGGGGTCACCCTAAACAGTACCATGTCCTTCGGCCCGCACATCAAGCGGGTCCGTCACCGAGCATCATTTGTGCTCGGTCGTCTCCATTCGTTAATCTGCAAGCGGAGTAAAATGTCCCTTAGAAATAAGGTGACACTTTACAAAACTTGCGTTCGACCCATCATGACTTATGCGTGTGTTGTGTTCGGGCATTCGGCCCCCTCTCACATCGATAAACTCCAAGTGGTTCAAAACCGCTTCCTCCGTAAAGCCGTAGGAGCCCCCTGGTTCGTACGGAACGTCGACCTCCACTCCGATCTAGGTCTCGAACCTATTCGCGCCTTTATTAAAAAGGCGTCAACACGTCACTTCGCGAACGCATCTACCCATGCGAATCCGTTAATCGTGGCCACCGCCGACTACGATCTCCCCCCCGACCCCTGCCGCCACCGCCGACCGCGACATGTTCTCACCGACCCCCCCGATGCTTTGTCATCCCTTCTTTCCGCTCAGAATACGGGCGGCGACGACGACGTAGTAGTAGATCCCCTCCCATAGCCGGCGGTTGACCGGTGCATTTAGTAGCGCACCCGTACCCCTACAGCGACTGTCCCAACCGAGGGCGCCTCTTCGAGGCGCCCTCGAGTATGTCGCCTCTTGCCCTGCTGGCTGGCTAGAGCGTAGTGGTTGCACGCGCGCCTTTAAGTCCGGTGAAGCTGTAAAGGCCTCGCGGCCAACAGCGTACATCATTCACACACACACGGTTACGGAGAGTTGCCCTTCAGATAATACACGGTGTATTTGGTCATGATAAGATAGTCAAGGTCTTCCTCGGTACCTACCTCCCTCCACGTTCGCATTGTATATCTGGTTTATTTATTCTTTCTTCCGACATTCTTTCTATATGCCCAAACCAACGGAGCATACCCTTCCTCATCTGTACACCGATATTATATCATACCTTATATATGGTTTTATTTTTGTCGTCCAGGAACTGAAGCCCAGCTAATGTATTAAATGCCTACTGTTCACTGGTAATAAAAAAAATAATTAAAAGAACATTTTAATAAGTAACATCAATCTATTGACCTATGCGCATATCATAGCTAGGGTGAAAGTCTGGAACACCGAAGGTATCTACCGGTTAGCTGACAAGACGCGCCGTCTTATTGTTATTATACGTTTGGTATCTTATACTAAACACAATAATAATTTAGTTTCATTAAAGAATAGAGAATAAATTTTTAATGACTATTTTGTATTTTTTTATTTAAAACATAGCCCCACACTAGTATTTATTCGTGTATTGTGGGTGCGTTTAAAAACATGAAAATACACATACACAATTACCCAGACTGGAACAAATAATTGTAGATCACACAAAAATTGGTCCCGTGCGGGAATCGAACCCGCGACTATTAGACACGGTGGGCGGAGCGGCTTAAGCTCTTAACCACTGCGCTATATCGCCCGTCAATTAGTATTGTTACGGAGATGCTACTTATTGATGCATTTTTTTTTTATGAGTAGCAGTGAACAGGAAGTAGGCTTTGGATACATACTCTAGGCTTTCACTCCAGGACGACTTAAATTATACCGTGTATTTATACTTACTAAAAGAATAGAATACATCTCTTATAAATCATCTCTTCTCAATATTAGAATCAAAATATTTTTTACAGCCGAAAGACATTCACTGCAGGTCAACCCCATGTAAACCTAAATATTAATAAATCGTCAAAAAAAGTAATATTGACCCATACCTAAAATAAACAACATTATAACACAATTTAAAAAAAAAACACAAAGCACGTGTTTACGCAGTACTCGACGTTATGATACCGCCGTTTCATTTCCCATTCCAGCCCATTGTGTCTCGCAGTAAATCATGTACACAAAACCTCCACCGAGTTAATTTTCCTTCCGTTTACCTACGAACAAGTCAGGGTAGCTACCGAAAAAAATAACAAAGTTTTTTTTGTAATCGCCAGACAAAAATATCAGAGACTTGCGAAAAGTTTTAAAAATATTAATCCCTGGAAACTGACCTAACCATTGGTGCGTAATACTGATATAACTAGTTTCAGAAGAGTTTAATTTCGTATTATTTGTGACTGAAAGTAGATAGGCAGAAATGGTGGCAGACAGGAAGTTTTGAGGATGTCGTACCAGCGATTAAATATATTTGACATAAATCTAGCAAGCTGCATGTAACACCTATTTGGTAAATGAGAGAAATATAATATTATTTAAATTATGTTTAGTTAAGAACAGTTTTGTTTGTTTAATATACATTGAAGCCCATCTACCTAATTGTGATTTCTTCTCCCACGTCCCATGAGTCTCATTGAATACAAAAAAAAATTATTTTTAATTGAATGGACAGTAGTCTTACGTAATTTGTAGCCTTTTCGTTTTTTTTCCATTCATAAGTACCGGCGTACATGAATAAAAAGCGTTTAATTTTGAGTTATGTACAATTGATAACCAAAAACATCGTTCAGGTGGGGCCACCGGGCAATAACTATAAGATGTATATTCTTGTAATTAAATTAAGTTTGAAAACGTAAAAATAGTATAACTGTTACATGGCAAAAACATGATTTTATGATGACAAAATGTAAGCTGGAATTATCACGCTTGCAGTTTCCACCCTCGAAACTGGCGAGCGAGTTTTGGCACGAAAATTCGTGGTAGGGGCGCAAAACAAAACAAAATTACAGAACTCCCAGACGGATAAGCAACGCGTTTGACTGTCTGACTTTTTTCCTTTATTATGTTTATGAGGTAAGTAGTTATTTACATTCACGAAATGTTTTCTTACGAACATTTACTGCCAATGTTTTTGTTTTTGTACACATTTATTACTAAGTATTAACTGTCACCTGATTAATGAGAGGCCTAAGTTTGGGGTTTAAATGCCCATGTGTATCTGTCTGTTCGACGGCTATTACCTTTTTTTCTCAGGATCGGGTTATACTTCAAGTATCAAGTTGAAATTGATGTCAAATACTACGGTCAATCAGATATGGCCATTTAAACTCACATCCAATATTATACAGTAGGTACTCTTCTTTGACATAGAATCATGAAATTTCGCAAGAAGCAAGTTTTTATAATAAAACTAAAGAAAAAACACCGAAAACGGTTAGTTTGTAGGTTAGTAGAACGTGATTTCCTCAAAATCGATGAAAATTATAACAGCGTCATTTAGTGGCATTTATACGGAACCCTCAGAATGCGAGTCCTACTCGCACTTGTCCAGGTATTTTATTACTATTTGCATCATCCATTTCTGAACCATGTTTAAAATTATTATCGTAAAGTTATTATAGCAGTAGTCTCGCCCCCTATGGATCTAATATCGTCGGCGAAAATTAGTAAACACAGTACATTTTTTATTTTAAACACCGTCATACCCGTATTCCCCAAACACAGGTGTACTGAGTACATCCACTTTTCGCTGACGATGTTAGGTCCCATGTAAGAGGGGGCAAGCCTATTGCTATTGTACCGGGCACAATTCCAGACTCCAGACTGATACTGGGAATATCTCGATAGAAAAACTACATTTATTCGACCTCGGATTCAAACCCAGGACCTCGTAACCGCAAAGCGCATTTTTCGCGACTATCAACGAGTTAGTTAACTTTTTTATTTTCAAAGTCATAGTTATAGTAATGGCGGTACATGAGAACTATACTGTAAGATCTTCGAGCTAAGGAGGCAGAGCAGTAATAGTAGTCTAAATAAAAATATGGCAGCCGCAGCAGATGTCACGACCACGCTAAGCCTTAATTTATCACTTCGCTTAGTGAAGGGTAGCCATGAGTTTGTAAGTTAGTTATAATTTATTTATATCGTGTTAATATTGGCTTTCCAGGCATTGTTTTTGGCTTTGTAAATATCCGAATATTATCTTTCGTTACATATGAAATAAAATTATTTTTTACGCATTTTATCGCAATCTATTATGATTATACAGAAGACCGAGGAGTATAATCGGCCACTATGCTTGGCGTTTGTGGACTATGAGAAAGCCTTCGATTCGATCGAGACTTGGGCGGTTCTTAGTTCTCTCCAGCGATGCCGCATTGACTATCGGTACATCGAAGTGTTGAAGTGCTTGTATAATAACGCCACCATGTCAGTCCGAGTACAAGGGCAGTGCACGAAGGCGATCTCCATAAAAAGAGGAGTAAGACAGGGAGACGTCATTTCTCCGAAACTGTTTACGACCACCATAGAGGACGCCTTCAAGCTCTTGGAATGGCGAGGACTTGGCATTAACATCAATGGCGAATACATCACTCACCTTCGATTTGCCGACGACATTGTGGTCATGGCGGAGTCGCTGGAAGATCTAGGACGAATGCTCGGCGACCTCAACAGAGTATCTCAACAAGTGGGTCTTAAAATGAACATGGACAAAACGAAAATATTGTTTAACGTCCATGTTGTACCCACCGCACTCACCGTTGGGAACTCTACTCTTGAAGTTGTCGACGAATACATTTACCTGGGACAGGTAGTCCGGTTAGGTAGGTCCAACTTTGAGAGAGAGGTCAATCGACGAATCCAACTCGGCTGGGCAGCGTTCGGGAAACTGCGCAACATCTTCTCATCCAAAATACCTCAGTGCCTAAAGACTAAAGTTTATAGTCAATGTGTGTTACCAGTGATGATATATGGATCAGAGACGTGGTCTCTTACTATAGGTCTCATAAAAAAGCTCAGAGTTGCTCAGCGAGCTATGGAGAGAGCTATGCTCGGCGTTTCTCTACGTGATCGAATCAGGAATGAGGAGGTTCGTAGAAGAACCAAGGTCACCGACATAGCCCTTAAGATTAGCAAGCTGAAGTGGCAATGGGCGGGCCACATAGCGTGAAGATCGGACGGGCGTTGGGGCAGAAAGATTCTAGAGTGGAGACCACGTATTGGCAAGCGCAGCGTGGGACGACCGCCTGCCAGATGGACCGACGATCTTGTGAAAATGGCAGGAAGTCGTTGGATGCAGGTGGCATCGGACCGGTTACGCTGGAAAGCGATTGGGGAGGCCTATGTTCAGCAGTGGACAAGTATAGGCTGAGATGATGATGATGATGATTATAATGTTATGTTTCCGACGTTATAAGTGATTTTTACAGTACATGGGGTCATAGAAAAGGTTGTTCTTCCAGTACCCATGGGTGTTGTAAAGTACTCTTAAAGTCAAAAACTAAAATAAATATTAACCGCGGTACAGACCGGAAAATACTGTCAATATAACGAGTTATTGTTTCGTTTCACAGACATTATCACCTGAGAATTATAGGCAAGGCGGTATGCATAGCTTTGTTTTACTTTACTATAAGTATGTGTTTATTATTTAAGAATTATTGTTTCTTTTTTATAATTTATTCATCTAGGAACATGAAATTATAAGCACCTACACTTTGTGTACCTCAGTATTATTCTAGTGACTGCAATGCAGAATATTTTTTCTGGATTCATAACCATGTCTCGTAACTGGCTTCAAATCTAGATCGTCTCGGGTCGAAATGCGCTTGAGGCAACTCACCCCATTAATATGCCAATTAAGATTAGATAAACTGGCCACGCAAGAAGAAATCACTGGAATAGAGAAATTTTAATTCATATTCCTTTTTAATAAGGTCTGTAAAGCAAGAACCTGTTGAAGCTCTGTACTACACGCCTACCCCGCAAGGGATCTGGCGTGATGACATGATAAAAAGATAATGCCCCCAAGGTGGTCACCCTACCGTGCACTACATTATGTCAGAACTTAATATACCAAAATTTTGTGCATCCCTCGGCCTTGTTCATTTAATCTAAATAAAAATACACTTTACTTTTTATTATATTCCTTGCTTTGCGAGAGCGAATGAAGGTACGAGTATTTACAGTATATTTCCAAGGTATTGAAGATATTACGGGATTTCAGAAGTTTAAAAGACTCCTAACCTCATTTTATTATTGAATATCCAGCAAAGTTAAAACTGCCTCGTTGGTTTAGTGGCCAATAATATACTTTGTGATCACGAGGACTTGGTTTCAAATCCTAGGTCGGACAAATGTAGTTTTTCTATCGAAAAATTCTTTGTGTCTATTAGTACGGAGTCTGGAATGGTGTCTGGTATACGGCAATAGGCTCACCCTCTATTACATGGTAAGTAAAATCGTTGGTGAAAATGGGTGTACAGTATACATGGACTTTTTACCGACGATGTACACTATACATCTCTGCCGCTCCCGCTTGGGAAATATAGGCGTGACTGTGTTTTTGGAACGAAGTTCTTTACGCAGTTTACAGTAGAGTGATCTAGCAGAAATCGTTACGTAAGGAAAAAGCTTTGTTATGTTTTTATTATATATAAGTTATAATGCATAATTTGACACTTAATTTGTAATAAATGATTATTTTTATTGTGTACTTTAATGTAATTTAAATCCTTACTTAACAATTTAGCATTGAAAAATGTTAAAAAAATAAAATACAAATGAGAGTATGTGTATGAGAGAAAGAAAGAGAGAGATTCAGATAGTGAGTGAGAGAAAGTTAGAGAGAGAGTGAGTGACTGAAAGAGAGATAAGGCGTGATAAAAACACACTTATATAATCAATACAATAAATCTACATATTTAATCACGTTTACAGTTGACAAAATTAAGTAAGGCACTTCGCTTCTGATGGGGTACCCGAGCGCATAATTTTTTTATTTTTTTTTATTATGTCGTTTGTTGATGTCTAGTAATGCTTGGAGTCTGAAAAGTGTTCAGCTTTGAGGATTATCGCCTCTTATTCTTTCAGGATCACGTTCAAAGCAACGAATTGGGTGCGCCCTATATTTGCAAATAACATTCGGTGTCATATATACTTGTACATTACCCTAATGGTTTATCATCATTTTGTCATTTAAACATGTTATTTTTCATGATAAAATAAAATAGGTACAATTAATATTTTCTAACTTAAAGGTTTCGCCACAGCCGACGCAGCGCAACGGTGGAGCGGCTTGGGGAGTTGTAATGTACTGAAGTGTACGGGAGACGCCACACAGCGCAGCCCCGCTCGGCGCAACGGTAAACGTCACGACCGAACGTAACCATAGAGATAGGATAAAAACATAGAGGGATTACAAACGAAGTACAGCCGTACACTTTTTCTGGACACTTGGTACCATTTAGGTAACCAATTTAAAAATCTTTGTACGTACTTCTTTTTTATTACGATGTACGCTCCACGCAAATTTATCGGTTAATATTTGTGTGCCTAGTGACCGTGTTCTCGGAGACTTTCAATTTGTTTTCATTTAATAAAAAGTTATATAATTAAAATGTTTGAAAACATGGAGCCACCCAACTAAAATACCATGCTTTATATTGGAATGCAAATCTTTTTGGTCTAGAAAAGAAGATGAAGCTAAATTATGTAACCTTCGGCCGTTGACTTGGTTTTGCTGTATCATGGTAAAGATAAAATTTAATTTCTCAAATAAATTACTAATAACTACACCAGATTGACTGTTTTCCCTGAGCATAAATGATTAGATATAGATAGAATCTTAATAATCGTACTCCCAAAGAGATTAGTCATAATGATTGGAAAATTTATATCAATATCGATAGAATTTTCGAAAATTGGTAAATAAAGAATTATTAAATCATGTATTTTTTTTAAGAATGCCTACAGATATTGCAGCCTAAATGAATAGTGTGTGTATGCAATACTTAGATCACATTAAAGTTGAACTCAGTAAAATGGCATCTTTTCAAAACATCTTACAAAAGAGTGCTTCGATGTTGGACTCAAATAGCGAAGATTACAACCAGTAGCAGTTTTAATGTAAAATTAACTTCAAATTATTCTCTTTTCAATTAATTATATGGCAATAGGTTTGTTCTGAAATATTTTCGCGCTTATATTGAAATTAATAAAAACGTTATGAAAGGTTCAATTATATTTGTACAAGTTTTTATTTAACTTACATTTTTCGTATGTCTATGTGTCTGTCTATCTGTGTGCCTGTCTTTCGGGTTCAAATCTTGTGATCCATTTTTCAAGCAAGCGGTTATCCAATTGAGCTAAAATTTGGTATACGTGTGTAAGTTCGATGACAATGCAATAATATGGTACCATGGAGCTGGTCTGATGATAGAGTCGGAAGGTGAGTATAGGAACGTGTGAACTATAGAACATAACCCCCTCATATTTAGGCTGATTAGATTCGTATTGATAAATATTATACCGTCACGCCGATATTCCCCAAGCGGGGGTGGCAGAGGTGTACTGAGTACACCCACGTTTCGCCGACGATGTTAGGTCCCATGTAATAGGGGGCGAGCCTATTGCCATATACCGGGCACAATTCCAGACTCCAGAGTCGAAAAACTACACTTGTCCGACCAAGGATTTGAACCCAGGACCTCGTGATCACAGAGCGATGCGCTTTGCAACTAGAATAACGAGGCAGTCTATTTTTTAATACAATTTCCTAAAATTGCACTAACTGTCCCAGTTTGCTTTACTAAAGTAAATTATAGTATATAATTATACTAGACAATTATAGCATATAGCATCCGAAGTAATATTCCTCGATACGTAAACATGTAGGTACTGGTTCATGTTTTGTAGTTAATTTGGATATCAAAATTAACACTTTAAGCCTGCCACTAGACCAACGAGGCAGTCGGAGATAGGAGAAATACTATATAACCAGATAGTGTTCAGGGTCTGATGACTCAATATAACCCCGCCATGTTTGGGCTGGTTGAATTATCTTGACGAGTACTTTACACCCGGGTAGTGCCCAGGGTCTGATGATGGAGCCGGAGGGTGGCCAATGAAACTATCCAACTTCTTAACATATAACGAATGTCAAGATTCTTTAGATAAAATTACTATTTATGATTACTACAAAACTTAAGTAAGTTACGCATCTACAAGGTGTAACTTAATAAACCCAAGACCTGAAAGTAGTTTGTTCTAAATCGGTAACTGAATTGATTCCAATTTTTAAATTTGCAAAAAATGCTTTTACTCCTTCAGGGCGCTTAAAAAAAAACTTATTCTTGATTCAGAGCAATAAGGAGATTTCAAATGCATTCCTAAAACGTATTTCTCAAACCGGACACTTAAACGTGCAAGTTTCATTGATAATTGGGGTATAAAAGTGCTTAAAAAGGGGGTAAAACCTTTAATTTTGGAAATGTAATTATTGTTTTGAATTGATGAAGCAATTCTCTAATCGGGGTGTCTGAGGTCTTGCGATTATTATGTTACAGTTTGTATAATTGGCAATATTAGATACAGTGATATTTTGTCCTGAAAAAATATTTATTTTTTCGCAGTTATATAAGAAAGTATCAATACTACACCTATCGGAAAATACAAGTATAGTCTATGTCATTAATGTCAAAAGAAATGTCCAAGGGTGTAACTGGTGATGATGAATTTGTCCCCTTTCGTATCACTGACATGACATAAGTGTAAGCAGTGCAAATATATAATCTTGTACATGCTCCCTCTATGTTTTTATCCTATCTCTATGAACGTAACCGAGCGCTTCTGTCACGCTCCCGTCGCACTCCGTTATTCCAAACCTTCATTCTTACTTCAAGGCAACATCGCTTTAATACGTAAAACCAAGTGAATAATACGATCTTAATATTCGATAGTTTTGTTCTAAACCAAATTGTTAGCAGTAAAACAAGAAGTTACTGTCTGTAGTCGTTAACATAACATTGTTATGAGCAATGACCTCGAATTTTAGATATTGTAATGTTACAATAAGGAGATGATAAATCAGTATTAATATATGTATATTTCAAAGATGGTTTGTTGATCGACTGGTCTTAAATAGTTGTTCTATTTTAGGTTTTAGAATCTTTTCTAACGTTGTGTTAATGTACAATTTTTGAGAATTTGAAATACTTATTCTCTCTGTATATTTTTTTCATCATTGCCGTTCTCTCACTGCTCAAGATTGTGATTCGCACGTAACGTAACTCCATTTATCTATATTATCACGCCAGATCCCTTACGGGCTAGGCAGAGAGTTAGGTAACAAACATACAATCTTTTTCTAAAATAAAAGCCTAGTCTAAGTTACTCCTTATAATATCAGCTATCTGCCAGTCGGACAAAAAGTTTTAAATTGTATTTTTGTTATTAGTACCGTATATTCTTTCATGTGTATTTAGTAAAATCTGTTATTTTGACATTATAAACAGGCAATTCATTTTTATTTATTTTTATTATGTCTATACACACAACCTATGGCGAAAAAGGGCCCAGATCTTGAAAAAGCTAGTATTTTCCGTGGTATTTGCAATAATCAAATCCATAGATCTTTAATAATTCTAGATAGTAATACTCTTATAAACATGAACCTAAAATAAAAGTTTAAAAATAGAAAATGTCCCTTGTCATAAACTTGTCATACACACGTCAAACTTCAAAATTTAAAAGCTCACATAAAATGCTGTAATAGATGCAATTTTATAATAATGCCTGTATAAATACGATTTTATAAAAAAATATTATAAATGAAGTACTCTTTATTAAAAATGGGTGATAGGTGTTATCAAAAATGCTGCCCTATAATACAAGGACTGGTAAGTTGACATTTTTACATATGTTGTCATGGCCTACTGTTTTATATAATTTCGCTTCAAAAATTATTTCGTCTGTCCCAAAATATTTTTTCATTTTCATCATCATCATCTCAGCCTATACTTGTCCACTGCTGAACATAGGCCTCCCCAATCGCTTTCCAGCGTAACCGGTCCGATGCCACCTGCATCCAACGACTTCCTGCGATTTTCACAAGATCGTCGGTCCATCTGGCAGGCGGTCGTCCCACGCTGCGCTTGCCAATACGTGGTCTCCACTCTAGAATCTTTCTGCCCCAACGCCCGTCCGATCTACGCGCTATGTGGCCCGCCCATTGCCACTTCAGCTTGCTAATCTTAACGGCTATGTCGGTGACCTTGGTTCTTCTACGAATCTCAATCTCGAATTTTTCATTTTAATGTAGACATTTTCTCTTTTTGAGAGTCTAAATTATGTGGCACTTATGTGACGCAATAATCGTTTAAGGAAATTGTTGAGTGGAGTTGAACGAGGTATTTTTCCGTGATTGAAGGTTGGTTGTAGTAAATATGTTGTGGGGCTTGGACACATTGTACACGTGTCTGTGCTATTTGGAAATGTTTGATTTAATGGATGTAACACCTATTGTTCTTAGTATGTCCATGCATAGCGTGTCGCGATTAATTGGTGTCTTAAGAGCACCTGCATACAGCTTCATAGTTACCAACTTATCTATTGATGTACTAATGATCGTGTCCGCACATACCTTCATTTTTAATGTTCTATATATGCCTTACAAAACCAATTTAGTATTGCATGAAATCCACTGTTAAGAACCCACAGAGCTTGTGTTACTTATTTGCAATACAATAAAATCCTTCGAGTGATACACTCACAAAGAAGCAAAAATCAAAAGCTTTTAAAAAAACTAAAACCTTAAAAACTCAACTTCATAAACGAATGAGCTTCTATGCCCTGACCGTATTTCAATCAAGCAATCTGTTTTTTCTTTATATAAGATGCTGTTGTTGACACTATGAACAAGTTAAGCGATATTGCAGAGTGTGACTCTGCAAAGATACTTACGACGTAAACTTTTGTTTACAGAACGACGGCCCCTAGGCAGGAGCTTGTTTACATCGTTGGTATGCTCAACACAACTCATTGACGAATTTGCCCATAATACTATGTACACAGACGAGTCCCAATGGTCGAGCAGCGTTCTAGGCCATTCTGTATGTAAATATATATTTAATAATTAATAGAAAAGGTCAAAATTAATATTGAAATTACTTTGCGATATCGCTTAACTCTGTAATTTTACTTAGAACATTACTAAAGCGAGAAGTCAAACATACCTTAGCCAGCTCTCTGGCTGTTAGTTGCGAGATTTCTCATTGTTCCATATATTTATCTCGATACGCCTCACTTTGAGAGTTATTACTTGACTCGGCATTTTTATAACTTGTTGACATATGCAATTCTATTCAAGTGAGTTATAGGACATGAAGTCAGCTATCCAGCTGTGATTGTTGCGAGATTTTTCACTGTTCATTTATTTGTGAAACGACAATATGTTCATAACACACACTGTAATTTGGTATAAGACCAAGGCCGTCTTTTGCTGAGTAATTATTTAATCTAAGTGCGACACATTTGCTGAGTAAATGAACGTCGCCTAATTAACTGCTGAAAAATTAAATATTATCATCATTTCAGTTCGGTGTTTCCCGACCAACATGCCAGAGCCAGGGCGACAGTGGTACCATTGTGAATGTCGCGAGAACTTGGCTTCGTACCCATGAAGAGGCTCAGGTATAATTATAGTGTCCGACCGAAGCTTCGGCTTCCCTTCGCCCTTCGGCCAAAATTACCAGCTTCAGTCAATCCTTCGGCTTTAGCCAAAATGGGCTCAAGCTTTGGCCTTGGCCGAAGGTTTCCAGAAAGCACAGAAATTGAACGATCTACCTACTACGATTTAAAACTTACGAATGCTTTTAAGTAAACAAATATTACAAAAAATTTTAACTGACTGACTGCCTCGTTGGGCTAGTGGCAAAGCGCATCGCTTTATGATCACGAGGTCCTGGGTTCAACTCCCAGGTCGGACAAGTGTAGTTTTTCTAGCGAAAACTTCCCAGTACGAGTCCGGAGTCTGGAATTGTGCCCGGTATATGGCAATAGGCTCGTCCCGTCGGCGAAACGTGGGTCTACTCAGTACACCTCTGCCACCCCCGCTTGGGGAATATAGGCGTGTGTGTGTCAAAAAATATTATTTTACTGTTGCGAGCTGTCCAGTCCACTTATGTGGACTGCAAGGCATGCGTACGGGTGGGTGGTAACAGGTCACCCTGGTTTGACGTTAAAATCGGTGTCAAGCAGGGTTGCGTGTTGTCCGCTAGACTGTTTATAATATATCTGGACAAAAGTCTTCAAAGACTGAAAGCGATGAATTAAGGTGTACACATGGGTGACTTAGTGGTAAACTATCTACTTTAAGCAGATGACGCGGTTTTAATAGCGCCAACAGCCACTGATCTGCAAACACTAGTCACAGTTATGAAAGACGACTGCATGATCAATGGCTTACACTTGAATGTGAAGAAAACCAAGATTATGGTTTTTGAAAGGGTAGAAACCAGAACGAATGTAAGGATTGTGGTTGGTAACGATGTGCTGGGGCAAGTGAATGAGTTTGTATATCTTGGATGCGCCTTCAGTAAGGATGGGAAATACACCGCTGACATAGAGAGAAGAGTGAGTGCAGGGAACAGAGTGAATGGTGCGATGGGAAAGCTACTCGGGAGCCGGCACTTAAGCCATAAGGCGCAGCTGGCCATACATAACGGAGTTCTTGTCCCAACGTTGTTATATGGTAGCGAGAGCTGGGTATGTAAGAAGGAGAATGAAAGAAGGATAAATGCGTTAGAAATGCGAGCTCTGCGGAAGATGTGCGGAGTGAAGCTGACCGACCGCATTAGCAACAGCATAGTAAGACAGCGAGTAGGTATGAAAGATAGTATCGGTGTAAAGATGAGAAAGGGCATGCTCCGTTGGTTTGGGCATATAGAAATAATGCCAGAGGAAAGAATGACAAAACAGATATACAATGTGAAAGTGGAAGGATGCAGGTACCGGGGAAGACCTAGACTATCTTACCACGACCAAATAAACCGAGTCTTATCTGATGGAAAAGTCAAGAGTCTCCGTAACCGGCGAGCGTGTATGAGACGAACTATGAGAGTCAAGGAAGCCAGAGAGGTATGTAAGGAAAGAACCTGTTGGAACTCTGTACTCTCTGCCTACCCCGCAAGGGATCTGGCGTGAGGTTATAGATAGATAGATAGATATTCTGATTTTTAACCTGTGGTAGGTAATTTTAATCATCTCATTAAGTTAATACAGGTAACATACCTTTTTAAAAATTAAGCCAATCATGAACCACATTTCTTAGGGTTATTAAACCTTTGGCTTTGCTTTCGGCTTCGGCTGAAGGTTTTGGCGATGGCCTATTAATCGGCTTCACCTACGGCTTTGGCCAAAAATCGACCGCTCGGTCGGACACTAATGATTTATTACTAGCCATGCTCGATGGCATTTCCTATTAGAAACATTTAAACCGCTTATTTAACTCGCTGGGAAATAAATATTTTCTTTTTACTCAATTATTAGTGATATTATCTCAGCAGCTCCGTATCTTTTGAACAAAATCTGCCAATTCCAATTTCTTCTATGCCAACCGGCTAAAACGGTCCCTGAGCTGTCAGTGTTAGATGATAATACTGCTGTATATTAAAAAAGAAGCATTTACAACTTCCTATTTTAACTAATAACGATTTTTCTGTCAAACTGATAGATAGACTGATTACACAGGCTTAGAGTTTTACAAGTTCATTATTCTACAAAAAATAAGGACAAAAGCGTCATTTATTTATTTAATTCTTCTTGCACTATTGGTACAAAGGCGGACTTAATGCCTAAGGCATTATCTACCAGTCTACCTTAGGGTGATGCAGAAACGAGTGAAGTAGGTGCAGAACCATAAAACCAAAAAAATTTAGAGGAAAATGTCATGTTGACTTTATGCTTCTAGATCTTGCAAATAAATGACTAGTCTTGCTTTCCTTTTTTTTAAAGCCCCACACTAGGATTTATTCCTGCGTCGTGGGTGCGTTTACAAACATGAAAATTCACATTCACAAATACCCAGACCGGCACAAATAATTGTGGACGACACGAAGATTTGTCCCGTGTGGATATCGAACCCGCCAAAATTAGACACAGTGGGCGAAGCCGCTTAAGCTCTTAACCACTGCGTTAAATCGTCCCTCAAATTATCAATATATCACCGTACCGTATTTATATCAATATATCATAACAAGATTCACATTCCCGTTCAAAAGTTTCTCTAAGAACGGCCCTAAATCCACGATAGTAGTTATAGTTATTATAATTTTATCACTTAAAGTTGTATTTGCAAAAAATCAGAAAGCCTGTAAATTATTTATTACCGTCCACTTTTGCCTGCATGTTGGTGGTGCCATTTTTTGTGCGGCGAGCGTGTATCTATACTTATATTTCGTCGATGCTTAATCGAGAACGATTAGGCTATAATTAAAAGGGAACTATTCCAGGTGATGCTGGCCAGTGTCCTCGTGGTGGTTGGACTGTGGTGGCTGGTGCGAGCTGTGCTAACATTAGTCATAAACTTAGTCTGTCCATTGCTAGTTGTAATTTTAGCTGTGGTAAGTTTAAACTTTTAACTTTTTTTCTAATCATTAGTCTAAAGGCTGCCATTGTAGGACAAAAGCTTCTCCCTAAAGATTGCCACGACGGTCGGCTTTGTCTATCTTTATCTATATCAATCACCCCCGATCCCTTGCGGGGTAGGCAGAGAGTACAGAGTTCCAACTGGGTCTTTCCTTGCAGACCTCTCTGGCTTCTTCCACTCTGACTGGCTGATTTCGTGCTGTATGCATCCAGCTTTGACTATAACCTGTTCCAATACGGCAAGCAAAAGTAAAATAAACGTATTGCCGACACAAGGCGTATATAAAAATTCACCTGCATAGTTGTTGAGAATCGAAGAGAGGGTGAATTGATGACTGCAATTTTGCAGTTGGTTCTTTTAAGAGATCACTAGAATTGTTAAGAAATTGTCCCACTGCTGGGCACGGGCCTTCTCTCAATCTGAGAGGGTTTAGGCCATAGTCCACCACGCTGGTCCAGTGCGGGTTGGCGTACTTCACAAACCTTCGAGAAACTCTTAGGCATGCAGGTTTCCTCATGATGTTTTCCTTCACCGTTAAAGCCAGTGATAATTATTTTTTTAATACGCACATGCTTTCGAAAAGACAAAGGTGCATGCCTAGGTTTGAACCCGAGACCTCTGACTTTGACGTCCAACGGTCTAACCACTAGGCTATCACTGCTTAAGAGATCATTGTTGTTTATTAGATACTCCATTGTCAATATTTGTTCTTCATTTGGTTGTTTATCTAATTGAATCGTGCTTGCGACTTGTGCCCCCTACTGTATTGGTCAAAATGTAACCGTCCTTTTTGTGACGGTTCTTGTACTATTCTAATAATTATTCAAATTAAAGATTATTTTCTTTTCAGGTATGTGTACCTCAACTTCGGGACCCACTACTAGGACAAAACTACCCGGTACTAGCAAATTTACTAAGGAACATATTGCTAAAGATGGCAGAAAATATTAGGACGTAAGACGTGGCAATCAATTTAAAAAAATGTACAAAAAAATGAAAAGTTTGAGCGCGTGGTTTAATAAATACTTATATTAGGACAAAATATGGTATTCTGTTTTATGAGTTGTATATAGTTTATAACTTACGATATAAGGCCCGGGCATACATGATTGATTTTTGAGCAAAACATCGTCCGAGTAATTCCCCAAACGTAGGTGGTTGAGGTGCATTGTGTAAACGGAATAGATACTAGTCTTCGTTGTTCCGTGGTGCAAACCACATTTTTCCGTCAATATTAAGTCACAATCATCATCATCTCAGCCTAAGGTCACAACTCAACGTAGGCCTCCCCAATCGCTCTCCAGCGTAACTAGTCCGATGCCACCTGCATCCAACTACTTCTATCTGGCAAACGGCCTTTCCACGCTGAGCTTACCGATACGTGGTCCCCATTCTAGAATCTTGTTGCCCCAACGGCCATCTGATCTTTGCGCACAATGTAATGGAAATTTGAACCTTATGCTACTTAGCAGCTACACAATTAAACCACGTTTATACTCAGCAAGCAGATAGAGTGGAGATTTCTGTAATTATCACCCAGGTATCAGGAGAGTCTTCTTTCAAATCATCAAAAAAGTCAAATAATCTATCACCACTTCAGAATCAGAATATTTTTATTCGTGTAAATCATTATAGTATTTATAAATCATCAGATAAGTAACACCATCACTTTGGAATGTCACTCCTATGGAGAAAAAGGGCAAGAAAGTCCACGGTTACTCTTTTAATATATTTTTTTCACTGCAAAGGATGGGTAAAAAACTCAAGAGGTCGCTAATTTGAAATAGGGACTTATTTTCTATATAAAAATTCTAGACAAAATAAACACCACTACACCTATATTCCTCAAGAGCGTTGGCAGAGCCATACAGCGGACACCCACGTTTCACAAAAATGTTAGGTCTCAATATAATAGGGAGCAAAGCTATTGTTTTTAAACCAGATACAATTTTGGACTACAAACTGCTAAGGAGAAATTTTTGATAAAAAATTCTTAATAACACTTAAAAAAAACAAATCCTTAATACCTGGTATGCGTCAGTCCATGATAAATAAATTTCCTAACAAGTCCTTGCTATTTGTCAAATTCACAGTAGCGCCGAGCGAGTATCCGCGACATAAAGTGTACCCTCAGAATTTAATTCCGTCGCACCGGCCGTCACTAGGCACCTTTACAATAGTCCGGCAATAAAGCGTGCTAGTAAACTGCGAATTTAACCCAGGGCTGGTACGGGATTTCATTAACTCTTTAATTTCCATTTGTGGTCATTGCTCCTTCAAGAGATATTTGTTGTCTATAGGATACTCCAGCGAGTATTTGATCCTCACTGTCCGACCCCAATCCACACTGACCGATTATAGTCCAAGCACGGTTTGCATTTGAGCCAGAAGCTCGAGCAAACCGTGCGCAATTCTGCTCGTCAGTTTAGACCCGACTACTTGTTTGGAAGCTTAATTGATTAGCGCTGGCGACTTTAGCCCCTTATTGTATTGACCTAAAATTAAATCAAACCAAACGAGCATGCCTCAAGCACGCTTCGTATTTGAGACAGAAGCTTGAGGGTGACTCGTGAACCGTATTCGACTGTTCTCGGTTAGACTGAACCCGATTACTTATTCTTAAACTTTTTAATTTACGTTTACGACTTGTGCCGCCTATTGTATTGATCCAAAATTTAATTATCTATTGTGTGCCGTTTTTATACTATTCTATTAATCATTCAGATCTACTTTAACCTTGTTGTCACATATGTATATTATTCATTTTGCGTTCCACAATATAGTTTAGGTGAAACATTGGTCAGCATAAAAGCTGGGTAACAATCCTATTATTATTTTTTATTTATGTAAACAGGTCGGCCCGCCTACAGGGATATACCCTGTAGATGGGCCAAACCGTGCGTCGGATGTCGGGCGCAGCAAAGAATTTAGGAAATCTTAACTTCGGGAACCGCTGTTTTTCACTTAAAATTTCATTCCGTCACACCGGCCCTAACTAGGCACATTGACAATCGGCCGGCAATAACGTGTGCCAGTAAACTGCCAATTCAACCCAGGGCTGGCGCATATACTAAACCCCTTTGTAATTTCCATTTGTTGGATACCATTCTACTCTTTAAAATGAAGTAGATACAGGTCAGAATCAACTGTAGTAGTGCAGCTTGGGTAATTTCATGTCTTATAAAACCAGCCATCGTTCGTGAGTAAACCTACATAAAAGTTCCTCTCTATATTCCTAGTGTAGTTTGGTCGATACTGCTTTGCGATTACTGCTAGTGTTAGTAGATATGTAGACAATGATTGGGCACACTAAATAAGCGTGGATCTGTTGTTGAGTTTCACCCAATGACGCAGCAGTGGAAAATCCTACTGGTCCTTAATACTGGTGCAAAGCCGGGATAATACGAATCTTTTTTTCATTATGGAGTAAAAGTCATCCGTAGGCGCGCTATAGTGATCAGTTTCATTTCAGTATAAGCATCATATTAATTTTTACCAGCTGGTTAGCCACTCACTTCTATACGAGGACTCTTTTTATTTCATCACAAATTCCTGTTTATTGCAATTTCCTAATATACAGTAGCTTGAAATTCATCCAAAATATTACACCACTTATTTGGGACGAATAATAAATGTGTCTCCTAAATCACCCGAGAACATATAAACTAAGACTATCTCTCCATCTATATCATCACGCTAGATCCCTTGCGGGGTAGGCCGAGAATACAGAGTTCCAACAGATTCTTTCCTTACTGACTTTTCTGGTTTCCTCCACTCTTCTCTACAAACTTAAGTGTTGACTAGTACATACATCTAAATACAGAAATCAGGCCGTGAATCCTTTTTGTCCTTCACTTGTTCTACTAAACAGTTTTAAGGTAGACATTCTAATGAGAGTTAATATAACTTCTGCTCTACTTAGTATGTTCCAAAATAATAGAACTAGTGGAACTTTAGTTTCAAGAAGTTCTACGCTTAGAAATGTATTATCAAAGCTATCTATCAAAGAAATGTAAGCAAGTTCACTGCTCCTTTTCAAATATAAGATACAACCAAAATAATATATCATTTTTTCAATACTATGGAACATAAAAGATGGTATTTTGCTCGAATTGAAACTTGCGTGCCCGTCAAAGGCAGCTGCCTCGTGACGAGGGTCTCTCTCGCTTTAGATATTTTTCTACAACACAAGTTGTTACCTGATTTCTTAGGGAATTACTGTCGTCCCGCGGATGATAGTAACGAAATGGTATATATTTTTACAGACAGATGGTAAATTGAATTGTCGTCACCTCAAACCTTGAAAAGATTTCCGCAAATATTCAAGGAATGAAAAATATACAGGATTAGCGACCCGCCCCGGCATCGCACGGGTGAATTACACACATAAACCTTCCTGGTCAATCACTCCGACCATTGCTGAAAACCGTATGAAAAACCTTTCGGTAGTTATTGAGCATCGCGTTCAGACAGACGCGGTGGGGGGACTTTGTTATATAATATGTACGGTATATAGTTTGTGCTAGAATAAAGTTGAGTTTAATGACGTCCCAAATAATAGGAGCACAATTAAGAGTGTGTTCTTATTATGAATTAGTTTGATTGAACATAGCCATCGTGAAGACGCGTTAAAAAAATTACTGTCATAAAAAGATTTGACAGCTTAAAAGAAACTAATTTGTAAATTTGCTTGTTATGAGTAGGTAAAGATGGGTCAGTGTATATTAGGCCAATATTCGAGACAATCGAATAATCTAATCCTATATTGGCCTGGTGATTAGAGACAATTTAAAGCAATTGATTGTCCTCGAGACATTAATCAAGTTAATCCAATGCATAAGAACGGTTTTAATTTTTTTGATGCCACTGGAGTGGCTTGTTTTAATGGCCTGAAGGGCTCACACAACACTGAAGGGCTCAACACGAAAATATTGAAGTTAGCGTGATGCTTGCGAGTTAATATGCGTTTCTTGTCACACTAAAAAAATACTAAACGGACATGAACGTGACAGTAAGTTAATTCGCTAGCGTCACGCTAAGAACGCCTTGAACGTGCGTTCGTAGCTAATAAAGGAACATTCCCATATATCCCCACACGTGCGTTTTCGTTTGGGGACAGACGGGAATTGACAATTGATTGTATTATGGTTGTTATAGCTAATGCACAAATTCAGCGTTCTATATATACATATATATAATTGACTAATATATATATATATATATACGCCACTCGCGACGCGACTCGCAATAGAATGTGAACTTTATATCGTGTCATGTAGACTGTACATTGTTGTGAATGAAGCTCAAAATGTCTCAAAAAGACAACAGTTTCTTAAGACCGGTTTTCTGTAGCTACAATGGTTAAAGTGCTGCCCTCTTAAAATCCACGCCGTATATATTTGTTACTTTACAAATTCATTTTTTTGTTCGAATAATTTAACTCTTTACTTTCTGCCTACTCCACAAAGGATCTGGCGTGATGATATAGATAGATAGAACTTAAAATTTGACCTAATTTTCTTTTAATTTGATCTAAGTTATTTTACGCTATTCAAGGTCTACGCGATTAAATATTACTTAAAGATGATCCAAGAGACATTTTCAGAACATGCTAGGTTAAAATAAAATATATTTACACATATACCTATATAAATTGTTCTCCCTGTGGAAGTATTAGCAAGAAAACAATAAAAATTGTTTGGTGGAAGAACTAGTTTTTATCAAACCCTCCACCTGTAAGAATTGTTTTTGGTCCCTTAGGAGTATTTTTTATTCTAAGTTACCTCTTTTCCTTTCGTTGTTTTGTAGATGAGGAATTTATCTTTCCGGTGTCAAAAGTTGAGTAACATGAATCCATCTTCCTGTCAAAAGTAGAGTGGTAACAAAATTATGAACACCATGCGATTTATTTTATTTTATATATCTACCTTGTTCGTTTAGTGACAAATAGTGTAAGTGCCGGTCACGAGGTCCTGAGTTCGAATCCTATGTCGAACAAAGTGTGCGTTTCCTATCGAAAGAAAAAGTCATTTTTCGGAGTCTGGAATTGTGGTCAGTATAACGGCATTAGAGTCACTCTTATTACATTGGGGCATATCATCTTGTTGGAATTTTGTACTCTCTAAGCAGAGAGTTAATGCGGGATACTTATCCCGCATGGGAACTGGCGCGATGATATAGATATGTACCAGATGTAACATAATTAACTCCAGACCTGAAAGTAGTTTGTTCTTAATCGGTAATGAATTGATTCCAAAAAAATTTAATGCCTTGTTTTAGAATTTGAAAACTACTCTGTTACATCTTTAGTGAGACATAAAAAATAAATTTGTTCTTGATTCAAAGTGATGGGGAGGTTTCAAATGCATTACTAAAACGTATTTTTCAATACGCACACATACATGTACAAGTTTAGTTGTTAATTGGGGTATAAAAGTTCTTAAAAAGGGGCAAAAATGATAAATTTGGAGTTTGGTTTTCGTGTTGAATATGTGAAGCAATCATCTAAATGGGGTGTCTGAGGCATATCGTTATACGATACACCTTGAAGATAGATGATCTTAACGTCATCGATATATGGGTGTAAAGACACCTCTTACGTACCCGCGTCGATTTGTTGATTTTTTTCTCACCTATAATTTGCCTTGTGGCAACCTTCATTTACAATATTACTGCGATGGTGACAGATGGCGCCAAACATAACTCGAGATGTGTTTTTGATGGCACAGTTTTGCTATTATATGCTCGGTCGGTCGCGTCTGCGATGTTGTAATTCGGCTGTTTGAGAATCTGGGAAATCAGGGACGTGACTTCATTTAGTTTTTGGGTCATTAGGGCTTCTTCGATATTGAAGTAAATAAAATTATACTGTCACGCCTTTATTCCCCAAGCGGGGATGGCACAGGTGTACTGTGTACACCCACTTTAGGGGCGAGTGTATTGCCATATACCGGGCACAATTCCAGACTTCGTTGTGATACTGGGAATTTTCGATAGAAAAACTACATTTAAGTAATGTAGAAGCACAATCAGTAGCATCAATATTGATCAATATGGATGTTGCGGGTTTTCTTACATCTCTGCCATCCCGGCTTGGGGAATATACGTGACGGTGTTACTACAAGAGGCTAGCATCTTTAATATTCTTGCGGTAATGTACCGACATCTATTAATTGTAAGGGCAAATTGCCCTGCCGAAGCAAAATCAGCAACATCCATATCGATTGATGTTGCTGGTTTTGCTTCTACATAACTCATTTGTCTGATCTAGGATTTGAATCCAGGTCCTTGAGATCGCAAAGCACGTTATTCGCCTTTAGCTAACAAGGCAGTCTGAACTGAATGCGGCAATACTGAACTGTTGCTTTGATTCGGCTATTAGACTAAAAACGATGCTTTTGATGACGGCTTTTTTTTGTATGATTTTGATTTTGTTTTGGTCTTTGTGTGTGTGAATTTCATGTCACTACGACGCAAGAATAATTCCGATTGTAAGGCTACGTCTATCTATCTATCTATCTCTATTCTTTCCTTACATACCTAGCTGGCTTCCTCCATAGTTCGTCTCATACACGTTAGCCGGTTACGGAGACTCTTGACTTGTCCTTCTGATAAGATTTGGTTTATTTGGTCATGGTAAGATAGTCTAGGTCTTCCCCGGTACCTTCCTCCTTCCACTTTATCATTGTATATCTGTTTTGTCATTCTTTTTTCATACATTCTTTCTAAATGCCCGAACCATCGGAGCATACCCTTATTATCTTTACACCGATACTATCTTGATACCTACTCGCTTTCTTACTACGCTGGTGCGAATACAGTCGGTCAGCTTCATTCTGCACATCTTCCGCAGAGCTCCTATTTCACCGCGTTTATCCTACTTTCATTCTCCTTCTCACATACCCAGCTCTCGCTACCATGTAACAGCGTTGGGACAAGAACTCCGTTATGTATAGTCAGCTGCGCCTTTTGGCTTAAGTGCCGGTTCCCAAGTAGCTTTTCCATCGCACCATTTACTCTACTCCCTGCACTCACTCTACTCTCTATGTCGGCGGTGTATTTCCCATTCTTACTGAAGGCGCAGCCAAGAAATACAAACTCATTCACTTGCTCCAGCACATCGTTACCAACCACAATCCTCGCATTTGTTTTGGTTTCTTCCCGTACAAAAACGGGTTACGCTCCTTTTAAGAAAGAGCCATACCATTATAAGACCATTTATGATGATAAAATTCGGTGTCGAATTCTGGCGATACATGCATAGGCATTTATATACAAAACCGATTGAGTGCTAACGTACGGCAAGGATACCCACAGGAGCACTAAGTCTCTTTCTAAGTAGGGTGACCAAACATCTTTACGATTAGGGACATAATAATTAATTTAATTTGATATATGTATAAGAATTATAGAGAATGTCATGCTTACCTTTGTCTTTAATCGGGGGTATCTTGGCATATTTCGCTGACGGAATATAAGGCTAATAAGTAAGGCAATTCTGGACCCCGTATTGCTATTGAGAATGCTTCGATACCATAACGTTTTGTTCCATCTGTCGAACCTAGGACCTCGTGATCGATATCTGCACTATGTGTCACTAGACCAACAAGGTAAGAAAATAAAACATGATATATAAAGACTGAATCAGTCCCAGTTTGACCTCGTTTTACAGGTCCTAAAGCACCTGGGAAATCAGGGACATGACTTTATTGTATTTGCGGGTTATTGGGGTCATAATGTTGGGATTTGAATGGGATCTATATACTGCCGGAGTAGGTGGCTCAAAGGTGCCGTTAAGTACGAATAGAGAATTTTTACTCGACTGTTCCAAAGTAAGGGGTATTGTTTTAGTGTACAGTCAGTATATGGCAATAGGCTCGCCCCCTATTAGTCTCAGTCTACTCAATTTTGCAGCAGATATCTTCAACTGGTTGAGCTGAAATTTTGTATACACGTTTACTTTGGATGGCAATGCATGGTTAGCTGTATGACGTCATTCTAAATCCAACATGGCGAAACACCCAAGATAGCGGACTAGTTATTTTTTAATGCACTCCTACAATATGGCTATCAAATGGAAGAGCTTGCGGAGAATAACTCGAAAAATAAGGTGGCGTCACTCTAAATCCAATATGGCGGATTTCTAAAGATGGCGGATAAAGTTTTTTATGCTTTCCTACAATATGGGTATCAAATAAAAAACTTAAAAAAAAAGATAATATTAAGGAGGTATATAAATAATAATTATAAATTCACTCATCAGTAAAATATGTAAAATAAAAAACTTTTTTAAAAAAGGGAAACCGACTTCAGAAAGCATAAAATAAATATTTGCAGTCGGCGTCAAGTAACCGACTGCACCAACCAGCACCGACTTCAAATATTTATTTTATGCTTTATGGAGTCAGTCTCCTTTTTTTAAAAAGGTTTTTATTTTAAAATTTTTACTGATGGATGAATTTATAATTATTATTTATATACTTCCTTTATATTATCCTACTTATTTACACAGTGAGGTACAATATTGATATAAAACTCATAATAACTGAATTTTCACATTCATGCTGTCTGCCGTACAGGAAACCCCTGGTGTATACTCAAATCCCATTGTCCAATACCAAATAAATTTAAATTCGACCATCGTGGAGCTATACTAAACCTTATGCAAAAAGAAAAATCAAAATCAGTTTATAAGCAAAGAAATTTCAAAAGAATACAGATGAATTATGAACCTTCTCCTTTTTTGAAGTCGGTTGACATTCTGCTTAATTCTATAGCAGGGTACCCATAGGATTGACGTAATACCCATAATATCTCAATCTACGCATTTGTATTGTTTGTCGTTAAGGAGTTTCCTGGTGTATCCTCAAAGTTGAAGGTCCAATACTGATGGGATAAAAATAGGACCACCTTGAAACTATATTGAATCCAGCGAAAAAAGAATCATCCAAATCGGTTTATAAGAAATTAAGTCATAAAAACACACAGACGAATTATGAACCCCCTCCTTTTTTAAAGTCGGTTAACACTGTGTTTAGTTCTACAGTAGGATACCTATAGGATTGACGTAACACCCATATTGTCTCAATTTGCACATTCGTATTGTTTGTCGTTAAGAAGTTCCCTGGTGTATCTTCAAAGTCCAAGGTCCAATACCATTGAAATTAAAATGAAACTACCTTGGAGCTATATTGAACCCAATGCAAAAAAAATCATCAAAATCGGTCCACAACTGACGGAAATATCGGTGAACATACATAAAAAAAGCATACATACAACCGAACATAGAACCTCCTCCTGTTTGAAGTCGGTTAATGAAAGGACTTGCTGACAATGATGCGTTGAATGAGATGAACAGACTGAGAAACCTGCCCAGCGATAACTAAAAAGTTAAAAATAAATTAAAGTAAAATAACTTTTTTAAAACAAGCTTTTATCTAAATGCGCTTAAATGAATAAAACAAACTTTTCCTTTAAAATTTTTACCATGAACTTATAACGTCATTACACAATTTATTTGATATAAAAGTTTGTCGCGAGATTTACCTGTGTAAACAAGTAAATTAAATGACTTGATCTGATTGATCTTATTTTTAAAATTTTCAAACTAAGTAAATATGAGGAGTTAAATCTCGCGACAAGCTTTTATATCATATAAATTGTGTACTGGCGTCATAAGTTGGCAGTAAAAGTTTTTAAGGAAAAGTTTATTTTACTCTTGTTAGCGTTTTTTTCTTAAAAAAAGCAGTGATAGTTTGGTGGTTAGAAAAAAAAGAAGTGATAGCCTAGTGGTTAGACCGTTGGACTGCAAAGTCAGAGGTCTCGGGCTCAAACCCAGGCACGGACCTCTGTCTTTTCGAAAGCATGTGCGTATTAAAAATTAATTATCACTTGCTTTAACGGTGATGGAAAACATCGTAAGGAGACCTGCTTGCCTAAGAATTTCTCGAAGGTGTGTGAAGTTCGCCAACCCGCACTGGGCCAGCGTGGTGGACTACGGCCTAAACGCTCTCAGTTTGAAAGGAGGCCCGTGCCCAACGGTGGGACAATTTCTTAACAGAGCTAATATTATTATTATTTTCTTTTTGGCGCAGTTTAATAAAAGCTTGGTTTTAAAAAGTTTTATTACTTTTAATTAATTTATTTATTTCTTCTATTTTAATCTTGCGGTCGTAAGGATCACAAGGGCTTATAGACTTACACGCTTAGTCGCTTCATGCATGAATACAAACCCGTCCTAAGTCAAGTGTTCCGACGAGGAACTCATATCTAAATTTGCTTCGCTTCCCTAACACTGGTCTAGCTTAGGAATTTATAGTTAACAATATCATTAAAGCTGGATAAGGCACAAAATGAAGTACTAAACTTGATCGTAAACCGGCTAGATTGTTGCTTTAAACTCGATATTGTTAAGGCGAGCGTCCACTGTTGAAGCTCATTATATTTTATGGGGAGGGCCTTGGCGTAAACTAGGTTGAGTGATAAAATGATACTGTTGACTGCTATATTTGAATAGCTGTGATTGTTTTTAGAATGGTCGCTTTGTATTCATAGGATTCACGATTCAAATCTTGCAACTTAGTTGTTCTAAACCGTATAGTCAGTCTGTAAACACTTCTAGAAATTAACTCTTCTGGTTATGATTTTTTCTGGATTTGAACACTTCTTGTTATACTCATTTCTGCTTAGGTCTATTTTGGCTTTTGACTAATTGGATAAATTAATACCTTAATAAAGTGGTGCTTTTTTGTGGTTGGATATGGAAATTTATTTAATTATTTATGCACTATTGATTCATAGGCGGACTTAATGCCTTAGATATTTTCTACCAGCCTACCTTAGGGGGATGCAGAAACAACTGAAGCAGGTGCGGATAATCCTGGACTTTTACTTTAAAATAAAAAACTTAAAAAAAAAGGAATACCGACTTTAAAACTTGCTGGTTGGTGCAGTCGGTTACTTGGCACCGACTTCAAATATTTATTTTTTGCATTTTGAAGTCGGTTTTCTTTTTTTTTAAGTTTTTTATTTTACAATTTTTAGCGATGAGTGAATTAATTATTATTATTATTTATATACCTCCTTTATATTATCCTACTTATTTAAACAGTGTGAGACCTACAAGATTGATATAAAACTCATAATACCAGAATTTTCACATTCATGCTGTTTGCCGTATGGAAAACCCCTGGTGTATCTTCAAAGCCCATCGTCCAATACTGATGAAATTTAAATGGGACCACTTTGAAACTATATTGCATCCAGCGGAAAAAGGATCATCCAAATCGGTTTGTAAGCAAATAAGTTATAAAAAAACACGGACGAATTATGAACCTCCCCCTTTTTTGAAGTCGGTTAACATTCTGCTTAGTTCTATAGTAGAGTACCTATAGGATTGACGTAATACGCATAATATCTCAATCTACGCATTCATCACGTCACTAAACCCAATGCAAAATGAATCATCAAAATCGTTCCACAACTGACGGAAATATCGGCGAACATACATAAAAAAAGCATACATACAACCGAACATAGAACCTCTACCTTTATGAAGTCGGTTAAAAAAGCGATCTCCTGCCATGCTGAGATCCTGGGGTAGTGCATTCCATAGCAAGATTGACTGTACAAAGAAAGAAGAGTGTATAAAATCTGTTTGGTGAGAAGAGCATTCAAGAAGACGATTATTTAAGGAGCGAAGATTGCTTTTATGATTGGAGCATAGGTATTGAAAACTGGAGGAAAAATATTCAGGCGAAGTGGGAGAGTCTAGAATAGAGAACCACATTTTCAGTGCCCTCCGAACTCGAATAGGTAACTAAGTTTTAATTCGATTGTGATCGATGCTTAGACACGTGGTCAAATTTACGCAATCTATAGATGAATCCAATGCAGTTATCAAGGAGCCGGTCTAGTTTATTCAGGTGATCTGCATTCAGGTCAAAGTAGCACACATCACCACACTCGAATATGGAAAGAATGAAGGTCTGCACAAGCACTGCTTTTGTGTTTGCGGGGAGCAAATTTTTACACCGGTAAAGGTATCACAACACATACAAGCTGTAACATAATTAACGCAAGACCTGAAAGTAGTTTGTTCTAAATCGGTAACTGAATTGATTCCAACAATTTTTAATGCACCTTAAATTTGCAAAATATGCTTTTACTCCTTTAATGCGCTATAAAAAACTAAATTTATTCTTGATATTTGGATTTTTTTTTTGTTATTATTGAAATTTATTATTAACATTATAACTTATAATAAAAACACTCACTTTAAACTAAAAAAAAAAAAAAAAAAAAAAAAAAAAAAAAAGACCTTAATCATAAAGACCGCGTCCGCGTGGAATGGTGGCAAGAATGCTGGCTGCGTTTCCTCGCTGAATAGACAGACCAATCTTTTGAGCAAGGAACGAGCCAGCCCTCTTGTCACCCGAGGAGGTGATCAGCGTAGGTGTTATTTTATTGATAAATTGTTTTGAAGCCGAACTCCATGGGCCCAATGTTTCTACGGCAAACGGCACAAATATATAATTGTTGCTAATAGCAGCATATTTGCGCCGTTTGCCCAGGTCCGCCTTCTCAGCCGCAGCTCCCGCCCTAGACATTGATTCCCTGAGATGGGACGGAGCCAATGTATCGACGCACGTGGCGTCCCATACAAGGGCCCGCCCCCGTTCCCAAGGGATCAAGAACTACCCATCGGGTCTCTTGCCATCATCACGGAAAATCCCCGCCGGTTCTAACACCGAAGGAACGTTGATGGTAGCAAGAGTCCTTTTGATTATGTCATTGAGCGAGCCGTGGCGAGAAAACCTGCCGGCACATTCTTGATTCATAGCAATAAGGAGATTTCAAATGCATTCCTAAAACGTATTTCTCAAAACGCACACATACATATACAAGTTTCATTGTTAATTGGGGTAAAAAAGTGCTTAAAAAGGGATACAAATCTTTAAATTTGGAAATTTGGTTTTCGTTTTGAATTTATAAAGCAATTCTCTAATCGGGGTGTCTGAGGTCTTGCGTTATTTACATTACACCTTGTATATACCGGTAAATGTATCGCAATATATCGCAACATATCGGTGATTTATTGACCGACGGCAGCGATTTTAGTTTGCTAACTGAGACTATAGTAAATTTGTAAACCGAGGTCTTTGACACTGGAACTAAAGGGGATAATTGTACCATTAAAAAAAAGTGTAGGTAGAGCTGCAGTGTTCACCTTGCTTATTGTTCTAGAATTTTCCAATTACTATATCCGAGAAAACTTAACATTTGTAAAAACGTGTAATATACCCAGATTATGGTTTCGCACTCGGCCCATCATTGTACACGTTCGGAATGTAAGGAATACACAGTATATTTCTGGCACCCCCGATTGGGAAATATAAACGTAACGGTAATATTTTTCAGATTTTTATAATACTTTAAAAGCTAGATTAGATTATATTGCAGAGTAGTTTCTTTTTTCTTGCTTGGGTGATTCATGTCACGTTGCCTACCAGATGATATCCAATCGTTAGGCTGAATTTTAAGTTTTATCATACTGGAAACTTTGTGATAGATAGATCCTATAATGCATAATATAAAATCAATCTTAAAAAGTAATTTATCTAGCCACCTAAAGGCAAACTATTCGCTAGCCGAATGTATAATGATTTAACTTATAAATTTATTTACTTTCAAAAGCGGTCATATTTTAAAACTAATAAGACCTAAGTATCTACTCAAATCTAAGAGTATATAAGACTAAAACAAAACATTAATAACCCGACGGCATTTGGTTAATATAATTAATTGAAAAAAAACCTTTGAATGGAATGTTATATTATTTTTTTATTTCTTTATAAATTGCAGTTTATATTAAAATATTATAAAAAATGACTGCCTGGTTGGTCTAGTGGCAAAGCGCATCGCTTTGTGATCACGAGGTCCTGGGTTCAAATCCTAGGTCGGACAAGTGTAGTTTCTAACGAAAATTTCCCAGTACGAGTCTGGAGTCTGGAATTGTGCCCGGTATAAGGCAATAGGCATGGGACCTAAAATCGTCGGCAAAACATGGGTGTTATCAGTACACCTCTGCCACCCCTGCTTGGGGAATATAGGCGTGACGGTGACGTATATTATAAAAAAGTATTTTGAAGTGCCTATTATCCGTTTTTATTTGATAATAGTTTCTGCTCATGACTTCGTCTGCAGTGACTTTAGAGAGGAACCTGACATTTTCCTGGTAAAAAAGTATCCTATGTTTTTTTAATTTGTGTGTGTGAATGATCTACGCTATTGGCCAAGGGGTCTTTACAGCTTCACTGGACAAGAAGGCGAGCGTGCAAAACGATCGAACCAGAAAGGCAAAGGGCCAACTAGCTCAAAGGTGCCTCAACGAGGAACTGCTTCGGATTGGGCAGTTACTATGGGGGAGGGCATATACTAGGTATCTCGCCGTGGTGCTCTGCACCGGCCGACGGGCAAGGGATTCTTCGACCTTGCCGATGAGGTCGCTATCTGATTTGTAGTATCTTATGTCTTAATCCGGGTAACAAACTGTCTGTGTGCCAACTGTTATCCAAATCCGTTCAGCCATTTTTGCGTGATTACATTATTAACATACAAACTTTCACATTCATAATATTAGCAGGATTCATATTTTAAAGTAACAATGGTTTATCACCTCTCCTTTTTAGATTCGCAGACATCATATAAGAATTTTATACCCTATGTCACTTCAAAATTTCTCTTTTTAATTCTTTATTACGCTTCTATTTTTCTATATTCATTTAACGAATCAAACAACACCTTATTCGTTAAAATCTATTAAGCCGTTTAGGCTACAGGCTGTGCCAAAGAAAATTGACATACATACACACACTCTAAAAATATTTATCTCCATTAGCAGTCGTGTATGATTTCTCTTGGTTTCCTTTTTCATTCGACAAATTCTTGAATATCAAAACGTCATTGACATAAAGACCATTTTTCAATAAACTTTCATTCAAATTTCCATCCATTCCCACGATATAATTATCTGACTTCGCACGGCAAATTGTTTCAGATCGAAAACCAATTGAAACTTGTAGATGGCGCCATTTTTCGCTCATTAGATATTCATAGCTTTGTTATCTGATGGACGGTAGACCTAAGATTGCGTTGGAGAAGCCATTTGTTTTGAGTTCATAGTTTTCAGATCGTTTCGGTGCGACGACGGACTATTAAATCAGGTTTATGTGCATAGGTAATTTTATTGGAATGAAATAAAAAGCCAGGTAGGTGTAAAGAGACTTTCATTTTAAATTTTGTGGGTTTTGTAGTCTTCTTGTATGATTTGGTGAAATTATCTCTTACGCCATTTTTACTTTCTAGAGCCAATTGTTCCGCAAGTATGATATAAGCAGCTGTCAAAATGATTGTATAAACGTAAATAACGCAAGACCTTATATATCGCAAGAGCTTTATAACGCAAGAGATTAGATAATTGCTTCACAAATTTAATACGAAAATCACATTATTAAATTTAAAGTTTTTTTTATCCATTTTTTAAGCGTTTTAACAATGCATTTGAAATTTCCGTATTGCTAGTAAATTTAGTTTGTTATAGTGCACTGAAGGAGCAACAGCATTTTTTGCAAATTAAAAATAATGAAATAAAATACATTAAAAATTGTTGGAATCAATTCAGTTACCGATTTAAAACAAACTACTATCAGTCTTGCGGTAATTGTGTTAAACCTTGTATAGATTTTTTACAGATCTGTAAACCACATAATGGTCCATCTAGAATATGTGTGTCCTTGAGCCCTTATTCGCTATGACTAAACGCGTCTCGTTAAGACATCTTTGTGAAATGATTGCGTAATGGTATTCTGTATGCCAATTGAGTACCATTAAACTATCTTTTCACGAAGTTATCGTAACGTGGCGCGTTTCGTGTTTAATTGGTCATAGTGAATAAGGGCCCTGGAGTGGCTCTCTGTTAAATCTATATGAAATTATTTAACAGACCGCTAATTAGTAATGCTTAAATAATTGAATCAGCTTAAACTGAGACTGAGCATAGGATTATTTCTGGTTAAAACAAGTACAAGTATCACAAAATTATGACCTTCTTCCTATAGCACAAAACTGCAAATTTTACGTAACTACAGGCCTTTACGAACATAGACGAAAAAACATCCATCGTTAAAAACTATCGTAAATTTCCGAAACAAAGTCCGTTTAGAAATCCAGCGGACGAGTAACCCGCTTAGTTCGGGCGATTAGCTATTCATAGCTCACGGTGGACGGCGGTCCTAAAGCGGTGGGTTTACGGTCGCGGAGTTATGCTTCGCTAAAATCGATCGATATACACGCTCGTAGCGCTGTGGTACTGTGGTGTTCGTAGCGATCACCAAGGTTAAGCAGCGTTTAGCTCGGTCGGTCTGAGATGGGTAACCGTTTCAGGCAACTCACACACGTCGTTTTCGAGCATATCCGTGCTTCGAAAGGCATATTAAGTCCTTGTTCCCTGTTACCATTTCATGTGGTTACCAATATAAACCGGCAGCCGCGTCCAGTCGTAATTGCATGTCGTACGGTGAAGCCAAAAATTCAACAATCGTTCCACACTTGCCGCACTTCCCACCCGCGTAATGTTTTACCACTTTTTGATATGGTTTAACACAATTTTGAAAGATTTACCACTTTATGGGGTAAATGTTGATGATATTAGAGTAACGAGAGGGCTGCGGTAACGTGTATTTTTGTACTTATTCAACTCAAGAAATAGATAAACTTGAACTATAAGGGTTTTAGTAATTTAATGTAGGGAAATTTCGTCATTCTAACTAAGTAGTTAAACCGTAATGTAGTAGATAATTATATTAATACAATTTCATACTACGAATAATAATAAAATCAAATTTTTATACTAGCAAAAATAATAAATTGGACGCGTATTTTAATATGAAAATTACAGACCGAATAAATAATTCAATACTTAAATAATATGGCGCCTTAATGCGCTAAATAGTTATTAAATGTGATCTCATCTATGCTTCTTTTTGAGCCCAACAGCATTTTTACAGGTAGTAACTACACAAGGCCGCATAATTCAACTTAATTTGACAGGCGCAGAGCACGTTATTTCATACGACGTTTACAGAATGACTACTCGCGTTAACGTTAAACTCATCCCATTGGAAGTAGTATATGTTGCTTCAATTTGATGCGCGTTAGCGGCTTCTGGTTTATATTATTTCATACTAAGGTTGGAAGTTTAATTATTTCATACTAGGGCTGGGGGCCACACGCTCGCCGTCAGTAATCTGCATTGGGTTTGCTTGGTGATGGATGCCCTAATCTCTCGTACCTTGATAAGTCAGAGAAAGCTTACCCAGCCTGCAGTAGTAGGTATTGTATAGGTTGATTTAATGCATGCATTGGGCTTTGAAAAGTAGCTCACAATATGAGTTTTACTGTTAATTATACATAGTGATGCCGCCCCGCTCCACTCCGTACGTACCAAACCAAATATATGTACCAAACCCTCAAATACAGGTACTAAATTAAAATAGAATCGGAGTAAAAGAGTTTCTGGTAGATATTAGACAAGGTTATAGTAGACAAAAGTAATGTCTGATCGTAGTACGTCAACTGTGGTTACAGTTTTGTTTGACATGCGGTATAAATATGTACGGGGCCCTTAATACTTCTGCTTAGCCGACGGAATTTCATATGCGGATGGCAGTATGCAAGAGATGACTACTATTTATATTATGTTTTGCCTTTTGTCTAGTAGCGAATGGTGGGACTGGCGATTATAAGATCTTGAGGGCTACGCACTAAGCATTTGACGTTGTTGTAAAGTTGTTAAGTAATCATACCGTCACGTTCAGCTTTATTGGATAAATTTGTAGTTAAAAAGAATTGCATGTCTCCTCGATATAAAGATAGCGTAATGACACTAACATCAATTAGTTCATGCTAAGCCTTCTGGTTCCATTCAAAGCTTGGTTAAAGTGTGATAAGGAATTTTCTATAGCAAAAATCTTTTGGCAGTCTGGATTTGAAATTGTGCTCAGGATGATCCCAATATTGCCACTCGTCCTTGTCACATTGGAACCCAACATTGTCAGCAAATTGTGAGTGTACACAGTACATATCTACTACCTACTGATACAACTTTAAATTGCCACAACTTTAGTTCTTATGCGTAGGAAGTTGCATTATATTACATTCTATCTATCAGGTGTTTGAAACTAAAAACGCATAAAGAAAAGAAAACTGTTTATAATAATAATAATGCACTTTATTGTACACCAAAAAATCAATACAAGAAACAAATTTAATACAAAAACAGTACAAATGGCGGTCTTATCGCTTACAGCGATTTCTTCCAGACAACCGTTGGAAGGAAAGTACACTATTGATGATAATTTACAATACATACATATATAATTTAAACCTAGTCATATATATACAGACATAACTCTTAACCATGTTTTGAACGAAACTAACGACTTTGCACGTATCACTGACACTGGCAATGCACAGACGGACGGCTTGAATTGTAAAGGATTTATCAAAGAAATTTGTGGAAACCATCGGCGTTTTCAGTTTTAAATTTTCCGATGACCTCAGGAACCTTGAGTGTGTCTCATGAAGAAACTCAAATTAATCTTTGAGGTAAGAGGGGGTTATCGGATTGAACAGGACACTGTACAGAAGCGATAATATATGAGAATTCCGGCACAATTATAAACTACATGTTATATTATTTTTACTGAACATTATACTTTGGTTGGAGATAGGGATGGCTAATATATTAATTATTAAGGTCTTTACTTGTTCACAACAACCAGCCGGCTTAAAAAGACCTCGTACGTACTATATAACCGTTGGATCGTCATTTTTTCGAGTTATTATCGTAGATTCGAGTTATTTTTAGCTACTTTTTTGCATATTTCATTGGTTTTGTCAAGCATAGTGTAGCTGACAATGGTCACGTGGTCCTTAGTTCTGTTTATTTTGACTGTCTTAAAAATATTAATTTATAGAAAAACCAATAGCTGTTGTGATAAAACATAATGTATTTGAAGTAAGCCAATTATAGTTTGCTTAAAGTAATTATACAGTAGTATGAGCAATGATAGCCTATTGGTTAGACCGTTGGACTGCAAAGTTAGAGGTCTCGGGTTCAACCCAGGCACGCACCTCTGTCTTTTTAAAAGCATGTGCGTATTAAAAATAAACTATCACTTGCTTTAACGGTGAAGGAAAATATCGTGAGGAAACCTGCATGCCTAAGAGTTTTTCGAAAGGAGTGTGAAATTCGCCAACGTGCACTGGGCCAGCGTGGTGGACTTTGGCCTAAATCCTCTCGGTTTGAGAGGAGGCCAGTACCCAGCGGTGGGACAGTTTCTTAACAGGGCTAATACTACTACTATAATTATACAGTAATATGTAGAGGAAGTATTGTAACTTTTAGAAAGTGATCTTACCTTATAAGTTAAAGTAAAAAATAAATAAAGGCTCCTCAATATGTTTCCTTTAACGCCCATATATTTCGATAAAGCCCGCTACACATTTCGAAAGCTAGGATCCGCAATGACCTTTATAGATGTCCCTCAGGTTTGAATCTCGGGGCGACCATTTCGAAAAATCCGGCGGCGGGAGCGGATTTTCCAATCCCAGATTTTCCGGTTACGATGCGCATAGATTTTCCCTAGCTCCTGCAAGCCAACATATACAATGACGTCTATAGATGACACCAAAATTCATTACGAAAAACCCAGAGAAGGGAACTGCGGTTCGAATTTTAGAGAACAGGTTAGGGGTAAAGATTTTACTATCAAGACATGCCTGATGACGTTCTGGCATATATCAAGACGATAATATGGTGTTAATGATACGTTAATCTAGTGTTATTCTAAATAGAGTTCTCATACTATTGGCTCAAGATCCATTTTCTATTGTAGCTAACCTGATTGTACGTTTTAATGGTTACCCGAAGAAACGAAGGAGGTTATATGCCATAAATCGGTCGCGTAAGCGGCTAGAAAATTGCATAATGCATCAGTATTAGTCGGTTAATATACGACCACTAAAACCTTTAATGGGGTACTGTCTTCAGAGAAATATGTGGTACTTCCTATCTTTATAACAGTCTATAATGAAGACGTTTCTAATAATATGTTTTCTTTTTAAAAAACACAGCCTCACTCTAGGAATTATTTCAGTGTCATAGGTGCGTTTGTAAACATGAAATTTGTATACACGAGCATACAGTTCGAAAAACATTTATGGGTCACAAAAAGTGTCGCCGAGTGTGGAAATCGAACCTGTGACTACTCGATCTAGTGACCAGAGCCGTCTTATGAATTGCAGTTGTAATTTTGTCATGTTATCTTATCTACTAATCTACTTCCGAATAGAATCGAGACCTCCTAAAGATCTGGCGAAAAACGCATCATTAAAGCAGCAATAAAATACACGAGACAGTTGTATAAAAAGATATGAGACTAATGACTCGTCAATTTTTTGGCAAAGCGTATCGCTTTGTGATCACGAAGTCCTGGGTTCGAATCCTAGGTCGGACAAATGTAGTTTTTCTAACGGAAAATTCCCAGTATGAGTCCGGAGTCTAGAACTGTGTCCGGTATATGGCAATATGCTCGCCCCCTATTACAGGATCTAACATTGTCGACGAAAAGTAGGTTTACATAGTATACCTCTACCAGCCCCGCTTGCGGAATATTTGGGTCATGGTGTGAGACTAATGAGAAATATTATTAAAGAGTAACAGTCTGATAGACCAGACTCTACAAGCAGCACCCGTTCACGATTATGACTACAAGAACCGCCAGTACTTTCTTTAGCCTGACGGTAACCTTTTGGCGTGACGGTGTGAGACTAATGATATATATTATTAAAGAGTAAAGCTTTGACTCTACAAGCATCTCCGACTACACCGACTACTAGAGCCACCATGAGTTCCTTCAGTTCTTACGGTCCTTCAGCAGACGGGTAAATAATTGAATTTTATCGTCATCCGAAAAATCCGATGATATTTCCTAAATCATGTTACTATAATAATGTTTAACAGCTCACAATCTACACGTACCTTCATTTTTAAGAAGATCGAACGACAAATTTTATCATGCGTTCCAATCTCCGGATAATGAAAATATCACGAGGGCGAAGGGGAAAAATTAAATATATGAGCCGAAAATGCGGGGATGGAATACTGATTCCGGATCTCCGGAACACTGATCTCGAATCCGGAGATCCAGACAAACGTTTACCCTAGAAGTTGCACTGTTCGTAAGCTAGTGAATGAAAATATGCAATGGACTGTGTTTTGAAATTAGTAAGCTAGTTTAGTTCGGGTCTAGTGGCGCATCGTTGGGTCTTGGGTTCCAGTCTTAGGGCTAACAATATGCAATTAAGTCTGTCAAATAGTTCTCAGTTGTAGTGTACTGTTCGGGATGATAGGATGAACGGCTAGGTCTAGTGATTAATCACCGGCTCCTGGCTTGAGTCGATCCGCGACTGGTTGGAATTGTCACGTGTTCGATTTCCGCACGGGACAAATCTCTGTGTGACTCACAAAATTTCTTTTTTTTATGCCCTTTTTTCTAAATTCATATTTCGCTGACGATATTAGGCCACAATGTAAGAACATTGTGGCCTAATATCGTTAGCGAAATACGAGTGTACAAAGTTCACTTCTACCACTCTGGCTTGGGGAATATAGGCGTAATTGTGACGTATCTTTATATATTACTAGCGACCCGCCACGACTTCGCGCGGGTCTAGAATCACTCTGTCCATTGGTGAACACCGCATGAAAATCCGTTCGGTAGTTATTGAGTTTATTGCGTTCAGACAAACAGACGCAACTTTGTATTATAATATGTAGTCAAACTCAAACTCAATTTATTTTGTATAAGCCCTGCGGGGGCGCTTACAGATAGTCAATTTACATTTTTATTTTATAGCTAATTTAACTACTAACCTACCACCGGATCGAAGCGCGGCCTCTACAGAGAAGATCTGGTGAAGAAACTCAACGGGTTTGTCTTTTTTATTTAATTCTCTTTCTCTTTTTTCTTTCTAATTTTTTATCATTTTTGTGTGGTCCAATGTTTAGGTTACAATTAAATAGTTTAAGATCTAGCTCCAGTGTGATGCCGTACGACCGAGATATGAGATTAATGATGTTATTTATAAAGAGTGTTTAAAATATTCCAAATGGACCTGTTCCTACAAGCAGCACCCGTTCACAAGTATGACTACTGGGACAACCATCACTCCCCTCGACCATATTGGAGGGAAGGGAGTAACCCCCGTCAGACTGCCACCGCAAGCAAAGACATTATAGTGAGCAGGACCAACCAGAACCCCAAAGACGGCGGTCAGATTGGGTATAAAAAGCAGCAATACCTCAGGCTCGTCAAGTACAACACGCTACGCCAGTGATATTGATTTTAACAGTTTAGTTTGTGCTTATATATGTATTAAGTAGATTTACGTCAAGAAGTGAAAGTTAATAACATTTTAATTGGTAAATGTTATTAGAGACTTCGCTTTCATTACTAAGCAATAATCTCTAGTGTTTGCCTAGAACTTAGTTCCAATTTAACGCTCCAGGGCCTTTATTAAAGAAAACAGCCGCCAATAAAGGTACCTGCCTTTTAAAGCTATTGTTCTAACGTTTCACTGAAAAGTAATAACAATATTATTTTACTTTTGAATCTTTTGTGTAGAATGAAAACCGTGACTTACGATGGGCAGGTCAAGAGTTTCCGTAACCGGCGAGCGTGTATGAGTCGAACTATGAGGGAAGCCAGAGAGGTCTGTAAAGAAAGAACCTGTTGCAAGTATACTCTCTGCATACCACTCAAGGGATCTGGGGTGATGATATAGATAGATAGATTGTGTACAAAATTATTAAGGATAATGAGTAAGCTTTTCACTTGCAAACAGAACAAAAAGATTGAAGTAAGCGCGACGCTAGCGAGTTGATATGCCATCTTTGTCACACTACAAATGTACTAAATACACATTAACGGGACAGCACGCTTACTCGCCATTTTCGCGCTTTTAATCTTTTTGTGCTAAGCCTTCAGTAATCTTAGCTCACCCAGCACAATAGGTTTTTGCCCGAATGAGACAAAATTGGTAAGAATTTAGTAAGGAAAAATCCCTTTCTGTGATAATTATTTTATGTTCTTTCACAATTGTCTAAATGTTGCGCTTCACTCATTTCTTTGCATCTGGTGTATTATCCGCAACGTTTGCACCATAGGCAGCCGTTAGGCACTGCACTAAAAAGCAGCCTTATGGTGGTCATCGTTCAAGTTTGACAATGGTACTCACAGTCTAGTTAGATTCCACAGCGTATTCATATCGTTTTTATCTATAGATCGACGTCTTTTGGCCGGAGATAGATAGATTTATATCTATTTATAAATAGGTCTGCTTCATGAATTAAGAAGTACGACCGAATTGAGAATATTGAGGTTAATCAATGCCATTTGTACGTCTAACGCCTCAGTATTTCCCGTGACAGCACCCATGGTGCTGCAAAGCACATGAAACATCAAAAACTTAAAAATAAAAGAAAATAGTTGTATTTCATGTGTAATATTCGCGTAAATCTTAGAACTCAGTATAGATCTGCCTCGTTGGTCTATGGCGCATAGATCCTGGGCGCCAAATCCTAGGTCGGATAAAGCGTGGTTGTTCTAACGACAAATTTTTAATAGCAGTCCGGAGTCTAGAATTGTGCCCAGTATGATGCCAATAGGCTCGCACTATTGCGGACTTAGTATACTCGGTATAATATGGTTGTTCATAGTACACCTTTGCCACCCCCGCTTGGGGAATGTAAGAGTGACGGTGGAAACTGGAGAAGTGGAGGTGGGACACAAATAATCGCGCAACATGTTTTATTATGCAAATATCAATTAATAGTAATACTTAATCTACATTACTTAGCATCGGCATCTTCTTACAAACATTACAATAAGTTACATATCATTCAACTTCCAACCTTCCAAGGATTACAATAATTTACTCTTTATTTACTTACCTTATTTATAACTTACTATCTTTCGACTTTTGGGTGACATAAGATTAAACATACAACAACAAGTTATATATACTAAAGATCGACACTTCACCTTTATGATAACCATTCCATTATTATAAATTAAATCACCATAATAAATATTTAATAAGCATTTATTGTGACTTTTTCTATCGAATACATAAGTAGCAGCGATATCATGGGTTACAAAACATTCTCTCGATACCGTACGCGTTTAATTAACAGCCTGTATCTACGAACTGCTAAGTGAAGGCCTCTTCTCCATCACATTTGTTCCAGTCCTGTGCTACTCTATTCAACCATTTGTCAACCACCTTCACGTTGTGACCGCTCCATCTGGCCTTTGGGTTCATCTTCGGATTTTCGTTGTTATTCGTGGGTTTCATGTTTAGTAAGAAAAATTAATACGCAACAAAAAAATATTTGGGCTAATTACAATCAATTTTCTATAATATGCGTAAACAGCAATAATCCATGATGGAGGTAGAACTATTAAAAAATTTCTTGCTTACAAATATTTGGCAGTATTCTCTCAGCATAATCAGGAGCAAGACATTGCTTCAAGTCTCCATTATCACCAACATACGGCACTGTGACGACCAACTCGTCATCCTGAAGCTGCCAGCTTGCTTGTTGATAATTCAGCAATTCTGGTAAGATCTTGATCTGCGATATACTCCTGCAGGATCCATTGCCTTGAATGAACAGCACTCTATTCCTGACCTTCAACACGAAATCCGTGTTCGCACCTGGGGTTATTTTTAATACATATTTATAGTCTGTATCACCGTAGACTTCTTGGATACCAGTTCCTTGACTTGCGCAAGAAGATTTGAGTTTTCTGTCGGCTTCTATGACTTTGTTTGCAACTTTCAAGAAGTAGTCGTCGATGGGTGCCCGGCTGCCCCAATGACATTGACAGCTCTCGCTGACTGTGATGATTGCTAATAAGATCACTAGCCGGTACATTTTCTGCAAGTATCTGTGTGCGACTGAGTCGGTTAGTTGATAACGCGCTATTATAAATTGTCGTTTTATCTTCTTTGTGTGCGTAAGGTTGATTAACTATCAATCTGTGTATTATGTACTTAAAATACTCGAATTCTTTATTTTTGCAGCAATTAAGACGTGATGGTTGTGTTTTTATGGAGAAACTGGATTATAATATTTTATATCTTCCATGGGTAACAATTATATTGTTAAACCTTTAGTCCTGGCTACTGCTAGATTAAGTCTTCTTACTCCTTTCTAAGTTTACGTTACTAGCTCGAATCAAAATACACAATAAACACTAATCATATTCCTTGTTTTCGAATGGGTAATCAGATGTGTATTTAAATTATTTTAACTGTTAAATTATCTCAAATAAGCTTATTTTCGGACGATGTTTACATTCAACATATAAATATGTTATGATCATGTTCAATTTATGATTCACACTTGGAAGTGACAACCGTACAAGCGTGGACTCTAAATCCTACCCAAAATCTCGTCCTTACAGAAAATCGTAAGCTACTTGATTAGCTGTAGAATAATATCCAAGTTTATTAACTTGATATTGTTTTACAGCTAATGATACACATACACAACTCAATAACTATTACTGCATTAAAAAATAAGAATAGTATTATTTTCCAAATGCAGAGTGCTGCGATCAGTGCGAGCGACACTTCATTGTTTTCCTTATTTGAGGTCTAAATATGTCTTATATATTTTATGTAGACATATATATTTTGAATTGTGCTTACGGTAAGCTAGCCGTCAATCCTTCATGGAGTATGGTAGTAACCGATCTGACTACGACTGTGGGTGCTATAAAAAGCGCCATTTCGAAGAGTGTTTTCCTGCTTCCGAAAACACATAAACCAAGCGAACCCTCTTCTTATGTAGCACCAGAGTACTCCCTCGCTTGAACTACCACTATTTGTTGTTAGATTAAGTTGCGTCTCTCGCTTTTAGTCCAAATTGTGATATAGAATTTATATTTTTACTTCATCTCCACATGGATTGTCAGCTACGTCTTTCAAATTTTCTAGTCATGTGCCAATCGGGACAAATTGTCAATAAGCATCAATCAATCAATAATTTCATATTGCTCACCAACGTTATGTACAGGAATTTTGGTGCAAAATTTCATGCTTTTCTAGTTTCACCGATTTTTCCTCTGCGTTGTGTCCGTCAGTCCTTATTATAGTTTTATATAGTAGATCTTACGCTTCGTACTCATCAACTCTAGTCTTTGTTCACGCAGTACTGTAAAAACCAGTAGATAATATATAATTTTAAACTGTTGAAAAACAGGAAAATCCCTAGGTTATAAGTTATCGATGCTCGTAAAGCAAGCCATTATAACTCACACTTCATTGATAATAAAGCTCTTATCAAGAAAAATTAACTACTAACAGACGGGTTTTTACGCTCTGTAAAGTTATTCACGTAATTTAATTTCATGCTATTCTGTGCCGATAGCATATTTTAATGAAGATCAGAAATTGCTTTATTAAGTTACCAAAGAAATATTATGAACAAAATGAAAATTTCCAACACTCTTCTTTCATATAGTAAGTTTCATTCTTTCATATAGCTTAACTGGAATCAGAGTTGTTTCAAGTTTAACCATTCCTGACGGGCAAAATCAATTTATGAATCTGCTACTTCACTGGTGTGAATGAGTATTTTGGTCCGCCCTTTGGTGTGTTCCCTAATGACTGAAGTCGCCAGTTTTGCCCAAAAAAGTTTAAGTTAGTTCTACTGTATCGCTATAGGTTGTGGGGATTTAAGATTATTTTTTTTTTACCCTATTTCGTCCCACTACTGGCCTAAGGTCCCTCTCACAAATCTTCACTTAACCCGATCCTTAGTCATTTCCAATTAAAGGCGTCGAGGTCGTCGCCATTTTTTTCTGGGTCTGACCCGGCGTCGGTATCTATCTGATTGCCATAAGATGGTAATTTTTTCCCACCTTTGGTACATTGAAGTGTTGAAGTGCTTGTATAATAACGCCACCGCATCAGTCCCTATACTCGGACTGATACGGTGGCGAGGGCGAGGAGTAAGACAAAAAGACATCATTTCTCCGAAACTGTTTACGGCTACCTTGGAGCACGCCTTCAAGCTCTTTGAATGGCGAGGACTCACCTTTGATTTGCCGACGACATTGTAGTCATGGCAGAATCGCTGAAAGATCAAGGACGAATGCTCGGTGACCTCAATAGAGTATCCCAACCACTGGGTCTAAAAATGAACATGGACAAAACGAAAATAATGTTTAATGTCCACGTCTTACCCACCGCACGCACTGCTGGGAACTCTACTCTTCAAGTTGTCGATGAATACACTTACCTGGGACAGGCAGTCCGGTTAAGTAGGTCAAACTTTGAGAGGGAGGTCAATCGACAAATGGAACTCGGCTGGACAGCATTCGGGAAACTACGCAACGTCTTCTCATCCAAAATACCTCAGTGCCTTAAGACTAAAGTTTTTAGTCAATGTGTGTTGCTAGTTATGACATTCGGATCAGAGACGTGGTCTCTTACAATAGGTCTCATAAAAAAGTTTAGAGTTGCTTAGCGAGCTAAAGAAAGAGCTATGCTTGGCGTTTCTCTACGTGTTCCAAATAGGAATGAGGATATTAGTAGAAGAACCAATGTCACTGACATAGCCCATAGGATTAGTAAGCTGAAGTGGCAGTGGGCGTGTCTCACTTGTTGGTAATCCAAATAAAATAAAATTGCCGTTAACTATGTTTATTGATCCAAATACTTATTTTGCTTCTTGTTAAACCGTCATTTCTGTTTCGGAAATATTTATTTGACCGAAACGTACGTACCTACTAAAAGCAGCGTGATAAGGTCGAAGAGCATATTTAAAGATATAGTTCCTGGTAAAATGTTGATGTATAAAATAAGATTGTTTATCTATCATCACGCCAGATCACTTGCGAGGTAGGCAGATAGTAAGAGAGTATAGAGTTCCAAAAGGTTCTTTCTTTACAGTCCTCTCTGGATTCCTTCACTCTCATAGTTCGTCTCACACACGCTCGCCGTTTGAGCAGGCTCTTGTCTTGCCCTTCAGATAAGACTAGGTCTATTTGGTCGTGTTTATTCATAATGTTAAAAATATAAGTGAAATTGACGGCATCAAGCGATGTTCACCTCTCACGCTCACTTTTCCCGAATAAGATCAGCACAGCAACTGAGTTGTTTTTGGTCATCAGCTATCATTTTTTAGGAAAAAATCTTGTAGACTGCTTCGTTGGTTGAGTGGCGCATGGTGTGCTTGCCGTTCACGTATTGTAGGTCCAAATGTAACATTAGGTAGCACTGTCATTATATCGGGTACTATTCCAGCGAATGAGAGTTCTTTATATACAAGAAGCACACTTTGTGTTCGACCTAGGAACTAAACCCCGGGGCCTCGTGATCGGGTAGTATTATGCTACTAGACCAACGAGGCGCAGCTTTTATAAGCTAAAAAAAGATATTGAAGGAATTGGTTTCTTAGAAACCCTTATTGAGGTGCACACACTATTGATATTTGACGGAAGATTTGGTGCAGTGGTTAAGAGCTTAAGCCACTCCGCCCACTGGATCGAAGATTCGCGGGACTTTGTGTGACCCGCAAATATTTACTTTAGTTTGGGTGTTTGTGTATGTGAATTTTTATGTTTGTAAACGCACCCACGACGCAGGGTATAAATGTTAGTATGGGGCTACGTTATATATTTTTTTAATGACGAAATTCAATACATTGTAACTTTATTTGAAATGTCATTGTAAAAATATATTTTATAGCTACCTATTTACAATTACATATTTCTTATCGCTTAAGAAATTAAACTGGTAAAGTCAGAATGTGAATGATATAATCTGGCTTGACCTTCAGATAATGACGTTCACCTCACTTAGTTTTGTTTATTAAATATTAATATGTATGTACAAAAATCATACAGGGGTTTAATATACCAATGAAAATTAATATATCTAAGTGTCTTGTTAAATACACGGGGTAATTTAAGTGTTTTTAGAAAAATACTGGTTTACAATTCCTCTAGTGGCTATTTTTTAGGACAATGAATACTCATGGGGCGTTTAGTTTAAAAATTGTTGCAATTATCTATTTTTTTAATTATTTTATTTATTTTATTTTATTTAATCCTTTATTGTATACAGTACATTTACAGTTGTAATTTCACAGGTGATATACAAAGGCGAGCTTAACTCAAAATATGAGTTCTCTTCCAGCGAACCTTTAAGTGTTGAGAGATGAGAATGTTAATAAGAGGGTAGTTATACAATTACACATTAAAACATACAATAAAATAAACTTAAATATAAATAAAATACATACTATACAAAACTAAATATATATAATTTATAAAATAAACATACATAAAAATACACATAGTATATTATATTACAAATGTGTATCAACAATCAGATAGGAAATGTATGTATATATACAGTACTTACATACATATGTATGTATACAGAAAAGAAAAATAAAATTTCGGATCTTAATAATATATATGTATTTATTTTCGTTGCGTTTAACAAATGTTTGCAGGTAACATAGCATAAACAAAAACGTGTTTCCGCGTGATTTCAGAACTATTTCTTAACTCTAAATAATCGTTACCACACGCAATCCCGTATACAATTAATTGTCCTTTAACACAATATGTTTCAAGCAGCCATGGCTCCTTATTGACTAAATCCAAAAGATCTCCGAACATAAATCAAGGTGTCATCAATATCACCATAACAATGCGTGTTCACCTCTTGAGCTATATCATACTTATAAGGAATAGAAACCACCAGATGTCCACCGACATAGCTCCACGTAGCACCGTGGAAATTCAGGAAATCCGGCAGAACTGTTATGCTGATGTAGGAGAGATCGCACTGAGGATCATTTCTGGGTACATGGCCGACAACACACATAGTCCTATGTTTAATTCTCACGTCAAAAGCTTCGTAGTCTCCAAACTCAGCGAGGTTAACCACAAACTGGTACTTGTCTTCTGCGTAGATATCTCGGACTTGGAAATTCGGGAAATGTGAGCAGACTTCGTGCAACTTCGCCTCTACTTCTTTGAGGATGTTTGCTATTGAGGAGTACGTAGAATCTTGGTATTGGCTGTTCCTTGGTTGACATGATGTGGGCAAGTTCCAAGTGCCGAAGCGTTTTGGCACGGTTTCGCAGAGGCTGAGTAGTAAGGCGGCAAAGAGTATGCGGTACATTTTGTTAAGAGTATTCGTCGGCTACTGAGCGGAGAATGTTGATAAGTTGTTTATAAGTCCATTGATAAGCATGTTAGTGTGTGTTTGTTGTTCGGTTTGCATGTAAATGTGCAGTTTAATGACTATTCTTAATGTGAAGTCTTTTCTTAGTAGCCTGATACTATTTTAGCTCAAATTGTTTTCCCATTTTAAAGAATAATGACTGGTGGGGCGTCCTCAGATAAATTATTTCTTTCTAGGTAGGTAAGCCCGATGTCTCAACTACAAAATCCTGAAAAAATGCCATTGCACCTAAAAAGTGTCAAAGTAACTGTTCCAAATTGAACAAGCAAGAAATAAAAAAGTTTAAAACCTACTTCAAAAAGGTAAAATAAATTATTTGAAGTCGGTGCCGGTTGGTGCAGTCGGTTACTTGGCACCGACTTCAAATATTTAGTTTTTGTTTTATTTTTTTGTTCGGTGGTTTACTTATTGTTTGGATTTCCGTTTTTTTAAGTTTTTATTTTACAATTTTAAGTGATGAGTGAATTAATTATTAATATTTATTTACCTGTATTATATTAGTCTACTTAGTTCTACAGTAAGGTACCTACAGGATTGATATTATACATATAAAAACTGAATTTAGACATTCGTGCTGTTTGCCGTCAAGGAGTCCCGTGGTGTATCTTTAAAGTCCAAAGTCCAATACCGATAAAATGAAAGTTGGACCACCTCGGAGTTGTACTGAATCCTATGCAGAAAAAATCATCTAAATCGGTTTATAAGCAACAAAGTTAAACAAAAACACAGACAAATTATGAACCTCACCCTTTTTTTGAAGTCGGTTAATATTTTACTTATTTATAAAGTAGGATACTTATAGGATTGACTTAATACCCATAATCTCTCAATCTTCGCATTCGTATTGTTTTTTCGTTAAGGAGTTCCCTGGTGTATCTTCAATGGTGAAGGTCATTGGACTTTACCTCGGTATTCACCCCTATGCTGACCCCAATGCAAATCTGTCCAAAATTGACGGAAATATCGGTGAACATACATAATAAAAATAACGCATACATACAGATGGACATAGGACCTCCTCCTTTTTGAAGTCTGTTAAATATATACCAAAATAAAAAAAAGCAATCAAAAAAGGCACCTGCCCTTGTCCCCATTTCTTCTATGTGATGTACAAGTCGGATGCTGAGCTGCGTTATATTTTACCCAATCCAAGGTAGTCATTAATGTGACACTAGCAACACCCAAATTTAGTTAGTCAAAATAACACCCTACTCTCAAAACTTAAGAGCTTGATTCCAATTATTGCTTCTATTAGTTACGTCTTTATTCTACTCAGCCAGCGATATATATTATTATTAAGGTGATCCGGACAAAACAAAAGCCCATAAAATTCACAGGTATTATCGGGATGTTAATGGTATTGACAGCGGTGATATAATGGCGGGCGGCGCGGGAGTGTCCCTTCACTAAATAACTGCTTCCGGGTTATTTCGTGTGGGCGAGCGTGATAAAACGCACCGTTTTTGAACCATATACTTATAGGATAAACCCGTTATACATATGTATATAGGGGCAGCGTATATACATATGCTGCCTCTAGCTCTGGCTGCCTCCTTGGTTTAGTTAGTCGCGGATAATGCGCTTTGCAATAACGAGGTCCTGGTTCAAATTTTAGGTGGAATAGTGCCTATAGCAATATGTTTGTCCGTTATTACATGGGACCTAACATCGTCTGTGAAAAGAGGGTGTACACAGTACATCTCTGCCACCGCCATTTGGGGAATATGGCGTAAGGGATGCGTAGAGCACAGAGACGGGCGTAATGGTGGTCTTAGGTGCAGACCTTGGACCTGCAATGAACGTCCTTCGTCTGAAGATACTCTTTCTCCTTTTATCAAAATGACCAAAATTTTTAACGACCTTTCGCGGCCGTTAGATTTGGACATATTTGGTGATAATTTATCTATATATAAAAGTAAATTATTCATTTCTGTTAACCGCGACTTCGAAAAAACCTTTATATAATAAATGTAGCCTAAGTTACTCTTATAATGTCAGCTATGTGCTAGTGAAAAACCCGTCCCGCTAAAAAAAGTTTTTTCGAATAAAATAAAGTTATTTATTTGATTTTATCGCGGTTTTTGATTATTAAGTTCCCGACGTTTCGAGTGCTTTGCAGCACCCATGGTCATGGGAAGGACTATGGGTGCTGCAAAGCATAAAAATCAAAAATAAGCGATTAAATCCGAAAAATAGTTTTATTTCATTTGTAATATTCGCGTAAATCTAAGAACTCAGTAAATGTTTTCTTTGTTATATACTTCCATATGCATTTATAAAAAAGCTTTTATTTTGACATTACAAAGAGACACTTCAGTTTTATTTATTTGCGTAGATTTTAAGACTATACTCGAAGTTCCTATTTGCTCTAAATAGTATATTTTTTCATTTTTTTTAAGTACTCGTTGTTATCTATAACTTTTATTCCCTTTCATAACTTTTATGTGCTAGTTTTTACTGACTAATTTTATTGAACTGTATAAGACCTACATACATGTCTAGATGTGGTTACCTTTATTTAAGTGTACACGAAGCATGTTTTTTATAGGTTACATGTGTCTTCCGCGTTATCAAGACTCTACTCGATGGTGGGCTCTTCAGAGCGCGGCACAAGGGGTGCGTTCCATTCGGAGATCCCGGAGCCCCTCCTAAATGCTGATGTTGGCCACCCTGGGGTTTTTAGTCGATAGGAATCCGACACGCCCCGCGAGCATCCCCCGAGGCTTGCGGAAGTCCTATGCCGAATTTTTTCCACGTAAAAAAAGTTGTATGTGTCTCACTTGTTGGTGATCCAAATAAAATCAAAAATAAGACTGGATTTTTAAGCCGGATATGCTAAACGGCACGGTTTTTAAGATAAATACGTATAGGATAGCCCGTCATACATATGTATGTTGGTGCCCCCACGCTCTTATAACATAACTTCTGATTTTGTAAAAAGAATGTTTTTTTTAAATGTAGCCCCACAACAGTATTTATTCCTGTGTCGTGGGTATGGATACAAACATGAAAATTCACATACACAAATACTCAGCCCGGAACAAATAATCGTAGATCACACAAAGATTTTTCCCGTGCGCGAATCGAACCCGCGACTATTAGATACAGTGGGCGGAGCGGCTTCAGCTCTTAACCATTGTGCTTAATCGTCCGTCCGTCTGTTTTGTTTAATGTGTAAGTTGTGTATTTAGAAAAAAAAAACATTATGAATATTAAAATCAGAATATTTGTATTCATGTAAACCATTATAGTATTTATGAATCGTCAGAAAAGTAACAAAGACTCTACCACCACTTTGGAATGTCAATCCTGCGGGCAAGAAACTCCACGGTTACTCTTTTAAAACAGTAATATATAACCCTAAAATATCTTTACCACACTATACAAATGGAGGAAGCCAGAGAAGTCTGTAAGGAAAGAACCTGTAGGAACTCTGTACTCTCTGCCTTTCCCGCAAGGGGTCTGGCGATATATATCCTTAATTATTGCAAATAACTGAATTGTTAATGGAATAAATATATTTTGGAACTAAATATAACTGTACTTTCCTTCTAGCCTGCGAGCAGTGTTGGATAAATTTCAATTAAACATTTAATCAATTGAAATTTCATTTGCAATTAAATTAATCCCCATGAGGTACTCCGTAATAACACTGACTTTTGGACCCGTAACCATGAATACCGACCGACGACCTCAAAAAGGTCGCTGGGACAGACTGGATGCGGAAGGCGGAGGACCGTGTGCAATGGCGCTTGTTAGGAGAGGCCTATGTCCAGCAGTGGACTACGATAGGCTGATTGATTGATTGATTGAACCATGAATGCCGTAGAGCACTCAAAACGTCAGGCGGTTTTTCATAATTATTTTTTGCCCAACTCTGTCTGCAAGGGATCTGGCATGATTATATATATACAGAGATAGACAAACATATTTTTTGATTTTTTCTACTAAATTTCAAGATGATCTATCATAAATAAATAAATAAACACCGTCACGCCTATATCCCCGAAGCGGGGGTGGCAGAGGTGTATTGAGTACACCCACTTATCGCTGACAATGTAAGGTTCCATGTAATAGGTGGCGAGCCTATTGCCATATACCAGTGCAATTCCAGACTACGGACTCATACTCGGAAAAATATTTGTCCGAGCTAGGATTTTAACCCAGGACCTTGTGATCACAAAGCGATGCGCTTTGCCACTAGACCAACGAGTCGATCAACTCCATCAAGTGATCTATTATACAAACATAATATCTAATTTCGTTGGCTCCATGTTGCTCGCTGAAGAAGAATATTGGTAATTTCATTTGGAATTAGCTCGGGAATTTATCTGGAATGCCGGTGGGCCCTCAAGAGAGGGGCGTTATTTAATAAACGATCAAGAAGGGCTTCCGAGGCCGTCAAATCAACTTTCAATTATAAAAATCAAACTGAACTCTTCAATATACAGATTTTATGGCTTACAGGATTCTATGTGAGTTAATCTTTATCTTTAGAAAAAAAAGAAACGAATTTATTCCTATGACGTGGGTGCTTTTAAACATATGAAAATTCACAGACACAAATACCTAGACCGAAACAAATAATTGTAGGTCACACAAAGATTTATCTCGTGCGGGAATCGAACCCGCGACTATTAGACACAGTGGGCGGAGCGGCTTAAGCTCTTAACCACTTTGCTAAATCGTCATCAATCCGTAATAATAATGTAAATTCGAAATTAACTCTTTTCTGTTTGTGTGTTACCACCTAAACCCCTGAACAGATTTTGATCAAATTTGGCAGGAAGATTGATATAATCCGGGAGAAAGACTAAGGCTACTTTTTGTCTAAAAAAAACGCAAGTAAATTTACGTGTAATAGCTATTTAAAATTGACTGACGATTTAGCGCAGTGGTTAAGAGCTTAAGCCGCTCGGCCCGCTGTATCTAATAGTCGAGGGTTCGATTCCTGCACGGGGCAAATCTTTGTGTGATCCACAATTATTTGTTTCAGTCTGGGTATTTGTGTATGTGAATTTTCATGTTTGTAAACGCACCCACGATACAGGAATAAATCCTAGTGTGGGGCCACGATTTTTAAAAAAAATAAGAAAAAAAAATATAAATATTATTTGCCTCGTTGGTCTACTGGCGAATTATGCGGGTTGCGATCACGAGGTACTGGGTTCAAATCCTAGACCAGACAAAGGTAGTTTTTCTATCCAAAAATCCCTGTATCACTTCGGGGTCTGCAATTGTGCCCGGTATATGGCAATAGTCTCGCACCCTATAACATAGGACCTAACATCGTCGGCGAAAAGTAGATGTACACAGTACACCTCTGCCACCTCCCCTTGGAGAATACAGACGTGGCAGTGTTTATTATAATTTTCCAATTATTAAGGGGTTTTAACCTACGACTAATCCCTATTCAACTCAAGGTTAGATTTACTTACTGCCTACTAGTAAGTGGAATTCTGACTGATTTTTCCATACAAAATATGTCAAAGTTCTACTAGTAGTAGGCCAATCTATCGTCGAGTGTGATATTGAAACCGGCCATAAAGAAACATGAACGTGACAGCACGCTCACTCGCTAGCGACACGCTAACGTCAAAGTTTTCGTGCTGAGTCAAGATCGTCAACAAATCACACGCCAAATAAACGCCAGTCCTTTGCCATGAAGTATAACACCTCATTGTTGGCAAAAGTTTTCATTTTAGAAATACGCAACGGTTTTGTTGGGTGTTGGCTCTTGTACCTCGGAAGTTTGGGCTAAAACATTTGCCTTTGGAGGGGAGGAAACTCGGGCGGTTCTGCACGAAAGTTGCTCGTTTCGGCAGTAATTTTTATTACCTTTTTCACTTGCTGCGGTTATGTCTTATTGGGAATATACATTTGAAAGGGTAGTACGTAATAGGATAGGTTGGAATAATATCATTTCTCGCATATTATCCTATGGTAATGAAAATATAACTTACCTACGACTTTGTTTTAAATTAAGGTAGAGATTTCATGATTACCTATCACTTAGGACTTCGTTTATTCTTGGTAAAATGTAGAGATGGTTCAATATTATATTATCTATGAACAAGTATCTATAAGAGATAAATATCTCTAAATCAATTACTCTTTCCATAAACACACAATAATAAAGTCTTGTTGTTCTTGAGCTGTTTGAGAGCCATACTAATCTCGTACAGACTGATGTCCGGGACGTCTTCGGTATAGTGTCGGGTCAATTTGGCTCTTGGGTCTATGGCCGGATTGCAGACAGGTGGTTGTACTGATGTGTATAGCTGGCCGTAGAACTTCTCGCAGCCCTCAAGAGTTCTGGTGTAGAGGATACAATCCTGCCGTCTCCGGTCTTCAGCTTACTCAACCGGCTCTGTCCGATAGACAGATCCCTTGCAAACACTTTAGGGCCTTTGTTGCGCTCGATAGTCTCTCTTATTTTTTCAGTATTATCCTCGCGTATATCGCGAGTCAGAGACTTAGAGATCTGCCTATTGAGCCGCTGGCATTCGGAAACTTCTTCTGGAGACTGCAAGATCATCCTGCGTCTTTCCTCCATAAGCTTGAGGGTAACGCCTGAGAGCTGTTTGTTTCTTTTTGTACGGTGGGTTTTAAAGAACTTGAGCCCGACCGTATGGACAGTTACCACTACCCTGCTGTTATAATAGTCCACGTTTATCCACTCACCTAGACCTTCGAAGCGATTCTGTAGTTCGAGCTGAAAGCTATCGGGCTCCTGAATCTGGACAGGTGCTGGACGGAGTGTAGACTTCATCAGTCTAGACCTTTCAAGCTTGAAGTTAATATTCAATGTGCCTCTTACTAGTCGGTGATCACTTCCAGTTTTAACTGCGTTGATCACAGAGACATCATTAAATATGTGCCACCTCGTCGACATGATGACGTCAATCTCGTTTCTTGTAACACCATCGGGGCTCACCCAGGTCCATTTACGGTGTTCCCGCTTCTTGAAGAAGGAGTTCATCATAAAGAGTCCCTCCTTCTCCATGAAGTCAGCCAGCATTTGGGCCCCGGGGATTCCGTTGTCCAGTACCAAAGGTTCCCACTCTCAGCTCATCGTCGCCTCGTCTGCCCAGTTTCGCGTTAAAGTCCCCCATGACAACGGTGTAGTGAGTTTTAGAGGTATGTATGGCTCTAGATATATCCTCATACATAGCCTCTACCTCATCGTTGGGATGTGTCGAAGTCGGTGCGTATACCTGTATAATTTTCAGTGAATACCTTTCAGTCATTTTGAATATCAGGTTCGCTACCCTGGTTGACACACTCTCGATCTTGACAACGTTGTTCACGACCTGTGGACTATAAACCCGACACCACCCTGGGACTGCTGGTCGCCCTCCCGGAAATAGAGCAAGTTACCAGATTTAAGTGTTATCGAGTCCTCACCCTCTCTTCGGACTTCAGATAATCCTATGATATCCCAGTGTAACTTGCTCAATTCTTCCTCTAACTCGTCGATCTTTTCGTCAGTTCGCAGTGTGCGCGTGTGAAAAGTTGCCAGGGCCAATGGTCTTCGTTTTCGGTAGCCATGCCTCTTCCGGGGATTCTTAGCACCCCCTGCCCCGCCGTTACCATGGCTGCTACCGTGGCCAGGACTAGCGGGGCCGCCGGGGACTGGGGGCCGTTTAATATTTGTGGATGTCATTAGGGGGATGATGCCATAATCGCCACGCTTGGCACACGCCACGGTTGGCGATCGCAGTATAGCGTTAGTAGTAGTAGTACTTACAAGCCCCTTAGGCACCACTTACGGCACCTGTGGGCTATGATCTCCTAGCAGTAACCCAACTAACTAGGGCTTTGGATGCCATGTGTATCGCCATTCCAGAGAGTGGTGCCCTGCTTCCGGCAACACTCAGCCCTAGCGAGAAAACTAGTTGTATTATCCTTCACCATTTAAGTTATTTTTTTACTAACCTGTTCCTCTAAATCCAACTGCCGAACAAAGAACTTCTATCGCATATCAGGATGAGAAAACCTGGGTCATACTCCACCATGAGGACAGGAGGCAGGTTTGTGGCTACCTGCTGTTGGAACTTATCAAGCCACCTACAACCCTACAAGGATTTCAACTTGGTATAAAGACTACCACATTAAGTAGTAACCGGGATCAACTGCTGACCATGCTTTTCGAAGCACGGAGATGCTCCAGTATGAAAATGCCACAAACGGTCACCTATCTCAGACCAACCAAGCCAAACACTGCCTTGGTGATCTCTACGAATACTGTAGTACCATAACGCTACGAGCACCTCCTTAGTGCCTTATAGATAGATGATATACCTTTACAGTCTCTACTTTGTAAATGAGAGGTATATGTGGACACTGACGTATAACATTAATCTTAGTACACTTATGTTTAATCTATACTTAAGGACATTTATCTAGCTCGTTCTAAACTGTTTTCCCATACCCCATGAATGCAGTGTATACAAAAAGAATTGTAAAATTATCATTTTTAAAAAGAGTAACCTAGTAGTAAGTTTCTTGCCCTTTTTCTCCACAGGAATGACTTTCCGAACGGGTGGTAGTCTTATGTAATTAATAATTTCCTCTTTTTGACTATTCATAAGCGTTTTTTTGTCTACATGAATAAAAAACTATTGATTATGATTAATTTTGATTTTGCAGTAATATAAATATTATTATCTGAAGTGCAAGTCAAGAGTCTCCTTAACCAGCGGGCGTGTGAGACGAGCTATGAAAGTGGAGGCAGCGAAAAAGGTATGTACTACTACCCTTTCAAATGTATATTCCCAATAAGACATAACCGCAGCAAGTGAAAAAGGTAATAAAAATTACTGCCGAAACGAGCAACTTTCGTGCAGAACCGCCCGAGTTTCCTCCCCTCCAAAGGCAAATGTTTTAGCCCAAACTTCCGAGGTACAAGAGCCAACACTCAACAAAACCGTTGCGTATTTCTAAAATGAAAACTTTTGCCAACAAATGAGGTGTTATACTTCTTGGCAAAGGACTGGCGTTTATTTGGCGTGTGATTTGTTGACGATCTTGACTCAGCACGAAAACTTTGACGTTAGCGTGTCGCTAGCGAGTGAGCGTGCTGTCACGTTCATGTTTCTTTATGGCCGGTTTCAATATTACACTCGACGATAGATTGGCCTACTACTAGTAGAACTTTGACATATTTTGTATGGAAAAATCAGTCAGAATTCCACTTACTAGTAGGCAGTAAGTAAATCTAACCTTGAGTTGAATAGGGATTAGTCGTAGGTTAAAACCCCTTAATAATTGGAAAATTATAATAAACACTGCCACGTCTGTATTCTCCAAGGGGAGGTGGCAGAGGTGTACTGTGTACATCTACTTTTCGCCGACGATGTTAGGTCCTATGTTATAGGGGGCGAGACTATTGCCATATACCGGGCACAATTGCAGACCCCGAAGTGATACAGGGATTTTTGGATAGAAAAACTACCTTTGTCTGGTCTAGGATTTGAACCCAGTACCTCGTGATCGCAACCCGCATAATTCGCCAGTAGACCAACGAGGCAAATAATATTTATATTTTTTTTTTCTTATTTTTTAAAAAAATCGTGGCCCCACACTAGGATTTATTCCTGTATCGTGGGTGCGTTTACAAACATGAAAATTCACATACACAAATACCCAGACTGAAACAAATAATTGTGGATCACACAAAGATTTGTCCCGTGCAGGAATCGAACCCTCGACTATTAGATACAGCGGGCCGAGCGGCTTAAGCTCTTAACCACTGCGCTAAATCGTCAGTCAATTTTAAATAGCTATTACACGTAAATTTACTTGCGTTTTTTTTAGACAAAAAGTAGCCTTAGTCTTTCTCCCGGATTATATCAATCTTCCTGCCAAATTTGATCAAAATCTGTTCAGGGGTTTAGGTGGTAACACACAAACAGAAAAGAGTTAATTTCGAATTTACATTATTATTACGGATTGATGACGATTTAGCAAAGTGGTTAAGAGCTTAAACCGCTCCGCCCACTGTGTCTAATAGTCGCGGGTTCGATTCCCGCACGAGATAAATCTTTGTGTGACCTACAATTATTTGTTTCGGTCTAGGTATTTGTGTCTGTGAATTTTCATATGTTTAAAAGCACCCACGTCATAGGAATAAATTCGTTTCTTTTTTTTCTAAAGATAAAGATTAACTCACATAGAATCCTGTAAGCCATAAAATCTGTATATTGAAGAGTTCAGTTTGATTTTCATAATTGAAAGTTAATTTGACGGCCTCGGAAGCCCTTCTTGATCGTTTATTAAATAACGCCCCTCTCTTGAGGGCCCACCGGCATTCCAGATCAATTCCCGAGCTAATTCCAAATGAAATTACCAATATTCTTCTTCAGCGAGCAACATGGAGCCAACGAAATTAGATATTATGCTTGAAATAAAACTATTTTACGGATTTTATCGCGGTTTATTTTTTTATTTTTAGTTCCCGACGTTTCGAGTGCTTTGCAGCACCCATGGTCACGGGAGGGACTGAGGTGTTAGACGTCCAATAGGCATAGTTGTTCCGGGGTACCCTCAAACTTCTTAATTATTTTAGTGGGCAAGAAACTCCACTGTTACTCTTTTAAAACAGTAGTTTTAAAAGAGTAACAGTGGAGTTTCTTGCCCACAGGATTGACATTCCAAAGTGGTGGTAGAGTCTTTGTTACTTTTCTGACGATTCATAAATACTATAATGGTTTACATGAATACAAATATTCTGATTTTAATATTCATAATGTTTTTTTTCTAAATACACCACTTACACATTAAATAAAACAGACGGACGGACGATTAAGCACAATGGTTAAGAGCTGAAGCCGCTCCGCCCACTGTATCTAATAGTCGCGGGTTCGATTCCCGCACGGGACACATCTTTGTGTGATCTACAATTATTTGTTCCGGGCTGAGTATATGTGAATTTTCATGTTTGTATCCATACCCACGACACAGGAATAAATACTGGTGTGGGGCTACATTTAAAAAAAATCATTCTTTTTACAAAATCAGTAGTTATGTTATAAGACCGTGGGGGCACTAACATATTTATTTATTTATTCTTTATTGTATACAGAACAGAGGTAATTTTCATTTTCAAAAGTCATATACAAAGGCGAGCTTAACTCAGAATATGAGTTCTCTTCCAGCGACCCTTAAGAGTGTTGAGAGATAAGACAGAAAAATAAGAGGGCAGTTATACAATCACACATTTCAGAGAAAAAGGAAAATATATAAAATTCCTAAACATAATTATAAATAAATTACATACACTACACAAATACTGCATACATATAATAAATATAATATACCTACATACACATACATAAATAGTACAAAAAGTTGTATGTATGCATCAATTAGCAAAGAGATAGGAAATGTTCCCTGACTCTTCTCTTAAAAACATCCAGAGATGAACTCGCATGTAGGGCGTGTGGAAGTGAGTTCCAAAGACGGATACCACGAACAGTAAAAGACTTATCGTATCGGCTGGAAGAATAAAGAGGAGTACGAAGAAGGAGAGAAGTAGCACTACGACAGGGCCTATCTGTAGGAACAAGTAGGTCAAAACGTTCACGTAGGTAGATAGGAGCATACATATGTATGACGGGCTATCCTATACGTATTTATCATAAAAACCGTGCCTTTTTGCATGTCCGGCTTAAAAATCCAGTCTTATTTTTGATTTTATTTGGATCACCAACAAGTGAGACACATACAACTTTTTTTTACGTGGAAAAAATTCGGCATAGGACTTCCGCAAGCCTCGGGGGATGCTAGCGGGGCGTGTCGGATTCCTATCGACTAAAAACCCCAGGGTGGCCGACATCAGCACTTTGGAGGGGTTTCGGGATCTCCGAATGGAACGCACCCCTTGTGCCGCGCTCTGAAGAGCCCACCATCGAGTAGTCTTGATAACGCGGAAGACACATGTAACCTATAAAAAAAACATGAGAAACATGCTTCGTGTACACTTAAATAAAGGTAACCACATCTAGACATGTATGTAGGTCTTATACAGTTCAATAAAATTAGTCAGTAAAAACTAGCACATAAAAGTTATGAAAGGGAATAAAAGTTATAGATAACAACGAGTACTTAAAAAAAATGAAAAAATATACTATTTAGAGCAAATAGGAACTTTGAGTATAGTCTTAAAATCTATGCATATAAATAAAACTGAAGTGTCGCTTTGTAATGTCAAAATAAAAGCTTTTTTATAAATGCATATGGAAGTATATAACAAAGAAAACATTTAGTGAGTTCTTAGATTTACGCGAATATTACAAATGAAATAAAACTATTTTTCGGATTTAATCACTTATTTTTGATTTTTATGCTTTGCAGCACCCATAGTCCTTCCCATGACCATGGGTGCTGCAAAGCACTCGAAACGTCGGGAACTTAATAATCAAAAACCGCAATAAAATCAAATAAATAACTTTATTTTATTCGAAAAAACTTTTTTTAATAATTTATGTCTGTCTGTTTAGCTGAACCGTTTTTGATGGGTTTTTCACTAGCACATAGCTGACATTATAAGAGTAACTTAGGCTACATTTATTATATAAAGGTTTTTTCGCGGTTAACAGAAATGAATAATTGTACTTTTATATATAGATAAATTATCACCAAATATGTCCAAATCTAACGGCCGCGAAAGGTCGTTAAACATTTTGGTCATTTTGATAAAAGGAGAAAGAGTATCTTCAGACGAAGGACGTTCATTGCAGGTCCAAGGTCTGCACCTAAGACCACCATTACGACCGTCTCTGTGCTCTACGCATCCCTTACGCCATATTCCCCAAATGGCGGTGGCAGAGATGTACTGCGTACACCCTCTTTTCACAGACGATGTTAGGTCCCATATAATAACGGACAAACATTGCTATAGGCACAATTCCACCTAAAATTTGAACCAGGACCTCGTTATTGCAAAGCGCATTATCCGCGACTAACTAAACCAAGGAGGCAGCCAGAGCTAGAGGCAGCATATGTATATACGCTGCCCCTATATACATATGTATAACGGGTTTATCCTATAAGTATATAGTTCAAAAACGGTGCGTTTTATCACGCTCGCCCACACGAAATAACCCGGAAGCAGTTATTTTGTGAAGGGACACTCCCGCGCCGCCCGCCATTATATCACCGCTGTCAATACCATTAATATCCCGATAATACCTGTGAATTTTATGGGCTTTTGTTTTGTCTGGGTCACCTTAATAATAATATATATCGCTGGCTGAGTAGAATAATGACGTAACTAATAGAAGCAAGAATTGGAATCAAGCTCTTAAGTTTTGAGAGTAGGGTGTTATTTTGACTAACTAAATTTGGGTGTTGCTAGTGTCACATTAATGACTACCTTAGATTGGGTAAAATATAACGCAGCTCAGCATCCGACGTCGTACATCACATAGAAGAAATGGGGACAAGGGAGGTGCCTTTTTTGATTGCTTTTTTTTTATTTTGGTATATATTTAACCGACTTCAAAAAGGAGGAGGTCCTATGTCCATCTGTATGTATGCGTTATTTTAATCATGTATGTTCACCGATATTTCCGTCAATTTTGGACAGATTTGCATTGGGGTCAGCATAGGGGTGAATACCGAGGTAAAGTCCAATGACCATTGAAGATACACCAGGGAACTCCTTAACGAAAAAACAATACGAATGCGAAGATTGAGAGATTATGGGTATTAAGTCAATCCTATAAGTATCCTACTTTATAAATAAGTAAAATATTAACCGACTTCAAAAAAGGGGGAGGTTCATAATTTGTCTGTGTTTTTGTTTAACTTTGTTGCTTATAAACCGATTTAGATGATTTTTTCTGCATAGGATTCAGTACAACTCCGAGGTGGTCCAACTTTCATTTTATCGGTATTGGACTTTGGACTTTAAAGATACACCACGGGACTCCTTGACAGCAAACAGCACGAATGTCTAAATTCAGTTTTTATATGTATAATATCAATCCTGTAGGTACCTTACTGTAGAACTAAGTAGACTAATATAATACAGGTAAATAAATATTAATAATTAATTCACTCATCACTTAAAATTGTAAAATAAAAACTAAACAAAACGGAAATCCAAACAATAAATAAACCACCGAACAAAAAAATAAAACAAAAACTAAATATTTGAAGTCAGTGCCAAGTAACCGACTGCACCAACCGGCACCGACTTCAAATAATTTATTTTACCTTTTTGAAGTAGGTTTTAAACTTTTTTATTTCTTGCTTGTTCAATTTGGAACAGTTACTTTGACACTTTTTAGGTACAATGGCATTTTTTTCAGGATTTTGTAGTTGAGACATCGGGCTTACCTACCTAGAAAGAACAATAATCAACACACATAGTCCTATGTTTAATTCTCACGTCAAAAGCTTCGTAGTCTCCAAACTCAGCGAGGTTAACCACAAACTGGTTTGTGTTCCTATGGCCATCTTCCGGCTCTGGCTCCATGGTACCATATTATTGCAGTGTCACCAAGTTTATAAAAGTATGCCAAATTTCAGCTCAATCGGATACCCGCAAGTGGTTGAAAAATTGATTGCAAAATTTGAACCGTAAAGATGGACAGACAGACAGATATACGAACATTGCAAGCAAGATATCTATGCCCAGTTTTTGCTTGTAAAAAAAGTCTTAAAGGCAATTACCAACGGGAAATTACAGCGTGGCAAGCCCACAAAGAGGTGGCGAGACGAGCTGGACTCCTAAGTTAAGGACTGGCCTCAGCTTGCACTGGACCAAGATAAGTGGAAATAGGAACTGGAGGCCTTCGTCGTGCAGCGGGGCAGTAAAGGCTTATAATAAAAATAATTAACGTAATTATGCTGCAGTTTTTCCTTCTTTATTTTTCTACCCTACATCAAAGGCGTCGTGAGGGGCGGTATCATAGAAAATTAGCATTTTTTTTATGCAAAGTCTCTTTTGTAACACTTGGACGCTATGAGGAATGAATACTAATACAATTTCATTGAGGAATGTGGTAGGAATAATATTTTTTTACTGTAGAATTCTTATTAGATCGCATTTAAGCCGGTAACGTTATTTGAACAGTCTTGCGGTCTGAGAATACACCCACGCCGCTTGGCTCTTAAAGGTGATATTCGTTGATAAAATATTTCTTTATGATCTACAGGTGTATAGTCTGAGTTTTGACTAAGAAAGCGTAACGAGGGATATGTGAGAAACCGCAAACAGGAAAGCTCAGTCAGAACCAGAAGCTATGGAGCTTAGCGGGTGTTAACTTTGCCACCAGATAGAATGGTCTCGATGGGCTAGTATTTGACTGGTGATCCCGAGTTCTGAGATCAAATCATTAAATTTTCAATGGCAGTCCGGAGTTAGGAATCATGCCCTACATAATAGCAATAAACTTGTCCTCTATTAAAATATAGCATGGTACATAGATATCTCTGCTACCCCGCACGCAGAATATAAGCTTGACGTTCTTTTTTACCTAGTTGGAGATTTAAACAAGTCAATTTAAAAATATTCTCTTTTGTTATCTAATATTTTGTTGAGAATTATATCTTATTTTCATGAAAATTAAAAAAATAATTGAATGTAAATATTCTCTATCTATCTATGTATATCATCACACCAGATCCCTTGCGGGGTAGACAAAGAGTACAGAGTTCAGAATGTAAATATTGAAAGAAAGAAGTAATTATTGAACGATATATAACTTTATCTGGGTTTTAAAATGTACTCGACAAAAACTCTCGAAACAATTCCTAGACTTAATTACTTTTATTGTAAAAAAGACTTTGTTTTTTTTCATCAAACATCAAATCACAAGAGCAGTACGTTTTATCTCCTAGTAACTATGTAGGTAGTTGTAAAGCATTCTGACCTCTATTGACTCAAACAGCACATAAATAAGCTACTTACTAATGACTAGCCCACAACAAAAGCCTTCTACATAATTCACAGGCCATTTTTCCATAACAGCCGAGCTCGACAATAGAGGTTGAGAGAAAAGGGAATATTATTTGAACTTTTCTAAGTAATAGCCCACAATAAGTAACGGTACACTTAATGAAAACATTTGAGAACAAAAATTGTATAATAAACGACTTTTTCAGTAGCTTTTGTAAGCAGTTTCGCTTGCGTTTTCCTTCAGCTCCCTCAAATTAATAAATTACTAGTTTGTGCCCGCGATTTCATTCACGTGGACTTCAGACAGTAACCTAATATTTTTCCAGGACAAAAGTATCAGAAAAGTGTTTGTGTTATTCAGGTAATAAACTGTCAGTGTGCCAAATTTCATCCAAATCCGTTTAGCCGTTTTTGCATGATTGAGTAACGAACATCTAAACATCGAAACACACAAGCTTTCACATTTAAATATTAGTAGGATTAGGACTAGCTGTACCCGCAAATTCGTTCGTGTTATTTTCAGGAATGTATTTCCCAGTCTTCAGTTTTTTTTGAGATAACAAGTAGCTTATAAATTTGATTCCTTGCCGAATTTGATCAAAATGGTATCAAAAAAAGGCAAGAGGGCAACTAGCTCAAGGGCACCTCAAGGAGGAACGGCCTCGGCCTGAGCAGTCGCTATGGGAGAGGGCATATGCTCGCCGCTAGGTGTCTCGCCGTACTGCTCTGCACGGGCAAGGGATTCTTCGACCTCGCCGGCGAGGTCGGTGTCTGATCCTGTGTGCTGTATCTGTATTCGAAAGGAGGGAAGTAAGGGCAGCGGGAGGGTCGGTGAGAACATGCCGCGGACGGCGGTAGCCGTTCATAGAAGGGGACTGTAATATTAGTATGAACAAACAGGAATAGCAAAACTTGTATACGGGGTTCAAACCAGCGACAACTTGAACCATAGATCTGAACGGTGTAAGCCAAAACCTAGCCGTACTTTATTTATTTAATTAGTTTGTGAAAGTGACTTTTGCAATACAATCACGTTTTAGTAAAGTTAGCGTTCACTTAAATATGCTAATGGATCCTCACTTTAATTTAATTGGGTATGAAATAAGTTGGAGAATTGTTTTAGTTTGAATGGGAAGAGTTAAGGACAGTTCTATTTTATATAAAACGTCTTTTAATTTATTTTAATAAACTTTACCCTTAATAAATCCTTATGATTCAGGGTGGATGTTAGGTCCCAACTAATAAACTATATTTATGCTAATATCATAAAAAGGAAAGATTTGTACATACAAATCTTTCCTTTTTATGATATTAGCCACATATTAAAACTACTGTAACGATTTCAAAAATTCTTTCACCACTACAAAGCTATCTTATCCTGAAGTAACATAGGTCATATAATATAGAACCTGTAGGTAGGGACACGGTATCGAATAGAAAGTATCGATACTGTACTCATGAGTAGTATCGAAAAAAAATATTGTAGTCATAAAAGTATTGAAGCAAAAGTATCGATACTTTAAAGTATCGTGTACTTTTCTTTGGGCCTAACGCGCATACGTCAGTACGTCAATGTAAGTCAGTAAGTAACCTCAGTTTAGCTTCAGTAGAACAAAACAAAAAAAAACTAAACAGTATTGGTACATAAATTTAATACAATAATAAAAAAGACAACTGTAACTTCAAAATTATTATTTACAAAAATTAAATTAATTATTACTTTAGGCACATTTTAATGTTCCCATTCCTCCACCGTACAAGCACTTAAAAATAGAAGTTTATCGAGCCATGTCTTACATTTCACTTCGTTGATGCTAATTTTGACAAAATACTGCTAAAGTTCACTCTTAGTAGGCGGCATTCTTCTAATGACTCAAATATTACATACGATACACAGCACAGAATAATAGTGAGTACTTTTAAATTACACTTAAATAAATGAAATAATAGTCAAGCACAGTAATGATCAACCGCATTAATAAAGCAGAAAAACTTAAACAAATCGCGAAACCAAAGAGTGAGATGAACCAATCAATAAGACAGACGATCCAAATCCTGCTGAAACAATTCAGTCTCGAAAAATTTTATATTGCTTTGTAACATTTTAAATCTGCGTATAAGAGGAAACTTGTATTTTTATAGCATTTTTTATGCCATTAACAAACAGGATAAAAAGAAATGGTTCTAATATAGATCCCTGAGGAACTCCTGACGTTACGATCACTGGGTAAGACTGATACCCGTTAATAACTACTTTTTGCGATCGATTCGTAACGTAGGAAACAAACTATTGAAATATGTTACCATGAATTCCGTTAAATGCATATTTTTGCAGGAGTAAATTACGGCAGGAGTAAGTCCACCTTATCAAAAGCCTTCCGGAAATCCGTATAAACTGCATCAGTTTGCGACCTGTTGTCCATGTTATCAAACAAGGAGTTTGTAAAAAGCATCAAATTAGTTACAGTAGATCTGCGTTTCATGACACCATGTTGCTCCTGTATAATTTGACTTTGTAGGAGCGGATAAAGTTTACAGTGGACAAGCCTCTCGAATAGTTTAGATAAGGTGGACAATATAGAAATAGGGCGATAGTTCTTTTCATCGTGTTTCGAGCCAGTCTTGTGTACTGGTGTTATGTAAACGAGTTTTCATACATCTGGAAATGTTCCTTCCGTTAAACATTTACTAAACAAAATATGAATTGGTCGAGAAATGGTGTCCGCCGTATTTATAAAAAAAAATAGGTGGCAGTCTGTCAGGCCCAGGTCCTTTCGCTGGATCCAAGGTTTTTAAATGTTGACGTATTTCTGATACAGAAAAATACAAATCGTTTATAAGAGTGGAATTATCACCGGGTCCAGCAACGGTATCATCAATATCATGTTGTAATGTGCGGGGTTCATAGACAGATTCAAAAAAGTCAGAAAAGATGTTATATATTTCAACCGGATCGTTAGTCGATATATTGCGGAAGTGGATAGTTGATGGTATCTTTGATTTATGTTTTAGATTAGACAAATACGCCCAGAAGTATTTAGAATGTATACTGATGTTATCTTCAACAAACTCAATATATTTTTGGTAGTAATGTCACAAACTCTTTTAAATCTTTCTCTTAGTACACAGAATACATCATAATCCGAGATATTGCCATAGGTTTTCCATCTTTTCCAAATTTTGGTTTTATTTTTATACAAGGTGTAACATAATAAACACAAGACCTCAGACACCCCGATTAGAAAATTGCTTCATAAAGTCAAAACGAAAACCAAATTTTCAAATATAAAGGTTTTTACCCTTTTTTAAAGCACTTTTATACCCCAATTAACAATGAAACTTGTACGTGTATGGGTGCGTTTTGAGAAATACGTTTTAGGAATGCGTTTGGAATCTTCTTCTTGCTATGAATCAAGAATAAATTTATTATTTTATAGCGCACTAAAGGAGTAAAAACATTTTTTGCAAATTTAAAAAAAATGTAAAATACATTAAAAATGGTCGGAATCGATTCAGTTACCGATTTAGAACAAACTACTTTCAGGTCTTGCGTTTATTATGTTACACCTTGTATATGTGTATCAGCGCAGGAGAAAACCATGATGGATATGGTTTAGGTTTAATTGTCAGTTTTGGTATGTGTTTCGCAATAATTTTACTAATAATTTCATAAAAAAATTAACAGATTGTTCAGCTAATGTACTGCCCAATAATATTTCCCAATCAATATCCAGAATATCTTTATTTATAGCCAGATAATTTGCTTTACGGAAGCAGTATTTTTCATGTGGCTGTGGTGTCATCGATTTACTGATATTGAGCACCGCTGTAATAATCGTCTACTGGTAATAAAGGTGCACTAGGTTCAATTATGGAGTATTCTGAGTTAGAGATCAATAAATCCAATAGCTTGTCATTTAAATTTTTAATTTTAATATACTGTAACGAGTTATAAAATGACAAGAAATTGGACAATGTCGTTCCCAATTTTGTTGTAGAAGAGCACCGCAATCCGGGGTAAGCAGTCTGATCAGAAATCCAACCAAGACCAGGAAGGTTAAAGTCGCCGATCAGGAAAAACTTATCTATGTTGGTATTTACCAAGAAATCATTGAAAGAGTCAATAAATAGGCTATATATATTATCTTTGGTTTTTTGAGGTATATATAAAACACAAATAATATGATAATAATTGAGTTGTTAAGTAGGTAATTTTATTACTACATGTTCAACAGTCTTGCTAAATAAAGAAGAATATTTCATAAAGGTAAATAATGACTGTAATTCCCTAAGTACAGTCCCTAGTTTTAGGGTTGCTAATCGACCGCGGTCGCACCTGAATGTGATATACCTACTGTCAATGAATTCGCTACCAAATATTTCTGGCACTAACCAAGTTTCTGTCAATATTATCACGTCATAACAGTTAGAAAGAATATTAATGTATAGAGTTTGCAATTTGGTTCGAATCCCTCTACAATTCTGGTAATATAGTGAAAGATTGTCGTTAGTATTATCGAATGTTATGTATATGTACCAATTTAATAAATATCAATAAGCAAGTTGTCGACAAGAATATAAGACAAGGTAATTTCGTAATTATTCTATACTTATTGTTGTAATGTAATAATTTATGTAATATGTGTAATTTTAGTAACATAAGAGTAGAATGCGATAACTTATAAGACCTTTTAAATTGGAAGTTTTTACAGACCTTTTTTGTATATTTTCTTATAAAAGATGATTTTTGAATGTTGTGTTGTATAATATGTTGGGTTGTAGTGTATTTGTACGTAACAGTTAAAAAAGCAAACAGACATAAACAAAAACTATAACAAACAAAATTAAAAAGTAAATATATATTAAGAGGGGGCTTGCTATCCTGTAATTTCATTTTTTGTTTAATGTCATCATGAGACGGAGTTGCAAAAGCTGGGGATGTATAAGTTTCTCGAACGAGAATTGTGGCATGTCGAACCCAGATATACTTATAGTGGTATTTTTTTGCTCTAATACGACATTCACGAAATAACTGTTTAGGTCTTGTTGATCTACATATATTTACACATAGTCACGTCGCTTATGATAATAAGATGCCGCGACGCTCCTAGCAATAAGGCGTCGCGACGCTCATAATAGTAATGCGTCGCGAGGCTCACAATAATAAGGCATCCCGAAGCTCATAATAATTCGGCATCGCAGTGCTCACAAATATAAGGGGTCGCGATGCTTACATAATAATAAGGCGTCGCGACTTTCACTCTTACATACGTCGTCGGAACGCTCATAGTAATAGTGCGTCGTGACGCTCATAGTAATAAGGCGTCACGAAGCGCATAATAATAAGGCATGGCAACGCTCATAATAATAAGGCATGACAACGCTCATAATAATAAGGCATGGCAACGCTCATAATAATAAGGCACCGCGACGCTCATAATAATAAGGCATGGCAACGCTCATAATAATAAGGCACCGCGACGCTCATAATAATAAGGTATTGTGACGATCATAATAAAAAGGCGTCGCGTCGATCATAATATTAAGGCATGACAACGCTCATAACTATAAGGCATGGCAAGGCTTATAATAATAAGGTATCGCACCGCTCATAATAATAAGGTGTCGCAACGCTCACGATAATATTATGTCACGACGCTCATAATAATAAGGCATGGCAACGCTCATAATAATAAGGCATCGCGACGCTCATAATAATTTGGCGTCGCAATGCCCACAAATATAAGGGTTCGCGATGCATACAATAATAAGTCGTCGCGACCTTCATAATAATAATGCGTCACGGCACAAATTATAGTATGTTTCGCGACGCATATAATAAGGCGTCGCGGCGTTCATAATAGTAAAGCGTCGTGACGCTCACAATATTAAGGAGTTACGTCGCTCATGATAATACGACGTCGCGACGCTCCTAATAATAAGGCGTCGTGAAGCTCATAATGATATGCCTTCACGACGGTTATTATATGTGTGTGTGTGTGTGAGTGACATACGCTGTTGGCCGCGAGGCCTTTACAGCTTCACCGGACTTAAGGGCGAGCGTGCAACCACTACGCTCGAGCCAGAAGGGCAAGAGGCGACATACTTGAGGGCGCCTCGAGACGGCTTCGGTTGGGACAGTCGCTGCGGGGTGAGGGGGTGCACTACTAAGTGCACCGGTCAACCGCCGGCTAGGGGAAGGGATCTATGACATCGTCGTCGTCGTCGCTTGTAGTCGGAGTGGAAAGAAGGGATCGGGGGGATCGGTGAGAACATGTCGCGGCCAACGGTGGCGGAGGCGGCAGGGGTCGAGGGGAACGTAGTCGGCGGCGGCTACGATTAACAGATTCGCATGGGTAGATGCACTCGCGATGTGTCGAGTTGTCGCCTTTTTAATATAGGCGCGAATAGGTTCGAGACCAAGATCGGAGTGGCGGTCGACATTCCGTAAAAACCATAGGGCTCCTACGGCTTTACGGAGGAAGCGGTTCTGAACCGCTTGGAGTTTATCAATGTGAGAGTTGGCCAAACACCACACCCGCATAAGTCATGATGGGTCGAACGCAAGTTTTGTAAAGTGTCACCTTATTTTTAAGGGACATTTTACTCCGCTTGCACATTAGCGGATAGAGACGACCGAGCACAAAGGATGCTCGGTGACGGACTCGCTTGATGTGTGGGCCGAAGGTCATGGTATTGTTTAGGGTGACCCCTAGATATTTGACCTCTTTGACCCAGGGAATGGGTCGGTCGAACATGGTCACTTGACCGAGATTACTTCTAGAGAGGGGCGAGGGGTGGCACCTCTGGAGAAGAACACCGCAACGCTCTTGTCCGGGTTCACCTCAATACGCCACTTTCTGAACCAATTCCCTAGGGAATGGGTGGTTGCCTGAAGGTTTCTGGTAATGAAACCCTTATTTCTATGCGAGACGTAGAGAGCGGTATCATCCGCGAATAGGGCTAGATGCACCTTAATCGAACGAGGAATATCGTTCGTGTAAAGGCTAAACGGGAGGGGCGAGAGAACTGAGCCCTGCGGGACTCCACCTCGGGTGGAGTGGGGAGTGGAGCGCGTCATTTCGACGCGATATCGGAAGGCGCGATTTGACGGTTACTATAGTAATGCGTCGCGATGCTCCTAATAGTAATGCGTCACGACGCTTACTATAATAGGGCATCCCGACGCTCATTATAATTTGGCGTCGCAGTGCTCACAAATATAAGGGGTCGCGAAGCTTACATAATAATAAGCTGTCGTAACGCTCTTAATAATAAGGTCTTTGATTGTAATCTGTTCTGTCGACCAAATAAAAATAAAAGAAAAATAAAAAGTATGTAATGTGTTTACACATCGTGAAGTGATGCTTGAAGGGGCTCAAAAACGGTCTCAAGAAGCCTGCTCTTTCAGAATCAAAGCGTGATGTGACCGGTGTGTAACACGAGGAAAACGAAATGGCGGCCCCTTTTGTTCTTATTCTTTGATTTGAAGGGTTCTTTACTTGAGTAGCGGAAATGTATTAATATTTTTTATGTCTTTGTTCATATGTAAACTTGTCCGTTAATTGTATAGGAACTGTCTGACCTAGGATTTCAAGTAGGGCGACGTGATTGCCAGAAGTAGCAGAAGGCCATTTGATCAACTACGCAGGCAAACAAAATTTATGGAATGAAATATGTAGGTTAAACTGGGTAGGGCTCTTACAATTTAGTTAAAAAGTAAGTAGGCCTCTGCTAGCGTTGACATCGCGCGATGGCTGCCGCGATACTATGAACCACGTTCAATTGGGCATGATGCTCCTCTCTCGCTTTGCACCCTCCCTGGTATACCTTATCTATCCATCTATATCATCACGCCAGATCCCTTGCGGGGTAGGCAGATAGTTCAGAATTTCAACTGGTTCTTTCCTTACAGACCTCTCGAGCTTCCTCCACTCTCATAGTTCGTCTCATACACGCTTGCGATATACGGATACTCTTGACTTGCCCGAGTACCTACTCCTTCCTATTTCTTATAGTTTCTCTAATATGACGACTGTCAGAGTCAGGTACGGACACAATCGTACACAGTCTACGCTATTACACGTAAGTACAGACAAGTTAAAGATACCATTGTTTGTGGTCTATTAATCTTTCAAACTATCCATGGACATCGATATTGGAATAGCCTATTCGATATTCCATGGAATAATACGAGTAAAATCAACATTCATATAATAATACATCTATGTTTCCATTCTTTAAAATCATTAATGATCGAACATCGATGCACATTAAATATCCCTACGAGTTTCTATACGTAAAATGTAAAGATACAATAAGGTTTTTAAAACTCACCGACGATTTAGCGCAGTGGTTAAGAGCTTGAGCCGCTCCGCCCACTGTGTGTAATAGACGTGGGTTCGATTTCCGCACGGGTCAAATCTTTGTGTGATCCACAATTATTTCTTTCGGTCTGGCTATTTGTGTATGTAAATTTTCATGTTTGTGAAAGTACCCACGACACAGCAATAAATCCTAATGTGGGACTACGTTTTTACTAAAACGTTTTTATGTATTTTACTCCCGCAAAACGGTGTTCTCAGCGAACACCAAGGTTTAAGCAGCGTTCGACCCGGTTGGCCTGAGGTGGGTGACCGTTTGTAGCATGTTCGAGCGTCTCCGTGCTTCGGAAGGTACGTTAAGCCGTTGGTCCCGGTTACCACTTAATGTGGTAGTCGTCAAGCTAAGTTGGAAGCCTTATAGACTGCTTGATAAGTTCCAACGGCAGGTGGGCCCAAACCTGCCTCCACCAATCCGCACTAGGTCCGCCTGACGGAGTCTGACCTGAACTCTCTTACCTTGATTTGTGAGAGAAGGCCTTTGCCAAGCCGTGTGACAGTAAAGGCTGATTACTTAATATTTTAAAACTCACTTAGGAAGAAGGTCAGTTGTAGGTTTACTAACTATATTGTATGTCAGCGTTTTGTAAGGTTGTTTTAGACCTAATTCGATAAGTGAGAGGTTGTCCTTCGTTGAGCATAAAAAGAAAATTGTATTTTTTACCCGACCTGAAATTCTAAGCCTTACATTACCTACATACTGAGTGATTGATGAGTACATCAACTGGATTTTATTATGACGACTTTATTTTTTCTTTGCTACAGATTTTTGTCAGTCTTTACATGTGTAATATGTTTCGAGTATCAAACTGCTCACTGATCAAAGCTTTTAATTTGTGAATTTCGGGGTAATTTGTAACAAAGCATACATTGAAATTTTTCTGCAGATTTATACTGTCTCGTTCATCTAGTAGCGCATTGCGTGGGTGATGATTACGAGGTCCTAAGTTCGAATCCTACGTCGGACAAAGTGTGCTTCTCCTATCTAAAAATTCTCTAAGGCAATCTAGAGTCTGGAATTGAGCACGGCGACCTAACATCAACAGCGAGAAGTGGATGCATACCTTTGCCACCTCCGCTTGGGAAATATAGGCATGGTGGTAGGTATAATATATTACCTCGTATTCATTAGAGGATCAAATCACATCGGGACTTAACATCGACAGATGCATATAGTATATAGTAGTGTGGGTGTATATAGTACATCTCTGTATGCGTGATGGTGTTAATTCTTTGTCTAATTACCTATTGTTTAATTTTGAATATTAACTTCCTTAACATAATAATAAAACTCGTCGAAAACTTCAAGACAACTTAACTTAAAACTGTAGAATTGTCGCATAGATTTATTTGCCAGATTTTTACTAAGGCGATATTTCGCTTAAAATTTTCAATTTCAAAACCAACCGTAAAGAGCAACCCAAAATATTTCACGAATTACGCCGGCTGGGGGTCAATTAAAAAAGTTTTGACATATTAGCCGAAACCCGAACAAGAAACTGCCGGCGGAATGGCACAGACTTGCATATTTTATGAGCTGTAAAAAGTTTACTTTTGTTTCATAAAATTATGTCAATTTAAATGTGTGGCTAATTTTTTTAGGTCGAATGATATCTCCATGGAACTAAAATTATTCTACTTTAGCTGTGTATTGTATTAGTCGAGAAAAAGTGCCTGTAAAATAGAATTTATTATTGCACGAATAGAAATATTTATTATTTGACGGGTGGCTTGGTCCAGTGGTTGAGAGCTTTAGTCCCTCCGCCCACTGGATTAAGATGTCGCGGGTTTGATTAACATATGGGACAAATCCTTGTTAGGGCAACACAATTTTGTTTGTGTATGAGAAAAAGATCTGGGTGTTTGTGTACGTGAATTTCGTGTTTATAAACGCACCCACAATACAGGTTTAAATAAACTATGAAGCATTTTTATGTTCTGTACGATGAGCGTCTTTGTATACTGACTGGTGAATGTAAGATCGACATTTAGATACAAATAAGGCATTTTTTTCTATACAATTGGTTCGAATCTTGTAGTTCTCGTTCATGTTTCATATTACCGTATCAGTAAATACATGATCTATTTTTCTGTTCTTTACTTTACAAGTAGGTCATATATAGGATTTATGAATTACCTTTGACATTTTATTAACATAACAGTGGTTTTCATACGCTCCTGTTTAATAGGGATAAAGCGACTAAAAACCGCTCATTAATGTCCTAATTACGTTAAGATCCGGCCATATAGCTAAAAGCCCGGAGTACTCGGCGATTCGGGGCATTTAACGCGATTTATCTCCGTGAAACATACATACGTGTATACGTAGCTTATATTATTTATATATATATATATATATATATATATATATATATATATATATATATATATATATATATATATATATATATAACGCGGCTATAATAAAAAGGTCTTTAGGATAAAAGCCGTTATGTTGTTTTGTTTTCTTAGATTTAGGGAACTGTTACATATGAAATAAAGCTGTTTTTCGGATTTTATCGCGGTTTATTTTATCATTCTAAGTTTCCAAAGTTGCGAGTGCTTTACAAAACTAATGGTCACAGGAAGTATCGAGGTGTTTGACCTCAATAAGCAACGAGTATTCATTAAATATAAATATAAACGAGTACATACAGAAAAAATATACATTTTTTCTCATCAACAAACTCAAACATACCAATAAGAAATGATTTTAATATCTTAAGTATTCCGAATGATGCTGACTTGCTAGTAAAATATTGTACGACACAAGCAGCGAGTTATACTTAAGTATTTATGTAAATTTTGTCTCAACAAACACAATAAGTACAAATTGGCGAATGTCAAATATCGACGAGCATAAAAATGTTGATTTGTAAATTTTTTCCGGGTGGAGTGCTGTTTAGGTCGTGCGAAAAATGAATGTGTAATGTAGTTAAATATATTTAGGATTCCCTTTTTGAGTATTTATCCCAATATATAATTATTATTATGATTTAATATCGCGGTAGCAAGGCATAAAAAAAATCAGTACCTAAAAATTAAAACAAATTTCTTAAATGCTAGCTAAATCCAAGTCTGGAGGTTCCTTCGGACCTTAGGAGTAGGTAAATCTCCACAAGATGCTGCATTAAGTGACATCGATGTGGAGCAACTTAACCAGAATTTCTCTAAGTCGTCAGTTTTGGATAATACTATTAAAGCTAACACGCTTCATCTACTTAATGCACAGATTGCCCCTGATTATCCTTCATTTTTATTCACAACGGTTTCTGAACATGATTTTAAAAATACTATTCTTTCCATAACTTCAAATGCCGTTGGAAGTGACAGTATTAGTCGTAATATGATCATACCTATTCTTGACTCCTTATGCCCCATTATCACTCATATCCTTAATTCTTCCATCACGACTGGTGTTTTTCCTAATTGCTGGAAGGACGCTCAAGTGACTCCCTTACCAAAAAAGGCTAACCCTGGATCCTCTTCAGACTACCGTCCAATCTCTATTCTCTCTTTCCTATCTAAAGTTCTTGAACGACTCATTCAGAATCAGTTTAGTCGGTTCTTGAATGCTCATAATATCCTTGACCCATATCAATCTGGCTTTCGCCCTGGTCATAGTACGACTACTGCATTAGTAAACATCTCTGACGACATTCGGCTTGGAATGGAAAATCAGCAGCTAACTGTTCTTACTCTTCTTGATTTCAGTAATGCGTTTACCACAGTCGATCATGAGATATCATGATCGACAGCAAGCAAGATATTGCTTGCTACGCTGCGTTCCCTTAATGTTTCTCCTTTGGCGATCGACTGGTTCCGTGGCTATCTGTCTGGGCGTCGGCAACGTATTCGCATAGACGATACTTTTTCCTCTTGGTGTGATGTTTCCGCCGGCGTACCGCAAGGGAGTGTGCTATCTCCGCTGCTTTTTGCAGTCTTTATTAACTCAATTACCAATGAGTTAACGTCATCGTATCATCTTTATGCTGACGACTTACAAATATACTCACAGGCTGATTTTGATCATCTGTCGACTGCCATCCAAACTATAAATTGCGACCTAAATTCTATTAATTCTTGGAGTAAGTCACATGGCCTAGCAGTTAATCCAATCAAAACTCAAGTTATTGTGATAGGCAGCCCTTGGTATATGTCTCGAATTAACTTTTATCAACTTCCTGCGATTACGTTCGACGGGGTCCTTATTCCATACTGCGACATGGTGAAAAATCTTGGTGTTATCTTTGACAACACTTTGTCGTGGAGACCGCAGGTTGCTGAGGTTAGCAGGAAGATTTTCGCTTCAGGAGCCTCTCTTAGACGCCTACGTAATTTCTTGCCTGTCAATACTAAAGTTGCGCTTGCACAATCCCTTCTGTTGCCAATTCTTGACTACGCTGATTCTTGCTACCTTGACTTGTCAGTGGAGCTTCTTAATAAACTTGAAAGACTTCAGAATTATTGCATTCGTTTTATATTCGGCTTACGTAAATATGACCACGTATCCGAATTCCGTTCTCAACTTAAGTGGCTTCCCGTCCATCACCGTAGGAATATGCATGTACTATCACTACTCTCATCATCATCATCTCAGCCCATACTTGTCCACTGTTGAACATAGGCCTCCCCAATCGCTTTCCAGCGTAACCGGTCCGATGCCACCTGCATCCAACGACTTCCTGCGATTTTCACAAGATCGTCGGTCCATCTGGCAGGCGGTCGTCCCACACTGCGCTTGCCAATACGTGGTCGCCACTCTAGAATCTTTCTGCCCCAACGCCCGTCCGATCTACGCGCTATGTGGCCCGCCCATTGCCACTTCAGCTTGCTAATCTTAAGGGCTATGTCGGTAACCTTGGTTCTTCTACGAATCTCCTCATTCCTGATTCGATCGCGTAGAGAAACGCCGAGCATAGCTCTCTCCATAGCTCGCTGAGCAACTCTGAGCTTTTTTATGAGACCTATTGTAAGAGACCACGTCTCTGATCCATATATCATCACTGGTAACACACATTGACTGAAAACTTTAGTCTTAAGGCACTGAGGTATTTTGGATGAGAAGATATTGCGCAGTTTCCCGAACGCTGCCCAGCCGAGTTGGATTCGTCGATTGACCTCTCTCTCAAAGTTGGACCTACCTAACCGGACTACCTGTCCCAGGTAAATGTATTCGTCGACAACTTCAAGAGTAGAGTTCCCAACGGTGAGTGCGGTGGGTACGACATGGACGTTAGACATTATTTTGGTTTTGTCCATGTTCATTTTAAGACCCACTTGTTGAGATACTCTGTTGAGGTCACCGAGCATTCGTCCTAGATCTTCCAGCGACTCCGCCACGACCACAATGTCGTCGGCAAATCGAAGGTGAGTGATGTATTCGCCATTGATGTTGATGCCAAGTCCTTGCCATTCCAAGAGCTTGAAGGCGTCCTCTAAGGTGGCCGTAAACAGTTTCGGAGAAATGACGTCTCCCTGTCTTACTCCTCTTTTTATGGGGATTGCCTTCGTGCACTGCCCCTGTACTCGGACTGACATGGTGGCGTTATTATACAAGCACTTCAACACTTCGATGTACCGATAGTCAATGCGGCATCGCTGGAGAGATCTAAGAACCGCCCAAGTCTCGATCGAATCGAAGGCTTTCTCATAGTCCACAAACGCCAAGCATAGTGGCCGATTATACTCCTCGGTCTTCTGTATAATCTGCCGCAGCGTATGTACGTGGTCTATGGTACTAAAGCCTTTCCGGAAACCGGCTTGTTCGGGAGGCTGGAAGTCATCAAACCTGCGGTCGAGACGATTCGTAATGACTCTCGAAAACAACTTATAAACATGGCTCAGCAGTGTGATGGGCCTATAATTCTTCAGTAAAGTGTTATCACCTTTCTTGAAAAACAGTACCACCACACCCCTGTTCCATGCTTCCGGCGTTTTCTCTTCGAGCAAGACGGAATTAAACAGCCTCTGAAGGACTTTAAGTACTGGCGTTCCGCCCGCTTTCAGAAGCTCTACGGTAATTCCGTCTTCGCCCGGCGCTTTGTTATTTTTGAGTTGTTTGAGAGCCATCCTAATCTCGTACAGGCTGATGTCCGGGATATCTTCAGTGTAGTGTCGGGTTAGCTTGGCTCTTGGGTCTTTTACCAAGTCAACAACAGGTTCAGCTACTGAGGTATACAACTGCCCATAGAACCTCTCTATCTCCCTGAGCACCTCCGACCTATTCGACGTTACGTTTCCGTCCTCCATCTTCAGCTTCGTCAACTGGCTTTGCCCAATAGACGCGTCTCTTGCGAACACTTTAGAGCCCTTGTTCTGTGCTATGGTCTCCTCAATACGCCTTGTATTGAAGGACCGTAAGTCTTGTCGCAAGGACTTCAATATCTGTCCATTGAGCTGCCTATAGGACTTAGCATCGTCGGAGGTTTGGAGCGTCATGGAACGTCGCTCAGCCATGAGGTTTCGGGTGTAGTTGGATAGTTTTTGAGGTCTATTTTTACGGTGGGGCTTAAAATACTTGGACCCGACCGTATGGACAGTCTCTACCAGCCTGTTGTTGATTTCGTCCACTGATGCGCTGCTGTCTAGCAATTCGAAGCGGTTTGCCAATTCGAGTTGAAAGTTCTCGGGGTTTTGGATATGTGCATTACAAGGCCGGAGCGTAGACTTCATCAGACGCGATCTTTCCATTTTGACATTAATATTTAATGTGCCTCTGACCATTCGGTGATCACTGCCGGTTTTTACCCTGTGGATCACGGAGACATCATTAAATATTTGTCGCTTGGTGCTCATTATGAAGTCTATTTCGTTTTTGGTGGAACCATCAGGGCTCATCCAGGTCCATTTCCTATGAGGCGGCTTCTGGAAGAAAGAGTTCATCATAAAGAGTCCCTCTTTCTCCAGGAATTCGGCCAGCCTCTGACCCCTGGGGTTGCGCTGCCCATATCCAAATTGCCCCACTCTCAACTCATCATCGCCCCGTTTGCCCAGCCGCGCATTGAAGTCACCCATAACCACTGTAAAGTGTATATCACTACTCTATTCTATCTTATTTAACCCGTGCACTCCAATGTATCTTAAGGAACGTTTTTCCTTTCTCGCCACTACTCAGTCGCGTAAACTTCGTTCCTCTTCGACACTTCGCCTAACTATCCCTACCCATTCTTCTAACTTCTTTACTAATTCCTTCACTATCCAAAGTATTCGTCTTTGAAACTCCTTACCTGATTCTATAAGGCGTGCTAAGTCCCGGGAAATATTTAAGCGGGATCTTAAAGCACATTTCCTGCAGACCTAACACCTTTAGCAAGTTCCCTTTTAATTTTTTACCCTTGCTCGTATCTCTTTTGTTTCTCCTTTCCTTTATATTTATTTATTTCGTCATTCATTTGCGTAATGTATAATAGGTTCTTTTTGTTTCATTTTACTTCTTTTCATTTTTTAATTTTTATGTTATTTTATTCATTGTTGCACCTTACCCATTTCCATTTTATATTTAACATCTCTGTCCTCTATCTAAAGGTTGCCTGGAAGAAATCGCTTTAAGCGATGAGGCCGCCTTACTGTACCAACATAACTATGTTCGATCACGATATCTCGAAAATCCTTTATCGGGGGGTGGCGATTCTAAAACGCATTACCCACCCTTAGGTCCCCTTAGGTATCGACCCGTCAAGAAAGATCAACGTTGAGTGTCAAAACTTCTAAAAGGTTCGTCTCCATTTCATTATAGCTGGCGCATGGTCACGGTAAACAAGTAGGTACGTAATAACATTACCGCTTTGTGGAATATACCGGCTATTCTTCGATGTACCTGGACTTTTCTATCGATATACTTATAGGGTTCGCGTCCGTTCTAGAACTTTCATACGAGTATAAAAGGAACACTCAGCGCTGCGACGAACACAGCCTCTCTTCGGAAGTGACAGCAATCAAATCGAGAACAAGTGATCTAAGTGAAATACACCGGCGACTTAAGCAACGTTATACAGATACTACAAGTGACTCAGCGACTTGGAAGCAGAATTTCGCAAGAGTAATACTAGTGTGTGTTTAGTACTTGCGTGTACTAGTGTTAAACGTACTGTTCTGTGCGTACAGCTCTTAATAAAGTTCTTCGCACGTTATATGGCATGTATTTACCCCGCCAACGTACTATAACCATATAAAACAAAATGTGCATAGTTACACTCAACATTATATATGAATTAGGATTAACACAACACACGCCGTTACGCCTCAAGGAAGAGTGGCAGAGGTATTCTGTGTACATCCACATTTTGCGGAATACCAAAAAATAAAAATTGTTTACTTCAGACAATATAGTTATGTATTCCCAAACGGTACTCAGTTCAGTGCAAGTGCACATGCAAATCTATTCCAACAACTATTTTGATGATTCAGTGTGTGTGTGGGTGTGAATGATGTACGCTGTTGGCCGCGAGGCCTTTACAGCTTCACCGGACTTAAAGGCGAGCGTGCAACCACTACGCTCTAACCAGCCAGAAGGGCAAGAGGCGACATACTCGAGGGCGCCTAGAAGAGGCGCCCTCGGTTGGGACAGTCGCTGTAGGGGGACGGGTGCACTACTAAGTGCACCGGTCAACCGCCGGCTATGGGAGGGGATCTACTACTACGTCGTCGTCGTCGCCCGTATTCTGAGCGGAAAGAAGGGATGACAAAGCATCGGGGGGGTCGGTGAGAACATGTCGTGGCCGGCGGTGGCGGCAGGGGTCGGGGGGGAGATCGTAGTCGGCGGTGGCTACGATTAACGGATTCGCATGGGTAGATGCGTTCGCGAAGTGACGTGTTGACGCCTTTTTAATAAAGGCGCGAATAGGTTCGAGACCTAGATCGGAGTGGAGATCGAAGTTCCGTACGAACCAGGGGGCTCCTACGGCTTTACGGAGGAAGCGGTTTTGAACCACTTGGAGTTTATCGATGTGAGAGGGGGCCGAATGCCCGAACACAACACACGCATAAGTCATGATGGGTCGAACGCAAGTTTTGTAAAGTGTCACCTTATTTCTAAGGGACATTTTACTCCGCTTGCAGATTAACGAATGGAGACGACCGAGCACAAATGATGCTCGGTGACGGACCCGCTTGATGTGCGGGCCGAAGGACATGGTACTGTTTAGGGTGACCCCTAGATATTTGACCTCTTTGACCCAGGGAATGGGTCGGTCGAACATGGTCACTTGGCCGAGATTACTTCTAGGGCGGCGCAGGGAGTGGCGCGGGGTGGCACCTCTGGAGAAGAACACCGCAGCGCTCTTGTCCGGGTTCACCTCAATACGCCACTTCCTGAACCAATTCCTTAGGGAATTGGCGGATGCCTGAAGGTGTCTGGTAATGAAACCCTTATTCCTATGCGAGACGTAGAGAGCGGTATCATCCGCGAATAGGGCTAGATGCGCCTTACTCGAACGAGGAATGTCGTTCGTGTAAAGGCTAAACAGGAGCGGAGAGAGAACTGAGCCCTGTGGGACTCCAGCACTGATGGAGTGGGAAGTGGAGCGCGTCATTTCGACGCGATAACGGAAGGCGCGATTCGACAAGAAGTCTCGTAAGATGAGCACGAGTCTGTCCGGCACACCCAATTGGTAGAGCTTGTAGATCAAGCCGTTGTGCCAGACTTTGTCGAATGCCTTCGCGACATCTAGGAAGAGGGCGTCCGTGTAGATGGGTTTGGGTCTATTGAGACCGGAGAGGATGTGCTCCGTGATGCGGTGCACTTGGTGGACGCAAGAGTGTTTGGCTCGAAAGCCAAACTGCTCGTCGATAAGGATACCCCTGGACGTTACGAAGTCTTTGAGCCTCGCCAGAAGTAGGCGCTCGTATATCTTGGCCAGGGAGTTGAGGAGACTGATAGGGCGGTAGCTCGCGGGGAGATTGCGAGGTTTGCCGGGCTTGGGAATGCCTATGACGTCCGCCTCCTTCCACTTAGCGGGGAATTCATCATGCAGTTCGCCATGGCGGCGTTCAATATGGCCACTAAGAGGCAGATGAGTTGGGCGGGCAGGCATTTCAGAACGCGATTCGAAATGCCGTCAGAGCCGGGGGCTTTTTTAGTTTTGAGACCCATAATTAGATCTTCGACCTCCGTTTGGGTGATAGGAGGCCCTGCGCTCGACTTCCCTGTCGACCGCGTCGACGTGGGACTGGTCGACGGACTGAGAGCTGGGGGTGCACTGGCTCTCGAGGGAGTCGGCGAGAAGCTCGGCCTTTTCGTCGTCGTCGAAGGCTGGGGGTGCGCCTGAAGGGCGGGACAGCGGGGGCATGTCAGTCGTGGAGTCGGATTTGAGGCTACGCGCCAGCTGCCAGTAGGCCAGATGCGATGGCGCGATGCCCTCTAGGAAGTCACCCCACCGTTCCTCCCGGACCTCCGCGACACGACGCTTTACCTCTCTTTGTAAAGCGCGCATCCGGGCCCGATTGGCTTCGGTGGGGTAGGAGTCGTACGCTCGGATAGAAGCATTCTTGGAACGAATGAGATCCCTAACATCGTCCGGCAGTCGAAAGCGGTTGAGGTAGAGATCTTCCGCCTCGACTTGCTTGGTCGATCGACTGACAGCCGATCGGATGTGCTCGGTGAAGGCATCTACGGCCTGATCGGTGTCCCGAGAGGACGGGATGGAGTCCGAGGTGAGAGGCAGGGGGGGAGGGTCGGCATCCGCCAAGGCCGTGCTTAGCGCATGCCAATCCACCACCGTCTTTTTGGGTCGCTGAGGGGCGGAAGGGGGGGAACCGAGTCTCATGACTACATGTCGATGGTCAGAGTCGAGTTCCTGGACTACTTCCAAGGAGTGCAGCCGTAGGGTGACACCCTTCAGAAGCGCCATGTCCAGGACGTCGGGTCGGTGATTGGGATTGTTAGGATAGTGGGTAGGGTGCATGGGTGCGATGACGTCAAAGTCGAGAACGTCGACCAGGGCGTCAAGGCTCCTACCGTTAGGGGAAGTGGTGAGACCGTTCCAGGCCACGTGCTTGCTGTTGAAGTCGCCCGCCAGAATGACGGCGCTTCCCAGATTGAGGAGTGCTTCAAAGTCACTCCTGAGAACGGATTTAGTGGGGGAAAGGTAAACGGAGGCGATCACGATGGGCTGGTGCCCCGTGAGAGAGACGCGACAGACCGAGGCTTTGATGTTGGTGAGCGCGGGGGGATCGAGAGGGATACAGTGAAGGGACCTCCTGTAGTAAATGAGAGTACCGCCTCCGCGGGAGCCGATTCTGTCATTTCGCACGAGGTTATAATTTGCGATCCTAGGATCGCGTTGTGCGGGCTTCAGGAAGGTTTCCTGCACGAGGAGGATATCAAGTTGGTGATCTCGGAGGAAATCAGCAACCTGATCTCGCTGGGAGCGAAGGCCATCGGCGTTAAAGAACGCCAGGGATAGGTTGTGGGGCTTACGGCGGGGAGATCGTAGATCCATTATTGGGTGCGGGGGGGTTGGGTTCTGAGGGACGCCAGGACGTCATAAAAGTCCCTGTATTCTGTGGCCAGGAGAACCTGGTCCGCCAAGTTGGTGGCGGCGCGGAGTCGAAGTGCGAGTTCGCGGACTCTGGGGAAAAGTGCGGGGCTTATCACCGCCGAGACGCTCATTATGAGGTCGACGTCCTGACTGACGTTAGTGGGCGGAGGGGGACAAGCCGCCACCGGCTGGATCGCCGGCGCGCGCTTCGGGGGGCGAGCAGGGCCCACTGACGCAGGGTGGGAGGCCGTGGTGTAGGGCAGCGGCTTCACCCACGCGTTGGCGCCGAGGGACGGCCTAAGCGGCGGGGGAGGGGGGGTCAGCTTCAGAGGCGCGGGAGCGCGGGGAGCCGTGGTCGCTGGCGCAGAAGGCACCGGACGAGGGTGCGCTGAGGGCGCGGGGGGGTGTTGCGCTGAGGGCGCAGAGGGGGGGGCAACCGCGCGGGGGCGGCGGCGGCCGCCGCGCCTCGCCCGGCCGCGCTTCTCCTTCGGGGCCTTGGAGCAACCGCGATAGTTCGCGGTGTGCCCCTTGGTGCCGCAGAGGACGCAGCTGGGGGGCTCGGCCGCCGTCTCCTTCGAGCGGGCGCACTGGGACGTCGCGTGGTCCCCGATGCACTTAACGCATCGAGGGCGCGCGTGACAGTTACGGGCAGAGTGCCCGTACAGCTGGCAGTTGTGGCACTGCCCGGGCGTGCCACGTTTGTGGGGGGCCTCCACGGAGAGGCCAGAAATGTGGCACACGGCCTTCAGGTCGAAGACCCTACGGCCGGACTCGGTGCGGTCGAGGACGACCAGCACCATGTCGTACGCCTCCTTGGAGCGCCCATTGACCATTCTGTGCACCTGGCGCACAGGAAGGTCCTGGGACTGGAGGTCGGCCTTGATGACGGCGGTGTCCAGCTCCCTAGGGACACCGCGGATTACTACCCTGAGCTCCCTTTCCTCCTCCAGGGTGTATATGTGATAAGCGATCTTGTTTCATCGCAGGAACGCGGATAGCCGTCGGTGGTCGTCCGAAGACGCCACCTTGACGGCTATGCCTTGCGCGGTGGAACGCGCGTGCGTGTAGTTTATCTGGCGATTATAAATCGCCTTGGAGATGCGCTCCCAGGCGCTCTTGTCCTGAATGACAAGCGGCGGGGGAGTGATGTTCGGACGTGCGGGGCGCGCGAGGGGGGAGACCCTCGCGGCCGCGTCGGGAGACGGAGACGGCCGGGGGCCGGAGGGGCCGGGAGAAACGGAAACGTTTCCGGCCTTTTGGATCTTGGGAGGCGGCGAGTCGCGCGGTTTGCGCGCGCGCTTCCCATTCGCTATGGGATTTGATGATTCAGCATAACTTGCTTTAACTGCATATTTGTTGGACGTAAACAGATATCAAATTCTAAATTCTTAGATTTACGCCAGTATTACGCATGAAATAAAACTATTTTTTGGATTTTATCGTATATTGATATTATTATACATTGAAGACGTCCTATTCAAGAATAGTATAGGGAGGGAAGATTCGGAAGCAATACGTCAGGATGTCTCATCCATGTTACGTCGAAGTTCAGTGCCCAAACTAAATCTTCCTAAAAATCAATATATAGCGTTGAAAACCTTACGCAAGAGAAAGCATCATGGAAAGGTCATTATGGGTACGTCAGATTACAATATCAAAATACAAGCACTTTTATCGGATGTAAACACACAAAAAGGTCAAGACAGACCCAACCAACAATACAATAAAACAAACGACTGATTTAATAAAGAAGTACTCAGAAATATTGAATCTGGACGTCAAATCGCTAATACCTTCGTGCGCAAAACCAAAACAGTTGTATGGGCTGCTAAAAATACATAAACCGAATGCTCCCCTATGCGCAATCGTTAGCCAAATCGACACACCAACTTACAGATTGGCTCAGCGCGTAGCGAAAGTGCTCTCGCCACTCAGAGGACACACTAGAGCACATGTTAAGGATTCATACCATTTTGTTAGAGAGATCTAAAATCTACATCTTACTGACAATGAAACTATGGCCAGTTTCGATGTCCAGTCACTATTCACATGCCTACCTGTACAAGACTGTGTCAAAATTCTAGAAAGGAGACTAGCGGAGAATAACCTGCCGGCGGAATACTCAGATCTATTGAGACGCTGCCTTACATACGCTGCTACTTACTGTGGAAGGAACAGTTCTACAAGTAAGTAGAAGGGGTGGCGATGGGTTCCCCTGTATCTCCCATTGTTGCCGATATATGAATGGAAGACTTTGAGGAGAGCCCTTCGTACATCACCTGTAAAGCCAAGTTTCTACAAGCGGTACGTAGATGATACTTTCACAATATTACCATCTGATAAAATCAATGTATTCCTAAATCATCTTAACTCCGTTAACCAACCAATTTTTACAATACAGTGGTTAAGAGCTGAATCCGCTTCGCCCACTGGATCTAATAGTACGCCACGGGACAAATATTTGTGATATACAAATACTTGTTCCGGTCTGGGTATTTGTGTATGTGAATTTTCATGTTTATAAACGCACCCACGACATAATAATAAGTTCTAGTGTGGGGCTACGTTTTTTTAAAGAAAGAAAAAAGAAAAATAAATTTTAAATTACCAGGGTCTTCTAGAGTGGGGATGAGAAACGGTCCGCAACTTTCGTCAGGATTGCATTGCTACTGCCGCGCACTCGTTTGATCAGGGATTTATTTTGCTTGCAAATAATGGTATGAAATCCATCAGTGCAATAATACGCAAATATCCCTGACGCACTTCAGAAACGAGACAGCCTCCATCATCCTGAGAATGTTGTTATGCCCGTAGATACTCCAGCCCCCTTTTGGTATGACTGGCCCACAAACTCCCCGTATAAAAATATAGGTCTCAATATATGGGCAGGGTCTCAATATAGTCTTGTGGTCGGTATGATATGGATCGAATCGGATTTGAACACTTGGTATTCTTGGTGACAGCTAAGAACACCAGGGCCCCGTAAAACTACCTACCGAACGCCTTACCGTTAAACGTAATCCGCTTTATCGATAACTGTTTAATTTAGATTCTCGCAAAACAATGGCACTATTCAATCCATATACACACAAGGCGATTCATTATTATTAACCGAAGAATGTTCACAGCAAGACAAACCTACCTTCTACCTTCACGAAATCAAAGATCTACTATATGCATGGACAGCCTGCCTCGCAAGGCGTCTATTCAACAAAAGTCCTTCATCCCCAAGTGGAGTGGGCATAGGTGTAATGTCTCAATGGAATAATAGGGGTCGCACTTATTGCCATTATGACGGACATATGTATTTACAAACTCCAGAATGCAATTAAGAATCTGTCGAGATATACTCTTTTTTGCACCCTTTTTACAAGCTTTTATTTAACTTGCAATGTTCGTATGTCTGCTCTCTGTCCACCACCCAACTGCTCAATATAACCCTGCCGTGTTTGAGCTCAATGTATTTATCTTGACTAGTACTTTAGACCCGGATGGTGTCCAAGGTCTAATGATGGAGCCGAAAAAAGCCGAAGTCATCGAAACTCCTCAACTAAGCAAGATATTTGCTTGTGTTTCGCTATAAAAGCTTGTTTTCAAAGAGGTCCTTTAATTTAAAATAATTCTCACCTATGTTTCGAATCTATTCTGATCGCCATTCCCACTTTTCTAGATTTCTTTAACAAAAGATTCAATTCCTTTATCCTACCAATATTAATAAAAAAATCCTAAAAGTTACAGGTTCAAACACAATAACCGTATCTTCCAAAGAGCCGGACTTCTGATCCAACTGCCGAAACATATTGAGGATAAATGTGACGTTTGACAAAGGACCATAAGTGTCCGATCGGAAACCTTAGATTCAAGACAGACTGACGACACTACAATACGGTATATCCGTCTTTTTACACGAACTATTTAGATTCTTACTCGAGAGCTTTCCTGTGTATTGAATGGGAAATTTGGGAAAGTAAGTATTCAGCCGAAGCGGAGCAAGATAATCCGTGAATAGGTTACTTGGAATAGATGTTACAAATATAAGAATAATCATGAAGATTACTCCTGTATTTTTCTTATTTAAGTATGACAACAACAAAAACTAATGAAGAGAAATTACCCAGAGCTAAGACTAAAACTTGAAATATCAATATTATAATTTTCACTGAATGAGAATTCAAATACACCGGATTAAAAATCTGTTTCAAGTTAAATGTTTTAGGCACCGGCGATTTTGTACTGTTTGACTTTTTTTATACTCGCGTCAATTTTAGATATAATGTGAAATTCACTTGAGTGTCGACTGATAAAACCTTATTCGTAACAGTTTGCGCGGGAAACTTCCTGAGTACTTATTTATGTGATAAAATTACAACTTAAGAATTTTGGAATTACTTCCTTTACTTATACTGCTTTTTGCTTCTTACCAAATTTTATGGTTCAAAGTATCATATAGATGAGTTCCTGAGGTTAAAGGTACATAACACTCAGACAGACATAATTTAAGGGTCTATACATAATAAAATTATTTCTATTTAAGTTTTCCCAGCACCACTTCAAAGATGCATACATACACTCACGCCTTTATTCCACTGGGATAGGCGGAGACTACAGTTTACCACATACTTCGATTCTGACACACCTCTTTCGCTTCATCTATGTTCATACACCTCTTCATGCAAAAAATATATATCAGTGTATCATTTCAAAGATGATCCACTAAAATGTAACTTCGTAAATACAAGCGTTTATTGCTGACGACTCTGCGCGAGTCTTGCGCAAGTTTCGTATTTTCTGGACGAGTCTTTATTGACCTTCGGCCAACTCCCAAATAGTCGCATATGGTGTTGATGTATTGACAGCTAATGTGAAAGACAGTGGGCATTATACCCGATACAATAAGTGATTTTTTGTTTTCGAATAATATAAATTGATTATCTGACGTGTGTGGCAAATAGCGGGCCATATTTTATCGGAAAGTTATATTTAGAAGTAAGCTAATTTTCATAAAAAAGAAGAATTTATAAGCCTAAAATGATGAATGAAATTTTAAGAATTCAAAATGAATCATTATTTATGTTCCGGTGATTCGGGCATACATAAATTATGTCGGAATAAAGAATGACAAAACAAATATAAAATGTGATAGCAGAAGAATGTTGGTACTGGGAAAGACCTAGACTATCTTACCATGAACAAACAGATCGTGTCTTATCTGAAAGGCAAGTCAAGAGTCACCATGACCAGCGAGCGTGTATGAGAGGAACTATGAGAGTGGAGGAAGCCAGAGATCTGTAAGGAAAGAACCTCTTGGAAGTCTACTCTCAGCCTACTCCCCAAGGGAGCTGGCATGATCATATAGATAGATAGCTATTATTTGATCTGACGTGATGATGTAGATAAATAATAATATTAGCCCTGTTAAGAAACTGTCTCGCCGTTGGGCGCAGGTCTCCTCTCAAACTGAGAGGGTTTAGGCCTTAGTCCACCACGCTAACCCAATGGGAGTAGGCAATGTAGATAAATAGAAAATTTATAGTGATACTTGTGGAATTATGATATATCTATGATGACATCACAAAGGAATGAACAGAGATATTATTCTGTACGTTTTTTAGAACTATTGTTATCTTCACAAGATTCTACTACCTATTAAGTCGTAATACTTCACGGCATGTACGGATATCGTCTCGGTTGGCTGGTCAAGTAATAAAAATATGTCTGAAAACTCCTAGACACAGCTGTAAATCTTGTGTGGACAATAAATTACTGAATACTATACAGACAAATTGAAACTGTGTGTGATATGAGTATGACGATAAGTTTCGCTTGAAATATTCTTAATATCAATGCTGCCTCGGTGGCCTAAAAGCGCATAATGCGAGTAGCGATCGCGAGGTCCTGGGTTCAAATCTTAGGTTGGCAAAAGTTACTCATATCTCACACAGTTTCTATTTGTCTGTATTGTATTTAGTAATTTATTGTCCACGCAAGATTTACGGATTGTAAATATGTTGGAAGAAAGAATGACAAAACTTAGATGTACAATGCGCAGGTGGAAAGATGTAGGTACCGGAGAAGTCCTACACTATTTTACCATGATAGTTACGGTCTATTTGACCGTGTTTCATCTGACGGGCAAGCCAAGAATTTCCGTAACCGGCGAGCGTGTATGAGACGAACTTTGAGAGTAGGAAGCCAGAGAGGTCTGCAATAAATAAACATGTTGGTATTCTGTAGTCTCTGCCTACCCCGCAAGACATCTGGTCTGATGTTATAGATATCCAGATGTTTAATATTTTTTTGTTACTTTTTCTCTTCATACTAAAATAACTTCAACACTTTTTCGCCCCACCGCTTTTATTAACTTTTATATACGTTGTTTAATATACTTAAGCACTTAACTTTTCGTGTGTTTAGTAGGTCCAAGTGACCCCTATTAAGTTATATTGCTTAGCCAGATAAATTGGTCAGTTGTACTTAAGTAAATGTTGTAGTAGACGCACAGCTTATGGACATACAGTTGGCTCAATAGGGAAGTGACCACGATATATTTACGGTGGGAGGCGTGATGCGCCTGCTTGCTTGTTCGTTGGCGGGACTATGGCTATACTTACATAATTTTAGGCGGCCGGAAAAGCGGGTAAAGCTTAGAAGAGATCGATGTGCCCAACGATCAAATTCCTATAATCCAGTGTTTATATTTGGCATAAATAACTTTATTAACGGGCACGAAAGTTGCAAATGCCATTTATTTTGTTTGGCATATGTAACTTTGTTCTATAGGGCCGTCGTAATGTTTGATAAATGGCCAGTAACATATTATTGTTACAATATATCCTCTCTACTTAGCTTCATTTAACATAGTTTAAGCGGAGTGTAGATATTAAGTTTTTTTTGGCATGATCAAAAGGAACGATGTGAGCGTTGTGCTTCATTTTGCGACGGCCGCGACGGACTTTTTTCACTTAAGCGGTAACACCGTGCCTGTTAGGCCTCTTTTATTTCATTTTGTTGGATATTTGATCTGAATAAAGAAGTGAGGTGTAAGATGGTAAAGAAACTCTTTACTTCAACCGAAATCGAAGTCTTTACTTCAACCGTTGTTTACAGACAAGTGTGTTTTTGGATGTACTTAAAAAAACAATTGTATACGCTATTCATAAAGATGGGAACAGATCCTATGTTAGCAGCTACAGGCCAATATTAGTTCTGCCTGCGCTCTTTAATATCCTCGAAAGAATTGCCAACAAGCGTCCAAAGAACTTTTTAGGCAAACATAAAATAATTGCTGATAACCAGTACGGATTCCGAACAGGGGTTTCAACGAAGGGTGTCGTACTCGATTTTACGCAATCAAAAATTTAGGCAACAAAGTAAAATGCTTGGCGATTTTCTTAGATCTTTCTAAGGCATTCGACACAGTTTCTGTTCCTATTTTTATTGCAAGGCTAGAACGTGTGGATGTGCGTAGCTTGCCCCTACAAATCTTCAAAGATAACTCAAGTAATGTGTCATAATTAATCTTGCTAATTATATAAGAATTAAACTACAAACAACACACACACAACAAATATTTTCGCTTTTGCAGAAGATAACGCGATACTCGTTCATGGAGCTGCTAAGGATAGTGCAAAAGAATATGCGGAGTCAGCTCTATACGAAATAATAAAGTGGCTTAATGTTAATCTGCTATCACTCAAGTTGCATAAAACAACCTACCGACCTACGACGTAACACCATACAGTCCGAAACCTTTGCAATGTCTGCTCACTCATACCAAAACCCATACCTTGCGCTGGTCCGACTCTCACTAGAACGGATTGCGTCAGTATCAGGAATTTTAGATAGACAATGGACTAAGATAGGGCAAACGCATTGATGTCCTTACAACCAGAACAATGCGACTTATACACATATTTAATATTTTCAGAGAGTCGGCCAATTTCGACGCACTAAATATTCCAGACTTCTAGTTTCTAACAGCCATTGTGTGTATAGGTTTAGCCCTGCTCTAAGTATGGAGGTAGCTTGCTGTTATCAAGCTGTGGTAAAGTTGTAAAGTACGCTCGACAGAGCTTTAGGTTGAAAGGAATTTACTTGTAAAACAAAAAAACGCTAGCGCTGAGTTCACTTGTAAGATTATGTTTAGGTAAGTCAGCTATGTGCTTACTTTTATTTTCTTGAGGCTATAATAGTTTTGGATGAAGTTAAATTGTCCCTTTATATTTTCTTTTAAAATGTTCGTGGCTGTGGTTTTGTAAATATTGCATGATAGAAAGTTAATGGGAGGTGAAATGTTAACTTTATGTATTCTTTTAAAATGATCATGACTAAAAGAGACATTTTTGAGAGGTGTGCATGAATGAATTTATTACCAACAACGGATTGAATAATGGCATAATATTGCTAGAGAAAATTGAACTCTTACTCACAGTCATAACACTGAATTGACTATGATTTAAACAACTCGAGAAACCATGATTAGTGAGAGCAATAACCTGGAGCTCGGTGTCACGCTTGCATCTATGATGCAGTACGGTGACCAGAAGGTAGAACTAATACGGACTATACCAATTTATGATATGGTTTATATACGCTGTAAACCATTTTAACCGAGTTCAAAATGAACAAGGTTCTCAATTCATCTGTATATGTAGGATGAATTTTTAAGATGGGTCAATAAGGGTGCCTATCCCAACCATTGTAGATACATGAAAACGGCCCTAGGAGAATATCCTTAATTTTTGCGACATTTCGAGCTGAATATACATTTCCTTACAAAATGTATATTCAGCTCTAAATGTGTGTGAAAAGTCGCTTCGCTGGTTACGGAGCCTCTTGACTTGTCCTTCTGATAACACACGATCTATTCGGTCACAGTAAGATAGTCTAGATCTTCTCCGGCACCTAAATACTTTCACTTTCGCATTGTATATCAGTATTGTAATTTTTCCATTCGACATCGTTTCTATATGCCTAAACCACTCATTCTCATCTTTACACCGTTACTATTTTTCACAACTACACGGTCTTAACCATGATGGTTGATATGAAAAAAGCGTAAAATTATGATTTAGTGAATAGGGATTACTTAAGAAGAGATTATTTTCAACTTGACGTGTGTAAAAGGAAAATATAAGATGGTAAATTTTTACCAAATATTTTAAAAAGGAAATATGACGTACATACGAATTGGTTGTATCTGTTTCGTAGTAACTATTATTCAAATAATGACTGTACGCATACTCATTGTAAAAAAGATCGTGTGACAACAAACTCAATTGGTTGGCTGTGGTTTAAAGTGAAGGACATTAGCTGGATTTGGGCAAAACTTAATTGATGCGTATTTGTCTGCGTTTTTTCCCTCATGATTTGTTATTGCACATGTTACCTATGGTTCACAGTAAATTTTATAAAGAATACAGAATTAGGCCCGTTTTACTGTATTAAGACCCAAAATTACGTTATAGTAAAAAGCGTGACTTCTTATAATGAATATTGTAAAAAACAACTTAAATAATATTGTAAACATAATTTGACAACAGTCGATTGATCTGTCACACATGCCTCTCCGCTATTATGTGAGTTGTTTACGGTTCTTTTAGGGAAATGTAGACTTTCATAACCTTTCAGAGTTTCAATTCTTCTCTGAATACCACTTTTAGGGCAAATGTAGTATATGATTATGTATTGTAACGTAATAAAACAAAAGAATATAAAATTTGAAATGTGACGTAGCAGGAATGTAACCAAACTGATATGTAACAAAATAGAAAAATGTTTAGTTGTTCCACCTACTACGTTACAAAGGGGTAGGAGAGATTACGGTATATATATATTTGAAGGTATGTGCATCAGCTACAGAACCTACTATAATAAAGAATTTAATATTTTACCTGAATATTAACAGTCAGCAGGATTGTGTTGTGCAGATAAATGGTACTACAGATTTACCCGAAACAAATGATTTATTTAATATTAAATTGTATAAATTAGTTAAGAGTTAGGAATAAAAAATAAAATATATAAAAATTACACTTGTGTGCCACTTACACTAAGTTCTAAATCCTAATTAAATTTATATAACATCAGCGATGAAATTACAATAACCTGTTCTACAAGGTAGAAAAGTGAATTAGTAGTAGAGTAGATAAATAGCCTGTGTGTTATTTTTTACAACATAATTAATATTCACCACGAGGCACGGGCGGAGTACATAGGTCCCCAGACCCTACGCGTCTCCAGTAGTGCAGCAACGAAGAACAAGAAGTTACACTAGGGGATCACGCGTGGCGTGTGGAATCCTTGTCTACAGATTTTTACGTCGGGTTACAAAATAAATGTAAATACCGGTTAAATTACAGTAAGCAGAATGGACACTGGGGCAGTGTCAGCAGGCTAGCAGCACAGCTAGATTTATTCGGATGCCGTTGGTGCGAAGCCGGGTCGTAAACACGTGTTGTGGACGTGACACGTGGAGGTAAGTGAATTGTTTCCCACGGGAAAACCCGCTGTGAAAGAAACAACAGCGACTTACACATGGTGCTTTGGCAAAGCGTGCAAATGGAGAGCGCATGGCGTGGAACATTTGGACTATGCGAGAAGCGCAGGTGACAGTGAGAATTAGAAAAAACAATTGACTATTGCCGTGAATTGGAAGGAAATTAGCAATCGAAGCTCTCCTTTTTACGGGTCTAGTAGTAACGTGGGATGACCAAGCGGCATCTCCGGCACCTTGCTCCCGATAACCACATTTTTACAACTCAAGTAGCATACCAAAGAGAAGGCAATTTATATACAATCCGTCATCCAACTCCAAACTCGACTTACGATGTTTTTTTTTCGCACAACTAACCGTTTACTTGTACTAACAAATATGTTTTAAGTATAAATATTTTAATAACTGAACTTACCTAATAATGTATTTAATTAATTGTAATAAATTTTTGCTATTTTAACAATTTAAGATGGGCGACGGAAAGGCAATATCAGTATTTAGTAAGTAATAAATATCAAACAAACAGGCTAGGAAAAAAATACAACATGTTTAGCTAAATGCGGTACTACCGTGTTGCTACATGCATTAAATCGAATAGACAGTAATTGACAGTAACAACAGACTGTCAACTCAAACGTCATGATTAGTTTATGACAAAACAGCACAAACTGTGAAATTATATTTAGTGTGTAATTGTGATATTAGAAAATAAATAACGGAATGAAATGAAATCTAAGGTTTGTATTATCAAAATAATTAAAGTGTAATGTAGCTAAGCTAAAGGTTCGAACTTCCTTCTTGTTCAAAATGTTATGGCTTGTCATTTTGATGTAGGCTCCACGCAAATTTATCGGTTAAAATTTGTTTGTCTAGTGACTGTGTTCTCTGAGAGTTTTTATTTGTTTTCAATTAGTAAAAAGATATATAATTAAAACATTTGTGAAAACATGGTGCCACACAACTGAAAAAACCTGCTTTATATTGGAACGCAAATTATTGGTCTAGAAAAGCAGATGAGGTAGATTATTTTTTAAAACCCGTCTATGTCATTAATGTCCATACAAAATGTACAAGAGAGTAACTGATAACAATGGATTTGTCCCGTTTCTTATCACTGAAATGGTACATTGTGAAGAAGTTCAAAGTGCAGTGCTTGGTATACTCTAAGCACCCACGGTACATAATTCCGAGGTTACGTTCCTTTTAAGAAATAGACCAAAAACGGCAGTAATATTCCCATTTAAGTTGAAAAAACTAGCCTGCTCAGTATCTCGTTGGATCTTCTCGATTAATATACAAAACGGATTAAGCGCTATGCGACAAAACGTGACGACATGTATATCCACCTAGAGCATTACGTCTCCAAGTAGGGTGATAAATCATCCGTACGATTAGGGACTTAATTATTAATTTAATATTGTAACAATTACAAGTATTGTAAAGAATGTTACGCTTATCTTTCTCTTTAAGCAGGGGCAGCTTGGCATATGTTGCTGACGGAATATAAGGGTAATAAGAAAGGGCAGACCCCATATTGCTATTGAGAATGTTGTTTCGAAACCGTAACCATTTTGTTCCCACCTGTTGAACCCAGGACCTCATGATCACTACCTGCACTATGCGTCACTAGACGAGAGAACTGCCAACTCGGAAAAAACACAGCTCGATTTGACTCGTGTTTCACGTAACTTGAATTGAACTCGAGTTAGTTTACTCGAGTTACGAGGTTGATAATCTTTAACTGTCATATTAATTAAAACATTGTCACCATATTTTTGTGTAATATTAGGCCGGCTTGGGGCGGTAATATTTGGGGCGGGTTTGAGTTTGCCTCAATCTATTTTGATTTTTGCGTGATTGAGTAACAAACATCTAAACAAAGAAACGTTCAAATTCATAATGTTATAGTATTTTTTATGTAGGGTGGGTGTGGCAGTTGTAAGTGTCAAAGGAAATTATACTTTATTCAATGGCAATAAGACGCATGATCCGTTTCTATACTTATGGTTTCATGCCTGAATATTATTGAATTAAATATTAATTTCGTTTGGCACTTAGAACTGTCACTATCCATCTTATGTAAAAAAGAAATGATAGTAGGATTCATATTTTAAAGTAACAATGGTTTATCACCGCTCTCAGTTTTAGATTCTCAGACATCATATAAGAATATATTACCCTATGTCACTTCAAACGATGGACGGTGGGCCTAAGATTGCGTTAGAGATGCCATTTGTTCTGAGGTCATAGTTTTCAGATCGGTTCGATGCGACGACGGACTATCAAATCAGGTTTATTTGCCTAGGTAATTTTATTGGAATGATATAAAAAAGCCAGGTGTAAAGAGATTGTTTTAAATTTTGTTGGTTTTGTGGTCTTTTTGTATGATTTGGTGAAATTATCTCTGACGCCATTTTGACTTTCTAGAGCCAATTGTTCCTCAAGTATGATATTAGCCACTGCCAAATTGATTGTATATATAAGGGTTGTCTTAAATAATGCAAGACCTCAGACACTCGGATTAGATAATTGCTTCACATTTTCAATACGAAAACCAAATTTCCAAGTTTAAAGTTTTTTATCCATATTTTAAGCACTTTTATACCCAATAAACAATGAAACTTGTACGTGTATGTGTACGTATTGAGAAATACTTTTTAGAAATGCGTTTGAAATCTCCGTATTGCTTTGATTCAAGAATAAATTTAGTTTGTTATAGGGCACTGGACATCATTTTTTGCAAATTAAAAGAAGTGAAATATAATACATTAAAAATTGTTGGAATCAATTCAGATAACGATTTAAAAGAAACTACTTTTAGGACTTGCGTTAATTATGTTACACCTCGTATAGATTTTTTACAGATCTGTAAATCACAAATGGTTACATATAAATGTCCATCTAGAATGATATGAGTGTCCTTGAGTCTTTATTGGCTATAACTGAACGCGGCTCGTTAAGATATCTTTATGAAATGATTGTGTAATGGTATTTTGATTGACATGATTCACAAAACTGAAAATTTTACGAACAAAGACGAAAAAACATCCTTCGCTAAAAACTATCGAAAATTTCCGAAACAGTTCTGGTTTAGAAATCCACTGGACGAGTAACCCGGTTAGTTCCGGCGATTAGCTATTCATAGCTCGCGGTGGACGGCGGTCCTATAGCGGTGGGTTTACGGTCGCGGAGTAATGCTTCGTTAATATCGATCGATATACACGCTCGTAACGCTGTGGTACTGCAGTGTTCATAGCGATCATCAATGCTAAGCAACGCTTAGCATTGATGATCGCAACGATCAGTCAGAGATGGCAATTCATGCCCATCGTATTCGGGCATTTCCGTGCATAGGCATATTAAGTCGTTGGTTCCTGTTACCATTTCATGTGGTGAAGCCAAAAATTCTACAACCGTCCCGCACTCTCTGCGCTTCCCACCTGCGTAATAGAGCCCGTAAAAGATTTACCACTGTTTGGGGTAAATGTTAATGACATTAGTGTAGGTGATAATCAAATCATTGTTGCGGTAACGTATATTTTCGTACCTATTAAACTCAAGGAATAGACAAACTTGAACTATAAGGGTTTTTGTAATTTAATGTAGGGAAATTTCGTCATTGTAAATAAGTAGTTAAACCATTATGTAGTAGTTAACTATATTAATACAATTTAATACTACAACTAACCAGGTCCTCAGCAGATTGGGAAAATCAAATTGTTATACTAGCAACACTAACAAAATGGACGCGTATTTTAATACGACAATTACGGGCCGAAGAAATACATCAATATTTAAATAATACGGCACCGAAATGCGCTAGTTTGTTATGAAATGTGATCCCATCTATGCGTCTTTTTGAGCCCAACAGCATTTTTACAGTTAGTAATGACGCAAGGCGGTATATTTCAACTTAATTTGACACGCGCAGAGAACGTTTCTTCATACGACGTTCACAAAACGACTACTCGCGTTAACGTTAAACTCATTCCATTGGAAGTAGTATGTGTGTGTATGTTGCTTCAATTTTATGCGTTCGCAGCTTCTGGTTTATATTATTCTATTCTAAGGTTGGGTTTGGGCTGGTGGTCACAAGCTTGCCTTCACTAATTTGCACTGGATCCGCATGGTGGAGTATGACCTAATCTCTGGTACCTTGATTATACACAATTCTGTGTATAATCAAGGTACTTACCCAGCCTGCAGTGGTAGGTAGAGTATAGATTGATTTGTAGTTATAATGTCGATCCAGCATTTAATGCAGGCATTAGGCTTTAAAAATTTGCTCACAAGTAGGGCGCTATAAGATTTACTGTTAGTTGTACATAGTGACGCCGCCCCGCTACACTCCGTCGGATATGTACCAAACCCTTAAATATATGTACTAAATTGAAACAAAACCTAAGTAAATGAGTTTTCCGTAGATACTAGACAAGGTTATTTCAGTCAATAGCAATGTCTGTTCGTAGTACGTGCTTAACTGTGGTTTCAGTTTTGTTTGACATGCGGCATAAATATATACGGGGCCCTTAATACTTCTGCTTAACCAACGGAATTTCATATTCGGATGGCGGTATGCAAGATATCACTATGAAGGTAATATGCCTTTACAATTACATTCTGCCTTTTGTGTAGTAGCGAATGGTGCGATAATTGAAAACTGGCGATTATAAGATCTTGAGGGCTAAGCCCAAAGGATTTGACGTTATTGTAACGTTGGGAAGAAATCTTGCAGTCAAATTTGTAGTTAAAAAGGATTGCATATCGCCTCGATAAAATTATAGCGTAATGAAACTAACGTCAATTAGTTCGTGCTAAGCCTGTTCCGAATTAAAGCTCCGATAAATTGTGATTAATAATTTTCTATTGCAAAAATCTCACAGCAGGCTGGAGCTGAAATTGTGCTCCGGGTGATGGTAATATGCTCGTCCTTGTCACATTTGACCCAACATTATCTGCAAATTGTGAGTGTACACAGTGCATCTCTACTACCAACTAATACAACATTACATTGCCACAACTATAGTTCTTAGGAGGTTGCAACATATATACATTTTATTTATCAGGTGTGTGCAACTACAAACGCAAAAAGATAAACAAACTCTTTATTATCTATCTATCTATCTATCTATCTATAACCTCACGCCAGATCCCTTGCGGGGTAGGCAGAGAGTACAGAGTTCCAACAGGTTCTTTCCTTACATACCTCTCTGGCTTCCTCGACTCTCATAGTTCGTCTCATACACACTCGCCGGTTACGGAGACTCTTGACTTTTCCATCAGATAAGACTCGGTTTATTTGGTCGTGGTAAGATAGTCTAGGTCTTCCCCGGTACCTGCATCCTTCCACTTTCACATTGTATATCTGTTTTGTCATTCTTTCCTCTGGCATTCTTTCTATATGCCCGAACCAACGGAGCATGCCCTTTCTCATCTTTACACCGATACTATCTTTCATACCTACTCGCTGTCTTACTATGCTCTTTATTATAATTATAAAATACATGTTATATTACGGTATGAAGCCATCCAAATATTTTCACTGAACAATATACTTTGGTTGGAGATAGGGATGGCTAATACATTAATTTTATTAAGGTCTTTTCTTGTTCATATTTTAAAACATCCAACCGGCTTAAAAAAACCTCGTAACGTATAACAGTAGAATTTGGATCGATATTCTTTCGAGCAGTTATTATTGTACATTTCTTAGAAAAACTTTGCGAGCATTTTAGCAACTTTTTGGGATATATCATTGGTTGTGTGGTGCATAGTGCAACTGATAATCACATGGTCCTGAGTACTGTTTATTTTGACTGTCTTAATAAATATTCATTTATAGACAAAACAATAGCTGTTGTGATAAAATATAATGTACTCAAGCCAAGTAATGGCCGGTTTTAATATTCAACTCAAGGATAGATTTGGTAACTGTCAGTAGAATTTTGACAGATTTTCCATACAAAATATGTCAAATTCCTTCCGTAGCAGGCAAATTTATCCTTAGGTTAAATATTGAAACCGGCCGTAAGTCAAGTATAGGTTTCTTAAAGTAATTATACAGTAACAGTCTGAGTACAAGTATAGTAACTTTTAGAATTCTGATCTTATCTTCCTAAGATATGTCCTAGATAAAATAAAAAAAAATCATAGGCTCCTCAATATGTTGTTCTAAACGCACATTTCGAATCGAAAAAAAACCCTCCACTATAACTCCTGAAAGCTAGAATCCGCAATGGCCTTAATAAATGCCCCTAAAAAACCTCGGGGCGTCCCATTTCCAAAAATCTCGAGGCGGGAGCTGAGTTTCCAATCCTAGATTTTCCGGTTACGATGCTCATAGATTTTTCCTAGCTCCTGTAAGCCAATATATACAATTGACGTCATAGATGATACCAAAATTCATTTCGAAAAACCCAGAGGGGGGAGCCGCGTTTCGATTTATAGATAACAGATTATGGGTAAGGGTTTTCCTATCAAGTCATGTCTGATGACGTTCTGGCATATATCAAGACCATAATATGGTGTTAGTGATACTTTCATCTAGTGTTATTCCAAATAGAGTGCTCATACTATTGGCTCAAGATCCATTTTCTATTGAACCTAACCTGGTCGTACGTTTTAATGGTTACCCGAGGAAACGAAGGAGGTTATATGCCATAAATCGGTCGCGTAACCGGCTAGAAAATTGCATAATGCATCAGTATTAGTCGGTTTATATACGACCACTAAAACCCTTTAATGGAGTACTGTCTTCAGAGAAATATGTGGTACTTCCTATTCTTTTAACAATCTATGCAGAAGAAGTTTTTTATAATATGTTTTCTTTTTAAAAAACACAGCCTTACACCGGGAATTATTCCAGTTTCATAGGTACGTTTGTAAACATGAAATTTGTATACACGAGCATCCAGTTCGAAACAAACATTTATGGGTCATACAAAGTGTCGTCTCGTGTGGGAATCGAACCTGCGCCAACCCGATCTAGTAACCGGAGTCGTCTTATGTATCGATGATTATAATTTTGTCACTATCTATTAATTCACATCCGGTTAGGATCAAGGCATCCTGGAGACCTGCCGAAAAACGCAGCAATAAAATAAACAAGACAGTTGTATAAAGAGATATGAGACCAATGACTGTCTCGTTGACCTATTGGCAAAGTGCATCGCTTTGTGATCACGAAGTCCTGGGTTCAAATCCTAGGTCGAACAAATGTAGTTCTTAGAAAAATTCCAAGTATGAGTCCGGAGTCTGGAATTGTGCCCAGTATATGGCAATATGCTCGCCCCCTATTACATGGGACCTAACATACTCGGCGAAAAATGGGTGTTCTCAGTCACACATCTCTGCCAGCCCCGCTTGGGGAATGTAGGCGTCATGGTGTGAGACTAATGAGAAATATTATTAAAGAGTAACAGCCTGATGGACCAGACTCTACAGGCAGCACCCGTTCACGAGTATCACTACTAGAACCGCTATTAGTTCCTTTAATCCTTACGGTCCTTCAGTATACGGGAAAATAATATAATTTTATCGTCATCAAAAAAATCCGACGATATTTCCTGAATCATGTTACTGTAATAATATTTAACGGCTCAATCTACACGAACCTACTTTCCGAATATACGAACGACAAATTTTATCACGCTTTCCGATCCCCGGATAATGAAAATATCACGAGGGCGAAGGAGAAAAATTAAACATATGAGCCGAAAATACGGGGACGGAATACTGATTCCAGATCTCCGGAACCCTGATCTCGAGTCCGGAGATCCGGGCAAACGTTTACCCTAGAGGTTGCACTGTCACTGGTGTATGAAAACATGCATTGGACTGTCTTTTGAAATTAGTAAGTGATTTTGGTTCGGGTCTTGGGTTTCAGTCTTAAGTCGGACAATGTGCAACTAAGGTTATCTGTTGCAAAGTTCTTAGTAGGTTAATAAGGTTTGGGATTCTATTAGGTATGATAGGGTGAACGGCTTAGTCCAGTGATTAGTGAGCTTGAGTCGATCCGCCCACTGGATCGAATCGTGGCGTGTTCATTTCCAGCACGGGACAAATCACTGTGTGACTCACAAAAATTTGTTTCGGTTTGTGCATATAAATTTGCATGTATGTAAACGCATCCACGACACAGGATTAATTGCAATTGAATTGTAAAGCTACGTTTAAAAAAAGGCTCGCTCTCTGTTACATTGGGGCCTAATATCGTCGGTGAAATGCGAGTGTACAAAGTTCACTTCTGCCTCTCTGGCTTGTGGAATATAGGCGTAATTGTGACGTTTCTTATATATATTAATAGTGCCCCGCCACGACTTTGCGCGGGTTAATTATACACATAAACCGTCTTCTAGAATCACTCCGTCCATTGGTGAAAACCGCATGAAAGTCTGTTCAGTAGTTATTGTGCTTATTGCGTTCAGACAGACATACGCAGCAAGGGGACTTTGTTTCATAATATGTAGTCAAACTCAAATAATTTATTTTGCATAATCCCTGCCCTATTTTATCTAATTTAACTACTTACCTACCACCGGATCGGAGCGAAGCCTCTACTGAGAAGATCTGGTGAAGAAACTCAGCAGGCTTGTCTTTTTTTACTTAATTCTCTTTCTCTTTTTTATTCTATTTTTGTTGTCATTTTGGTGTGGATAAAATGTTTAGGTTTCAATTAAATAGTTTAAGATCTAGGTCCTGTGTGATGTCGTACGACCGAGATATGAGACTGAAGATGTTATTTATAAAGAGTGTCTAAAGTATTCCAAATGGACCTGCCCCCACAAGGAGCACTCGTTCACGAGTATGACTACTGAAACAGCCATCACTCCCCTCAATCATATTGGAGGGAAGGGAGTGACAGCCACCGCCAGCAAAGACATTATAGTGAGCATGACCAAACCAGAACCCCAAAGACTGCGGTCAGATTGGGTCTACAAAGCAGCAATACACTAAGCTTGTCAGGCACAACACGCTACGCTAATGAAAGTGATTTTAACAGTTTAGTTTGTGCTTCTATATGTTTTAAGTAGAATTACGTCAAGAAGTAAAAGTTAATAACAATTTTGGTAAATCAGCCCGTGTCGGTCCACCGCTGGTCGTAGGCCTCTCCCATGGCACGCCACCGAGCTCGATCTTCAGCTCTCCTCCTCCAATCCCTGCCCGATGCCTTACGAATATCGTCGCCCCACCTAGCTACAGGGCGCCCTACACTACGTTTACCGACACGTGGTTCTACGGCATATGTGACTTGCCCACTGCCACTTCAGCTTGCTAATTCGCTGAGCTATGTCGGTAACCTTGGTTCTCTGACGAATAACTTCGTTCCGGATTCGATCCCTAAGAGAAACTCCATAGCTCGCTGAACGACTTTAGACTGGTGGATAAGCCGCGTGGTCAGTAGCCACTTTTCGCCTCCGTATGTCACTACAGGTAGGACACACCTACTAAAAATTTTCGTTTTTAGGCATCCGTCTCTTCACTTCGTTGTCGAAATTGTACTACTAATAGTAAGTAAGTAGTAAGTAATTGTATACGTGCTCGGAAACAACTTCGAGGGAGACTCCGTTTACGGCGATCGGTCCTGGGTCAACATGCTTGTTCATCATAACTTATCGAAGTTCATCCGGAGAACGATTCGCTGAGACGAATTAGCAAGCAAATTAATTGGTTGAAAACGTTATTAGAAATTTAGCTTTCATTACTGTGTTTGCCTAGAACTCAGTTCCCACTGAACGCTCCAGGGCCTTTATTAAAGAAAACAGCCACCAATAAAGGTACCTGCCTTTCAAAGTTATTGTTCTGACGTTTCACTGAAGAGTCAGAACAATATTATTTCACTTTTGCATCTTTGTGTAGAATGAAAACAGTGTCTTATCTGAAGGGCAAGTTAAGAGTCTCCTTAACCGGCGAGCTTATATGAGACGAACTATGAGAGTGGAGGACGCCAGAGAGGTCTGTAAGGAAAGAACCTGTGGGAACTCAGTACTCTCTGCATACCCGTTAAGAGATTTGCCGTGATGATATCGATCGATAGATATGTTGTGTAGAATTATTCAGGATAATCAGTATCGTAAACTTTTCGCTTGCAAACAGAGCACAAAATATTGATCTTATTGTGACGCTAGCGAGTTGATATGCCATCTTTGTCACATACGAAATTTACTTAACGAAAATGAACATGACAGCACGCTTACTCGCCAGCTTCACACTTTCAATCTTTTCGTGCTTTTCGTGCTCAGTAATCTTAGATTACCCCGCCCAATAGGTTTTTACCCAAATGAGACGAAATTGGTAAGAATTCCGTAAGAAAAATCCCTTTCTGTGAAAAGTATTTTATGTTCTTTCATGACTTTTGTTTTTTGTCTAAATTTTGCGCTTCACTCAGTTTTTTGCATCTGGTGCATTATCCACAACGTTTGTACCGCAGGTAACCGCAGGTAGCCGGTGGTAACTAATCTCAAAATGCATAAGGCTATGGTGTCATCATTCACGTCTGACGATGGTACACACAGTCTAGTTAGAATCTACAGGGTATTTATATTTTATCCATGGATGGACGTCTTTTGGCCGAAGATTTATATCAATTTATAAATAGGTCTACCTCATGAATTACGAAGTACGACGTAATTAAGAAGTTTGAGGTTACCCCGGAATAACTATGCCTTTTGGACGTCTAACATCTCAGTCCTTCCTGTGACCATGGGTGCTGCAAAGCACTCGAAAAATCGAGAACTTAAAAATAAAAGAAAATATTTTAATTTCATGTGTAATAGCCGCGCAAATCTTAGAACTCAATATAGCTCTGCATAGATCCGGGGTCCAGATCTTAAGTCGGATAAAACGTGGTTTTTCTGTCGACAAATTATTAATAGCCATCTGGAGTCTAGAATTGTGCTCAGTATGATGCCAATAGGCTCGCACTATTTGGGACTTAGTACCCTCGGTATAATATGGTTGAACATAGTATTCCTTTGCCACCCCCGCTTGGGGAATGTAAGAGTGACGGTGGAAACAGGGGTAGTGGAGGTAGGACACAAACAATCGCGCAAACATGTTTTTATTATTCAAACATTAATTAATTGTAATACTTAATGTACTTTACTTAGAATCCGTATTTATTTACAAACATTACAAAAAGTTAAACATATCATTCAACTTTCAACCTTCCAAGAATTACAAAAATATACTCTTTACAATACAATCATGTTTATAAACACACTGGTCTGTATTAACAATCCATATTTATAACTTACTATCTTTCGAATTTTGGGTGACATAAGATTAAATATCAAGGAGGTATACAAAAGATCGACACTTCACCTGTATTATAACCTGTTCATTATTATAAATTTAATCATCATAATAAATATTTATTGTGACTATCGAATACATAAGTAGTAGCTATCATGGGTTACAAAACATTCTCTCGATACCGTACGCGTTTAATTAACAGCCTGTATCTACCCACTGCTGAGTGAAGGAATCACATTCGTTCCAGTCCTGTGCTACTCTATTCAACCATGTATCAACCACCTTCACGTTGTGACCGCTCCATCTGGCCTTTGGGTTCACCTTTGGATTTTCGTTGTTATTCGTGGGCTTAATGTTTAGTAAGAAAAATTAATACGCGACATACAAAAAAATATTTTAGCTGATTACAATCGGTTTTCTATAATATGCGTCAACAGCAATAATCCATGATGGAGGTGGAACTATTAAAAAATTTCTTGCTTACAAATATTTGGCAGTATTCTCTCTGAATTATCAGGCGCAAGACATTGCTTTAAGTCTCCATTGTCACCAACATACGGCACTGTGACGACCAGCTCGTCATCCTGAAGCTGCCAGCTTGCTTGTTGATAATTCAGCATTTCTGGTAAGATCTTGATCTGCGATATACTCCTGCAGGATCCATTGCCTTGAATGAACAGCACTCTATTCCTGACCTTCAACACGAAATCCGTGTTCACACCTGGGGTTATTTTTAATACATATTTATAGTCTGTATCACCGTAGACTTCTTGGATATCAGTTCCTCGACTTGCGCATGAGGATTTGAGTTTTCTGTCGGCTTCTATGACTTTGTTTGCAACTTTTAAGAAGTAGTCGTCGATAGGTGCTCGGCTGCCCCAATGACATTGACAGCTCTCGCTGACTGTGATGATTGCTAATAAGATCACTAGCCGGTACATTTTCTGTAAGTATCTGTTTGCGACTGAATCGGTTAGTTGATAACGGGCTATTATAAATTGTCGCTTTATCTTCTTTGTGTGCGTAAGGTTGATTAACTATCAATCTGTGTATTCTATACTTGAAATACTCAAATTCTTTATTTTTGCCACGATTAAGACGTGATGGCTGTGTTTTTATGGAGAAAACTGGATTATAATATTTTATTTCTTCTATGGGTAACAATTATATTGCTAAACCTTTAGTCCTGGCTACTGGTAGATTGGGTCTTCTTACTCCTTTCTAAGTTTACGTTTCTAGCTCAAATCAAAATACACAATAAACACTAATCATATTTCTTGTTTTCGAATGGGTAGTCAGATGTGTATTTAAATTATTTCAACTGTTAAATTACCTTAAATAAGCTTATTTTCTCACGGTGTTTACATTCAACATATAAACATGTTACGATCATGTTCACTTTATGATTCACACATAGAAGTGACAAACGAATAGGCGTGGACTCTACATCCTACCTAGAATCTCGTCTTTACAGAAAATCGTAAGCTACTTGACTAACTGTAAAATAATATCCAAGTTTATTGGCTTGATATTATTGTACAGCTAATGATACATATACACACAACTCACTACTGCATTAGGAAAATAAAAATAGTATTATTTCCCAAATGCAGTGAGCTGCGATCACAGCGAGCGACACTACATTATTTTCCTTATCTGAGGTCAAAATATGTCTTATATATTTTATGTAGACATATATATTTGGAATTGTTTTTACGATAAGCTAGGCGTAAACTTTTCAGGGAGTATGGTAGTAACCTGTGGACTGACTGACTACTACTGTGGATGCTATAAGTAGCACCATTTCGAAGAGTGTTTTCCTGCGTCCGAAAACACATAGACTAAGCGAACCTTCTTCTTATGTAGGACCAGAGTACTCCCTCGCATATACTACCACTATTTGTTGTTGGATTATGTTGCGTCTCTCGTTGTTAGTTTAACTTATGATAAAGAATTTATATTTTTACTTCATCCCCACATGGATTGTCAGCTACGTCCTCCAAATTTACTAGTCATGTGCCAATGGGTCATTAACAATCGGGATAAATTGTCAATAATCATCAATCAATCAATAATTTCATATTGCTCACCAACGTTATGTACAGGAATTTTGGGGCAAAATTTCATGCTTTTCTAGTTCCACCTATTTTTCTCTGCGTTGTGTCCGTCAGTCCTTATTAAAGATTTATATAGTAGATATTATGCCTTGCACTCATCAACTCTAGTCTTTGTTCACGCAGTATTGTTAAAACCAGTAGATAATATATCATTTCAAACAGGAAACTCCTAGGTCATAAGTTATCGATGCTCGTAAAACAAGACATTATAACTCATACTTCATTGAGAATAAAGCTCTAATCAAGAAAAAATAACTACTAACCGACGGGTTTTCACGCTGTGTAAAGTTATTAACGTAATTTGTTTTGATGCTGTTCTGTGCCGATAGCATATTTTAATGAAGATAGAGTCGGATCAGAAATTGCTTTATTAAGTTACCAACGAAATTTCATGAACAAAATGAAAATTTCCAACACTCTTCTTTTATATAGTAAGTGGCTTAACTGGAATCAGAGTTGTTTCAAGTTCCAACCATTACTGTCGGACAAAATCAATTTATGAATCTGCGACTTCACTGGTGTAAATGAGTATTTTGGTCTGCTCTTTGGTATGTTCTCTAATGACAGAAGTCCCCAGTTTTGTCCAAAAAAGTTTAAGTTTGAGTTACTTCTACTGTATTGCTATAGGTTGTGGGAATTTAAGATTATTATTTTTTTACCCTATTTCGTCCCACTACTGGGCTAAGGTCTCTCTCACGAATCTCCACGTAACCCTATCCTTGGCCATGTCGAGTTAAAAGGCGTCAAGGTCGTCGCCATTTTTTCTGGGTCATACCCGGTGTCGGTATCTATCTGATTGCTATTAGGTGGTGATTTTTGCCCACCTATGGTACATCGAAGTGTTGAAGTGCTTGTATTATAATAACGCCACCGTGTCAGTCCGAGTATAGGGTGAGGGCACGAAGGCGATCCCCATAAAAAGGGGAGTAAGACAGGGAGACATAATTTCTCTGAAACTGTTTACGGCCACCTTGGAGCACGCCTTCAAGTTCTTGGAGTGGCGAGGACTTGGCATCAACATCAATGGCAAATACATCACTCACCTTCGATTTGCCGACGCCATTGTAGTCATGGCAGAATCGCTGGAAGATCAAGGACGAATGCTCGGTGACCGCAATAGCGTATCTCAACAACTGGGTCTAAAAATGAACATGGACAAAACGGAAATAATGTTTAATGTCCACTTCTTACCCACCGCAGGCATTGTTGGGAACTCTACTCTTCATGTTGTCGATAAATACACTTACCTGGGACAGGCAGTCCGGTTAAGTAGGTCAAACTTTGAGAGGGAGGTCAATCGACAAATCGAACTCGGCTGGACAGCATTCGGGAAACTGCGCAACGTCTTTTCATCCAAAATACCTCAGTGCTTTAAGACTAAAGTTTTTAGTCAATGTGTGTTGCTAGTTATGACAATAGGTCTCATAAAAAAGTTCAGAGTTGCTCAGCGAGCTAAAGAAAGAGCTATGCTTGGCGTTTCTCTACGTGTTCCGATTAGGAATGAGGAGATTAGTAGAAGAACCAAGGTCACGTCAAGGAAGTGGCAGTGGGCGTGTCTCACTTGTTAGTAATCCAAATAAAATAAAATATTACTTTTGCCGTTAATAATAATATTATGTTTATTGATCCAAATACTTATTTTGCTTCTTGTTATACCGTCATTTCTGTTTCGGAAATATTTATTTGACGGAAACGTACGTAACTACTAAAAACAGCGTGATAAGGTCGAAGAGCATATTTGTATCTTTTTTTTTATTTATTTTTTTAAACTTTGCCCCACACTAGGATTAATTCCTGTGTCGTGGGTGCGTTTACAAACATAAAAATTCACAAACACAAATACCCAGACCGGAACAAATAATTGTGGATCACACAAAGATTTGTCCCGTGCGGGACTCGAACCCGCGACTATTAGACACAGTGGGCGGGGCGGGCTAAGCCCATAACCACTGCGCTAAATCGTCCGTCATTAAAATAGTCCGTAATTAGTCCGTTATTTAAAGATATAGTTCCTGGTAAAATGTTGATGTATAAAATAATATTATTTATCTATCATCACGCCAGATCACTTGCGAGGTAGGCAGATAGTAAGAGAGTATAGAGTTCCAACAGGTTCTTTCCTTACAGACCTCTCTGGATTCCTCCACTCTCATAGTTCGTCTCATACACGCTCGCCGGTTACGCAGGCTCTTGTCTTGCCCTTTAGATAAGACTAGGTCTATTTGGTCGTGTTTATTCATAATGAAAAAAATATAAGTGAATTTGACGGCATCAAGCGACGATCACCTCTCACGCTCACTTTTCCCGAATAAGATCAGCACAGCAACAGAGTTGTGTTTGGTCATCAGCTATCATTTTGGAAAAAAACTCGTATACTGCATCGTTGGTTGAGTGGCGTATGGTGTAGCTGCCGATCACGAAGTTCTGGGTTTATATCCAGCAGGGGTGGCAGAGGTGTACTAAGTCCAGCCAGATATCGCCGTATTGTAGGTACAAATGTAATAGGAGGAGGTTAGGTATTTGTGTTCGACCTAGGAATTGAACCCCGGGGCCTCGTGATCGGGCAGGATTATGCTACTCGACCGACGAGGCACAGCTTAAATAATCTAAAAAAAGATATTGCAGGAATTGGTTTCTTAGATAAACCCTTGTTGAGGTGCACACTCTATTGATATTTGACGGAAGATTTGGTGCAGTGGCTTAAGCTTAAGCTTAAGAGCTTAAGCCACACCGCCCACTGGATCGAAGATCTGAGGGTTCGATTCCCGCACGAAACAAGTCTGTGCGTGAGCCACAAATCTTCATTCCGGTTAGGGCGCTTGTCTACGTGAATTTTCATGTTTGTAATTTTTTTTACGTTGTATTTTGTTTTAATGAGAAAATTCAATAAAATGGAACTTTTATTTGAAATGCCATTGTATTAATATACTTTATAGCTATCTGTTTACAATTATTCTTATCGCTTAAGAAATTAAACTGGTAAAGTCATACAGGTTTTAATATCACAATGAAAATTAACATACCTAAGTGTCTTGTTTAATACACGGGTTTATTTGACGGTTTACGATTCCTCTGGTGGCTATTTTTTAGGACAATGAATGAATAAAATTGTTACAATTATCTATTTCTTATTATTAAGTATGTATACGGAAAAAAAATCAGATCTTAATATATTTATATTAGTAAATTTTTTCGTTGCGTTTAACAAATGTTTGCAGGTAACATATCGTAAACAAAGAGGTGACTAGTTTCTCAACTATTTCTTAAATCTAAATAATCTTTGCCACACACAATCCCGTATACAATTTAATTGTCCTTTAACACTATATTTTTCTTGCAATCATGTCTGCCTTATTGACTAAATCCAAAAGATCTCCGAACATAAATCAAGGTGTCATCAATATCACCATAACAATGCGTGTTCACCTCTTGAGCTATATCATACTTATAAGGGATAGAAACCACCAGATTTCCACCGACATAGCTCCACGTAGCACCGTGGAAATTCAGGAAATCCGGCAGAACTGTAATGCTGATGTAGGAGAGATCGCACTGAGGATGCTTTCTGGGCACATGACCGACAACACACATAGTCCTATGTTTAATTCTGACGTCAAAAGCTTCGTAGTCTCCAAACTCAGCGAGGTTAACCACAAACTGGTACTTGTCCTCTGTGTAGATATCTCGGACTTGGAAATTCGGGAAATGTGAGCAGACTTCGTGCAACTTCGCCTCTACTTCTTTGAGGATGTTTGTGATTGAGGAGTACGTAGAATCTTGGTATTGACTGTTCCTTGGTTGACATGATGTGGGCAAGTTCCAAGTGCCGAAGCGTTTTGGCACGGTTTCGCAGAGGCTGAGTAGTAAGGCGGCAAAGAGTATGCGGTACATTTTGTTAAGAGTATTCGTCGGCTACTGAGCGGAGACTGTTGATAAGTTGTTTATAAGTCCATTGATAAGCATGTTAGTGTGTGTTTGTTGTTTCGGTTTGCATGTAAGTGTGCAGTTTAATGACTATTCTTAATGTGAAGTCTTTTCTTAGTAGCTTGATACTATTTTAGCACAAATTGTTTTCGCATTTTAAAGAATAATGATTGGTGGCGCGTCTTCTGATGAATCATTTCTTAAGGTAGTCAGGTCAGCACGATGTCTCAACTACAAAATCCTGAAAAAAATTCCATTGTACCTAAAAAGTGACGAAGTAACTGTTCCAAGTTGAACATGCAAGAAATAAAAAAGTTAAAAACCTACTCCAAAAAGCGAAAAATAAATATTAAAAAGTCGGTGCCGGTTGGTGCAGTCGGTTACTTGGCACCGACCTCAAATATTTATTTTAGTAGTATATTTTTTCAATTATTTTTAAGTAGTCGTTGTTATCTATAACTTTTATTCCCTTTTATAACTTTTATGTGCTTGTTTTCACTGACTAATTTTATTGAACTGTATAAGACCTACATGTCGAGATGTGGTTACCTTTAATTAAGTGTGCACGAAGCATGTTTCTCATGTTTTTTTTATAGGTTACATGTGTCTTCCGCGTTATCAAGACTACTCGATGGTGGGTTCATCAGAGCGCGGCACAAGGGGGGCGGGTGCGTTCCATACGGAGATCCCGAAGCCCCTCCAAAGTGCTGATGTCGGCTGGGGCGGCCCTGGGGTTTTTAGTGGATAGGAATCCGACACGCCCCGCGAGCATCCCCCGAGGCTTGCAGAAGTCCTATGCAGAAATTTTTCCACGTAAAAAAAAGTTGCATTTGTCTCACTTGTTGGTGACCCAAATAAAATCAAAAATAAGACTGGATTTTTAAGCCGGACATGCTAAAAGGCACGGGTTTCATAGTTAATACGTATAGGTTAGCCCGTCATACATATGTATGTTGGTGTATCCCCTATACATATGTACTCGTATTAGGGGTTCTTGTTACGGTCTTATAACATAACTTCTGATTTTGTAAAACGAATGTTTTCTTTTAAACGTAGCCCCACACTAGGATTTATTTCTGTGTCGTGGGTGCGTTTACAAACATGAAAATTTACAAACACAAATACTCAGACCAGAACAAATAATCGTGGATTACACAAAGATTTTTCCCGTGCGGGAAACAAACCCGCGACTATTAGACACAGTGGGCGGAGCGGCTTAAGCTCTTAACCATTGCGCTTAATCGTCCGCCCGTCTGTTTTGTTTCATGTGTAAGTTGTGTATTTAGAAAAAAAACATCATGAATATTTAAATCATAATATTTGTATTCATGTTAACCATTATAGTATTTATGAATTGTCAGAAAAGTAACAAAGTCTCTACCACCACTTTGGAATGTCATTCCTGTGAAGAAGAAGAAGGGCAAGAAACTCCACGGTTACTCTTTTAAAACAGTAATATATTACCCTAAAATATCTTTAATACACTATAAGAGTGAAAGAAGCCAGAGAAGTCTGAAAGGAAACAACCTGTAGGAACTCTGTACTTTCTGCCTTTCCCGCAAGGGGTCTGGCGATATAGATAGATAGATAATTATTGTTACTAACTGAATTGTTAATGGAATAAATATATTTTGGAACTAAATATAACTGTACTTTCTTTCTAGCCTGCGAGCAGTGTTGGACAAATTTCAATTGAACATTTAATCAATTGAAATTTTATTTGCAATTAAATTAATCCCCTTTAAACGACTTTTGGACGCCAAACGCCTCAGTCCTGTCCGTAACCATGAACGCCGTAGAGCACTCAAAACGTCAGGCGGGTTAAAACCACAAGTAAGCCGTGACGAAATCCTTAATGTTTAAATTGTGACTTAATTTTTTCATAATTAATTTTAGTCCAACTTTGCCTGCAAGGGCTCGGGCGTGATTATATATATAGAGATAGACAAACATATTTTTAGTTTTTTTCACTAAATTTCAAGATGATCTATCATAAATAAATAAATAAACACCGTCCCGCCTATATTTCCCAAGCGGGGGTGATAGAGGTGTATTGAGTACACCCACTTATCGCCGACAACGTAAGGTTCCATGTAATAGGTGGCGAGCCTATTGCCATATACCGGGAGCAATTCCAGACTACGGACTCATACTTAGAACTTTTCGTCAGAATAAAATTTGTCCGAGCTAGGATTTGAACCCAGGACCTTGTGATCACAAAGCGATGCGCTTTGCCACTAGACCAACGAGGCGATCAACTCCACCGAGTGATGTATTATACCAACATAATATCTAATTTCGTTGGAAATTTATCTGAAATGCCGGTGGGTCCTCAAGAGAGGGGCTTTTTAATAAACGATCAAGAGGGGATTCCGAGGCCGTCAAATCAACTTTCAATTATAAAAATCAAACTGAACTCTTCAATATACAGATTTTATGGCTTACAGGATTTACTGTGAGTTAATCTTTATCTTTAAAAAAAGAAACGTCTGGGGCTACCCAGACAAGAATTTATTCCTGTATCGTAGGTGCGTTTCCAAACATGAAAATATATACACATACATATATACCCAGATAAAAGCAAATAATTGTGGATCACACAAAGAGTTGTCCCGTGCGGGAATCAAACTCGCGACTATTAGACACAGTGGGCGGAGCAGCTTAAGCTCTTAACCACTGCGCTAAATCGCCGTCAATCCGTAATAATGTAAATTCAAAATTAACTAAGTTTGTATATTACCTTTTAACACCTAAACCCCTGAACAGATTTCGATCAAATTTGGCAGGAATATTGATATAATCCGGGAGAAAGACATAGGCTACTTTTTGTCTCAAAAAACGCAAGTGAAATTACGGGTAATAGCTATTTTAAATATATAAATATTATTTGCCTCGTTAATCTATTGGCGAATTATGCGGGTTGCGATCACGAGGTACTGGTTTCAAATTCAAGATCAGACGAAGGTAATTTTTCTATCCAAAAATTCCCAGTATCATTTCGGGGTCTGCAATTGTGCCCGGTATATGGCAATAGTCTCGCCCCCTATAACATAGGACCTAACATCGTCGGCGAAAAGTAGATGTACACAGCACACCTCTGCCACCTCCGCTTGAGGAATATAAGCGTGACAGTGTTTATTATAATTTTCGAATTATTAAGGGGTTTTAACCTACGACTAATCGCTATTCAACTGAAGGTTAGATTTGCTTACTGTCAGTGGAATTTTGACTGATTTTTCCATACAAAATATGTCAAAATTCTACTGGTAGTAGCCAAACCTATCGTCGAGTGTGATATTGAAACGGGCCATAAATAAACGTGAAGGTGACAGCACGCTTACTCGCTAGAGTCACGCTAACGTCAAAGTTTTCGTGCTAAGTCGAGATCGTTAGCAAATCACACGCCAAATAAACGCCAGTCCTTTGCCATGAAATATAACACCTCATTTGATGGCAAAAGTTGTTATTTTAGAAATACGCAACGGATTTATTGAGTGTTGGCTTTTGTACCTCGGAAGTTTGGGCTAAAACATTTGCCTTTGGAGGGGAAGAAACTCAGGCGGCTCTGCACGAAAGTTGCTCGTTTCGGCAGTAATTTTTATTACCCTTTTCACTAGCTGCGGTTATGTCTTGTTAGGAATATACATTTGAAAGGGTAGTACGTAATAGGATAGGTTGCAATAATATCATTTCTCGCATCTTATCCTATGGTAATGACAATATAACTTACCCACGACTTTGTTTTGAATTAAGGACTTCGTTCATTATTGGCAAAATGTAGAGATGGTTTAAGATTATATTATCTATGTACAAGCATCTATAACATATAAATATTTCTAAATCAATTACTATTTCCATAAACACACAATAATAAATTCATTTTCCGGCCGGAATTAGTAAAGTTCGTCTGTATATATTACATAAAATATCTTTATCATCACGCCGAATCCCTTTCGGGGTAGGCAGAGAATACAGAGTTTCAACAGGTTATTTTCTTACATATCTTTTTCGCTTCCTTCACTCTCATAGGTCGTCTCACACGCCCGCTGGTTACTTAGACTCTTGACTTGAAATGAATAAAATTAATCAAAATCAAAAGTTTTATTCATGTAGACCAAAAAAAACGCTTATGAATAGTAAAAAAGAGAAAATTATTGATTACACAAGACTCATCACCCGTTCGCAAAGTCATTCTTGTGGCGAAGAAGGGCAAGAAACTCCTAGGTTACTCTTTTTAAAAATGAGAATTTTACAATTCTTTTTGTATACACTGCATTTATGGGGTATGGGAGAACAGTATAGAACGAGCTAAATAGATGTCCTTAAGTATAGATGAAACATAAGTGTACTTGGATTAATGGTATACGTAGTACATAGTAGAGACTGTAAAGGTCTATCTATAAGGCACTAAGGAGGTGTTCGTAGCGTTATGGTGCTACAGTATTGTTAGAGATCGCCAAGGCAGTGTTTGGCTTGGTTGGTCTGAGATGGGTGACCGTTTCTGGCATTTTCATACTGGTCCTCCGTGCTTCGGGAAGCATGGTCAGCGGTTGATCCCGGTTACTACTTAATGTGGTAGTCCGTATACCAAGTTGAAAGCCTTGTAGGGTTGTAGGTGGCTTGATAAGTTCCAACAGCAAGTAGCCACAAACCTGCCTCCTGTCCTCATGGTGGAATATGACCTAGGTTTTTTGATCCCGTTATGCGATAGAAGTTCTTTGGTCAGCAGTTGGATTTAGAGGAACAGATTAGTAAAAAAATAACTTAAATGGTGAAGGATACAACTAGTTTTCGTAATATCTGTGACTAATGGTACGGCCAAACTAGCGCGTGCAGCCGCTTCCACGGTGGCGCCCCTGCAGCGATCAGTATCTCCCTATGATTGCGCGTGCAGACGCCGCGTGGATAGCGCGTGCAGGACGCAGGACGCGTTGGTGTGAACATTTCCATACAAATATTAATGCACGAGCTAATCACCACCGTGTACGCCATCACGAATGCGGCTGGACGCGTTGGTTTGGCCTTTACTTTTCTTCGATATACAATACAAACTAATTTATTTTAAAAATACCTTTTAAAAAATAAGTTTTCATAGCTAAAACACAACAAATATATCTTTCTTAGTTGAGGAGTTCCTATTGCTTCCTTCAGGCTCCATCATCAGGCACTGTAGGTCTACCATAAAAGTTTCATTCCGAAACTTCGGAGCCGAACGATACACGAATGAAATACGATGCGTTTACCTACCATGAAGTTGTATCAGATTTATTTCTTTCGAGCTTGTTCTTCTTATAGACTTTGTTCGTGAATGAATGACAGATGAGAAGTATGTTTCCGTTTACTAAACAAGTTGGTAATAAATGAAGTAGTATAAACCAACCTAATAAAAAGTGCATTCGTTTCTTATCAGACACATGGTTACTTAGGAACATTCCAAGTTAGTCGTGTAAAATTGTTAAATGTCAATCTGTCATAATATAAAGGCCCAAATCAAATAACATAAAGGCGCGAACTATGAATACAATATTTCAAAATTTCGCAAGCATTCATAAAAGTGAAAAGGCACATTTAATATTGTTAAACTGACAAAAGAAATCGATGTGTATTAGAAACCACAAATATTATTATCTTTTTGTTTTTCCATCATTTATATTTTGTTTTTTACGTATGGGAACGGCAACAAAGGCTATTTGGTTATTTAATAAAAGCAACTCGACAAGATTTATTAGAAACGAGCCACCGCAACCTAATTGGATGCCCTTCTGCTTTCGATCTTTGAAAGGATTGTTACAAAATTCGTGTTATTTCGTATGCTTGTACTCTATATTAGAAATAGCAATAATAATATTATAAAAAAAAACACATAAATCCAGTTTGAACGTATTTATTGCTTTTAGATATCAACAAAATCACCACTAAACCACTCGTATTTAAATTAAAACTCCCAAAATTATAAAATTCATACTTACGGAAGTAAAAAGTTACCTCTTTAGTTTTCGTATAATTGAGGTTAAAATCGCGAAAGAAGTGCTGTCAAAATGCCGAAACTTCGTTTGTTCGGATCACTTCATGGCAGCCTTTTACGACGGACGAAACGTCACAAGCCGTCTTCGGGACCGATTTCGGAACGAAAATACTTCGTGGTAGGAATCGCCCAAAATTTCGATCCGAAACTTCGGAATTACGTTTCATGGTAGACCTACTGGTTACCATTTGGGTCGAAAGTACTCATCAGGACAAATCCAATAAGCCCAAATACGGCAGGGCTATATTAAGTGTTGGCCAAATACCAAGACGAGACAGACCCTGGCCTTGGTCATGGTCTCGCATCAGTCACCTGGTCTGGGTTTTCGTCTTAGTATTGCACACTCAGTCTTCATCTTGGTCTCGAGTAAAAGTCTCACAAGAGTCTTGCATTGGCCTAATGCTTCTTATCTATAATCTATTCATGTTCTTGCAAAAAGTTATAATGAGTGTCGATTTAGATTTTATAAAAGGTGCAATTAGCGACAAAACAAAGAGCTCATATTTTTATATTTTATTTTAGGCTTATTAGGATTAATTACTAGATAGTTAGTGTCTACTTCTACGAACCTACCAACTGTATCAATTAATTGACTACCTTGATGTCTCTCAATTCTTATAAGATATGGGTCGAAATATCTGTTATGGGGCGAAATGATATGATATGTATGAGAAGCTTGGTGGTACCAAGCTGCTCGCAGATCCTAGCAGGACCGAGAGTTTCAGTGTGGAGCCGAGACGTAAGTTTAATGTCTCGGGCACAATCTCCACGCAATTTTGTTCGCATTAATTCAATTCTCATTGCATGTGCTTCACTGTAGCACGTCAGCATTTGACCATACTCGTGACCATACATCAAAACCTTGAGGATCCGCAGCCGCCGCCTGGCTCGGGAGGCTATTTTTCATTTGATTACAAAGACACACTCACAAAAAACATACAAAACAATAAAAATACAGAACTAATTTAAAATCTCACGGATGTCGTTAAATAAAAAACTACTTACGGAACTTCGAGAGCGCAAGAGTCTTGCGGAACCAATTTTGGCCTTATTCAAGTCTTATAGGGTCAGTCTTGGTCTAGGCCCTGCTAAAATTCAAGACCAAGACCGAAAGACCAAGACTGATTTTAGGCAACATTAGTTATATTGAATAGTTAGGTGGTCCCATTGGGTACCTTTTGGTTTCATCATCAGAACCTAAATACTATCTGGTTGTATAGTACTTGTCATTACCAATCTAACAAGCTTAAACACGAAAGGGTTACCCTGTATAGTTGATCTGTTCTTATGGCCACCTTCCGACTCCGGCTCCATGGTACCATATTATTGCATCGTCACCAAGTTTAGAAAGGTATGCTAAATTTTAGCTGAATCGAATACCCGCACGTGGTTGAAAAATTGATCACAAAATTTGAACCGTAAAGTCGGACAGACAGATAGACATGCAGGGAAGGTATCATCGTAAAAAAAGTCTTAAACGCAATTACTAACCGGAAACGACAGCGCGGCAGGCCCACAAAGAGGTGGCGAGACGAGCTGGACTCCTATGTTAAGGATTGGCATCAGCTTGTACTGGACCGAGATAAGTGGAAATAGAAAGTGGAGGCCTTCGTCTTGCAGTGGGGCAGTCTAGGCTTATAATAAAAATAATTTATGTAATTACGCTGCAGTTTTTCCTTCTTTATTCTTCTGCCTTACATCAAAGGCATCGTGAGGGGCGGTATCATAGAAATTTAATTAATTAATTCTTTATTGTACACACAGAAAATGTTACAAAATAAAAATAATAATAAAATAAAATGTACAAAGGCGAGCTTAACTCAAAATTGAGTTCTCTGACAGCAAACCTTTGAGTGACAAAGAGACAAAACATTAAAACAAGGATAGAAATGAGTGTACAACACGAAGGGAATAGTTTTAGATAATAAAATGATAGAATACATATAGATAGAATATACACCTATAAATATACTACACACTATACGATAACATAAAATATACTACTTGATATAATACATACATACATATAACTTACATAGATAGGAAATGTTCTTTAATTCTTTTCTTGAAAATCTGCGGAGTGGAACTATCGCGTATGGAGTGTGGAAGAGAATTCCACAAGCACACTGCACGTACAGTGAATGAGCTATGATACCGGCTCGATGTATGCCGAGGAGTACTAAGAAGAGGAGAAGATAAAGAGCGACAGGGTTTTTCCCTGGGAACCAAATACTCAAAGCGTTCCCGAAGATATGCAGGGAAGTTAGGATTGTGAAGCACAGAGAAAAGTAAAGAAAGAATGTGAGTATCCCGACGCTGCCGAATAGGGAGCCACTTCAATTTAGTCCGAAAATCTGACACATGATCATACTTTCGAAGGCCAAAAATGAAGCGAATGCACAAGTTTTGCAGACGCTCAAGTTTATTGAGAAGTTCTTCAGTTGCATCAAGAAAACTAACATCAGCATAGCCGAGTAGTGGTAAAAGAAGAGATTGGGCGAGAGTAACTTTAGTTTTAAATGGTAGGAACTTCTGGAGCCGTTTGAGAGATTGGAATGAGTAATAGATTCTCCTGCTTACTTCCGCAATGTGTACATTCCAGGACAGATTGCAGTCTATGTAGACACCCAAGTTTTTGGCGCTACTCGAAAACGGTATCGGAATGGAGTCATAGACAACTTGTGGAAGAGACTGGTGATTTAGAAGATTGTAAAAGTGTCTGCCACCAATAATGAGAGCTTGCGATTTTGCTGGGTTGACCAGGAGACCAAAAGTTTTTGCCCAATTATTAATATTTTGAAGATCATTATTGATGGCAGCAATAGCAGCATAGTAATCGTCAACTTTGAAATGACGATAAAGTTGCAAATCGTCTGCATAGAGATGATAATGTGAAGAAATAACATTAGTGAGTGTGTTAATAAAAACCGAAAAAAGTAAGGAGAGAGTACGCCACCTTGCGGGACACCTGCAGTCAGATTACACCACTCGGAGGAGAACTCATCGGAGCGAACCGACTGCGAGCGACCGCGAAGATATGAGTTGAACCAATCAGTTACAGAAGGAGAGACATTTAGAGAGGAAAGAATTCCCAAGAGAATGTCAAAATCAACAGAATTAAAGGCACTGCTAAAGTCTAACAGAACTAACACAGTAAGAAGTTTATTCTCCATGGCCAGCCGTATGTCGTCAGTTATTTTAACTAACGCTGTTACCGTGCTATGGCCAGGACGAAATCCTGATTGGTAGGGACTTAGCAGGTCATTAATGAGAAGATAGTGAGATAGTTGATTTTGAACAACACTCTCGAGAACCTTAGACAGAATTGGGAGTATGGATATAGGACGAAAATGGGAAACTGAAGATGGATTCGAAACTTTGGGAAGCGGTAAAACATGAGCCTTCTTCCAGGCTGAGGGAAAGGTGCAAGATTGCAGAGAAAAGTTAATAATGTGATGTACTACAGGAATAAGATCATCTAAGATGGGACGAAACATTTGAATTTGAAGACCGTCATCACCCACCGCCTTTGTGGAAATAGATAGTATTGATTTTTTTATCTCCCCTTCTGTAACCTGGTGAAAAGAGAAAGAAGTACATCTTGGCAACGAAAGATTAGATAACCTGTTAAGAGTAGCAGATTTAAGGTTGTCATCCAGAGTGACTGGTGACTTGGAGAAATACAAATTAATTGTGTTAAGGTCTATATCGGGTATACCATCACAAGATGCCTTCCCGATGCCAAGAGACTTAAGAAATTGCCATACTTGTGTTGTATTTAAATTTTCGATTGAGTCATGGATGTGGCGTCTCTTAGCATCTCTACACAGACGGTTGCAACGATTCCGCAGTTTTTTATATAGAGACCAGTTCTCTTCTGTAGGATTTTTTTTGTAACGTCTCTTAACTTTGTCTCTTTTTGACATTTCTCTTTTAATATTATTGGATAACCAGGGTGCAGGGAGGTGCTTTATTTTTACTTTTTTTAAAGGAGCATGTTTATTATATGTATCAAGAACAATCTTGTTGAATGCAGACACTTTCTCGTCGAGGTTATTGTAGCTGTACACAGGAGACCAGTCAATGCGGGCCACATCCTCCCTCAAACGTTCCAAATTAATGCTCTTAAAACTACGAAGTGAGAGAAATTTGTATTTACGTTTAGGGGCACGAATTTTGTAGGATAAGAAAATAAGATCGTGATAAGAGAAGGCGGCCGTAAGTTGCCCATGCGTAGCTACCCTGCTAGGGTCAGAAACCAGAATTAAGTCTAGTAGAGACGAAGTACAATGGGGGGCATGATGAGTAGCATTAAGCTGAAGGATGTGCATATTGACAGAAGAGACAAGGGATCGAAGTTTGCGGCTACGCGCATTATCCTTGAGCAAGCAAGTATTGAAGTCTCCAAGGATAATAAAGTGGTCATATATAGGACAAAGATATTCTAACTTGGATTCAAATGAAGAGAAGTAATCAATTTGATTAGAGGGACTATAATAGACACCTATAAGAAGTTGTATATGATTAAATGTTATTTCAAGAAATAGGTGTTCAGCAAAGTTAGAATAATCGCTTGGAGACTGATCAATAACTTTGTAGTCAATATCTCCACGGAGATAAATAGCAACCCTACCACATCCCTTGCCTGTTCTGTCATTACGCACTAATTTATAGCCGGGCAAAGAGTATTGTGTGGAAGGAAGAACAGGCTTGAAAAAAGTTTCAGATACAAGGACAGCATGAATAAAATCAGCATCGAAAGAAGATAATAAGTCTGAGTAATGTGCAGGGACGCTTTGAGCATTTATGTGGACTGCATTAAAAAAGTTTCTGAAGCCAGAGAAAGTATGTAGAAGTTGATCACGCAAGTGGACAGAATTATCACCGAACGCACTAGCATAACTCTCATCAGATGTACAAAAAGAAGAACAAGATACGAAACTGTCGTCAAAATTATCACACATATTGAAAATAGTACAAATATATATCCTAATATAAATATAATATGATTAACTAATAAAAATATACTAAAAATATATAACATAAATATAAATATATAAATTTACAAACATATTTGTCCTCGATGCACTCGCTAGTTTACATGCAAGTTGACAAAATAACTTATATCCAAGGTCGCAATTTATACCTATTTCAGAACGAACACTCGAATGTCAATGTCACACGAAATGTTTTGTTTGTATTAATGACGTTTTCATTCTGTGTAGTGAGTGAACAAACAAATTGAGAAATATATTAGTAGGTAGCAAGTAACAAAACAGAAAATATCCATCGAGTGACCGTCAAGAGAAAAAAATAAAAAAAAAATAAAAGTAAATAACAAAAAGATATCAAATATAAATATGCGCAACAAAATACGGGTACCATTACTTGGCCTGTTTTCGTGACTTTTTGTCAGGCGCCGGTTTAGACTTTGCAGTTGTGCCCACATTCACAGCAGAATCCGGGAACTGCGCTACTAGTTTCCGCAGTTCGGCTGCGGACTCAATCTTCCGTCGCGACTCATCAGGAAGCTGAATGATAATTTTACCTTCGGAGGTCCAGCACTGTTTCACTCCAAAGTGTTTGCGAGCTTCCATAAAAGTGTTATGCCTAGGTTTTGTGAGAAACTCCGAAAATACCAGGCTAGAACCTTTTAATTTGGCTTTGTTACGCCAAGCCTCGCTGCGTGAAATTTGGCTCCTAAATCGTATTAGCAGTGGACGAGGCTTGCTTGAGTTGTTACCGAGGCGATGGCAGGCTGTAATATCTGAAGAGGTGATATTTGATAAGTTTAACCTCTTTGTTAGTGTTGTAACAGCCAGGGATGTTGGGTGTTCATCCTTCTGCTCAGGATGACCATGAAGGAGCAGGACCTTCTTGCGTGACGCCATTTCGAGCCTATCCAGACCCACTATTAAAAGCTCCATTTGGGACTTAAGTGCACTCACCGTCTTCCAAATAAGGCACTTAAATTCTGTGAACTCCCGTAAGAGACTGGCGATGGTCTTGTGGGCTGTGTCATTACTACTGAAGTTCCTGAGGTCATCTTCGTACTGATCCATCCGCGATGTAAAAGTGGCAGAAAGGTCCTCCATACAGCTTGATAACTTTGCGTAAAGGTCCATGATGTGCAGTAAAAGTGAGAAACAAAGGAGAAGTAATAGTGTGACTGTGTGCACCAGAGGACAAACTAAATTCTTAGTGCATATGCAACATGTAAATAATAAATATTATGATTTTAAATTAAAATATTTGAGAGAGCTCAAAAATTTCGTGTTCACTCTAGACTACCCTCACAACCTCACAACCAAAGAAATTTAGCATTTTTTTATGCAAAGTCTCTTTTAAAACACTTGGACGCTATGAGGAATGAATACTAATGCAATGTCATTAAGGAATGTAGTAGGAATAATATTTTTTTACTGTAGAATTCTTATTAGATCACATTTAAGCCGGTAACGTTATTTGAATAATCTTGCGGTCTGAGAATACACCCAAGCCGGTTCGCTCTTAAAGGTGATACTCGTTGATAAAATATTTGTTTATGATCTACAGGTGTATAGTCCGAGTTTTTACTAAGAAAGCGTTGCGAGGGATATGTGAGAAACCGCAAACAGGAAAGCTCATTTAGAACCAGAAGCTATGGAGCTGGTCTAGTATGTGACTGGTGATCCCGAGGTGCTGAAATCGAATCATAAAATTTTCAATGGTTGTCCGGAGTTAGGAATCATGCAAAAGCAATAAACTTGTCCTCTATTACAATATAGCATGGTACATAGATATCTCTGCTACCCCGCACGCAGAATATAAGCTTGACTTTCTTTTTTACCTAGTAGGAGATTTAAATAAGTCGATTTAAAAATATTCTCTTTTGTTATCTAATATTTTGTTGAGAATTATATTTTATTTTCATGAAAATTAAAAAAATATATTGAATGTAAATATTTTCTATCTATCTATATATCTAACGCCTTTATTTAATTAGTTTGTGAAAGTGACTTTTGCAATACAACCACGTTTTAGTAAAGTTAGCGTTCACTTAAATATGCTAATGGATCCTCACTTTAATTTAATTGGGTATGAAATAAGTTGGAGAATTGTTTTAGTTTGAATGGGAAGAGTTAAGGACAGTTTTATTTTTATATAAAACGCATTTTTATTTATTTTAATAAACCTTACCCTTAATAAATCCCTATGATTCAGGGTGGATGTTAGGCCCCAACTAATAATCTATATCTATACTAATATTACAATGAGGAAATATTTGTATGTTTGTAACGAATTAACTCAAAAACTACTGAACCGATTTCAAAAACTCTTTCACTATTAGAAAGCTACCTTAACTAGAAGTAACATAGGTTATATAACATAGACCGTGTAGGTGGCGCTCTTGTCGACCAGGTACGAAGTTGTGGGAAACTGATAGTATTATAAAATAATAATAATATAAACTAATAATAAATATATGATAGCTCATTTACTGTGCGTGCTGTGCGTTTATGGAACTCTCTCCCTCACTCTTTACGTGATAGCCCTACTCTACAGATTTTCAAGAGAAGAATTAAACAACATTTCCTATCTACGTAAGTTGTTTGTATGTATGTCTGTATATGTCTATGTAGTGTATTATTTTATGGTATTGTATAGTATGTAGTATATTTATGGATATATATCTGTAGTTTATACCTCTAATATCTTCTGTGTTGTACACTTATTACTATCCTCCTTTTGATGATTTGTTTCTCTTTCACTCAAAGGTTTGCTGGTAGAGAACTCGACTTTGAGTTAAGCTCGCCTTTGTACATTTACCTTTTCTTTAATTTTAATTTTATAATTTGTAACTATTTGTACAATAAAGAATTAAGAATTAAGAATAAACCGGTTAAGAAACTGTCCCACGGTTGGGCACGAGCCTCCTCGCAAACTGAGAGGGCTTAGGCCATAGTCCACCACCCTAGCCCAGTGCCGGTTGGCGGACTTCACACACCTTTTTCCTTCACCATTAAAGCAAGCGATAGTTAATTTCTAATACGCTCATGCCTTCGAAAAGTCAACAGGTGTATGCTTGGGTTTGAATCCGAGACTTCTGAGTTTGCAGTCCTTCGGTCTAACCGCTAGGTTATCACTGCTTATTAAGGAATTTTTCGATAGAAAAAACACATTGATTTAGCAATTGTTCCTAACCATCCATCGTATGGTCAGCGATATGAGTCGCTTTACATTCTCAGTTTTTTAAACCGTTTGTACGCTTTTGTTTTGCATAAAATACATTATTTTTGTTGATCTACATATATTTGTGTATTTTGTTAATAATGGGACTTTAACAATGTTTACCAAAGTTTTATAATAAAGATTAACTGTTCGAAATACTTACAACGTTTAGCGACTTATGTCGCTAACTGTACCATGTAGCCTATTGCCTTAATGGGCATAATTCCAGACTATTTCTGGGAACATTTTTATGGATAGATTACACTTTGTTTGACCAATAATTTAAACCTAGGCCGCATATAACGCATTTTGCATAAACACTGCGGGGCTACATACAAATTATCAGTATATATTTTTTATCAAATCTAACTATTAAGCTACCACCCGATCGGTTCGCGGCCTCCACTGAGAAGATTTGGCGAGAGACAGCAGTCTTGTATTTTTTATTTAATACTCATAGCCGTTTTTTAACAATGTTCGCCAATGTTTTATAGTAAAGAGTATTAACGGTTCGAAATACTTTCAAAGTTTAGCTACTTACGTCGCTAACTGTACCATGTAGCCTATTGCCATAATGGACATAAATCCAGACTATTTCTGGGAACATTTTTATAGATGAATTACACTTTGGTTGACCAATAATTTTAAATGTAAACCGTCCTGACGGTCAGAATAATAGGGTGTCGCGACATTCATAACAATAAGACGTCGCGACGCTCATAATAATAAGGCATGGCGACACTCATAATAATAAGGCATCGCGACGATCATAATACTAGTAATTTGGCGTCGCAATACTTACAAATATAAGGGGTCGCGATGCTTACAATTATAAGGCGTAGCGACCTTCATATTAATAATGCGTTATGACACAAATTATAGTAAGCGTCGCGACACATATAATAAGGCGTCGCGACGATCATAATACTAGTAATTTGGCGTCGCAATACTTACAAATATAAGGGGTCGCGATGCTTACAATTATAAGGCGTAGCGACCTTCATATTAATAATGTGTTATGACACAAATTATAGTAAGCGTCGCGACACATATAATAAGGCGTCGCGGCGTTCATAATAGTGAAGCGTCGTGACGCGCATAATAAAAAGGAGCCGCTCATGATAATAAGACGTCGCGACTCTTCACAAAATAAAGCGTCGCGACGCTCGTAATAATAAGCCCTCACGACGCCTATTATAGCAATGCATCGCGAAGCTCTTAATAGTAATGCGTCGCGACGCTCACAATAATGAGGCATCCCAACGCTCATAATAATTCGGCGTTCCAATGCTCACAAATATAAGTCGCGATGCTTACATAATAATAAAGCGTCGCGAGGCTCATAGATATAAGGGGTCGCGATACTTTCAACAGTGAGGCGTCGCGACGTTCACACTAAAATACGGCGTCGAGACACTCATTGTAATAAGGCTTCGTTACGCTCATAATAATAAGGTCTTTGTTTTTTATATGTTCTGTTGACCAAATAAAAATAAAATAAAAGAAAAGTAAAAAGTAGGTAATGTGTTTATATATCGTAAAGTGATCCTTAAGGGGCTCAAAAACGCTCTCAAGATGCCCGTCCTTTCAGAGTCAAAGCGTTATGTGACCTGTGCGTAACACGAGGAAATCAAAATTGTGCCTCCTTTTGTATTCTTGTTCTTTGATTTCAAGGGTTCTTTAGTTGAGTTCCGGAAATGTATTGAAATGTTTGATGTCTTTGTCTTTGCGTAAACTTGTCCTTTTAATTTTATAGGAACTGTCTGACCTAGGATTTGAACTAGGGCGACGTGTTTGCCAGAATGCCATTTGATCAACTAGGCAGGCAAACAAAATTTATGGAATGACATATGTAGTGGAAACTGGGTACGGCTCTTACAATTTAGTTAAAAATTAAGTAGGCCTCTGCTAGCGTTAACATGGCGCGATGTCTGCCGCGATACCATGAACAACGTTCAAATGGGCATAATGCTCCTCTCTCGCTTCACACTTTCCCCGGTATTCCTTGTCTATCTATCTGTATCATCACGCTACATCCCTTGCGGGGTAGGCAGAGAGTACAGAGTTCCAGCAGGTTCTTTCCTTACACACCTCTCTGGCTTCCTCCACTCTCATAGTGCGTCTAATTCACGCTAACGGTACGTATTATACATTACGGAGACTCTTGACTTGCTCTAGTCTAGGTCTTCTCCGGTACCTACATTCATCCTATTTCTTAGTTTCGCTAATATGACGACTGTCCCTGGCACAATCGCACCCAGTCTACCCTACACACACTAGCGATGGGCGATTGTTACGAAAAAAACTATCGAATGAATCGACAAGTGTAGTTACACACATTCGATTGTCAATTCATTCGTCCTCAGAAAAATACATTCGAATAACAATCGACCAACAAATGAAAATCGACAGCGCATCGCCAATGCACAGGTCACATTCGATTCGGGGAGAACGTTCCGATTGTTAGCAATGACTTTTAGTTAATCAGTAATTACTGTTGGTAAAGGGCTTAGACAAAGTAAGTTGGAAATATCGATTGAATTATAGATAAAAAAAATAAATCTAACGTAATTATTATCACTATACCTACCCGGCAGGATATCTGGCATGATGATAAAATACCACAAATTCCAAAGTTTTTTTTTATGAATTATACCTATTTACTAATAGTAGTATACATATTTACTAATATGTAAATAAGTACAATTCATAAAAATACTTAACAATTATTTTTTTATATAATAATTTATGTTTATAAGTAATTATATTTATGTACATCAGTGATAGTTTAGTGGTTAGACCATTGGACTGCAATGCCAAAGATCTCGGGTTCAAACCCAGGCACGCACCTCTGTCTTTTCGAAAGCATGTGCGTATTAAAAATTAATTATCACTTGCTTTAACGGTGAAGGAAAACATCGTGAGGAAACCTGCATGTCTAAGAGTTTCTCGAAGGTGTGTGAAGTTCGCCAACCCGCTCTGGGCCAGCGTGGTGGACTATGGCCTAAACCCTCTCAGTTTGAGAGGAGGCCCGTGCTCAACAGTGGGACAGTTTCTTAACAGGGCTTATATTATCTTATTATATATCTTATTATTATATATTATTATTATATATTATTTTATAAAAAATTAAAAAACAAGTCCCGATTCAAATCTATCGAACGATGCCAATATAATCGATGGTGCGTTTGATTCGTGCGTCGATTGCACACTCGTTACTAAATTTACGCGCGCGCGGTCTAAACGCTATGCAACAATCTAACAATCGACCAACAATCGAAGAATTATGATTGTCATTGGATTGCATTCGAATAAAAGGAACAATCGAATGATTCGATTGTTTTTAGTAATAATCGCCCATCGTTAACACACACACACGTAAGTACAGGCAAGTTAAAGATACCATTATTTCTGGTCTATTAATCTTTCAATCTACCTCTGGACATTGATATTGAAATAGCCTATTCGATGTTCGACAAATTCCATGGAATAATACGAGTATAATCAACATTGATACGACGTTCCATTCTTTAGAATCATTGGTTATCGAACATCAATGCACATTAAACATCCCTACGAGTTACTATACATAAAATAGACACACCGTCAGCTTATATTCCCTAAGCGGGGGTGGCAGAGGTGTACTGAGTACAGCCACTTTTCGCCGACGATGTAAATACGCTGTAAAGATACAATAAGTGTTTAAAAACATATTTCATGTCTTTTTTTTACTGCAAATCGCTCCTAGCGCTGTGCAATGCGGTGTTCCCAGCGATCACCAAGGTTAAGCGGCGGTCGTCTCGGTCGGCCATTTGTAGCATTTTCATATTCGAGCGTCTCTGTTCTTCGGAAGGCACGCTTAGCCGTTAGGCCCAGTTACCACGTAATGTGGTAGTCGTTAATCCGAGTCGGAAGCCTTACAGGCTACTTAATAAGCTCTAACATTAGGTGGCCACAAACCTGCCTCCACCAATCCGCACTGGGTCTGCGCGCTGGAGTATGACCTATACTCTCTCACCTTGATATGTAAGAGAAAGCCTTTGTCAAGCAGAGGGACAGTATAACCCACTTAGGAAGGAGGTCAGTTTACTAACTATATTATATGTCAGCATTTTGTATAGTTATTTTAGTCTTAATTCGATAAGTGAGGGGTTCTCCTTCGTTGAGCACAAAAACAAAATTGTTCTTATATCCCCGACCTGAAATTCTAAGCCTTACATGACCTACATACTGACACCTACATACCGACTGATTGATGAGTACATAAACTGGATTTTATTTTGAGGACTTTATTTTTTCTTTGCTACAGATTTTGGTCAGTCTTTTCATGTGTAATTACTATGTTTCGAGTATCAAATAACTTAATGATCAAGGCTTTTAATTTGTGAATTTAGGGGTAATTTGTAACAAAGCATACATTGAAACTGTATTTTTTTCTTAGGATTTACACTGTCTCGAGGGACAGTAAGTTCGATTCCTACGTCGGACGAAGTATGCTTCTCTTATCGAAAAATTCTCCAGAGCAATCCAGAGTCTGGAATTAGGCTCGGCGTAATGGCAATCGGCTCGCCTGCTATTAGATAAAATTGTCAGCGAAAAGTGGGTGCATACAGCACACCTCTGCCACGCCCGCTTGGGAAATATAAGCATGGTGGTGGGTATAATATATTACCTCGTATTCATTAGCGGACAAATCACATCGGAACTTAACATCGACTGATATGTGTGGGTATATATAGTACATCTTTGTAATCTCCAACTCCCCTTGGGGAATATAGGCGTGATGGTGTTTATTTCTTGTCTAATAACCTATTGTTTTATTTTGAACATTAACTTCCTTAATATAAAAATAAAAATCTTTCAAATCTTCAAGACAACTTAACTTTAAACTGTAGAATTGTTGCATAGATTTATTTACCAGACCTTTACTAAGGCAATGTGTATGCGATTATGGAACAAGGAACTATAATTGAGGAACTCGTTTTAACTTTTAGGATATATATTAAATTAAGACTTGTACAGGAATATTAATAATTAGGTTTAGGGAGATAAGCAGCGTGCGCTCCCGTCCGCTGCTATTTGTGTATGCGTGGCCAACCGACCACGTCGCCGCCGCCGTCCAAGATGCCGCGCCTCCCGCTCCCCCGCAGCCGGCTAGTGTTGTCGCAGACATACTGGGGGCCCGTTGGAAGAAGTTGAAGAATCTTCAAGCTGAAGCTGCTTCCAAGACATCCTCATCAGTTGGTAGAGGGCAAACTTTGTTTAGGGCTCGTCGTTCGATTCCCCTGTGTGTCAGGAAATCCGCGATTCGACACACTCCATCTCTGCCTGGATACAACTTGTGAACTCTTCCCATTTTCCATCGGAGCGGCGGTGTTCCATCCTGTCGGAAGACCACCATGGTTCCTTCTTTTATGTTCTTATAAGGTAGTCGCCATTTAGTTCTCTTTTGTACTTCACAGAGGTATTCATTGTGCCACCTCGTCCAGAAGTGCCCTCTTAATTCCTCCACCAGTTCATATCTTGTTTTGAATTTTGTAGTGACTGTAGGTAGTGCCGGCATCGACGTCAACGGCCGCCCAATGAGGAAGTGCCCTGGGGTTAATGGAAAAAGGTCGAGTGAGTTGTGAGATAAAGGAGTAAGGGGTCGGGAGTTGAGGACTGCTTCGATTTGCGTGCAAAGAGTACTCAACTCCTCATAAGTTAAACTAGCATTTCCTATAACTCGTTTCATGTGAAATTTTGCACTTTTTATGCCAGCCTCCCAAAGGCCACCGAATGTGGGAGAATAAGGGGGACTAAAATGAAAAATGATTCCTTCTTCTGCAGTGAAATCATGAATGGAATTTATGGCGGATTGCAACATTCTTTGTAATTCATTATTTGCCCCGATAAAATTAGTAGCATTATCACAAAAAATTTGATAAGGTTTTCCCCGACGTGAAATAAATCTACGGAGACAGGCGATAAAGGCGTTAGAACTTAGGTCGCTGACTATTTCTAAGTGGATAGCCTTCGTACAAAAACAAATAAATAGGCACAGATAACATTTTGAGATTTTGTTACCACGGCCTTTTTTGCTTGAAATTAGGATTGGTCCCGCGAAATCTGTTCCACATATTTGAAACGGATAGTTTTCAGTTACCCTACTTGACGGCAGATGACCCATCAACGGCTCCACCGTTTTCCCTCGAAATCGGGTGCAAATTATGCACTGACGAACCACCTTACGCGCTAGTATTCTTCCGCCAAGCGGCCAATAATTATTTCGAATCGAGGCGACGAGCTGCTGAGGACCAGCGTGCAACAGACGTAAATGTTCGGCTCGCATTAATAGTTTTGTGAAGTGGTGTTTTCCATCCAACAACGCAGGATGTTTCTTTTCAAAAGCTAAGTCAGTGTTATTTAGCCGACCACCTACTCTTAGTACGCCGTCATCATCAAAGAAAGGAGATAACTGTAATAAAGATGGCGTGAGTGGCTTTTGCCTTTTAAGGCAGGCAATATCCTTTTGGAAGGACACTGATTGTGCTATTCTAACGAGTTATGTAAGAGACCTTTTAATTTCTTCACCTTTAAGTGGTCCTATTAATCTTACATTTTTAACTTGACAATTGTTTACGAACCTTAGCACGTAAGCAAATATTCTCTTTAGCCTTAATGAGGAAGAGTATTTAGCAAAATCTATTATGACTGGATATTCATTTTCTACATTAGTTGTAGTTAGGAATGCTTTAATTTCGGGTAAAATTAATTCAAGATTATGAGTGTGAGGCCATTGCGACTCATCATTAGTTAAGAATTGCGGTCCTTTCCACCACAATGATGAGTTACAAAGGTGACTCGGGTCTACACCTCTTGAGCCCATGTCCGCTGGGTTAAGGTCTGTGGGCACATGTCGCCATGAATTTCTATCGGTCAATTCGATAATCTCATTGACTCTGTTACAAACGAATGTTTTCAATATCTTGGGTTTCGTTTTTATCCAACCTAAGGTGATTGTAGAATCCGACCAGAAGACTTTATTATGAATAACGCAACGAAGTGCCTCGCTAACTCTCGCTACCAAACGAGCCCCTAACAACGCCACGCATAACTCAAGACGCGGTATAGTTATAGTCTTAAGAGGAGAGACTCGAGTCTTAGCACAGAGCAGTTTAACAGTTACGTGATCTGAGTGATCCACGGTGCGCATATACACACACGCTGCGTAAGCTTCCTGTGAAGCATCTACGAAGCAATGGAGCTCGCAAACGGCAGGAAACGTACATAATGCATGTCTTGGCACCGACACTGTAAGTAAAGCATCAAGGTCAGTAATCATTTTTTGCCAAATTTTCTTTATGTCGTCAGGTACTGTTTCATCCCAATTTAATTTAAGGTTCCATAATTTTTGGAGGAGAATTTTAAGAGTGATTGTACACGGACTTAGCAGACCCAGTGGATCAAAAACTTTACAAGTGTTGGATAGAATTATTCTTTTTGTGACTTTTTCAATGCTACGATCTAAATTTAATGAAAAGGTTAACATGTCAGTATCAGGCGCCCACAATATTCCTAAAACATTTGACAGTTGACATAAATTAGAAGAATTTATCTCTGTGGAATCACTAAATATTTGTGGACAATTTGTGCGAAATTTGTGCAATGGAAAACATGCGGATTCAAGCAATTTTGTGACCTGATTACGTATGTAAGATAAGCTATCCTCACTGTCCGCACCTGTTAACAAATCGTCGATATAAAAATCATGTTTAATAACATTAGAAATTAATGGGTCGGAACACTCTTCAGCTACTTCTATCAGACAACGGGTGCTCAGATATGGTGCGGATGCAGTCCCATACGTCACAGTATTCAACTGTAATACTTCAAGTGGCTTAGATTTGTCGTCCCTCCACAATATCAATTGCAAATTACGCTGTGAATTATTTACTTGAACTTGACGATACATTTTTTGTATGTCACAGCTTAACACGTACCTATGCTGACGAAATCTAATTAATATATTAAATAGTTCATCCTGAACTACCGGACCAATACATTGTATGTCGTTTAAGGATTTTTGAGAAGTTGTTTTAGCGGAAGCGTCGAAAACTACTCTCAACTTTGTCGTTTCACTACCGTCACGTATGACAGCATGATGTGGCATATAGTATCCAAAATTAGGTCTCTGGACTTTAGATAAATTACCTAAAGTTTCGTATTCCTTTATGAATTCAGTGTATTGAGTCTTAAGCTCAGGATTTTTATCTAATCTTTTTTCAAGGTTATAAAATCGCTTAGCAGCCATTTTGTACGATTCACCCAGCGATTGTACTGGTTCTTTAAGCGGTATTGAGACATGGAATCTACCATACTCATCACGTCGAGTATATTTATAAAAATGATCTTCACAAAATTCCTCCTCTGCAGACATTATTTGTTTCGAAGTAGGAATTTCCTCAAGTTTCCAAAATTTTGTCAAGTTTTCATTTATTTCTTTAGTGAATAGACAATGTATTGGTGTGGAGGGTTTTATTAAGTTTAAAGGCCCTGCCACTACCCATCCAAGCTTAGTGCTTTGAAGAACGGGCATATCTGTGCCCAGAGGTATATTTTCTGGACACAAAATATTAAAAAATATCTCCGCCCCCAATAACAAGTCTATATTTGACGGATAATTAAAACAAGGATCAGCAAGATTGATATTGTGGGGTAAGTTTAATTCAGACACATTAAAAAATATATTAGGCAACTGGCCTGTAATATTAGGCACAACTAGACATTTTACGTTTATGTTAAAGGAGTTTATTAAGGAATGGATCATTACGTCACATCTATCCGAAATAGGAACTTGTACATTGTTAATGCCCGATATTATAAGGGAACCGGGATCACGATTAACTGTACCTAGTTTTTGTTTTAGGTTTTCTGTCATGAACAAGGACTGACTGCCCGCGTCGAGTAATGCTCGAGCTTGGTAAGTATTTTTATTTAAGGGGTTAATGACCTTAACTAAAGCGGTACCCAGAAGAACTTGTCCTGTGGAGCGCACTGATAATGACACAGGTAAGGTGTTATGGTTTGAATTATTATTTGGGCTATCGTTATGCAACATAGTATTATGTTTTTTGTTACATAACCTACACGAACCTAGGCGACAAATAGAGGGTTGGTGTCCTCTTCTCAAGCAGTTAGAACAGAGGTTTAAATTTGTAACTTCTTTCCATCTATTTTCAGGAGATAAGGCCTTGAATATATCACAATCAACTATTCTATGCGACTGATCACAACGAGGGCACATTGACTTTGCAGGTTTCGCTGATGCAGAAGTGACAAAACTTTTTGAAACAATATTTTTAGGCAATGAATTAAATTTATGACGATTATGTTTGTTATTTGGAAATGCGTTTTTATGATCAGTATTTTGACTTCTGTTAGCTTGCATAGTCTCAAGAATATCAGCCCTATTTCGAAGAAATTCAATAAATTCTTTCAGGAGTGGCAAATCGGAAAATTGTTTTTATGTTCTTCCCATTTACCACTTGTTATGGAATCTAACTTAGTGGAGACCATATAAATTATAAGGGTATCCCAATGGTCCACTGGTTGACAGAGTGTGGTCAACGCTCTTAGGTTTTTAGTGACAGTATCAATTAAATAACGAATTGACCTGTGAGATTCCCTTGTAATGGGTTCAATTTTATATAATGCCTTTAAATGATTGTTAATTAGTATTTTTTTATTATTATATCTCTGACAAAGCAAGTCCCAAGCTATAGAATAATTGTTTGAAGTGAACTCAATAGATTTAATGACTAAGGCTGCGCTTCCTTCGAGGGAAGAACGTAAGTAGTGAAACTTGTTTATGTCAGCAATAGACTCGAAAATATCTCGTAACTCCAACCACGTGAAATAATTGCCATCAAAAGTGGGTAATTTTATGATGGGCAATTTGACATTAACATTATCATGGCTAGAAGACGCGTTCACACTTTCATCCTCACCTCTTGTTTCCAAACGTGTCGGAGAACGAGATTTAATTATTGATCAATGGTTTGAGCAATGGATAAATAAGAATAAAATAGGTTTTCGGTTTGTTCCCTTTCTTTCAGCTGGTCATCAAGTGATGAACATAATAATTCTATCTGATTTTGACATTTAGAAAACTCGGAGAATAACGATTTTAATCTTTCCGACCGTAGATTTAATTCTTTTATCTGGGAATCGGTAAGCTCCTCGATCTTAATTTGTTTTAAAACATTAACAACATTCATAAAATTTGTTAATTGACCTCTAATGGAACCGCGTTGTCTAATAAGAGTTTTAAACTCTTTTGCATCTTCAGCTATAGATTCCGAAGTCATTATGACAAATAATATAAGTTAGGGCAAACAATAAATGTAACAAAATGTGCATCAAACCAAGCGCAAGCAGCAAAGCAAACAATACGCGGTCGGCGTGATTTAGCGGCAACGGCGCAGAGCGGGCGTTACCGAGCGGCAACAGGGCGCAGGTCACGCGGCGCCTCGACAGCGTGACCGGTTTTGTTCGAATCGCCGTTGCTGGTACCCCCTGAAATCGTCGGCGGTTACTAAAAAATTGCATAAAAAATATGAAATCCAAGAAGACTGGGCACCTATATACACAGCTGATGGATGATTATGATAAAATAGATCGGAATTTAATGATAAGTAAAGGTAAGTAAATCGTATGAAATGCAGAATATTATGCAGCAAATCTAAGATGCTGATATAAATGAAGAACAAGCACAGTTAGCCAAGGGATATAATGAAGCTAATATAAAAAGTGCAAAATAGACCATTAATTTGATAATAGTTAGTACCTATTATATACCTATAGTGCCCGGCAAATAATTCGAGCAATATTCTGCGTGCGCAATAGCCGATTTTTATGTAATTATGCATGCATGCGCAGAGCCGCCATCTTAGTTCAATTTAATTGCCGGTTAATCTACCTGTCGCAAAATAATCTTACGAAAAAATGCCTTTTCGTTGGACTAATAACGATAATATTAACAGCTGTTGAATACACTTTGTAACACAATTCGAAGCACGATAATAATGGGCATGGATAATAGATAAGGAAATGAGCACTCCCCTGGCACGTGTCTCGCAGCTTTCGATGTCCTGGTAGCGGTCGCCAAAATCCTTGTATGCGATTATGGAACAAGGAACTATAATTGAGGAACTCGTTTTAACTTTTAGGATATATATTAAATTAAGACTTGTACAGGAATATTAATAATTAGGTTTAGGGAGATAAGCAGCGTGCGCTCCCGTCCGCTGCTATTTGTGTATGCGTGGCCAACCGACCACGTCGCCGCCGCCGTCCAAGATGCCGCGCCTCCCGCTCCCCCGCAGCCGGCTAGTGTTGTCGCAGACACAATGTTTTGCTTAAAATTTTCAATTTAAAAACCTACCATAAAGAACAACCCTAAATATTTCACGAATTACGCTGGAAGGGAGTCAATTAAAAAAGTTTTGACATATTAGCTGAAACCTAAACAAGAAACTGCCGGCGGAATGGGACAGACTTGCATATTTTATGAGCTGAAAAAAAGTTCTCTTTTGTTTCATAAAATTGTTTAACTTGAAATGTGTGGTAATTTTTTTAGGTCAATGGATATCTCTATGGCACTGAAATTATTCTACTTTAGCGGTGTATTGTATTATTCGAAAAAAAAGTACCTGTAAAATAGAATTTATTATTGCACGAATAGAAATATTTAATATTTCACGGACGGCTGGGTCCAGTTGTTGAGCGCTTTAGTCCCTCCGCCCACTGAATTAAAAAGTCACAGGGTCTGATTCCCGTACGCGAATCGTACGTATCTTTATTTCGCCAAAAAAAAATTGTTTGTGTTTGTGTATATGAAAATGTAAATTTCGTGTTTGTAAACGCACCCACGATACAGGTATAATTCCTAGTATGAGGCTTTTTTAACTTCTTGTGACCTATTCCATTATATAACGAAAAAAATGTGAATCACAGTCCAGAGTCTGAATCTGTGTTATTTGGAACAATTGGATCAGCTAAATTCGAGCACAGTCGACGCATCGACCGACATTGCGTCGCGTATTCGTTTGTTCTGAGACACGGCAAGCTTATTGAACATAAGATCGAGATTCAGATTGAAATGAACTATGAAGCATTTTGATGTTCTGTTAGATGAGCGCCTTTGTATACTGACTAATAAATGTAAGATCGACATTTAGAAACAAGAAAGGCATTTTTATTTTACAATTGTTTCTAATTTTGTAGTTCTCGTTCATGTTTCATGTCACTGTACAGTATCAGTAAATATATGATCTGCTTTTCTGTTCTTTACTACAGAAGTAGGTCATATATATAATTTATGAATTCCCCTTGATATTATATCAACACAACAATGGTTTTCATACGCTCTTATTTAATAGGGATAAAGCGACTAAGGACCGCTCATTACTTCCCTAATTTCGTTAAGGTCCAGCCATATAGCTAGAAGCCCGGAGTACTCGACGATTCGGGGCATTTAACGCGATTTATCTTCGTGAAACATACATACGTGTATCGATCAATCAATCAGCCTATCGCAGTCCACTGCTGGACATAGGCCTCTCCTAACACGCGCCATTGCACACGGTCTTCCGCCTTCCGCATCCAGTCTGTCCCAGCGACCTTTTTGAGGTCGTCGGTCCATCTAGCTAGGGGCCGTCCTACCTTACGCTTACCAAGTCGCGGTCTCCACTCTCGGAGACGTGTATACGTAGCTTATATTATTTACAGCAAATATATAAAGCTGCTATAAAAAAAGGTCTTAAGGATAAAAGCTGTTATGTTGATTTAATTTTCTTAGATTTATGCGACTGTTACATGAAATAAAGTTATATTTTATTTTATTTTATTTTCAATTATTTGGGGGGCTTACAGCTAGCATAACAGAGTTAATAGTATAAAATAGTTCCAATTAGCCATTTACAAGCCTCCACATATAGACTTAAGATATAGATAATTTGCTTAATCGCTAGTAAAAAACAAAATTATACAAACTAAAAAAAAAAAAAGTTTAAGGAAACAGTAAATAAACAAACAAAAAGAAAGATATAATAGTCAGTTAGGAGGTGGTGAAGTGTTTGGTGAGAATAGCATTAATAGAGGTGGGGCAACTAGTAAATAGATCTAATGTAAGGTGTTTGGACTTCATTAAGTCGTTAAACATATTACATGTGCGCAGGAAGAATGAATTACGACGATACCAGGTATGTGAGAATGGAATATGGAGCAAGTGTCTAGGGCGGGAATGTCGTGGGGGGAATGTTTAAATATATTTTCGCTATAAGTTGAGGGCAGTCGACTTTGGACTGCGCAATTTTTGTTAAGTAGCGAACATCGGAAATTTTTCTGCGAATGTATAAGGAGAGTAAATGGAAGCGAGCGCAGCGATCTTCATATCTCAAGGGCGGAATTTTAAATTTGTTATTTAAATGTTTCGTGAACTTCTTTTGTATTTGTTCGAGTCTGTCGGAGTGGATTGCGTAGTTGGGATTCCATATCTGACTTGCATACTCGAGATGATTCCGAACATACGCACAGTAAAGCAATTTGATGGTCTTCATGCTAGTAAAGGAACCACTGTTGCGAATGATAAAGCCAAGAGAGGAGGAAGCTTTACTGACTATGTGGTTGATATGGTGATCGAAAGACAGTTTACTATCCATGATAACACCAAGATCTCTGACAACATGAACACGAGCCAAGAATTGATTGTTGATCGAGTAGTTAAAGGTTAGAGTGCAATTCTTCCTAGAGAAACTAATTACTTGGCATTTGGATATGTTCAAGTCGAGCTTGTTAGATTTGCAGTATTTAACTACTCTGAGAAGATCATCTTGTAGGAGCACTGCTTCTGACTGGCAATTAACGAGCCTATATATTTTCATGTCGTCCGCAAAAAGTAAGAAGTTGGAGTGTTTAAAGCATTTGCCGATGTCATTGATAAAGGCCACGAACAGGAAGGGCCCCAACAGGGATCCTTGGGGGACACCGGAGGGGATAGTTATCGATAAAGAGCAGTATCCATTCAAGACTACTGCTTGAGTTCTATTTCGGACATAGGACGAGAACCATCTGAACAAGTCTCCTCTAATACCCAGGCTGAGAAGCTTGCACAGTAATATATTGTGGTCAATACGGTCAAACGCCTTGCAGAAGTCAGTATATACAGTGTCCACTTGAGATCCAGCATCCATGTTGGCGGAGATGAAGTCAGTAAACAGAACAAGATTAGATACTGTGGACCTGCCTTTCAAAAACCCATGTTGTTGAGGGATTAGACTATCGACCAGGCTTGCGTACACTTGGTCGTACACTATTCGCTCAAGTACCTTAGCCAGGAGACAGAGCTTCGATATTGGACGGTAGTTCTCAACATGTTCCCTAGAACCCTTCTTGTGAATGGGTGAAACAAGTGCCGACTTCCAAATCAAGGGAACAATACCTTCTGTAAGAGAACGTCTATAGAGTAGAGTAACAGGCTCAGAAAGTTTATCCGCACACTTCGCCAAAAAAATTGCAGGAAGAGTGTCGGGACCAGGCGATTTGCTTAAGTCGAGTGATTTAAGATGCTTATGTACCAGTGCGGCATCAACCTCAATTAGACTGATGTCAGTAGAGGACATTTGCATTTCACCTGGATTGCAAGCGCGAGGAGCATGAAATAAAGCTGTTTTGTCAGGGTTTATGTTTTCATTCTAAGTTTTCAAAGTTACGAGTGCTTATCAACACTAATGGTACCAGAAAGTATCGAAGTGTTTGACCTCAATAAACAGCGAGTGTTTAGTGAATGTCTATATATAAACGATGTACTCGTTTGTAAAAAATATACCATATTGCAACTCATTCATTACTCAAATATCCCAATAAGAAATAATTCTAATCTCTTCAGTATTCCGAATGATGCTGACTTGCTAGTAAAATATTATAGCAGCGAGTTATACTTAAGTATTTATATATACTTTGTCTCAATAAACACAATAAATATAAATTGGCGTATGTCAAATATCGTCGAGCATAAAAATGTTGATTTTATGACTTGTACATTTTTCCGGGTGGAGTGCTGTTTGTGTCGTGTGAAAAATAAATGTGTAATGTAGTTAAGTATAATAAGGAGTCCCTTTTTTGTAAATCTATTCCAATGTATAAATCATAGCATTAGTCTCATATCGCGGTCGTAAGGCATCACACACTGGAGCTAGATGGTACACTAATTAACTAAAACCTAAAGATATTACCTACACAGTATAATAAAAATATAGAAAAGCAGGGTTTATGCAAAAGAAATTATTTGAGTACTCTCTGCATTTCAGATTCCAAATTTCGGGTGAGAATTTTAGATAGAATAAGTACACTTTGGCTGACCTACGATTGAACCCAGAACTTCGGTAATACCACTAGACCAAAAAGGGAATCTTAATATTAAAAATGATGAGACGTGACTGATCCGAACTGTCGCTGAGTATCTTTCCATCGAAAAGGTACACATTGTCCGACCTAAGATTTGAACTCAGGACCTCGTGATCGCTACTCGCATTATGCTCTACTAGACAAACGAGGCAATATTAAGAATATCTCAAGCAAAACTTATTGTCGTATTTACTCATATCATACACGGTTTCAATTTGTCCGTATTGTATTTAGTAACGCACTAATTTATCGTCTAGACTAGATTTACGGCCGTGTCTAGGAGTTTTCAGATATATTTTTATGTCTTGACCAGCCAACCGAGACGACATTTGCACGTGTCGTGAAGTATTACGACTTAATATGTAGTAGTATCATGTGAAGATAATAATAGTTCTCAAAGACGTACAGAATAATTTCTCTGTTCTTCCTTTGTGATATCATCAAGGATATATCATAATTGCACAAGCAACATTTTAAATTATCTATTTATCTACATTGCCAACCCGCATTGGGTGGTGGCCAGCGTGGTTGATTATGGCCTAAATCCTCTCAGTTTGAGAGGAGGCCCGTGCCCAACGCTGGGGCACTTTCTTAATAGCGCTAGTATTATTAGTTATCAACATCATTTCGTCCTTTCAAATAAGATCTATCTATATGATGACGTCAGATCCCTTGCGGGGTAGGCTGAGAGTAGACTTCCAATAGGTTTTTTCCTCACATATCTCTTTGGTTTCCTCCACTCTTAGTTCGTCTTATACACGCTCGCCGGTTATGGAGACTCTTTACTTGCCTTTCAGATAAGACACAATGTGTTGGTTCATGGTAAGATATTCTAGATCTTTTCCGGTACTACATTGTATATCTGTTTTGCCATATTTTCTTCAGACATAATTTCTGTATGCCCGAATCACCGGAGCATAAACAATGATTCATTTTGAAATCTTAAAATTTCATGCATCATTTTAGGCTCATAATATGTGCTTTTTATAAGAATTAGCTTCCTTCTTAATATAACTTTCCGATAAAATATGGTTATTTGCCGTCAAATGATCAAATTATATTATACAAACAAAAATATCACTTATTGTGTCGGGTATAACACCCACTGACTTTTCCATTAGCTGTCAATACATCAACACAATATGCGACTATTTGGGAGTTGGCCGAATGGCCAAAAGGACACGTCCAGAAAATACGAATCTTGCGCAAGACTCGCGCAGAGTCGTCAGCTATAAACGCTTGTACTCGTATATACGAAGTTACATTTTAGTGGATCATCTTTGAAATGATACACTGATATATATTTTTTGCATGAAGAGGTGTATGAACATAGATGAAGCGAAAGAGGCGTGTCAGAATCGAAGTATGTGGTAAACTGTAGTCTCTGCCTATCCCAGTGGAATAAATGCGTGAGTGTATGTATGCATCTTTGAAGTGGTGCTGGGAAAACTTAATTTGAAATAATTTTATTATGTATAGACCCTTAAATTATGTCTGTCTAAGTGTTATGACCCTTTTTCTCAGGAAATCATCGATACCTATATGATACTTCCCGTTGGCTTTGAACCATACAATTTGTTAAGAAGCAGTACAAGTAAAGGCAGTAATTCCAAAATTGTTAAGTTGAAATATTATCACATAAAAAAAGTACTCGTGAAATTTCCCGCGGAAAAAAATAAGGTTTATCAGTCAAGTTGTCGAGATTCAAGTGAATTTCATATTATGTATAAAATTGACGCGAGTATAAAAAAAGTCGCACAAAATCGCCGGTGCCTAAAACATTTTACTTGAAACAGATTTTTAATCGGGTGTATTTGAATTCTCATTCAGTGAAACTTATAATATTGATATTTCAAGTTTTAGTCTTTGCTCTAGGAAGTTTCTCTTCATTAGTTTTTGTCATACTTAAATAAGAAAAATACAGGAGTAATCTTCATGATTATTTTTATATTTGTAACATCTATTCCAAGTAATCTATTTACGGATTATCTTGCTCCGCTTCGGCTGACTTACTTTCCCAAATTTCCCATTCAATAGACAGGAAACCTCTCGAGTAAGAATCTAAATAGTTAGTATAACAAAAGACGGACGTACCACATTGTATTGTCGTCAGTCTGTCTCGGATCTAAGGTTTCCGATCGGAAACTTATGGTCCTTTGTCAAACGTCACATTTATCCCCAATATGTTTCGGCAGTAGGAACAAAAGTCCGGCTTCGTTGGAAGATACGGTTATTGTGTTTGATCCTGTTACTATTGGGAAATTTTTTATTAATATTGCTAGGATAAAGGAGTTAAATCTTTTATTTAAGAGAGAGAGGTCTAGTAAAGTGCAAGTGGCGATCAGGATAGCTTCGAAACCTGGGTCGCAATTATTTTAATCTAAAAAGACCTTTTTAAAAACAAGCTTTTATAGCAAAAACACAAGGAAATATCTTGCTTAGTTGAGGAGTTCCTATAGCTTCGGCTTCTTTCGGCTCCATCATCAGACCTTGGACATCCGGGTCTAAAGTACTCGTCAAGATAAATCCATTGAGCCCAAATACGGCGGGGTTATATTGAGTAGTGGCGTAGTGGACACATAGACAGACATACGAACATCGCAAGTTAAGTAAAAGTTTGTAACAAGGGTGCAAAAAAGGGTTTCTCTCGACAGATTCTTAGTTGCAGTCCGAAATCTGAAAATACATATGGCCGTATAATGGCAATAAGTGCGACCCCTATTATTTTATTTGGGACCTATATAATATATAATAAAAAGTGGGTGTATACAGTACACCTTTGCCCACTTCACTTGGGGATGAAGGATTTTTGTTGAGTAGATGTATCACCCTGCGAGGCAGGCTATCCATGCACATGGTAGATCTATGATTTGGTGAAGGTAGATTTGTCATGCTGAGAACATTCTTCAGTTAATGATAATGAATCGCCTTGTGCTGTATCTGGCTGTAATTTGGTATGTATATGGAATAACGCCATTGTTTTGCAAGAATCTAAAATGAACAGTTATTTAAAATTATCGCGGATTATGTTCAACGGTGAAGAATTCGTAGTTCTACGTGGCCTGCTGATCTTAGCTATCAACAAGCTAAAGAATACCGAGTGTTCCCACCCCATCCGATACATATCATATCCGACCCAAAGGCCGCTATAATGGCAATAGCCTTGCTCATATAACATTGAGACCTATATTTTTATACAGGGAGTCTGTGGGTCAGTCATACGAAAAGGGCGCTGGTGGATCTACTGGTCCAATATAACACATCTTGTGGGTGACGTTGAGACGGCCTCGTTTCTGTAGTACATCGGGGATGTTTGCGCATTATGGTACTGATGGTTTTCATGCCATCATTCGCAACAAAACTGTATCCCTGATAACCCGAGTGCGCGGCAGTCACAATGGCATCCTGAGGACTGTTGCAGACCGTTTTTCATCCCTCCTCTAGGGACCCTGGTAATTTAAAATTTATTTCTCATTTTGTTTTTCTTTTATAGAAACGTAGCCCCACACTAGACCACACTATTTATTGTTGTGTCGTGGGTGTGTTTACAAACATAAAATTTCACATACACAAATACCTAAAACCGGAAAGAATAATTGTGGATCGCACAAATATTTGTCGCGTGCGAAAATCAACCCGCGATTATTAGATACATTAGGTGGAGCGGCTTTAGCTTTTAACCACTGCGCTAAGTCGTCCGTCGAATTTTGTATATATATATATATATTTATCATCAAAATAGTTTTTATTATTTGGTAGTCCACAAAATGTGGATGTACACAAAATACCTCTGCCACTCTTCCTTGAGGTGATAATCCTAATTGATATATAATGTTGAGTGCAACTACCCACATTTTGTTTTTATATTATTATAGTACGTTTGCGGGGTAACTAAATGCCGAATAATGTGCTAAGTACTTTCTTAGGAGCTGTACGCACAGAAGAGTACGTTGAACACTAGTACACGCAAGTAACACCCAAGTAATAAACACACACTAGTACTACTCTTGAGAATTACTGCTTTCAAGTCGCTGAGTCACTCGTAGTATCCGTATAACGTTGCTAAGGTTGCCTGTGTATTCCACTTAGATCGCTTGTTCCCGATTTGATTGCTGTCACTTCCGAAGAGAGACTGTGTCGCAGCGCTGAGTGTTCCTTTTATACTCGTATGAAAGTTCTAGAACGGACGCGAGCCCTCTAAGTACATCGATAGAAAAGTCCAGGTACATCGAACAATAGCGGCGTATTCCACAAAGTGGTATTATTTTGACGTACCTACATGTATCTACTTGTTTACCGTGACCACGCGCTGGCGATAATGAAAAGGGGACGAACCTTTTAGACGTTTTGACACTCAACCCTTATCTTTCTTGACGGGTCTACCTAAGGATGAGTAATGCGTTTTAGAATCGCCATCCCCCGATAAAGGGTTTCGAGATATCGGGGTATGTCCGGGTCGTAACAATAGGCATAGTCAATTTCCATTATGGATTTAGCAAATTTGTCTTATCAGTTTTGTTTATGTCTTATACACGTAGGGTGTTCACTAATAAACAATCCAGCTATAAATCTTTATTACGCAGACTTGGACTCCTCCTAACAAGATTGTCTTTATATATTTGGAAGAAACATGTGGTGTCTCATTATTTAATATATCGTATTTTATCGTGAATATTTATTTATTATATACACCGTCACGCCTATATTCCCCAAGCGGTGGGTGGCAGAGGTGTACTGAGTACACCCAAGTTTTGCCGACGATGCTAGGTACCATGTAATAAGGGGCGAACCTATTGCCATATACCGGGCACAATTTCAGACTCCAGACTTGTAGTGGAAAGTTTTTCGTTAGTAAAACTACACTTGCCCAAGCAAGATTTGAACCCAGGACTTCGTGATCATAAAGCGACGAGCTTTGCCACTAGATCAACGAGGCAGTCAGTTTGTTTATTAATGTATCTTTATGTATCATTACTATAATACTCACGAGATAGACATATCTTTCGTGACTATAATTATTGCCCGAAAATAAACTAACATTAAATTTCTAAACGCAACCTCAAATAATTTATTGTTTGTAACTTTTATTTTTTTAACTTACTTATTTGACTGTCCATACTTCCAGAGCTGTCGATCTAATGCTGTGTTAGGTCACGAATTACCCGTAAAGGTGTCCAAATCATCGCGCCATTTTTTCGAGTTCTACCTCGTCGTCTGCGACTATAGATTTAAAAAACAAACCTAATATTAGATAGGTATTAAAGGGTGCGCTCCTTTTGGTACCTATCTACAGTCATACAAGGATATTTTAGCCCGCGGTCAAAATTGGAACTAACGCTGTCATCAAATCAAATGTCACATCGTCAAATGACAGTCGCCGAGTTGCCGTTTGCAATGAACGTTACCTAAATTCTTTTTTAATTACTAACCGTGCGGACTCACCTATTGATATATTTCCCTGGAAGTAGGAATATTTTACTCAATTTTAACCCTTATTTCACACCAATGCCCCCTGTGAATGTCATCATGGGCCAAAATATCCTTGTCACACTATATCTACTAATCTAACACCAAATAAGAATGCATCCACAGAAGATTTTTTTTTTATACGTAGCCGCACTCTAGGATTTATTCCTGTAGCGTGGGTGCGTTTACAAACATGAAAATTCACATACACAAATACCCAGACCGGAACAAATAATTGTGGATCACACAAAGATTTGTCCCGTGCGGGAATCGAACCCGCGACTATTAGACACAGTGGGCGAAGTGAGTCAAGCTCTTAACCACTGCGCTAAATCGTCCGTCAATTTATCGAGAAACTCAGCAGCTTTTTTCCGGTTACTATATCAAGTAATTTTTTTTATTCAATTCTCTCCCCTATAATATAATGCGTGACTTTTACGCTTGTCTACCCTATAGGCATATATATAAGGCAGTCAACCAACGTAACTGTGTCATTTTGGCAAATATTTTATATATTATTAAGCATGCGGTAAAATTATTGAACGGAGAATGCGCGTGAAGTCCGATGGAATGTTGTGCGAGGCACAAGGGGGTTTCAGGTCTGGAAGAGGATGTTCGGATCAAGTCTTCTCACTCCGCAAAATCGTAGAGAAGCATCTGGCAGTGGGCCGGAAGGTTTTCTGCGGTTTTGTAGATCTGGAGAAGGCATTTGACAGAGTTGTGCGAAAGAGACTTTGGGACATTTTGCCAGAGTATGGTATAGATGGCACTCTGTTGCGAGCCGTCCAGTCCACTTATGTGGACTGCAAGGCATGCGTACGGGTGGGTGGTAACAGGTCACCCTGGTTTGACGTTAAAATCGGCGTCAAGCAGGGTTGCGTGTTGTCCGCTAGACTGTTTATAATATATCTGGACAAAAGTCTACAAAGACTGAAAGCGATGAATGAAGGTGTACAAATGGGTGACTTAGTGGTAAACCATCTACTTTATGCAGATGACGCGGTTTTAATAGCGCCAACAGCCACTGATCTGCAAACACTAGTCACAGTTATGAAAGACGACTGCATGATCAATGGCTTACACTTGAATGTGAAGAAAACCAAGATTATGGTTTTTGAAAGGGAAGAAACCAGAACGAATGTAAGGATTGTGGTTGGTAACGATGTGCTGGAGCAAGTGAATGAGTTTGTATATCTTGGATGCGCCTTCAGTAAGGATGGGAAATACACCGCTGACATGGAGAGAAGAGTGAGTGCAGGGAACAGAGTGAATGGTGCGATGGGAAAGCTACTCGGGAGCCGGCACTTAAGCCATAAGGCGCAGCTGGCCATACATAACGGAGTTCTTGTCCCAACGCTGTTATATGGTAGCGAGAGCTGGGTATGTAAGAAGGAGAATGAAAGTAGGATAAATGCGGTAGAAATGCGAGCTCTGCAGAAGATGTGCGGAGTGAAGCTGACCGACCGCATTAGCAACAACATAGTAAGACAGCGAGTAGGTATGAAAGATAGTATCGGTGTAAAGATGAGAAAGGGCATGCTCCGTTGGTTCGGGCATATAGAAAGAATGCCAGAGGAAAGAATGACAAAACAGATATACAATGTGAAAGTGGAAGGATGCAGGTACCGGGGAAGACCTAGACTATCTTACCACGACCAAATAAACCGAGTCTTATCTGATGGAAAAATCAAGAGTCTCCGTAACCGGCGAGCGTGTATGAGACGAACTATGAGAGTCGAGGAAGCCAGAGAGGTATGTAAGGAAAGAACCTGTTGGAACTCTGTACTCTCTGCCTACCCCGCAAGGGATCTGGCGTGAGGTTATAGATAGATAGATAGAATAATTGTGCTTTTGATTGTTTTATATATTAATAAGTCTAAAATGTTGTCCTTATGTAAACATAAGCAAAATCAACATTCTCAAAAATCGAACGCTGATTTTGAACATATGGAGGGAGGAGTTATGTATAGTAGACCAGTACACAGCTCAGTGCAAGTACTTTAAAAGATGATGCAATAACAACAGACTATTGCTCATAGAATATAATTCCAAGTACTGTTTTGCTTAATCAGCTTAACTTGCCTCAGCTGCGTATATATCATGTAAACAGATATCAGGTTACTTGTTTAGTCTCAGTCCAATTCTAATAACTGTTATGCTTAATAATCAATATCAATTAATAAGACGCATAATGCGTGGGTTTGTTCTAGAAACAGTTGTTTACTTGACGATGCTTATAAATAGCCATCGCCAAGCAAAGTACATTCAATATCGACTCAGCTCTCTTACCGTTCGCACTAACGTTAAGTAATATTAATTGACTGCATTAATATTTTGAGTATCTATTATTAATTTGTATCGTTAAATAAATATATTTTTATAAAGTCACACCGGCCTTTATATTTGACTACGTAGGGTGTTCACTAATAAACAATCCAGCAATAAATCTTTATTACGCAGACTTGGACTCCCCTAACAAGATTGTCTTTATATATTTGGAAGAAACATGTGGTGTCTCATTATTTAATATATCGTATTTTATCGTGAATATTTATTTATTATATGCACCGTCACGCCTACATTCCCCAAGCGGTGAGTGGCAGAGGTGTACTGAGTACACCCACGTTTTGCCGACGATGCTAGGTACCATGTAATAAGTGGCGAACCAATTGCCATATACCGGGCACAATTTCAGACTCCATACTTGTAGTGGAAAGTTTTTCGTTAGTATATATATAAAAGTATATCTAATATTATCGGAGAAGAAGGGCAAGAAACTCCACGGTTACTCTTTTTTAAAAATGAGTTTTACAATTCTTTTTGTATACATTGCATTTATGGAGTATGTGAAAACAATGCAGAACGAGCTTAATAGATGTGCTTAAGTATAGATTAATCATAAGTGTACTTAGATTCATGATATAAATAAATAATAGCTATGTCGCAAGAATCGTGATTCTTCCCGGGATAAAAAGTATATCTAATATTATTTCGAGACCTAAAACACCTTGAAAGTGTTAGTAAGATCCATTTTGTCATTTTAGTATGAAGAAATAACAGCTAGATATCCGGGAGGAACCGTATGGTGAATATATTGTATGTTTTGCCAACTTCCACCGGGCTACGCACGCGTTTATTTTGTAATTTGACATAGTTCTCTAAAGCGCAATCTTATTCAACGCTAACGCCGTCTCATAAAAAAACATATAAAAAACCTTTTCTACCTACCCTGCCAAATATCGTAATTTGGCGAAATAATATTTAAAAAAGGTACATTGTGAGCTAAGTATGTAACATAGTTTTATCAGTAAATTTCATGTCAGTCTTCTCGTAAGAATATACAGCTCATGTTCAAGATCAAAATTATGTTAGGATATCTTAAATAAATAATTATACGAAGTTTCGTGTAAGGGCCATTTATCGTTAAAAAAAAATCTTCAGAAGAGACAATCCTGAATGCATCGTCAGTTCATGCACGAAATCATGTTTAAGTGTTTAAATCAAACGTGTATGTACAATTTCAGGCGAGTGCTTTTAACTACCGAAGAGTTTCTCGTGAGGAGACTGAGAACCTGAGTTCATGAAGGAATTCATGTGTAGGCAAAATCATGCCTTTTAATGTAACATTGTAGCTCGATACTAAATAATATATAATAACTAAATAAAAATAATATTTTTTATGGTTTATCCCGCGATAATCCCGGATTGATTGTTGTTTCCAGGATAAAAAGTATTTATTATTTAAAGTTAGAATATAAGTTATTACCATACCAAATTTCATTAAAATCCGTTCGGTAGTTTTTGCGTAATTTAAACACTAAGAGACAGACGGACAGACTGACAGAAAGACACACAGCCCGCACGGAGAGAACTCATATATATATATATAACTATATTTTACAAAGAATTGTAAAATATCATCATCATCATCAGCCTATAGCAGTCCACTGCTGGACATAGGCCTCTCCAAGTGCACGCCACTGGGTACGATCCTCGGCTACTCGCATCCAGTTTCTGCCAGCTGCCCTACGAAGGTCATCGCTCCACCTAGCCTGAGGGCGTCCTGCATTACGTTTGCCAGTCCGTGGTCTTCACAAAAGAACTCGTTTGTCCCAGCGGTTATCGGTTCTTCGGCTAATGTGACCGGCCCATTGCCACTTCAGCTTACTAATCCGGTGGGCTATGTCGATTACTTTGGTTCTCTGTCAAATAACTTCGTTCCGGATTCTATCCTTTAGAGAAACTCCGAGCGTAGCCCTGTCCATAGCTCGCTCAGTGACTTTAAATTTATGGACCATTCCAACCGTGAGTGTCTATGTTTCGGCTCCATATGTTATAACGGGCAGGACGCACTGATTAAAGACTTTTGTCTTTAGGCTTTGTGGAATGGGCGATGTATATACTCGACGTAATTTCCTAAATACCGCCCAGTCCAGCCGTATTCTTCTGTTGTTCAACTTCGAGAAAGATCTCGAAGTTGTTTTTCCCCATCTGCAGAGTTTGCCCTAGGTAAACATATTCTTGAACAACCTCAAGAATAGCGCCTTGTATTGAAACAGGTTCCGGTACTACATGTCGGTTATACATTACCTTGGTTTTGTCTAAGTTCATGCGGAGACCTATGTGTTCGGAAGAATCGGCTAGGCTGGTCAGCATCTGTTGTAAATCCTGCAAAGTTTCGGCCATAATGACAATGTCGTCTGCAAATCTCAAGTGTGAGATATGGCTGCCATTTATGTTTATGCCATGACCTTCCAAGTCCAGCGTCTTAAACATATCCTCCAATGCATTTGTGAACAATTTGGGGGAAATAACGTCCCCTTGTCTCACTCCTCGATGCATTGGGATAGGGTTGGTCTGCTGGTTTTGTATCTGGATGGTCATGGTCGCGGCGTTATAGAGACTTTTTAACACTTGTATGTACTCGGATGTATCGCCAGTCGACTTGGCATCGTTGCAAGGATTTTAGAACTGACCAGGTCTCGATCGAGTCAAAGGCCTTCTCATAATCCACGAATACTAAGCACAGGGGCCGATTATACTCTTCGGTCTTCTGTATAATCTGCCGTATAGTGTGGATGTGGTCTATGGTTCATACCCTCTTCGAAACCCTGCCTGTTCCGGGGGTTGAAATTCGTCGAGCCTTCGCGCAAGACGATTCGTGATAACTCTTGAAAACAGCTTATAAATGTGGCTAAGCAGTGAAATAGGGCGGTAGTTCTTCAGTTGGGTCTTATCACCCTTATTGAAAAACAATACGACTACACTCCTACCCCAAGCCTCTGGAGTTCTCCCGTTAAAGAGGACAGAGTTAAAGATATTTTGGAGCTCTTTTAGCACGGGTTTACCTCCTGCTTTTAATAGTTCAGTTGTAACTCCGCCCTCTCCAGGGGCTTTTTCATTCCTTAGCTGCTCAAGAGCCATCACGATTTCGTCTAGGCTGATTTCGGACATGTCTTTCGTAAAGTGGTGACTTAATGTAGCTCTAGGATCCTCATTTCCGGGATCAGGACGAGATGTATGCGAGGCTTATAGTCGGTTGTAGAAGTCTTCTACTTCCAAAAGAATCTCCGGCTTAGACGTGATGATGTCCCCACTGGCTTTGGACAACTTCGTCAGATGACTCCTCCCTAAAGACTTGACAAACACTTTCGACCCCCGATTTTGCTCGATTGCTTTTTCGTTTGTTGAGTGCCCGTTGCTCTAACGAAGTGTGAGTGGGTTTACACGTTGTTCCTTCATAAGCCGCAGTGTCTCCTCCGAAAGCTTCGTTTTCTTACTTATACGTCGCATTTCACAAAATCTCGTACCTTCCTCCCTGAGGATTTTAACTACATTTGTGAGGGCCTGGTCTCATTTGTGGTTTCCATGGTAACGAATCGGTTCTCCAGATTTGACTGGAACGCTTCAGATCCTACTACGGTTTGGAGGAGGTTGGGCCGGAGCCTGGCCTTCATCAAACGGACTCGCTCGAGCTGAAAGTTGATATTCAATGAGCCTCTGACAAGTCTGTGATCGCTTCCGGTATTAAACCTGTTGATCACTGAGACATCTCTGAATATGGGCTTCTTGTCCGTTATGATGAAGTCAATCTCATTTTTAGTCCTAGTGTCGGGGCTTTGCCATGTCCACTTTCTATGGGGCTGTTTCTTAAAGAAAGAGTTCATCAAGAAAAGCCCCTCTTTCTCAAGAAAGTTGACAAGCATTTGCCCGCTATGATTCCTGCTACTGAAACCGTGAGATCCTACTACCGATTCGTTGCAAATTTGTACTCCCACTTTAGCGTTGAAGTCCCCCATGACAACGTTGTAGTGGGCCTTAGTGGTGGAGTGTAAGGCCTTCGATATGTCCTCGTACATATCTTCAACTTCATTGTCAGAGTGTGCCGAAGTCGTTGCGTAAACCTGTACAACCTTTAGGCTATACCTATCGGTTAACTTAATAACAAGATACGCTATCCTGTTTGGCACACTAGACATTTCTACAACGTTGTCAGAGAAGGTTTTATTGACCAAGAACCCTATGCCGCCCTGGGATAGCTGGTCGCCCTCTCAGAAGTACAAAAGGTGGCCTGATTCTCGGGTAACGGTGTCCTCTCCTTTTTTTCGGACTTCACACAGTCCTAGAACGTACCACCTTATCCCTTCGAGTTCGGATTCTAGTTGCGCCATGTGCTCGTCAAGCCGTAAAATATAAACTAAACTATACCGCAATCTTATTTAACACACAACGCCGTTTCATGATCATTTTTTTTTATTTTGGGAGAGTTTTGGCGGGAAATCGAAGAGTGATGTTGTCAATTTGTTTTAATTTCCAAAACTTGTGTTATTTCGAATTATAATGTGTAATGTTGGTGGAATATTAACCATTATGTATTCCTTTATGTGCATGAGTGAAGGTAATTGTAACAAAGCGATAAAACGTGCCTTTTCGATTTCCCTCAAAAGGGCCGTCTTTATTGGTATGTAAAGTATCCATTACTTTACTATCCAGGGTGGGGCACTTCATCAATTTCATTATCATCTTTGTCATCAAGTTCATTGGGGAGTTGAATTAATTTAGAAATGAATATTTCTAAACTTTGTACAATGGCATGATGTAAACGCAATTGCCACAAATCAAAGATCTACAACTCTATCAAAGATTATAATCAAGCGTAATAATATCTAAAAATGGTACATTGCCAGCTAAGTATGTAGCAAAGTTTTGTCAGTAGATTTTGTGTTTGTCTCTCGTAAGATATATAAATTGTCGTAAAATTTTCGTATTCAGCCCATTCATCGTTAGAGTTCTGTCCAAAAGAAACAATCCTGAATGCATCATCGGTTTATGCACGAAACCATTTTTGTGTTTAAATCAAACGTGTATGAACAATTTCGAGCCAGTGCTTTTCACCACTGAAAAGTTTTTTGTGAGGAGACGAACGTGAGTACAATATCAATTCATGGATGAATTCATGTGTAGGCAAAATCACATATTTTACGTCATAGCATAGCAGTTATAAAGTTTTATGGTTTATCCCGCGACAATCTAGTAGCTAAGTTGTTTTGGATTAATAAATGATTAATCAAAATTTGTTTTCCTTTCCTTAGAAACTGTTAGATTTTTTGAAAATATAAGTAAGTATACAGAGTTGTGATCTTTAGTATAGGGTAGCCTATAACAAAGATAGATATCAAACAGGTCATGATGATTTAGCGCAGTGGTTAAGAGCGTAAGCCACTCCGTCCACTGTGTCTAATAGTTGCGGGTTCGATTCCCGCATGGGACAAATCTTTGTGTGATCCACATTTATTTGTTCCGGTCTGGGTATTTGTGTAAGTGAATTTCCATGTTTGTAAACGCACCCACGACACAGGAATAAATCGTAGTGCGGGACTAAGTTTAAAAAAAAAAAATGTCGACCTCCTCCTTTTTGAAGTCGGTTAATATTCATTGTTCGTTTTTTTATTTTTATGTTTATTAGTTCAATGGGGGGTACCTATAGGATTGACGTAATACCCATAATATCTCAATCTACGCATTCGTATTGTTGGTCGTTAAGGAGTTCCCTGGTGTATTTTCCAAGTCCAAGGTCCAATACCGATGAAATTAAAATGGGACCACCTATACTGAACCCAATGCTAAAAGAATCATCAAAATCAATTCATAATTGGCGGAATGATCGCGTAACAGACATACAAAAAAAACATACAACCGAATTGAGAACCTCCTCTTTTTTGGAGAAACCTCTTGTTTTTCAGGGATAAATACTATACAACATTTCAAGGTATCCGCATGCAAAGTTTCATCCGCATCATCCGCTTGGTAGTTTTTGCGTGATGATAATGCATACCCTTTAAAAGACAGACAGACAAACAGACAAAAGCCAAAAATTGTAGAATTGGCCTCTACATCGATAGTATGATACTCTTGGGTTGTTATTTCCTAAAAGTATTCCACGTACAGACACGACTTCCTTACGTTTTATTATATGTATGTAGATAACATACATACATATACATAGACTCACGTCCTTATCCCCCTGAGGTAGGCAGAGACTACAATTTGTCACATATTACGATTCTTGCGCTTCATTTATGTTCATACATCTCTTCATGAATTGAGTGCTAAGCAATTGACCCTTTTCAAAGAGACCATTAATTTACCATTAATTACAATATGCAATGCGAAAGTGGAAGGATGTGGGTACCGGGGAAGACCTAGAATATCTTACCATGACCAAATAGACTGTGTCTTATCTAAAGGGCAAGTCAAGAGTAAGAGTCTCCGTAACCAGCTAGTTTGTATGAGACGAATTATGAGAGTGGAGGAAGCCAGAGAGCTCTGTAAGTAAAGAACCTGTTGGAACTTTGTACTCTCTGCCTATCCCGCAAGGGGTCTGGCGTGATGACATAGATAGATGGATAATTATTGTAAATAACTGAATTGTTAATGGAATAAATATATTTTAGGCCTAAATACAATTCTGTACTTCCTTCCTAACCTGAAAGTAGTCTTGTCAAATCAATCAATTAAAATTTCATTTGCAATTAAATTAGTCCCTCTCTAGGAGTCTCCAGAATAACTATGACTTTCGGACGTCAAACGTCTCAGTCCCTTCCGTGACCATGGGTGCTGTAGAGCACTCCAAACGTCGGGCCGTGTATAACCTCGAATAAGCCGCGGCGAAATCCGAAATACTTTAATTGCAACTTAATAGTTTCACAATTAATTTTTGTCCAAATCTGCCTGCAAGGGATCTGGCGTGATGATAAAGATAGAGATAGACAAACATATTTTGAGTTTTTTTTCCTCTAAATTTCAAGATGATCTATCATAAATAAATAAATAAATACAGTCGCGCCTATATTTCCCATGTGGAGGTGGCAAAGGTGCCACGCCAAATAAACGCCAGTCCTTTGCCATGAAGTATAACACTCTATTTGATGGCAAAAGTTGTCATTTTCGAAATACGCAACGGTTTTATTGAGTGTTGGCTTTTGTACCTCGGAAGTTTGGGCTAAAACATTTGCCTTTTGAGGGGTGGAAACTCGGGCGGTTCTGCACGAAAGTTGCTCGTTTCGGCAGTAATTTTTAATACCTTTTTCACATGTTGCGGTTATGGCTTGTTGGGAATATACGTCTAAGGGGTAGTTCGTAATAGGATAGGTTGAAATAATATTATTTCTCGTATCTTATCGTATGATAATGACAATGTATCTTAATCGCGACTTTGTTTTGAATAAAGGTAGAGATTTCATGATTACCTATCACTTAGGACTCCTTCATTCGTGGTAAAACGTAGAGATCGTTCAAGATAATATTATCTTTGCAAAAGTATTTATAAAAGATAAATATTTTTAAATCAATTACTCTTTCTATAAATACACAATATCTTATTTTCCGGCCGGAATTACTAAAGTTCGTCTGTATGTTTTTATATTTTTAGCGGTTGATCTTTGCAGGCTTATTACATAAAATCTATCTATCTTTATCATCACGCCAAATCCCTTTCAGGGTAGGCAGAGAGTACAGAGTTTCAACAGGTTATTTTCTTACATAACTTTTTCGCTTCCTCCACTCTCATAGCTCGTCTCATACGCTCTCTGTTTACGGAGACTCTTGACTTGCGCTTGCGCTAGATAATAATATTTATATTATTGTAAAATAAGAATTAATCGAAATCAATCATCATTTTGTATTCATCTATCTATCTATCTATATCATCACGCCAGCTCCGTCGCGGGGTAGGCAGAGAGTACAGAGTTCCAACAGGTTCTTTCCTTGCATACCTCACTGGCTTCCTCCACTCTCATAGTTCGTCTCATACACACTCGCCGGTTACGGAGACTCTTGACTTGCCCTTCTTGATAAGACACGGTCTATTTGGTCATGGTAAGATAGTCTAGGTCTTCCCCGGTACCTACATCCTTCTTCTTACGCATTGTATATCAGTTTTGTCATTCTTTCTTCTGGCATTCTTTCTATATGCCCGAACCAAGGGAGCATACCCTTTCTCATCTTTACACCGATACTATCTTTAATACCTACTCGCTTTCTTACTACGCTGTTGCGAATACGGTCGGTCAGCGTGACTCCGCACATCTTCCGCAGAGATCGCATTTCGACAGTCTTTATCCTGCTTTCGTTCTCCTTCTTACACACCCAACTCTCACTGCCATATAACAGCGTTGGGACAAGCACTCCGTTATGCATGGCCAGCTGCGCCTTTTGGCTTAAGTGCCGGCTCCCAAGTAGCCTTCCCATCGCACCATTCACTCTTTTACCTGCATTCACTCTTCTCTACAGAGAGAAGTCCGCTGATATAGTCAGCGGTGTATTTCCCATCCTTACCGAAGGCGCATCCAAGATATACAAACTCATTCACTTGCTTCAGCACATCGTTACCAACCACAATCCTTGCATTCGTTCTGGTTTCTTCCCGTTCAAAAACCATAATTTTGGTTTACTTCACATTCAAATGTAAGCCATTGTTCATGCAGTCGTCTCTCATAACTGTGACAAGTGTTTGCAGATCAGTGGCTGTTGGCGCTATCAAAACCGCGTCATCTGCATACAATAGGTGGTTTACCACTAGATCACCCATTTTTACCCCTTCATTCATCGCCAGATTCAGACTTTTATCCAGATACACTATAAACAGTCTAGCGGACAACACGCAACCCTGCTTGACGCCGATTTTAACGTCAAACCAAGATGACATGTTACCACCCACCCGTACGCATGCCTTGCTGTCCACATAGGTGGATTGGACGGCTCATAACAGGGTGCCGTTTATACCATACTCTGGCAAAATGTCCCAAAGTCTCTTTCGCACGACTCTATCAAACGCCTTCTCCAGGTCCACAAAACCGCAGAAAGCCTTCCGGCCTACTGCCAGATGCTTTTTTATGATGTTGCGGAGGGAGAAGTCTTGATCCGAACATACTCTTCCAGACCTGAAACCTTCCTGTGCCTCGCACAACATTCGATCGGACTTCTCGTGCATTCTCCGTTCAATAATTTTACCATACACCTTAGCTGCCAAGCTGATCAAACTGATGGCCGTGTAATTGGCGCAGTCATATTGTGAGCCCTTGCTTTTATACAAGGGTACTATGACTGCGCGGCGCCAATCTGTAGGGACTCTACCGGTCTTCCAGCAAATATTTGCAAGGACCCAAAAAGCGTCCCGGACGCAAGTTCCACCATATTTAATCATCTCGGCAGATATCATGTCTATTCCCGCAGCTTTACCATTTTTCATACTTCGTATCGCTCTTTCAACTTCTTCCATGGTGATGTCCTCTGTGGATTCTGGTGCCGCAAACTCGCTCTGGGCTCGTTTGTGGCACCAGCATCCGCAGCATTCTCATATATTTCTCCAAAGTATTCACTCCACCGGTTTAGCACAGCTTGTGTGTCTGCAAGAATAACACCATCCTTAGATTTTATCTTTTCCATTCTGGAGCCTGATGAATCACTTCGAGCCTTTCTCACCTTGCTCCAAAAGAGTTTGGTGTTATTCTCGAAGTTCTTCGTCAGCCTCTCCTCCTCAATCACACTAGCTCTTTCACGCTTTTCTTTCACTAAAGTTTTGGTGGCATTCTTGCATTGCCGGTATATTTCTTTCTTCATCTCTGTCATACTGTCATTTAGATTCAAAGAAGAAACATAGTCCTGCCACGCTTTCTTCTTACTTTCTACAGAGCTTTTAAACGCTGTGTCCCACCATGCATCCCCTTTTGCTGTGCTATGCTTCTTTGAGGAGCGACATACTTCTTTCAGACAATTTAGCATTCATTTATGTTTGAGTCCGAAGAACCAGCTGTCAAAAGCTTGTCCCGGACTCTGTCTTCATACGTTCTCCTCACGCTCTCATATTGCAACTTTTCAACCTTGATTCTTTCAAGGCCTCCGAAGGGGATACGCTCTCGTCAGTGCCTCTACTTCCTGAACAAACCACTAAACCGCGCAATTACGAGATAGTGGTCCGATTCAAGAGTGGGGCCTCTATACGCACGGGTATCTTGAAGTTTACTTCGGAGACGGTTATTTACCAGGATCAAATCTATCATGCTTTTCTGTTCATTTCTTCTCCACGTATACATATGAATATCCTTGTGTTGAAATATTGTATTGGACACAAGGAGACCTCTTTCCAAACACACATCTACAATAAGCTATAATTCATGTAGACCAAAAAAGGCTTATGAATAGTCAAAAAGAGAAATATATTGATGACATCTGACTCTACGTTCGCAAAGTCATTCTTGTGGAGAAGAAGGGGAAGAAACTTCTAGGTTACTCTTTTTAAAAATGAGAGTTTTACTATTATTTTTGTATACACTGCATTCATGGGGTATAGGAGAAAAATACAGAATGAGCTCTATAGGCATCCTTAAGTATAGATTAAACATAAGTGTACTTAGATTAATGGTATTCGTCAGTGTCTACATATACCTCTCATTTCCCTCGGTGATCAGTATCTCCCTATGATTGCGTGGGCAGACGCCGCCCAGATAGCGCGTGCAGGACGCAGGACGCGTTGGTGTGAACATTTCCATACAAATATTAATCACCACCGTGCACGCCATCACGAACGCGGCTGGACGCGTCGGTTTGGCCTTTACTTTTCTTCGACAAACAATACAAACTAATTTATTTTAAAAAGGTCTTCTGACAAACAAGTTTTTATAGCAAAAACATAACAAAGATATCTTGCTTAGTTGAGGAGTTCTTATGGCTTCCTTCAGGCTCCATCATCAGGCCCTGGATACCATTTGGGTCGAAAGTACTTATCAGGACAAATCCAATAAGCCCAAATACGGCAGGGTTATATAAGTGTTGCCCAATTGCACTACCAAGACGAGACTGACCCTGGCCTTGGTCTTGGTCCCGCATCAGTCACCTGGTCTGGGATTTGGTCTTAGTATTGCACACTCAGTCTTCATCTTGGTCTTGAGTAAAAGTCTCGCAAGAATCTTGCAATGGCCTAATGCTTCTTATTAATCATGTTCTTGCAAAAAGTTATAATGTGTCGATTTAGATTTTGTAAAAGGTGCAATTAGCGACAAAACAAAGACTCATTTTTTATATTTTATTTTAGGTTTATAAGGTAGGTACCTACTTCTACGAACCTACCAACTGTATCAAATAATTGACTACCTTGATGTCTCTCAATTCTTATAAGATATGGGTCGAAATATCTGTTATGGGTCGAAATGATATGATATGTATGAGAAGTTTGGAGGTACCCAAGCAGCTCGCAGATCTTGGCGAGACCGAGAGTGTGGAGCCGAGTCATAAGTTTAAGGTCTCGGGCATAATCTGCACGAAATTTTGTTCGCATTCATTCAATTTTCATTTCATGTGCTTCACCGTAGCACGTCAGCATCTGACCATACTCGTGAGCACCAAAATCTTAAGGATCCGCAGCCGCCGCCTGGCCCGGGATGCCATTTTTCATTTGGCTACAAACATACACACTCACACAAAACATACGAAGCAATAAAAATACGGAACTAATTTAAAATTACACGGATGCCTTTAAATAAAAAAGGTACTCACGGAACTTCGAGACCGCAAGAGTCTTGCGGAATCTGTTTTGGCCTTAGTCAAGTCTTGTAGGGTCAGTCTTGGTCTTGGCCTTGGTAAAATTAGATGGTCTTGGTCTTGCAAAAATTCAAGACTAAGAACAAGACCGAAATACCAATACTGATATTGGGTAACACTAGTTATATTGAATAATTGGGTGGTTCCATTGGCTACCTTTCGCTTCATCATCAGACTCTGAACACTATCTGGTTGTATAGTACTTGTTAATACTAATCTAACAAGCTTAAACACGAAAGGTTTACGTTGTATAGTTTATCTGTTCTTATGGTCATCTTCCGTGTCCAGTTCCATGGTACCATATTATTGCTTCGTCACCGAGTTTAGAGAGGTATGCCAAATTTCAGCTCAATGGATACCCCCAAGTGGTTGAAAAATGGATTTCATAATTTGACCCGAAAAGACGGATACACAGACAGATATACGAACATTGCAAGTAAGATATCTATGTCGAGTTTTTGCTTGTAAAACAGCCTTAAAGGCAATTACCAACCGGAAATGACAGCGCGGCAGGCCCACAAAGAGGTAGTGAGACGAGTTGGACTCCTATGTTAAGGACTGGCATCAGCTTGCACCGAAACGAGATAAGTGGAAGTAGGAAGTGGAGCCCGTCGTCTTGCAGTGGAATAGGATAGGCTTATAATAATAATAATAATAAATGTAATTACGCTGCAGATGTTCCTTCTTTATTCTCCTACCCTACATCAAAGGTGTCGTGAGGGGCGGTATCATAGAAAATTAGCATTTTTTGTGCGATGTCTCTTTTGAATCACTTTGACGCTATGAGGAATGAATACTAATACAATTTCATTAAGGAATGTGATAGGAATAATAATGTTTACTGTAGAATTCTTATTAGATCGCATTTAAGCCGGTAACGTTATTTAAATAGTCTTGCGGTCTGAGAATACACCTACGCCGCTTGGCTCTTAAGGGTATACGTTTAATACTCCTTGATGAAATATTTGTTTATGATCTAAAGGTGTATAATATATTTATAATATAATATATATAGTCCGAGTTTGTACTAAGAACGCGTAGTGAGGGATATGTGAGAAACCGCTAACAGGAAAGCTCAATCAGAACCAGAAGCTATGGAGCTTAGCTTGTATTAACTTTGCCACTATATAGAATTTGAGCTGAGCTATGAAAATATCTCGATTGTCTAGTATGTGACTGGTGATCCCGAGGTTCTGGGATCGAATCATTAAATTTTCAATGGCAGTCCGGAGTTTGGAATCATGCCCTATATTATGTCAAAAACTCGTTCTTTTTTACAATACAGCATGGTACATAGTATATCTTTGCTACCTCGCACGCAGAATATAAGCTAGACGTTCTTTTTGTCCTAGCTCGAGATTTAAATAAGTCTATTTAAAAATATTCTCTTTTGTTATCAAACATTTTGTTGAGAACATTTTTAATGTTTTTATGTAAAAAAAGTTAATGTAAATATTCGCCAGACGCCAGATCCCTTGCGGGGTAGGCAGAGAGTACAGAGTTCAGAATGTAAATATTTAATGAACGAAATAATTATTGAAAGATAATTAACTTCATCTGGTTTTTAAAATGTACTCGAATAAAGCAATTCCTAGACTTAATCACTTTTATGGAAAAAATAGACTTTCTTTGTTTTTATTATCCAACATCAAATTACAAAAACAGTACATTTTATCTCCTAGTTACTATGGGTAGGTAGTTGCAAAGTATTCTGACCTCTATTGTCTCAAACACAGCCTTTAATAAGCCACTTACTAATGACTAACCCACAACAAAAGCCTTCTACATAATTCACCAGCCATTTTTCCATAAAAGCCGAACTCTACAAAAGAAGTTGAGAAAAAAGAATATTATTTGACCTTTTTGTAAGTAATAGCCCACAATAAGTTGTTACGACCGCCTGACGGCGGGTACAAATAAAACACACAATTACAAAAAAAATACAATTGTTTATTGTTATCAGGAAAAATATATTTGATTACGCAAATAATTAAAATCGTAATAAGAACAATCCAGAAAATTAGAATAAGTATCAATATTAAAATGGGGCGTGAATTCCCGGCACAGGGGAGTTTTCGGGTCCACAAAAAAAAACCTATGGGCGCTGGGGACTTATCTTTAGGCCGCTCGATCCCGTGACGCGTGGGGGGTCTTCGGTAACAGCCTCCACCGGCTAGGTGAGGAATCTGGAGGTGCCCTGTAGAAGGCCCTCAGCCGCCGAGGTCAGCGGGAGTCGACGGGCAGAAATGAGGCCTGCTGTCTCCCAAACCGTACTTGTCAACCCGTACGGTGGACCCCCAGTTTTCTGGAACGCGCCGAATTGGACACATGTAGCGCGAAAGATCCGACCCCCAGGCACTAGGTGAGACCAGGAGTGGGCGTCGGCATCTTTCGCGAAGCAATTAAAATATTCACGAAATGGAGTGGTGATATTTACGTCCGGTTGAAATATAAGGAAAAACAAATATATAAAAAAAAACTTATTACCCAACCCAGAATCAAACCCCAAAATTATATTTAGGACTATCACCACTCCACTACGCTATGAGGTACAAACATTTTAATTCTTACACATGACGGTAGGTCTATAAAAACATCGAAACAATGACCATTGATATTTTTTTTTGTCGGGTATATTGAGAAAACCCTCTTTCGTGACATCAATCCAGCGAATAATTTTGTGTTTACATTATACAATTTGCGGTGTCAATTTCTAATAGATTAACAAAACAAAAAGCTCGTTATTTTAATGTATGAAGTTAGAAATTTAGTTATTACGGAATTTTTGACAACAAATATTTAGAAAAATAGATATTCACAAGCCACCGATGTTCAACAACACACGCGTGGAATGCACAGTGGGAATTAATTATCGCGGCCATATATCTCCTGGTTTCTTGTGGAGGCTGGATCGATTTGGACGAAATTAATATGATAATAGAAATGAAGAAAAATACCGCGGTGAAACATATTCAAAACTTATCGAATGATTGAATAGAAAAGGTTATATTTTACAATTTTTAAGATACTAGCTGTCACATTTGGTTACGTTGTTACCCACTATTAAGAAATATATTTAGCCACAGAAAAATACACTATTAAAAGGTAGAACAAATCACTTGTTGAATAGTAATCGAATTAATCCAGACACGAAAAATTAGTTAACAGCAATCAGAACTATTGGAATAATTATATTAAACTTACCAAGGGGGTTGAAGAATGTTGCTAATTTAAACTTTTATTTTTTTTTATTTTAATAAAGCACTGTTCGAACTGAACTGAATTGTTGTCGTGCGAGCTCTGGCGTCGGAAAAGGGTTGTTCTTGCGCGAGCTCGTTTTTATATACTGCCCCCCCAGGACGGCCTACTTCCTGCCTGGCAACAGTGCGCACTCCCCAGATCTCTTGATCCTTCGTCTGAGACGAGGACAGAGATATAGAAAGAACGGCTCAACCGAAGCAAGGCACGCCCTAAACTATTGTCTGTTTTTTATAAAATTCTTGTGGGACTAAGTTAGCAATAACCGAACCGAGTGAGATAGGATCATTGTCCCGTTGTTCGCTATTGTATTATTTCTAGATCCTTCTATGTTGTGGGCGTTTCTTATTAGGTGTTCTAGAAGGAATTTGATTTCCGGTGCCAACGAATACCTTATATGGTCATTATGATGCTATCACTAGTTAAGGCGCGCGGTTTCCATTCGATGTAACAACTAGTTATTTTGTTTGTTTGTGTGTAAAGATTTTTTATTTTTATTTTATATTTTTAAATCTATGTTACGACGTAACAAAGTAACGGTACACTTAATGAAGACATTTGAGAATAAAAATTGTACAATAAACAACTTTTTCAGTAGCTTTTGTAAGCGTTTTCCTTCAGCTCTTTCAAATTTATAAATTACTAGTTTCTGCCCGCGACTGCCGCGTTCGCGTAGACTTTAGGCAGGAACCTAATATTTTTCCAGGATAAAAGTATCTTATATGTTAATTCAGGTAATAAACTGTCAGTGTGCCAAATTTCATCCAAATTCGTTTAGCTGTTTTGCGTGAGTGAGTAACAAATATCAAAATATACAAACGTTCACATTTATAATATTAGTAGGATGAAGACTAACTGTACCCCAAAATTCGTTCGTATTATTTTTAGGCGTGTATTTCTTTCTCTTGCCGAATTTGATCAAAATGTGGTTAGCGGTTTAGGCGCGAAAAGGTAACAGACCAACGGACAGACTGAGTTACGGTAGAATTTATAATATTAGTTTTGTGTGCGTGTGTGTGTGTGTGTGAATGATTGACGCTGTTGACCGCGGGGCTTTTACAGCTTCACCGGACAAGAGGGCGAGCGTGCAACCACTACGCTCGAGCCAGAAGGACAAGAGGGCAATTAGCTCAAGGGCATCTCAAGGAGGGAAAGCCTCGGCTTGGGCAGTCGCTATGGGGGAGGGCGTATACTAGGTGTCTCGCCGTGGTACTCTGCACCGGCCGGCGGGTAAGGGATTCTTCGACCTCGCCGGCGAGGTCGGTGTCTGATCCTGTGTTCGTTCGTGGATGTAAGGACATCGGGAGGTTCGGTGAGATTATGCCGCGGACGACGGTAGCGGCTGATAGGAGGGGATTATAATATTAGTATGGACAAACAGGAATAGGAAAACTTGTTCTATACGGGATTCAAACCTGCAATAGCTCGAACCAGTGATCCGAACGGTGTAAGCCAAAACTTCGCCGTAGTTTATTTATTTAATTAGTTGAGAAATTAGTTTGCGAAAGTGACTTTTGCAATACAATCACGTTTTAGTAAAGTTAGCATTAACTTAAATGTGCTAATGGATCCTCAATTTAATTTAATAGGGTGTAAAAAAGTTGGAGAATTGTTTAAGTTTTAGAATGAATGGGAAGAGTTAACGACAGTTCTATTTTTATATAAAAAGGCTTTTAATTTATTTTAATAAACCTCACCCTTAATAAAAGCCTTATAACTCAGGGTAGATGTTCGGTCCCAACTAATAATTTTATAATATAATAATAATATTAGCCCCGTTAAGAAACTGTCCCACCATTGGGCACGGGCCTCCTCTCAAACTGAGAGGGTTTAGGCCGTAGTCCACCACGCTGGCCCGGTGCGGGTTGGCGAACTTCACACCCTTAAGAATCTCTTAGGCATTCAGGTTTTCTCACGATGTTTTCCTTCTTAATTAAATTCTAATACGCTATGCCTTTGAAAAGACAGAGGTGCGTACCTGGGTTTGAACCCGAGACCTCTGACTTTGCAGTCCAACGGTGTAATCACTGGGTTCTCACTGCTTACTACGGAATTTTGCGATAGAAAAACACATCGCTTCAGGATTTGTTCCTAACCATCTATCGTACGGTCAGCTACATGAGTCGCTTTACATTCTCAGTTTTTCAGACCGCTTATTCGCTTTTGTTATGCATCAAATACATTATATTTGTTAATCTACATATAATGGGGCTTTAACAATGTTCACCAAAGTTTTTATAATAAAAAGTATTAACGGTTCGAAATACTGAGAATATTCAGTGACTTACGTCGCTGACTGTACCATGTAGCCTATTGCCATATACCGGGCACAATTCCAGGCTCCGGACTATTTCTGGGAACGTTTTGATTGAGAAATGACACATTGTATTACCTACGGTTAAACCTAAGACTCAAATAGTACATTTTGAATAAATCTTATACAGCTACATACAAATTATCAGTATAATTATTTTTTATATAATCTAACTATTAAGCTAATTACTGGTTTCGAATGCGGCCTCCACTGAGAAGATCCGGCAAGAAACTCAGCGGGCTTGTCTTTTTTATTTAATACTTATAGTCTTTTTTCAATTTTTTTTTCATATTGTGTGATTTCAATGCTTAGGTTATAATTAAATAGTTAAGATCTCGCTACAGTGTGGTGCCTTACGATTGCGATGTGAGAATAATGATGTTATTTCTAAAGAGTAAGTGTCTAGAGGATTCCGGATGGACAAGTCCCCACAAGCAGCACCCGTTCACGAGAATGATTACTGGAACAGCCATCATTCCCCTCGACCATATTGGAGGAATGGGAGTGACCCGCGCCAGACAGCCACCGCAAGCAAAGACATTATAGTAAACATGACCAAGTTATTCTCCACTGGACGAACGAGGCAGTACTTACGTACTGTATATATCATTTGTTGCTCTGTAAGCTAAGTAGTAGCTAGCTCTTCTTATGTCACAATATTTACCTAAATAATGTCATACATAGTCCGGACCAAATAAACTGAGTCTTATCTAATGGAAAAGTCAAGAGTCTCCGTAACCGGCGAGCGTGTATGAGACGAACTAGGAGAGTCGAGGAAGCTAGAGAGGTATGTAAGGAAAGAACCTGTTGGAACTCTGTACTCTCTGCCTACCCCGCAAGGGATCTGGCGTGAGGTTATAGATAGATAGATAGATGTCATACATATTTAGGATTACAGTCTAGTTCATATGGCATGGCTGCGGAAACATTAGTGACTGACCTTTCTTACATCATCGAGCAAAACTCTACCATATCTACACTATCTAGAAAGAAAAGAATTCTGAAACCCTGGATCACCCCTGGACTGCTCCGCTGCATCCGGAACCGTGATCGTAAACTTAAAACTCAAATGATTTATTTGGTATAAGCCCTGCGGGGACGCAATTTCAAATTTTCAAGACAACTAACGTTTATTTTTAAATTTAATTTAACTACTAATCTACCTCCGGATCGGAACGCGGCCTCTGCTGAGAAGATCCCGCGAAGAAACTTAGCGGGCTTGTCTTTTTTTTATTTCAATCTCTTTCTCTTTTACCTTTCTATTTTTTTTTTAAATCATATTGTGTAAGTATTGTACTTACACAATATGATTTAAAAACAAAAATAGGGTATAGGTTACAATAAAGTACTTTACGATTTAGCTTCAGTCTGATGCCATATGACCGAGATATGAAACTAATGATGTTATTTATAAAGAGTGCCTAAAGGATTCCAGATGGACTAGTCCCCACTACCAGCTCCTGTTCATGAGTATCTACAGACGCTCATAATAATAACGCGTCGCGACGCTTATAATAAATAGTAAGGCTTCGTGACGCTCATAATAATAAGACGTCACGACGCTTATAATAGTAAGGCGTCGCGGCGTTCACACAAAAAAATAGGGATCACGACGCTCAAAATAAGAAGGCATCCCGACTGTCAGAATAATAAGGGGTTGCGGCATTGATAATAATAAGACGTCGTGACGCTCATAATAGTAATGTGTCACGACGCTCACAATAATAAGGCATCCCGACGCTCATAATGATTTGGCGTCTCAGTGCTATCTATTCTTTTGACCAAATAAAAATAAAATAAAAGAAAAAGTATGTAATGTATTTACACAACGTAAAGTGGTGCTTGAAGGGGCTCAAAAACGCTCTTAAGAAGCGCGCTCTTTCAGAATCAAAGCGTTATGTGACCTGTGCGTAACACGAGGAAACGAAGTGGCGCCCCCTTTTGTATTCTTGTTCTTTGATTTCAAGAGTGCTTTAGTTGAGTAGCGGAAATGTATTAATATTTTGATGCCTTTGTTCGTGTGTAAATTTGTCTTTTAATTTTATTAGAACTGTCTGTCCTAGGATTTGAACTAGGGCGTAGTAAATGCCAGAAGTACCAGATGGCAATTTGATCAACTAGGCAGGCAAACAAAATTTATGGATTGAAATATGTAGGTTACACTGGGTACGGTTGTGACAATTTAGTTAAAAAGTAAAGTAGGCCTCTGCTCGCGTTGACATCGCGCGATGGCTGCTGCGATACCATGATCCACGTTCAAACGGGCATGATGCTCCTCTCGCCCTTTGCACTCTCCTCGGTATTCCTTATCTAGCTATCTACATATATCATTACGCCAGATTCCATGCGGGATAGGCAGAGAGTACAGAGTTCCAGCAGTTTCTTTCCTTACAGACCTCTCTGGCTTCCTCAACTCTCATAATTCGTCTCATATACGCTCGCGGGTTAAGGGGACCCTTGACTTGCCCTAGTGTAGGTCTTCCCCGGTACCTAAGTAGTTTTGCTAATATGACGACTGTCAGAACCGTACCCTATCAGAATCGTACCCAGTCTACCCTATTACACGAAGACAAGTTAAAGATACCATTATTTCTGGTCTATTTATCTTTCAATCTACCTCTGGGCATCGATATTGGAATAGCCTATTCGATGTTTGACAAATTCCATGGAATAATACGAGTATAATCAACATTGATAAGACGTTCCGTCCTTTTGATTCATTGGTTATCGAAAATCGATGCACGTTTAACATCCCTACGAGTTGCTATACATAAAATGTATCAGAATCAGAACCAGAATGAGAATATTATTTATTCATGTAAACCATTACAATATTTATGAATCGTAAGAAAAGTAACAAAGACTCTACCACCACTTCGGAATGTCATTCCTGTGGAGAACAAGGGCAAGAAACTCCACGGTGACTCTTTTAAAATAAAAAAATTACAAACCTTTTCATCTACATTGTTGTGGGGAATGGGAGAACAATGTAGGTTGGTTATCAGGTGTGTCTAAGTTAAAAAAACAAATTATACTATTTATGAGAATGGCTACATGGTTCCTTCATATACAAAAAGAAGTACACAGAAAAATGGCATTATGTTAAATTAATAGAAGGAAGAGAGGGAATGTTAACTAATAACAGTTGAATAGGTTGTCATGACTCAAGCGGAGCTGGAATAGCATGCATTCAAGCATTTGTATCCTTTAAATAATCTTGTATTGAATAATAAGCTTGCTTACAAAGAGTTCGTTTTACACAAGCTTTGAACTTATTTTCACTAAGTTTAGTGACGTTAATTGGAATTTTGTTATAAAATCTAACACAGTGCCCCATGAAAGACGTGTGAATTTTTGACAGACGAAACTGGAGTTGATCTTATTTATTTCTGTGTCGTGTGCGTCGTAGCTGATTCAAGAGGTCTAATTTTTTTCTAGTATACATAATGTTTTCATAAATATATTGACATGGGACCCTCAGGTCAGTTAAATTTCGAGGTAAATTGTAACAGAGCGTTTAACTTTAATTGAAACTGTAATTTTTTGCTGTAGATTAATATGTCTATCATTGGTCTAGTAGCGCATTGCGTGGGTGACGATCACGAGCTCCTAAGATCGAATCCTACGTCGGACGAAGTGTGCTTCTCCTATCGAAAAATTCTCCAAAGCAATCTGGAGTCTGGATTGAGCTCGGCGTAATGGCAATCGGCTCGCCTGCTATTAGATACATGAGACCTAGCATCGTCGGCGAAAAGTGGGTGAATACAGTATACATCTGCCACTCCCGCTTGGGAAATATAGGCGTGATGGTGTCTAAATCACATACGGACTTAAAATCGACAAATATATGTGGGTGCATATAGTATATCTCTGCAACCCCCCTTGGAGAATATAGGCGTTATGGTGTTTATTCTTTGTGTAATTGCTTACGGTTTTATTTTGAATAACAGCTTCCTTAACGTAAGAATAAAAATCCTTGAAAACTTAAAACTGTACAATTTGTCGCATAGATTTATTCGCAAGATTTTTACTCAAGCGATGCTTCGCTTAAAATTTTCAATTTAAAAACGAACCGTAAATAACAACCCTTAATATATCACGAATTACGCTGGAAGGGGGTCAATTAAAAAAGTTTTGACATATTAGCCGAAACCCGAACAAGAAACAGCCGGCGGAATAACACAGACTTGGATATTTTATGAGCTGTAAAAAAGTTCTCTTTTGTTTCCTAAAATTATTTGAATTGAAATGTGCGGCAAAATTTTTAGGTCGAATGACGGCTCTACGGAACTGAAATTATTCTTCTTTAGCTAAGTGTATTGTATTATTCGAGAAAAAGTACCTGTAAAATATAATTGATTATTGCACGATTAGAAATTTTAAATTAGAATTCGACGACGATTTAGCGCAGTTGTTAAGAGCTTGAGCTGCTCCGCCCACTGTGTCTAATAGTCGCGGGTTCGATTCCCGCACGGGACAAATCTTTGTGTGATCCACAATTATTTGTTCCGGTCTGGGTATTTGTGTTTGTGAATTTTCATGTTTGTAAACGCACCCACGACACAGGAATAAATCCTAGTGTGGGGCTACGTTTTAAAAAAAAAAAAAAAAAGAAATATTTATTGTTTGACGGACGGCGTGGTCTAGTGGTTAAGAGATTTAGTCGCCCTCTGGATTGAGAAGTTGCGGGTTTAATTCCTGCACAAGGTAAGCCTTTGTATGATCCACAAAAATTTGGTCTGGGTGTTTGTATATATGAGTTTTATGTTTGTGAACGCACCCACGACACATGACTTATTAATTGAGTGGGGCTACGTTTTTTTGTTAATATTTTTTGTGACCTATTGCTATTACTAATGAAAAAAAATTTCAATCGCAGTCCAGAATCTAGCTAGTAGCACGACACTATGATTTATTCCTGTGTTGTGGGTTCATTTACAAACATAAAAATTCACATACACAAATACCCAGACCGAATCCACGACTATTCGACCCAGTGGGCGGAGTGGCTTAAGCTTTAAGCACTGCGCCAAGTCGTCTGTCAAATAATATAATGTATAGGTATAATCACAACAGGATCGAGAAATCACTGATTTTAATAATTCTTTCACCATTAGAAGTCTACCTTATCCAGAAGTTACATAGGCTATATAAAATATACCAGGTAGGTGGCGCTGTTGTCGACCGGGAACTAAGTCGCGGGAAACTGCTAGTTGAACATAAGATCGAGATTCAGATTGAAATTAACTATGATGAAGCATTTTGTATGTTCTGTAAGGTGAACGCCTTTTTATTCTGACAAATTTATGTAAGATCGAGATTAAAGGCATTTTTTTTCTGTACAACTGTTTCGAGTTTTGTAGTTCTCGTTCATGTTTATGTCACTGTATGGTATCGGTTAAGATCGACACAATTCTACTTTGCTGTTCTTTACTACCCAAGTTGTTCATATCTATGACTTCCTCTTTTAAACGCTTCTATTTAATAGGGATAAAGGACTAAGGACTAACTAAAGATAAGGGACTAAGGATTGGTGCTGTAAAAATGAGCGCCGAGCGCCGAGCGTTCAGCGCTGAGTCGACGCTTACGAGCGTTCAAGACTCGAGCGTTGAACGCTCGAGCGTTTAAGGCTCACGGAGCGTTGAAGACTTGGACTATAACGCTCGAGTTGCGTGCTCAAGCGTTATAGCGTTATAATTTCTTTTGCTTTGATCCTCGAAAATCGAAATTAATATATAGTGCCGTATATAGAGGCGCACCCAACACCAGTAACTATGATTTTTGCATCAATTTTGATAAATGAAAAAGTGTGTAATTTTGAAATGACCAAGACGAAGCTAGTATAATTATTAAACCTAAATATAACAAAAATGTAGGCGCGGGCCCTTCGTACTTAAGCATGTTGTAGTTATTTGTCTTTGTACACCCGCCATAGGCGCCGCGGGGCGGAGTGGTCGCGGGGGGATGTTACTTGCCGAAAGAGTAGAGAGGTTAAAAGAGAAGCCGAAAATGAATGTATATGGCCGACTATGTATATGGGGTGTGTACACACTGTACTCATTGTATCGTATCATGGGTACCATTAAGTATGTAATCGTATTTCATATATGTGTTTAGAACTTGTTAGGGGAAACCTTATATCAATAGAAAATGCCTTCCCGGTGATAGATAACAAAAAATACGAATTTTCGTAGACTCAAGGTTTGGGTATGCGCGATACCTACTATGAAACAAACGATTTTTTTTTAATTTAATCATTACTCACATACACCTTCACTCCTATATCCTTACGTATGAGGTTGAGGGAATATAGTATACTATACACCACTTTTCAACGATACTACCTATTGTCATTCTTTATTATTTTTACGGAAACGTTAGTGTAAACGAATCCTTAATTTTGCGGCATAAGCATCAAACGCGCCGACAAAGGATTTGTCGGTACATTGGACAATTTGTAAAGGCCCCGCGGCCAGCAGCGTAGATCATTCACACACACACAGTACATTGGACGATGTTTTGTGATTCTAGGTGTGCTTGCTATTACGGCATTGGTCAAAGGATAGCCAACCAAAACGCACTGATTTGATGGTCATGGTCAATAAATATTTGTTTTAGTTAATTAGTATTTTGCGGGGTAACACGGTACCCCGCAAGGGATTCTGCGTGATGATAGATAGTATTTTCATTCTTGGAGTTTATATGGTCTCTTTCCGGCTTCATCATCAGATCCTGCTTATCATCTTGGTCTATTACATTTGTCAAAGCAAATCCAAAGAGCCCCAATAAGATGATATCTTGTTTAATTCAAATAGTTCTTATAGCCACGTTCCGGTTTCATAATGGGACCCTGGGCACTACCTAGAGCTATTGTGAATTACTTGAGTAAGGCGCGTTATCGATCACCAAGGTTAAGCAGCGTTCGACTCGGTCGGCCTGTGATGGGTGGGACTTTTTCATATTCGAGCGTCTCCATACTTCAGAAGGCACGTTAAGCCATTGGTCCCGGTTGCCACTTAATGTGGTTGTCGTTAAGCCGAGTTGGAAGCCTTATAGGCGGCTTGATAAGTTCCAACAGCAGGTGACTACAAACTTGCCTTCATCAATGCGCACTGGCGCGCGTGGTTAAGTATGACCTAATCTCTCTCACCTTGAATTGTGAGAGAAGGCCTTTGTACAGCAGTGGGTAGTATGGACTGATATTATATACTTGAGTAAGTACTTAAGTAGACAGTACTTGTCAAGTCTAAACCAGCGAGCCTAAACTCAGTGAGGTTGTTCAGTTGGCCATCTACCATTATCAAACCAAGTCCATGGTACTATATAAAAGAAAAAGAATAGTCGTCACCGAACTTTTCTATTTGTTTTTTTAAAATAAACGTAACCCCACACTAGTATTTATTTCTGTGTCGTGGATGCGTTTAAGACCATGAAAATTCACATACACAAATACCCAGACCGGAACAAATTATTGTGGATTAGACACAGTGGACGGTGCGACTTAAGCTCTTAACCACTGCCTTAAGTCGTATGTTTTAACTTATATACGTATGCCAAATTTTAGGTCAGTTGAAGAACCGTAAGTGTTTGAAAAGTAGATTACAAACTACCTTTGAACTAACGATAAATTTGAATCGGAAAGACAGACAGACTAACGAAAAGATAGCTCTGAAACCAATTTGGCTCTGGACTCCAGCGCCTAGCAACATTTTGAGCACCGACTCCAGCGTCTAAGCGCCGACTCAAGCGTTTTTACAACACTACTAAGGACCGCTCATGCCGGTCCGGCCATGCAGCTAAAATCCCTGAGTACTCTGCGTTTCATCTTCGTGAAACATACGAACGTGCATTCTTACACCTACATACCTTATATTATTCTACAGGACACTAAACTACTACATTTCACATAGATATCGTAACGCACTGCGTTACGTGTTTAAGTGTTCACAGCGAATAAGTACCCAATTCACTGCTTTTTATGTCCATTTTCCAGCTCACTGCAGTACTTTACATTCTCACGCTACCTTAATTTATGCCCATAATCTTGATCTCCGCTACACAAGTAGTTCATATATAGGATGTAAGAATTTTCCTTGACATTATATCAACACAACAATGGTCCACGCAACAATTTTACACCCTCCTATTGAATAGGGATAAAGCGACTAAGGACCGCTCATTATTGCCCTCATTTCGTTAAGATCCGGCCATATAGGTAAAAGCCCGGAGTATTCGGCGATTCGGAGCATTTGACGCTATTTATCTTCTTGAAATATACATACGTGTATACGTAACTTATATTATTTACAGCAAATATATAACGCGGTTATAATAAAAAGGTCTTTAGGATAAAAGCTGTTATATTGCTTTGTTTTTACGACAATTTAGCGCAGTGGTTAAGAGCTTGAGCGGCTCCGCCCACTGTGTCGAATAGTCGCGGATTCGATTCCCGCACGGGACAAATCTTTGTGTGATCCGCAATTATTTGTTCCGGTCTGGGTATTTGTTTGTGAATTTTCATGTTTGTAAACGCACCCACGACACAGGAATAAATCCTAGTGTGGGGCTACGTTTTATTTATACAAAGAAAGAAAGAAAGTTTTCTTAGATTTAGGGAACTGTTACATATGAAATAAAGCTGTTTCTTGGATTTTGTCGCGCTTTATTTTATCATTCTAAGTTTCCAAAATTGCGAGTGCTTTACAAAACAAATGGTCACAGGAAGTATCGAGGTGTTTGACCTCAATAAGCAAAGAGTATTCATTAAACAAACGAGTACATACAGATAATATATTTTATTTTTCTCATAAACAAACTCCATACCAATAAAAAATTATTTTTATCTCCTCAGTATTTCGAATGCTGCCGACTTGCTAGTAAAATATTATACGACACGAGCAGCGAGTTATACTTAAGTATTTATGTATATTTTGTCTCAACAAACAATAAGTACAAATTGGCGGATGGCAAATATCGTCGTCGATAATTTTTTCGGGGTGAAGAGCTGTTTGTGTCGTGTGTAAAAATGGTGTGTTGTGTAGTTAAGTATATTTAGGAGTCCTTTTTGTGTATTTATCCCAATATATAATATTATTATTTATTATCGCGGTCATAAGGCATCACACTAGAGCTAGATGGTACACTTATTAACTAAAACCTAATGATGATTTAAATAAACGACACTTAAGGATTTTAGGATTACTAAGGATTTTATTGATAAAATCAATATCAAATCAATCAAGTACATCGGAGCGTATACCACAGACAAAACAGGGACTTGACCATAAATTTAGAGTAGCGTCTGACAACAATAGACAAACCGTTATTTGCTTAAGATGGTTTATGGTTTGCGTTCACTCATCACCTAAGCTAGTACCTACACAGTATAATAAAAATATAGAAATAGAATAAAATGGAAACAGACAAACCTGTTGCGATTCTCGTCGGATCTTTTTAATGGAGGCCGCATTTTGATCCGGTAGATTATTAGTTACACTAGATAAAACAATGAAATTTATAAGTAGGGTAGGGTAGGGAAGGGTGTAAGCAGGGTTAATGCAAAAAAAAAATGTTTTGAGTACTCTCTGCATTCCAGATTCCAAATTTTGGGTGACAATTTAAGATAGAATAAGTACACTTTTTCTAACCTACGATTGAAACCAGAACTTCGGTAATACCACTAGACCAAAAAGGGAATCATAATATTGAGTATCTTTCCATCAAAAAAGTACATTGTCCGACCTAAGTTTTGATCCCAGGACCTCGTGATCGCTACTCGCATTATGCGCTACTAGACCAACGAGGCAGTATTAATATTAAGAATATCTCAAGCGAAAATTATTGTCGTATTTACTAACATCATACACAGTTTCAATTTGTCTGTATTGTATTTAGTAATTCAGAAATTTCAAACCGTTTATTTTGCATAGACCCTGCGGGGGTGCTTACAAAGTGTCATATTTACATTTCTTTGTTTTTTAACTTACTTATCTACCACCGGATCGGAACGCGGCCTCGACTGAGAAGATCCGGCGAGAAACTCAGCGGGCTTATCTTTTTTGTTTAATTCTCCATTCATTGTTTTTATAATTTTTTGTACAGATACATACATTTTTATATTATACAAATTCATTAATGCGATCCAGCTCCAGTGTGATACCTTACGACTGAGATAGAAGACAATTTTTAAATATATGCTATAATTAAAAGCTAGAGGATTCTGGGTGGACCAGTCTCCACAAGCAGCACCCGTTGACGAGTACGACTACTTGAGCAGCCATCCCCTCCCTCGACTATATTAGAGGGAAGAAAGTGACCCGCATCAAATAGCATACACTGCATACACTGCAAGCATAGACTTTTTAGTGAGCATGACCAATCCCAGACCCCAGAGTGCAGTCAGAAAAAGTCTACGAAAGGAGCAGTACTTCGAGCTCGTTTTGCACGACGCGCTACGCTTTGACATTTTTGTTTACATTAAAGACGTGCTTTATGACCCATAATCGTCAATAAAATAAATAGGCACTCGAGCGGAGAAGGGTAAGATACTCCACAGCCACTCCTTTAAAACAAAAGCTGTTCTGTATACACTGTCAATTGTGGGGTGTGGGAGATAAGGTACATTACACTAGGTAGGGCTAAAAATGAGAATACATGAAACACTCTAATAGTACAGATTGAGAATATGACTACATACTTTATTTGCATTAGCAGGGCCTTAATTGTTAGTACTGGTACGTACAGTACTAGTTTAATAGATATAATTATAATATATAGTATAATTAAAATATAGAGGGATATAAGTGGGATGTTTTGCAGTGGAATCTTGCAGAATACTACCGATCGATCTGCATCGCAGATGGTGGATTCTGTCTACATTGTAAACATTCCATAAATCTCTTCACTGGTGGCTCCAAGTAGCTGTTGTGCATGCAGCGGCCGTATCCCGGTAAACCGTGTCGATCCACGGGCTAAATCTAGTGAAGGGGACTGAGTTTCACAAACTTAGTTTAATGGGCTGATTCCCCCATAAATTGCATAAAGTCTGCAGCGGCTCGGAAGGCGGACACCGTCAGTATGGCTTCAAACCCGGCGACCGTGGCGCTGCAGCAGGGCACTTGTGACATGCCTGATAGGGCGTATGTCGGGATCCAAGAGATATGCGGCCAGTCACTGCATCTTCTAGTGCTAATCAGTCGTAGCGGACTTCCGCCCCACTGGTAATAAGGACTGGAAGACGAGAGAGTGGGTTCGTGTATGCGCAAATGCTTACCCACTTTAATATATTCCCGCGCTGATGACCCCTGGCTCATTACTGGACGGAGAGTGCAAGTCCTGCGGCGATGAGGACTGGCGGTGGGGACTGAGCAGGTGAGTTTGGTCCCTAGCTAGATCTTTGCACGTACGGCGGTTGGGTGGTGATGGTCGTATTGGAACTCACTAGAGGCGAGAGAACTGGTACGGCAGCTCACCCGACGACAAAGCAGCCCTATTTAGGGATCGCACTATTTTCCCCAATCCGGGGAGGGGCCTAGAAAAGGTGGCCTAAACAAAGCTCGCCTCAATGCAAGCCAGGTGGCTAACCGCGGTCATCTGGTCACCAATTAAAAGCGGTTGAAAGAAACATAATAATAAATTAAATGCATTCTTAAATTTAGCTGCGTGGAACGTAAGAACGTTACTGGACAATGAAAACAACCTCTGTCCTGAGAGGAAAACTGCACTCATAGCGCGTGAATTGTCCCGTTATAACATCGACATAGCCGCAATCAGCGAGGCACATTTAGCGGATAGCGGTGAGTTCTGTGAGGAATTGGGTGGATATACGTATTACTGGGAGGGTAAACCTGCAAGTGAACGAGCCGCAAATGGTGTTGGATTTGCGATCCGAAACAACATCGCTAGATCGCTAGTGGAGCCCCCAAAAGGGATCAATGACAGGCTCATGACACTACGACTCCACATGGCTCCCAGGAAATACCTACATCTTGTAAGCGTGTATGCGCCTACTATAACAACACCTGATGAGAACAAACTTCAATTTTATGAGAATCTGCGTGATGTTTTGCTGGGGATTCCAGATTGTGACAAGTTGATTCTGCTGGGTGACTTTAATGCGCGTGTTGGCACAGAATATATTGCCTGGAAGAACGTACTGGGGAGACATGGAGTAGGTAAGTGCAACACCAACGGTGTTGCTCTTCTGAGGTTATGCTCCGAATTCAACCTCAGCATAACAAACACATTCTTCAGGCTACCCGATAAATACAAGACATCTTGGATGCACCCACGCTCTGGGCACTGGCATCTTCTTGATTACATCATTGTACGCAGGCGAGACCTGAGAGATGTACTTATTACAAGAGCAATGCGTGGTGCCCAAGGCTAGACTGACCGTCGTCTTATTAGATCCAGGATGAGGCTTTACTACAAGCCTCCGCGTAGAGCAGAACACAGGATTCCAGCTCGACTTGCTTGTGCGCGTCTGGTGCGTGATGAGGGACTGTGTCGTGAGCTAGATGCGGAATTTGAGGCAGCAATGCCCAGCACTGATGACAATACCTCAGTAGATGCCAGGTGGCGTACATATTCCAAGGCTCTCTATGGTGTTTCTCAGCGAGTTATTGCCACACCACATAAAAAACATCAAGACTGGTTCGATGATTCTGATGTGGAAATACGACAGCTTGTTGAAAACTATCGTCTCGCTCTAAGAGGAGTCATCAGTGCATGGCAGCGCAAGTCTCTTCAGCAGGATCTTAAAGCAAAGATCCGAGAACAAAAGGATAGTTGGTGGCGCCGTAAAGCCGAAGAACTGCAATGGTTAGTTGACACTAGCCAAACAGCAAAATTTTTCGAAGGGCTCAAATCCGTTTACGGACCCCGCGCTAAAAAGACTGCCCCTGTTTACTCGCGAGATAAAGCTAAGAAGTTGACAGATCCAAAAAAGGTTCTTCTTCGTTGGGCTGAACACTTTAATGAAGTGCTCAATTCCGGTAGTCAAGGAGCAGATCTGTCTTACATTAATTCACTTGAGAACTTGCCATCTGCTTCGGGCTTGGATGACCCGCCTTCGTACGCCGAGTTCGTTACTGTGATCAACCGTTTAAAAAATGGTAAATCACCTGGTTCGGACAGTCTGTCTTCTGAAATTTTCAAATACGGTGGACCGAGTATCAGGTCCAGACTTTTTGAACTTATCAAACTGATTTGGGATGTTGAGATGGTTCCACAGGACTGGAAGGATGCTTCTATTAGCAAGCTATATAAAGGCAAAGGAGACCTCTCTGATTGTGGCTCGTTTAGAGGCATTGCATTGCTTTCCACAGCTGGCAAAATTCTGGCGCACATCATCAATAGTCGCCTTAGTAATTTAGCTGAAAGCTTCCTTCCGGAGACCCAGTGCGGGTTCAGACCTAAAAGAGGTACGGTTGATGCCATCTTTGTAGTCAAGCAACTTCAAGATAAAGTTTTGAACAACACCGCGACCTCTATTTATGTTTTGTGGACCTGGAAAAGGCCTTTGACCGTGTTTCTAGGACCGCCCTCTGGATTGTTCTAGAAAAATGTGGCTGTCCTGCAAAGTTCGTCAATTTAGTGCGCCAGTTCCACGAAGGCATGACAGCCCGTGTGCGTCACGAAAACAACTTTACAGACCAGTTCCCGGTCACTAGCTGTGTCAAGCAAGGCTGTGTAATGGCTCCGACCCTTTTCGCTATCTACTTCACTGCAGTAATAAATGACGCTCTTAAAAGCTGTAATGGCAAGATTACCATAAATGTCCGCATGGACAAAAGCGTTTTCGACCTCGCACGTCTCAGAGCAAAACGCAAAATAGACTCTGTTTCAGTAATAGATGTTCTGTATGCCGACGATGTCTGCCTTATGGCTGACAGTTTGGACGACCTACAGAGTTTTTTGGACAAATTAGATGAGTCCTGTCGTAAATTCGGCTTAGTAATCAGTGCTTCTAAGACCCAGATTCTAAAACAACCTACGAAAGGTAAATCTGCGGACGATGGTGTTGTTTACCTACGAGGAAAACTACTGCCAGAAGTAGGTACCTTCCGGTACCTTGGAACTATTTTGCGCAGTGATAATCGTCTCGAGTCTGAGATCTCTGCGCGAGTCGCCAAAGCAGCTGCAGCTTTCGGTGGTCTTAACCGACGAGTTTGGAAATCACATGACCTGAAACTCCACACAAAACTCGCTGTCTACAGGGCCATAATCTTACCATTGTTGCTCTATGCCTCGGAGACCTGGTGTCTTTACAAGGGAGATATCAGACGCCTTGATACCTTCCACATGAAGTGTCTTCGGGCGATTCTTCGGGTGAGATGGCAGGATCGTGTGCCAAACTCGGAGGTTCTACGTCGAGCGAAGCTCGCTGGAATGGAGTGTATGCTAATGAAAGGCCAACTACGCTGGTGTGGACACCTTGTACGCATGGAGTCTTAAGAGAGGAGAAAAAAGGTATTTTACTCTGAGCTTAGCTCAGGTAAACGAAAGCCTGGCGGACAGTTTCTGCGTTACAGGGATGTCTTAAAACGCCACTTGACTAGCATGTCTAGTGAGTCATGGGAGGAGCTTGCAACGCAAAGGTCGGAGTGGCGAACTGCTGTCAACACGGGCATAGAAAACTTTGAGCGTTCCCGTCTTGAAGACCTTGACGCCAAACGCCTGATCCGAAAATCTCGACCCAAGCCCTCCTACAACTATACTCGCAATTCAAGTGGGTCTCTTTACTGCGCTTCTTGCAATAGGACCTTCAAAACAAAATTTGGTTTTGCGAGTCATGCTCGCGCTCATGCAAGAGCCCAGGCGAAGACGAGCTAAGGGTGTCGCCGTCGATGGATACGTCTGGGAGGACATCATCATCATCAGTTTAATAGAAGGAAGAGAACATTTAGCCAAGGTTGAACGAGTCATTTGTATTACAGCAGAGCCGGAGCGGCACCTTTGTCCAGCATTTTTGTCGTTTAAGTATTCATCTAAGGAGTAGTAAGCCTGCTTACAGAGTGTCCGTTTAATGCAGGCTTTAAATTTAGTTTCACTAAGATTAGTGACCTCAATTGGAAGTGTATTATAAAATTTAACACAATAACCCATAAAATCTATATATCTATCTATATCATCACGCCAGATCGCCAGATAGCCCATAAAAGATGTGTGAATTTTGGATAATTGAAACTGTGGTTGATCTAACTTATTTCTATTTCTAGTTTTATAACAGTGCCTAGTTATTACCTAGCTGAGTAAACAGATTTAAATTTTCGCTGATATACATTATATTTCTATTTCTAGTTTTATAACAGTGCCTATTACCTAACTGAGTAAACAGATTAAAATTTTTCCTGGTATACATTTTATTATATTTTCATAGATATATTGACATGGAACCGTCAAAATATTGGTTTCCTTAAACAATTTTCTCAGAGAATCGCGACTACCTAAATTATAAATGATCCTAATGGCCCTTTTTTGCAAAATACAAATTTACTCGATGTCAGCCGCCCTACCCCAGAGTAATGTGCCATAAGACATGATACTATGGAAGTAGCTAAAATAAATTATTCTTGCGGTGGCTACATCAGTTAGTTGTCCTAAAGTTTTAATATGTGGGCCCCATTGTAATTTAGAGTCGAGCGTAATCCCCAAGAAAGTTGTATCATTACGTTTAGCATTTGGTAAAGAAAATCGAATACATTTCGTTTTCTTGCTATTTAATGCTAAATTATTAGTAGTAAACCAGTTATGCACTTTAAGAATAGCGTTATTTACGTCTTCAAGATTATCAACATGTCTACCAACTAGAAAGAATAAAGAGGTATCGTCAGCAAACAACGCTATCTTTGCTTGTTTTTCAACTATTTGAGGTAGGTCATTAATATATACCAAAAATAGAGACGGACCCAGTATTGATCCCTGAGGAACGCCCATTTGCACTATGGCTCCTGGAGACTTAGCATCGTTTATTTGAATGCATTGCTGCCTACCTTCTAAGTATGATTTTATTAAATTAAGAGCTTTTCAACGGATTCCGTAGTGCTCTAATTTATGCAAAAGTATTTCATGATTTACACAATCAATGCCTTAGAAAGGTCACAAAATATATCAATGGCATCCTGCAAAATCTCCCAGGCATCAAAGATATGTTTTAGACAGAATAACACCGGCGTCAGTAGTACAACGTCCTTTGGTGAAACCATGTTGCTGATCATCTAGGATGTTATTTGCTTTAAATTTTTATTTGAATAAGCATTATATTTTCAAACACTTTACTGAGCACTGGCAAGACAGAAATTGACCTATAGTTATTGGGGTTCTTACTATTACCGGTTTCAAAAAGTGGTATCACTTAGCTAAATTTTATTGAATTGGGAAATACTCCCTGATCTACACATATTATAAATTATACATAAAAGCTAGGTGAGGCGTGATTGTATATATAATAGACTTACATGTTTTTACTGACATTTTCCATAAGTCTTCAGTTAATTTTATTTTTATATCATTGAAAGCTTTAATAATAGACTGGGGACTAGTATATTTAAATGTAAAAGCGCTGGGATAAGTAATGATGTTCTTTTTAAGAATTGAAATAGCGTTAAATGGAGAACAATTTAAGGCATCCGTTGTTCTTAGAGAATATTAGTGAAAAATCATGCAAACTCTTGGGCGATCAGAATTGATCAGTCCGCGAGGAGTCTCAAGAGTGTAATCCGTAGTGCGGTATTTGGACCTACCAGTTTCACTGTTATTTATTTTCCAGGTGGTCTTTATTTTATCATCCGCAGATTTAATTATTTTACTAATATTCAGTGCTTTAGCATCCTAACACACTCTCCTAAACGTTTTTGAATACTTGGCGACATACTTTGTAAAGTTTTCGTTTTTATTCTGAGATTTTAATTCATAAAGTTCAAATAGTTTTTCCCTACTCCTACGAATTCCCGTAGTCGCCCAAACACGAAAGGTAAATTTGGGTTTGATATTTTTTATTGTGACAGGAAAGTTGCTTTCAAATTCCATCCTTAATATCGAGAAAAAGTGTGCATAGCATTCATTAGGGTCATTTAAATTACTAGGAGAAATGACTAATTTATTACTCAAAACATTATTAAAATTCTGCAAATTTCGAGACGAAATGGGCCTAGTTTTAATTTTTCTATTACGAAGTGGTATTATATAATTAAATCTGACTGCTTGTCCACTGTGGTCCGATGGCAAACAATTTACCACTGCCTGATCCGTATATGCACAATTACAAAACACGTTATCTATACACGTTGCAGAAGTTGATGTTACTCTCGTAGGTTCGAGAAAAACGTTAGTTAAATTAAAAGACTTGAAAATACTAAGAATTCTATGACTATAACATGTATCTTCTAAGATATTGGTATTAAAGTCCCCGCAGACTATAATAGAATTGTTATTAACAGAAATTCTATTCAAAATATCATCCATTACAAATTCAAATGTACTAAAATTCTGATTATTTGGAGGTCTGCATACACACACTATAATATGCTATTCCAGCTCAACACAGACAATCTCAATACTCTGTTCAACTGAAAGTTTAACTATATCACTACGTTCCCTTGACTTAATGCTCTTTTTTATCAATATTAAAGTACTATATACTAAGTATTGAACTCTGTACTCTCTGCCTACCCCGTAAGGGATCAATTTCACATATTTTTTTATTCAAGAGTATTCTTGTATGTTCTGATGAAATAAATTCAAAGAGCCAGGCCTCTCTTCCTTCTTACGACTAGTATTTATTTCTATACTCGTAATGCTAGAGTTGCTCGGATACATTTCTATTGTCAACTTCGGTAGTTTAAACAATTTATTACAGTATTATTAGAATATCTTTTTACTACTGTTTCGTCTCTTAGACTATTTTTTGTTATATTTTCTATAACGGAGTTAATATTATAATATGCTTATAAGCTTATAAGCTAGCAATGTAGCAATCATATATTTACATTTCTTAGGAAGGAACATAGCTTCCTGTGTCAGCTTAAATCCACTAATAAATTTATCAGCATTTTATTAGTATCAAAAAATAAAATATTATCATACTGACATGACAACATGTACATATAATTATTCTAGTAATGAATAAAGTTATTATGTTTTACTGACAGATGGTCAGAGTATGGCAGGGCACACAAAATCAATTTTCTTAGTCCTAATTTTAGTAAGTTTTCAACATCATCAACTAGGTCTCTTTTTTGAATGTCAAGGCTGTTGCCTAATAACAAAACAACCGTAGTATTATTATCTACCTCTGTCTGAGAAATCTTGTTTATTAAAAGCTTAAAGGGTAAATTACTGTAGCTTAAGTTTGTTAACTTACACCTAAGTTTATTATGTATAATTAAGCCAAATCCTATCCCCTTTATTGTCTAGTCTAGATTTACGGCTGTGTCTAGGAGTTTTCAGACATATTTTTATTTCTTGACCAGCCAACCGAGCCATTCGCACGTGTCTTGAAGTATTACGACTTACTACCTATAGTAGTATCTTGAAAAGATAATAAAAGTTCTAAACGACGTACAGAATAATTTCTCTGTTTATTCCTTTGTAATATCATCAAAGTTATATCATAATTGCACAAGCAACATTTTAAATTTTCTATTTATCTAGATTGCCAACCCTCATTGGGCCAGCGTGGTGGACTATGGCCTAAACCCTTTCAGTTTGAGAGGAGGCCCATGTTCAATGGTGGGGCAGTTTCTTGATAGGGCTAATATTATTATTTATCTACATAATTACAGATCAAATAATATCTATCTATTTGTATGATCACGCCAGATCACTTGCAGGGAGGACTAAGAGTAAACTTCCAATAGGTTCTTTCCTTACAGATCTCTCTGGCTTCCTCCACTCTCATAGTTCGTCTCATACACGCTCACCGGTTATGGAGACTCTTGACTTGCCTTTCAGATAAGACACGATCTGTTTGTTCATGGTAAGATAGTCTAGGTCTTTCCCGGTACCAACATTCTTCGGCTGTCCCATTGTATATCTGTTTTGTTATTCTTTCTTCCGACACAATTTCTGTATGCATGTATATAATCACCGGAGCATAAATAATGACTCAATTTATACTATACGAAAAAAAGATCACTTATTATATCGGGTATAATGCCCACTGTTTTTCACATTAGCTGTCAATATATCAACACCATATGCGACTATTTGGGAGTTGGCCGAAGGTCACTAAGGACCAGAAAATACGAAACTTGCGCAAGACTCTCGCAGAGTCGTCAGCGATAAACGTTCGTATTTACGAAGTTACATTTTAGTGCATCATCTTTGAAATGATACACTGATATATATTTTTTGCATGAAGAGGTGTATAAATATAAATGAAGAGAAAGAGGTGTGTCAAAATCGAAGTATGTGGTAAATTGTAGTCTTTGCCTATCCCAGTGGGATAAGTGAGTTTATGTATGCATCTTTGAAGTGGTGCTGGGAAAACTTAATTTGGATAATTTTATTATGTATAGACCCCTAAATGATATCTGTCTGAGTGTTAGGACCCTTTTGCTCAGGAACTCATCTATACCTATCTATCTATCTATCTATATCACCACGCCAGCTCCCTCGCGGGGTAGGCAGAGATCTATACCTATATGCTACTTCCCGTTGGTTTTGAACCATGAAATTTGTTAAGAAGCAGTATAAGTAAAGGCACTAATTCCAAAAATGTTAAGTTGAAATTCGATCACATAAAAAAGTACTCGTGAAGTTTCCCGTAAGAAATGTTACAAATAAGGTTTTATTAGTCAAGTTGTCGAGATTTAAGTGAATTTCATATTATGTCTAAAATTGACGCGAGTATAAAAAATGTCGAACAAAATCGCCGGTACCTAAAACATTTTACTTGAAACGAATTTTTAATCGGATGTATTTGAATTCTAACTTAGTGAAAATTATAATATTGATATTTCATGTTTCAGTCTTTTCTCTGAGTAGTGTCTCTTCATTAGTTTTTGTTGTTGTCATACTTAAATAAGAAAAATACAGGAGTAATCTTCATGATTATCTTGCTCCGCTTCGGCTGACTTACTTTCCCAAATTTCCCGTTCAATAGACAGTAAACCTCTCGAGTAAGAATCTAAATAGCTCATGTAACAAAAGACGGACGTACCGTATTTTATTTTATTTATTCTTTATTGTACACGTTTAATTATAAAAACAATAAGATGGGAAAGATAATGTACAAATGCGAGCTTAACTCAAAATTGAGTTTTCTAACAGCAAACCTAATAGCCATAGAGAGATGAAAATACAGAGGACAGTACCAAGTGTACAATCGAAGTAAAATGTGCAAAGAACTAACTATACATAATTATACAATATATTACATATACATACAAAACTAACAAAATAATTTATACATACACATTTACATATATAAATCATGATGAATGGAAATGCTCTTTAATTTTCCTCTTAAAGACGTCTAGTGAGACGCTATCGCGTATAGAGTGTGGGAATGAATTCCAAAGCTGCACTGCACCAACAGTAAATGAACCACTATAAAGGCTAGAAGTGTTATGGGGAGTGCGGAGAAGAAGGGAAGAAGATGTGCGGCAGGGATTTCCCCTGGGGACTAGAAACTCAAAGCGTTCCCTTAGATAAGTTAGTAAATTAGGATTATAGAGAATAGAATAAAGGAGTGAAAGAATGTGAGTATCTCGACGACGTCGAATAGGCAACCACTTCAATCGCGCCTGAAATTCCGACACATGATCGTATTTGCTGAGCCCAAAAATCTTTATTTTTGGGCTCCGAAAATAAGATCATGTGTCGGAATTTCGGATGCACAAATTCTGAAGTCGTTCGATTTAATTAATAAAATAAATAAAAAATAAAATAGTTTATTTCTCACCACTAAAAGTATTGTACAACATTACATATTCAGGTATTCACAGTATAAACAGACAGCATTAATTCTATATTATATCTAACACAATTACAGTGTGTGGTGGTTATGGAGAATTAAACAAAGATTTTTGACCCTATCCCCTGAACTAGGCGAAAGCCTGTATCTCAGGAGATAGTGCTCTGCCATGAACATTATATATCTGTGTTAGCTCCTTGATTTCTTTGTGTGTCACTGTTAGTATATGTTCAGCAATTTCAAGATTAGATCATATTTATACTTTTTTCTTTGTGTGTATGGGTGTGCGTTTGTGTGTGTGTGTGTGTGTGTGTGTGTGGTGTATATGTGCGTCTGTGTGTGAGTGTGTGTGTGTGTGTTTCTGTGATATTTTATATGTATGTATGAGAATAGTATTTGTCAAAGCATATTACACATTTAACGTCATTAGGTTTTCAGTATTTTCGTAATCTAGTTGTAATAGCCACTTTTTAGTCTTAACTTTAGCTTCATGTCTACTCAGCCGTATAATATTAAGTTTTTGATTTATTTTATTATACAAGTGTGAACTTATAACATAGTTCTGCCTTTTTGCAAAAGCTGTCCTATGGGAGGTGCCTGGACATACAAACTTGTTTTTCCGCGTATCAGTGCTAGGTGGGGTAAGAGATCGGTGCCTTCTCAAAATGGTTTCGAGCACAAAGACTTGTCGTACAGTCAATACCTGGCAGTCGGAATACAATCGTGTTGACGGGTATCTAAATGGCTTTTTGCTCATGACTTTGAGAACAGCTCTTTGTGCTCTCTCTAAGGTGAGGAAAAGCGTTTTGGCAGCTCCACCCCACACTGGAATGCAGTACCGGATAACCGACTGACATAGACCAATGTATATCTTTATAAGAAGTTCCAACGATGCACATTCTCTTAGCGTTTTGAACAAATAAATCATACTTCTTGTCCTAGCCACTATTTTACTTATTTGTTTATCCCACCTAAGCTTTCCATCAATTTGCACTCCTAAGTAACTTACAGTCTTTGCAGATGTTAAAGCCTGGCAGTTGCAACTCGGTATTCCGTTTCCACAAGTATGTGCAATTATGGAAAAATTTTGAGGGGGTGTAGTATTTTTTCTTATTGAGAACGAAATATAGCTAGTCTTATTTATATTTAGTGTAAGAAGGTTAGAATTAAACCACTGAAGTACTTGTTCAAGGCATTGCTCAGCTCTTTCTTTTACAATATCCCAACTAGCACCGTGTATCACAATAGCTGTGTCATCAGCATAAGCGTATATAGACACATTGGGTTTATGTATTCTGCAAAGGTCATTTATGTAAATTTTAAACAACGTTGGGCCCAAAACACTGCCCTGTGGGACGCCATAGGTAATCTTATGTTCTTCACTAAGATTAGAATCAATTTTTACTTGTTGTGTCCTATTTGTTAAAAAATCCTTAAAAAACAGTAAGGGTAGACCCCTAATGCCTATATTTTCCAGCTTTGTTATCAGGATAGGGACAGAGACTGTGTCAAAGGCTTTGGCTATATCTAAGAAGATACCGAGACATTTGTTTTTTGAATCTAATTGTCTTGCAATAAACTGTGTTAGATCTATTACGGCATCCTCAGTAGATACTCCACTTCGAAATCCGTATTGGTTATTAGAAATGATATTGAATTTATCTAAATATTTGTTCAGCCTTAAGTTAACGATTTTTTCTAGTATCTTTGAAAGTGCGGATAACACTGATATTGGCCTATAGTTAGCTACACATTCTCTGTCCCCTGTCTTGTGAATAGGATAAATTATGGCTTTTTTGAAAGCCTGGGGAAATACTCCTGTTCGTATCGATTGATTGCATATATGTGTTATGGAGGGAATCAAGACATGGCGACATTGTTTTATTATATTGGTTGATATTTTATCCCATCCTGTTGCACAATCACTACGTAGTTGAAGTATTACTGATTCCACCTCTATAGCGTTTGTCTCTAAAAGCAAGAATGAATTTACTGGCGGATTTGAATTACTTTGTGATGTGTGTATATTTTGATTAGCAGATGTTATTTTATAAGCCAAGTTTTTGCCAACATCTGTAAAAAATGAACAAACTTGATTAACAGCTAGGCAAGGATTGGCGCAGGAATTTAACAAATCTGTAGACGGTGTACGTATTTTTTTTGAATTGGTTATGTCTTTAATTACATTCCAAAGGGCCTTTGGATTACAGCCAGCGTTCTCAATTTCTTTTTTGTTATAATCATTTTTTAATTTGCGAAGAAGACGGTTACAAAAATTTCGATAGCGCGTATAAGTTAACTTAAGTATCAAATTACCCGGGTTCCTTTTCGAATTTTTGTGTAGTTTGTTTCGGTTTGCTATACAACGCAATAGACCTGCAGTTATCCAAGGTTTTATATTCCGTTGTCTCCTAGAGACCCTGGTTGTATGTGTATGTTTGGATATCACAGATGTTACAATCATAATAAACTGGTCTGCAGATTCATTTGCGTTTTTTATTGTCAGAATTTCTGAGAAATTTGTTTCCTCAAGTTCTTTTTTGATTGCTTGGTGATCTATCCTTGTTTTAGAATTGCATTTTTTTTGTGTTTGCTTAACATTTTCTATACAAAGCATAATTGGCGCATGATCTGTAATATTAGTTTCTAATATTAAGCATTTAGCCATTGACTTTGACTTTAACAAAATATGGTCCAAGCAATTATTTAGCCTAGTTGGTAATAGGTGGGCTGGTATTAACCCGTGCATTGCATTCAATATAAGATAATCATTGCTTTTATCATCTATAGTATCTGTTTTGATATCTATATTGATGTCTCCTATGAGAGCAATACTATTAAAGCCTGAAAGTTTAGAATAAGAATTTTCTAGACTGTTTAAGAAATTATCAAACTGTTCTCTATTTCTATAGGATGGTGAGCGATACACAGCTACAACAGCTAATTTCTGATCCACACAACAGACCAAACAGTTTGCACCAACAAAGTCTGGCTCACATATCTTACAATTTAAATTAATGTCAGAATATACAATTATGCCATCATTCTGATTGCATGTACGTTTAGTATAGTAGGAATTATAACCATCCAGAATAGGTATATAACTAGCTTTGCTAAGCCAACATTCTGTCAAAATAATTATATTACATTTGGTTTTAATTGCAGATAGCAATACTATCAGATCATCGAAATGTTTGTTTATACTTCTTATATTTAAATGTAGGATATTTATTGATTTATCATGATTGAATAAATGTACTTTGCAATCCTCTGGCAAGCATGTTTTGGAAGTGGCCCTTTTAAGATTATCCAATTCTTCATTTATTTCTGTTATATTATCCATTTTTACGTAATATGTAGTGGTCAAAAACGGGTATCAATATATAATATAAGAAAATATTTTTAATATATACGTGTGCGTTGATGGCGAAGGTTTTTATATTGTGTGTATAGGATTTTGTATAATATGTGTGTATGTATGGGTACGTGTGTATATTTGTATATGTGTGATAGATAGAGTGTTGTAATAAAGTATCATACAAGTATGTACAAAAGTCTCTTACATAGTGGTGTTTAGGTATAAAGGGAAAAAAGCGCATGCAACAACATAATTTTTGCAAATATAAATCTAAGAAAGTTAATGTATTAAAGTAGTAATTACTAACGATTAGTGCGAGTCATATACACGTTTCCAGATGAGTTAAACATTTTTCAGACGAGATAATGATTTTATTTTCCCCCTGATCTTTACGTAGAAATATGTTACCATTTGTAGACCAGCAAAATTTATATCCATTCTTTTTTGCAAATTCTCGAGAGAGATAGAATAATCTCTTCAAACTGGCTGGTAAAAAATCCGCAACATATATAGGTTTACGTGGTCCAGGCATAGCAGTCAATACGGTGTTTAGCTTTTCTTCGTTGTTTTTGGCGTTACTGTTGTATTTTCGGACGGCGGTTAAAATTTCCTGTTTAGTTTTTACCGTCTTAAATTCCGCAACAATTGGACGCGTAATGCTGGGTTTGCCTGGGAGACGATATATATCCCGTATCTCTAATTGTAAGTCAGAAAGTCCAACAACACTAGCAATATTATTCACTGTTTTTGTTAAACTTTCAATATCTTCCTCCTCTTTTGCTGGAATGTTTCTCACTTCTATACTAGATGATCGCGACTTCAGTTGAATATCGTTTAATTTTCTTTCGAGATTTTCTATGTATATTTTCTGTTCTTGTCGTTCGTTTTGCAAAAATATAACGTCTCTTTTTAGGTCTTCATATTGCTGGTTGACAAAGTTCATAGATTTTTCGATTTCGGAATTAGATCTTTTTATATCCTCATTTTGTAATTTAAGCTCTGAGATATCAGATATTATTTTTGACATCATCTGGTTCTGCTGGGCAATCATTTTTGATAATCTATTATCTTGTTCAGTCTTCCAAGAGTCCAGCATACTTTTAATTTCGTTCATAAAAGATTGTTGTTGACTACTAGGAGATAACTCCGAACAGAGGCGTTTTCGTCTATTTATATTTGAAAAAGACTGGTTGTCAGGTGTTTGTAGATTTAAATCGGGGTCCGATTTACTTATTTTATCAATTGGAGTTGACGGGGGAGTGCGCTTTAATCTTGACATTATAGTATAATGGTATAATAGATTCTATGATTTTATTCTGCTCACCCTGTATGTAAACCTTCACGCCGTTATAGCCGCTTCCAATACGGTGCTAAAATATTCAACTGCGCCTACCAACTTCGTAGCGCATCGGTGAAAGGCACGACCGCGGCGACGACGATCCCACTGCCGGCCCCCGGTTCCAATCCTCTGGCCAATACCGGACGTATTTTTCTAATGTTTCAGTGTCGTTCTTGAGACAATATAGCTATCCTTCTTCGAAGCCACCCACTGGGCGGAGTCAACACGTATAAAAGCTTGTTGACAGACAAGGAATCGCAATTCACTACTTGTAACCAATCACAATTTAAATAATTAATTAAAGGACAAAAAAAAAAATAGAATGCAGTGACACACGTCCACTCACAACGATAGTTAACGATAATTAAGGAGCTCTTCCAAAGCGTCCAGGAAACAGACATCAGCATCTTATCTTATCTTAATGTTGGCTTACCGGACCGAGGAGACCTCTGGCGCAATTCGACCCATGGGATCTTTTGTGCTGTCCTTGCCCTAATGCTCTTACGTACCTGAAGTGTCTAGTACTCCCAGTATTAAGTTGTAGATTCCAGCAGGGGGACAGAGCCGTAGTTCTTCTGGGTTTGGATAGGCTTATACCAGCAGTTCAATTCGCCGCGCAGCCAGAGCGTCGCAGTGACAGAGGACGTGCTTCATGGTTTCAGTTTCTGTGCCACAGCTCCTGCATACCACGTCACCGCATAGGTTCATCTTGTGTAGATGTTCTTTCGTAGCATAGTGGCCTGTGAATGCTCCAGTTATTTGCCTTAGTTGTAGTCTACTATATTTCAGTAGTTTGTGTGGGAAACACACACAGGGCTTCGACAATTAAAAGAAATTCTTTTGAGTGTCGAAGCCCTGTGTGTGTTTCCCATTCTTTCCTGTGTTGTTCTTGGGCATATTTGAAGAGTGCGCCTCTACAAGGTGTAACATAATAAACGCAAGACCTCAGACACCCCGATTAAAGATTTGCTTCATAAAGTCAAAACGAAAACCAAATTTTCAAATTCAAAGCCATTTACCCTTTTTTAAAGCACTTTTATACCACAATTAACAATGAAACTTGTACGTGTATGTGTGCGTTTTGAAAAATACGTTTTAGGAATGCGTTTGAAATCTTCTTCTTGCTATGAATCAAGAATATATTTAATTTTTTATAGCACACTGAAGGAGTAAAAGCATTTTTTGCAAATATAAAAAAAATGTATAATACATTAAAGAAATTTGGAGTCGATTCAGTTACCGATTTAGAACAAACTACTTTGAGGTCTTGCGTTTATTATGTTACAGCTTGTATAGGCACCGTCTGTTATGCCTATGAACGGTTCTGGACCAACGGGTTTTTCCATTGCTCCCTTCCTGGCTATGTCATCCGCACGCTCATTGCCATCAACTCCCGTGTGCCCAGGGACCCAGACTAACCTGACCGTGCTGTCAAGAAGGTATGCGCACTCCGCAGCCAGTGCTGAGTTTAGCTCATAGGAGCTGACGGCTTTGAGGGCAGCCTGACTATCACTACAAATGTAGATTTTCTTGCCCGTGATTCGTTTGTCCAATATGTCTTTTGCACAAATTTTTATCGCATAGGTCTCTGTCTGGAATATTGATGTAAACCTGTCCATGCTTTGACTAAGGCTGTATCCTTCCGTGTATACTCCGGCTCCCGTTCCAAACTTGGTTTTGAAACCGTCAGTGTACCATATCATTTGTTCCTTGCCTTGCTTATTTAGACCACTTTTCCATTGTTCCCTGGTTGGGATGTGAGTGTTAAATCTTTTATTGAACATGTATGTGGTCAAGATCTTGTCACTTCTCATGTCCCTTATGTCATCTAGTTCCTTGTCCGGTTCTAGCTTAGTGTGTTCGAGGCCTGGCGCCGTTATGCTCCATAGTCCAGCTTTCTCTGGCCTATAGAGTGCCTTCCTTGCCTCAGTCTCAATGACGATATGTAATGGAGTCAGGTTGAATAGCCTCTCCATAGCTGCCGTCGGTGTTGTTTTGAATACGCTTGTGATGGCCAGGCAGGCTGTCCTCTGCAGTTTTGTTAGGGAGTCCCTGCACGTCTGTGTTTTAGTTCTAGGCCACCACACGATGCATCCATACGTTAATATCGGTTTTACCATAGTGATATATATCCAGTGCATTATTTTGGGTTGTAGTCCCCATGCCTTTCCATACGCTGACCTACACATATTCAGCACTCTCGATGCTTTGGCTATGGTTTGGTCAACATGTGTATGCCACTTTAGTTGCTTGTCTAGAGTCACCCCCAGATACTTGACCTCAGTGGCCCATTTAAATTTATTTCCGTACATATGCAAGTCCTGCAGACCCGTTAGTACCTTTTTCCTTGTGAACAGGATGACATTAGTCTTCATCGGGTTGACCGAGAGGCTATTTGTTGTGCACCAGTTTGTTACTTTATCTAGAGCTTCCTGCATAAGTGTCGATACTGTGTTTGGAAACTTCCCATTGATTGCTATCACTATATCATCCGCATATCCTACTCAGTAGAACGGACCTTTGTTGATTATCTTCAAGAGAGAGTCCACTACCAGGCTCCACAGAGTCGGCGATAAGACCCCTCCTTGCGGGCATCCTTTAGTAGTTCTTACGGATAGCCCTTCTCCTAATAAAGTGGACTGGACTATCCTGTTCTTTAGCATGTTTTTGATCGATCTGATAAGAGTTGGTTCTATCCCATGCTCTATAGCAGCTAATTCTATGGATGAGAATGTTGTGCGATCAAATGCACCCTCGGTATCCAGAAAAGCTGCAGCAAAAATTTCCTTTTGCTGCAGAGCCATCTCTGCGCGATTCACCACATAGTGCAATGCCGTTTCCGTAGACTTACCAGGTAGATAAGCGCATTGCATCTTATGTAGGGCATCCTTTAGTGGACCATCCTTTATGTGCCTATCTATCATTTTCTCTAGACATTTTAAAAAGGATGAGGACAGGCTGATTGGTCTGTAGGATATGGCATCCTCATAGTTGGATTTTCCTGGTTTGGGAATGAACGTTACTGTCACCTGCCGCCAGATTCTAGGGGTATGCCCAAATGCCACGCACGCCCTGAATAGTCTGCACAGGTGTTGGCTGAGTACTGGTTCCCCTTCCTGTAGGAGGATGGGATAAACACCATCCGGACCAGGGGCCTTAAATGGTTGAAAGCTCTTTAAGGCCCATTTGAGTTTGTTCTGTTCCACGACTTTGCCTGCCGTTTTCTAGTCAGCTCTAATTGTCTTTAAGCTTAGCTCATCTATATGGACATCACACATGGTGTCCTCTCTCTGTATTGCTACCGAACCCGGGAAATGCACGTTGAACATTGTTTTCAGTGTTTCTTCCCCATTGTTTGTAAGTTCCCCTACCTCATTCCTTACTGTAGTAAGTGGATTTATTTTGGCCATGGATATTACCTTGGCTAGCCTCATACCCTCAGGAAGGCTGTCTATGCTTTGGCAGTGTCTTCCAAGCCCTTATTTTTGCTATCCGCACTTCTGTATTGAACCTCGTGAGTATCGTAGAATATTCACCAAAGTTCTTGGTTGCTTTCGCAGTGTTGAATGCACGTCGAGTTTCTACTCAGCATAGTCCAGAAGAGAAAGAAGAAGGGATTGAGCAAGCGTTATTTTTGTATGAAAAGGCAGGAACTTCTGGAGTCGCTTGAAAGACTAGAAAGAGTAATAAAGTCTTCTGCTTACCTCTGAAACGTGAATATTCCACGAAAGGTGGCAATCGATATAAAGACCCAGATTTTTAGCCCATCTGGAAAAGACTATGGGTACTGAGTTGTAGAGTACTGGTGGAAGGACCTCGTGATCCAAGTGGTTTAAGTAGTATCTATGTACGTATGTAGTATCAGCAATAAGGCCGTCATTTGTACTTATGTTATGTATAAATCTGTTTGTAATTTATTGTTTTTCATGGTGTACAATAAAGTGTACTATTATTATTATGTATATATTTATTGAGTATAATTTCTTATAAAATATATATAAATATATAAAATACAAATATTCTTATATATATTGTATAAAAAAAATGTGCTCCACCGACAGCAAGGTCTACGACCCAAGCTACCGGTGGTCAGGGCTCCAAAGAGAGGAACCTCCTCACAATGCGTGCCGTGTCCAACATTACTGCCTTCTGTATCAGGCCCTTCACCCAACTGCCTAGCGAGAGCTTCTCAAGGTGTTTATCGGAGCTCTTCGCTATAAGGCCGTTGACTGAAACGACCATCGGAATAATGATAGTTAAATCAACATTCCACATGGCGGTAACCTCATGGGCCAGTTCCAAATATTTAGATAATTTTTCTTTTTCAGTCTTCACAAGGTTCTCATCATGCGGAATGGTGACATCAACGAGCATTACACGACGCATCGATCTATCTATTATCACGATATCAGGTTTATTGGCTACAATAGTCCTGTCCGTGATAATAGATCGATCCCAGTAGAGCGTGATATGACCACTTTCGAGAACTGGAAGAGGCTGGTACTGGTAGTACGGTACTTCAGAGTCCACAAGGCCATATTTAAGAGCAAGTTGCTGATGGATAATCCTAGCCACTTGGTTGTGTCTGTGCAAGTACTCTCCGTTAGCAAGACGAGAACAACCGGAAACTACATGTCTAATAGACTCACCGGGACGGTGGCATGCCCGACAAATGTCAACCGTGCCGTCCTTTAGGATGTGCTTCCGGTAGTTGTTCGTCATGATAACTTCGTCCATAATTGCAAAGACAAACCCTTCAGTTTCCCCAAAAAGTTTGCTGAAGCGTAGCCAGGTCACGGAAGCGAGCTGGTCCACATCAGGCCCTGTAAGAGCCCGATAGAACCGTCCGTGTAGCTCCTTGCCCTTCCATATGGCTGTGCGGTCCGAAATACTTAATACCATATAATAGTTTGCCAAGGAAAGCGAAGTTAGGCCTCTATCGATTGCGGCAACATCTCGATACATCAACACGGATGCACTCAAAAAGTACTGTCTGAGATTGCACACCTCGCGGTTGTGTAGTGTCTTAGCGTTTAAAAACCCACGACCACCGCACTTCCGCGGGATGTACAACCTCATAACAGACGACCGCGGGTGATGCATACGATACGCTGTCAGCAATCGACGGACCTTTCTATCCAGGGCATTCAGTTCAGACTGAGTCCACCTTAGTATGCCAAAAGAGTATGTAAGAACAGGCATGACCCAACCATGAAGCTCGGATCTTATTTCCACCTGATAGAAGGCTTTTTAACACTTTTATCAGGCAGGCAATTATAGGCAGGCAGGTTATAGAGAACAGAGAACAGAAGAGTGAGAATATGTAAATCCCGACGTCGCCGAACAGGTAGCCACTTCAGTTTCATTCGATACACAGAGATATGATCATACTTGCGTAGACCAAAAATGAAGCGGATACATAAATTCTGCAGGCGTTCGAGTTTATCAAGAAGTTCCTCTGTAGCGTCAAGAAAACAAACATCAGCATAGTCTAAAAGTGATAGAAGGAAGGAATGGGCAAGAATTATTCTCGTTTGAAAGGGCAGGAACTTCTGGAGACGTTTGAGAGATTGAAACGAGAAGTATACCCTCCTGCTGACTTCCGCAATGTGAGTGCTCCAGGAAAGATTGCAATCCAAATACACGCCTAAATTCTTCGCACTGGTGGTATAAGGTATAGGGACAGAGTCATAAATTATTTGGGGGAGAGACTGATGGTCCAGGAGATTGTAGAAATGCCTGCCACCAATAATGAGAGCTTGCGATTTGGTTGGGTTGACTAAAAGTCCAAATCCCTTAGCCCATTGATTGATGTTTTAAGATCATTATTGATGCCATTAATTGCTACCGACAATTCTTCGACCTTAAAATGACGGTACAGCTGCAAGTCATCTGCGTAGAGATGATAGTGTGAAGCTATAACTTTAGTGATCGCATCGATAAATACCGAGAAGAGAAGAGGAGAGAGTACGCCACCTTGCGGTACGCCCGCAGAAAGCTCACACCATCCTGAGGAGGCCTCGTTAGAGCGGACCATCTGCGAGCGACTGCGATGATATGAATTAAACCAAGCAGTTACAGAGGAAGATACGTTAAGTGAGGATAGGATTCCCATGAGAATGTCAAAATCGACAGAATTGAAGGCACTGCTAAAGTCCAGTAGAACCAGAGCTGTAAGTTGTTTGTTTTCCATGGCCAATCGAATGTCGTCAGTAATCTTGACCAGTGCAGTTACTGTACTATGGCCAGTACGGAATCCAGACTGGTAAGGACTAAGCAGGCTGTTAGAGGCAAGAAAGTAAGATAGTTGTTTCTGGACAACACCTTCAAGAACTTTAGACAGGATGGGAAGTATAGAAATTGGACGGAATTGCGAGACTGAAGAGGGATTTGAAACTTTAGGAATCGGTAAAACATAGGCCTTCTTCCAGGCTGAGGGAAAGGTGCTAGATTCAAGTGAATAATTGATAATGTGGGCAATAACAGAAATAAGTTCATCCACGAGGGGGCGAAGCATTTGAATTTGAAGGCCATCATCACCGATAGCCTTGGTAGAAATCGATAAGATGGATTTTTTGACCTCTTCCTCTGTGACTTGCCGAAAAGAAAACTGAGGACATACAGGCAGAGGTTGGCAAGAAAGGTTGCAGAGTGTTGAAGTTTTAATATCATTGTCTAAAGTGACAGGAGATTTTGAAAAGTGCATATTAATAGCATTAAGGTCGATATCTAGGATGCAATCGTTAGTAGATTTCCCGATACCTAGAGACTTAAGGAATTGCCATGCCTGAGCCGTATTGAAATTTTGAACTGAAGCGTTAATGTGGCGTCGCTTAGCATCCGTCAGCAGAATATTCGTCCGTGACTGTCTTTGCTTCCGAACGTGTGCAAATTACCTCCATAATATTAATTTCAATGTAGTGTAAAAAGTGCTTTAAACCATATAAAAACTGTGTAATTATTAATCTAAGCATATGAGTGACATAATATTGCAATTTTTGTAGTGAAATATGAACTAAAACCTGGTAAAAATTTTGTATTTAAAGTTAAACGTCATAAAAACTTGTGTTGGTTTACTCGATATTGGACTTTGACCCCATTAGTGAGTATTACCAATAACAAAAGACTCATTTCTATTATTCAATATACTCGAGTTTTGAGTGAATAACTGATCAGTACATTTGCTACTCGGGTTACTGCTAGGATAGCAACATAGTACAAGCGGATACCACCTGTTCAAGGGTCCCGAGATCGAAACCGGCTCGTCAATACGTTTTGTTGCGTTTTTTTTTTTTTTTTTCATTTTCCTGTATTTTATGATCGTGTGTGGACAACTGTATTTGAATCGAAGGGTTATATATAAAAAATAAAAACATGCCGAATACTCAGAGAACTCCACCGTCTTCAAAAACTAGCGAAACTAATACCAGTTTGCGCAAGAAGAGACAACGCCTAGATGAGTCTCCGAAAGTTAGCCCAAGCAAAGATCTTAAGATGGAATTACTTGAAATGTTAATGAAGTGGAAGACTGAGCACGATCAGTTGCTATTATCATGGAAAGCCGAACATGACATTATATTGTCAAAATTGGTGAGTGAAGTAACTGAATTAAAACAACAATGCCTCTCGATTCAGACTACTAATATCGAGATTGAAAAGAGTATATCTTTTATAAATAGAAAGTATGACGACGTAACAGACAGAATTGCATGTTTGGAAAAGGAGAAGACGGATACTGTGGAGAAAATAGACATTTTACAAAAACAAATTCAAGACCTTTACTTCCAGTCGCGTCAAGCCACAATTGAGATACGCAATGTATCAAGTAAAGAGAAGGAAAAACCAGAAGACCTTATCTCAGTAGTATCGAACGTAGGTAAGATTGTGGAAATGGACATACCAGCGGTTGCGTTGCGAGATATTTACCGTATACCCGGCAAGGCAGGCATGAGCAGACCCATTGTAGCGGAGTTTACCTGTGTTAATACAAGGAATGACTTTCTCGCTAGAATTCGAAAGTTTAACAAAGAGCGCCAATTATCTGACAAGTTGAATACGCAACTGCTTGGTATAGCTGGAGATAAAAAACCTGTCTATGTAGATGAACATCTTCCACCTACCCTGAAAAAGCTTTTCTACGACTCCCGCCAATTTGCTAAGCTCCACAATTACTCCTGCTGGTACTCTAATGGTAGAATTCTTGTGCGCAAAGATGTAGGTGACAAACTGATTCAGATAAATTCAGAGAAGTGTCTTACTAAGTTATCACGAAAACAATGACTATATTTAATGTTACTTTTTATTAATTCTGCATGTTTTATCTTTTTTGAGTATGTTTTTTTATGTTATTATTTAAACACGTTTTTTGAATTATATTTGAAATGTATTATGGATATGGATAGTTTTTCATACTTAAACAAACAATTTGAAGGTGTAGAAGTAGTTATTGTCGTACACATGATATCTAAACTACAATCAAGAGATCACTTCCAAATCGTCGCTAGTACGTATCTCAAAAATTCACACGTACCGCATAGCATCAGCTTGTTTTCTAGTCCCCCAATGCCTTATAATGACTAATTTACATCAAATATCTAATGAACTGGACAACACTACTGTCGCTCAATCCTTTATTTGTCCGCCCGAAAAGTGTGGTGACTACATATCTGACCCACATAATAGCCTAAAAGTTATACATATAAATATCAGGAGCATAAAAAAAAATTTTGATCAATTCCTAACCATGACATCTATCACCAAAATACAGTACGATGTCATCATTTTTACGGAGTGTTGGTTGAAAGTGTCCGGTCCTTTTCCTATTTTGAATGGCTATACATCATTTGCTACTACAAATAACCTGATACAAAATGACGGTGTCGTTTTATACATAAAAAATTCCCTTCAACATACTACGACGGAACCCCCTATTGTAGATGCTAACTGCCTTATATGGCAAATTGGTAACACGGCAATTGTCTCAACTTATCGCTCGCCATCTTATTCAGACCCGAGTAACTTTTATGATAGCTTACAATATATTGTAGCATCTCTTAAATCGTACAGTAACATAGTCTTAATAGGAGACATGAACATTGACATCAAGCCCGGCTGCACCGATCGACATTCCAATGATTATCTAACATTCACAGCTACACTAGGTTTACTTCCGGCACACCTAAAGCCAACGAGAATAGGCAACTGTTTGGACCATGTAATGCTGAAAACTAAACTCCCTGCTAAAGTATTAGTATTGGATACACACATTACAGACCACTTGCCCGTTGTCTTATTCTTAAAGTTACATAGTAGTGTTGGATGTCACAAACCGAAAACGATACTCCGACATGACTACGAGGCCATTAGAGAGGAGATGGACCGCACTAACTTCAATAAAATTTTAAGTGTCTCAGACCCAAACCATGCCACTGATCTCCTTATTAATATAATCCAAAATGTTATTACAAATAATACACGTATAGTCACAATATCTAAAAAAATAAGAGTTCTCAAACCATGGATGACCCCTGGTTTAGTTCGCTGCATCCTAAATCGCGACAGAATGCATCTAAATGTTAAAAAATCACCTAATAATGCATTGATTAAAATTACGTATATACGGTATCGCAATTTTTGTAATACTCTGCTTAAAAAACTAAAACGGTCTTATGAAAGACACGAATTTCAAAGAGCCAAAAATAGCCCTAAGGAAACCTGGAAAGTTATTAAATCTATAACTCACACCAGTTCTCAATCACGAGCTCCCTGCGAATTACTAAAAATTTCAGTTGACGAGAAAACTTCTGTAAACGAAGTTAATAATTTTTTTGTCACTATAGGGAAAAATCTGGCAGCTAAAATTCCACTATACGCCAATAATACCTTTAACGGCGACTCGCTACCCAACAACTTAAGTAACTCTATAGTCATTCTCCCTGTGGATGATTTACAAGTAGATGGAATAATTCGCAGCTTACGCAGTGACTGTGCAACTGGTTGGGACAACATTTCAGCTAAAATAATGAAAAATTCCATTAAAACTCTGACTCCAGTAATAACTCACATTTGCAATCTCGCTATTAGTAGAGGAGTGTTCCCAGCAGCTCTTAAGAGAGCGGTAGTACGCCCTATATATAAGAATGGGGATAGAAACAAAGTGGAGAACTATAGACCAATCTCTGTATTAAGCGCATTATCAAAAATTCTAGAAAGATTACTAAACAACAACCTCGTAAATTTCTTAACTAAATACAAAATAATTGCACGTAATCAATACGGGTTTAAGTCGAACATTTCTACGGAAGACGCAGTAGCCGATTATACGAATAACTTGGTAAGTAAACTTGACAATAACTTAAAATGCTATGGTATCTTTTTGGATCTATCCAAAGCGTTCGACACAGTTTCTATCCCCAGACTTATATCTAAGATGGAAAGCTTAGGAATACGTGGTCGCCCTCTGAAATTATTTACGGACTACCTATTAAAACGAAGTCAGTGTGTAGTAATAAACTCATAAATAAGTGAATATGAAGAACTAACGTACGGAATCCCTCAAGGAAGTATTCTAGGACCTACTCTTTTCCAAATATATATAAATGATCTATGTAATTTATCCCTCACAAACTGTGAAATTTATTCCTACGCAGACGATACAGCACTCTTAGTATATGACAAAGATTGGGATCTAGCTAAATCTAGGGCAGAAAACTCGCTGCGCCTAATAATTGAATGGCTGTCGATAAACCTTTTAACATTAAATCTTGATAAAACCAAGTTCTTGAGATTTTATCGACCGCAAACTTCTAAACCACCTGCTTCATCGAATGTACTAAAAGCTCATTTTTGCCTGAAACAATCGCTACACTGTACTTGCTTTACCCTTGCCATGGTCCCGAATATCAAATACCTAGGAGTCATCATCGACGAGAAGCTAGACTGGAAAGCGCATGTAGAAGCCCTTTGCGCAAGAGTTAGAAGATTAATATATATATTTAGGGAACTTAGACACTCAGTTAACGCCGAGTTACTGACTCTTATTTATCTCAGTCTATGTCAATCCGTTATTTCGTACTGCATTCCATTATGGGGCGGTACATATAAAACCGTAATGCTTAGTGTTGAACGCGCACAACGAGCAGTTCTTAAAGTCATGCTTTTTAAAAGAAGAGATTTCCCCACCTTTCAATTATACACTGATACACAAGTACTCACGGTGAGGCAATTATATATCCTCCGCACTATCCTGCGACGGCATTCAATGCTGCCTTTAAATGAATCCCTACTTTATAGAAGGCAAGGTTTTCCTGTATGTGAAACCACTTCATGCAAGACTGCTTTTGCAAGCCGACAATTTATGGCCCAAAGTTCACGAATATATAATAAAATTAGTAAAAAAATTCAGATTTATAGGCTCAATCGATATAAAGTCAAAAACAAACTTAAGAAATGGTTACAACCCCTAACATACCAGGACACGGAAATACTATTAACTACTGTGTCATAATATCTGCTCATATCCCTACAGTCATATAATATCCGGTATCCTACCTGAAACCACTACTTATATATAGAAAATATCATTGTCAATTTTTAAATTAATTTGCAATGCACATAATGTATCAATCTACAGGTTGAATTTGTGTCACGGTTGTATAAAATAGTTGAAGCCGAAAACACTGACTCCTAAGATACAGGTCTGCGTACTTAGTTTAGGAGTCAGAAAAAAAAAAAAAAAAAATAACAAAACTTTGTCTTAAGTTGTACAACCTGTTGTAATCGCTTATTGTATTGTGTTTTCTATTATGTACAAATAAACGTTATTATTATTATTATTATTATTATCCCTACACATACGACTGCAGCGATTTCGTAACTTTTTATACAGAGACCAATTCTCATCTGTAGGGAACTTCATATACCGTCTTTTAGCTTTGTCTCTTTTAGACATTTCTTTTTTGATGATGTCAGACAACCATGGTGCGGGAGAATGTTTCACTTTTACTTTTTTTATAGGAGCATGCACATCAATAAAGTCTAACAGCAGTTTATTAAATGCGATCACTTTAGTGTCCAAGTCGGCGCAGTTGTATACAGAAGACCAGTCAATATTACCCGCGTCTTCTCTCAAACGGTCCAGATCAATAGTTTTAAAACTACGAAGAAGAAGAATCTTAGACTTGCGTTTAGGTGTGCGAATTTTATATGAGAGGAAAACAAGATCGTGATAAGAAAAAGAGGCTGGAAGTTGCCCATGTACAGCCACCTTACTAGGGTCGGATACTAGGATTAGGTCTAGAAGTGAAGGAGGACAGTGGGGGACATGGTGAGTAGCATAAAGTGGAAGAATATGCATGTTCACAGAAGAGACAAGAGATTGGAGTTTACGGCTGCGCGTATCACCCTTGAGCAGACAAGTGTTGAAGTCTCCGAGGATAATAGTGTTGTCATATAGTGATGAAAAATATTCAAGTTTAGATTCAAAAGAAAGGAAATAATCAATATGACAAGAAGGACTATAGTAAACACCTAAAAGAATTTTAGTGTGGTTAATCATGATTTCAATAAAAAGGTGTTCTGCAAAATTTGAATAGATACTCGGAGACTGATCAACAACTTTATAAGTAATGTCTCCACGGAGATAAACTGCAACCCCTCCAACTCCCTTGCCCGTTCTGTCATTGCGCACAAGTTTGTACCCGGGCAGAGGAAATTGTGTGGAAGGAACAGCGGGTTTGAGGAACGTCTCAGCGACAAGGACAGCGTGTATGAGTTCAGAGTCAAAAGATGATAGATAACAAATCAGGATGATGGGCGGGAATGCTCTGAGCATTTATATGTACTACATTGAAAAATTTTCTGAAAGAAGAGAAATAAGAAGACAGCTGATCGCGCAGGTGAACGGAATCATCATTAAAAGCTGATGCGTAGCTATCATCCGATGCACAAGAAGAAGAGCAAGATATAAAACTATCATCTGACTAATTTAACATAAATATATATAATATGAATTAACTAATATCTATAAAATTACTAATAACTATAAATAAACAAGCGACTACTACTCCTCTTTACACTCGCCGATTTTTTAAAAATTGAATAAAGGACTGATATCCAGATATCATGAACTATCCGAACATAGCACATAACTCGAAACTTGCGCGCAACATTTCCGAACGCGCGCAGCTAATGTCACTTGTAGTAAACACTAAACAATCAGAAAGTACTTAATATTATATAAGAAATTTTAGAGAAGAAATTTTAGAAAGATAGATTATAATTATTTATATAGGAGAGAAAGATTTTAAAAATAGCATAAAGTAGTAAATTGCAAGTACCTAAGACTACTTCACTGCTTTGCGCGATTTCTTATCGGCCGGCTTCGGACACCCTGTACTCGAGCCAGACGCTGCACCTTGGGATTCCGCAGCAGGCTCCGACGTCGACGCCGCCACTCGAAATTGAGCTATTAGATGTCGCAGCTCAGCCGCAGATTCTATCTTGCGCCGGGCCTTATTTGGAAGCAGAATGACGATCTTCCCCTCGGAGGTCCAACACTGCCTTACTCCAAAGTGCTTACGCGCATTGAGGAATGTGTCATGCCTCGGTTTGGTCAAAAACTCCGAGAGCGTCAGCCCAGTGCCCTTTAATTCGGTCTTCTTGCGCCAGACCTCACCACGCCGATCGCGGCTTTGAAACCTCACGAGGAGGGGACGTGCCTTTCCCACGGCGGCTCCCAGGCGGTGACAAACCACTATATCGGAAGCCTTGATGCTGGCAATTTCACATTTAGTTTTTAATGTCTGGACTACCAAAGAAGTGATGTCCTCATCTTTCTTCTCTGGAAGACCATGGAGAAGGAGTACCTTGTTTCGGGAAGCCATCTCGTGACGATCTAAGCCCAACACCAACAGTTCCATCTGAGTTTTAATGGATGCCACTGTCTTCCACATCAAGCTCTTGAAAGCCATGAAGTCCTTGGAGAGACTTGCTATAGATTTATAGGATGCCTCGCCGCCAGCAGCCTTCAGTTTATCTTCATAATGATCCATCCTTGCAGAAAATGTTGCAGAGAGATCTTCCATGCAGTTGGAGAGCTTTGTAAAAAGGTCCATTTTGTGAAGATTTAAATGAGTTTAAAAGAAGAAAGTGATAGTGAGAGTGAGTGTAATAGAGGATATAAAAACTTAGTACATAAGGAAGATAAAATGTGAGTAAATTACAATTTTAATTTAAATTATAACAGAGCTACGAATAAAAGATGTTTTCACTTCAACTACTCTCAGTCGAAAAAAAAAAGGTATAAATAATATTGGTTGGGGGTGTTTGCCATACTCGCCACGCTTGGCAGGCGGGTTGGCGAGCGCAGTTTTTGGTTGTAGAAGTGTTAAGGGAACGCTGCTGCCCATTCCGTAGTTTTCCCTTAGTCGCCTTGTACGACACCCGATGGGATGAGATGGGTTGGTCCTATTCTAAGCCGGTAACTACGCGGCAAAGTAGAGTTCTGAGTAGGCGATAGAATATGCTGTGCCTTAAGGTGTGTGTGTGTGTGTGTGAATGATCTACGCTGTTGGCCTCGAGGCCTCTACAGCTTCACCGGATTTTAAAGGCGAGCGTGCAACCACTACGCTCCAGCCAGCCAGAAGGGCAAGAGGCGACATACTCGAGGGCGCCTCGGAGAGGCGCCCTCGGTTGGGACAGTCGCTGTAGGGGGACCGGTGCACTACTAAGCGCACCGGTCGACCGCCGGCTATGGGAGGGGATCTACTACTGCGTCTGCGTCTACGGCGTCGCTCGTATTCTGAGCGGAAAGAAGGGATGACAAAGCATCGGGGGGGTCGGTGAGAACATGTCTCGGCCGGCGGTAGCGGCAGGGGTCGCGAGGGAGGTCGTAGTCGGCGGTGGCTACGATTAACGGATTCGCATGGGAAGATGCGTTCGCGAAGTGACGTGTTGACGCCTTTTTAATAAAGGCGCGAATAGGTTCGAGACCTAGATCGGAGTGGAGGTCGACGTTCCGTACGAACCAGGGGGCTCCTACGGCTTTACGGAGGAAGCGGTTTTGAACCGCTTGAAGTCTGTCGATGTGAGAGGGGGCCGAATGCCCGAACACAGCACACGCATAAGTCATGATGGGACGAACGCAAGTTTTGTAAAGCGTCACCTTATTTCTAAGGGACATTTTACTCCGCTTGCAGATTAACGAATGGAGACGACCGAGCACGAAGGATGCTCGGTGACGGACCCGCTTGATGTGCGGGCCGAAGGTCATGGTACTGTTCAGGGTGACCCCTAAATATTTGACCTCTTTGACCCAGGGAATGGGTCGGTCGAACATGGTCACTTGACCTCGGTTCCTTCCGGGGTGGCGCAGAGAGTGGCGCGAAGGTGCACCTCTGGAGAAGAGCACCCCTTAAGGTGATTATTGATTTTTATTCTCAGAATGGATGTAAGGAATTTATAGACATGTAATCGGTCTATAATTTTTAGGTTCCGAAGTACTGCCAGATTTGTGAATCAAGTGAGCGACACCCGATGTCATAAAGCTAGGGAGCGATCCTAATTGAAGAGCTTCTTGGAATTGAGTCGCTAGACGAGAATGTGAGCCCTGGAGCCTCTTTAGCCAGAATGCGTGCAGTCCATCCGGCCCTGGACTTTTCCAGTTCGGCGCCGCACGAACCGCACAGGCCAGATCTTCACGGCTTATGAATACGGGCTCCATTTCTTGAATGGGCCCACAGGATCGTCCAACAACATCAAACCATTCGCCCTCGGAATGACTGACGGGTACTGACCAATTTTTACGCCAAAACTCGGCCATCACGGCCGCATTTGGCAAGTGCACGTCAGTCACTCTCTCTTGGGGGCGCTCCCAAGCCTGGTATACACTCCTTTGATTCGTCTGGAAGGTGCGATTCACGTGGTATCTGTCTGCTCTCGCCTTATACCTGCGAATCCTCTTCGCCCATGCATAAACTTTTTGCTTCCAGTAGTGTATGCGCTCCGCGACCCCTGCCACATAGTCCACAGGAGCCACTCCTGTGCCTGCAAAGGTTTGGGCCACGAAACGCATAACTCTCGGGCGGTTGTTTCCAGCCTGGAAGCACAACAATTTCGCTATGAGTGTCCTAGCCATATTTATACGCCGCTCTATTCTGCACTGCCAGAATGGTTTAGCATTTGTGGGTTGGGTGGCTCGATGTAGATTAGGAAATCTTATACCTGCCACCCGACACACCGCCACCGCTCCACAGTACAAAATAGAGTGGGTATCACATAAGTCCACACTGGTCTCCCAGTGTGGCTTTAAAACACTGTCTAGGGCACTCACAAGCAAAATGTTACGTCTATGCATGGGCAAACGGGGTAGGCTTGGTTTTAGGGAAATCGGTGCAGACCGATACTCCGCAAAGGCATCCTCCGGAGCTCTCCTCACCTGCTCCTGTAGCTGGTCACTAACACTTACCTGCTCGCTATTTACCTCCTCCGATCGTGCGAAGTTATTTAAAGAGATAGGTTCTTCGACACTTCGCACGTTGGATTCAGTACGAGCAGGAAGTGCTTCGCGGCGCAGTCGCTCAAGCACTGTGTCATCCAACAACTTGCACCGCTGGATGGCACGTACTTGATCCGATAGTCGTTGCGCAGTAACGGCGACAGTCGGGTGAAGCCCCTGAAACAGAGACAATAATTTCGGACGGTACGCGGTGAGGATGTTTCCTCCCTCTGTAGTACCATAGTAGGCCCGCATGACACTCAGATTTAATTCCGGAGTCCATCTCATGCGGCGCACTACACCACCGGTAGCAGGGGCCGTGGGCGGAGCACAATGTCCCGCTGGTCCTAGGCGTGCCGGTAGCGGTGGGCGTCCTCTCCTCGCAGATGTTAATAAAGGTGGAGACGCCGATATCCCGGCATCGTCGCTAGAGGCCCCAGATGTCAGCGGTGTGAAAAAATCTTCATCCTCCGAAGGCCGGGGCAAGGTGGGCGAGCCGGGCAAGGGTGTTGGGCGTGCGCTAGGTGTCCGGGCATCCCGCTGCCGACACAGCCGCAGGGGATTTCTTCGGCTGGGCTCGACTATTTATAAATGTGTCCTGTTTTTTCTTCCAAATGTGGGTCCCCATTATAAATTTTGCACTGAAACTGATGTTTTAATGTGTAAAAGGATGTTTTTTCTATTTTTCGTTGTAAAAATTGTTTTCTCTATACAAAACAACGTGTCGTTGACAGCGGTTGCCATGGTTATTATTATTATTATTATCTGCCACCAATAATGAGAGCTTTTGATTTTGTGGAATTTACTAGCAGACAAAAAGATTTGGCCACTCGTTGATATTTTTAAGATCATTATCACTATTGCCTTCAAATATTAATAGTACTGACGAATACATGCTGACGGACGAATTACAAGTTTTAGGCCTCCACCAATTTAATGGTGTACTGAATAAATGCGGTTCTATCTTAGACTTAGTGTTATGCAATGAGATGATATCTGTATCTGAATGCCTAGATCCACTAGTACCTGTTGATGGCTATCACCCGGCACTGTCCATTATCACGAACTTTTCCAGTACCACCTGTCTGACTCCTGCACCGTACAATCGATATATGTTTGATAAAGCTGACTTAACTGCTATCAATAACGAAATTCTAGGTGTTGATTGGATGCAAGAGTTCAGTAGTCGATTACCTAACGATGCTGTTAGCTACTTTTATTCAACCATATCAGACATAAAAAATAAGTTTATCCCTACTAAACAGGTCACAAATAATTCATATCCTATTTGGTACAACACATCGCTTAAGGGACTTATTAAAGAAAAGTCTAAATACCTACGAAAATTTAAGTTATATGGGAGGCTCTCATATAACATATCATTTAAACTATTAAGGGATAGGGTGAAAAAATTGGAGGCCGACTGCTATAACAACTATATAACGTCTACTAAAGTATCTATTAAGGGAAATCCAAAGCATTTCTGGAGGTTTGTGAAATATCGTTCTAAATCGAATATGATTCCTAGCCAGCTTGTCTATGGTAATAATACTGTTTCCAGTCCGGAATCAATTTGCAATGCATTTTCTTCACACTTCCACAATCAACTTTCCTTGACCCTGTCACCGATGTACCATCTACTAATAATGAAGTTGAGCATTCTTCAACAAATTATATTCATTCACTGTCTGACATTCATACAATCTATATCGATGTGGGACTAACAGAAAAACTACTCAGTCAGCTTGATCCATACAAATCCGCTGGACCCGACCATTTATCACCAAAATTTCTTATACGATGTGCTAAAACTATCGCCGTACCTGTATGTCTACTGTTTAAAATGTCTCTCTCTACTTGTACTGTTCCCCAAATCTGGAAACGTGCATTCATCACTCCTGTTCATAAGAAAGGGCCTAAAACGGATGTTGCAAATTATAGACCAATTTCCAAACTTTGCATACTAGCGTAAGTGTTTGAAGGGTGGTAAATGACATCGACTCTTGCTTCCATACCTTCCATCTGCTCTGTTTTGCTGATGATATGAAGGTATTCTCTTCTATATCATCAACCGATGATATGGATGCTCTTCAATCTGATTTGTTGCGACTAGATAATTATTGCAAACGCAACAAGCTAGATCTTAATCCGTCGAAATACTCCGTTGTCACATTTAGCCGTAAGCGTTTAATACATCCTACATCATACATGCTTAAAGATCAGTTACTATCAAGGTGCAATGTCATACGCGACCTAGGTGTCCATCACGACTCTAAGCTTCTTTTTGATGTACATGTTGATGAAGTCATAGCAAAAGCCTCCAAAGCACTTGGCTTTATTATGAGGCTATCCGGGTGCTTTAAACAAGCTAAAACATTTAAAATACTGTATTGCACGTTTGTGAGGAGTCACTTGGAGTATGCGTCATAAATTTGGAGCCCTCGCTATGACAAATATATACACCGTATTGAAGGCATACAAAAAAGATTTATTAAATTTTTATGACTACCGATTACAGATCTCTTTCCATTCCGATAATTACTTAAACCTATGTAAGAAGTTTCACATTCAACCACTAGTTAATCGCCGACGTATGGCTGACTGCACATTCTTGCTAAGAATCGCGGGTGAAATTGACTGCCCCACTCTTCTCCAAAAATGATGTTTCAATGTTCCTAAAAGGTCCACAAGGTTTAACCTACCACTTTCTGTTCCGTTAGTCTCTTCAAATTACAGACAAAATTCTTATATGGTGCGAGCAAGTAATGACTTCGAATTTTGGCATGTATCGTGCTGTCACATCAACGGTCCGCTAAAAGGTGCTAACGGAAGATCAGCGCTGGCTGTCCTCAGTCAGCAAACTTGCTGAGTTAGGACCCTTTTTGTAATGATAACAATTTTATATAAAAATAGGTGTATTTTTATATAAAATTGTTACCTTAGGTCATGTCATCTTGTTACATACACTATATAGTCATAAGCTTTCATGAAACTACTTGTGCGTTACAAAATAAACTTTTTTATTATTATTATTATCTCGTTGAGATTCACGGGCTTTACCCGGGCCTTTGAAAGGCTTGCACGGGGACATGGGTCCAACACGTAGAGGCCCTTTGCGAGAAGTTAATGTTATGTAAGCCACCTGCTGAGATCACTTGCTGAAAATGAAGAAATTTAACCAGCGAACTGATCCTGGCAGGTGCAAGGACTATTGTAAATTATGGAAAGAAAACAAGGGCTATGTAAATGAGGTTTGATGGATAAAAACTGGACTATTTCAAAGGGGACGGACACCGGCCATAATTAGTGATACCTAATTACCCGTGGCCGGTGGTGACTCGCCGCTTACTATATGGGCCCTCAAACGGTCGTCCTAGGACATTTGAGGGCAACACTGGTGTGAGGAGCTCAGGGGTGTAGAGAGGTGTGCTGTGCTTTCTCCGAAGTTACTTGCGGCGTTATGCCCTTTAACAATTCCACACCTGGAGTACATCGACGTAGGAACGCATTATCTTCCTACGTCGATATAGCTCTCACGCCTCCTCTCTGGACGGCTTGACGGCCAATTAAGGCTAGCCAGAGCCGAGAGTCCTGCGGGCACCCTTCGGTTTCCACTCGACCGACTAAGACACGCCGAGTTGGGGGCCCTGACCGACTCTTTGAAGCACTCGGGACCGTGGTGTCGTTACTCACCAACAGCTCTCCACAAGCTGCCCTGCGGGCTTATTATTATTATATCTACTAATCTAACACCAAATAAGAATGCGGCCTCCACAGAAGATTTATAGAGAAACTTTTTTTTCGATTACTCAAGAAGTCAAGTAATGTTTTTTTTATTTAATTCTCTCCTCTTTAATATAATGCGTGGCTATTACGATTGTCTAGCCTTAAAATCGTATATGTATAAGGCAGTCGACCAACGTAACTGTGTAATTTTGACAGATATTTTCTATGTCATTAAGCTGACCGACCGTGTTCGTGACAACGTAGTAAGAAAACATGTATGTTTGAAAGATAGTATCGGGGTAAAGATGAGAAAAACTGTGTTTCGGTCGTTTGGGTATACAGAAAAAATGTTGGAAGAAAGAATGACAAACCTTAGATAAACAATGCGCAAGTGGAAATATGTAGGTACCGGAGAAGTCCTACACTATCTTACCATGATGGTTACTGTCTATTTTACCGTATTTTATCTTACGGGCAAGCTAAGAATTGTCGTAACCGGCGAGCGTGTAGGAAACGGAGTTTGAGAATAGGAAGCCAGAAGGATCTGCAATAAATAAACATGTTGAAACTCTGTATTCTCTGCCTACCCTGCAAGTCATCTGGTGTGATGATATAGATAGCCAGATGTTTAACATTTATTCGTAACTTTTTGTCTTCATACTAAAATAACTTCAACAATGTTTCGCCCCACCGTTTTTATATAGGGTCTGAATAGGTATAACATACGTTGTTTAATATACACAAGCACTTAACTTTTCAAGTGTTCGTAGGTCCAAGTGACTCCTATTAAGTTATATTGCTTAGCCAGAGAAATTGGTCAGATGTACTTAAGTAAATGTTGTAGTAGACGCACAGCTTATGGACATACAGTTGGCTAACTTGGAACTTGGAGAATGACCACGATATATTTACGGTGTGGGGCGTGATGCACCTGCTTGCTTGTTCATTGGCGTGACTATGGCCATACACTAAATTTTAGGCGGCCAGAAAAGCGGGTAAAGCTTAGAAGAGATCGATGTGTCCAACGATCAAATTCCTATAATCAAGTGCTTATATTTGGCATAAATAACTTTATTAACGGGCACGAAAGTTGCAAATGCCATTTATTTTGTTTGGAATATGTAACTTTGCTCTATAGGACTGTCGAAATGTTTGGTAGATGGCCAATAACATATTGTTCTTGCAATATCTCCTTTCTACTTAGCTTCATTTAACATAGTATAAGCGGAGTGTAGATATTAAGTTTTTCTTTGGCATGATCAAAAGGAAAGATTTGAGCAGTGTGCTTCAAGTTGGCGACGGCCGCGGCGGACTTCTTTTCACTTTAGCGGTAACACCGTACCTGTTAGGTCTCTATTCTCTTCATTTAGTCGGATATTTCACCTGAGTAAAGAAGTGAGGTGTAAGTAAAGAGTCTTTACTTTAACGGTTGTTTACAGACAAGTGTATTTCTGGATGCACTTATAAGAGCAATTGTAAATCCTATCCATAAAGGTGGGAACAGATCTCATATCTTGCCGCCTACAGGCCAATATCAGTACTGACTGCGCTCTCTAACATCCTCGAAAAAATATCAACTACCATTTAAAGAACTTCCTAGGCAACCACAAAATAATTGCTGATAACCAGTAGGGCTCCCGGGTAGAGGTTTCAACAGAGGATGCTATACTCGATTATACGCAATCCGTGGCCTGGAATTTAGACTGCAAAGAAAAATGCTTCGGGATTTTTTAGTTCTTTCTAAAGCATTTGACACAGTTTCTGTTCCTAATTTTATTTCAAAGCTAGAACGTGTTGGTGTGCGTTTCTTGTCCCTAAAAATCTTTAAAGATTACTTAAGTAATCGTTTCCAATGTGTTAATTTATCGTACCTTAGCGATGATGAATTGGTGACCTACGGTGTCCCCCAAATAAAGCGTATTATCTCCGACTCTGTTTCACATCTATATCAATAACCTTTGCGCGATGAATCTTCCAAACGATACTTAACACACGATACTTGTTCATGGAGTTACTTGGGATAGTGTCAAAGAATATGCGAAGTCAGTTTTATACGAAATAATAAAGTACCTTTATATAAAACAATCTACATGCCCTTCATAATACGACGTAACACCATACCATCCGACACCTTCGCAATAACTGCTCACTCGTGCCAAAACCCTATACCCTAACAAAAAATCTATACCTTGCGCTTGTCGCTTGTAGTCTCTCACTAGAACTGATTGCGTCAAGTATCTGGAAGTTCGGAGACTAAGATAGGATAAACACACTTATGTCCTTACAACCAGAACAATGCGACTTATACACATTTATTATTTCAAAAAGTCGGCCAATTTCGACACACTTAACATACCATTTCAGACATCTAGTTCCTAACAGTAATTGTGTGTGTAAGTTTAACCCTGCTCTAACTATGGAGTTTGCTTGCTGTTGTCAAGCTGTGGTAAAGTTGTAAAGTACGCTCGACAGAGCTTTAGGTTGAAAGAAATTTACTTGTTAAACAAAAATACGCTAGCGCTGAGTTAACTTGTAAGTTTATGTTGAGGTAAGTTAGCTATGTGCTTACTTTTATTATCTTGAGGCAATAATAGTTTTAGATGAAGTTTAATTTTCCCTTTATATTTCCTTTTAAAATGTTCATGGCTTGGTTTTATAAATATTGCAAGATAGAAAGTTGTTGGGAGGTGAAATCTTAACGTTATTCATTATTTTAAAATGATCATGACTGAAAGCAATTTTTTGAGAGGTATTTCAAATTGTATGATTGGAATATGACTCACCAGCATGAATTTATTACCCAAAACAGATTGAGTATTGTCAAAATATTGCTGGAGTAAATTGAACTCTTACACACAGACATAACACTAAATTTATTATGATTTAAACAACTCGAGAAATCATGACGAGTGAGAGCAGTGGTATGCGTAGCTTCGAAGTGCTACGAGGGTGATTTTTTCATAAAGAAAAAAGTAAAATAGCAAGAAAAAGTACTATCCGTATATTTGATATGCTAAGTGGTTGACAATTTGTCAGCAATGTGTGGGTACAGTAGCGTATGGTAACGTTGCCCAATTTTTTTATTCATGTCTTCACATACTGCTGCTTCAAAGGACTTTCCTGTTACATTTTTTTAATGTGGGTTCGTATTTGTCGAGTTTTAACTTGAGTAAATTGAGGGTTACTTGGAGGGGCGGCCGTTTGCATTTTTTTAGCTTCTATCATACAAGCGTGTTACGTCGGCTGATCTATCTATACAAGGTGTAAAATAATAAATGCTAGACCCGAAAGTATTTTGTTCTTAATTGATAACTGAATTGATGCCAACAATTTTTAATGTATTTAACATTTTTTTTTAAATCTCTAAAAATGCTGATTCTCCTTTAGTGCGCCATAATAAATTAAATTTATGTGTTGTAAACATTATGATGCAAAGCAACACGGAGACTTTAAAAAATATATTTCTCTATACGCACACATACACTTACACGTTTCATTGTTAGATGGGGTATAAAAGTGCTTAAAAAAATTATTTGGAAAATTGTTTGTCCTACCGATTTCGTGAAGTTATTATCTAAGCAGGGTGTCTAAGGTCTTGCGTTATTTACAATACACCTTGTATATATCATCACTTACATACCTTATATTATTCTACAGGACCCTAAACTACTAAATTTCACATAGATATCGCAAGGCGCTGCGTTATCTGTTTAAGTGTTCACAGCGAATAAGAACCCAATTTACTGCTTTTTATGCCCATTTTCCAGCTCACTACAGAAGTTTACATTCTCATGCTACTTTATTTTATGCCCATAATCCTGATCTTCGCTACACAAGTAGGTATACAAAATTTATGAATTCCCCTTGACATTATATCAACACAACAATGGTTTTCAAACGCTCCTATTTAATAGGGATAAAGCGACTAAGGACCGCTCATTACTGCCCTAATTTCGTTAAGATCCGGCCATATAGCTAAAAGCCCGGAGTACTCGGCGATTCGGGGCATTTAACGCAATTTATCTTCTTGAAACATACATACGTGTATACATGCCTTATATTATTCCACAGCAAAGATAAAACGCGGCTGTAATAAAAAGGTCTTTAGGATAAAATCCGTTATGTTGTTTTGTTTTCTTAGATTTATGTGACTGTTACATATGAAATAAAGCTATTTTTTCGGATTTTGTCGCGATTTATGTTTTCATTCTTCATTTTTAGTTTTCATTCATTATAGTAAATAGATATTTACTAAACACCTCGATACTTCCTGTGACCATTAGTTTTCTAAAGCACTCGTAACTTTAGAAACTTAGAATGAAAACATAAATCGCGACAAAATCCGAAAAAATAGCTTTATTTCATATGTAACAGTCACATAAATCTAAGAAAATACACAAACGATGTACTTGTTTGTAAAAGATATACATTATTGAAACTCATTTATTGCTCAAACATCCCAATAAGAAATAATTCTAATCTCTTCAGTATTCCGAATGATGCTTGCTAGTAAAATATTAGAGCAGGGAGTTATACTTAAGTATTTATGTATATTTTGTCACAACAAACACAATAAGGACAAATTAGCGAATGTCAAATATCGTCAAGCATAAAAATGTTGATTTTATGACTTGTACATGTTTCCGGGTGGAGTGCTGTTTGTGTCGTGTGTTAAAATTGTGTGTTGTGTAGTTAAGTATATATAGGAGTCCTTTTTATCCCAATATATAAATAATACCCAATATATAATTTACTCTTAATATATACAATGTGAAAGTGGAAGGATGCAGGTACCGGGGAAGACCTAGACTATCTTACCACGACCAAATAAACCGAGTCTTATCTGAAGGAAAATCGAGCGTGTATGAGACGAACTATGAGCGTGGAGGAAGCCAGAGAGGTATTTAAGGAAAGAACCTGTTGGAATTCTGTACTCTCTGCCTACCCCGCAAGGGATCTGGCGTGATGATATAGATAGAGTAATATTATATATATTTGGTAAGAAGTAATAAGTAGTATAAGTAAAGGAAGTAATTCCAAAATTGTTACATTGTAATTTTATCACATAAAACAAAGTATTCGTAAAGTTTCCCGTGGAAGCAAATAAGTTTATCAGTCAAGCTGTCGAGATTCAAGTGAATTTCATAGTATGTCTAAAGTTGACGCGAGTATAAAAAAGTCGCACAACATCGCCGGTGCCTAAAACATTTAACTAGAAACGGATTTTTAATCGGGTTTAGTTGTATTCTAATTCAGTGAAAATTATAATATTGATATTTCATGTTTTAGTCTTTGCTCTGAGTAGTTTGTCTTCATTAGTTTTTGTTGTTGTCATACTTAAATAGGAAAAATACAGGAGTAATCTTCGTGATTACTTTTATATTTGTAATATCCAATCCAAGTAACCTATTTACGGATTATCTTATTCAATTTCGGCTGACTTACTTTCCCAAATTTTCCATTCACTAGACAGAAACCTCTCGAGTAAGAATCTAAATAGTTCGTGTTACAAAAGACGAACGTACCGCATTGTATTGTCGTCAGTCTGTCTCGGATCTAAGGTTTCCGATCGGACACGTATGGTCCTTTGTCAAACGTCACATTTATCCTCAATACGTTTCGGCAGTTGGATCAGAAGTCTGGCATCTTTGGAAGATTCGGCTATTGTGTTTGAGCCTGTTACTGTTAGGAATTTTCCTTATTAATATTACAACGATAAAGGAGTTGAATCTTTTATTAAAGAAGTCTAATAAAGTGCGAGTGGCGCTCAGAATAGATTCGAAACAGAGGTCGGAATTATTTAATTTAATTTCAAAAACCTCTTTAAAAACAAGCTTTTATAGCAAAACACAAGTAAATATCTTGCTTAGTTGAGTAGTTCTTTTTACTTCAACTTCTTTCGACTCTATCATCAGACCTTGAACACCATCCGGGTCTAAAGTACTCGAAGAGCCTAAATACGGCGGGGTTATATCGAGTAGGTGAGTGGTGCACAGACAGACATACATACGAACATTGCAAGTTAAATAAAAGCTTGTAAAAAGGGTGCAAAAAAATCTTTTTTAAAAAAAGGTAAACCGACTTCAAAAAGCAAAAAATAAATATTTGAAGTCGGTGCTGGTTGGTGCAGACGGTTACTTGGCACCGATTTCAAATATTTATTTTTTGCTTTTTGAAGTCGGTTTACCTTTTTTATTAACGGTTTCTATTTTAAAATTTTAAGTGACGAGTGAATTATTTAGTAATATTTATATACCGATATTATATTATGTTGCTGAGTTGTACAGTACAGGATTAATATAATGACTATAATAACGGAATCTATACATTTGTGCTGTTCGCCGTTAAGGAGTTCCCTCTTGTATCTTCAAAGTCCAAGGTCCAATACCGATAACATTAAAATAGGACCACCTCAAAACTATACTGAACCCAAAGCAAAAAAAATCATAAGCAAAGGAGTTATAAAAAAAAAACGAATTATGAACCTCCTTTTTTGAAGTTGGCTAATATACTGCTTAGTTCTATAGTAGGGTACCTATAGGATTGACGTTTTACCCATAATATCTCAATATCCACATGCCTATTGTTTGTCGTTAAAGAGTTCCCTGGTGTATCTTCTAAGTCCAAGGTCCAATGCCAATGAAATTAAAATGGGACCACCTTGGAGCTATACTGAACCCAATGCAAAAAAAAAAAACAGGAAAGTCGGTCCACAATTGACGGAAATATCGCTGTACATACATAAAAAAAAGCATACATACAACCGAACATAGAACCTCCTCGTTTTTGAAGTCGGTTAAAAAGGGTTTCTCTTGACAGATTCTTAGGTGCCGGTTCTTTGTCCGGAATCTGAAAATACATATACACCTCTGCTCACTTCACTTGGGGATAAAAGACTTTTGTTGGGTTGATGTATCGGCCTGCGAGGCAGGCTACCTCTGCATATGGTAGATCTATGATTTGGTGAAGGTCGAGGGCTTTGTCATGCTGTAAACATTCTTCGGTTAATAATAATGAATCGCCTTGTGCTGTATCTGGTTAATTTGGTATGTATATGGGTAGAATAACGCCATTGTTTTGCAACAATCTAAAGTGAACAGTTATTTAAAATTATCGCGTTTATGTTCAACGGTGAGGCGTTCGTCGTTCTACGTGGCCGTGGTGTTATTAGCTATCACTAAGCTTAAGAATACCAAGTGTTTCTATCCGATCCGATCCATATCATACCGACCACAAGACTGGATATTGCCAAGAGCCCTGCCCATATATTGAGACCTATAACTTTATACGGGAAGTCTGTGGGTCAGTCATACCAAAAGGGTGCTAAAGGATCTACGGTTCCAATAAAACAACATCTTCAGGATGATGTTGAGACGGCCTGGTTTCTGTAGTACATCGAGGATGTTTGCGCATTATGGCACTGATGGTTTTCTTGCCATCATTCGCAAGCAAAATGAATCCTCGATCAACCGAGTGCGCGGCAGTCACAATAGCATCCTGAGGACTGTTGCGAACCGTTTTTCATCCTCACTCTGGAGGACACTGGTAATTTAAGCAACGTTTACAAACATGAAAATTCACATACACAAATACCTAGACCGGAACAAATATTTGCTGGCCAAAGGCTGGCGATCTTTGGGAAGGCCAAAGATCGCCACAACGACCGGCTTTGTGCTGTGTGCATCCAGCTTTTATTGTATTCATTTGTGTTTATGAAAATATGGACTCTATATAGTCAAATAAATGCTAGGGCTTGGCTTTATTAGAATATATTTGTTTCACAATATAATTATTATGAACTAGCTGTTACCCGCGGCTGTTCACACGTTTATTTTGTAATTTGACATAGGTAGGTAGGAATTTTTGGGTTAGCATTAACCAAGACTTAAGAGACACCTTCATATTTTGTTTCTTTTTAATGAGTTTAGTCGTGTTAATGTTGAAAAATACAAACATCTATCCCCCAGAAAGCTTGCATTTCCCGAGCTAAAAAGTAGTCTTAATCAATGTCTGAAAAATCCTCAATTTTCCAGTGATAGTCATTTTTTATTTATTTTATGCGCCATTCTAGATAGTCTAGGTCTTCCCCGGTACCTGCATCCTTCTACTTTCACATTGTATATCTGTTTTGTCATTCTTTCCTAGACTATCTTACCACGACCAAATAAACCGAGTCTTATCTGATGGAAAAGTCAAGAGTCTCCGTAACCGGCGAGCGTGTATGAGACGAACTATGAGAGTCGAGGAAGCCAGAGAGGTATGTAAGGAAAGAACCTGTTGGAACTCTGTACTCTCTGCCTACCCCGCAAGGGATCTGGCGTGAGGCTATAGATAGATAGCTAGATAGATTCTAGATATTAACCCGGACAAAGAAATATTATTTTATTGTGCCCGTATGCGCTTAAAATATCTTCTTTATTTCAATATCACAAAGCCCAAATCTATATTCCCGTGCGCTGTGCGGAAATCGTACCTGCGACTATTTGACAAAGTAAGTTAAGCAGTCTACGTTTTGTCGCTTAAACCAAGTCGCCTTGGTTTTGCAAAAGTATTTGTAAGTTCATCTTAAAAATGAGTAAATTTTCTTTCTTTAAATCTTTAGCCAAAATATGATTAATATCTTTGGACCTTCATGCAGACCGGTAAAAACTGAATGCATATGAGTGTGATTTTAAATACCACTTAGAGGGATAATATAGGCACGATCTAATGTGTAAACAAAGTTACCTATCTCATATTATTATTTAACGACTTAAGAAACTTTAATACTATCTATCAATCTATATCATCACGTCAGATCCCTTGCGGGGTAGGCAGAGAGTACAGAGTTTTAACAGCTTCTTTCCTTACAGACCTTTCTGGCTTTCTCTACTTTCATAGTTCGTCTTATACACGCTCGCCGGTTACGAAGACTCTTAACTTGCCCTTCAAATAAGACACTGTCTATTTGTCATGGTAAGATTGCCTAGGTCTTCCCCGATATCTACGTCGTTCTACTTTCGCATTGTATATAGGTAAAATTGACTCTTTCATTTATATCCCTGTTTATTTTTATTATTTAGTAAAAATATATTTAATTGTTGCACTTTGTAAATTTTTATCATAAGCATCGCTGTCCTCTACCTAAAGGTTGCCTGGAAGAAATCGCTTTAAGCGATAAGGCCGCCTTACTGTACAATACTTTTTGTCCTTTTATTTTTATTTTGTGTGCAATAAAGTATATTATTATTATTATTAATTACACAACATTTAATCGAAATCCATCAAACAGGTATGGAGTAAATCATCTTTTTAGAAATTCAATGTTTCGCTTATTATCGTTTTTTCTGGAAAACTATTTTGAAACAATATCTTAGCCAACATTTTGAGGTATCCGCATGCATATATTTTATACTGCCTCAGACTGCCTCATTGGTCTGGTGGCAAAGCGCAACGCTTTGTGATCTCGAGGTCCTAGGTACAAATCCTAGGTCGGACAAATGTAGTTTTTCTAACGAAAAATTCCCAATACGAGTCCGGAGTCTGGAATTGTGCCCAATATAAGGCAATAGGCTCGCCCCCTATTACATGGGACCTAACATCGTCGGCGAAATGTGGGTGTACTCAGTACACCTCTGCCACCCCCTCTGGGGAATATAGGCGTGACGGTGTGTGTATATATTTCATTAAAATCCTCCTGGTACTTTTTGCGTGATGATAGTTCATACCCTTGGACAGACAAAGAAACAGACACGAAAGCCAAAAATTGTAGAATTGGCTTATACATCGATAGTATGATACACTTAGGTTGTTATTTCCTAAAAATATTCCATGTACAGACATGACTTCCTTACAGTTTTATTATATGTATAGATGATATTCAAAATATTACAGTCGATTAAATATTACTTAGAGATCGTGCAAACGGTAAGAGAGCTTAAAAGATATTGAGATAATTTGTGTGGTGTTGGCTATTTATAGGCATCGCCATCAAACATGTTAACCACAGCGTCGCCTACGCAGAGTACGCCGTTGCAATTCATATTTACTAACTAATCAAAACAGTTAGTGGAACTGAACAGAGACTTAACGTGTTGATATCTGTTTACAATGACGTGTCTATCAAATATGCAGTTAAGGCAGAGTTATGCTGAACCATCAAAATAGATGTTGGAATAGATATACATGTGCAATACTTTGTTTTTATTGCATCATCTTCTAATGTACTTGTGGTTGGGAATACATAGTTATGTATTCCCAACCGGTACTATTATATACCGGTACAATTCAGTTAGTTAACATGGTTATGTTGTCTGAGGTAAACCATTTTTATTTTTTGATAGTCCGCAAAATGCGGGTGTACACAGAATACTTCTGCCGAGTGGCAGAGGCTCCTTGAGGCGTAACGGCGTGTGTTGTGTTAATCCTAATTTATATACGATGTTGAGTGTAAGTACGCACTTTTTCGTTTTATATTATTATAGTGTTACGTTTGCAGGGTAAATGAATGGCGAATAACGTGCGAAGTACTTTATTAGGCATTGTACGCACAGAATAGTACGTCGAACACTAGTAAACGCAAGAACTAAACACCCACTAGTACTACTCATGCGAAATACTGCTTCCAAGTCACTGAATCACTCGTTGTATCCGTATAACGTTGCTAAAGTCGCCGGGCTATTCCACTCAGATTGCTTGTTCCCGATTTGATCGCTGTCGCTTCCAAAGAGAGACTGTGTCCGTTGCCGCGTGTTCCTTTTATACTCGTATGAAAGTTCTAGAATGGACGCGAACCTTTTTCTAGGTCTACCTCGTCGCCTGCGACCATAGATTTAAAAAAAACGTAAGCCCTCTCCCTTTAATACCTATCTACAGTCATACAAGGATATTTTTGCCCGCGGCCAAAATTTGAACTAACGTTGTCATCAAGTTAAATGTCACATCATGATATGACATGATCATGATTAGTTCCCCAAATTCTTTGTTTAATTAGTAACTGGTTGAAATATTTCCCTGGAAGTAGAAATATTTTACTCAATTTTAACCCTAATTTCACACCAACACCCCTCTGTCAATGTCATCATGGGCCAAAATATTCTTGTCGCACTATATCTACTAATGTAACACCAAATATGAATGTGGCCTCCACAGAAGATTTATCGAGAAACCCAGCAGCTTTTTTCCTATTACTCAAGAAGTCAAGTAATGTTTTTTATTTAATTATCTCCCCTATAATGTAATACGTGGCTTTTACGCTTGTCTAGCCTTAAAAGCATATATGTATAAGGCAGCCGACCAACGTACCTGTGTAATTTTGCCAGATATTTTCTATGTTATTAATCTGACCGACCGTGTTCGTAACAATGTAGTAAAAAGCATGTAGGTATGAAAGATAGTATCGGTGTGAAGATGACAAAGGGTGTGCTTCGGTGGTTTGGGCATACAGAAAAAATGTTGGAAGGAAGAATGACAAACCTTAGATAAACATTGCGCAAGTGGAAAGATGTAGGTACCGGAGAAGTCCTACACTATCTTACCATGGTGGTTACGGTCTATTTGACCGTGTTTCATCTGAAGTGCAAGCCAAGAATTTCCGTAACCGGCGAGCGTGTATGAGATGAAGTTTGAGAGTAGGAAGCCAGAGAGGTCTGCAATAAATAAACATGTTGGAACTCTGTACTTTCTGCCTACCCTGCAAGACATCTGGTGTGATGATATAGATAGCCAGATGTTTAATATTTATTGGTAACTTTTTCTCTTCATACTCAAATAACTTTCTTAACTAACTTAACAATTTTTCGCCCTACCGCTTTTATTTAGGGTCTGAATAGGTTCTACATACTTTGTTAAATATACATAAGCACTGAACTTTTTGAGTGTTTATTAGGTCCAAGTGACAAGTATTAAGTTATATTGCTTAGCCAGATAAATTGGCCAGATGTACTTAAGTAAATGTTGTAGTAGACGCACAGCTTATGGACATACAGTTGGCTCAATAGGAAAGTGACCACGATATATTTACGGTGTGAGGCGTGATGCGCCTGCTTGCTTGTTCATTGGCGTGACTAAATTTTAGGCAGCCAAAAAGCGGATAAGGTATATAAGAGATCGATGTGCCCAATGATCAAATTCCTATAATCCAGAGCTTATATTTGGCATAAATAACTTTATTAACGGGCACGAAAGTTGCAAATGCCATTGATTTTGTTTGGCATATGTAACATTGTTCTACAGGGCCGTCGAAATGTTTGGTAGATTGCCAATAACATATTATTGTTGCAATATCTCCTCTCCACTTAGCTTCATTTAACATAGTTTAAGCGGAGTGTAGATATTTATTGTATGTATTTTCCGTGTATTTATATATATTCATATTTATTATGTAGATATTTTCCGTGTGGGGACGGATCAAGAATACAGTCTCCCCACCGCATGCTGGCCTAACAGCGGGTCGTAAGAGGCGACCAAATCCAGCAACAAATACCGCAAGCGGTAGTTCAAGCGAGGCAGTACTCTGGTGCTACACCGGAAGAGGGCTCGCTCGAGCTGAGTGTTGCCGGAAGCAGGGCACCACTCTCTGGCATTGCGATACACATGGCATCCAAAGCCCTAGTTAGTTGGGTTACTGCTAGGAGATCATAGCCCACAGGTGCCGTAAGTGGTGCCTAAGGGGCTTGTAAGACGAGAGGATTGGCAGCAGCGTCCTCTTAATACCTACTAACGATATACTGCGATCGCCAACCCGCCTGCCAAGCGTGGCGATTATGGCATCATCCTTCTAATGATATCCACAAATATTAAACGGCCCCCAGTCTCCGGCGGCCCCGCTAGTCCTGGCCACGGTAGCAGCCACGGTAACGGCGGGGCGGGGGATAGTAAGAATCCCCGGAAGAGGCATGGCTACCGACAACGAAGACCATTGGCCCTGGCAAATTTTAACACGCGCACACTGCGAACTGACCAAAAGATCGACGAGTTAAAGGAAGAATTGAGCAAGTTACACTGGGATATCATAGGATTATCTGAAGTCCGAAGAGAGGGTGAGGACTCGATAATACTTAAATCCGGTAACTTGCTCTATTTCCGGGAGGGCGACCTACAGTCCCAGGGTGGTGTCGGGTTTATAGTCCACAGGTCTCTCGTGAACAACGTTGTCAAGATCGAGAGTGTGTCGACCAGGGTAGCGTACCTGATATTCAAAATGACTGAAAGGTATTCACTGAAAATTATACAGGTATACGTACCGACTTCGACACACCCCGACGTTGAGGTAGAGGTTATGTATGAGGATATATCTAGAGCCATACATACCTCTAAAACTCACTACACTGTTGTCGCGGGGGACTTTAACGCGAAACTAGGCAGACGAGGCGACGATGAGCTGAGAGTGGGAACCTTTGGTACTGGACAACGGAATCCCCGGGGCCAAATGCTGGCTGACTTCATGGAGAAGGAGGGACTCTTTATGATGGACTCCTTCTTCCAGAAGCGAGAACACCGTAAATGGACCTGGGTGAGCCCCGATGGTGTTACAAGAAACGAGATAGACTTCATCATGTCGACGAGGCGGCACATATTCAATGATGTCTCTGTGATTAACGCAGTTAAAACTGGAAGTGATCACCGACTAGTAAGAGGCACATTGAATATCAATTTCAAGCTTGAAAGGTCTAGACTGATGAAGTCTACACTCCGTCCAGCACCTGTCCAGATTCAGGAGCCCGATAGCTTTCAGTTCGAACTGCAGAATCGTTTCGAAGGTCTAGGTGAGTGCATAAACGTGGACGATTATAGCAGCAGGGTAGTGGAAACTGTCCATACGGTCGGGCACAAGTTCTTTAAAACCCACCGTACAAAAAGAACCAAAAAGCTCTCAGGCATTACCCTCAAGCTTTTGGAGGAAAGACGCAGGATGATCTTGCAGTCTCCAGAAGAAGTTTCCGAATACCAGCGGCTCAATAGGCAGATCTCTAAGTCTCTGACTCGCGATGCACGCGAGTATAATACTGACAAAATAAGAGAGACTATCGAGCGCAACAAAGGCCCTAAAGCGTTTGTAAGGAATCTGTCTATCGGACAGAGCCGGTTGAGTAAGCTGAAGACCGGAGACGGCAGGATTGTATCATCTACTCCGGAACTCTTGAGGGAAGTCGAGAAGTTCTACAGTCAGCTATACACATCATTACAACCACCTGCCTGCAATCCGGCCATAGACCCAAGAGCCAAATTGACCCGACGCTATACCGAAGACATCCCGGACATCAGTCTGTACGAGATTAGTATGGCTCTCAAACAGCTCAAGAACAACAAGGCGCCAGGCGATGACGGTATAACAGCCGAGCTTCTCAAGGATAGTGGAAAGCCGATATTGAGGGCTCTTCAGAAACTATTCAACACCGTCATCCTCGAGGGCAAAACGCCACAATCATGGCGCGGAAGTGTGGTGGTTCTCTTCTTCAAAAAAGGTGATAAAACCCTCTTGAAGAATTATAGACCCATCTCACTTCTGAGCCACGTCTATAAACTGTTTTCGAGAGTCATCACGAATCGTCTCGCGTGCAGGCTAGATCACTTCCAGCCTCCCGAACAAGCCGGTTTCCGAAAAGGCTTCAGCACCATAGACCACATTCATACGCTGCGACAGGTCATACAGAAGACTGAAGAGTATAACCTGCCACTATGCTTAGCGTTTTTGGATTATGAGAAGGCCTTCGATTTGATCGAGACTTGGGCTGTACTACAGTCTCTCCAGCGGTGCCAAGTTGACTACCGGTATATCGAGGTGCTGAAGAGTTTGTACAAAAACGCTACTATGTCAGTCCGCCTTCAGGTAGTGTGAGACAGGGAGACGTTATATCCCCGAAACTGTTCTCCGCCGCGCAGGAAGATGTGTTCAAGCTTCTGGACTGGAGAGGACTAGGTATTAACATCAACGGCGAGTACATCTCTCACCTTCGATTTGCCGATGATATTGTGCTCATGGCTGATACCTTGGAAGACCTTAGTACCATGCTCGACGACCTCAGTAGAGTCTCTCAACAAGTAGGTCTTAAAATGAACATGGCCAACACGAAGATCATGTCAAACGTCCATGTAGTACCAACATCTATAAAGATTGGAGACTCTACGCTCGAAGTTGTTGACGATTATATATACCTGGGACAAAGAATCCAATTAGGTAGGTCCAACTTCGAGAAAGAGGTAAATCGTCGAATCCAGCTCGGTTGGGCGGCATTCGGGAAGCTACGTAACATCTTCTCGTCCAAAATTCCGCAGTGTCTCAAGACAGAAGTCTTTGACCAGTGTGTGTTGCCAGTGATGACTTACGGTACTGAGACATGGTCGCTTGCGATGGGCCTCATAAGAAGGCTCAAGGTCACCCAAAGATCGATGGAGAGAGCTATGCTCGGAGTTACCCTGCGGGATTGAATCAGAAACGAGGAGATCCGCAGGAGGACGAAAGTCACTGACATAGCACTCAGAATTGCTAAACTTATGTGGCAGTGGGCGGGGCACATCGCTCGTAGAACTGACGGCCGTTGGGGCAGAAAGGTTCTCGAATGGCGACCACGTACTAGAAGACGTGGAGTGGGTAGGCCCCCTACAAGATGGACCGATGAACTGGTGAAGGTCGCGGGTAGAAGTTGGATGCGTACAGCACAGAGCCGGTCGTTGTGGCGGTCTTTAGGGGAAGCCTTTCTCAATGATGCAAATCTCATGATCAACAGGAAAGATGTGAGCAGTGCGCTTCAAGTCGGCGACGGCCGCGGCGGAGTTCTTTTCACTTCATTGGTAACACCGTGCCTGTTATGCATCTATTCTCTTCAGTTTGTTGGATATTTGACCCGAGTAAAGGAGCGAGGTGTAAGTAAAGAGTCTTTACTTCAACCGTTGTTTACAGACAGGTGTGTTTCCGGATGCACTTAAAACGCAAGTGTACACCCTATGCATAAGGGTGGGAACATACCTTATGTTAACAACTACAGGCCAATAAAAGTTCTACTTGCGCTCTTTAATATCCTCTAAAGAATTACCAACAACCGTCCGAAGAACTTTTAAGACAAACATAAAATAATTGCTGATAACCATTACGGATTGCGGACAGGGGTTTCAACGAAGGATGCTGTACTCAATTTTACGCAATCCGTGGCTAGGGATTTAGACAACAAAGTAAAATGCTTGCCGATTTTCTTAGATCTTTCTAAGGTATTTGACACAGTTTCTGTTCCTATTTTTATTTCAAAGCTAGTACGTTAGTTTGCGTGGCTTGTCCCCACAAATCTTTAAAGATTACTTAAGTAACCGTTTCCATTGTGTAATAATTGATCGTACCTTAGCGATGACCAACTTGTGCTATCTTGTATTATATCGGACTCTGTTTCACATCTATGTCAATAACCTGCGCGCGATGAAACTACAAACAACACACACACAACAAACTTTTGCAGACGATACCGCGATACTTGTTTATGAAGCTACTTAGGATAGTGTAAAATAATATGCGGAGTCAGTTCTATACGAAATAATAAAGCGTTGTAAAAAATAACTATCAACTATCACTTAAGTTGCATAAAACAACCTACCGACCTACAACGTAACACCATACCGTCCGAAACCCTCGCAATAACTGCTCACTCATGCCAAAACACATTTATACCTTGCGCTGGCCCGACTCTCACTAGAACTGATTGCATCAAGTATCTGGAATTTTAGGTAGACAATGGACTAAGATAGAGCAAACACATTGATGTCCTTAGAACCAGAACAATGCGACTTATACACATATATAATATTTTAAGAGAGTCGGCCAATTTCGACGCACATAACATACCATTCCAGACTTCTAGTTCCTAACAGTAATTGTGTGTGTAAGTTTAACCCTGCTCTAAGTATGGAGCTCGCTCGCTGTTGTCAAGCTGTCCTAAAGTAGTAAAGTACGCTTGACAGAGCTTTGAATTGAAAGGAATTTCCTTGTAAAACAAAAATACGCTAGCACTGAGCTAACTTGTAAGTTTATGTTGAGGTAAGTTGGAACTGTGTGCTTACTTTTATTTTCTTGAGGCAATAATAGTTTTGGATGAAGTGAAATTTACCCTTATTATTTCCTTTTAAAATGTTCATGGCTTTAGTTTTATAAATATTGCAAGATAGAAAGTTGTTGGGAGGTGAAATCTTATATTTATTTGTTCTTTCAAAATGGTCATGACTGAAAGCAATTTTTTGAGAGGTATGTCAAATTGTACGATTGGGATATGACACACCAGCATGAATTTATAACCCAAAACGGATTGAGTAATGTCAAAATATTGCTAGAGAAAATTGAACTCTTACTTACAGATATAACACTGAATTTACTATGATTTAAACAACTCGAGAAACCATGATGAGTGAGAGCAGTGGTAAACGTGGCTTCGTAGTGCTACGTGGGCGATTTTTTTTCATAACAAAATAAAAGTAAAATATGAAGAAAAAGTATTAGCCGTATATTTGATATGCTAAGCGGTTGACAATTTGTCAGCAATGTGTGGGTACATTAGAGTATGATAATGTTGCCCAATTTTTTTATTCATATCTTCAGAGACTGCTGCTTCAAAGGACTTTCCTGTTACATTTTTTATTTTTTTAATGTGGGTTCGTCGATGTCGAGTTTTAACTTGAGTAAATTGAGGGTTACTTGGAGGGGTGGTCGTTTGCATTTTTTTAGCTTCTATCATACTAGCGTGTTACGTCGGATGATCTATCTATACAAGGTGTAAAATAATAAACGCTAGACCAAAAAGTATTTTGTTCTTAATCGATAACTGTATTGATGCCAATAATTTTTAATGTGTCTTAATTTTTCAAAACTGCTGGTACTCCTTTAGTGCGCTATAATAAATTTATGTGTTGTAAAAATTATGATTTAAAGCAACACGGGCATTTTTAAAACGTATTTCTCTATACACACATATACACGTTCCATTTTAGATGGGGTATAAAACTGCTTAAAAAGAAAAAAAAAAGGAAAATTGGTTTCTGCGTTTGCGTTGCGTTTTGCGTTATTTACGATACACGTTGTATATATAATTTCGTCAGATCTCTTGCGGGGTAGGCAAAGAATACAGACTTCCAACAGGTTCTTCCCTTACAGACTCTCTGGCTTTCTCCACTCTCATAGTTCGTCTCATACACGCTTGCCGTCCCGGTTACGGAGACTCTTGACTTGCTCTTATGATAACACATGATCACGATCATGGTAAGATAGTCTAAATCTTCTCCGGTACCTACATACTTCCACTTTCGTAGTGTAAATCGGTATTGTCATTATTTCCTTCGACATTCTTTCTATATGCCTAAACCACCCTTTCTAATCTTTACAACGTTACTATCTTTCGGAACTACACACACTTAACTATGACGGTTGATATAAAAAAGTGTAAAATTATGCTATAATCTATAATTATAAATTATAATATATCTCTTCTGAGCAAATCCCAAATTATTTTCAACGTGTGTGAATACAATATTTTAGTAATAAAATACGACGTTTGGAGTATCTGTTTCATACTAACTATTATTTAATTAATGATTGTACGCGTATTTATTGTAAAAAGGATCGTAAGCCAACAAACTCAATTGGTAAGCTGTGGTTTAAAGTGAAGGATTCTAGCGGGGTTTGAATGGGCAAAACTTAATATATTATTATTAATAATTTAATATTTGTCTGCATTTTTCTAACAGTTTGTTACTGCACATTTTACCTACGGTTTATTGTAATCTTTATTAAGAATACATAAATAGGTCTTTTTTATTGTATGAGGACCCAAAATTACGTGAAAGTGAAAAGCGAGACTTCTTCTTCTGATGTATATCGTAAAAAAACGACTGAAGGAGTAAACGTAATATTACATCATGCGATTAATCTGTCACGGTGTGTGAGTGTGTGTGTGTATGATCTACGCTGTTAGCCGCGGTGCCTTTACAGCTTCACCGGACAAGAATCTGTCTCGGTATAATGCCTACCCAGTATGTGAGATTTGTAAAGTTCTCATACTGAGTTCTTAGATTTACGCGAATATTACACATGAAATAAAACTGTTTTTCGGATTTTATCGCGGTTTATTTTTGATTTTTAAGTTTCCCAACTATGCCTTTTGGACGCCTAACACCTTAGTCCTTCAATTGAGCATGGGTGCTGCCAAACACTCGAAACGTCGGGAACTTAAAACACAAAAATAAATCCGCGATCAAATCCGAAAAATAGTTTTATTTCATTTGTAAAGTTCTTTAAGTGTAATGTGGACGTTAATAACATTTAAGTGTTTCAAAGAGTCTATGAATAAGTATCACTTTTAGGTTAAAGATTACGTATTTAAGACAAGTAAGTTTATGTTGCTAGATGGACCGACGGCCTCAAAAAGGTCGCTGGGACAGACTGGATGCGGAAGGCGGAGGACCGTGTGCAATGGCGCGTGTTAGGAGAGGCCTATGTCCAGCAGTGGACTGCGATAGGCTGATTGATTGATTGATTGAAGTTTATGTTTGGTTACAGACCTCTGAAGACATATCTAAATATTTGATGTAACACTAGTTGTTGCCCGCGACTTCGTCCGCGTTGGCTTTAGACAGGAACCTACCATTTTTCCGGAATAAAAAGTATTCTATGTGTTAATCCATATAATAAACTGTATGTGTGCCAAATTCATTTAAATCCGTTTAGCTGTTTTCGCGTGATCGAATAACAAATATCCAAACATACAAACTTTCACATTTATAATATTAAGTAGGGAATAAGATGACTGATAATTTCTAGTGTTTTACAAGAAGTCTCGGATATAGGAATTTAACTGTTTTTTAAATACTTAAACAAATGGCTTTCAGTTACACTTGGATAAAAAATTTAAAAATCGCCATTTTCTACAATTTAAGTCATCGCCGAATACCAATAATTCCTTTATAATGAGTCTCAAGGGAACCACGACTCATGTCGGATATAATGCTTATTACTACCAGAAAAAAAACGGAATAGCGTGTCTATTCGTATTTTGTGCTCGTTTTACAAAGATGATTATAAATAATTTTAAATTAAAAAGACGTTCTGAATAACAAGTTTTTATAGCAAAAACGCGACGAAGATATCTTGGTTAGCTAAGAATTCCTATGATTTTTTTCCGGATCCATCATCAGACCTTGGGTACCATATGAGTCTAAAGTAATCGTTAAGACAAATCCAACAAGCAGAATAAGGTAAGGTTATATTGAGTAGTCGGGTGGTTCCATTGGGTACCTTTTCGCGTCATCATCAGACTCTGCGTACCAACTGGTTAAATAGAACTTGTTCGCAACTAACCATAATTATCTAATGTGTAAAATGTGCCACAGATTAAGTTGTAAGAAATAAAGGAAAAGGCTGGGCTCAGTACAGCCCTCACTAGTTGTGACCCCAAAGAATAGGACATAAGCGAGGGACGAAACGGCCTCGCTCTCAGTTGCGTCTCAATGACATCGTGTAGCCAGCTCAGAAGTCCGACTAGTAGAGGCCCAACTGGGACCCAGCGTTCTGAAAATATTGGCGTATTCATTTATTAAGAATCGTTGCGAGATACCCAGACACAAAATCGAGGCAGGCGAAAGTAGGTGCTACGAGCGGAGTGTAGAAGTGCTAGTGTGCTAGTGTAAGAAGTGAGCGGTCTACATAACCTGCTAGTTGTGCCCCCCAAGGAAACTACCTAAGCGATAGTAGTTACCGGCAATAGCCAGTGTAGTTCAATCGAAGGTGGAGCACAGTACTTGTCATTACCAATCCAATAAGCTTAAGCACGGGGGGGGGGGGGGGGTTACGTTGTACAGTTCACATGTTCCTATGGCCACCTTTCGACTCTATCATGAGACCAGCTCCATGGTTTATTTGGTTTACATGGCTATTGCATTGTCACCAAACATACACACGTATGTCAAATTTCAGGTCAATCGGATACCCGCAAGTGTTTCAAAAATTAATCGTAAGATTTGAACCGGAAATACCGACAGACAAACAAACGAACATTGCATGTTAAAAAACAGCTTGTAAAAAACACCACCGCCAATATTCCAGAAGCACGGGTAGCATAGGTGTACTGTGTACACTCACATTTCGCTGATGCTATTAGGGCCACATATCTGTAACCTAAGATTTATTACATTTTTAAACAAGCCTATTGTCATTATATTGTTTATAATAAACAAATATTAATTATAATATTAGCCTATACTGTCTTGCTGTGCAAAGAACTCTTAAAACTTAAGTTAAGAGAAATATGTTATATTACACTATGCGAACTCTGTTTGGTGGAAGCAAGTTTGTGACCACTTGCTGTTGGAATTTATCAATCGTCGTATAAGGCCAACCAGGCTTAACGACTACCACATTATAGGTTTCGCCACATAGCCGACGCAGCCGGACGGGAGCACGACGCGGGACGCCTCACAGCGCAGCCCCGCTCGGCGTGACGGTGGCACGGCTTGGGGAGTTGTAATGTACTAAAATGTACGCGGGACGCCACAGAGCGCAGCCAAGCTCGGCGCAACAGCAAACGTCACAACGAACGTTTCCGCCGAGCGCTTCCATCGCGCTCCCGTCGCGCTTAGTCGGCTGTTTTACCAAACCTAAAATCGTAACCGAGACCAACTCTTAGTATGCCTTCCAAAGTCGGACGGTTTGGTCAAGTGATTAAGAGCTTAAGCCGCTTCGCCCGCTGGGGCGAGTAGGCGCTGGTTCGATTCCCGCACGGGACAAGTCTTTGCGTGACCCACAAATACTCGTTTCGGTCTGCGTGTTGCTGCATGTAAATTACATGTTTGTAAACGCAACCACGATACATGAATTATTTATAGTATGTTAAAATAAAAAAAGTATGCAGCGGTCAAATATGAAAACACCACAAATGATCACCCATCTCAGACTGACCGAGTGGAAGACTGCTTAACTTTGGTAATAGCTAAGAGCACCGCAGTCGCAAAGCGATAGGAGCGACTCGTACTGTTTATACTTCATACTTTATACTTCAGACTAATTTAAAATAAAAAATCAGTAGATTGATACATTTTGGTGGAATGTAAGTTAGCATTTTGTATAAAACCGTTTATTTTATATTTAATAGTAAATAAGGACTGCCTCTTTGATCTAGTAGCACGATCACGAGGTCGTGGGTTCAAATCCTGGGTCGGGAAAAATGTAGTTTTTATATCGAGAAACTCCCAGTATCAGCCCGGAGTCTGATGATGAAATAATAGGCTTGCCCCCTATTATATCGGACCTAACATCGTTTGCGAAAAGTGGGTGTACACAGCACACTTCTGCCACCCCCACTTGGGGAGTATAGGCATGACGGTGTGCATAGTAAATAAGAAAATGCCACGGTAGATACTATGACCTGTTTCAGGTTGTGCGCATCTAATCCTCACAAGCTGTATATTTTGCTAATTTATATGCCGATTATAGGGAGGCAGGGCCCTTATTTGGCATAACCGATTAAACACGTAACGTGACTCGTTATGATAATTTCGTGAAATTGACGTTTTGTGGTCACCAGTGGCATGCAGAATATACTATTACATAATCAATTCACGAAGTTAAGTAGTCATACTCGTGAACGGATACTGCTTATGGAGACTTGTCCACCCCGAATCCTTTACCTTATATATCTATCTATCTATATCATTACGCCAGCTCCCTCGCGGGGTAGGCAGAGAGTACAGAGATCCAACAGGTTCCTTTACCTTATCATTCTTTAAAATATGATTGGTACTAACTTCTCAGTTGTAAGGCATCACATCGAAGCTGGATCGCATGGTTAAAATAAAACTATTTTACGGATTTTATCTCGGTTTATTTTTTATTTTTAGTTCCCGACGTTCGGGAACGTCGGGAACTAAAAATGAAAAATATTCCGCAATAAAATCCGTAAAATAGTTTTATTTCATGTGTAATATTCGCGTAAATCTAAGAACTCAATATATCGCATGCTTAATTTTGTATAATATAAAAATGTATACATACAGAAAATAATGCAAGAAATATTTTAATTTAAAAAGCTTATTTAAGAACAAGCTTTTATATCAAACACATAACGAAAATACACTTCTTACTTGAGAAGTTCCTATAGCTTCCTTCCGGCTCCATCATCAGATCAGTCCATGGTACTATATTATTGTATTGTCACCATCTTATAATAAAATAATCACATCTTATTGATTAATTCAAAATGGAAAGTTGTTTACCTAAATAAATCCGAATCTAAATAATAATTTACATACGAATCTGTTGCCAATGTTTGCATAATGAAGTTTTATTGAAATCCCATTGAATACACAAGAGAAACAAAGTTATAACTCTCACACCCATTTTACCTCGACGAAGGAGGCAAGCAGAGAAGCACTTAGTACACCGACATTTCTCCAAGATATTTTTGATCCAAATGTGACAGGGGAAAGACATTTTTCAGATACATTTCAAATAATAATAAATAGCCTATACTGACCCACTGGTCTTCTCTCACAAATCTAGATAAAAGAGATTAGTGGCCGGTTATAATATTAAACTCAAGGATAGATTTGCTTACTATCAGAAGAATTTTGACAGATACTCCATACAAAATATGTCAAATTTCTATCCGTAGTATGCAAATTTATCCTTGACTGAAATATTGAAACCGGTCGTAGGTCTCTTTATTACAGGGGCCCTGTGCGGATTGGTGAAGTTCATTATAAAAGTAGTGAAGCTTTTTGGACATGGGGTTTCCTCAAAGTATTTCCAATTACTGAAAGCAAATAATGTTAGTGAATGTTCTCACATAGGGTTTTAAAAACCCAGAGATCTGGGCCGGGATTAGAATCCTGGATTTTTTAATTACACATATTCAACCAACAAGGTTCTTACTGACAATAGGCCAATTTAAGTTAACATAAAAATCTTTCACAGATTCATTTAACCCAAAATGTCTACCACCACAAAAACTTACTGAGGAATTTTCAAAAGATAATTCTTTAGAACAAATCCCGCCATTCACCGCTGATTCCCATACATCTCCTCTATTAAAGAGAGATTACACGTAAATATGGAGAGCTTATTTCAAAAGCTCGCTGTCCTTCCATAATCCCCTCCGGGTACTCTTTATTTTAATTTCATAAAGGCCCTCCTCCCGTGACATCAACATCATATTTCCTTGTCTACTATTAATTTACCGGTTTTAATTTCCAGGCCCTTATAAAATGCCTTATAACGGGTTCACATAGCGCGCATAAACGCTCTGTGCAGATTGTTGGACGGACAAAAATTATTCGGTGTGAGTCACATCGTCCACATCATGCATAGTGTAAACATAAGTAAATATCCTAAGACTTTTAAATTACCCCTAGCTTTTATTTAGCTTGTAATGTTTGTTAGTTTATTGGTTTAGGTTAAATATTGCAATCTGAATTTGACACATTGTGGGTTCTTAGATTTAAGTAAATATTACACATGAAATAGAACTATTTTTCGGATTCTATCGCGGCTTAGTTTTATTTTTAAGTTCCCGACATTTCGAGTGCTTTGCAGCACCTAGGACTAAGATTTTAGACGTCCAAAAGGCATAGTTGTTCCGAGGTACCTTCAAACTTCATTACTTTTGTTGGTCCGATCTACGCAGAATGAGCTCACGGTGTGTTGAGGCCTTGCAGTGTTACGCTTGGTTTTGGATTTGATTATATTAATTTATTACAAATATGATCAAACGCCAAATTTAAGTTGAGATTGTCAGGATTGCATATGTTCAGGAGTATATTTACTTTGGCCAAATAGTTTCCTTTCAGGCCAGACAAGACCGAGAAATCACACGTCGTGTAGAAAACGCCTGAAAAAACTATTGGTCCATGAAGAGTGATCTCCCATTGAAACTAAAGCAATAAAAATGGACATCTGCATTCTCCCCATACTCACTTACGGCGCACCGACTCGGTAGTTAACAAAGTTACAGAAGTCTATGCTCGCAGTTTGCCAGCGCAAAATGGAGCGCAGTATTAAACTAACCAAACATGTCAAAAATAGTGTATTGCGTTCCATGACACAAACAGCTGATGTTGGTCAAAAAGCCACCAAGCTAAAATGGGATTGGGCTGGCCATGTTTGCTGCATGCTAGACACATCGTGGGCTAAAATAATAACCAACTGGGTCCCTCCTAATTTTAAAAGACATCACGGCTGGCCCAGGAAGAGATGGCGGGACGAACTGGACGTTTTTATGAGTGTATTGGTCCTCGATTGCTTTAAACAGAGTAGAGTGGAAAGTGTGGAGGGAGGCCTTGCCTAACAGTGGGACATCAACGGCTAGATAATAATAATATAAATATATTAATTACCGGATCCCAAGTCAATCGAAGCACCCAGCCATCTTCTCCATTGAAATTAGGATATTTTTTTAATTCCAATAGCCTCGCGAATTACCCTTGGTAGGAATCGGTGTTCTTTCACGAGAGTTTATTTTCTATCAAATCTGATGTTATGGCGGGTGCGGTCAAGGACATGTTCACAGACTGCAGACTTCTTTGAGCGACGGTGTTTCTAGGTCAGCTATGTGTTCTTTAACCCGAGTACTATTGGTATTTTTGTTTGCCCCATACGTACTATAAATAAGAATATTAAGTACTGAATACGAAAGAAGCTATTTTAAACAAACATGGCATGCAGCTTGTTGACCGGTCGGTTCGGGGGTTTGTATTTTCATAAATAATAAATCTGATGTTTCTTGGGTTGATTTAATAGTATCTTATTTTATTTTATTTTTATTTTATTTTATTATTTTAGGTAAGCTTACAGACTCATAACGAAAATAATATGTCGAAACAAACAAATAACAATATTGCTAATTACAAGCTCACACAGATAAAATAGAAATAAAGGAAAACATAATGAAAATTACAGAAATTATGATAGTGAAATAATAATAAAAAATAGAAAAACTAGAAGAAAACAATAAATAAATAAAACGCCAGTGAGAAAAAAACAAAAAATAAATTAAAAACATAATATAAACCAAAAAGCACTTAAAGAAGAGTACAGTCTGAGTAATGCCTGCTTCAGTTATTTTCTAACTAAAGAAGAATTTTGTATTCATGCGGTTTCTTATTGTTTTGGAGCTAGTATTGAATAGATCGATATCCATGTCCGTCGGTAGGTTATTAAAACATATGGCACTACGTAAGAAGAATGCATTCTGTCTATAATTTTTCCTAGCAAATGGCACATCTAAGATAGGTCGCGGCCGGAAACCAATTAGATTAGTGCGGAGAGATATATTGGCCAGAATCTCAGGGCAATCAATAGAACCATTCGCAATATTAACTAGAAGACAAACATCATTAATACGTCGCCGTTCCTGCAAAGGTAGGAAATGATATCACCTACAACGATCATCATAGTCCACTGAAACAGTCTGTGATTTGTAGTCCAGATGCCGTAGATACATTTTTTGTATGCCTTCTATTCGTGAGATATAAACTTGATATTGCGGATTCCACACTTGAGACGCATACTCTAGGATGCTTCGAACATATGAACAGTATAGGATTTTTACTGGCTTAAGAGAGCGAAAGCATGCCGTGGCTCTGATGATGAAACCGAGTGTTTTGGATGCTTTATTCACCATAATATCAACATGTTTATCAAACAATAGTTTACTATCTAGTGTTACACCGAGGTCTCTTATATGATTCACTTTACAAATGCTTTGATTATTGAGTGTGTAACCAGAACCTATGGTTGATTTTTGTCTAGTAAAGATCATGAAAGAACATTTAGAGATATTGAGTTGGAGCTTGTTATCCGAACAGTATGAAACGAATCTGTTAAGATCATCCTGTAATTGTAAAGAGTCGGATAAGCAGCGGACTACTTTAAGAACTTTCATGTCATCTGCATATAGTAAAATTTTAGAGTTTTTAAAGCATAATTTAACATCCGCGATAAATATGGTAAACAAAAGTGGACCTAATAACGAACCTTGAGGCACTCCGGATGGGATTGAGCACCAGCTTGATGTATACCCTTGTAGCACCACAGCCTGCGATCGATTTTTTATATAAGAGCAGAACCAGCGGTATAAATCACCATGAATACCAGCCCACAGCAGCTTACGCAACAGCACATGATGATCAATGCGATCGAAGCATTTGCTGTAGTCAGTAAATATTACATCTACCTGTGCTTTCTGTTCCATACCTTTCAGAATGATGTCATTACTTAAGATTAAATTTGTTGTTGTTGACCGTCTACGAATGAAACCGTGTTGCTCCTCACCCAAGCTATTACCGAGAGCTGAATAGACTTCATTGTAGACGATTCGTTCAATAACTTTGGCAAATAAACACAGTTTGGAGATGGGACGATAATTCTCGACATTGGCCTTGTCACCATTTTTAAAAACTGGCGTAATAAACGCTGACTTCCAAATCACAGGGACTACACCTTCATCAAGAGAACGTCTGTAAAGTATAGAGATCGGTATCACTAGGCTCCCAGCGCATTTCACTATAAATATAGGTGGTATAAAATCAGGGCCACCGGACTTAGATAGGTCCAACTTTTTCAAAAGATCCAGTACCCGTTCTTCAGATATTGTTATGGAGCTAATGTTGTTTACACTATTATTAGTATCTCTGACTACATTAGAAAAAGTATCGTCCGAGTCCGGTTCCTGAAAGGTAGACCGAAAGTAGTTGGCAAATAGATTACAGATTTCCACACCCGTAGTCATAGATTTATCCCTATAACGCATCGTTTCGGGGACAGCATTATTATTTTTTTTACTTTTGATGAACGACCAAAACGCTTTAGGATTATTAGTAATTGATAACTCTATATTGTTAATATAAGCATTAAAACAGTCATGTTCAAGTGAGACAGCCCTTGCACGCAAAATGGAGAAGGATTGATAGTCAGATAAATTTCCGTACAGTTTGTATTTATGGTGAAACTTATGTTTTTCTTTTAAAATTTTAATTAGGGCAGAGGTATACCAAGGGGGGTGCGATGAATGACGAATTGTTTTGAATGGTACATACTTATTTCTAAGTTCATACAATTTATTGTAGAATGAAGTAATAGCGTCCTCAAGATTCTTTGTATGTAGCAACTCCTGCCAATTGACTCGATCGAGCTCAGATTGGATGGAGATATAATCGCCGTTGTGAAACATAAACTTTGCAGAGATTTTATCTTCAAGTCGATGTATTTCAACACAATCAGCCTGGATAATTAGAGGTTTATGGTGATCGTCTACGGGCAGAGCTAATGGTTCACTACATTCAGTTACGATTACGGGACTATTAGAGAAAACCAAATCCAGTAATTTATTATTAACGTTACGTATGTGATTATATTGGGATAGGTTGCAGGCACATGCCGTGTCAAAGAAGTTAGTAAGAATTTGTGATGAATAGTTAATAGGCGATAAATCGCCACCATCAGGATCGTATAACCAATCCACCTGATTTCCGAAATTAAAATCACCAATAACAATAAACTTATCTGACGTATGTGACATCTAGTAATCTTAATAATTTTATTAAGATTACTAGAGAAGTTTTGTAATTGAATATTGTACGAATATCCCATATTTTCGTTGCACAAATACAGGCCACATACATGCAACCTGTAAGTTATTAAAGGTCTAGATCTTTTAAAAAATATGGAAACCCAAATGTCTTCCGCCGAACTACGCCAGTCGCACCTTTCCACAACCGTAAGACCATACCTTACTGCAATCAACACACCACCCCCTTTTTTCTGTAACGTACGGTCATAATTACGGTCACGCCTCCAAACCATGTATCGGTTATCGAATAGTTCGCTATTATAAACACCGTCCAAAAGCCATGTTTCCGTTATCACAATAACATCATATGAGCTAGACCGAACATTTCTATAAAAATTATTTGTCTTAGTACGCAAGCCGCGGGCATTTTGGTAATAAATATTAAGCGGTACCATTTCTAAACCATACAACCACCGATTTACTAACTATAATATAGCATTGTAACGAAAATATATTCCATTGTAACCGACAAAATAAAAAATATGTATTATAATCTAAATAACAAAATAGGAAACAGGTAGACCGTAAAAACATAATATCGACGATAAGCATGCACAGTAATGTGTTTGTTCTATAATCTAACAGGTTTGACGCATTCATCGCTAATGAGTTACATGTAGAAAAAATACAATGGCAAGGAGTCAGCACGAAACTATTAATTATAAGAAACAAGTTGCAGTATGAAAAAACAAACCGTAGTTGGTGCGAAATAAAGTCTAAATTGCACTGGTGATAGTATAATGTGTACAAATAATATTCAACCAATTTATAAGTGCGCATTGTGCAAGGACACAGAAACTGGTGGAACACAGACTTATAGGAACACAAGCGGCGGTTCTCAAACTGTACGTTCATAAAATATAAATAAGCAAATATAAGATACGGGATACTTAATCTTTGAATAAATAAACATAGAGTAAAATATTTTAGATAATTTTGCACAAGTCTTTCTCCGTTTTCACTATTATTATAGGCGAGGTATCGGTTTTCCTTAGATGTATCTTGGCATGTTTGACCCAGATGTACCGAAAATTCAACTCGGTGGACGCTTTCTTAGCTTTCGATAACAATGCCTTGTTTTGAGCAGTTAGATGATCGTTTATATAGATCTTATGATTACCGGACCACCCTAATTGTCCAGATGTAAGCGGGCTGGACTTTGCTGCCTGTCTGGCTGCTGCCACAAAATCTTCCTTTACATAACGATTGCAAAACGAAATTATTATTGGCTTCACCCTCTCTTTTTCCCGTGTTGGTACCCGTGTGATAAAATTTATTTGGGTTTTATTTACAGGGTATTGTATCTTTGAGCTAATCTTAGATAGGACCTCGAACAGTTGCTCATTGCTTGATTGGGGAATGCCTTTAATCTCGACATTACTCATTCTTGCCCATTGTTCGCTAAAGTTAACTTGTTCCTCCACCTTTTCTAAGCGGGTCTGGATCGCATCAACCTGGCAATTACTTTTCTCTAGTTTGACCAAGCGTTGTTCAATGTCTTTCATTCTATTCCCGAATTTTTTGAGTTCTTTGTTCGTGTTATTCAATGCCGATTTCAAGTCACTGAAATCAGCTCTCAACGCAGCAACATCATTTCTCAAGTCTTCTAATGGAGCCAGTTTGCTGGAGAGGGATCTTATTTCCTGCAATAGAAGCGAATCGGGCGCAGGCAGCAGCAACGAGGGTGATATGGGCTGCTGGCTGGCACTAGTCAGTTTACACATTCCACAACGCCACGTAAGCTTCCTGTCTCCGAGCCTACGATAACCAGTTTCGGTGACTCCGGCACATTGGAAATGCAGCTCACGATTGCATAAGGTACAGTGAGCGCCCTCTGACATCGGCTCATCGCAGGCTCCACAGTTGTGAGAATCCATTCTTGGTAATTTAGAAACAGGAAATAAAAATATTTGAGAAACACTGGTTGCGCTAAATAGTGCGACAGGTAGAAATGTTAAGCGACCGCACGGCACGGGGTCTGCGACCGAACTGTGCATATAAAGGTATATTTTGGAAATAAAATTTGGCACACGAATGTGTCACGTTTAAGCAGACACCTACCGCTTAGCTAGAATGAACGTGTACTCTGACGTGTGCTAAAAGTATTAAGAAAGGGAACGAAAAAAACGTGTTTATTTTTTTAGAAAAACCAAGCACATAAGTTAATAATAATAATAATTAAAACTAACATAAATATTTCCCAAGTCTCGCCAGCGAAAAGTTAGCCTCATTCAGCTGCAAGGCATAATAATGCCCTGCCACGGCGCTGGTTAAGGTGTCTTCGTTAGTACGTCGTACATACAGAGACAAAGCTTCATACTACTACGCTACGGCAACACACTATCAACTAAAAGAGCACCCTGCCTAAGGACAATGGCTTGGCTGGTTTTAGCCTCGGGCGGCGTGTATGTAGTCGGTGAGACGACACGTACACACTGTTGCACCTTGCAATAATATACTAGCGTAGCGCAGATGCATGTAGGTTGGTCTTTGTTTGGATATTTACTAATGTGGTACAGACAAGTCATTGTTCTTTTTTAGATCTCATGGTCTTTAATTTATCGAGATAAGGTCACAATATTTCGAATCCTCAAATTGTTTCCAATCATTAAAAACGTGAAAGTGATTTTAGTCTCAAAAAGTCAATACATGGTTAAAAGGATATTCAAAGGTCAATAAAAATCACACTTGATGATACTTGATTTGGATAATTCTGATTATGCGACTAAACATTGGTCTGCGCAAATACGGGTCATCGACTTTTTGATGCGAGAAACAAAGATGCGCGTACGGCGTTTCGAACTTCAGTCTAAGTCCACTTTTGTTGCGTAGATTATAATCGGTTTTATCGGTGCCGTGTGAACCCACTATTAAGTCCAGTTTTTTTCTAACCGTACGGAAAATTTTGTGCTCTTTACAGATATATTTAAGTTTTAAATTTTTGACTGAGATATTCGATTAATAATTATATGTACAATGATTAAATTTTATCACTTTTCTACTTACGTTTGAAGGTGTCTAGAGCATGTCATGTTGCGAGTAAGGATACCTTCTTCTATTCTTATGCTACGGCACCCATACTATGATACATGTATATATTACATTAGTAGAATCATAACCTAGATAGCGCATGCAGGACGCAGGACGCGTTGGTGTGAACATTTCCATATAAATATTACTGTAGGAGCTGATCGCCGCCGAGGACGCCCCCGCGGCCGCGGCTGAACGCGTTGATTTGGCCGTACATTTACAATATTTTTATAGGCTACTGTAACTTAAGGCTTCCTTTCCTTTCTCGACCAGCGAAGATGCAGAGCAAGAAACATGTGCAAAATCCGTCGAAAGATTCGTTTTATTATTATAGCTTATTTTGTCTTAACTTTTTCACGAGCATTTGACCAGTTCAGCTATGGATAAAGCGGTCCTATTGTCGGGCTCAATTTTATCCCACGCTAAATGTCATCGCATATTTTTGGAGGTTTTTATACAAGAGCTTTTTGATGCTACTAATGAAATATGTAGCTGCGTCATAGTATGGGTGTTTGTTATACAATTACACCAAAACATCTGAATTAATCTAGATGACATCAACACAGGAAGTGCGTGTGGGGTTAGTTCAGTCTAGTTATAGAATACCGCAAAAGCGTGTAAGCAAAAATCATTACAAATTTTTGGTGCAGAGGTTAAGAGCTTAAGCCGCTACGCCCACTTGATCGAATAGTCGCTGGTTCAATTCCCGCACGGGACAAATCTTTGTGTGCATTACAAATATTTGTTTAGGTCCGGGTGTTTGTGTATACAGTTTTCATATATGTATACGCACCCACGACACAGGAATGAATACCCAGTGGGAGGCAACGTTTATTTCATCATCTCAGCCTATACTTGTCCACTGCTGAACATAGGCCTCCCCAATCGCTTTCCAGCGTAACCGGTCCGATGCCACCTGCATCCAACGACTTCCTGCGATTTTCACAAGATCGTCGGTCCATCTGGCAGGCGGTCGTCCCACGCTGCGCTTGCCAATACGTGGTCTCCACTCTAGAATCTTTCTGCCCCAACGCCCGTCCGATCTACGCGCTATGTGGCCCGCCCATTGCCACTTCAGCTTGCTAATCTTAACGGCTATGTCGGTGACCTTGGTTCTTCTACGAATCTCCTCATTCCTGATTCGATCGCGTAGAGAAACGCCGAGCATAGCTCTCTCCATAGCTCGCTGAGCAACTCTGAGCTTTTTTATGAGACCTATTGTAAGAGACCACGTCTCTGATCCATATATCATCACTGGTAACACACGTTTATTTAAAAAAGAAATATTGTGTCACACACAACTTCATTCGGAAAGAATATCAAAGCTTACGTTTAAGAAAAGCAAACAGATATAAAAGTAGTTACTAAAAATGGAAGCTTGTGATATTAAATAATATAAAATTATCAGGCAGTTCTTCGAAGTTGTGTTAATAGGCTATTAGGTTTTCTGTGGGCGGGGTTGCCAGCTTCAATAAGGGAAAACTAGGACGTGTAGGCGGAAGTTACTCCTTGTTTTGATTTAAAATAACGCTATAATTTCCCACACAAGTGCTTACAAACTGAACTAGAAGGTTTCTTCAGTGATTTTACGAACTCTGTTAGTATTTACTTCGTAATACTTCTATATCACGCCAGATCCCTTATAGGGTAGGCAGAGAGTATTTTAAATGGTATTTTATTATATTACCAAAATCTCTGTCTGTCTGAACGCAACAAAACTCAATAACTACCGTACGGATTGTTATACGGTTTTCTCTAATGCACAGAGTGATTCAAGGGGAAGGTTTATGTGGATTATTCACTCGAGCGAAGCCGGGGCGGGTTCCTAGTAAATCATTAACTTGAATGGCAGAGGTGTACTGTCTACATCCACATACGATCAACGATTTTAAGTCCCAATATTATACGGGGCTCAAGTGGAGACTTTAGACTGCCACTAAGAATTTTTCGATGGGAAAATCACATTTTGTCAGTCCTAGGATTCGAATCCAGGACCTTACGATCGCCAGCCAAACCATACGCTACTAACCAACAAGGTAGTTGTCAGTCAAATGAGTAACTAGTATTTTGTTTGTGGTATTATACATAGCCTATGAGAAAAACTATAAGAATTTAGGAAGCTGGTACGAAATGTACTGACAAAATTATGTTACATGCTTAGTTCGCAATGTAACTTTTTTAAATATTATTTCACCAGATTACGATATTTGGCAACGTATTTAGAAAAGGTTTAAAAATACCCAAGTATTGTATATGTTTTTTATGAGACGGCGTTAGCGTTGAATAAGATTGCGCTTTAGAGACCTATGTCAAATTGCAAAATAAACGCGTGAGGAGCCGCGGGTAACAGCTAGTAGTCTATAATTACTGAGTTTATTGCTAGCTATAATCGTGTTTACAATGCATGGACAACTTGACAGGTGCAAATGTCAAAACAAAAACAAATGTTGCCAGTTTAAGACGACTAGTGTAGAACTAACGACTAAACCAATCGACATAAATTATCGACACATTTAAATAATAACATTTTAATAAAAATAAAGGTTGGATTTTACTCAGTATGCATTTAAATAATAAACTGTGTAATAAAAAAATATTTTGGATATGCATAACGCTTATTAAGTATAAGGAATTTTTAAGTTATAAAAATGGGAAATGAAATATTATCGACGTCTTTTTTACATCTGTCTTAACATTAAAAACTAAATAAAAATAAATTTTAGTTACATAAGGTTCATTTTTGTTTTATTTCTATTATCGACAATAAAGAAAATTTGGGTACATGACTATTTAAAAAGTATCAAATTCTGACAATACTGTTAACGCTAATTTGTCCGTGGAAATGAACGCGTAGAATCTATAACCGGGGCATCCCTCCTCTTTCGAGATAATTAAATACCTACGTAAATATATTTAAGGAGGAAAATTTTTGGGCGTCGCTTTCCCGGAGCTCCTTGATTTAGAAATCAATATTCTTCTGTAAATTGTTTGTTTATTATTCGGTAATTAGACAATTGGAGCTTTTTCGTTTCTTATTATAAACATAATGTTATAAACATTAATAATAAGATTAACTTTTTAGGGTGCTAATAACTTCAATTACAATTTAAACTGGATGATAAAAATGTGTTTTTTTTGGTGGAATGTATGAGGTACTTAATTAATTATTTTACATTACTTAATATCTATATGTTGTGTATGTTAGATTTAAGTTACTAACGTAATACCAGGAACTTAACACACATTAGACCATAAATCGGAATAGCCTTTAGTAGTAGTAGTTCCAATACCTATATGTTGATGTGAATATAAGTAGTGTGAAGCTATAGACTTGCGAGGATATATCTCAACAGTTTGTATAAGCATTGTATTGTTTTGTTACACATATTGTTATTTTTATTAAAAAAAAATTAAATAAAGGACAAAAAACAGTTACGTGTTCTGAGTTACATAAAAAAACGGGTAGGTTGATATTGGATAAACACATAACCTACAGCTTTGTTCACGGAATAAACGAAAACGCTGTTAAAAAGAAAAATTAACAACTAAAGATTGCTACTTCTAGACGAGCTTGGTTTATTATACTGTGTCCTTCGTTCTCGATATAAACTATATTAGCAGCTCTCTCGAGTCGCTTGGCAACCGCGCGTCATTTAGCCAATTAAAAAGTCAACGCCGCCTCTATGGTATCTGTGGGCATAACCTCTGCAAGCATTCTTTTGAAAGCGCGGCAGCCGACGCTTTGTAATAAAGTTTTTGGTCGACATTTAATTTAATAACTTGTTATGGCACTGAAATTGTATAACAAAAAGGTTGTAATATACTCAAGTGACCTTGTGAAATAAACTTAAAACATCGTATAGGCAAATTTAGAAAAGTTTACGTCCTGGCAAAGAAGTACATTCTAAAAAGATCAACCGATAGTTGTTTATTTGTGGTGTTTTTCAGCTTAACTTGTTTATTTATATAATATCTAATATTTGGAGACGTGAGTTTCGTCATATTAAAATTTGGGAAAGCTTCGTCGTCCGAAAAGTAAACTTATGAAGTCTACGTCCCTATTCGTGTACAAACAGTTTAACACGAAATATACCTGAACACGATTATTAACCGTCTATAAATTGGCAATGTTATACCTCCAATAAGAGAAATTAGGGGGACGTTCATCAATTATGATGATTGTTCAGGATCGATGGCATTTTAAGGACACGGGTGATGTACGAGATACATCGACGTGGTCCGCAAGACTTGACGATAATTCAAGGACACGAGTGGTGTACGAGATACATCGGCGTGATCCGCAAGACTTGGGGCCCATACGAGATATGTGCTGAAGGTCATACTACTCATAGGTTTCATCCATGAGGTGTTCCTGTGCAGTTCACATTTCTACAATGGTAAGAATCAAAAAATGTTACCTAAAATACATACCTTAAACATGCCTAAAACAGTAAATACAAAGACTATTGCTATAAACTATAAGCAATTTGTCATATTATATCTCCAAAAGGAGACTTACTGAAAGGGTAATTAAAGTGACATTGTTTATGTATAACAATACATTATTAATAACAAAAGTCACTCCTTTGCAGAAACATAGTGTTTTTATTGATTTCATTATTAGACATACTTGTATAATAATACTGAAATAGCCCAAACTGGAGCTTATTACACAAATAATTGTGCAAAATTATGAGTACTTGTATTAAAAAAGTTAAATCCAGCAATACTTATTCCTGAACAGGGTTTATAACCAAATAAGACAAAGTAATATACTAATGGCAATGCCTGTTGTAACTGACAAGCAACAGGACTGTGGATACATTCCAAATATAATATCTTATCCTACCGATGCTGCGGCAGGCAGGTTGTGGGATAATTTGTGTTATGCACAAAGATACTTAAAAGATAATATAAAATACCTGGTCTATCCAGTTAACATAGAACTAATAATTATCTATCAATATTATCAACCTAGACTCCTTGCAGGGTAGCCAGAAAAGATTAATCCTAACAATACAGTCATGAAAACTTTATTGAGATAAGAACCTTTATGGTCAGCAGTATATATTTTGCATAAAAGGAGTGTTAATATAGTGGATTATCAATATGGAATTATTAACTAGCTAGTCATAGCCAGTAGTTAAAATTTCATAAAACGACCACCGTTGTAACCAATATAGAACAACAATCCTCATCCTGGGTATGGAAATATTAAGTCACAGTGTACCTATCAGTTCACCAAAAACAACATCACGTTGGACATTGGAAATCTCCTACCAAAGAAAGTGAGGTACAAAAAGCATGATAGGCATTTTACACAAGGACTTGGTTTTTAAGTTGCTGAAAAATTCAGAAAAACTATCAGGAATACAACATGGGTTTTACAAAGAAGCCATAATATTGGAGGCTAAAGGTATTCACTGACGGTGGTATGTATCTATGACACTAATAATGCCTTCAACGACAAACATAATTTTATTGGTTTTTGTGCAAGTACTTGCACTTCAGACAAGTGAATCTTGTCCTACATATGTTTAACATTATGTATAGAAACATTATTATTAGAAACACTATTGTTTAATAATTTGAAATATAATTTATAGCTATTTTTATTAAAAATAAAAATAAAAACTTAATGCTAACACGTTAGACCTTACAGTCATAATAAATATACTAATAGAAAATTTATTAGTACCTATTCAGTTTTCTATCATGTAATGAGTTCAATGGTTTTGGGTTCTTGATTATTTCCTGCATCAATTATAGTGTACTTAATAATATTAGAAATTTGAGGCACACAATGGAAAGCTATACATCAATTCATGATTTGGAGAATTAGATGTTTTTACTGTATTTTTGTTTGATCATATGATAATCAATAAATAATATGTAATTAAATAAGATTATTCAAGAAATTAATAACTATAAAAAAAAAATAGTTTTGTAATTAGTTTGGAATGTGTACAGTTATTTTGAACACCAGTGATGTTTTCTGGTATAGTTATGATAACACAAGTACAAACTGCTACCATTAAAGTAACAAGTTGGTTTTAGAGCACTATATATGTTGTAATTTATTTAAAGGTGTTTCAGTAAAAAATATTGGATTGAGATATCATACAAAAATTTGCAATTTTGGTATTGTTATACTTAAATCATTACATCCACATGTTACATGTATCTTATAAATAGGTATCTATATATAAAAAGAAAATAAAGTCATGCAAATGACTTGATAATAATATCCATTTGAAAATTTAATAATATTATGTTGACAAGCTACGGTGGATGAAATATTGAGTTACAGTATTTGATAGTATGGATTATCTTAAACAAGAATAATCAAAAGTATATTCTTATCACAGGTATGATAAATATTATGTAGTATCAGCAATAATCTAAGTCCTAAGGAACTTGATATTATTTATTTATTATTAATGGGGGATACATAATAATAAGTTGAGTAACACTCAATTCTCACGGTTGGACATCTAGAACTAACTAGAAAGTTACCCATTGCAATTTTTGTTTTTACTTATAAATACAGTCATATACAAAGAAGCAAAGGAAGTGTGGTATGAAATGAAAATTTCATGGTATGAAATAATTCAGTTATGAATAGGATTCCCAATATGATACAGTTATAACCCATGGTTCGGTTTAGTCGACTGTAACTTATTCGCTTCTTAAGTTATTACTAAATTAGGAGTGTATTTTTTAGTATTTTTAGTATCAGTAATGTAATTGGTTCAGGAGTGATCCAATCGTATTGCCAAAACGAACGTTCGCGGGCGTTATTGCGCAAGAACGAATCGTTAAGTAATACATAAATATTTATGTAGCCAAGGATTTATTTGTCGGCGCACACTCAGAACATGGAAATGATTCCGGGATAGTTTCGAAATTTAAATTGAATTAATAATAGTGGTATAGTAATAACACTGGGGTAGGTTATGTTTGTTTACCACGCATTAGTACTGCCCTTCGTTCCAGACTCTAAAATTGGGGGGAGGGGGGCGCGAGATTATATAGGTAAAGCACATAGCCTTATGGGAGGAATATCTCCAGATAAGGTGTGTGTGTGTGAGTGATGTACGCTGATGGCCGCGAGGCCTTTACAGATTCACCGGACTTAATTCCATATACGTTCATTAGTACAAAGGCCTCTAGTACAAAAAAAAAAAAAAAAAAAATGTTAAATTTTGATATATGTACATCTTTAAAGATTAAAAATATAACTAATAGTAAATATAGCCGAATGTTGATATTAAAAAAAAAAAAAAAATAAAAAAAAAAAAAAATCATAAATTAAATATGTAATGATAGCAAAACCATTCTTATAATCACCAAGTTAATTCGTAGCCTTCGTTTGGTACCGTACTCAAAAGGAGATCATTTGACAAAAAACAGTTGGAAGACACATTAGTCGGGAAATAGGTTTCCCTGTTATATTTGTATCATATTGTTATAGATTGGGTACTAACAGACTTTGTTTTCAGGTCTAGTACACAGTAAGGGTTTCTAGCTATCTATCTATCTCTATCCATATTATGACGCCAGATCTCTTGCGGAGTGGGCAGAAAGTGCAAGGTTCCGACGGGTTCTTTCCTTGCATGCCTGCCTGGCTTTCTTCACTCTCATAGTTCGTCTCATAATGGTTGTCAATGATACAAGAATTATTATAAAGAATTTAATTTTATATAAACAAAACTCTAGATGGGCAATTCCTCAACTCTTGTTATATAGAAGAAAGATCTCTATAGAAGACATAACAGATAGAGACTGCACTGATATCTGATAAGTAATGATTGATTAATATTACCCGGTATTAATGAATTTTGGACAACAGGTGTGGTATAAAGGTATATAACAGGTGCTTTAAAGGTTTTGTTGGGATGGATCTACACTACATAACATAATATGTTATAGAATTTAATTATATAAATTTATTTTAAATAAGTTAGACAGACTGGTTGTAAGAAACAATATATGTGTATATATTTGTTGTTTGTGTTGTATGGCAAAACAAAGAACGGGAATGTATTATAGTACAAATATACTAATGATATGTTATTTTTTAGAGGTCACGCTCAAAAAAGAAAAAAAAAAAAAAAACCCATATGTGGTATACTTCAACTTTACCCTTATAGCTCTAAACAGCTGCTAATATAGTTTATATCGAGAACGAAGGACACAGTATAATAAGTGATCAAACGAACTTACCTGAAGTGAAGTTCGATCATTATTATACGAAGTCCTTCGTTCGAAGATATAAGTACCCAACCTGCCCTGCCCGTTGGTAAAGTTGAAATGTACTACTTCTAAAAGGAATGCTTGCAGAGGTTATGCCCACAGATACCATAGAGGCGGCGTTGACTTTTTAATTGGCTAAATGACGCGCGGTTGCCAAGCGACTCGAGAGAGCTGCTAATATAGTTTATATCTTCGAACGAAGGACTTCGTATAATAATGATCGAACTTCACTTCAGGTAAGTTCGTTTGATCACTTATTATTGATCATATTTTTAAATTGATACTCCGAGTGAGCAATGATGTCAACATCAGGAAAGTGCGTGTTATATGTTTCCAAGAGCCGACATAGTGGGACCCGCATACCAGCATTAGTTCTGCACCTAGGTGTGTAGAACTAACAGGGTGCACGAACCCCACGCACCATCGCAGTTCTAGGTACAACATAACATATGTCATTCGTGAGGTCTTTACAGCCGAACTTATTATTACATAAGCCATAAAGTATCATACTCATAAGCAAAGTACGCCTAGACTCCAAGCTAAACAAATCATAACGCATTAATAGTTGGGAATAGGGGATCCTAGTGAGAAAACATTTGTAGTGCATGAAACGCAGAAACTTTTTTTGCACCATTTTGAGCCTGCGAATATATTTGTGATAAAAGGGACTCCAAATTGGTACTGCAAATTACGTCTGAAAACGGATTAAAGCTTTATATAAAAGTAAAAGTGTGGATGTACGTTTGAAATCTTTAGTAGACCGTATGACAAAACCGTATATTTTAAAAGCTCTACTGACAATATTATCAATATGGAGATGAAAGTGAAGCTTTAAATGATGAAAGATACAAAACTAACATAGCACAAAAATATTGACGTTAGCGTGACACTAGCGAGTAATGGCGCTGTCTCTTTTATGTTTATTTAATAAATTCTAGTTAGACAAGAATGGCATATCAACTCGCTAACGTCAAATGATTCGTGTTAAGCCCTCAGATGTCATAATTGTAATCTCATCTTTATTATCTTGAGTAGAATGTTAAAATTTGGATAATAGATTCGTCTATCTATTCTGGCGCGCTTGCCAAACATCCAGACTTCCATATTACTGTATCAGTAGGATAATAGGATATTTTATCCTAGTGTTTTCACTTCAAAGCACACGCCACGTGACGTCACGTCAGTTGTCACACGATATGTCTGAATGAGAAATGAGCTCTTTTCATGAATATAAAAATGTACGATATTCTATATTTTTTAAATTCAAAATACGTTTATTAGAAGTATTTTTTGGAATGTTTTCTCTATTTCACGATCCAATTATATTTACTTAGAAACCTATTTTTCTAATAGAACAGTATAATTTCCAGACATTTTTATTTGTAGACTATATTTGTAGCTGAGTCTAAACGTTCGTTAAAGTGCGAACGCCAGCGCGTATGGTCTGTTTTAAACACGATTTAAATGTCAGCAAAAATACAAAGGTAATCGCGCGTAGTCTGCGACTACGCGCAATTACTACGCGCTGTCTCGTTTATGTTTATTCAATAAATTGTAGTTAGACAAGAATGGCATATCAACTCGCTAGCGTCACGCTAACGTCAAGAGTTTCGTGTTAAGCCCTCAGATGTCATAACTGCAATCTCATCTTTATTACCCTCAGTAGAACGTCAAAATTTGTATATAGATCCGTCTATCTATTCTGGCGCGCTTGCCAAGCATCCAGACTTTCATATTACTGTATCAGTAGGATAATAGGATATCTTATCCTAGTATTTGCACTTCAAAGTATACGCCAATCATACGCCACGTGACGGCACGCCAGTTGTCACACGATACGCTATGTCTTAATGAGAGATGAGCTCTTTTCATGAATATAAAAATGTACGATGTTCTATATTTTTTAAATAAATACGTTTATTAGAAGTATTTCTTGGAATGTTTTCTCAATTTCACGAGCCAATGATATTTACTTTGAAACCTATTTTTCTAGTAGTCACTAGTATAATTTCCAGGCAGTTTTATTTGTAGACTAAAGCTGAGTCTACACGTTTGTTAAAATACGAACTCCAGCGCGTATGGTCTGTTTTAAACACGATTAAAATCTCAGCAAAAATACAAAGGTAATTGCGCGTAGTCGCAATACGAGTAAGTACCTATCTTTTTTATATTTTTTTTAGAAACTGGACCCACACTAGAAATTATTTCTGCGTTGCAGGTGCGTTTGCAAACATTTTGATGCACATAGTCCGAAATAAACATTTGTGCGTCACGCTAAGATTTGTCCCATGTGAGTAGCGAACCCGCGACTACTCAACCCAATGAGCAGAGCGGCTTGGGGTCTTAACCACTAGACGAAGTGCTCCGTCAATAGTACGTAAGTAATAAATTTAACTTTTTAACCGTCCTAATCGGTCTATACGATAATTATTTTAGTCTGCGGTACGCCGCCCCTGTCGTATTCCTCCTATAAAATATTTGTTTTATTTTTAATGTTTTGTCGATTATTTGGCTACGTGCCATGCTCAAATAGGTAATATAATCATATCCAACAAATATTTACAACACATAAGACTGATTTGTTACAATTAAAAGTATTGTAATTAATTTCGCGATTTATGGAATTGACCGGCACGGGCACGGCTACATACATAAACTAAACGGTTGAAAGGTTTTACAACTAAAACTGTACTATTATGTTAAACCTAACTCATACAATGTTGTATAGCATTGGCATAATTCTAATTAACTACACAAGTAAAGTTTAGTTTAAGGTACACGCGATCCGGGAATAATACGACGTCTAAGGCATTCCACTGTCCTCCTATGTATCCCAACCCTTACGCGCTTTCATCACAGACAGACATTTATGTAAAACGCTTTGCCACTGAAAAGTTATATTCTCCAGGGAATTCCTGGATTTTCGTACCCGTTTTGTGAGACACACAAACACAAAGGATCTTTACGAGAAATTCCTTCCGGGACCTCACAATGAGATAAATTATGTCTTCAGATGAACCCATTGGAGGAAACGGAAGTGGGTACACGTATGCGGCGCAATATTTTTTTGCTTTGACACTATTCTTCTGCAAAAAGATATGCTACGGAAGTATCTATATTATTATCATATGTTATTTCCCATAAACTGAAAACATTTTTTTTCCTTTTTTCTTAAAAAAACGTAGCCTAACACTAGGACTTCATGTGTCGTGGGTGCGATCGAAATATATATTTGTGGTCCACAGAAAGATTTATCGCGTGCGAGTATCGAACCCGCGATTACTCAATCAAGTGGGTGGAGCGACTCAAGCTCTTAACCACTGGGCCAAGCTGTCCTTCAATAATATACGAAAATAATATAGAAAGACTCTACTACCATATTAAATAAAGGGTTTCTACAGATTCACCTATATCTACGTACGCGGCGCAATATTTTTTAAATGGTCATGTTACTGCTAATCTAAAAAAACGTCCTTAACATTTGATCGCCAGTGCCCCTACCTATTTATCTTTATCTATATCATCACACCAGATCTCTTTTGAGTTAGGCGGAAATTACCGAGTTCCAACAAGTACTTTCCTACGATTTTTTGGTAAAGGTTCTCAAAGGACCTCGTTAGCATTATTACTGTAATATAACTTAACCGTAAGAACGAGATGCGGAGATACACAGTTGATAGCTCTACGGCTTCCACCCGATAAAGATTAAAATAGTAGTACTAAAGAGTAGTCATCCTTTGAAAAACTTTGTCGCAACAAGATCAGAACAAAAGGGACGAATTAAGAAAACATGATAAATCATTTTGTCAACTTGTTTATTGAGATATCAACATATTTCATGCTATCATCAACTACATACTTTTTAATATCTTTTACAATATATTTACGCGATAAATCAATCACAATCACTTATATTTATTGCGTTCTGTTGTTAGTGCCATTTTAACCAGCAATCGAGTAAAGTGCCATATTTAAAAGACAAAAGCGCCGTAACTGATCCATTTTTTAGACATTGAGTGGCATACATATGAGTAAGACAGGAGCACAAAAATATTTGACTTTTTGATTCAATTTTTAATGCTATTATTTTTAGTAACTCTAATTCGTACACTTAAACTCATGTTTTACACCTCTCAAACTCCAAATTCTGGAAAATAAAATCGACACCTAAACTGCATCTACACATTTTAACGTTTTTTTTTTGTTTAAGTCCATCTCAGATTGCGATTTTATCAATTGGTATATAGTCGTCTAACTATTGTATTCCTAAATTCGTTTCCCTCTTTTCACATTTTATGTATTTCTAAGCCATTAAACTAATTTATTTTACAGCCTTTCTGATTTATTTCGCACAAGACAATATCTTACCAGTTTCTGGGTTTTAACCCAGAATTGATTGAGAATTTAATATTAAAAGTAACATGCGGTTTCTTTAGACTTTTAATATTAAATTCTTGAGTTAGTCATCGCTCTTCGTCGGCTGTCTAAACTCAATCTGTCAATAAGTTTTTGGGGCGGCTTATCGTTCATCTCCAAGAAAATTTATTTCTCGAGGTACCTTTTTTCCAATTTATAAGACAATTACATTTCTTTAAGACTCCTGGGCTTTATATATTGTTCAACACATCAGCATATCGTATCGATCAAGAGGTAGCAAAATATCTATCTATATCGTTACGCTAAATCCTTTGCGAGGATATCTATCTAAATATTTATAAAAATTAACAGGTTTCAGCCAGTGCCAAAAAAGATTTTTGAACAATCATCTACTAAGGATGTTGAACAGGGGGTTAAAACTGCTGATGGTTGTTCTTTACAACTATCAAAACTATGTTGGTCAGATAAAGCGGTGTTTACGCGGAAACTACGCGGTGACTTCACGATGTGTACGCGGTAACTACATACATGGCTTAGACGCAGTAACTACGGGCGCCGCAACACAGAGTCTACGGGATGACGAAATGTCATCGCCGTGATGACTATATTGGGTCAACGCGTTAATTACGCGGTGTCTAAGATGAAACTGCGTGACGACCATAGGCTTCCATGCGGTGACTATGTAACGCCTACGCGATGACTACTTGGCATCTACGTGGATATTACACAGCATCTACGTTGAAACTAAGCGACGGCCAGCCTTCTCTATGGTGACTACGTAACGTTTACGTGGTGAGTACACGGTGTCTACACGAAAATAATGCTACGTGTACGTTGTAGCTAAGTGGCGACTACAGACGTCGACGCAGTGACTACATGGCATCTACGCATAAATTACGCGGTCAACGACTACGTTGGAACTACGTACTACTACTACAGCGTCTACGGCGTAACTACACGGCATTTACATGGCATATTTAGTCCGACAAGGATGTTTTGGCTCGTGGATACCTTTGACAGGGCTTTCGGGTAAAATTAGTGTTACCGTTTAGTAAAAGTAACTTCCAAGAAGATAATCAAGACAAGTGGGCCTGTACGGTTACTTATTCAAAAAATAACTTGAGGAAATTTCATAGCAAATGGCAAGTCTGCGACCGTCATGAAGTGACTTTCACTTGATGGTAGCGTAAGTTCCGATTTTGCCCATGAGCCAAAAGATCTTTGCCGCGCTATACCTACGCTAGTACAACAATATTTTCTACAAATTCTCCACTAAAATGAAAACTTAAATGAAAAAATCCTGAGCATCCGCAGTCCTAACAAGTAGTTCGGTGCAGTCGCCAGGTACAGCAGAAACATTTTATCAACGTGTCACAACTTGTTCGAGTGAATCATGGGACATTGGAAACTTGCCTGGAACTTTACTATTTTGCAGGTAATATTTCGTTGTATTTTTATTTTATGAGAAATAAAATGGGATCGAAGTTAAGGAAAGTATACTTTATATCTAAGTAAAGTTTCTTTGTTGTATCTACTCCCAGAAAATTTGCCGTGATAGATTTAGATTACGTTGTGCAGTTTATATCTGCACCATCACGTCAGATACCTTGCGGGGTAGGCAGAGCACACATAAGTCGGAGGAGAGGTTGTGTAGTTTTTTTTTAGATATGAAACCATAATGACATGCCTACCACTCAGCCAATGATGAACCACTCAATCTATTATTGTTACAGATTAAAATTTAATTCCCCTATCCAACAATCTTTCATTAATATAGCTGTTATTTAAGCAAAATTGTGCTCAAATTACCACAGATACAGCTCATTTCCCCAAAATACCAACTATAATGTGGAATGGTTATTGAATAACTGTACTTAAATAATATTTTGTGACTATTTCAAAGCAATTCATGACTTCGAATGACTTTTGAAAAATTAAAGTTTATGAGTCACGGAATCGTAATGTGTAACACGTGCATCGTCGCCATTTTAAAATTGAGATAATGAGTAGCAATCAACAAAAATAACTAAAGGTACGGCTAAACCAACGCATTCAGCCGCGCCCGCGGTGGCGTGCACGGTGGCGGTCTGCTCCACTAATATTTCTATGAAAATGTTCTCTGCACGCGCACTCCTAGGGAGAAACTAATCGCCACCGTAATCGCCGCCGGGGACGCGGCCGCAGCTGAACGCGTTGGTTTGGCCGTACCTTTAGACAATTCTGGTTTTGAAAAAGCCTCTACCAGTAATACGTGTTTCTGATTCTCATGGCTTCAATTATGAATTGTTTCTTGTTAAACATACGACAGATCGCGATGGTACAGTCGAGGGCAAATATGTAAGCTCTTTAGTACGTTGACACATTAATGTTATGTTATAAAGATCTGCGTTTTCAAATACGGTGTCTATTCGCCATGACCAATTAACATGAAAATAATAATTTAATGATACTCCAGTGGAATACAATTAAACGATCATATCACGAAGTGATCGTAACGTGTCGCGTTCTTTTCATAGCTAATAAGAGCCCAGATGTTTATGGGAAAGCTCTGAATTGGATACATATACCTTTGACTATACATTTCGATGCTGGTTAAACTGGCACAATATTTCAATTTGATTAAAGCTTCATATCAAGTATTTACAATATATACATACATTATATTAAGCTTATAATAATTATGGAACGATTATAATATTTTTCTTTGTTACATGTAAAAAAACTTTTTTTCGGTAAAAGCTGTTTTGAAAAATGTATTAATAAAATGCTGATTTGTAATCTTTCTTATGTATGAAAAGTATATTAGGATAATAAATGTAATTATTCAAACGACTAGCGTTAGCAAGATCTACTATTGAATAATCATTTTGTAGTGCAAATTTTAATCTCCTATATACTACATATAATAAAACTGTAAGGAAGTCGTGTCTGTACATGGAATATTTTTAGGAAATAACAACCCAGGGGTATCATACTATCGATGTAGAAGCCAATTCTACAATTTTTTAGTTTTCGTGTCTGTTTGTCTGTCTTTCTGTCTGTCGGAGGGTATGAACTGGCATCACGCAAAAACTACCAGGTGGATTTTAATGAAACTTTGCATGTGGATACCTTAAAATATTGGCTAACGTATTGTATAGTATTTATCCCGGAAAATCAAGAGGTTTCTCCAGAAAAGACGAAAATAAGCGAAACATTGGATTTCTAAAAAGACAGTTTACTCCAAACCTGTTTGATGGATTTCAATGAAATTTTGTGTAATTGTAGCCTGTACAAAATGTCACAACTCTGTATACTTATATTTTATAAAAATCAAAAAGTTTCTGAGGGAAGTACAAAAAAGTCGAATTTGATAAATCATTCATTGTTCCAAAACTACTTTTCAGATGTCAGTGAAACTTAGCATGGAGATATTTCATATGACAGATAATATAGGTAATATTTAAGTTTTCAGGAAAGCAAACGGTTTGTAGGGAAAAGTAAAGCATCTATATCTATACATACTACATTTAATAAACTGTAAAGAAGTCGTGTCTTTACATGGAATATTTTCACAAAATAACAACCCATGGATATCACTCTATCAATTTATAAGCCAAGTCTACAATTTTTGGCTTTCGTGTCTGTTTGTCTGTCTGTCAAAGGGTATGCACAATATTCACACAAAAACTACCAAGTGGATTATGATGAAACTTTGCATGCAGATACTTTAAAATGTTGGCTAACACGTTATGTAGGGATTAATCCCGAAAAATCAAAAGGTTTCTCCAGAAAATACGAAACTAAGCGAAACATTGGATTTCTAAAAAGACACTTTACTCCAAATCCGTTCAATGGATTTAAATGAAATGTTGAATAGTTATAGCCTGTACTAAGAATTACAATCATGTATACTTATATTTTCGAGAAATGTAACAGTTTCAGAGGAAAGAATAAAAAATCGATAAATCGAAATTTTGATAAATCATTAATATCAATAATTGTTCCAGAACAACTTAGTTACTAGATTGTACAACTTTATTACTGTTTGTGCCGAACTGCAATGTTACGACGTAAAATATGTGATTTTGCCTACACATGAATTCATCCATATATTGATATTGGACTTCGTCTCCTCACAAAAATCTTTTCGTTCATACACGTTTGATGGTTTCGTGGTTGGTGCATGGTTTCGTGCATGACCCGATGATGCATTCAGGATTGTTTCTTTTGGAGAGAACTCTAACGATGAATGGGTCGGATACGAAACTTTAACGACGATTAATATCTTACGAGAAGACTAACACAAAATGTACTGACAAAACTTTGCTACATAAGTATGTAGCAGCTAAGTAGCTGGCAATGTACCGTATTTAGATATTATTACGCTAGATTATAATCTTTGGCAAGGAAGGTAGAGAAGATTTAAATCAGAAATAATATACCGATAATTTAAAAATAAATAGATAAACTGATAACCCTTCCTGAACAGGAAGGTACTGTATATGATTTTTATGGGATGACGTTAGTGTTGTGTGTCGAATAAGATCGCGCTTTAGTTTAGTTTATATTTTACAAAGACCATCTGTGCGGGCTAAGTGGGGCTAAGACTGAACCCGGTGATAGAGATAATTGATAGAGAAATAAGTCTGGTGAAAGTTGACAAAATATACAATATATTCACTACAAGGTTCTCCCGTGATATCTAGCTGTTATTTCTTCATTTCATACTAAAAGGACAGAATGGATCTTACTAACACTTTCAAGGTGTTTTTCTTCTCTACTTTTTTATCTCGGGAAGACTCACGGTTCCTGCGACATAGCTGGTATTTATTAATATTAAAATGGCTAAACGAATTTGACTAAAACGTTATATGAAGGTGTTTTATATCGTAAAATAAAAGAGAACTCTTTTTATCTTGAAAAATATACTTCTGCGGAATATATTTTATTTCTTCATACTGAACGGATTATAAAGAAACTTTATATGAAAGAAACCACACACACACATATACAAATTCGAAATTAGAAGGACGTTGAACAACAATCATTTATAGTTTATGTACAATAAACTATAACAACAAAACAAATTATGTAACTATGTAAAATATGTTATGTTCAATAAATATTATTTATGTACAATAACAAATTATGTACAATATGTATAATTATATAAAAAAAAACAGCAAAGAATTATCATTAAAAAACGGCAGTACAAAATAAATATACATATTTAAAAAGGGTCGAATGGGTCCACGCCGCTGCCAGTTGGTAGTGTACCTAGAATAGGACGTAGATATCGGGGAAGATCTAGACTATCTTACCATGACTAAATAGACCATTCCGAAGAGCAATTCAAGAGCCTCCGTAACCGGCGAGCATGTATAAGAGGTACTATGAGGGTGGAGAAAGACAGAAATATCTATAAGGAAAGAAACTGTTAGAACTCTGTACACTCTGCCTACTCCGCAAGGGATCTAACGTGATGATATAGATTGGTAGATAGTATTAAAGTATCTTAAGTCGTGAAATAATAATATGAAATAGGTAACTTTGTTTACACACTGGATAATGCCGACATTATCCTGCATTATATGCATTTGGTGGGTTTTAACCGGCCTGCATGAAGACCCAAAGATATTAATCAGGCTTTTCTTTAGACAAAATATTGTCTAAAGAAAAGCCTGGCAATCTTTCAATTTCCCCCTTTCTCTTCACAGGCAGCTGGAAGCCTGGGGACCTGCTGAAATTATTCTACAGCGAAAATGGACTCCTATTTAAGTTGACTTTATAAATACTTTTGCAAAACAAAGACAACTTGGTTGAAGCGATAAATCGTAGATTGCTTAACGTACTTTGTCAAATAGTCGCAGGTACGAGCCCCGCACAGCACACGGGAATATTTAGGATATATATTTAGGATTTGGGATTTGTGATTTCGAAAAAAAAGAAGACATTTTATTTGTATACGGGACAATAAAAAAAAATGTTCTTTCGTGTTAATCTCCAGAACGGCGGAACCGATTTTAAATACACTATCACAGGAATATGTAGGATTTTTCAGAGATTGTCGACTACTTTTTACCTTGGGAAATGCAAGATTTCAGGGGATAGTTGTTTTTATTTCTCCATATTAACACGACTGAACGGATGAAATAAAACTATTTTACGGATTTTATCGCGGTTTATTTTTTTATTTTTAGTTCCCGACGTTTCGAGTGCTTTGCAGCACCCATGGTCACGGGAGGGACTGAGGGGTTAGACGTCCAATAGGCATAGTTGTTCCGGGGTACCCTCAAACTTCTTAATTATTTTTGTTGTTGTTGTTCCGATCTACGCAGAATGAGCTCACGGTGTCTTGAGGTCTTGCAGTGTTATGCTTGGTTTTGGATTTGATTATATTAATTACCGGATCCCAAGACGATGGAAGCACCCAGCCATCTTCTCTATTGAAATTAGGATGCTTTTTAATTTCAATAGCCTCGCGAACCATCCTTGGTAGGAATCGGTGTTCTTTCACGAGGATTTGTGGTCTATCAAATCTGATGTTATGGCGGCTGCGGTCAAGGACATGTTCACAGACTGCAGACTTCTTTGAGTGACGCCATAACATCACCAGTCCCTCCCGTGACCACCTCAGTCCCTCCCGTGACCATGGGTGCTGCAAAGCACTCGAAACGTCGGGAACTAAAAATAAAAAAATAAACCGCGATAAAATCCGTAAAATAGTTTTATTTCATGTGTAATATTCGCGTAAATCTAAGAACTCAATACGACTGAACGGATTGAAAAGAAACTTAATATGGAGGTGTCTTTTAAGTCTTGGAATAATGTTATCCCAAAAAGTCCTACCTACCAATGTCAAATTCCAAAATAAACGCGTGCGAAGCCGCGGGAAACAGCTAGTTTTATAAATAAAGTTAATTTTGTCTTAACTTTGGTACAAGCATTTGACCAGTTAAGCTATGAATAAAGCGGTCGTATTGACGGTCTAAAATATATCTCACGCTAGATGTCATCGTATATTCTTGGAGGTTTTCAGACAAGATCTTTATGATCCTACTAATGAAGCATGTATCTGTATCATAGTATGGGCGTTTGTAATACAATTACGTCAAAACGACCGAATGAATTTAGATGACATCAATACAGGAAGTGCGTGTGGGGTTAGTTCACTGTCTAGTTATAGAACACCACAAAAAAGTAAGCAAAAATCATTTCAAAATGTTGGTGCTAAGTGGCTAAGAGCTTAAGCCGCTCCGTCCACTTATAGCCACATCGAATAGTCGCAGGTTCGATTCCCGCACGGGACAAATCTTTGTGTGAATTACAAATAATTGTTTCTGTCCGGGTGTTTGTGTATGTAGTTATCATGTATGTGTACGTACGTACTCAGTTTATTTAAAATATATCGAATCACACATAACTTTATTTTGAAACAATATCGAAGCTTACGTTTAAAAAGCCAACAGATAAAACAGTAGTTACTAAAAATGGTAGCTTGTGATAATAAACAATATGAAATTATCAGGCAGTTCTTCGAAGTTGTGTTAATAGGCCATTAGGTTTCCTGGGCGCGGGGTTGCCAGCTTCAATGAGGGTAAACTAGGACGTGCAGGCGGAAGTTACTCGCTGTTTATTTTAAAATAACGCTATAATTTCCCACACAAGTGCTTACAAACTGAAGAAGGGTTCTTCAGTGATTTTATGAACTCTGTTAGTATTTAACTGGAAATAATTCTATATCATGCCGGATCCCTTGCAGGGTGAGCAGAGAGTATTTTAAATTGTATTTTACTTAGACGACATACGACGATTTTGTGCAGTGGTTAATAGTTTAAGCCCCTGCGCCCACTGGATCGAATAGTCGTGGGTTTGATTCCCGCACGGAACAAATCTTTGTGTGACCCACAAATTTGTTTTGGTCTAGGTGTTTGTGTATGATACATTTTTTAGGCACCCAAATAGTTCCTAGTAGGGTAGCTACGTTCTTATAAAGGCATATTTTTTTAGGATTAGGATTTTATTTCGTTAAATAGTCTGAAAATGCCTTGTTAAATACCAAAATCATCAAGTGGAGACTTTAGAATGCTACTGACAGTTTTAGATGGATAATCAAATTTTGTCCGTCGTAGGATTCGAATCCAGGATCGTGCAATCGCTAGCTGAACCATACATTACTAATCAACAAGTTAGTTAAGTCAGTAAAATAAGTTACAAAAAGTTTCAAGGTGTAGTTTATGAGAAAAACTACTAGAATGAAGAAAGCCAAAAGGTCTGTAAGGAAAGAACCTGTTGGAATTCGGTACCCTCTATCCCGCAAGGGATTTGGCGTGATGATATACATAGATAGGTACAAAGTCTAAAATTAAACACTGAGAGGGCGCGCGTGCAACCACTACGTTCGAGCCAGAAGGGCAAGGGGGCAACTAGCTCAAGGGCGCCGCCAGGAGGAACGCCTGCAGCTTGGGCAGTCGCTATGGGGGAAGGCAGATACTAGGTGTCTCGCCGTAGTGTTCTGCACCGGCCGGCGGGCAAGGGATTGTTCGACCTCGCCGGAGAGGTCGGTGTCTGATCCTGTGTGCGATATCTGAATCCGAAAGAAGGGATGTAAGGGCATCGGGAGGGTCGGTGAGAACATGCCGCGGACGGCGGTAGTGGCTGATAGGAGGGCAGTTAGGTTTATAGCCGGCGGCGGCTACGATTAGCGGATTCCTATGATAAGACGCGTTCGCAAAATATCATCAAGCCTTTTTAATAAAAGCGCGAATAGGTTCGAGACCGAGATCGGAATGGAGATCGACATTCCCTATGAACCATGGTGCTCCGTGATTGAACCGTTTAGAAAGTTGGTCCGAAGGCATGGTATTGGTTAGGGTGATCCCCAAATATTTGACCTGTTTGACCCAGGGAATAGGTAGGTCGAACATGGTCACTTGACCGAGATAACTTCTGAGGTGGCGCAGGGAGTGGTGCGGCGTGGCACCTCTGCAGAAGAACACCGCAGCGCTCTTGTCCGGGTTCAACTCAGTACGTTACTTCCTGAACCAATACCTTAGGGTATTGGCGGCTGCCTGAAGGTTTCTGTTAATGAAACCCTTATTCCTATGCGAGACATAGAGAGCGATATCATCTGCGAACAGGGCTAGATGCACCTTACTCGAACGAGGAATATCGTTCGTGTAAAGGCTGAATAGGAAGAGGGAGTTCACAAATCCACAGATAAGTTGACAGAAGCAAATTTCATAACAAAAAAAATGTTGCCGGTTAAAGTCGACTAGTGTAGAACTAACGACTAAGCCAATCGACATACATTATCGGCTTATTTAAAAATATTGTATTTGTTCAATTAAGCAGTAATAGTCTAAGAATTTCTCGAAGGTGTGTGAAGTTCGCCAACCCGCACTGGGCCAATACGTGGTGGACTGTGGCCTAAACCCTCTCAGTTTGAGAGGAGTCACGCATCTAATGGTGGGACAGTTTCTTAACGGGCTAATATTATTAAATTAAGGTTGGACTTCAGTCAGTCTGCATTTATGTAAGAAATTGTACGGTAAATGAATTTATTTTGTATATGAATACCGCTTATACTTAAGATTTTTTAAGTTATAAAAATTGTAAAAAAAATATTATCGACGTTTTTTTACATCCTTCCCAACATTAAAGACAAAGTAAAACTAATTTTTATTTCTATTATCAACAAAAAAGATAATTTGGGTACGTGACTTTTTAAAAAGTGTCAAATTCTGACAACACTGTAAACGTTAATTTGTCCGTGGAAATGAACTCGTAAAATCGGTGACCGGGGCAACCTTCCTCCTTCGAGATAATTAGATACCTAAATATATTTAAAGAGGAAAATGTCTTGGGCGTCGCTTTCTCGGAGTTTGATTTAAGCTTCTTCTGAACAAATATTTTTTCTATAAATTGTTTGTTTATTCTTGGGTAATTAGATATTTGAAGCTTTATTGTTTCTTTGATCTGAACTTGATTTAAGTTTTATAAAATTAATAATATAATTAACTTTTTAGGGAGCTAATAGCTTCAATTGTGAGCAAATGACGGACGATTTAGCGCAGTGGGTAAGCCTCCGCCCACTGTGTCTAATAGTCGCGGGTTCGATTTACGCATGGGACAAATTTTTGTGTGATCCACAATTATTAGTTTCGGTCTGGGTATTCGTGTATGTGAATATTCATGCTTGTAAACGCACCCACGACACAGGAATAAATCATAGTGTGGGAAACGTTAAAAAAATATAAAATAAAATTAGTTCCAATTCTTATATGTCGATGTGAATATAAGTAGTGTGCAGCTATAGACTTGCGAGAATATATCTCAACAGTTTGTATAAATATTGTATCGTTTTGATATCCATTATGAAAGACAGAAAGCAAACATAGCACAAACATATTCTTTCCGCTCGGAATACGGGCGATGACGACGACGAAGTCATAGATCCCCTCCCCTAGCCGGCGGTTGACCGGTGCACTTAGTAGTGCACCCCCTCACCCCGCAGCGACTGTCCCAACCGAAGCCGCCTCTTCAAGGCGCCCTCAAGTATGTCGCCTCTTGCCCTTCTGGCTCGAGGGTAGTGGTTGCACGCTCGCCCTTAAGTCCGGTGAAGCTGTAAAGGCCTCGCGGCCAACAGCGTATATCACCGCACGTATATGCTAGCGAGTAAACGCGCTGCCTCGTTTATGTTTATTCAATAAAATTTAGTTAGGCAAGAATAGCATATCGTCTCGCTAACGTCAAAAGTTTCGTCTTAAGCAAGTGTTAAGCCTTTAGATGTCATAACTGTAATCTCATCTTTATTACCCCCAGTAGAACGTCTAAATTTGCATATAGATCCGTCTATCTATTCTGGCGCGCTTGCCAAACATCCAGACTTTCATATTACTGTGTTTGTAGGATAAAAGGATATTTTATCCTAGTATTTTCACTTCAAAGCATACGCCAATCACACGCCACGTGACGTCACGCCAGTTGTCACACGATACGCTATGTGTGAATGAGAGATGATATCTTTTCATGAATATATAAATGTACGATATTCTATATTTTTTAAATTCAAAATATGTTTATACTCGTAGGTTAAAGTACTTCTTGGAATATTTTCTCTATTTCACGAACCAATGATATTTACTTTGAAATCTATTTTTCTAACAGAACAATATTATTTCCAGGCACTTTCATTTGTAGACTAAAGCTGAGTCTACACGTTCGTTAAATTACGAACGCCAGCGCGTATGGTCTGTTTTAAACACGATTAAAATGTCAGTAAAGATACAAAGGTAGTTGCGCGTAGTCGCAATACGAGTAAGTACCTATCTTTTTTAAAGAAACTAGACCCTCACTGGGAATTATTCCTGTTTTGCAGTTGCATTTGCAAACATTTACATGCACATAGAACGAAATTAACATTTGTGGGTCACGCTAAGACTTGTCCCATATGAGAACCGAACCCGCGAATACTCAATTCAATGAGCAGAGCGGCTTGGGCTCTTAACCACTAGACGATATAGACACCGTGAGTAGTACGTTAGTAATAAGTTTAACATTTTAACCATCCTAATCGAATGTATACGACAAATACTTTAGTCTGCGGTACGCCGCCCATATACATCCGGTACCCGTATTCATTCGATAAAATAAATGTTTTTTTTATGTTGTTTCGATTATTTAGGAAAGTGCTATGCTAAAATAGGTAACATAATCATATCTAACAAACATTTACAGCCCATTAGACTAATTTTATTATAATTAAAAGTATTGAAAGTAACGATTTGTATTCATTTCGCGATTTATGGCGCGCGCGCGCTAGGGGCACGGCTACACATATAAACTAAACGGTTGAAAGGTTTTACAACTAAAACTATACTATGATGTTAAACCTAGCTCATACAATGTTGTATACTATTGGCGTGTTTCTAATTAACTACACGAATAAAGGTTAGTTTAAGGTACACGCGATCCACGAATAGTACGACGTCTAACGCATTCCAGACTGCTCTCCTATGTATCCCAACCCTTACGCTCTTTCGTCACAGACAGACATTTATGTAAAACGCTTTGCCATCGATAATTTATATTCTCCAGGGAATTCCTGTATATTCGTACCCGTTTTGTGAGACACACAAACACATAGGATCTTTAAGAATAACTCCTTCCGGGACCTCACAACGAAATAAATGATTTCTTCAGATGAACCTATTGGAGGAAACGGAAGTGGGTATACTTACGTATGCGGCACAATATTTTTTTGCTTTGACAATATTTTGCTGCGAAAAGATAAGCTACTAAAGTCTCTATATTGTTTTCATATGTTATTTCTCATAAAGTGGAACGTTTTTTCCTTTTTTCTTAAAAAAACGTAGCTCCACACTAGGACTTCCTGTGTCGTGGGTGCGGTAATAAACATGAAATTCACATGCACAAATACCTAGACCGAAACAAATATTTGTGGGTCACACAAAGATTGGTCCCGTGCGGGAATCGAACCTGCGTCTACTAAATCCAGTGGGCGGAATGGCTCAAGCTCTCAACCACTGGACCAAGCCATCTTTCGATAGTATATGAAAATAATATAATAAAACTTTACTACCATATAAAATAAAGGGTTCCTATAGATTCACCTATATCTATCAACGCATGCGGCGCAATATTTTTTTATATGAGTTGAATCTATTATTGCCACCTAAACGGTCATGTTACTACTAACTTGCAGAGTACAATACACTGCTAACCTAAAATCCTATAAAACGTCCTTAACATTTGATCACAAGTGCCTCCACCTATTTGTTGTTTATTATTTATCTATATCATCACACCAGATCAGTTGTGAGTTAGGCGGAAAGTAACGAGTTCCAACAGGTACTTTCCTTATAGACCTCTCTAGCGTCCTCCACTCTCATAGTTTGTCTCATACAAGATTACGGAGACTCTTAACTTGCCCTTCAGATAAAACACGCTCTTGTTTTGTCGTATTTATTTACCTGTATTAAGCTTTGCGTACCTGTTTTTGTACTAATAGATCACTAAATTAAAATTTATAAAACATTAGCGCAGTAGCCTTCTGATTTTCTTTTGCGCTTTTTAACCCTTAAACTTTATAGGATGCAATATTGGATATGAAACTGTTTTAGAAATGCTGCTTCGCTCATGTACAAATTTCTCAAGCACGAAATTCCAGATCGAAACGAAGACGTGTGGGTTTCACAATATGTCGCTTGTTAGCTTTTAACCCGCAAATAATTCATCCTTTAAGCTCAAATTAGGCCTAATACCTTGCCACAATGTCATTACCACCTCTTACTACTGTAAGAACGAGATGCGGAGATACACAGTTGATAGCTCTATCGCTTTCTCCCGATAAAGATAAATAGTAGTGCCCAAGAGTAGTCATCCTTTGAAAAACTTTAAGAAAACATCATAAATCATTTTGTCAACTTGTTTATGGGGATAAAGATAATCAACATATTTCATGCTATCACCGACGACATACTTTTTAATACCTTTTACAATATATTTACGCGATAAGTCAATCACAATCACTTATAATTATTGCGTGATGTTGTAAGTGCCATTTTAACCAGTAATCGAACAGTGCTATGTTTTACTTGCAATGTTCAAAGTATAGGAATAAGTTCTAGTGTAATTCTAGTGTATTCTAATAAGAACGTAGCCCACGTTCTTATTAGAATAAACAAAAATAAATATTTAACTACACGTACCTTCAAAATAATTACATCTAATTGATTAATTCAAAATGGATAGATGTTTACGTAAATAAATTCGAATCTAAATAATAATTTACATACGAACCTTCTATTTCACTTACATAATGTTGCCAATGTTTACATAATGAAGTTTTATTGATATCCCACGGAAAATGCAAGAGAAACAAAGTCTATATAACTCTCACACCCATTTTACCTCGACGAGGGAGGCAAGCAGAGGAGCACTTAGTACACCGACATTTCTTCAAGATATTTTTGATCCAATTGCGTCAGGGGGAAAGCCTTTCGCCATTTTTCATATACATTTCAAATAATCATTATATGAATTTTACAAAAATTGCGGGGACGGAGGAGTCTGAAATTTCTTACACTTATAGTTTTTATCAAGAAGGAGTGCAAAATGCTAATATTTTTTTTTAAATATGCATAAAAAATACATTCAGTCAATAAAATAAACATTACAAACACTACCATGTATTTGACACAATTATTGAGATATACTCTGAATAAATACTTACCAAGCTATAAATCAAAGCAAATTAATATAAACATACAAACCTCCATATTTTAACCCGCACTCTTTGTTCTTTTATCCAACTAATAAACAAGAAGTTACTTCCATTATAAACAATTTAAATGTTGACAGCTCACCTGGGCCCGATCTTGTAACAGTTGCATTAATTAAAAACCCTTCCCAGCATTATGCCACACTTGATTTATATATTTAATCACAGTTTAGAAACGGGTTTAGAATCTTCCCAGAGTCCTGGAAAATTGCAGCGATTTATCCTATTTATAAAAGTGGGCCCATTGACGCGCCACAAAATTATAGACCCATTGCCCTACTAAGCATTATCTCCAAAGTGTTGGAGAAAATTGTCGGTAATCGCTTAATCCCCTTTCTTGAAAAATATAATATTATTTCGAAGACACAATTTGGCTTCCGTTAGGGCAAATCATCTGAAGATGCTGCGGGTCTCCTTGTAAATTTAGTATCCCAACATATTGAGAATGGTCATCGATGCCTTGGAGTATTCTTAGATTTAGCGCGCGCATTCGATACGGTTTCTGTTGGACTCTTGCTGAAGAAACTTGAAGCTGTAGGAGTCAGAGGAGTTCCCCTAAATTGGTTTCAAAACTATCTGACTTCACGCAAACAATATGTCAAAATTGGTAACCTACAAAGTGATCAACTTCCCATTTCTTTTGGTGTTCCTCAAGAAAGCATACTCGGTCCTGTGCTGTTTACATTAAACATAAATTACATAATTAAGCTCCCATTAGTCAATGCAGATATAATTGCATACGGTGATGATACAGCAATAATCTTTTACGGAAAATCCTGGGATCATGTAAACCAGCAAGCACAACAGGGCCTTTCACAAGTAGCCGACGTATTAGACACTAATCTTCTAACTTTAAATGTAAGTAAAACTAAATATATTGCGTTCTCTAAAACAATTTCGTCTAGTCCCTCTTCAGATATGAGTCTAAAAATAAATTCCATTACTCAGCCAAACCAAAACATACAACATATAACCACTAATAAAACAATAGATCGTACTAAGTTGATAAAATATCTCGGTGTCATACTCGATGAAAATTTGACGTTTAAGGAACACATAGCTACTTTATCCACTAGAGGACTAGTCCCACTGTGAGTGTCCACGTCTTGGCCCCGTAAGTCATAACAGGTAGGACGCGTTGGTTAAAGACTTTAGTCTTCAGGCATTGCGGTATAGGCGAAGCGAAAACGTGACGTAGTTTGCCAAATGCTGCCCAACCCAATTGGACCCTGCGGTTGATTTCTTTCTCGAAGTTGTTTCTACCAAATTATGCAATTTGAAAAATAGTTCCGTCGCCACTTGTATAATGATGTTAAAAAAAAAATTATTGGCATTATCATACAATGATACAGAAAATTTATTGTAGTATATATAAACTCAAACACACATACACAGACGCACACACACACAGCCATACACACACACACACACACACACACACACACACAGATACACACAAACATGGACAACCAAATGCCATTATCATAATTTTGTTTTCCTTGTGTGTATTCTTCTAAATCATTTTAGATACGTTAGAAGTTGCTAACGTATCTAATATACGCATTTATTTAATGTAACTATGTTTTATTTTGGTAAATTTGAACTCAGAGTCTCAAAACACAAGCCATGCTTAGTTTGAGGCTCAAAAAAATTGTGTACTATTGTTGTTACAAACTTGTGAATAAATGCTTTTTATTTTTTTATTATTTATTAATATTGTTTGTCTTTAATATTATTTGTCTATAGTCTTACTGAATGTCAAAACGATGAAAGAGATTTTACAAAAAACATCGTTTACAGAGAGATGTTTAGTATCATAAATTATCGAAATATGTATGTCAAGTTTAATGGGCAGCATTTTCTTTTTGGTTTTTTGTACCTTTAAAAATATTAAAGAAAGGTATTCTTGATTTTAATAATTTTTTGATTTTTTAAAAATTTTATATGAAATATAAACTTTTAAAAAATTTGTTTGAAAAAAATAGGCAAATTAAGAGTGTAGCCTTGGCGAAATCTGTGATTATAGAAGTATAGTCTTTGATAACAGAACCTTAATAATGTTCAAACTTACAATTTAAATTAATTATGGTCGTATTTCGACCTATGGGCGACCACTAGTAATGATAAATTAGCCTATACTGACCCACTGCTGCGCAAAGGTGTTCTCGCACAAATCTAGATAAGAGAGATTAGTCGCCGGTTACAATATTAAAGTCAAGTATAGATTTGCTTACTGTCAGTAGAATTTTGACAGATTTCATTTTAGTCAAGGATAGAATTTTGACAGATTTTCCATACAAAATATGTCAAATTTCTATCCATTGTAGGCAAATCTACCCTAGACTAAAATATTGAAACCGGCCGTAGGTCTGTTTATTACAGGGACCCAGTGCGGATTGGTGCAATTCATTTTAAATGTATTCTTTTTTAAAGTTTTTTGGACATGGGGGTTTCCTCAAGGTGTTTCCAATTACTGAAAGCAAATACTGTTAGTGAATGCTCTCACATCCAGAGATCTGAGTTTGGATTAGAATCCTGGATCTTTTAATTACACATATTCAACCAACTAGGTTCTTACTGACAATAGGCCAATTTGAGTTAACGTACAAATCTTTCACAGATTTATTCAACCCAAAATGTCTACCACCACAAAAACTTACTTAGAGATTTACAAAAGATAATTCTTTAGAACAAATCCCGCCATTCACCGCTGATTCCCATACATCTCCTCTGTTCACGAGAGATTACACCTAAATTAGGAGAGCTTTTTTCAAGGCCTCACTGTCCCTTCATAATCCCCTCCGAATACTCCTTATTTTAATTTCATAAAGGCCCGCCACCCGTGACGTCAACATCATATTTCCTTGTCTACTATTAATTTACCCGTTTTTCATTTCCAGGCCCTTATAAAATGCCTTATAACGGGTTCATAAGGCGCATAATTGCTCTGTGCAAATTGTTGGACGGACAAAAGTTATTCGGTGTGAGTCACATCGTCCGCATCATGCATAGTGTAAATATAAGTAAATATCCTAACTAAGACTTCTGTGTTATGACTAGCTTTTATTTAGCTTGTAACGTTTGTTAGTTTGTTGGTTTAGGTTAAATATTGCAATCTGAATTTGACACATTGTGAGTTCTTAGATTAACGCGAATATTATACATGAAATAAAACTATTTTTCGGATTTTATCGCGGGTTAGTTTTGATTTTTAAGTTCCCGACGTTTCGATTGCTTTGTAGCACCCAGGGCTGAGGTGTTAGACGTCCAAAAGGCATAGTTGTGCCTGGGTGTCCTCAATTTTCTTAATTATTTTTGTTGGTCTGATCTACGCAGAATGAGCTCACGGTGTGTAGAGGCCTTGCAGTGTTACGCTTGGTTTTGGATTTGATTATATTAATTCATTACAAATATGATCAAACGCCAAATTTAAGTTGAGAGTTTCAAGATTGCATATGTCCAGGAGTATATCTACTATGGCCAAATAGTTTCCATCCAGGCCAGACTAGACAAAGAAATTAGACGTCGTGTAGAAAACGCCTGGAAAAACTATTGGTACCATGAAAGAGCTGATGAAGAGTGATCTCTTATTGAAACTTAAGCAAAAAGTAATGGACATGTGCATTCTCCCCATACTAACTTACGGCGCACCGACTTGGTCTTTGACAAAGTTACAGAAGTCTATGCTCGCGGTTTGCCAGCGCAACATGGAGCGCAGTATTCTAGGTATTAAATTTACTGACCACGTCAAAAATAGTGTACTGCGTTCCATGACACAAACAGCTGATGTTGGTCAAAAAGCCGCCAAGCTAAAATGGGACTGGGCTAGCCATGTCTGCCGTATGCCAGATACATCGTGGGCTAAAATAATAATAACCAACTGGGTCCCTCCTTATTTTAAAAGACATCACGCACGCCCAGGAAGATATGGCGGGACGTTCGGAGGTCTTTATGAGTGATTAGTCCTCGATTGCTTTGAACAGAGTAGAGTGGAAAGTGTGGAGGGAGGCCTTTGCCTAACAGTAAGACATCAACGGCTAGATTATAATATATTAATATGTTAATTACCGGATTCCAAGTCGATCGAAGCACTCAGCCACCTTTTCTATTAAAATTGGGATGTTTTGTTTTAACTCCATTAGCCTCGCGTACCATCCTTGGTAGGAATCGGTGTTCTTTCACAAGGATTTATGGTCTATCAAATCTGATGTTATGGCGGGTGCGGTCAAGGACATGTTCACAGACTGCAGACTTCTTTGAGCGACGGTGTTTTTAGGTCAGCTATGTGTTCTTTATCCCGAGTTTTTACCGGTCTTTGTGTTTGTTCTAGATGTGCTAAAAATAGGAATATTATGTACTGCATACTAAAGAAGCTATTTTAAACAAACATGGCACGTAATTTGATGACCGGTCGGTGCGGGGGTGTTTGTATTTTTATAAATAATCCTATGTTTCTTGGGTTGATTTAACAGTATCTTAGTGCATATGAAGGTATATTTTTGAAATAAAATTTTGCACAAGAACATGTCACGTTTAGGCAGACACCTATCACTGAGCTAAAATGTATGCACATGTACTCTGACGTGTGCTAAAAATGTTAAGAAAGTGAACGAAAAAAAAGCGTGTTTATTTTTTTAGGAAAACCAGGCACACAATTAAGAATAATAAAAAAAATAGCATAAATGTTGCCCAAGCCTCGCCAGCAAAAAGGGACCCTTATTTAGCTGCAAGGCATAGAAATGCCCTGCCACGGCGCTGGTTAAGGTGTCCTCTTTAGAACGTCATACATACAGAGACAAAGCTTCATACAACTACGCTACGGCAACACACTATCAACTGAGCACCCTGCCTAAAGACAATGGCCGGCCTAAACCGGTTTTAACCTCGGGCGGCGTGTATGTAGTCGGTGAGACGACACGTACACACTGTTGCACCTTGTAATAATATACTAGCGTAGCGCAGATGCATTTAGGTTGGTCTTTGTTTGGATATTTACTAATGTGGTACAGACAAGTCACTGTTCTTCTTTACATCTCATGGTATTTTTTATCGAGTCAAGGTCACAATATTTTGAATCCCCAAATTGATTCCAATCATTAAAAAAATCTTTTAAAAAATAAGTAAATCGACTTCATAAAGCAAACAATAAATATTTGAAGTCGGTACCGGTTAGTGCAGTTGGTTTTTATTTGACAACTTTAAGTGAAGAGTGAATTATTTACTTATATTTCATCATCATCATCATCATCATCAGCCCGTGTCAGTCCACTGCTGGACGTAGGCCTCTCCCATGGCACGCCACTGAACTCGATCTTCAGCTCTCCTTCTCCAATCCCTGCCCGCTGCCTTACGAATATCGTCGCCCCACCTAGCTACAGGGCGCCCTATACTACGTTTGCCGACACGCGGTCTCCACTCAAGAACCAGTCTGCCCCAACGGCCATCGGTTCTGCGGCATATGTGACCTGCCCACTGCCACTTCAGCTTGCTAATTCGCTGAGCTATGTCAGTAACCTTGGTTCTCTGACGAATAACTTCATTCCGGTTTCGATCCCTAAGAGAAACTCCGAGCATAGCTCTTTCCATAGCTCGCTGAGCGACCTTGAACTGGTGAACAAGCCGCACAGTGAGTGGCCACGTTTCGGCTCCGTATGTCATTACAGGTAGGACGCACTGATTAAAAACTTTCGTTTTTAGGCATTGGGGTATGGGCGATAAGAAGACTCGACGGAGTTTTCCAAATGCTGCCCAGCCCAGCTGTATCCGTCTCTTAACTTCCTTGTCGAAGTTGTTTTTACTCAGTTGGAGCAACTGCCCTAGGTAAACATACTCAGAAACAACTTCGAGGGAGGCTCCGTTTACGGCGATCGGTCCCGGGTCAACATGCTTGTTGATCATAACTTTAGTTTTATCTAAGTTCATCCGGAGACCGATTCGCTGAGACGAATTAGCAAGGCTGTCCAGCATCTGTTGTAGGTCTTGCAACGTTTCAGCCATGATGACGATGTCGTCTGCAAATCGCAGGTGAGAGATGTATGCGCCATTTATATTGATGCCGCGACCTTTCCAGTCCAGCGTCTTGAACATATCCTCCAGTACATTGGTTAATAGTTTTGGTGATATGGCATCACCTTGGCGCACTCCGCGGCGCAGGTGGATATGTTCAGTCCGCTGGTTCTGTACTTGGACGGTCATCGTTGCGGCTTCAAAAAGGCATCTCATCACCTCGATGTATCGCCAATCAACTTGGCATCGTTGCAAGGAGTCCAGAACTGACCAGGTTTCGACAGTGTCAAAGGCCTTCTCATAGTCCACGAAGGCTAGACATAGGGGCAGATTATACTCTGCAGTCTTCTGTATAATCTGCCGCACTGTGTGGATGTGGTCTATGGTACCGTAACCACTTCGAAACCCGGCCTGCTCCGGGGGTTGAAACTCGTCGAGCCTTCGCGCAAGATGGTTCGTGATGATCCTTGAAAACACCTTGTATACATGGCTCAGAAGCGATATGGGTCGATAGTTTTTCAAAAGGGTTTTGTCACCCTTCTTAAAAAACAGGACGACCACGCTTCTGTTCCATGCCTGCGGAGTTCTCCCAGTGTAGAGGACAGTGTTAAATAACTTCCGCAGCTCCTTAAGTAGTGGCGTACCCCCTGCCCTCAGAAGCTCAGTCGTGACGCCGTCCTCACCCGGGGCTTTTCCATTTTTAAGCTGTTTAAGGGCCAACTCGATCTCATCCAGGTTGATCTCGGGCAAGTCTTCTGTGAAGTGACGTATAAGGGTGGCTCTGGGATCTCCTCTAAGAGATTCGGGTCGAGGTGCGTGTGAGGCGTAGAGCTGGCTATAGAAATTCCTGACTTCCGAGAGGATTTCCGGCCTAGAAGCGATCACAGTACCCGCTTGTATAGTCAACCTTGTCAAGTGGTTTCTCCAAAGTGACTGGACAAACACTTTCGACCCCCGGTTCTGCTCGATGGCTTTCTCAATCTCAAGCTTGTTGAAAGCTCGGAGGTCGTGTCGGACCAGCTTTGTGATCTTTTCATTTAAGGCCCGGTGTTCTGACAAGGTTGAGGCAGCATTTCGGCGTCGTTCGCTCATAAGCTCCAGAGTCCCCCCCGAAAGCTTAGATTTCTTGCCTGTACGCCTCGTTTCGCAGAATTTAGTGCCCTCGTCTCTAAGAGTCTGTACCACCTGCTCGAACTTCTGATCAACGCTGTCAGTGGTTTCCAACGCAGCGAAACGGTTTTCCAATTTTAGCTGAAAAGCTTGGGAATCCATAGCGGCTTGGAGCAAATTCGGTCGGAGACTGGACTTCATCAAGCGGGCTCTTTCGCGCTTCCATTGTATATTCAGAGTGCCCCGTACGAGCCGGTGGTCGCTTCCGGTTTTAAATCTTGCGATCACTGAGACATCTCTGAATATGCGCCTCTTGTCCGCCATGATGAAGTCTACTTATATTTATACACCTATATTATAATATTTTGCTGAGTTGTGTGTAGGATTGATATAATAACTATAATAACGGAATCTTAACATGCGTGCTACCGTTAAGAAGTCCCCTGAGGCATCTTCCAAGTCCAAAGTTCAACACCGATTTCATTAAAATGGGACCACCTCGAAACTATACTAAACCTAACGCAAAAAGAAGCATCAAAATCATTATAAAAAACGCAGACGATTTGACAACCTCTCCTTTTTTTAAGTCGGTTAATATTCTGATTAATTCTATGGCAGGGTGCCTATAGGATTGACGTAATACCCATATTATCTTAATCTACGCATTCGTATTGTTTGTCGTTAAGGAGTTCCCTGGTGTATCTTTATAGACCAAGGTCCAATATCAATGAAATTAAAATGGGACCACCTTGGAGCTATACTGAATTCAATGCAAAAAGAATCATCAAAATCCATTCATAATTGCGGAATGATCGCGTAACATAGTAGTTTATTTATTTCCACAAGACAGCACTAAGTGGACTCCTGACAAACATCGAGAACTTGTGAAACGTGCGCACACACACGAAGTCGCTGCAGACACCATGGGCTCGTCTTTAGAGACTGCTACGTCACCGCGCCACGCTAGCAGAACATACATACCAAAAAATCATACAGTCGAATTGAGACCCTCCTCCTTTGTTAAAGTCGGTTAAAAACGTGAAAGTGATGTTCCTCTGTAAAATTACATGGTTAAAAGGATATTCAAAGGTCAATACAAATCATAGTTGACAATACTTCAATTTGAATAATTATGATCATGCGACTACACAGTGGTCTACGCAAATACGGGTCTTTGACTTTATGATGCGAGAAACACAGATGTGCATACGGCGCTCCGAACTTCAGTCTAAGTCCACTTTCGTTGCGTAGACTAAAATCGGTTTCATCGGTGCTGTGTGAACCCACTATTAAGTCCAGTTTTATTCTTACCGTACGGAGAATTTTGTGCTCTTTACAGATATATTTAAGTTTTAAATGTTTGACTGAGACATTCGATCAATATTATTGTATGTACAATGATTAAATTTTATCACTTTTGCTACTTACGTTTGAAGGTGTCTAGAGCACGTCATGATGCGAGTAAGGATACAAACTTCTTCTATTCTTATGGTACGGCCAAACCAACGCGTTTAGCCGCTGCCGCGGTGGCGTACACGGTGGCGAACAACCCCTGCAGTAATATTGGAATGGAAATATTGACACCAACGCGTCCTGCGTCCTGCACGCGCTATCTACGCGGCGTCTGCACACGCTATCTAGGCGGCCACTGCACGCGGTTTCTGGGCAGCGTCTGCACACGCAATCATAGGGAGCTACTGATTGCCACCGTGATCGCCGCCGGGGACGCCAGAGCGGCCGCGGCTGAACGCGTTGGTTTGGCCGTACCTTTACAGTATTGTTCTAGGCTACTGAAACTTAAGGCGTCGAGAGAGGAACGGGATTTCCTCTCTCGACGAGCGAAGATGCAAAGCGAGAAAAATGTGCAAAAACCGTCAACAGATTCGTTTTATTATTATAGCTAATGTGTCTTAACTTTTCTATGAGCATTTGACCGGTTAAGCTATGAAAATAAATTGACGGGCTCAAATATATCCCACTTCTTTCTTGGAGGTTTTTATACAAGAGCTTTATGATCCTACTAATGAAATATGTACCTGTATCATAGTCTGGGCGTTTGTAATACAATTACGCCAAAACGGATGAACGGATTTAGCGTTAGTAGCATTTGGCGTTAGCCCACTATCTGGTTATAAAAAACAGCGTTTAAGCAATACTCAATAAAAAAATATCAAATCACACAAAACTTTTTTCGAAACAATATCAAAGCTAACGTTTTTAAAAAGGCCAATAGATATAAAGATAGTTAATAAAAATAGAAGCTTGTGATAATAAACAATATAAAATTATCAGGCAGTTCTTTGAAGTTGTGTACAAAGCCTATTAGGTTTCCCCGCCCACAGGAAACCTAATAGCCTATGTACAACTTGCCAGCTTCAATGAGGGTAAACTAGGACGTGCAAGCGGAAGTTACTCGCTGTTTATTTTAAAATAACGTTATAATATCCCTCACAAGTGCTTACAAACTGAACTAGAAGGGTTCTTCAGTAATTTTATAAATTCTGTTAGTATTTAACTCGTAATACTTCTATATCATGGCGGATCCCTTGCAGGGTGAGAAGAGAGTATTTTACTTTACTTTAATTTAATTGTACTTTATTTAGACGACGATTAAGTGCTGTGGTTAAGAGTTTAAGCCCCTCCGCCCTCTGGATCGAATAGTCGCGGGTTCAATTCCCGCACGGGACAAATCTTTGTGTGACTCATAAATATTTGTTTTGGTCTAGGTGTTTGTGTATGTGTATGTGGATTTCATGTTTGTAATTCACTCACAAAACAGAAATAGTTTCTACGTTCTTATTAAGACATATTTTAATGATTATGATTTTATTTAGTTTAACAGTTTGAAATTATCTTGTTGTACCTAAATCAGTAAGTGGAGACTTTAGAATCCCACTGAGAATTTTTAGATTGATAAATCAAATTTCGTCCATCTTAGGATTCGAATCCAGAACCTTGCGATTGCAGCTAAACCATACATTACTAATCAGCGAGGTAGTTAAGTCAGTCAAATAAGTAACAAGTATTTTAATGTGTAGCTTATGAGAAAACTACTAGAGTAAAGAAAGCTGTAGAAGTCTGTAAGGAAAGAACCTGTCGTAATTTTGTACCCTCTGCCTATCCCGCAAGCGATTTGGCGTGATGATATACATAGATAAATACATAGTCTACAATTAAACACCGCCACGCCTATATTCCCCAAGCCGGGGTGGCAAAGGTGTACTGTGGACACCCACTTTCCGCCGATGACATTAGGTACCATGTAATAGGGGGCCACTTTATTGCCATATACCGGGCATAAATTTCAGACTCCGGATTGATACTCAGAGTTTTCTGATAGAAAAACTACATTTGTCCGACCTAGGATTTGAACCCAGGACACCGTGATCGCAAACCACATAATTCAAGACTAAACCGACGAGGCAGTCACTGTCTAAAATTACAGAGTGTGTGAATGATCTACGCTGTTGGCCGACAAAAGGGCGAGCGTGCAACCATTACACTTGAGCCAGAAGGACAAGGGGGCAAGCTCAAGGGCGCCTCCTGGAGGAACGGCCTCGGCTTGGGCAGTCGATATGGGGGAAGGCATATACTAGGTGTCTCGCCGTGATGCTTTGGACCGGCCGGCGGGCAAGGGATTCTTGGACCTCGCCGGCGAGGTCGGTGGCTGAGCCTGAGTGCGGTATCTGTATCTGAAAGAAGGGATGTAAGGGCATCGGAAGGGGTCGGTGAGAACATGCCGTGGATGGCGATAGCGGCTGATAGGAGAGGAGTTATGTTCGTAGTCGGCGGCGGCTACGATTAGCGGATTCTTATGATTGGGCGCGTTCGCGAAATATCAGGTTGTAACCTTTTTAATAAAACTGCGAATAGGTTCGAGACCGAGATCGGAATGGAGATCGACATTATGTATGAACCACGGGGCTCCGTGATTGAACCGTTTAGAGTCTGTCACAAGCGTACGCCATGATGGGCCGTACACAAGTTTTTAAAATGTCACCTTATTCCTAAGGGACAGTTTTACCCGCTTGCAGATCATCGGGTAAAGATGACCGAGCACAAAGGCTGCTCGATTACGAACTCGCTTGATGTGCGATCCGAAGGTCATGGTAATGTTTAGGGTGACACCTAAATATTTGACCTGTTTGACTCAGGGAATAGGTAGGTCAAATATTGTCACTTGATAACTTCTGGGGTTGCGCAGGGAGGGGCGTAGCGTGCCACCTCTAGAAAAGAACACCGCAGCGCTCTTGTCCGGATTCACCTCATTACGCCACTTCCTGAACCAATCCCCTAGGGTATTGGTGGTTGCCTGAAGGTTTATGGTAATGAAACCCGTATTCCTATGTGAGACATAGAGAGCGGTATCATCCGCGAACAGGATCTGTTGCATCTTACTCGAACGATATAGGAGCGGGGAGTTCAGAAATTCACAAATAACTTCACATAAGCAAATATCAGTACATGTTGCATTTCGGTACACGGTGACTATTTAAAAAGGTTCAAATTCTGAGAACACTCTAAACCAACTGTGAACGTTAATTTATCCACGGAAATGTAAACAAGTAGAATCGGTAACCGGGGTAACCTTCCTCCTTCGAGATAATTGATACCTTAATATATTTAAGGAGGAAAATGTCTTGGGCATCGCTTTTTCTCGGAGTTTGATTTAAGCTCCTTCTGGACAAATATTTTTCTGTTAATTGTTTGTTTAATATTGAGTAATTAGATAATTGGAGCTTTTGTGTTTCTTTGGTCTGAACTTTATTGAACATTAATAATATGATTAATTTTTTAGGACTGGATGATAAAAATAATTGAGCACAATTGTGAGTTTATGTAACAAAATGTTTTGTTTTAATGCAGAAGATGAGGTAGCTAATTAATTATTTTACATTACTTAATATATAAATGTTGTGTATGCTAAATTTTAGTCCCTATTATTACTAACACACATAAGAACATAAATCGGAATAGCTTTTAGTAGTAGTACTCGTAGTTCCACTACCTATATGTAGATGTGAATATAAGTAGTGTGCAGCTATAGACTTGCGAGGATATATCTCAACAGTTTGTATTAACATTGTTTTGTTATACACAATGGAAGATGGAAAGCAAACATAGCACAAAAAGATTGACGTTAGCGTAAAGCAAGCGAGTAAACGCGCTGTCTCGTTTATGTTTATTCAATAAATTGTACTTAGACAAGAATGGCATATCAACTCGCTAGCATCACGCTAACGTCAAAAGTCTTAAGCAAGTGTTAAGCCCTCAGGTGTCATAACTGTAATCTCATCTTTATTACCCCGAGTAGAACGTCAAAATTTGTATATAGATCCGTCTATCTATTCTGGCGCGCTTGCCAAACATCCAGACTTTCATATTACTGTATCAGTAGGATAATAGGATATCTTATCCTAGTATTTTCACTTTAAAGTATACGCCAATCACACGCCACGTGACGTCACGCCAGTTGTCACACGATACGCTATGTCTTAATGAGAGATGAGCTCTTTTCATAAACATAAAAAGTACAATATTCTATATTTTTTAAATTCAAAATACGTTTATTAGAAGTATTTCTTGGAATGTTTTTTCAATTTCACGAGCCAATGATATTTACTTTGAAACCTATTTTTCTAATAGAACAGTATAATTTCCAGGCAGTTTTATTTGTAGACTAAGGCTGAGTCTACACGTTTGTACGAACTCCAGCGCGTATTGTCTGTGTTAAACACGATTAAAATGCCAGCACAAATGCAAAGGTAATTGCGCGTAGTCGCAATACGAGTAAGTACCTATATTTTTTATATTTTTTTAAGAAAGTAGACCCACACTAGAAATTATTTCTGCGTTGCAGGTGCGTTTGCAAACATATACATGCACATAGACCGAAATAAACATTTGTAGGTCACGCAAAGTTTTGTCCCATGTGAGTAGCGAACCCGCGACTACTCAACCCAATGAGCGGAGCGGCTTGGGGTCTTAACCACTAGACGAAATTCTCCGTCAATAGTATTTTAGCAATAAGTTTAACTTTTTAACCGTCCTAATCGGGTCTATACGATAATTATTTTAGTCTGCGGTACGCCGCCCCTGTCGTATTCCTCCTTTAAAATATTTAGATTTTTTTTATGTTTTTATTGATTTTTTAGCTACGTGCCATGCTCAAATAGGTAATATAATCATATCCAACAAACATTTATATTACATTAGATTGATTTGTCATAATTAAAAGTATTGAAAATAACGATTTGTATTTATTTCGCGATTTATGGAATTGGCGCTAGGGGCACGGCTACACACATAAACTAAGCGGTTGAAAGGTTATACAACTAAAACTGTACTAATATGTTAAGCCTAACTTATGCCATGTTGTATGCTATTGGCGTGTTTCTAATTAAATACACGAATAAAGGTTAGTGTAAGCTACACACGATCCAGGAAAAATACGACATCTAATTCATCTTTCATCACAGACATACATTTATGTAAAATGCTTTGCCACTGAAAATTTATACTCTCCAGGGAATTCCTGGATTTTCGTACCCATTTTGTGAGACATACAAACACAAAGGATCTTTACGAGGAATTCCTTCCGGGGCCTCACAATGAGATAAATTATTTCTTCAGATGAACCTATTGGAGGAAACGGAAGTATACGTATGCGGCGCAATACTTTTTTGCTTTGACAATATTTAAATTATTATCATATGTTATTTGCCATAAAGTGGAAAGATATATTTTCCTTTTTTCTTAAAAACACGTATCCTCACACTAGGACTTCCTGTGCCGTGGGTGCAATCGAAACATATATTTGTGGGTCACAGAAAGATTATCTCGTGCGAGATAAGAACCTGCGATTACTCAATCCAGTGGGTGGAGCGGCTCAAGCTCTTAACCACTGGGCCAAGCCGTCCTTCAATAATATATAAAAATAATATAAAAAAACTCTACTACCATATAAAATAAAGGGTTTCTACAGATTCACCTATATCTATATTGCGGCGCAATATTTTTTAAATGGTCATGTTACTGCTAACTTGCAGAGTAACTTGCTTATCTAAAATCCTAAAAAACGTCCTTAACATTTGATCGCAAGTGCCTCTACCTATTTATCTATATCATCACACCAGATCTCTTGTGAGTTAGGCGGAAAGTACCGAGTTCCAACAGATACTTTCCTTATAGACTTGTCTAGCGTCCTCCACTCTCATAGTTCGTCTCATACAAGCTCGCCGATTACCCGATTGCCCACTGCTGGACAAAGGCCTTCTCTCATAAATCGAGGTGAGAGAGATTAGGTCATACTCCACCACGCGGACCCAGTGTGGATTGGTGGAGGCAGGTTTGTGGCCACTTGCTGTTGGAACTTATCAAGCCGCCTTTAAGGCTTCCAACTCGGCTTAAAGACTACCACATTAAGTGGTAGCCGGGCCCAACGGCTTAACGTGCCTTCTGAAGCACGGAGACGCTTGAATATGAAAATGCCACAAACGGTCACCCATCTCGGGCCAACCGAGTCGAACGCTGCATAATCGGTAAGAACACCGCGGTCGCACAGCGCTACGAGCGCCTCGTACTTGACTTAACTTGCCCTTCAGATAAAACACGGTCTTATTTGAAGATTAAGTATCAATAATGCTAATTATAGTATGTTTTTTTTAAACGAAGCCGCACACTAGAAGTTATTCCTGCAACATGGGTGCGTTTACAAACATGAAAATTCACATACACAAATACCCAGGTCGGAACAAATAATTGTGGGTCACACAAAGATTTGTCCCGTGCGGGAATCAAACCCGCAACTATTAGACACAGTGGGCGGAGCGGCTTAAGCTCTTAACCACTGTCGTTAAGGAGTTCCCTGGTGTATTTTCTAATTCCAAGGTCCAATGTCAATAAAATTAATATGGGACCACCTTGGAGATATACTGAACCCAATGCAATTATCAAAATCGGTCCACAATTGACGGAAATATCGCTGAACATACATAAAAAAAAAAAAAACAAGCATACATACAACCGAACATAGAACCTCCTTTTTGAAGTCGGTTAAATAGTAGTGCTAAAGAGCATCCTTTGAAAAACTTTTCTCAATAAGATCAAAACAAAAGGGACGAATTAAGAAAACACCATACATCATCTTGTCAACTTGTTTATTGAGATAATCAACATATTTCATGCTATCACCGACGACATACTTTTTAATATCTTTTACAATATATTTACGCGATAAAACAATCACAATTATTTAAAATTATTGCGTATTGTTGTAAGTGCCATTTTAACCAGTAATCGAGCAAAGTGCCATGTTTTTTTAATAATACAATAGAGCCGTAACTGATCCATTACCCAAGTAAATATCCAAATATTTAGTGGTGTATATGTGAGTGAGACAGGAGCACGAAAATATTTGACGTTTTTGATTTTATTTTTAATACTCATACAATTCTGGAAAATAAAATCGGCACCCAAATTGTATCTACATATTTTAATGTTTTTTTTGGTTTTAGTCAATCTCTCTAGATTGCATTTTTATCAAAAGATATAAAGTATACTCGTATAAATATTGCTGCTTTTTTTATTTTGCATTCCTAAATCGTTTTCCTCTTTTTACATTATATATTTCCATGCCTTAAACTACTCTATTCCAAACTTTATTTTTTTTTATTACCAACATTTATGATTTATTTCGCAAAAGACAATGTCTTACCAAATCTGGGCTTAACAAAACGCATGTTACTTTTAATATTGAATTCTTGAGTTAGTCATCGCTCTTCGTCGGGTGTCTAAACTCAATCAGTCAATGAGTTCTTGAGGCGGCTTATCGTTCATCTCCAAGAAAATTTATTTCACGAGGTACCTTTTTCCAATTTATAACACAATTACATTTCTTTAGGACCCCTGGGCTTTATAAATATTTTTAACACATCAGCATATCGATCAAGGGATAGAACAATATCTATCTATATCATCACGCGAAATCTCTTGCCAAGATATCTATCTAAATATGTATTTATAAAACTCACAGGTTTAAATTAGTGCTAAAAGGGATTTTTGAACATTCACCCACTAAGAATGTTGAACAGGAGGTTAAACTTGCTGATGGTTTATCTTTACAACTATCAAAAAATGTTGGTCAGGAAAAGCGGTGTCTACGCGGAAAGTACGCGGTGACTTGACGATGTGTACGCGGTAACTACATACATGGCTTAGACGCAGTAACTACGGGCGTCACAACTCAGCGTCTACGGGATGAAGAAATGGCATCGCCGTGATGACTATATTGTGTCAACTCGGAAATTACTCGGCGTTTAAGATAAAACCGCGCAACGACCACAGTCTTCCACGCGTTGACTTCGTAACGCCTACGCGGTGACTTCGTAACGCCTACGCGGTGACTATACGGCGTCTACGCGGAAGTAACGCTGCCTCTACGTTGAATCTATACGGCAGTGGCTATAGACGTCGACTCGGAGTATTCCCGCCGTCTACGCGGAAATAACGCTGCGTCTACGTTGTAGCTAAGCGGCGACTACAGGCGTCGATGCGGTGACTACATGGCATCTACGCATAAATTACGCGATCAACGACTACGTTGGAACTACGCGATGACCACAGGATTCTACGCAGGGATTACACAGCGTCTACGGGGTACGTACACGGAATTTATGTGGCGTATTTAGTCCGACAAGGATCTTTTGGGTCGTGGAATTTCCAAGAAAATATTCCAACAAGTGGGTCTGCACAGTTACTAATTAAAAAATAGATAAATTTCATAGCTAACGGCAACTCTCCGACTGGCATCAAATGGCATTTTACTTAATGACAGCGTTAGTTGCGATTTTGGCCACGAGCCCAAAGATACTTGTCGCAGTATACCTATGCTGGTACAAAAATATTTTCTGCAGATTCTCCGCTAAAATGAAAACTTAAATAAAAAATCCTGAGCATCGTCAGACCTAACATTTAGTTCAGTGCAGCCGCCAGGTGCAGCACGAACGTTTTATCAACGTGTCACACCTTGTTCGAGTGAATCATGGGACACTGGAAACTTGCCCGGAACTTTAATGTTTTGCAGATAATATTTCGTTGGATTTTTATTTTCTGAGAAATGAAATGGATTCAAAGTTAAGGAAAGTATGCTTTATATCAAAGTAAATTCGCAAACAATAATACGTTGTACTAGAATGGCGTGAAATATATCGCACCTTCGTTCAAATAGCGATAAATCAATCTTTGTGATTTTTCTGCACTTAATATGCTACTTATAATATTTTTCACATATGATGAGTAGTGACAGTTCTAATTGCCAAACAAATTATACTTCATTGAATGGCAATAAGAGGCATGCTCGTTTCTATACTTACTTACTTTAATTAAATATTATTTTCGTTTGGCAATTCGAATTGTCAGTACCCATCCTATTACAAAAATACTATAGTTGAACTTCTAAAACATCTACACTTATATATACTGATATAGTATAGATGTTTAAAAATTCAATTCATTTATAATAATATTATAAATTCTAAAGTAACTCTGTCTGTCTGTTTGTCTGTAACCTTTTCACGCTCAAACCGCTGAATAGATTTTGATCAAATTTGTCAAGGATATAGATTTTAACTAGGAGAACGAGAAAGGCTACCTTTTGTCTCAAAAAAAATTAAGGGTGTGAAATAAACGCCTGAAAATAACACGACTGAAGTTGCGAGTACAGCTAGTTAACTATACAAAATACATAACAACAAGGCAATTTTGTTAGGTTAAGCTTATATTATAAGCTTTTTTTTCTCAGAAGTTGCTTCGTTGACTCATTTGAGCAGAAATGCGATGTGATCTTAATTTTAAAAATTGTTAGTGTTTGCATTTTCATTAGTTTCTTTGTTGTATCTGCTTCCAGAAAATTCAGATTACGTTGTGTAGTTATTTCTATCTGCACCATCACGTCAGAACCCTTGCGGGGTAGACAGAGCATACAGGATACGGAGGAGGAGTTCTGTAGTTTCCATTTAGATACAAAACCATAATGACATGCCTACACCACACCCAATGATGAACCACTCAATCGATTATTGTTACAGATTAAAATTTCATTCCCCTATCCAACAATCTTTCTTAAATATAGCTGTTATTTTAGCAAAATTGTGCTCAAATTACCACATATACAGCTCATTTCCCCAAAATACCAACTATAATGTTGAATGGTTATTAAATAACTTTACTTAAATAATATTTTGTGACTATTTCAAAGCAATTCATGACTTCGAATGACTTTTAAAAAATTTAACTTTATGGCTCATGTAATTCTAATGTGTAACACGTGGATCGTAGTCATTTTATAATTAAAATAATGAGTAGTAATCAACAAAAATAACTAAAGGTACAGCCAAACCAACGCATTCAGCCGCGACCGCGGTGGCGTGCACGGTGGCGGTCAGATCCTGCAGTAATATTTGTATGAAAATGTTCACACCAACGCGTCCTGCGTCCTGCACGCGCTATCTGGGCGGCGTCAACACGCGCACTCATAGGGAGATACTAATCGCCACCGTAATCGCCGCCGGGGACACCACCGCGGCCGCGGCTGAACGCGTTGGCTTGGCCATACCTTTAGACAATTCTGGTTTTGAAAAAGCCTCTACCAGTAATACGTCTTTCTGATTCTCATGGCTTCAATTATGGATTGGTTCTTGTTGATCATACCACAAATCGCGATGGTACAGTCAAGGGCAAATATGTAAGCTCTTTAGTACATTGTCGTATTAATGTAATGTTATGAAGATTTGCGCTTTCAAATACGGTGTCTTTATTCGCCATGACAAATTTACATGAAAATGATCATTTAATGATACTCCAGTAGCATTTAATGATATTGCAGTGAAATATAATTATACAATCATATCACGAAGTAATCGAAACTCGCCGCGTTCCTGTCATCTATACAAATTTTAGAGAGGTAAAGTTTGTGAGTTTGGATGTTCGGGGTGATCTCCGGTACTACTGATTCGATTTCAATGATTCTTTCACCATTAGAAAGCTACCTTATCCAGAAGTAACATAGGCTATATAACATAGACCCGGTAGGTGGCGCTGTTGACCGGGTACGAAGACGCGGGAAACTGCTAGTAGCTAAGGAGAGCCCAGATGTTTATGGCAAAGCTCTAAAGTGGATACATATACCCTTGTCTATACATTTCGATGCTGGTTAAACTGGCACAATATTTCAATTTTGATTGAAGCTTCATATCAAATATATACAATATACACACACATTATATTAAGATTATAATAATTATGGAATGATTATGATATTTTTCTTTGGTACTTTTAAATATTTTTTTTATCTTTGAATAAATTAGGTGTATGGTGATGTTATTTTAAAAAATGTGTTATTAAAAATGCTGATTTGTAATCTTTCTTATGTATGCAATAGTATATTAGGATAATAAATGTAATGTTTTGAAGGACTAGAGTTAGCAAGATCTACTATTTAATAACCGGTTTTAGTGCAAATTTTAATGTATAAAATAAAATAAAAATATAGTTAAACACCGTTACGCCTATATTCCCCAAGTGGGGGTGGCAGAGGTATACTGAGTACACGCACTTTTCGTCGACGATGTTAGGTCTCATGTAATAGGGGGTAAGCCTATTGCCATATATCCGGCACAATTCCAGACTCCGGACTCATACTGGGAAGTTTTCGTAAGAACTTCATTTGTCCAACCTAGGATGTGAACCCAGGACCTCGCGATTACCAAGCGATGCGCTTTGCCTCTAGACCAACAAGACAGTAATGTATAACAAATTGGTGATATGTCGGAGCAGTTAGCTAACGATAGCCATCGAAGACGCTGTTTGCTCGTAGGTACTAAAGTAAATCATTGCGTCTAATAGTTAAGGACATTGTTCTGCGTCCATACATGATTTGCCCCAGAACCAACAGCAAAGAAAAAATGCGTGCACGATTTCAAATTACCAGCAAGTTATCTTCGTGCATTTATTATTTAACGGACAAGCGGGGGAATTGCATAAAAGTTATAGATTTTGAGGTTCTAATTTAGTAGCCGACCATACATTTGTAAAATCTTTTCGGATTTTGGTCACGGGCCAAAAAATACTTACACGACTGATCTTGGTTTTTAAACTTAAAATTTCTTATGAAGATTATATATACATATTACATTTTCTTTAAATTACATTTAGTTAGTAAGTATTCAGGATGAGTAGATGTGGATATAAAAATTATATTCTATATCGATTATCGAATAAAATTTTGTGTGTCAATATTATTTTAGTGCAAACTGTAAGCTGTAGGAAGACTTTATAATGTAACATACTAATTACACAATGAAACGATATATAAAAATTACATTTCATTATCTACATACTCGTTATTCTGGCATGATTTAAGAATGTTAATCATTAATATTTTTATACAATAGCATCGCTTTTACAGTAATGTCATAACCTTTATTAGGATAGTAATAATACTATTTTAATTGAATTAATTTGATGGATACAGTATCAAAAAAATAATTAATGTAAATGTTTTGATGACAGATGGTCATTCAATAACAGTTACTTGCATTTTATAATTGGAAAAAATCCATAGTTATTAAGTTCTTCAGCGGATAGGTTATCTGCTTTATTTCTAATCTAGGTAAATAAATGACTAAAATACTTAATTCATTTTAATAAATATAATCTTGTGTGAAATGACACTAGACGACATTTAGTTACGAAAACTGAATAACACTGATTAATACAAAATAATGACGCATTTACTTATAAAATATCAATATTTAAAATTTCTCGCATTAACGAGCCCATAACACCGTCCTAGCAACAAATTTTAAAACATTTAATAAAACTTCATTCACTCATATCATCGGAAATGGTACATCTTTACTATATTTACAGAAACACTAGTAGTATCGATAATTACTATCTATACATGCTTATTTATATACAAATAATACATTCACTAGATGTCTTTCATCATGGCTCCTTTATATACAATTTTGATTTGTGAATAAGAGACAGAATTTTATTTTGCCATATACCCATGCGGTATGGCGGTCTTAATAGGATGCCTTTCTTCTGCCGTGAATATAATTGAAGATAGATATAGTCACCGTACCATAATAATGTGCTGAAATGATTAGAATCGGCCGGAGCTAGTCACCCTTCCAGAAAAGTCATGTCGCCAAGCGACCCAGTCGTGTTCCGCCATGCGCAGTGTTAATTTTTGGTCAAACAGCCGACGGAGCGCGACGGAAGCGCTCTGTTACGCTCGGCCGGCGGTCGCTGTGTGGCCTCTCCCGTACATTTCTGTACATTACAAGACTTCAGGTCGCGTCATCGTCGCGTTGCGTCGGCTATGTGGCGAAACCTTTATCTTACGCGGAGGCCGGTCCGATCATACTGGAACTCGGTCTAACTTCCGTCTTCTCAGCCTATTTGCTCTCAACAATGCATATATTCAAAGTGAATAGGCTATTACTAAGTCCCTATCCCCACTATCCATTACTACATGAAGCAATCGCTGTCCAGTCCTTAATAAACAAATAAGTATTTTTGCCAATTTGGTGCTGACAGCAGTAGTCAGCTTCCACGGAATTAAAATTCTCGTATTATGTTAATTCACACTTACATGTATTTAGTCATCATCATCACCTCAGTCTATACCTGTTCACTGCTGAACATAGGCCTCCCCAATCGCTTTCCAGCGTAACCGGTCTGATGCTACCTACATCCAACGACTTCCTGGGATTTTTACAAGATCGTCGGTCCATCTGGCAGGCGGCCGTCCTACGCTGCGCTTGCCAATACGTGGTCTCCACTCTAGAATCTTTCTGCCCCAACGCTCGTCCGACCTTCGCGCTATATGGCCCGCCCATTGCCACTTCAGCTTGCTAATCCTAAGGGCTATGTCGGTGACTTTATCTCCTTATTCCTGATTCGATCACGTAGAGAAACGCCGAGCATAGCTCTTTCCATAGCTCGCTGAGCAACTCTGAGCTTTTTAATGAGACCTATTGAAAAAAAAACCCCGTCTCTGATCCGTATGTCATCACTGGCAACACACATTTCTAAAAACTTCAGTCTTGAGGCACTGAGGTATTTTGGATGAGAAGATTTTGCGCAGTTTCCCGAACGCTGCCCAGCCGAGTTGGATTCGTCGATTGACCTCTCTCTCAAAGTTAGACCTACCTAACCGGACTGCTGTCTCAGGTAAATGCATTCATCGACAACTTCAAGAGTGGAGTTCCCAACGGTGAGTGCGGTGGGTACGACATGGACGTTAAACATTATTTTCGTTTTGTCCATGTTTATTTTAAGACCCACTCTTTGATACTCTGTTGAGGTCACCGAGCATTCGTCCTAGATCTTTCAGCGACTCCGCCGTAACTACAATGTCGTCGGCAAATCGAAGGTGAGTGATGTATTCGCCATTGATGTTGATGCCAAGTCCTCGCCATTCCAAAAGCTTGAAGGCGTCCTTTAAGGCAGCCGTAAACAGTTTCGAAGAAATGATGTCTCAAAAGCTATCTGACTACACCCGAAACCTTATGGCTGAGCGACGTACCATGACACTCCAAACCTCCGATGATGCTAAGTCCTATAGGCAGCTCAATGGACAGATATTGAAGTCCTTGCGACACGATTTACGGTCCTTCAATACAAGACGTATTGAGGAGACCATAGAGCAGAACAAGGGCTCCAAAGTGTTTGCAAGAGACGCGTCTATTGGGCAAAGCCAGTTGACGAAGCTGAAGACGGAGGACGGAAACGTAACGTCGAATAGGTCAGAGGTGCTCAGGGAGATAGAGAGGTTCTATGGGCAGTTGTATACCTCAGTAGCTGAACCTGTTGTTGACTTGGTAAAAGACCCAAGAGCCAAGCTAACCCGACACTACACTGAAGATATCCCGGACATCAGCCTGTACGAGATTAGGATGGCTCTCAAACACCTTAAAAACAACAAAGCGCCGGGTGAAGACGGAATTACCGCAGAGCTTCTGAAAGCGGGCGGATCGCCGGTACTTAAAGTCCTTCAGAGGCTGTTTAATTCCGTCTTGCTCGAAGGAAAAACGCCGGAAGCGTGGAACAGGGGTGTGGTGGTACTCTTTTTCAAGAAAGGTGATAACACTTTACTGAAGAATTATAGGCCCATCACACTGCTGAGCCATGTTTATAAGTTGTTTTCGAGAGTCATCACGAATCGTCTCGAACGCAGGCTTGATGACTTCCAGCCTCCCGAACAAGCCGGTCTCCGGAAAGGCTTTAGTACCATAGACCACATACATACGCTGCGGCAGATTATACAGAAGACCGAGGAGTATAATCGGCCACTATGCTTGGCGTTTGTGGACTATGAGAAAGCCTTCGATTCGATAGAGACTTGGGCGGTTCTTAGATCTCTCCAGCGATGCCGCATTGACTATCGGTACATCGAAGTGTTGAAGTGCTTGTATAATAACGCCACCATGTCAGTCCGAGTACAGGGGCAGTGCACGAAGGCGATCCCCATAAAAAGAGGAGTAAGGCAGGGAGACGTCATTTCTCCGAAACTGTTTACGGCCACTTAGAGGACGCCTTCAAGCTCTTGGAATGGCAAGGACTTGGCATCAACATCAATGGCGAATACATCACTCACCTTCGATTTGCCGACGACATTGTGGTCGTGGCGGAGTCGCTGGAAGATCTAGGACGAATGCTCGGTGACCTCAACAGAGTATCTCAACAAGTGGGTCTTAAAATGAACATGGACAAAACGAAAATAATATCTAAAGTCCATGTCGTACCCACCGCACTCACCGTTGGGAACTCTACTCTTGAAGTTGTCGACGAATACATTTACCTGGGACAGGTAGTCCGGTTAGGTAGGTCCAACTTTGAGAGAGAGGTCAATCGACGAATCCAACTCGGCTGGGCAGCGTTCGGGAAACTGCGCAACATCTTCTCATCCAAAATACCTCAGTGCCTTAAGACTAAAGTTTTTGGTCAATGTGTGTTACCAGTGATGATATATGGATCAGAGACGTGGTCTCTTACAATGGGTCTCATAAAAAAGCTCAGAGTTGCTCAGCGAGCTATGGAGAGAGCTATGCTCGGCGTTTCTCTACGCGATCGAATCAGGAATGAGGAGATTCGTAGAAGAACGAAGGTCACCGACATAGCCGTTAAGATTAGCAAGCTGAAGTGGCAATGGGCGGGCCACATAGCGCGTAGATCGGACGGGCGTTGGGGCAGAAAGATTCTAGAGTGGAGACCACGTATTGGCAAGCGCAGCGTGGGACGACCGCCTGCCAGATGGACCGACGATCTTGTGAAAATCGCAAGAAGTCGTTGGATGCAGGTGGCATCGGACCGGTTACGCTGGAAAGCGATTGGGGAGGCCTATGTTCAGCAGTGGACAAGTATAGGCTGAGATGATGATGATGATGATGATGATGATGTCTCCCTGTCTTACACCTCTTTTTATGGGGATCGCCTTCTTGCATTGCCCCTGTACTCGGACTGACATGGTGGCGTTATTATACAAGCACTTCAACACTTCGATGTACCGATAGTCAATGCGGCATCGCTGGAGAGATCTAAGAACCGCCCAAGTCTCGATTGAATCGAAGGCTTTCTCATAGTCCACAAACGCCAAGCATAGTGGCCGATTATACACCTTGGTCTTCTGTATAATCTGCCGCAGCGTATTTATGTGGTCTATGGTACTAAAGCCTTTCCGGAAACCGGCTAGTTCGGAAGGCTGGAAGTCATCAAGCCTGCGTTCGAGACGATTCGTGATGACTCTCGAAAACAACTTATAAACATGGCTCAGCCGTGTGATGGGCCTATAGTTCTTTAGTAAAGTGTTAACACCTTTCTTGAAAAACAGTACCACCACACCCCTGTTCCATGCTTCCGGCGTTTTCTCTTCGAGCAAGACGGAATTAAACAGACTCTGAAGGACTTTAAGAACCGGCGTTCCGCCCGCCTTCAGAGGCTCTGCTGTATTTAGTGTCAAGCAATAATATATAGGTCTCATAAAAAAGCTCAGAGTTGCTCAGCGAGCTATGGAAAGAGCTAAGCTCGGCGTTTCTCTAATCAGGAATGAGGAGATTCGTAAAAGAATCAAGGTCACCGACATAGCCCTCAGGATTAGCAAGCTGAAGTGGCTATGGGCGAGCCAAATAGCGCAAAGATCGGACGGGCGTTGGGGCAGAAATATTCTAGAGTGGAGACCACGTATTGGCAAGCGCAGTGTAGGACGACCGCCTGATAGATGGACCGACGATCTTGTGAAAATAGCAGAAAGTCGTTGGATGCAGGTAGCATTTGACCGGTTACACTGGAAAATGATTGGTGAGGCCTATGCTCAGCAGTGGACAAGTATAGGCTGAGATGATGATGATGAATAATATGTAAGTACTTTCATTATTTCTTACAGTAAGTTAATGTTTATAAATGTTATATATGTTATGTTATCGAATAAAGAAGTTTCCACAACACAATACTTAAATACATATATATTTTTGCTCGTGACATGTATACATTACATAAAAATAGCGTTGCGTTTAGAATAGGTGTCATTTTTTAGCGTATTTTTATTTCCTTTTTTGTAATAGCATCTACACTTAAACAAATACTTGTTTTTAACAAATAATTATGCCATGAGTTTAAAATTCGTAGCGTACTAGCTGTTAGCATACATATTTTAAATTAATAAAATTCACAATTGAAAAATAAATTAATTGAAATGATATTTTCATTGAAAAGCCCAACAAAATTACATTAAGACTGGCAAGAACGCTAGCTGCATTGTCTCGCTAGATGGCCAAACTTATATTTTGTGCAAAAAACGAGCCAGCCTTATTGTCACCTGAGGAGACGGCCAGTACAGGTCTAGTGCTGGGACTCTATGACTAATACATTGAAATTTATTTGTAATATAATTCTGTCTCTTATATCATCTAATTCCTTAGTTATTTTATCAACTAGATACGCATAGTTAAAAAGACATTTAGTTTTACTCCAAATACCTATTTTTAAAGCGTTTGATTGAGCGCTAATTAATAGCAAACGAAGACTAAATATACGGATATAAATACATTAATAATTAAATATTTACAAAGAAAGTGACTTTGCGAAAATACAAATCTGTTTATTTTTAGGGATCTGTAATTGAAGCGGTAAAAACAAAACCCTTATAAGATCAATTTGTTATCTGTCTGTCTCTCTGACGGTTAAGACTCTTTCCCTCGGGAATGGTTATTTAACACAAATCAGATATATATCTGGTTAAAACTTGTTTTAAATACTTGCGTTCCCCTTGCTTTGGGGAGCAGTTGACATTAACAGGGGGAGAGGGGGCGCTGGTGCGAAATCAGGGTTATCATTAGTAAAGTTTTCCAACTTCCAGGGAAGTATTTCAACTCAGCGACTATCATGAAGTGGCATTTCACTTGATGACAGCATTAGTTCCGATTTTGACGGCGGGCTACAAGATCTTTGTATAATTGTAAATTATTTTCGTGTCAATAGTTTATATTTGTTCGTCAAGTGAGTGGCTACCTTAATCGTGCCTGGGCCTTTATTCGTTATGACGTGAACGCGGCGTGTTATGATATCTTCGTGAAATGATCGTGTAATCGTATTCTGTATGCCGCTGGAGTACTATCAAACGATCATTTCTCGAAGTTATCATTACGAGTTTCATTGGTCATGGCGAATAAGGGTCATGATTCGTGGTATTCTAGTTCAGGTGGTGGGGTACATAGGGCAAACCCGTGGATGTGACTTGGTCTGTGAGGTCACATCACATTAAATTTGGGGCATCTTGCCTTTTACCCTCACGGAAGTGGTTGTGATGTATACGCTTTAGCACATTATTGTACGGAACGGCAGAAATGAGATTTAATCAACCTTAACGTATTACAGAACGTAAATCAGTAGTGAATCTAGTTTTAACACTAGAAAGGCTGGTAAAACAGCTAACCTATAATGGCGGTCTAGAGTCATTTGACCTAGTATTTATTTATGTAAATATATGCAATATAATCTTAAAAATAATGAGCGATACTCATTAGAACAAAGAAAATTGAAATAATTTTAGGATTTTAAAATAATATCATAAACTTAAATAAAAAAATACCTTTTTACATTTACGACTTACAACATTTTTGCTTAGTTATAACTTCCACATAAAGGTTTTTTGCACGAGTCACACATTTTATTAGTTTTATTTTTACAAGTGGTGTCATAGCAATTACGCCTCTCTCTCGATTCACTAATATTTTTCTTAAGAGAGATATTTTTGTCAAATTCTTCTAAGGAAATAAATCATGTACGACTACTTGCTTCGAACTCAGTACATTTTTTATATGTCGTAAAATCGCATCATGGATCAAAAGTTTCCAGGATGTCATGAATATCTCTCCAACTTGTCTTTCTTGCATAATCAGTAGGTCCTGTCAGTTCAGCCAAAACATTATGACTTTTTTTTTTGCCTTGATAACTACGCTTAGAGTAATGAACTTATAAAATAAAAATATGTAAATATATGCAACAAGATCTGTCAATAAAATTAAAATAAATATTATGAACATATCCACAACAATAAGTCTTTCGTTTATTGATTAGGTCAAATTACCACCACCATGAGCCACCTTTGTTGGTGAATATTATTTTTATTAATGTTTAGATAAGCATATTACAATTCAAATGCTTTTATTTCACTAAGAAAAGCAATTCATCAAAGTCACGACGTACAAAGTTAAATAAATAAATGACCCCTACCCTTCTAGTGTTAAAAACTGATTTTTATACTAAAATGTTAGTTTTGAAACCTGATTCAGGACTGATTTTTGTTCTCTAATAGGTGCCTTAAACAACAGTAAGTGTCTATTGGACTCTGAGAAACAAGCCAGTTATAAAAAAAGAGATAAAAAACGAGAAGTTTCTACAACAGACTTTAAAAAGCTCGCGTGAGATTGAGCTATCAATCAAACTTTGATTAAAACTTTCCGCATTGCATGCCGGCAACAGTTGAAAAGTGATAATCACAGCATTTCTTTAGTACCTCGCGATGATAAATGACGTCTTATGCAAAAACCGACGTGTTTTTCGTGCATAAAATGCAAAGTTGGCGGAATGGAGATATCTCAGACGACCCAGGCATACAGGCTTGAAATGTTTGCACGAACTAGGTAAGTTAAGTTGCTTTGGTGATTTGTATTACCGAAAAAAATGAAATTAATGCTAAGTTAGACCTTGCTCTCATCATACCGTAAAAACATACACCTTTTTACTTTTGGTGAAATATACCTTTCGTTTTCGTTGAGCTAAATAGAAATGTGTTCGGATATAGCTAAAATCTAAAAATTATTTGTATATCCAGTTCCAGGTGAAACTGAACTCGCAGATCCTGCAAAATTAATAGCATTTAAAAGTTTAACTCTTCTAATTATAGTATTAAATATTAGGTTAATCCATTTATAGTAACATTCATACGAGGAAATTTTATGATATGCATCATTGAAACTATACAAACAAACAAATATTACTAAGAATCACAGTATAGACTAGCTTTTAAAATGTATTTATAAAAGTGTACCAAAGATAGTCCTTCGCATAAAACAAGGCAAAACTTGTTAAACTAATACTTAACCTGGATGAAACTATATCAGAAACTTGAATCTTACTTTATTCTATCTATCTATCTATCTATAACCTCACGCCAGATCCCTTGCGGGGTAGGCAGAGAGTACAGAGTTCCAACAGGTTCTTTCCTTACATACCTCTCTGGCTTCCTCGACTCTCATAGTTCGTCTCATACACGCTCCCCGGTTACGGAGACTCTTGACTTTTCCATCAGATAAGACTCGGTTTATTTGGTCGTGGTAAGATAGTCTAGGTCTTCCCCGGTCTTCGTTATATTCTCTATACTCAAATTAAATTATTTTTGTAATTTTTCATATGTGGAAATAGAAGCCGGGTTATTTGTGCGAAAGGTATGTACGTTGGTCATTTGCTTCATAGGGAATAGATCACAATCTAAGTTGTCTGAATGTGAATGGTTTGTTAGGAATCCTTAAATCCTATGAACCAAACGACTAGGGCCAGACTACTAGACCACGCATTTGTCAAGTCTAAATACATAATACACAAGTAAACCACTTCAGCACCAAATCGGAGAAAACTAATTTCCGAAATTAGTACTTGGCCCAAAATTTGCCGCAAAGACTAACAAGAAACAGTCTGAAAATAATGTATCAGCAATTAGTGAGGTCTTGTATATGAGCCGAAAAACAAAATGGGCCGTAGCTGAAATTGTCCCCGTACATTAGACCTTACATGGCGTAAGGTTCGGTACACACAACATACGTTTGTGCAAAATTTTGCGAAAGACAAAGTATGTTTTTACATGCTACGATTTGCAATTACCTTCTGCAAAGGTCACAGTATACCTTATGGTATTTATATAATAGTCATTTATGAATATGATTAGTTTAGAGGTTTTTACAGAAGGCTTTTCATACAAGGTATGTCAGTGATAGTCAATTGTATGCGCGAACAGCTTGTACAAAATTTTAGATAATATCACAGTAGAATGTACGATGTACACACGTCCGTGTCTTTTAACCTGGTAAGTGACAACAAACTGAGCAAAATTAAATCAACTAAATTGTTAACAGCTGGTTTAAATATAAAAGTATATTCACGTTAATAATACAGTATTGACGAATGAAGTTCTTGCTTATTTGTGCCAAGTTACAATGGGTAATTTTTTTTTTTTTTGATTTTTTTTTTAAAACGTAGCTCCACACTAGGATTAATTCCTGTATCGTGGGTGCGTTTACAAACATGAAAATTCACAAACACAAATACCCAGACCGGAACAAATAATTGTGGGTCACACAAAGATTTGTCCCGTGCGGGAATCGAACCCGCGACTATTAGACTTAGACACAGTGGGCGGAGCGACTTAAGCTCTTAACCACTGCGCTAAATCGTCATTCAAAATTCATTTCTAAATTAAAAGCAAATTCTAATTACGTACTGTAAGTTTTAATACTGCTTAAACATCTAGATGCCAAAAAAATTTTCGCATGTAATTTGGAGCATGTAACCGCACCCTTAGGGGAGAAAAAAATAATTGGGTCAGACAACGGTCTTATTACGAGCTTGGGTGAAAAATCTTTGAAGTTTATCCTAACGTCTGTGCTCGGTATTAAAAAAAAGGTGACAATTTGTGGAATACTGACCATAATTCTCCCGAAATGATAGGGGCTTTTGACAAAGTAACGCACTAATAGGCAGCTATGTGCCTCTTTTGTGTGACTGTAATGAAATCTTTTGTGGAAATAGCTTGGGAAAATCATGTATATTTTTTAAATAAATATTTGTTATGCAAGCTGTCCTCAAAGAGGTCAGCAGAGGAATAAAGGCCTCCCAGCCGCTATTTGCAACAAGTTGTACAGTATGTTGCCCAGAGACATTTTTATCCCAGTATTATAGATGGTTAGTTTTCAAGAATATTTCTCATCGGTTTCTTAATAAAACTTGTCAGATTTTTTTGGATCCCAGCCCTGCTACCCAAAACTTAAAAGACCGGTAGCCAGAGCTCACCCTAGTGTAAACTTGGAGAACGGTATAACCTGAGGGAGATTGTAAAGTAAGTAGCTTCTCGCTACCTTTAGCATTATAAGCGCTGGGTGAAAAATTGATTCCCGAAGGGTACAAGTGCATTATGTTTATAGATGTCGGAGTAATTTTCTATGTAAAAAGCGTCAGCATAACAAGGACATTTCCTCGCGACGATAAGCTTCACCATTAACATGTAACAATACCAGTAATCTGTACTCTCTGCCTACCCTGCAAGGGATCTGGCGTGATGATATAGATAGATAGATAGAATACCAGTACCAATATGATAAACTGGTAAAACTGGCATAAGATTGAATCTCATTGATATAATTAATTAACACATACTTACTAGCCATACCAATTCTCGTAAAGTCCTTACTAAATGGGGGTTAAGCAGTTCGAAGGTTTGGTGTGTTTAAACTGAGTGCGACACTTTGGTAGTGAATAGTTTGCTGCTTTGCAATGTCCGAACTCATTTATACTTTGAAGAAACTTAGCAAACACTTCCGAAGATTGGTACTTAAAAACTAAGTTGGGAAAATCTCGGGAGTGCTTTAGTTTTGAGTAAATGATATTTAACTTTTTTACCGAAAGTAGTATTTCTTGATAAAAAATTTCTTGATATTTGGAAGTATTTCCGTATCATAGGTAAGTTTATGATGCAAGCTTTATATGTACTAATAGCAAGATCCAAAAAACAGAATGGTGTGATTTATATTTGTCCTGTACGACGTTCGATATTGTCTCGTTACAGTACGTATAGAACTGAAGAAGATAGAAGAAGATGCTATTCGCAGATTCTTATGTAGCGTTTTTTACATGGAAATGAGATCACTCACTGCAACATACGAATATGCTACTAACAGAGCATGCTATGTTGACCTCTCCATATATACTAACAGCCATTACCTCTCCATATACACTGTACGATGACAAGCTTAATTGCTACTAAAAAAATTAAACAATCTTTGGTACACTTCCATCTTGCCCTTTAACCAAAATAAGTACAGTCTTCATTTAGACAGTAACCTCTTCAGTAAAGCGAGTCTTATCATCTAAATTAATAACTATTGCATGAGTCCTTGCATGTCCCGATCTTACACCTTTAACCGTCTCTGTACTACTTGGGCTTGATTTCAATTCACTGGTTTTCTCACTTTTATATCCATTACGACTAACTTCAGGAGGTCTTATGTCACTGCAGTTTGGTTCTCCGGAGATTTTGAAGACTCCATTCTGTTTATCTTCTTTGGTTTCCTCGTTGACCTCCGTACGTTTTTTAGGAGAATCTGTTGTAACGTCGGTTTGGCTCTGTTCTGCGTTACTGTTTTCTGCGCTTTTTGTAGGACTAAAAGTTTTGTGTCTGTAAGCGGGAGGTGCTTCGAAAGGTAAATCTCGACCACTGCTGCTAGATTCCTCAGCTGGTGTTACTGTACACATTAAGCGGTCTGCCACAGCACTGAATACGGTGTTGAGCTTTAGGGGAGCAGACTCTGAAGGTGGAGGTTTTCTATCATAAACAGCTGCAGCATCCTGCATTGCGGTTATTCTCCGAGAGATCACAGCACCGTTGCCGCACCGCTCCCGAAGTTTCTCCAACTGATTGCATATCTTCCTGAATTCCTCCTATTGAAGAAAAAGTCATATAATGGAAAAAGCAATACTATTAGTTCATAATTCATATCCGCACAATAGACGTCGTGGAAAGGTTATTTATGGAAAATAATGGCATTGCTAACAGACACTGATTTATTAAAGTTTTTGTCCAAACCTTTTGTAGGATTTATTTTAAAGGTCGCGTTGGATTAAAACATGTCAGGTAAGCCACGATTGTGAGGGGAAAGTCATAAATAATAAATATGTTTTTGACATTCTACCTAATGTAATGGTGTATATTTATTATCAATGTTGTAAAAATAAGCAAAACAATCCTTTAAAAATATCCCGGGAAACCTGTTACGTTTTCATAATTGAGAAAATTTTGAAAATATATTGTTGTAAGGTGTAATTTCTTTGTTTTTTATTTATTTACAAAACACTTATATCTATAGTTACAATAAATAAGATTGCCACACCACGTAAACCTCTGAGGGTTTATCTGGGCGCCGGCTAGTCGCACACTTGATACATTTATATTGGATGATATATTTACATTTTCTTTTACAAGCTTTGTTTCAAAATAATTTTAAATTGCTATCGCATTGCTCACATTAAGCATATAAGTGATAATGTTTTAATTTTCTTTAACACGTTTTTCGACTACTTACATAGATAGACTCTCTGTAAAGTTTCCGGGAGGTCGTTCTTAAAAAAATATTGTTGCCAATTTGGTAGGTTATATTGTAAAGAATTTCCTTATAATTTTTGAATTGAATGTTATTACATTTAACATTGGTAGGACGTTTAAGTATACCTCCAGTTCCCTCTCGGTCATGTTGTCGCAGAATCTGGCGGTCCGGTTGGTGGTCATCGTATAGGTGGACTCGGCAGGCCTAGATCTGAACTTTCCGGTCTTCTCACGGTCGTCCTTCCCATGACCCTTGTACACCATGTATGCCTGTTGGTAAAATTGTATGTGGTCGATACTGGATAGATTTTGGAAATTAGGAGCAATTTTGAAGGAGAATAATGATTTTTTAATATATAAGTATATAGTACATCATTATGACCAATATATATGGTCAAACATATGGATCACTATGCGTCGTATGCTTAAAAATTTAGAAAATCCTCCACATTTTCAAGCATGCGGCAGAGAAATAATTCCTAGTGTCGTGCTAAGTTCATCATCATTAGTCGAAAGAGGTCCTCTGCAGAACCAAGGCCTCTTCAAAGATCGCCATAATAACTGGCTTCAGCAGATGTTGGGACAAAGGTTTCTTTTTAAAAAAAACACTGACTCGCCACTATAAGAGAACTCCTGAATTAATCGGAACAGTAATCAATGAAAATTAAATTTTAAAATACATAGCATTAAGTCAATTACACGATATTAATTAATACCACGTTCAAAGCGAAACAAAATGAGACTTTGATTAACCAACTCTGGCACTTAACAATTTACCTGCCAATTGAAATTCCGTAGCGGACTAATTCCGTTGCAAACTTCACCGAACCGGTTTAAAACTTCGCCCTCTTTCATGATTCAATATAAAGTTTGCTTGTTTTAAGGGTCCACATGTTAAAAAGGCGGGCGGCCTTTGTATATTTTTCATCAAAATTAATGCCACTTTGTTACTCAATAACTGAATTCATAAATAAATGGAAATTAGCATGTTTACTTAAGTTTAATGATGTTGCAAATCTATAACAAAATTATTTCTTTAGTCGCCTACCAACAAACACAAATGTGAGCCAAACAAAGTACTTGAATCATTATTTCAGTACTATAGATCCTCGGTAACCCACACATGGCTGAATGTATATCAACCAAAAAGTTAAGTTGGTTGGTTAAGAAGGAAATCCAACTAGACAATCGGCAACTTGAAATGCTACTGCTAGAATGCTACCACTTTAAATAGTTATCGATAAAATATTTAATACGCTGGTCACACAAAAATTATCAACAAAACTTGATACAGCTGAAGTAATTTTCTATTAAACCTTTGATGTGGATGAGTTCCATTCTAGAAATATGACGAAACCAAGTAAAATAAATTAGATGTAAAATGATTCATCCGTTCAAGAGATATAATGTAAATACAAATCCACAGACAAATTCACAAGTTACCCTTATCCTTTTTCGGACGTAAAATATAAACAAAAGTACGAGTGCAGAACCCTAGTTTTAAATTTCACTCGCTCGCGGTTACTTTTATAAAGACACTTGAAAACTTCAAGCGACGTGAGTTTTTATCGCCTTGAAGGAAGTAATTTTGCGACGTACATGAAAAAGTTTTTAATTTAAAATAAAAAAAAAGTTTTGTGGTGAGAGCCAAGAGGGCGAAAGATCGCGCACTCAGGGAAGTGGTCAGAGAGACTTGAAATGAAAAAGACAAATGTTAAACTTTAGACTAACGTTCCAGTTTTTAGTTTCCGAGCGAATTATGAAAGATTCATGCTGAGAAGTAAGAAACAAAGATGAACATAATGCGAAATTTCAAGTTTTCGGAGCATTATAGATTGTGGAACAAGTAGTTGAGTCAGTAGTATTTGCGTATTATATTTCATTTAACAGATATTGCCCCACGTTTGGAATTATTTTTTGTCGACGACAATGTGTTTAGACGCGTAGAAAAAGCCCTCGTAATAAATGTTAGATAAAGAAGATATTTGCTATATATCAAGCATACCATTGGCACGAATCATACAAATAAAAGCTTACAGCTATTGTTATTTTGATTCAATCAATTTGAAATTCGCCACTTAAATAATTACTTGTTTCGTCGAGTATTTAATTACTCCCTTATTGTTTGTTTCCCTTTGTTTCTCCTAGTAACCATACCTAATCGAAATTAAAATTCTTACGTTTACATTTTGAGTTAGTAATTTTTAAGTTTCTATGACGTTGGTAATAATTTTTAAGAAAGCGTTTTAAATCTGACATAGTAGACGTGGGCTACAAGACTACCAAACTCAAGTGGGAAGAGGCGGATCATTTGAGCAGCATGAGCCTAGAGATAGGTGGGCGAAAATAACTACCGAATGGCGACCAGATGGACACCCACGCTGGGGAAGATCTAGAAAAAGATGGCGCGACCACCTTGACCCCTATGAAAAGAGATGGTCTGATATGGCCAAGGATTGGGTTAGTGGAGAATCATGGAAAAGACCTTTGCCCAAAAACGAAACTTTGGAACGAAAGAGGTAAATAAAAAAAAATGACGAAGATTTTGATGACGTGTTTTGTTATTGTTACGTTGTTCATTGAATACTAAAAGAAACCCTTGTACTTAAGATATGATCATAATAAAACATGAAAAAGAATAAAGACTGTCGATGTCGTGTTCAGTTTGTGCTAAAATGATATTTCACTGAAATTTCTGTGTAGGTAGAAAAGAGTATAGAAAGCCAAGAAATATTGTACTGCCCGCCCTCCTTATACTCTTCCTACTACCTATTGACTAAATATAACGCTCGTGCCGCAATCATTGCCTTATTTGAGGGAATATAAAAAACTGGACAAAATGAACCTCAACTAAATAAGAGAAAAATGTTCTTGAAGTGGCTCGGGTCAGAGACTACAGCAAGTTAATTGTGTTACGATAATAAACTTTTGCTCTATAAAAAATTGAATTGGAATTGATTGGCAAGAGGAGAATAATATAAAATTCTTTTTCTTACGCTTTTAAAATAAATCGAAACTATTTGGACAAAGTCTGCGAATTTTATCTGCATCACGTTTCAGATATTTTTAACAATTCTTCTATCATACTGAGTTCTTAAATTTACGCGAATATTACACATGAAATAAAACTATTTTCTTTTTCTGTGAAAGTGCTTTGCAGCACCCATGGTCACGGGACGATCCTTCCCGTGACCATGGGTGCTGCAAAGCACTCGAAACGTCGGGAACTTAAAATCAAAATAAACCGCGATAAAATCCGAAAAAAGTAGTTTTATTTCAATTCTTCTATCTTTACCGATCTCTAACTTAGGTTATCAGCACGTTTTTCAGGTTCATGATCACCTGTAGTAGAATGAACATTCACGTTATTGATTAAAAAGACCTGGGAAGTTTTGAAGAGAGGCGTTTCGAATTGGCATCGTATCTATTTCTAAACTTAGCAAGCATTGCTTGATTTCTAATCTAGATCTACGATCTTTTCCATATTAATTTACTCTTCTTGAGCCAGTGAAAGATGAAAATTGAAAGAACTTGAGTTAGACTGTGACATGTTAAATTGAGATATTTCTTCTAACTTTCGTAACCTTACCGTGCCTACCTTGCTCCCAAAGATGAAACACAGCAATAGCGTCACGGTGAGTTGCGTGTGGCAGAAGAAAATTATGTACAGGAGATCTGGGTTCGCTGGCGATTGCAGGAACAACCTGCAAAGAAGACCTTCTGTTAGGTTTTTGTTAATTAAACTTCAAATAATAACAAGGTGGTAAACATTAAGCCTTACCAAAACACGAAATGGACTAACAATACGTATCTATTTATTTGGCTATGTATACCCCACGCGTTAGGAGTTGTTCCTGTATCGTTTCCATTAGATGGTTGCTAAGTAGTTGAAAGTTATCTATTTGACAGAGCGTAATATATACAAGGTATATACTATCTACGTTTACTGCCATTGAGCTGTCTATCTATATCATAACGTCAGATCTCTTGCGGGATAGACAGAGAGTACAGAGTTCCAATAGGCTGTTTCCATACAGACCTGTCTCGCTTCCTCCACACTCATAGTTCGTTTTATATCCGCTGAGCTAGTCACTCCCCTATAACTACCCTTATAACGATCACTACAAACTTATCCCTTGCTATACCCTCCGGAAAAGTAATAAAAGACACCTGCTGCCAAGAACTAGCCTCATTTTAAAGAAAGCTTTGTGTTTTTGTCTGAACTCACAGCATGCCGACTTTAATCTGTATAGTGTAGTAAGATACAGACGAGAATTAGATTTTGCCTTCTCGTGTGATTTGTTAGTATAGTCATCATCAGCCCATATCAGTCCACTGCTGGACATAGGCCTCTCCCATGGCATGCTATTGAGCTCGGTCTTCGGCTCTTCTCTTCCAACCGTTGTATATAGGGTTGCCACCTTTTATTTGAGCAAATAAAGTACATTGGTTTTTAAGGGTAGGCAAAAAATTACATTGTTTCAAAATAAAGTATTATTTTTTTCATTTTGCCATTCTGTTTACAAACATATTATTCATTACATTTAGCAATTTTCAATCACTTTTATTACTGCTGAACAGATTCACAGCATCTTTACAGTCTTTGAGAACTTGATTAGACTAGAGAAAGATAGGAGTAATTTGGAAGTGTATATAGTATTTATCTTTTTTTTTAAGTTAGATGTAACGGATTTTAACACCAGAAATCAGCCACTTTGTTTTAATTACGAATACTCCAGTTAAGTCACGCAGCCGTTATACGTAAAATTGCGATATTTTATTTTTATTTTTAATGACTTACGGCGGGTGGCAACCCTAGTTGCCACCCGTTCTTTATATTCTTTATTATATATATATATATATATATATATATATATATATATATATATATATATATATATATATATATATATATATATATATCCGTCAAAACGCGTCAAATGTAGTCGTGGCCAACGGACGTGTTGTTGGTTTCTGTGACTTTACTAATACCTCAGCGCAAAGCACTTTGAACTCTCGCACAGTAGTCTAACAACGCAAAATTCTGCATTAACGATTCCCTAACAGTGTATCAAAGATCAACAGTTAATGAGAAGTGTCACATCGAATATGCTGAGGTCACGTAGCCAGATTACCGGCTCCGCCCCTGAGCTCAGCAAATCGGCAGAACCAGGCAACGTCACTCTTCGAAAACGTAAGCATGATGACGAATTCTCTGACTCATTTAAGTCTTTCACCAAAGAAACCATGATCACCCTCAGTAACTGGAAAACAGAAATGGAAAACAGTATTTCCCAAATTAATGATAACTTAAACACTTAAGCTCAATGAGAATCTTGGCGAATTGAAGTTCGAAATCAGTAATATTCGGTTCGAATAACTCGAAGTTAAAAATTTAGTACAATGTTTGGAATCACAGCACTAAGAGGTCATGACCTTAATTTCCGAATTACGAAGTCTCGGCCCAATACAACAGTAATGAATATGAAAGCCTCAATAAGAAAATTGAGTCGTTGGATCATAAGAACAGGACCGCGGATAAGTTAGACTCTAAGATAGATTCTCTTATATCCAAAAACAGACTGTTACAGTTGGAAATTAACGCTAATGATCAGAGGGAGAGACGTCTTAACTTAGAAATTGTAGGACTCATTGAACCAAAGGACGAAAACCTGCTGGGTTAGATATCTTTCAGAATGATGTAATCGAAATAAATCGCGTCACTCCCACAACCAAGCAGCAAGGTCGCCCTAGAAATATTGTAGCTAAAATGAGAAACCGGCTCCTGAAGGACAATATAATTTCTGGTGTGCGCAGAAACCGGCTAACAATCAAGGACGTAGGTGTACAAGGAACTGGATTATCTGTTTATATCAACGAACATCTGACGCCGTATAATAAGCAACTTCTGAAGAAATGCCTCTGCATTATAAGGAAAAACTTAAACAATTCCAATACGTATGGACAAAAAATGGAAGAATTTATGTGAAAAAGAACGATACTTCCCCTGTAATCTAAATTCTAGAAGAAGACGACATCAACAAACTGCCTTTTTGACTGCCTCGTTGGTCTGGTGGCAAAGCGCATCGCTTTGTGATCACAAGGTCCTGGGTTCATATCCTAGGTCGGACAAATGTAGTTTTTCTAACGAAAAATTCCCAGTATGATTTCGGAGTCTGGAATTGTGCCCGGTATATGGCAATAGGCTCGCCCCCTATTACATAGGACCTAACATCGTCGGCGAAACGTGGGTGTACTCAATACATTCTGCCACCCCCTCTGGGGAATATAGGCGTGACGGTGTCTCAACGCACTTTAACGTCATATTATAGCTAATAGTCGTCTTGCATACTCTTTGACACTCGGCGGCCGTCACTACAATAGCTGCATTCCAATATTTGCCGCGCGCACAATTCATGTGCGACGTTTAATTTGTATCACAAATTATCGTCTTAAATTGCTGGTTTCATACTTTTTTATCTATTATATAACTTTTGCATAGATACTATAAATACCCGATTAATATCGTATATTCTATCAATTCAACAGATAGCACACTCTTCATCAAATTATCTCTTATATAATTTTCATGTTATAGTGTATATATAAATATTAATTTCAGGAAATAAGACTAGACTATCTTACCACGACCAAATAGACCGAATCTTATCTAAAAGACAAGTCAAGAGTCAACCAGAGAGCGTGTATGAGACGAACTATGAGAGTGGAGGAAGCCAGAGAGGTATGTAAGGAAAGAACCTGTTGGTACTCTGTACTCTCTGCCTACCCCGCAAGGGATCTGGCGTGATGATATAGATAGATAGATATATAGAATTTCAGGAAAAACACCTATTGTGGGTCCAACAAAAATTTAAAGATTGAGTCTGCTCCCACACAGAAACTTTAACCAGCACTTTCAAAAGTATAACCAATGATTTAGACCCAATTTCAATCTGAGATTTTGTAAGAAAATATTTGGCTAACTTAGCTAACCTTGTTATATAAAGTAAGTCTTTATTAGAAAAAAATGTCAGCTTAATATTTCTTGAAAATAGGCGTTGGAGCCACGCCAGTTCCAACTTTAAATGGAAAATCTTTTAGAGTGTCTAAATTTAATACGTAAACTACGTCTAGGAAGAAATTTAGTGTCCAGATAATGTTTTCCTATCTGTTAATTTTGTTTGTTCAATTTAAGATTGTACGTAAAGTTGGTGCATAGCATTTGGTATAACGATTTTTTATTTGCAACGATAAGCAGATTTGTTCATAATATTATGTCTACGAAGCCAATGTCAAGTTAAAAATATTTACTTTATATAGGCCAATAATACACTTACAAGAGGCAAAATTATCTGTATAGGATCGGAACTTATTCGATTGGCCTCATTCAAATTGCGATGGGTATAAAATTGTTTTAAAATTGCTGGTTAGGAGCCTTATATTTAAAAACATACACTCCTGTTGTTTATTTAAAGATTAGTTTAATTCCTTGTGGATAAGTTTCACCGAATATTGATTGTACGCAATCAGTAGTTTTGAATTATCCAAAAAAAAAACGAAACGGATAAATTTGAGGCGGATTAAGGTATCATCCATGCGCAAAATTTTTATTTGTGTCAAAAACTAAAAGGTAATAAATCTAATTTCAATCCTACTAGAAGCAAAACAGAATACTTCGAAGTTAACATAATGTTAAGAATGTCTTTCAAACGTTTAAACGTTCGAAGCATTCTAGTTTCCGTGTCTTATATAAATTCCATCAGATCAATAGTGCATGTTGAATTAATAACATAATGATTGTCGTTACCCTTGTTTCTAGGTAAATGGATTAGTAAATTTAATTTGAAGGCAGCATTTCAAGGCGCTTTAAAGCGGTCTGATAACATCGATGAACTGTTTCTGCATGCAATACGCTCGATCAATAATCCAAGCAACAAACTATAAGTAGTTTGTTACTTGGATTATTGTTTTAAGGTTAAGACCTACATGCCATGCCACGGTATTTACAGAGTACAAAGTTACAACAGGTTCTTTCCTTTCGATTCCTTCAATCTCATAGGTAGTTTGTCTCATACACGTTCGCTGGTTACAGAGACTTTTGACTTGTCTATTAGATACGACACGGTCTCTTTGGCCATGGTAAGATAGTTTTGTACTTTTCCGGTACCTGCATTCTTCCATTTTCCCATTTCGCACATCTAGGGCTTAGCACTAAAATAATGACGTTAGCGTGACGCTAGCGAATGATGACATGAACATGACTGGATGCTTACGCGCTAGCTACACGCAACGTCAATCTTTAACCGACTTCAAAAAGGAGGAGGTTCTATGTTCGGTTGTATGTATGCTCTTTTTTTATGTATGTTCAGCGATATTTCCGTCAATTGTGGACCGATTTATATTTTAGCCCTTGGACTTAGAAGATACACCAGAATTATTCACTGGTCACTTAAAATTGTAAAATAAAAATCTTTTATAAAAAAGGTAAACCGACTTAAAAAAGCAAAATAATAAATATTTGAAGTCGGTGCCAAGTAACCGACTGCACCAACCAGCACCGACTTTAAATATTTATTTTTTTGCTTTTTGAAGTCGGTTTACCTTTTTTATAAAAGATTTTTATTTCATCATCAAGCCTTCTGTTTCGTCATTCTTTTGTCTAACATTATTTCTGTATGAGATACCATTAAAACACGTTTTGTAGGAATTTAAAGTTTGTGGGGCTTGTCAAAAGTTAGTGGAGTACAAGGGGGACTATTTTAGGTCAGTTGTAAGCCTTGAAATAGACTCGGCCTCCGCGCGTGGGAGTGAGTAGATAAATAAATATGTAACTAGCCAGCGCGATATTGTATACCGTAGCAGTGAACCTTAGCATAAATAAATTACCGTAAGTGTGACGCCCTCAAGTTGATGTGCCATTATTATCACACTATAGAATTAATTAAATACAATTGAACGTGATAAAACACTTTCTCGATAGCGTTTCACTAACATCAATGGCTTAATACTTAGTCCTCAGAAATGTGGACATGAGAATAAATAGAGAGGTTATGTAAATTGTAAATGTCAAGCTCTGTTAACTGCTTACGACTAGCGGTGGGTTGAATATAAGTGAAGAGTAATTGTAATAGATAAAAAAATAACACAAGAATAATACGTAGTGTGTGTGTGTGTGAATGATCTAAGCTGCTGGCTGCGGGGCCTTTACAGCTTCACCGGACAAGAGGGCGAGCGTGCCACCACTACGCTCGAGCCAGAAGGGCAAATGGGCAACTAGCTCAAGGGTGCCTCAAGGAGGAACGGCCTCTGCTTGGACAGTCGTTATGAGGAGGGCTTATTTACTATGTGTCTCGCCAAGGTGCTCTGCACAGGCCAACGGGTAACGGATTTGAATCAGAATGCAAAAGAAGGGATATAAGGGCGTCTGGAGGGTTGGTAAGAACATGCCGCGAACGGCGGTACCGGCTAATAGAAGGGGAGTTAGGGTCGTAGTCGGCGGCGGCTGCGAATAGGTTCGAGACCGAGATCGGAATGAAAAATACTTAGTGTGGGGTAACGTTTCTTAAAGAAAAAGAGAAAACGATCTGCATTATTTTATTGTGATCTATTTTGTTTACTGACTTCTTAAAATTTTCGAAGTTTCCGAATTGTGTTTCTACTTCTTGTACTATAATATATTGATCTTTACCTTCTAATTTTCATCGTCTAAGTTTCCGAATTCCGTTTTTATGTCTTGATTTTCTTATATTATTCGATCAAGAAAAATAAGTAACAACTTTTAAGCTAGGCATCATTCCTTAACTTACTGGTTCCACAGTGACCTTTAATATTACTTCACCAGTCTGATCTATTTAGTTCTTGTCGTGATTGCTATCTATTCAATTACTAGCTTTTACTTTATATATTCAAAATTATATTTTATAGACTGTTGTGATTGCTGTCACATTTATTTATTTATTTATTATAATTACAACATCCTTACAGTTACCCAAATCAATGCTATAACCCACAACATTATGTATGTTTAAAAATTTAAATCATATTATTATTAATTTGTTCTAAACATCTAGTTGCGCATTCAATAAATTTCGTCTGGCTGCAACTAAAAATATCAATTTCTTTATGTATGAGATTCACAATACGTTTAGCGCGAGCCACAGGTGAATACATGAGTAAATTAGTGCGAGCTACCGGAACACTCAGCAACGGAGGCCGCCGGCGCGCACCGACATAATTATCAGGCGCGCAAAGCTGGAGCTCCTCTAATATCTCCGGGTGATGCACTTTCCCCTTCAAGACGTCCACTACGTACCTAGCGAGGGTAACGTCTCGTCTCACGGCCAGTCTGATGTATCTGGTCATACCCAAAACGAACAAGCTCGGATACATAAGCGGATAAAAAGGATACACACCATACTGTTTAAGATATAAAAACCTTAAAAATTTATTTTGAATTTTCTCAATCATAAGGCTGTACTTATTTTCATGGGGATTAAAGATTATGGCATTTTTTTCTAAGTGACTGCGTACCAGTGCATTATAGAGGACCTGAACTGTCAATACATTGCCCCAATCCTTGCCTATTCGAAGTACCAACCCTAAATTACGAAAAGCCTTTTTGCAACATTTTGTAATATGATAGCTAAAATTCAAGTCTGGTGCCATCTCTATCCCGAGGTCTAGCACGCGGTGGACGCGCTCTATAGGTACTGCGTCCATTGTATACTGGTGTGTGAGCGCCCGTTTCTTGCGAGTGTAGCTCATCACACTAGCTACATTTAAATAAATTTTGTTGTCTTTACTCCAAGCAATTACATTATCAATGTCAACTCAAACTAAGCCGAAGTTATCAATAACTTCGGTCAGAATTCGTCAGATAGGAATTTAAGAAAATAGAAAGATATGCATCACGTTCTGTGGATCTTTGATAAACTAACAATAAAGATACCTGTTAATGTGTCATTTACTAAGGAAACTCGACATATTCCGTGATTATAGAACGTTACCCTCATTCTGGGGTAGTAGGAGAAAAACAAACAACATCAATCGTCGTCTTGTATTTTCAAAGTACGGTCAAAATAACGCGTTCAGCAGCGGCCGCAGTGGCGTCCCCGGCGACGATCACGGTGGCTTACAGACGACAAACTTACGTAATTCCACAGTACGTAAAACCGCGTTTGCCCTTAGCACGAAAAAATTGAAGTGAGCATAAAGCTACCGAGTTGTTATGCCATCCTGCTGACACAACAAATTTAATAAAATCAAGGCGAACGTGATAGCACTTTTTCTCGTGAACTTTATGATAACGTCAATCTGTTCGTTATAAGCCTTACATTGCGGTTGCATAAAATGATGTCTTCTCAGATTTTTTTAGGTACTGCGAGGCTAAATTACACTTAACTCATTCGCCTGGAAGTGAGAAGGGCATGAATTTGGGCATGGAATACTCCAAGCAATCGCGTACTCACATAATACTGTCACTATAACGACTAAACTTCGAATCAAATGTTATTACATTCAGACCATAGAATACGCAAAGTAAAGTTTCCAATAAGACAATATTACGCAACCAGTATATAATGTTTTATCAGCAATCACAGTTGTTAGAACTTACATACATGCGAAATTATATGTCTGTGATAGAACTAACTTTAGTATCGACTTGGAACGATACAATCTTAAGCTATATACGCATTTACGAACACGAATATATCGTGAACACGTTTTTTTTGTAAAGAACGTAGCCCCACACTTGGATTAATTCCTGTATCGTGGGTGCGTTTAAAAACATGAAAATTCACAGACAAAAATACCCAGACCCAAACACCGAACCAGACTATTCGACCCAGTGGGCGGAGTGGCTTAAGCTCTTACCCTCTGCGCCAAATGGTCCGTCATATTAGGTTCGTAAGGATGACGACCATGTACTAGAACACGTGGAGGCAGGACCTCCAAAGATAGACCGACAGCCTGATGAAGGTCGTGGAAGTCGATCGTAAAGGACATTGTTCTGCGCCCATACATGATTTGCCCCAGAACCAATAGCAATGAAAAAATACTTTTATGATTTCAAATCACCTATTAACGCTTTTAGGGCATTTATTATCAATCAGACAAGCGGGGGAATCGTTATATAGGAAACATTGCACAAAAAGTATTCGATTTTGAGGTTATAATTCGTAGACATTAATACATATGAGGTTATATTGTATGTGTTGACATTTAGTAAAGATGTCGGCGACTTCGATATAAATACTTACAGTACTTTGAAATATTCGTTATAGATTGCAAATTGTCCGTTAGATACGCAATGCATTATATGTTAGTGCAGTAGTTGACTCTATCGTTGGTCAAGTGAGAAAGCGCATCGCTTTGTGATCACGAGGTCTTGGGTTCAACTCCTAGGTCGGACAAATGTAGTTTTTCTAATGAAAATTTCTCAGTATGAGTCCGGAGTCTGGAATTGGGCCTAGTATGGCTATAGGCTCGCCCCCTATTACATGGGATCTAACATCTTCGGCGAAAAGTGGGTGTATTTAGTACACCTCTGCCACCCCCGTTTGGGGAATATAGCAATTAGAGCGCAGGCGTGTTATGTGTCGAACCCATACACAGTTTATCAGTTAAAAGGAAGGACCTCACTAGGGGTATTGAAAATTTATTAGAGCTGAAGTTCTAATTAAGTTGTAAATTTGCATTCTGTGCCCTGCCAGTAATTTAACAATTCAGCAAAACAGGCACATTTATGACATAAATTTATATATTTATAATTTGACACACCATCATGGTGACGCCATTTTTTATTTTGATACAAACAAATTCATTCGCAAGTTAAGTCTGACAGGATACTATGTATCTGCCCTTTACAACTAAACGACAGTTGGCTACATTGTTAGCATTTAATATACCCAGAAATGACGCGGTTATATGCAATATAAACCTAAATATAATTATTGATACTGGCAGCAACACTAAGATGGATGCGACAACAGCTAATCATTAGAATTAATTTTTTTTTGCTCTCATGAAATAATCAAATATCTAAGACAGGACAGTATTGAGAGCGTTCACAAGAAAAACAGCCATACGCGGAGGGTCTCTAATATTAGTCGCCAACGATATCAAGTGTAAAGTACGCAAGGATATTATGGGTCTTTCCATTTATACATTTGAAAACGTCATGGAGACGTGTTACAAAAACTTACAGGTATTAAAAAGCAGAGTATTATATGTGGTGACTTCTATGTCAATTTAATCGAAAAGACATTTATTAGCTGTAGACTTATTATTATTCTTTTTAAATATTTTAATCTAAAATGCTTGTTTAATGAACCGACTAGAATCACTGCTACTTCTGCTACCTGTTTAGATCATGTGTTCTGCGACTTTGAAGTGTCTGATACATTAATTATAAACGCTTTGCCCTCAGATCATAGTGGTCTCTTGGTGTCAGTACCCAGCCACCTTATACCTCAGTTATGCAAAGTTACTTGTAGGCCGATACCAGATCGACGTATAAACTGTTTTAGGGACAAAGTTCACAATCACATATCTAATATGGATTGGTTAAAAAAAAAAATTCACGCCTATATTCCCCAGAGGGGGTGGCAGAGGTGTACTGAGTACACCCACGTTTCGCCGACGATGTTAGGTCCCATGTAATAGGGGGCGAGCCTATTGCCATATACCGGGCACGATTCCTGACTCCGGACTCATACTGGGAATTTTTCATTAGAAACACTACATTTGTTCGACCTAGGATTTGAACCCAGGACCTCGTGATCACTAAGCGATGCGCTTTGCCACCAGACCAACGAGGCAGTCTCAGGTTACATAATGATCCCTATTACCTGTATTAAAACCTTTTATGTACCATTTAATCAGAATACGATAATATATTTACAATAAACACATTTTAATGGCCAAGAAAGTAACTGGGCTACTGTAGAAATTCATAAAAGTAGAGCTAATATTTATGATGATTTCTATATTGCGCAGACTTTAAATAAATTTACTATGCCTAATGTAAAAGATACGAATATTCTTATTAATAGTACAAAGCTGGACCTCCAATGGCGGGCCCATATCTTATCACTTGCGGGTAAGCTTAGCTCCGCTGCTTATGCAGTGTGAAAAGGACGGTAACCTACGGATTTGGATACAGTACGTCTAGTTTATTTTAGTTACTTCCATAGCATTATGTCTTACGGTATCTTACTGTGGGGTAACGCTGCTGACGTGGAAAATATATTTATACTGCAAAAAAGAGCTATCCGAGCCATTTAAAATCTAGGACCTAGGGCTTCCCTCAGAGCACTTTTTAAGGTAATCATCATTCTCACGGTCGCTTCACAGTATATATATGACAATATAGTGTACGTAAAAATATCCATTTATATGATAAAATTAGCGACGTTTATAATTTAAACACGAGAAATAAACATAAACTTGTATTACCAATTTATAGGCTTAAAAAAGTATTCACTTCCTTCGTAGGAGTCGGTATTCGCTGCTACTATAAGATACCAAAGCCCATGTTAGATTTGTCACTTGACAGATTCAAAATTAAATCTTCACTAATGAGTAAAGGATATTATACTGTTAATGATTTTTTAAATGATAAAAATGCCTTTACACATACGTATAAGCTAAAGTTTACAAAAATATGATGTTATGTTAGGTGCAGCGTGTCCTGCCTAGCGAGCGTTCATTGATTTTAAATATTATTTTTGAACGATGTCGACAAGGTCCTGGATTCGTCATGCTCACTAAAATATCTTTGCTAGTGGCGGCTTTGTGGAGCGGGTCACTCTTTTCCCTCTAATACGGTCGAGGAGAGTGATGGCTACTTCTCAAGTCATACTCGTGAACGGGTGCTGCTGGTGGGGACTGGTCTATCCTTAATCCTTTGACTGATTAAACATTTACCGTAGTACTGTTGAATTTTGGCTCTTTCGGCATCACACTGTAGCTATAACCAATTATTTTGCACGCACTCTTTACATATTTTATTGTAACCTTTTTTTTCTCTTATTATACTTTTTATTATATAACTTTAATAATAATAATACTTTATTTCACCAAAAATAGTGTACAATGAAACACTTACAGATAACATCATAAAAGTAATAGTAATAGATCAAATGACATTATATTTTGTTTTAAAGTGTTTGATTGAACTGAGGTACCAACATTAAGAAAAACTGATCTTTTCAACATCTCTATTTTGTAATTGAGAGGACTATGTAGTCAAACATAAAGGTCGGCGTGACTTTATAAAAATATATTTATTTTACAATATAAATTTATAATAGATGTACAAAATTTTATGCAGTTAATAGTATTGCTTAAAGTTCGTGCGAACGGTAAGAGAGCTAAGTCGATATTGAGGTACTTTGCTTGGTGATGGCTATTTATAGGCATCGCCAAGTAAACACATCATTCTAGAAAGCGCCTACGCAGAGTGCGCCGTATTAATTCATATCTGCGACTAAATATGTAACCTGATATCTGTTTATATGATAAATACGCAGCTGAGGCAAGTTAAGCCGAATCAGCAAAAAAGTACTGGAAATTAATTTGCATGAGCAATAGTTTGTTATTATTGCATCATCTTTTAAAGTACTTCCACTGAGCTGTGTACTGGTCTGGTAAACATAACTATGTAGACACTGGCCAATACCTTGAATCTAAGTACACTTATGTTTAATCTATACTTAAGCACATCTACTTAGCTCGTTCTGGATTGTTCTCCCATACTCCATGAATGCAATGTATACAAAAAGAAATGTAAAACTCTAATTTTTAAGATGAGTAATCGTGAAATTGCCGGAGTAGGCAGAGAGTACAGAGTTCCAACAGGCTCTTTCCTTACATACCTCTCTAGCTTCCTCTACTCTCATAGTTCGTCTCATACACGCTTGCCGGTTACGAAGACTCCTGACTTGTCCTTCAGATAAGACCCGGTCTGTTTGGTCATGGTAAGATAGGTCTAGGTCTTCCCCGGTACCTACATCCTTTCACTTTCGCATTGTATATCAGTTTTGTCATTTTTTCTTCGGACATTCTTTCTATAGGCCCGAACCAACGGAGCATACCCGTTCTCATCTTTACACCGATACTCTCTTTCATACCTATTTGCTTTCTTACTACGCTGTTGCGAATACGGTCGGTCAGCTTCATTCCGCACATCTTCCGCAGAGCTCGCATTTCCACCGCATTTATCCTACTTTCATTCTCCTTCTTGCATACCCAGCTCTCGCTGCCATATAACAGCGTTGGGACAAGCACTCCATTATGTGTGGCCAGCTGCGCCTTTCGGCTTAAGTGCCGGCTTCCAAGTAGCTTTCCCATCGCGCCATTCACTCTGTTCCCTGCACTCACTCTTCTCTCTATGTCAGCGGTGTATTTTCCATCCTTACTGAATGCACATCCAAGATATACAAACTCATTCACTTGCTCCAGCACATCGTTCCCAACCACAATCCTTGCATTCATTCTGGTTTCTTCCCGTTCAAAAACCAAAATTTTGGTTTTCTTCACATTCAAATGTAAGCCATTTTTCATGCAGTCGTCTTTCATAACTGTGACTAATGATTGCAGATCAGTGGCTGTTGGCGCTATCAAAACCGCGTCATCTGCATGTATAAAAAACTTTTGATTTTGATATCTGAAACCAACCGACACCAGCATCCTGGAAGTCGGCCATAATATATTTTCACACGGAAAATCGCTGACGGCACGGCATGTGTAAGAATCGCTGACGGCACAGCAACTGGACGCCTTCGGTGGCCTACACGACGCCGTGCGTTGTTCACTCATTTGGAACCTAGCATCGGTCCAGTCAACACTTAGTTAATAATAAGTAAAATCTCTGTTCTTTAAGTAAAGTTAATTATAAATCAATTTTCGGTTTTTCTTTGATTCCTCCGATAGCGTCCTGACTCCACTTACGGGATCGAATTGGTTATCAACCTCAATACTAAAAAAAAATTATACTACCCATAAACATTCCCTTAGTGTGTGTGCTAATGAGTCAGCCACCACAATAGCGTTTATAATCTCTTTGTGTGACACAAGAATCATTGGTAGTAATTTGGAGCAATGTTTTGTAATAAAAAAATCCAGCTTAGCAGAACTCCATCCACGGGAATAACATAGAAAGAGAATAAAGTCTATTTCACATCAGCAACGTTCTTGGCCTTATATAAACGGATTGACATAAGAAACGCAGATATGTAAAATGGCTACAGCGTTGAATTAATCAGACCTGCCTTTGTGAAGTTATGTAGCTAATTAAACAGACTGAAACTGAAATAAGTCCCAATTAAGCAAGAAACATGTAAAACATTTCAGCTTCGTTATGCAAAAGAATAGAATTCCAGTGTTAATTATTGTTTAAACCATCCAAGGCCTAATTCGCTATTTAAATACGTGACTCAGCGTGTTACGATAACTTTGTGGAGTGATAAACTCAAATCGTTTATTTTGCATAAACCGTAGGCTGTATTTACAAATTGTCAAATTTACATTTTTTAACTTACTAATCTGCCACCGGATCGGAACGCGGCCTTCATTGAAAAGATTCAGCGAGAAACTTAGTAGGCTTGTCTTTTTTGTCTAGATACATACATTTTTATATTATACAAAATCATTTATGCGATCCAGCTCGAGTGTGATGCCTTAGGACTGAGATGTAAGACCGATAATATTATTTTAAATTATATGTTATAATGAATAGCTAGAGGATTCTGGGTGGACCAGTCTCCACTAGCAGCACCTGTTCACGAATACGACTACTTTACTTCCCTCGACCATAGTAGAGGGAATGAAGTGACCCGCACCAAATAGCCACTTCATGCATAAACTTTAGTGAGCATGACCAATCCCAGACCCCAGTGTGCAGTCAGAAAATGGATACAAAAGGAGCAGTGACTTCGAGTTCGTTTGGCACGACACGCTACGCTTTGACATTTTTGTTTACATTAAAGACGTTCTTTACATGACAGTGTTAATTATACTCCAGTGGCATATAGAATACCATTGCGGAAGATTTAGCGTAGTGGTTAAGAGCTTAAGCCGCTCCGCCCACTGCGTCTAATAGTCGCGGGTTCGATTCCCGCACGGGACAAATCTTTGTGTGATCCACAGTTATTTGTTCCGGTCTGGGTATTTGTGTATGTGAATTTTCATGTTTGTAAACGCACCCACGACACAGGAATAAATCCTAGTGTGGAACTAGGTTTTTAAAAGAAAAAAAAGTAATAAAAAAATACACGGTCATATCACAAAGTTATCGTAACGTGCCGCGTTTGGTAATAACGAATAAGATCCCTGTCAGCGCTGTCTCAATAGTTTGCTAGTTAGTACGCGAATTAAGCTTAATTGCTGCGCTCGATACCGCAGCAGTTCAAAAAGTTTAACACTCAATAGTTTGGAACTTCAAATTTTGCTGTTTTAGTTAGCATCTTTATTGGGACTGTATTATGGTATTAAATATTTAATATCCATATGGTAGACTTGACACCAAGAGCAACTTAGTCCGAGCATTGGTGTCCTCCATATTTATGTACGGTGCCGAGACATGGACCCTCAAGAAGGCTGACCGCGACCGCATTGATGCCTTTGAGATGTGGTGCTGGAGAAGGATGCTAGGTATACCATGGACAGCACGCCGCACTAATGTGTCAATCCTAGCTGAACTCAAGATCCAAACTCGACTGTCCGCTACTTGCCTGCGCAGGGTTCTAGAGTATTTTGGTCACATTGCTAGGAAAGACAGTGACAACCTCGAAAAACTGATGGTCACCGGTAAAATTGAAGGCAAGCGACCACGAGGAAGGAGCCCAACACGCTGGAAGGATCAGATTCGCACAGCTCTTGATACCACGTTTCACGATGCTCTGCACTCGGCTGCAGATAGAAGTGGATGGCGACTCATCATCCGCAGAAAACTGCTCTCTAATATATGACCACGACCCTCAGTAATGAGGAAACCGACGCAAGGAGGGTGGTATACTTGAATATTTACTATATCAATTAGGCAATGTTCACAGATCCACGGACAACTTGTCAAAACAAAAATATATGCCGCCAGCTTAAAACGACTAGTGTAAAACTAACAACTAAATCAATCGACATCAATTATCGACATATTAAAAATACTCATTAAATTTAGCTTGAATTTTACTCAGCATTGGTCACTGGTTGCATTAAGAAGAAACCTGACAAATTATATAGTAATCAAAAGATCCTCATTTTAAAATTCTAATTTCAAAAGTTGGCGTAGTTTTCACATGTTAATGGCCTGAAAAATATAGGCAATTTAGCGAATACAATTAAACAATTTCGTAAGAAATATAAATAATACTATACTGTGAAAAAAGAGATAGACTTACATGGATATGTTGAGGAAGACAGAGAGGAGGAACTCGTTGTAGATAGCCATAGAGATGAACCGGCTCTCGTTGAACTCCGAGGGCGCCTTCCGCACCATGATGCAAAGTCTGATGCCCCACATCAGGAAGATCACCTCCACTGGCCACAAAGATCATATGTTATTGTTCACACGGGACATGACTCGGAAATGGGGTTGAAAGTTGTTGCATTTAGGCATGATTTGTTTTACAACTTTTTGTTTTTAGCAAATCATTGTTTTAGATTTCAAAACAAATTGATTATCTGACTGAAGTAAAATTGAACGTTAAAGTGAAAACTAAATTTTGAAAAAATATGCAAGTAATTTTGAGATAAAACCCTTCTTCCATGATATGTAGCGTGATCTTGGCATGATATGCCAAGATGCCAAGAGCAAGTTCGCACCTATCATGTTCTACAAGGATCTCTTTCAGATGATAAAGATGATGAAAGATTGGTCTAGTAATTTGTTTGTACACAGCTTGGCTCACAGGATCGAGCAGTAGTAGAAATATATTATTTAAAGGACAATAATACTTAGGTAGGTACTGTTCCAGTTCCACCTGAATATGGGTAACATGTTTAGCTATTATTATTTCATACACCTTCTCTTCCTTCTATTAATTTAGAAAAATTCATCAAATCATATTTTTTCTCATTTTTTTCTTTGTCAATGAGGGAACCATGTAACATGTAGTGCGTGTGTATTCTTACGAATAGCATAACTTCATTCGTCGTATTTAATTTAAACTCACCTTATTGACCAGCCTACATTGTTCTCCCATTCCCCACAACAAAATGTAAATGGAAAAAAATACAAATTACTATTTTAAAAGAGTAACCGTGGAGTTTCTTGCCCTTCTTCTGCGCAGGAATGACATTCCTAAGTGGTGGCAGAGTGTTTATTGAGAATTCATAAATACTGTAATGGTTTACATGAATAAACGAGTTACGTATTGAGTTAATTGGCCGCATTCTTAAAATTCTCAATAAAATTTGTTTTAGTCTGGACCAATAAAAAGAGGCCCATCTATATTCCCCAACATACACGCAGTGCTAAAATATGTACACTTATATTTAACTGTCAATGTTAGGTCCCAGTGTAACAGGGTGCTTGCATATCCACATTCCGTCGAGAAGAAATTAGACTCTGGACTGCCTTTGAAAATGTATCGATTGAAAAAACTCAATCACACGTAGATTCACACACAACAACACTTCAGTTTTTTAGAACCCAGAAACACGTGATAATCAGCCGCGCCATGGTTTGCTGGAAGCAACAGTCCCAGGTATAATATTATATGATATTATATATATTCTCTTCTTCAAGTATACCAATATTTGATCGCGTTAAACTAACAAAGTACAGTGCTTTGTTGGAGTTCGGGGAATTAATTAAGAGGTTAACTTGTTCGTAGTTAGTTTGTTCTTTGGCAAGCTTACTTAATTACTGGACATTTCGATTCTGTATTGATGTTAAGTTCTTAGATTTACGCGAATATTCTTATATAATAAAATGAAATAAAAGCACAAAATCGACGGAAATGTATGACGAGATGTATGAACGAAGATGAAGCGAAAAAGGTGTGTCAGAATCGTATTATATGGCAAACTGTAGTCTCTGCCCACCCCAGTGGGGTAAAGGCATGAGTGTATGTATGAAATAAAAATAAAATGCCTGCCTCGAAAGGGATATGACCTGATGATATACAAGGTGTAACATAATAAACGCCAGACCTAAAAGTAGTTTGTTCTAAATCGATAACTGAATTGATTCCAACAATTTTTTATAACTCCTAAATTTTTTTTAAATTTGCAAAAAATATTGTTACTCCTTTAGTGCGCTAGAATAAACTAAATTTATTCTTGATTCAAAGCAATACACAGACTTAAAGTGCATTTTTAAAACTTATTTATTTTATCAATACTCACACATACACGTACAAGTTTCATTGTTAATTGGGGTATAAAAGTGCTTAAATGGGTCCAAAGTTTCAAGTTTGGAAAATTGGTTATCGTATTGAATTTGTGAAGCAATTATCTAATCGGGGTGTCTGAGGTCTTGCGTTATTATACACCTTGTAGATAGATAGAAACAAAATAATTTTGGTAATATTATTACTTTTTCGGGTTTTACCGCGATATTTTTGTACACATACAAACATACATGTAACATACGTTTAGTGAAACACCTAGTCCCACACTAAGAATTATTCCTGTGTCGTAGATGCGTTTCTAAGCGTGACATTGACATACACAAACACCCAGCCCGAAACGATAATTTGTGGGTCACCCAAAGATTTGTCTCATGCGGGAATCAAACCCGCCACTACTCGATTCAGTGGACGGAGCAGCCCTTAACCGCTCGTCGTCCGTTGACATCCCCACTAACCTCGTGGTTATCAAGTAGCACAATTTTTTATTTGAAATTACGTACGAGCTGCAAAATAACTCAATGCATTTAAAACGTATTTTAGTGAAGTGTTAATTAGACAGCCAAATTGCCTCCCTGTTCAGATTCGATCGTTTGTATCTGAAACAGTGCAAAGATTCGAATCTGAATGTTTCATTTGGAACATTTATATCATTCATTCTTAATAATACATTTCGTTCATCCTGTGAGACGGTAAGTTTAGCAAATGTAAGATCAAGATTCGAATTGGAATGAACTATGAAATATTTTGTGGATCCTGTAAAATTAGCGCCCTTGTATCATCATCTCAGCCTATACTTGTCCACTGCTGAACATAGGCCTCCCCAATCGCTTTCCAGCGTAACCGGTCCGATGCCACCTGCATCCAACGACTTCCTGCGATTTTCACAAGATCGTCGGTCCATCTGGCAGGCGGTCGTCCCACGCTGCGCTTGCCAATACGTGGTCTCCACTCTAGAATCTTTCTGCCCCAACGTCCGTCCGATCTACGCGCTATGTGGCCCGCCCATTGCCACTTCAGCTTGCTAATCTTAACGGCTATGTCGGTGACCTTCGTTCTTCTACGAATCTCCTCATTCCTGATTCGATCGCGTAGAGAAACGCCGAGCATAGCTCTCTCCATAGCTCGCTGAGCAACTCTGAGCTTTTTTATGAGACCCATTGTAAGAGACCACGTCTCTGATCCATATATCATCACTGGTAACACACATTGACCAAAAACTTTAGTCTTAAGGCACTGAGGTATTTTGGATGAGAAGATGTTGCGCAGTTTCCCGAACGCTGCCCAGCCGAGTTGGATTCGTCGATTGACCTCTCTCTCAAAGTTGGACCTACCTAACCGGACTACCTGTCCCAGGTAAATGTATTCGTCAACAACTTCAAGAGTAGAGTTCCCAACGGTGAGTGCGGTGGGTACGACATGGACGTTACACATTATTTTCGTTTTGTCCATGTTCATTTTAAGACCCACTTGTTGAGATACTCTGTTGAGGTCACCGAGCATTCGTCCTAGATCTTCCAGCGACTCCGCCACGACCACAATGTCGTCGGCAAATCGAAGGTGAGTGATGTATTCGCCATTGATGTTGATGCCAAGTCCTTGCCATTCCAAGAGCTTGAAGGCGTCCTCTAAGGTGGCCGTAAACAGTTTCGGAGAAATGACGTCTCCCTGCCTTACTCCTCTTTTTATGGGGATCGCCTTCGTGCAATGCCCCTGTACTCGGACTGACATGGTGGCGTTATTATACAAGCACTTCAACACTTCAATGTACCGATAGTCAATGCGGCATCGCTGGAGAGATCTAAGAACCGCCCAAGTCTCGATCGAATCGAAGGCTTTCTCATAGTCCACAAACGCCAAGCATAGTGGCCGATTATACTCCTCGGTCTTCTGTATAATCTGCCGCAGCGTATGTATGTGGTCTATGGTACTAAAGCCTTTCCGGAAACCGGCTTGTTCGGGAGGCTGGAAGTCATCAAGCCTGCGTTCGAGACGATTCGTGATGACTCTCGAAAACAACTTATAAACATGGCTCAGCAGTGTGATGGGCCTATAATTCTTCAGTAAAGTGTTATCACCTTTCTTGAAAAAGAGTACCACCACACCCCTGTTCCACGCTTCCGGCGTTTTTCCTTCGAGCAAGACGGAATTAAACAGCCTCTGAAGGACTTTAAGTACCGGCGATCCGCCCGCTTTCAGAAGCTCTGCGGTAATTCCGTCTTCACCCGGCGCTTTGTTGTTTTTAAGGTGTTTGAGAGCCATCCTAATCTCGTACAGGCTGATGTCCGGGATATCTTCAGTGTAGTGTCGGGTTAGCTTGGCTCTTGGGTCTTTTACCAAGTCAACAACAGGTTCAGCTACTGAGGTATACAACTGCCCATAGAACCTCTCTATCTCCCTGAGCACCTCTGACCTATTCGACGTTACGTTTCCGTCCTCCGTCTTCAGCTTCGTCAACTGGCTTTGCCCAATAGACGCGTCTCTTGCAAACACTTTGGAGCCCTTGTTCTGCTCTATGGTCTCCTCAATACGTCTTGTATTGAAGGACCGTAAATCGTGTCGCAAGGACTTCAATATCTGTCCATTGAGCTGCCTATAGGACTTAGCATCATCGGAGGTTTGGAGTGTCATGGTACGTCGCTCAGCCATAAGGTTTCGGGTGTAGTCAGATAGCTTTTGAGGTCTATTTTTACGGTGGGGCTTAAAATGCTTGGACCCGACCGTATGGACAGTCTCTACCAACCTATTGTTGATTTCGTCCACTGATGCGCTGCTGTCTAGCAATTCGAAGCGGTTTGACAATTCGAGTTGAAAGTTCTCGGGGTTTTGGATATGTGCATTAGAAGGTCGGAGCGTAGACTTCATCAGACTCGATCTTTCCATTTTGACATTAATATTTAATGTGCCTCTGACCATTCGGTGATCACTGCCGGTTTTTACCCTGTGAATCACGGAGACATCATTAAATATTTGTCGCTTGGTGCTCATGATGAAGTCTATCTCATTTTTTGTGGAACCATCAGGGCTCATCCAGGTCCATTTCCTATGAGGCGGCTTCCGGAAGAAAGAGTTCATCATAAAGAGTCCCTCCTTCTCCAGATATTCGGCCAGCCTCTGACCCCTGGGGTTGCGTTGCCCATATCCAAATTGCCCCACTCTCAATTCATCATCGCCCCGTTTGCCCAGCCGCGCATTGAAGTCACCCATAACCACTGTAAAGTGTGCTTTGGAAGTATGTATGGCTCTACTAATGTCCTCATACATTACTTCGACGTCATCATCTGAGTATGCCGAGGTCGGTGCGTAGACCTGTATGACCTTCAGCGAATATCTTATGGATATTCTGAGTATCAGGTACGCTACCCTGCTCGACACACTAGTGATGGACACAACGTTGTCTATGAGTGACTTGTGGACGATAAATCCGACACCACCTTGGGACTGCTGTTCGCCCTCCCGGTAGTAAAACAAGTTGCCGGATTTTAAGGTTATCGTGTCCTCGCCCTTTCTTCGGACCTCCGATAAACCAACAATATTCCACCGCAACTTGTTTATCTCTTCTTCCAGCTCAACAAGCTTCTCATCTGTCCTTAACGTGCGTGCGTTGTATGTCACCAGGGCCAAATTTCGGTGTTGGTGGTAGCCGAATCTCTGCCGGAGATTCTTAGCACCCCTTGTCCTGTCGTTACCATGGCTGCTACCGTGGCCAGGACGAACAGGACCGCCGGGGACTAGGGGCCTGGTTTTCTTACATTCGTCCATAATTGGGGGTGTTTGCCATACTCGCCACGCTTGGCAGGCGGGTTGGCGAGCGCAGTTATTGGTCGTCGAAGTGCTAAGGGAACGCTGCTGCCCATTCCCTAGTTTTCCCTTAGTCGCCTTGTACGACACCCGATGGGATGAGATGGGTTGGTCCTATTCTAAGCCGGGAACCACGCGGCCCTTGTATACTGACTAGTGAATATAACATCGAGATTCAGATATAAAAAAGTAATTTTTTCGTACAACTGTTTCGAGTCTTATCGTTCTCGTTTATTATTCATATCACTGTATCGTTTTAGTAATGATTAACACATGTCTAGTGATAATACTTACGCGTAGTAAAGGAATGGTCCCACCAGTCGGTGTTGCAAAGGTATGCCTTCAGGTCGTCCTTGGTGCGTCCGACGATAACTGCTGGAGGCGCCACCAGGGTCCGTATCGCGAGAAGTACGCAGGCAACTCCCACTATAACTCCGATGCGCCGGAGCAGATACATGTCTGAGATCTTGACTGCTTTTGCTGACCGCACTTGGAATATCACGGATATCCTGTGAACAATTGAAAAAAAACATACATAAACCTATATAAGTATAAGAAAGAATGTCAAAACAGATATACAATGCAAAAGTGGAAGGATGTAGGTACCGGGGAAGACCTAGACTATCTTACCATGACCAAATAGACAAGAGTCATATCTGAAGGACAATTCAGGAGTCTCCGTAACCGGAAAGCGTGTATGAGACGAACTATGAGAGTGGGGGAAGCCAGAGAGGTATGTAAGGAAAGAACCTGTTGGAATGTTGTACTCTCTGCCTACCCCGCAAGGGATCTGGTATACGTACATTAGGGTGGTCCAAAATATTTGTTTATTCTATCTATCTATCTATAACCTCACGCCAGATCCCTTGCGGGGATTTGTTTATTATTTTTCGGGTTAGCCACCCCATGAATTTATAACACGTATCTGTGGTAATAACATTGTGAAATTTCAGTTTCCTAGCTTTAGCGTAAAAGGGTACGCAATCATGTGTTGATATTGGATTTTTAGTGAAAAATGCTAAATTTTGATTTCTCTTGAATTTGATTTCAGTTTTAATTTATATGACAGATATATTTGCTACTAATTTAATGTCCTATTGATAAACTTACAAAAACACTATATAACTAGATCATGAATTTAAAATAATATTTGTTGTGTGTTGTTATTTATGTAGATTTTTATGTATAATTACTATTTTAAAATCAAAACACAAAATTTTAAGAACTTATTATGTTATGGATGCCTTTGATATCATTAGTGTTTACAATGTAATGTTTTATTTTTGGTAATAATAAAAATATATAAAAAAAAAAAATTTTTTTTTTCATATATTATATTATTTCCAAAAAATTTGTATATTTCAAAGGCAATAAGCATTCCCTTCTGGTTGAGATAAGAGGCTGAAATTTTATACACATAATTTGCATCAAAAACAGGGTGTGGTGCAACATCTACGCGATATTTTTTTCCGATACACACGTGAACCACCCCAACGTACATACACCGTCATATATTCCCCAGGCGGGAAAAGCAGCCCACTTTCACGGACAATTTAACTTCTATCTATCTCATCACGCTAGACCCTTGCGGCGTAAGGAGATAGTACAGAGTTGCAACAGGTTCTTTCCTTACATCCCTCTCTGGCTTCCTCCACTCTCATAGTTTGTCAAACTCAAACTCAAATAATTTATTTTGTATAAGACCTGCGGGGGCGCTTACAAATAGTCAATTTTTTTTTTAAATCTAGTTTAACTACTCTTCTACCACCGGATCGGAACGCGTCCACCACTGAGAAGATCCGGCGAAGAAACTTCGCGGGCTTGTCTTTTTTTATTTAATTCTCTTTCTCTTTTTTACTTTCTATTTTTTTTAATCATATTGTGTAGAAACAATGTTTAGGTTGCGAAAAATAGTTTACGATCTAGTTCCAGTGTGATGCCTTACGACCGAGATATAAGACTATTGGTGTTATTAATAAAGAGTGTCTATAGGATTCCAGATGGACCAGTCCCCCCACAAGCAGCATCCTTTCACGAGTATGACTACCGGAACAGCCATCACTCCCCTCGACCATATTGGAAGGCAGGGCTGACCCGCGCCAGACAGCCACCGCAAGTAAAGACATTATAGTGAGCATGAACAAACCAGAATCCCAAATCATCACGCTCTCGTACACGCTCGCCGGTTACGGAGACTCCTGACTTGTCCTTCAGATAAGACTCGGTCTATTTAGTCTAGATAGTTTAACTTTTCTTCTAAATAAAACGCAGCTCTATACTAGGAAATATTCCTGTATCGTAGGTGCATTACCAACGTCAAATTCACACACACAAACATTCAGACCGGAACAAACATATGTGGATTGCACAATGTCTTGTTCGGGGATCGAACCCGCAACCACTCGATCCAGTGGACTTAGCGGCTTAAATTGGACTGTGTTATATGGCCGAGCCTATTATGGTACCATTATGCCTATTACCAGCAGTGATAGCAGTGACAGCGTCAGAGGTCTCGGGTTTAAATCCAGGCACGCACCTCTATCTTTTCGAAAGCATGTGCGTATTAAAAGTTATCTATCATTTGCTTTAACGGTGAAGGAAAGCATCGTTAGAAAACCTGCATACCTAAGAGTTCCCCTAGAAGGTGTGTGAAGTTCGCCAACCCGCACTGACATACAAAGACTATAATTATATTATTTATGCCTATTACTATGTGTCCATTTCAGTTGATACAAAGTAATATAACTAAGCATCCATCCGTTGGCTTGTGTATCTTAATTGTTTACCAACAAAAGGGCTATTATCTAAATTTAAAAACTTTTGCCTCAACCGGGCAGGAAACAATCCCCTTCCGTCGTGATCTAATTAAAACCAACTTGATCTCAATCTAAAAGTTCAGGCCCAATTATCTACTTGAAATAAACCAAAATTGCCAATTAAAAAAAGCTCGTTAAATGAAACATTTTGGCCGTTTTATGGTGATAGAATTTTTGTTAGGAATGATTTAAAAGATTAGGAATTGAAAGGAGCGTTTTTGGAGGTGCTCGAAATGTGGTGTTCGATCATCAAGGTTAAGCAAAATTCGGTTCGGCCAATATTAAGATGGGTGACCGCTTGCGGTATTATCATTTTTTAGTGTCACCGAGCTCATAAAGGCACGTCTAATCCATTGGTTACCATTCTCGTATTAATCGTCAAGATCATATGGAAGCCTTATGAACGTATTTATAAGGTCCAACATTAGCTGATATTCCCAAATCTGTCTCCAAGAATCAGCATTAGTTCGGTTGGTAGTGCTGGTGATGGTTTTTGCCCACGAGAATAGTTTTATTTATAATTATTACTTATTATTTTGCTTCTTTCTATTGCTGTATATAATATTAAATCATGTTCTTTACATAATCCGTGTGGAGACTCACATCATTTTTTTTACAATTTGAGTATTTATGAATCCAAATTTCATGTTTTTAAAGATACCCACTAGATATCATATAGTCACTTGGCCCAGGAATTGAATTCTATTATGGAGATAGGTTTTCTACATTTTATAATAACTTGCAAGAACATAGGTACCTATTGAATATTAAACAGAATATTAACTATTTACCTGTTTATGTTCACAACTAAAACCCCAGACGGCAACTTCAAAATTCAATTCAAAACTAATTTCAATTCGATTTGAACTTAACAAATTAATTTCCTTGAAATTTTCAAGGAAAAACAATTTTCAATTCGGGTTATGCTTAATTCAGCCTATGCGGATTCTCTAAATGCCCCTCAATTTTGAGGTTTTATAACGGTCCGGTGGATTTTGTACGCCAAATTAAAATTTTGTGTGTTGGAATTAAAATTTAATATTTTGAGGGTTGTCTTTTTGGAGAAATTAGAATCGGTTTTTGAGGAAATAAATGTTTGATAATGTGGTCATTGTTAGTCTTTATGTGTTTTTTTGATAATCTTCTACTTATATATTCTATCTATCTCTCTGTATCATCACGCCAGATCCCTTACGGGGCAGGCAGAAAGTACACAGTTCCAACAGGTCTTATTAATTCTTATTATTATTTTGTATGAAGGTCTTTTTTAGCCAGAGAGGTATGTAAGGAAAGAACCTGTTGGAACTCTGTACTCTCTGCCTACCCCGCAAGGGATCTGGCGTGAGGTTATAGATAGATAGATAGATTATTTTGTATCTTGCTGACAGTCGCGACATTAACCTGGATTTTCGGAAGGCTTGCGTGGTGACATAGGTTTAAGTAACGGGTTAGTCACCTGCTGAGATGGTTATTATAAGTCTCTTCTCCCACGTATTCCAGCTCTTTCATGGCCTGACGCGCTTTGGTTTCCCCTTGGGAGGGATTATTTGGTCCATCAATATTTTACATTGCATCCATTCATTTGTATTATGTTAAAATCATATTTTGTTAAAGTAAAATACTGTTTTGTCCCCCCAAGGCACAACGCAAATCTTTGTGTAACCCACAAATAGCCTTTGTGTAACCCAAGTGTTTGCATATATGCAATTTATATTTGTAAACGTATCGACGGTACAGGAATAATTGCAAATATGTGGATCCGTTCAATAAAAACAACGTTAATTCAATGAGGTTTCTGAGATTCTTTTTTAATATTCATTTTATTTTTACTGTTGGTTATGGTAGGATATATTAAATCACATTTTGAATTCTTTTCAAAATTTGGTACCGTGCTATTTATTTAGGTGCCTGCTAAGTATTTCTCCTTAACGTAAATAGATTGTGTTTTACGGATTCTTTTCCAGTGACGGTTATTATTAATTTTCAAACAACAAACAATTGTTTGGGACGTAACTTCTTCTTATTCTTTCTATTATTATTATTAAAAAGCGCTAAGCTTATACTAATCGACTAAAAAATTTATTTATTTGTTCTGGATATTAAAATAACTTCTGCGTATCTGTTGAAGCGAAGCCTCAAAATGGGTATCTAGATTATATTTTTCTGGATACAATTTTTTTTAAGACGTAGCTCCACCCTTTGAATTATCCCAGTGTCGTGAACCCGTTTACAAACATGAAATTTAAATTCATAGACACCCAGATCTTAAATAACATTTTGTCTCACAACGTTTTCTCAGGTGCGCCGATCGAAATCGCTATTACTCGATCAAGTGATCGGAGTGCTCTTAGCTTCTAGAATCAGTCAAACTTTAAAGTATCTGATTTCTTATTTTATTTTCATTCCATTTAAAACCTTAAAATGTTACAGATAAGTTGCCATTTAGAACCTTACCTCCATGTCTTCAGCATCAGAGCTCCGTAAGTTAAGCAGAACCCGACCTCCCGAAGCCACACCCTTGCCGTGCACGTAAAGACAGTAGGCCTCCCGTACATCACCAAGGTCGTGCAGTATATGAGGAGAGCTCCCAGGACTATGACCCTCAGGAGAGCTGGACTGGCCGCTCTTACCACCTGGGGACAAAATTCAAATGTTGACTAGAGATAGACAAAGCAAATCATTTTAGGGAAACTTTTGATGATATCATAATTATAGAAGGTAATGTTGCTCAAAAATCTGATCAAGGGGCATACACCAGGTTACAATAATTAGTATAAAATAATAATAATATTAGCCCTATTAAGAAACTGGCCCAATGTTGGGCACAAACCTCCTCTCAAACTGAGAGGGCTTAGGCGGCCATAATCCACCAAGCTGGCCCGGTGCGGGCTAGGAAACTTTACACCCCTTTGAGAACATTTTAGGCTTGCTGGTTGCCTCGCGATTTTTTCCTTCACCGTTAAAGCAAGTAATAATTAATTTAAGGACATGCTTTCGAAAAGACAGAGGTGCGTGCCTGGGTTTAAACCCGAGACCTCTGACTTTGCAGTCTAACGGTCTAAGGCTGTCACTAGACTAGACAATAATTAGTACAAAATAAAAAAAGATTTTTTTTTAAACAGTAGCCCCCGCCCCACACTATGATTTATTCCTGTGTCGCGGGTGCGTTTCCAAATATGAAAATTCACACACACACACACAAATACACAGACCGAAACAAATAATTGTAGGTCACACAAAGATTTGTCCCGTGTGGGAATCGAACCCGCGACTATTAGACACAGCGGGCGGAGCGGCATAAGCTCTTAACCACTGCGCTAAATCGTCCGTCAAATTACAAATAATTATTACATAAATTCGATTGTGAGAGAGGCTCGCGCCAAGCCACGAGTCCGTACCGTATAAACCGTCATTAAAATCAATTTGTTGTTACCACCGTATACACACCGTCACACATATATTTTCCAAGCGGAAGTGGCAGAGGTGTTAATGCTGTGTAAACTTCGGAATAGTCAAATTTAACTTTTTTAGAATTTACTATCAGTTCGAAATGAGTCTCTACAGAGTAGACCAGGAGAGAAATCGCATGGGAATTTTAGTTTATATTTTATACGTTCTCTAATCTGCATTTGATATAATATATGGAAATATATATACATATGAAAAGATCGAATGAATGAACCCTTCCAAACTAAGCGAATGAGATCCAAGGATCTTTCTGCTTAAACAAAGCGTTTATTATGCATTATGCATTACTAGACCAATGAGGCAGGCTATCCTGTTATTATGCAAGAAAAATAACCAAAACTTAGTTCAAAATATTGCAAAAGATCTCAAGTGGAGTCGTCAGTTTTGGCACCAAAAAGTTCTTAAACACGTTATTTTTTGACAGACAAAGAACAAACACTATTTTAAAATTCCATTTATAGCAGGCGGAGACTATCTCTGCGATATTTTTATAGTCTCACTATGTAAAGCTTCCTGAAAATTGTCAATTCAGTATCAAAATAATTCTACTTTTATCCAGTCACATTCAAACTGCATTTCTAAAGCAGTTGCATACTCATCGTAGGCTCGGAAAAACACCGAAACAATCTATGCCGCAAGAGCAAAACTATGCCTCTTATTAAACCTCAAATGTATGTTGCCCGTGATGCACTTTCCCGGTAATGAGAAGAGGGAAAGAAATGACCTTAAAACTCACCGAAATGAGAATGTACACCACGACAGTGAGCCGAAAAATGGACATTATAATGGCCTGCGTGAGAATATAGACTACGGTATACAGGTAAACATGAGAACTTTAACTAGGCAGTGACTGTTCACAGCCAGCGCGAGCCATATAAGTACAAATTAAAACAAGCAGAGCAGTTATGTATGCCTAACATGCTCGCATTGCTTGTAACTACTTTGTATACTTACCCGTGATTAATGTAAATCCAGAGTAACTGTTTTATTTGCATAGAAATCTGGAAGCCAAGCGATTTTATGAACCAACGGAACACGTAAACATTGTTATAACTTGGGGCTACATTGCTTTTGTTTCGGGTTTAGGCTGTGTGTTAACTTGTTACGAAGAAAATGGAAAATACTATTTAATCCTAAACTGTCCTTTACAACTTGGTCGAATAGTGAGTGTAAGTCGCTCGACCCTCACTACTGTAGGTAAAGGTCTTTATGTAATTTTATCTAGATTTAGTGTGACTAGGATGGGCCAAAATCCCTTATGCGGCAGTCGTAAATATAAAACTTTCCTAGTTTGAAAGTACTTGAAGAATAGCGACAGACTCGCCTCTTATGAAATTATAAGGCGTTTATAATTTTAAGATCGAAGGACTACTGCGGGATACATTACATGAGCTAGAATTTGATTGACAGTTACACCGTCTGCCACTATTTATTAACTTTTAATTTTTTTACCTATTTTCATTTTTAGGTTTATTCCAATGTTTGTAGGTGCATTTACAAATACCCGGATTGAAACAAGCATTTCTGGGTCATACAAAGACTTGTCCTATAGGGAGATCAAACTCACTAGACTAAGTGAGCATGACCATACAAAACCTCAAAGACAGTTTTTTAAATAGCTACAAAGCAGTTAGATATAGCTATCTTTACCCTTCCAGTCTTAGCTTCAATAGAAACGCACCCTTAGTCTTGGCTGCAACTTCCCATAAAAGTGGACGACGTCGAAACGATTTCTACAATTCCAGCGGGATTCGCAATAAGCGTTGAAATGCAAAGGAGCGAACTGGTGAGATATCCTCCAAGACGACTAAAGCAGCTTCCATTGCTGCTCCGGGATTGCAGTAAGTTGTTTTTATTACGTGATAGAACGTAATGTAAATAGTTACATGTTACATTCGCTTGGTTTTTATTTTGCAGATATTATTCTGCGGCATTTAACTATGAGACTTAATTTTTGTGTGTTAGAGTTGTTTTTACAAGCTTTTGTTTAACTTGCTGATTTGTGAACTTGGGTGCGAATGCAACATAAATTTCAAATATATATTTTTAAAGTTTATGGCGTAATACGCATTACATATAAAATGAAGCCTCTAGCATGTAATAAAAAATATTTTTGCTTTAAGTTGTCTTTTTGAAATAATGTTTTTTTTTTTATATTTTATATTATTATATTTAAAATTTACGTTACATAAATATTGCACGATATTTTTTTTCTCCACCATCAATAGTATCATAACTATTATTTTTTCTATATACCTAAATCATCGCGCCAGATCCCTTGTACAAAGGCAAAGAGTACAGAGTTCCAACAGGTTCCTTCCTTACAGATCTCTCTGTCCGACCTTATTTTTTTAAGATACAATTATAGGGCTAAATAGACATAATACATCATCTACAACCCATTCCTTTACGTTCCATAATCATTCCATCATCCGTCATAAATTCGGAGAAAGACCAATCGCTCTCCGAAAGAAATAGCGACTCAACTTAAAACAAAGAAAAGAGATATTCGGCTTTATGCTTTTGAAATTAGGGTTCTAACTCGACTAATCACATTTTTGATCTGTACCTCTATTAATATTGGCTAACAAAATACTTTTGTACATTCCCAGGCTGTTGCGGAAGGAAACGAGCCAGTGTATCAATCAAGGAACTAATATAACATTTTATTACAGTTATCCATCATTCCTTATTTTGTGCAGGTTTTTCTCTTCCTGTAATTAGTTTGGCCGCGGTGGTATGTGTGTGAGTTTTTATATAATATTTTAACCCGCGATTTTATCTGCGTTTCTGTAACAAATGGTAGCCTATGAAGTTTTTCAGGACGCAATCTATTTCCTGGCAAAATTTCTTCAACATCTCTTTTAGGCGTGAAAAAGTAACGGATAAACAGACAGTTACTTTCGAATTTAATATTATAACTAGTTATATAATATTATGATTAAAATTAATAAAGATATATGATATTCTCTTTCTATCTCTCTCTATATCATCACACCAGATCCCTTGCGGGGCAAGCATATAATACTGTCAGAAATATAAAGCCTAACTAACATTCTCAGTGAATCAAATCGCTTGCCCACTTTTGTTTTGCATCTATTTTTTTTCTAAATATATTTGAATATGTAATAAATAATAAAGACTTGATAATAAAGATCACCAATTTGCTAAAATTGCGAATGTTTAGTTACTTATGTATGTCGCTGATTGTACAGTGTGTGTTGCAGAAACAGCCATAAGCATCAAAATCCATCAAATCGTCTATCGAATTATGTCCGTATCTTATCAGCGAAACCGACATGAAACTGGCCACTGCAAGAATGATGAAGAACTACAGCAGTAAACAGGGACATAGACACTAAAATTGGCAGAGTGGTCATGAAAACTTTACATGGCCGCTCTACTCATTATCATTTCTATTTACCTATTTACTGCCCTATATAAATTAGTAGTATTTTCTTAATATTGTGCATGCCAAATTGAATACCAACAACTTTCCACAAAAAGTAATTAAATGTTTTACCGACTTCTGTTTTTTTTTGTGATTAAAGAAGAATGAAGCTTTGATAATAGAAAAAAATATGTTGTGAGAGATTTTTGGTATTAATATTCATTTATAAGACAAAGAGAAATAAATAAAGAAAGCAACACCACTTACCCTAACATGTCCGTATTTAATAGTGAAGTAGACGATAAACGGCTGACAGGATATGACCAGGCAGGCCAGGGCGAAGATGGTATTCCTCACCACCCAGTTCAGGGCAGCCACGCAGGGGGACCCGTCGATGCACGCCTCGCAACCCTCGGCGCACGGGAGACACTCGAAGGCATCAGGGATTGAGTAGAGACTTCGTTGAAGCTGTTGAAAAAGTAATGTTACGGCAGATGATTCTTGGATTAGTATTCACGGAAGCCTAAAGTAGTGGTCAGGTGCGTCAGTATTATGATGAGTGGATTTCTTCCCCATTACTACTACTAATCCGCACTGGTAAAGGAGGGGCACAAGGGGGTTTCAGGTCTGGAAGAGGATGTTCGGATCAAGTCTTCGCACTCCGCAACATCGTAGAGAAGCATCTGGCAGTGGGGCGGAAGGTTTTCTGCGGTTTTGTAGATCTGGAGAAGGCATTTGACAGAGTTGTGCGAAAGAGACTTTGGGACATTTTGCCAGAGTATGGTATAGATGGCACTCTGTTGCGAGCCGTCCAGTCCACTTATGTGGACTGCAAGGCATGCGTACGGGTGGGTGGTAACAGGTCACCCTGGTTTGACGTTAAAATCGGCGTCAAGCAGGGTTGCGTGTTGTCCGCTAGACTGTTTATAATATATCTGGACAAAAGTCTTCAAAGACTGAAAGCGATGAATGAAGGTGTACAAATGGGTGACTTAGTGGTAAACCATCTACTTTATGCAGATGACGCGGTTTTAATAGCGCCAACAGCCACTGATCTGCAAACACTAGTCACAGTTATGAAAGACGACTGCATGATCAATGGCTTACACTTGAATGTGAAGAAAACCAAGATTATGGTTTTTGAAAGGGAAGAAACCAGAACGAATGTAAGGATTGTGGTTGGTAACGATGTGCTGGAGCAAGTGAATGAGTTTGTATATCTTGGATGCGCCTTCAGTAAGGATGGGAAATACACCGCTGACATAGAGAGAAGAGTGAGTGCAGGGAACAGAGTGAATGGTGCGATGGGAAAGCTACTTGGGAGCCGGCACTTAAGCCATAAGGCGCAGCTGGCCATACATAACGGAGTTCTTGTCCCAACGCTGTTATATGCGAGTAGGTATGAAAGATAGTATCGGTGTAAAGATGAGAAAGGGCATGCTCCGTTGGTTCGGGCATATAGAAAGAATGCCAGAGGAAAGAATGACAAAACAGATATAAAATGTGAAAGTGGAAGGATGCAGGTACCGGGGAAGACCTAGACTATCTTACCACGACCAAATAAACCGAGTCTTATCTGATGGAAAAGTCAAGAGTCTCCGTAACCGGCGAGCGTGTATGAGACGAACTATGAGAGTCGAGGAAGCCAGAGAAGTATGTAAGGAAAGAACCTGTTGGAACTCTGTACTACATAAAAAACTTAGCCCCACATTAGGAATTAATCATGTGTCGTTGGTGCGTTCACAAACATGAAATGTACATACGCATACACCTTTTTGACTCATACAGGGATCACACCCGTGACTTCTCGATCCAGTGGGCAGGGGACCAGGTCGTCTATCCATCAAGTGGTAACTGGGACCAACTCTCAACTCTTAACGCGCCTTACAAAACACACGAGTACCGCCGTACCACAATGCTACGAGCGCACCTTTACTTTGCCTTGTATTTACTATTAATTCCCATATCGTGGGTTTTTACATAATCTCAGACTGCGACAAATATATGCGGTTCACATTAAAATTTATCCCGTGCGAGATTACTCAATTTCACCGAAATGACATTCACGGCATCTTACTGGATGTCATAGCTTTGTCTCTTATCGAAGTCGTTACACTTACCAACAAATGCTTCTCATATTCTTCTTCAATGTCAATGCCGTTATAAAATCTGCTTTCAATAGTCGTATTCGGGAAGTAGAACCCTCGTCGACAGACGCACCTGTATGAACCTCTCCGAAACCCTAACCCGGGAACTGGGACACACTGGAACAAAGAAAAAATAACATATGAGAAAATTATATAAGTTTAATAAGACTGGCCACATGTTGTCAGAAATTTCTGTTAGGCATCGATATTTATCGATGTTGTTAGGCATAAAATTCTTACGGTTTTTGGAAGATACTCCACGATTACCCTCTCAGACGCTTTGTCATGACGCGATTCCGCGTGTTTACATGGCTCATGTGTTTGGTACATTTTGTAGACTTTGCAGATTATCAGAAATATGGATTGATCACCTGACTCTGATGCTTGCCAGATGCATGCTAAACGGACTTCAGAAGTTTGTCTGATCAGAATTTTGGTTGGTACACTCTCTATACATTTTGTACTATACCACGTCCACCATCAGATTCAAAAAATTGCGCCTTTCACGAACTGGGAACAGGATCACCGGAATAAAAAATTCTGATAGAGTGCGGAATTTTTGAAACGAAAAAACTCTAACTAAAATGTACGTAACCAGTCTAAAAATTCCTGTTAGGCAATGAGTTTATAATTCTCTTTATGACAGCGTGAAGAATATATTCGGCGTGCGTTTGAAAATTTTCTGACAGAATAATTCTCCCTACAGGTGACCTGCTTTAAATAACTCCGTGATAGGATAGTCTAATAGCAAAATACAAAATAATATGTACCCTGAGTACTTCGAGATATCCTAAAAATACCTTCAAAATCTCCATTTGCATTATTCTACGTGTAACAATCTGTGACTTTACATATCAAGTTAAAAAATCAATACATCGCATTATGTAGATCGCAACAAAGCTAGCGATAGCGTCGGATTCTGTTCATTTGAAATTAAAATTACCTACAGAATCGAATCGATTACGGATCAGTATAATAAGATCGTTTTCGATTCGAAAAAATCGAACAGGACTCGAATATAAATTTAACAAATTGAATTTTTCTTTCTGATTATTTTTGTTGATTAGCTTTAGCATTCGGCGGTATGTCGCCGTTTATGTATACAGGCTGTTGATTTGAATTCTCTTAGGGTTTATGGAATATATAATAGACAGAGTATTATGGTGGTATTTATGGTTTATTTAAAGCACGTTATGGTTATTTTTAGTCCGCATTTTACTGATTGATTTTAGGACATTAGTTCATAAATCAAAATAACCCTTAATCGTAATCGTAGTAGGTATATACAAGGTGCATGGTAAATAACGCAAGACCACAGACACCTCAATTAGATAATTGCTTCACAAATTCAAAACAAAAACCAAATTTTCAAATTCAAAGTTTATTACCCCTTTTATAAGCACTTTTATATCCAATTTACAATGAAACTTGTACGTGTATTTGTGAGTATTGAGTAATACGTTTTTTGAATGCATTTACAATCTCCGTATTGCTTTGAATCAAGAATAAATTTATTTTGCTATAGCGCTGTGAAGGAGTAACAACATATTTTGCAAAATTAAATATATGTAAAATATATTAAAAATTGGTAGAATCAATTCAGTTACCGGTTTAGAACAAATTACTTTCAGGTGTTGCATTTTCTTTTTTTTTTTTAAAACGTGGCCTTAACTTTGGATTTATTCCTGTGTCGTAGGTGCGTTTACAAACATCCATCACACACATCGCTTATCTATATACACAAATACCCAGACAGAAATAAATAATTGTGGATCACACAAAGGTTTGTCCCATGCGGGAATCGAACCCGCAACTATTAGACTCAGTGGGTCGAGCGGTTTAAGCTCTTAACCACTGCGCTAAAACGTCCGTCCGTAATTATGTTACACCTTGTAAATGTGAATATCATTTGCTTTGCTCAGAAACACGAGCACTATTTATTAAATTCATAATTTAAGTAGTAACTAATTTTAGTTTAGTTTTTTTTTGAATTTTTAGTGATTGTGAATTTTGAATGTTTAGTGCCTTGTAGATGCCGCCTTGCTGTGCAGGTCGTGTGTTGAAATCCTAGTTTGTACAAAATGTGTTTTTTTCTAATAAAATGTCAGTTGCAGTTCGGAGACTAGAATTACGGTATAATGAAAATATACTCGGTCCCTATACCTAGCATCGAGGATAATATACAGGTGTCTACAGTACACCCGTATATTATCCCGTACATTATATCAGTATTCTCCTTTCGATTTGAGAATACAGCCGTGATGGTGTATCTACACAAATATTATATAGACGAAAGATTTGTTTGTTTATAGTCAACCTCTCAATCTACTAAACAGATTTTTTTTAAATTGTTTCACTATTATCCAGAAGTGACATAGACCGGTAGAAGATGCTGTTGTCGACCGGATCCGAAGCCACGGGAAATTGCTAGTTTAGTAGAAGCTGCAAATAAATTAGTAATTTCCGCGAGTATAGAAATGAAGACTCTACAGTACAGCAAGTTTTAAACATTCATGTAATTGACAGAGCGTGTTACGTGTGCTAGATCAAAATCTCAGAGCAACCCTTGTATTCCGACACTTAACATAGTTTGGCAAACGAGTGGGTCGTCCCTGGGGCGAACCCGGAACCCATCAATATGTACCGAAACCAGCCAAGGGTGAAGCAAAGGGAATATTTCATGATAATACATGTAATGTTTCCATCGATGATCCAGTAGCGAATAGTACGCCTAGCGATAACGAGATCGTGGATTCGAACTCTAGGTCGTAAAAACAGTAATTTTTCTTTAGAATATAGATTTTAACATTTTAACTATATTAATAATCCTATGGGCGTTGTGGACTGTATAATGGCAATAGCCTCGCCCTTTATTGTATGGGCCCAACATCGTCAGCGAAAAGTAGGTGTACAATATGCCTCTGCCAGTCAAGTTTAGGGAATATAAACGTGACGGTTATTTAAGGTTAATTGGTTTAATAGAGTATCGTACGGCTAGAAAAATATTATTAACCAGTTTCTGCCCGCGACTTCGTCCGTGTTGACCTCAGACTGGAATCTTACATTTTTCCGGATAAAAATTATCTTATGTATTAATTCAGGTAATATACTATTTGTGTGACAAATTTCATCCAAATCCGTAATGCCGTTTTTGCGCGATTGAGTAACAAACATCCAAACATCTCAATTTACAAACTTTTATATTTATAGGATAACTAGCTGTTTCCCGCGGCTTCGCACGCGTTTATTTTGGAATTTGATATAGGTAGGTAGGACTTTTTGGGATAATATTATTCAAAGACTTAAAAGACACCTCCATATTAAGTTTTTTTTCATTCCGTTCAGTCTTTTCATCCCCTGAAATCTTGCCCAAGGTAAAAAGTAGTCGACAATCTCTGAAAAATCCTACATATTCCAGTGATAGTGTATTTAAAATCGGTTATGCCGTTCTGGATATTAACACGGAAGAACATTTTTTTATTGTCCCCTATACAAATAAAATATCTTTTTTTTCCGAAATCACAAATCCTAAATATTCCCGTGTGCTTTGCGGGGCTCGTACCTGCGACTATGTGACAAAGTACGTTAAGCAGTCTACGTTTTATCGCTTCAACCAAGTTGTCTTTGTTTTGCAAAAGTATTTATAAAGTCAACTTAAATAGGAGTCAATTTTCGCTGTAGAATAATTTCAGCAGGTCCCCAGGCTTCCAGTTGCCTGTGAAGAGAAAGGGGAAAATTGAAAGATTGCCAGGCTTTTCTTTAGACAAAATAAGATTAATATCTTTGGGTCTTCATGCAGGCCGGTTAAAACCCACCAAATGCATATAATGCAGGATACTATCGGCATTATCTAGTGTGTAAACAAAGTTACCTATTTCATATTATTACTTCACGACTTAAGATACTTTAATACTATCTACCAATCTATATCATCACGTTAGATCCCTTACGGAGTAGGCAGAGTGTACAGAGTTCTAGCAGGTTCTTTCCTTATAGACATTTCTGGCTTTCTCCACTCTCATAGTACCTCTTATACATGATCGCCGGTTACGGAAGCTCTTGAATTGCTCTTCGGATAAGAAATGGTCTATTTAGTCATGGTAAGATAGTCTAGATCTTCCCCGATGTCTACGTCCTATTCTAGATACACTACCAACTGGCAGCGGCGTGGACCCATTTGACCCTTTTTAAATATGTCTATTTGTTTTTTACTGCTGTTTTTTTTATTGATATTTCTTTGCATTTTTTTTTTTTGATATAATTATACATATTGTACATAATTTGTTATTGTACATAAATTATACATATTGAACAAAACATATTTTACATAGTTAAATTTTTTTGTTGTTGTTATAGTTAATAGACTATATATGATTGTTGTTCAACGTCCTTCTTCTTTCGAATTTGTATATTTGTGTGTGCTTTCTTTCATATAAAGTTTCTTTATAATCCGTTCAGTATGAAAAAATAAAATATATTCCGCAGAAGTCTATTTTTTCGAGATAAAAAGAGTTCTCTTTTATTTTACGATATAAAACACCTTCATATAACGTTTTAGTTAAATTCGTTTAGCCATTTTAATATTAATAAATAGCAGCTATGTCGCAAGAACCGTGATTCTTCCGGAGATAAAAAGTAGAGAAGACCTAAAACACCTTGAAAGTGTTAGTAAGATCCATTCTGTCCTTTTAGTATGAAATGAAGAAATAACAGTTAGATATCACGGGAGAACCTTGTAGTGAATATATTGTATATTTTATCAACTTTCACCAGACTTATTTCTCTATCAATTATCTCTATCACCGGGTTCAGTCTTAGCCCCACTAAGCCCGCATAGATGGTCTATGTAAAATATAAACTAAACTAAAGCGCGATCTTATTCGACACACAACACTTACGTCATCCCATAAAAAACATATACAGTACCTTCCTTTTCAGGAAGGGTTATCAGTTTATCTATTTATTTTTAAATTATCGGTATAAAATTTCTGATATAAATCTTCTCTACCTACCCTGCCAAAGATTATAATCTAGCGTAATAATATCTAAAAACGATACATTGCCAGCTACTTAGCTGCTGCACACTTATGTAGCAAAGTTTTGTCAGTACATTTTGTGTTAATCTTCTCATAAGATATTAATCGTCGATAAAGTTTCGTATCCGACCCATTCATCGATAGAGTTCTTTCCAAAAGAAATAATCCTGAATGCATCATCGGGTCATGCACGAAACCATGCACCAACCACGAAACCATCAAACGTATATGAACAATTTCGAGTGAGTGCTTTTAACCACTGAAAAGTTTTTTGTGAGGAGACGAAGTCCAATATCATGGATGAATTCATGTGTAGGCAAAACACATATTTTACGTCGTAACATTGCAGTTCGGCACAAACAGTAATAAAGTTGTACAATCTAGTAACTAAGTTGCTCTGGAACAATTATTGATATTAATGATTTATCAAAATTTCGATTTATCGACTTTTTTTTCGTTCCTCTGAAACTGTTACATTTCTCGAAAATATAAGTATACAGAGTTGTGATTCTTAGTACAGGCTATAACTATCCAAAATTTCATTGAAATCCATTGAACAGGTTTTGCGTAAAGTGTCTTTTTAGAAATCCAATGTTTCGCTTATTTCCGTCTTTTCTGGAGAAACCTTTTGCTTTTTCGGGATAAATACCTATATAACGTGTTAGCCAACATGTTAAGGTATCTGCATGCAAAGTTTCATCATAATCCACTTGGTAGTTTTGTGTGAATATGGTGCATACTCTTGGATGGACAGACAAACAGACACGAAAGCCAAAAATTGTAGACTTGGCTAATACATTGATAGAGTGATATACCTGGGTGTTTATTTCCTGAAAATATTCCATGTACAGACACGACTTCTTTACAGTTTATTATATGTAGTATGTATAGATATAGATACTTTACTTTTCCCTACAAACCGTTTGCTTTCCTGAAAACTTAAATATTACCTATATTATCTGTAATATGAAATATCTCCGTGCTAAGTTTCACTGACATCTGAAAAGTAGTTTCGGAACAATGAATGATTTATCAAAATCGACGTTTTTGTACTTCCCTTAGAAACTTTTTGATTTTTAGAAAATATAAGTATATAGAGTTGTGACATTTTGTACAGGCTACAATTACACAAAATTTCATTGAAATCCATCAAACAGGTTTGGAGTAAACTGTCTTTTTTAGAAATCCAATGTTTTGCTTATTTTTGTCTTTTCTGGAGAAACCTTTTGATTTTCCGTGATAAATACTATACAATACGTTAGTTAATATTTTAAGGTTTCCACATGCACAGTTTCATTAAAATCTGCCTGGTAGTTTTTGCGTGATGCCGGTTCATACCCTCCGACAGACAGACAAACAGACACGAAAGCCGAAAATTATAGAATTGGCTTCTATATCGATAGCATGATACCCCTGCGTTGTTATTTCCTATAAATATTCCATGTACAGACACGACTTCCTTACAGTTTTATTATATGTATGTATATGTATAGATAGATAGTAGGATATACTATTATTTAGATTATTAGTAGGATATATTAAAAACCCGTGATAGCCTTCATTGCCACGATAGGAGGCTTCAAGAACTTCAAACAGAATGCAGGTCTAATTTGCTATGACCAAACGCGCCGTGTTACGATAATTTTCTGAAATGATCATGTAATAGTATCCCATACCACTGGAGTACTTTTAAACGATTATTTCACAAAGTTGCCGTAGCGCCCCGCGTTAAGTTATTCAGTAGTCATAGCAAATAAAGAACCAGGGCCTTTATTCGCTATGCCACATGAGATTCCCCGCAAGTAACGTGTGACGTCATAACAAGCAGTAAACATAAACACGCTTCCTTGACGAGCCTTCGCGTGGAATTACAAAATGGTATTCGGTATGCCGTAAGGAATGTTGTCTACGGCAATTTTATTTTTAATTTGAGATTTCGTTGGATTCGTTCATAATCTTACATCTGTTAATTTCGGTAAAGTATCGGTTTTTCGAATATTCGTTTCAACTTATTCAATTTCGGTAAAAATATATTTATATGTGCTGATAACATGGTTTTAAGTATGTGTCTATTGAAAACTAAGCAAATAAGTAGGGCCAGATATAAAAAAGGCAACTTTAATTAACATTAAACAAAGATCCAAGTTTTAGAACGTACGAATGTCAAATACAATAACCTATACCCACACCTAAACAAACAAAGACTTGTCCCACACATATATATAGTCTGTTTTTTTTAAGTGGTCAATTTTACATAAAAATATTGTGTGATAACTTAAGGCAATACAATTGGTTCAAAATTAGTTTATTTTATTCATTTATTAATTCCCCAATCCTTGCTCTTCGTCCGAACCGACCACTTTAGTGTCCTTAGTTGCCACACCATGTTTTTTCATAAAATTGGCCACTTAAAAAAAAACAGACTAAACCTAGCACCATTCCGATCTCAGCCTTGAACCTATTCGCATCTATATAAAAGCCCTTTTTAGCTGCTGCCGCCTACGCACTTGACTCGCCTCCTATCAGCCGTTATTGCTGCCCGCGCCATATTCTCAGCAACCCTTACAATGCCCTTACTTCCCTCCTATCACCGATATCACACACAGGATTAGACACCGACCTCGCCGGCGACGTGGATGAATCCCTTGTCCGCTGGCCAGTGCAGAGATGCACTGGCCAGCGGACAAGGCCACACAGTTCTTCCATGTTCACCACGGCGAGACACCTAATGTATGCCTTCCCCCATAGCAACAGCCCAAGCCGAGGCCGGTTCTCCCTGAACCTAGCTGCCCCTATGCCCTTCTGCCCCCCACTTCGGGAATACCGGCGTGACGGTGTATATTTTTTATTTTAAAGTTTGTTTTGCAAATATACATACAGTGAATTAAAAGGCATACTTTTTTATTTAGTTTATTTACTATGTATCTTTATCTTTACTAGCTATCTATTTACACAGATACATAGATAGATACATAATCTATGTATCTATCTAAATTAAAGAATTAATAAAGAAAATAAAATAATAAAAACAACATCAAGCCAGATCCCCTGCGGGGCAGGTATGTATATAAATGAAACAAAAGTATAAATGAAACAAAAGTAATTGGTAAATCAACAAGTTTTATTTATGAATAACAAATCAATAATCACATGCAAGTCATTTGGTATTGTTAAACGGAAACTTGTAAGTCCTCATCAGAACAACAACACATACCATCTTTGTAACCTATGATCACAAGAAATGCTATTTTATTTGTTTTGAACAACAAACATTCAAAATAATACAGTTTGGTATACCACACAGTAATGGTAATCCACTTTGCTACCAAGGTTACCACACCATAATTATGCAGCTATAATTGAAAAACAAATTGAAATAAAAACATTTTTCTTTCATTCATTAGTATAAAAATTCCCACCAGAGATGACATCACCGCACATCTTTCTCTACAAGAATGGGTTAACTTGGGTGTTCTAATTTTCTCAACCATCAGCAATTCTGTAAAAGCAGTTTCATATGAAAGATATGATTTTTAGATGCAAAATTAGTGCTTCATAATATATGCAACACATTATTTGATGAACAATTAAGACTCACTAATAGAAAATGCATTATAATAACCCTACATTCTACTTGTAATGAAAATTGATAATGAAAAATAGCCTATTATGTTATTTTAGGTCAACATCATCCACCTATGCCCTATAATTAAATCAATTATACAAATACTTAATTCACCACAAAATCAATGCTACATTAGCACACCACAAATTATTTGTCTTTATAAAATAACAAAAGTCACATTTATTTTAGTAGATACGTACCTGTTTTTTATGATCACAGTTTTAAATGGGCCTCCTAACGCATTTAATTGGTAGGTTAGGTCTTTCCACATTTCTCGATGACCTTCCTTGAGGAGAACAATTGATGTACCCAGATTCCACCTGTGGGTAGGTAAATATGCTAATTGGGCTGTAGAAGCTTTCGTCCGGTTCATTGTGACTACAAACTAAAACAAATTGTTGAAATTGAGAAGTTCACTTTAATAGATGAGCCACCACAATTTTCCAATGTCACTGGTTATGAGTAATAATTTATTACTACGACGACGACGCGATGATCATAATATATCATTTAAATTGCAATAAAACTATTTAAAAATGTTTGTTTACATTGAATTACCTTAGCGAGTTTTTAACATGTTTTCAATAACACGCAAGCGCGGAGCGTGTTATTTTGACAGTTCGAAACATGGCGTGTGACGAGCCTTGTCATGTTTTCAAATCTGACAGTGGCATACAGAATTCCATTCCACGCCAATAACACGTATGTTTGATAACACGTCTTGTTTCGTGTTTAAACTGTCATAGCGAATAAGGGCCCAGGTGCCCGTCTCTTGTGCCTCATTTGATGAGCACGTTTTAGGGAATTAGATTCGCTCACTCACCAGTGTGAGAGTACTTGGTACCAAGTACGTAAGTACCAAGACGGTTCTTGGTACTTACGTCCTTATACTCACGCAATCAATCTGTCAAAATAGGTTCCTATGGTCCAAGAAAACAATATCTAAAATACCTGCTAAGGTATCAATACCCATTATCATTAAACTACGCCACAGACTTCCGACTACTCTACTGAGAAAATCACTTCCAACTCAGGTATCGTTAACACATATTTTTGAGGTATCGATTAATGACTCGTCCACAAACCCTTTGAAACTTTATAGCAACATCCAACACGATCCATCAAAAGATTCAACGACAAATCGTTCATAGAATAAACTCCAAAGAATCCGGCTGTTATTCCTTTAAAAAGGTATTCCTTCAAATATTTAGGATGGCACTCTGTTTGCACGTACAATCGGTATAAAGATTGAACTTCACAAAACACGTCCACCGAAAAAATATAGATATTTCCTCCCGTTCCCTCTTAGGAAATAGGCTGAATCAGTTTCCATGTTAGGAAAAGTTTTGGTTACAAAATAAATGGGAGAAAAAAACCGGCTGTTTGTAAAAGTCGGGGAAACGATATGCGGGCCCAATAGGAATAAAGGATTGGGAATATGTTGTTGCGTGGCTGTTGGGAATTTGGAGTTTAAGCGAAATGTTTAATGAACCTAATTTTATCCTGCATGATCAAATTCAAACTCAAATGATTTATTTTGTGTAAACCCTGCGGAGGTATTTACAAATGGCCATATACATTTTTTTAACTTACTAATCTAGCTCCGGATCGGAACACGGCCTCTACTGAGCAGATCCGGCGTGAAACTCAGCGGGCTTGTCTCTTTTGTCTGGTTTTTTTTTTGTCAATCAAGGAAGACCAGAACCAGCCCTGCAGTAGAGCGAGCATGGTCGCTCTAGGCGCGGCGGCAATTTTGCTAGTACAGATTTTTTAAAATATGTAGGGTGACGCTGAAAAATCCATAGATTTCCGTACATCGCCTCTAAATAAATCCGTAGATCTACAGACTTTTTAAACGCTAAAGCCGACTGTTTGGAGCGGTTTTTGTTGTTGTACTTTTATTGTAAATGTTATTTTAGAGTGTATATTTTTATTTAATAGTTTATGTACTAATATGCATGTGTTATATTTATATATTTGCGATAGTGTCATCAATTTAGTTTTTCTTTGTATATTGTTTCAGTAGAAGTTAGATAGTGGTACTGGAATAAAAGTTTATTTATTTTATTTTGACATGTTTCAATTTGTTTTAAATGTGTTTTAGCTGCGGTGCCCCACCCCTCTATCAGATATTCTAGGTGCGGCTGTACCATGCAGTTGTAAATAATATAGCTAACAGGTGTAGGCAAACAGCGAACGATACCTCGTAGTGCGCCCATGATAGAAGATAGTTTCGATCTTAATTTATCTAAGTGTGGCTGCCATGTCAGATGTTTATCTCGATAAAGTCCAAGATACTTTTCTGAACTAACATTGTTCAAAAGTTCATTATTTATATATAGGTTCGAGTGACTTTCGATTTTTTTATTCTTAGCACTGAAAATAATATAGTTAGTTTTAGATGTGTTTACAGTCAGCAAATTGTCTTGGAACCATCCAGAGAGAGTATCCAGATCTCGCTGCGCTTGGTTGATGATTTGGTCGATATTGTTGCCATACAAAAATAAACTGGTGTCGTCAGCATATGATATTATGTCGCCTGTCAGGTTTAGGTTATGTACGCCGTTTACGTATATTATAAATAGCAAGAGGCCAAGAATAGATTCTTGTGGCACGCCGTAGGTTAAAGCTTCGCGATTACTTAGACTATCACCAATCTGTACAATTTGCTGTCTATTGCTGAGATATGACCGGAACATATTGTAAGCAGTTTTTCTGATGCCAGTATCATTCAATTTTTTAAGAAGGAAGCTATGGCTAATAGTATTCAGATCGATCAGTCCTTTTTCAGATTAATAAATATACCGAGTGCAACGCGTTTTTCATCAATTTTGTTTTTCAGATTCGTCACAAGGTCAATTGCTGCAGTTAGTGTGTTGGATTGTGCGCTTAAACCATATTGATTTTTTGAGAAGAAGTTAATAGTTTTGAGATAATCATCTAAACGATTATATAATATTTTCTAATATATTTTAGAAATTATCGGCATAACTGAGATAGGGCGATAATTGCTAGGGTCGGTCTTTTTTCCGGACTTAAATATTGGACTCACTTTCGCTACTTTGAGAGAATCAGGAAAGAAGCCGTGTTGTAAGCAGTATTTAATATTCATCGTTAGTTTGTTTAATATTAAGTTTTTGATGCATTTTATGGCTTTACAACTAATTCCGTCTAGGCCTGTGCTAGTATTCTGATTGAGATTGTCTATGATTTTGCTAACTTCCTCTTTCTTAGTTGGAGTTAAATGAAGTAGTTCGCATGTACTAGACATAGCTGTTTAAGTGTTGGCTGCATGTGTATGTTTTCATTATATATTGTGATTTTATTTGCTAAGATAGACCCTATAGTTGCAAAGTAGGTGTTAAAGTAATTACATATTTCTTTATTGTCTGTGATTGGACCAATTTGTGTATTTAATTTTGAAGGAGTGGAGCATGAATTGTTTTATTCCCAGCTAATTTCCCGATTAACTTCCATATCTTTAAAGGTTTTCTTTCACAGTTTTTGAAAGCTTTGTAGTAATAACTATTCTTGGTACGTTGGATTTGTTCAGACACGGTGTTTCGTTGGGCTATAAAGCCTTTTCTTATTAAGTCGTTGTTAGGGTTTTGCTTATAAGTAGACCACACCTGATTTCTTTTAGTTATCATTCCAATTATATCTTTATTGAACCAGTCGGATATTAACGTATTTTGAATATTTGTATTTTATTTTTCTTTACTGCTTACAGATCTTCTAAATAATTGTGTTTTAAACAGTCGTGAACAAATATGGATACTCCACCTCCACTTGTATTTGTTTTAATTTTATAGTAGTGTGTGTAGTTTGGTAAATTTAAACTTTTGGCTTCAGATTCTGACTTGATCCAAGTTTCTGATAGTACAATCACATGCACGGGACTAGGTATATTGTATTGTACTATGCTACGTACATTAGCGTAAAGAAATTTTAGGGATTTAGTGTTTTTTATTAAATTGCTATATGAATCCGTTAATTCGTAAGTAGTGTTTAGAGGTGCATCATCTGAATCTTGTATCGTTAGTTTTTTGGCTGGATTTTAGTAATTGTAGAATTGTCTTCGTTATCTATTAAAAAATAAGCATTAAACGTCATTTTGTAAGTTTACTTGGCAAAGAAAAGTCTTGGCTCGGACCAACTTAATATTTTGCCGTCCATATTTTGTTAAATAATTCAATTAAGTATATTTTGCGCAAGTCAATCCAAAGCTACTATTTCTTTTATAGCTCAATATTTTTAAACACGATTTCAATATTCACAATATATATAAAACGATAGTTCGTCTCAACGAATGAACTGTGACAGTGTATGATATAGATCGATAGATAGAACTTTGAATACTTGGTTTGATTGCAAAATGGCAAGTGAGTCACGAATTTCATATACGTGGTTAAAGTTCGGAATAAATAGGTCATGCATTTTGTTAGTCGTTTTGCATATGGATCCCCACGTGTGGAATTTGAATGGATTTTTTGTTGAAAGTCAATCAATTATAGATTCAGGCAGCGGCAACGTTGGTACTCCTATTTTTTCATTGTTCTAAGTGGGTTAAGCCAATTTTAAACTTTCGTAAAATGAATATTCGGTACGGATTCCCTTGGAATTGAAAACTAGATGCCTGGATATGTTGCAGCGTGATGTAGACTACGTCGCCTAAGGCCTCTCATTTCAGCCTTGTGCCATAACCCTTACATTGCTTGAATGGGTTTGCCATTGGTTTTAGAATTCCTTAAGTTTAAAGGACATCAAAAAAAATACTTCATTAATTATTATACTCAACAATCAAGAGACTTGGCAAGCTTTACCAAGGTCAATCAAACGTCGAAATATACCATATAAATCGGTTTATATTGGTATACTGCCGGAAAGGTCTCTTTCCAATCAAGGTGAGACAGAATATATCGTACTCCACCACAAAACTGGTTTTAGACACCAATAGCTTAACGTGTTTTTTAAATTACGGAGCCACTCACGTATGGAAAGTCATCAAATTTTCACCTGAAGCATGCTCTGAGAACTGCAAATCTTCATAGAAAGACTCGACTTTATCATTGTATAGTTATCTGTCACCCGATATCACAGTCAAAAATATAAACAGTAGAAAATGTTAGTACTAGCTCACCGCTGAGATCTGCCCATAAGTCAGGTCTCTCTCTGTGTGTGTGAGTGTGTGTGTGTGTGTGTGTGTGTGTGTGTGTGTGTGTGTGTCGAGACTAACTTTGAAATAGAGATCAACGTTTGTAAAGTGTCACCTTATTCCTAAGAGACATTCTACTCCGTTTTTCAAATCATCGGGTAAAGACGGCCGAGCACAAAGGCGGCTCGGTTGCGATCTTGCGTGATTATTACTTGCTAGTACTAACGTGCTCTATCTGTCTTTATCATCACGCCAGATTCCTTGCGGGGTAGGCAAAGATTATAGAGATCCAACAGGTTCTTTCCTTACAGACCTTACTGGCTTCCTCCGGTCTCATAGTTAGTCTCATACACGTTTGCCGATTACGGATGCAAGAAACAACGTGTTCTTCTGTTTCCATAAAGTTTACTATGCCACTATCCTTCACGGGGTAACATATGAAGGACGCCCAAACGCTTATATAAACCAAACGTAACCAAAATAAAACCTAAACACCTTCAAACATCAATATATCATTTGATGCCTTCAAACCTATATTTCCCAAGGCCGCTTGGGGAATATAGGTTTAAATGCACGTAAAGGAAATGAATAGATCTGACAAACCGTACTTTGATTCTGATTGTTGGTGAAAACTTGGAAACACGCGGTATTGTGCTTACACGTCGCGATACTGGGAAACTGCAAAAATATAAGAAACACACCGTTCCTATTAGACGTTGCAATACCCACTGATGATTTGGAAAGGGGACGATGGATTTATAATGCATGGATATGCGCAAGATGCAATGGCATATGTTCATTACGATTGGCCAGATCTATTCATTACGTTTACGTGTAATCCCAGATGGATAGACATTGTTCAAATGCTGCTTCCCGGACAAACATCAAGTGATCGACATCACCGCACATGTCTCCATGTCTGACTGATTCAGACTAATCTATTTGACAGTTGTTGTCATGGTTTTTTTTAAAATTTCGATTTTTCTTCTATTGAAGTTTTCCGATATTATAATAGTTATTCTGCTATTCGGGTCGGAGAGGAATCCAACAAATCATATATCACTAAAATCGGTCGATCTTGAGTTATAAATAATGTAACTGACCCGATCTTGTTTTATATATAGAGATATTTTATTTATAAACATTGCCATCACCTAAACTTCACGTAATGTTTATGATGGTTTGTTAATCTACATAAAAAAATTTTTAAAGGACGGCTTAATAAATCACAAACGTACTATGCGAAGTCGCGGACAAAATCTAGTTACAAAGATCGCTACGACACGACCGGCTTTTTGCCATATGTACGGCTTATGCTTAAACTATTGAACCAATCACTTTGAGCCTATGCATACGAACCAGCCGTTCCCAGGATTTGCAAACTAATCATTATCTAGTGATCTATATGATCTGTATGCTGACTCACTGGGCAAGTTCCGCAGTATAATATATGAAGCTGGACGCTTAAAAAACTAGATAATTTGTTCTTTTTGTCTTTAGGTATAATGAAACTATACTCGCGCTCTATTACAATGGAACCTAGCATCTGGATAATATACGGGTGTACACAGTACATCTCTTCCACCTTCGATTCGAGAATATAGCCGTGATGGTGTATCAATACAAATATTATTAAGGAGGAAAGATTTGTTAATAGTGAATAATATCTAAAACTACTGAACAGATTTTTCCTTTACTTTCACCGTTAGATAGATAGATAGATATCAGCCTATACTGCCCACTGCTGGGCAAAGGCCTTCTCTCACAAATCGAGGTGAGAGAGATTAGGTCATACTCCACCACGCGGACCCAGTGCGGATTGGTGGAGGCAGGTTTGTGGCCACCTGCTGTTGGGACTTATCAAGCCGCCTTTAAGGCTTCCAACTCGGCTTAACGACTACCACATTAAGTGGTAACCGGGACCAATGGCTTAACGTGCCTGGCGTGGCGTGGCGTAAATTGCTAGTTTAGTAGAAGCTGCAACTACATTTCTATTGACCGCGAGTATAGAATTGAAGTCTCTATAGTGCAGCACGTTTTTAACATTCATGTAATTGACAGAACGTGTATCGTGTGTTTGATCAAAATCACAGAGCAACCCTTGTATTCCGTCACTTAACATAGTTTGGCAAACGAGTGGGTCGTCCCTGGGGCGAACCCGGAACCCATCAATATGTACCAAAACCAGCCAAGGGTGAAGCAAAGGGAATATTTCACGATAATACATATAATGTTTCCATCGTTGATCCAATGGCGAATGATACGCGTAGCGATCACGAGGTCGTGGATTCGAACTCGAGGTCGGAAAAAACGTAATTTTTCTTGAGAATATAGATTTTAATAATATTTTAGTACTCATTTTAACTATATTAATAATCCGTATGAAATTTGGCGTTGTGGCCGGTATAATGGTAATAGCCTCGCCCTTTATTGTATGGGCCCAACATCGTCAGCGAAAAGTAGGTATACAATATGCCTCTGCCAGTCAAGTTTAGGGAATATAAACGTGACGGTTATTTAAGGTTAATTGGTTTAATGGAGTATGGTACGGCTAGAAAAATATTATTAACAAGTTTCTGCCCGCGACTTTGTCCGTGTTGACCTCAGACTGGAACCTTACATTTCTCCTTTCCTTTTTTTTAATATACTATCTGTGTGACAAATTTCATCCAAATCCGTACAACCGTTTTTGCATGATTGAGTTACAAATATTCAAACATACAAACTTTTACATTTGTAGGATAACTAGTTTCTGCCCGCGACTTCGCTCGCGTTTACTTCAGATTGGAACCTAACTTTTTTTTCGGCATAAACAGTCAAAATCTTATGTGTTAATCCAGGTAATAAACTATCTGTGTGGTAAACTTCACCTAAATCTGTTCCTACGTTTTTGGGTGAATGAGTAACAAACATCCGAACATTCTGATATATAAACTTTCTTATTTATAATATTAGTAGGATATACTGTATTGTGCAGTGATAGCCTATTGATTAGACCATTGGACTGTAAAGTCAGATGTCTCGGGTTCAAACCCGGACACGCACGTCTATCTTTTTGAAAGCATGTGCGTATTAAAAATTAATTATAATTTGCTTTAACGGTGAAGGAAAAGATCGTGAGGAAACCTGCATGCCTAAGAGTTTTTTGGAGGTGTATGAAGTTCGCCAACCCGCATTGGGCCAGCGTGGTAGACTATGGCCTAAGCTCTCTCAGTTTGAGAGGAGGCCAGTGCCCAACGGTGGGATAGTTTCTTAACAGGACCAATATTTGATTATTATTATACTATATTAGTTAGTACTAAAAACCCGAGATGATATATACAAATTGTGAACCCCCATTTTTTTGTCACGCTAACGTAGACCTCCATCCGTGGACCCCTGGGGGTCCACTTGGGCCACTTTGGGAACTAAGGCTTTACACGATCATTTCACAAAGTTATCGTTACGTCCCGAGCTAAGCGCGTTTTAGGCAAATAGAATCGCTCTGTTACACCGTCTAGGTACTTAGGTCTCCGTCCTCACGCAATCGATCAAGAACCCTATGGTTCAAGAAAACGATATCTAAAATGCCTGCTGAGGTAGCAGCACCCATTATCATTATACTACGCCACGATTACATACTCCGAACTACTCTACTGAGAAAATCACTACTAACTCAGGTATCGTTCTCTATAACACATATTTTTGAGATATCAATTAATAACCCGTCCACAAACCCTTTGAAACTGTATAGCAACATTCAACACGATCCATCAAAAGATTCAACGACAAATCGTTCATAGAATAAACCCCAAAAAATCCGGCTGTTATTCCTTTGAAAAGGTATTCTTCCAAATATTTGGGATGGCACTCTGTTTGCACGTACAATCGGTATAAAGATTGAACTGCACAAAACACGTCCATGGAAAATATATAGATCTTTCATACCGTTCCCTCTTAGGAAATAGGCTGAATCTGTTTTCATGTTAGGAAAAGTTTTGGATATAAAATAAATGAGAGAAAAAAACCGGCTATTTGTAAAAGTCGGGGAAATATATGCGGGCCGAATAGGAATAAAGGATTGGGAATATGTGTGTTGCGTGGCGGTTGGGAATTTGGCGTTTAAGCGAAATGTTTAATAAACCTAATTTTATTCTGCATGATCAAACTCAAACGATTTATTTTGTGTAAACCCTTCAGAGGTATTTACAAATGGTTATAACCATTTTTTTAACTTACTGATCTACCACCGGATCAGAACACGGCCTCTACTGAGATGATCCGGCGAGAAACTCAGCAAGCTTGTCTCTTTTGTCTAATTTATTTTTTTTGTCAATCAGGGAAGACTAGAGCCAGCCCTGCAGTAGAGCGAGTATGGACAGGGGTGCAAAAAGCCAAATGCGAAAAGCAATTTTCAGCTAAATTAAATTTTTGATAGCGCCTTTTGAGAGGCGCGGCGGCAATTTTGCTAGATCAGATTTTTAAAAATATGCAGCTGTAATGACGCTGAAAAATCCATAGTTTTCCGTAGTTCGCCTCTAGATACATCCGTAGATCTACAGACTTTTTAAACGCTAAAGCTGACTGTTTGGAGCGGTTAGACTAGCCTTGAATCTAATCCATAAACCGCATTTCTTATAAAATTATATGGCTAAACAAAGTTGATTTTTGAAAATTTGGAAAATAATATTTATTTAAGTAGTAGAAGTACAATTTGCGTGAAGTGAAAGCGTCCACCGAAGGGTGCTGAAAGATAAACTGGCTCTACCCTCATTACCTATTCGCGAAGTGGACCATGTTTGAGATCTGGGAGTACTGGATACCAAGTTAACGTTTCTTCACTACATCGAAAGCATTGTTAAAAAGGCATCTAACATGTTGGAATTTATTATTAGAAGTGGTAAAATGTTCAGGAAACCGCAGACTAAAATTTTACTCTACAATACCAGGGTCCGCAGCATTTTAGAATATTATACTGTAGCCTGGAGACCCCACTATGCATCCCATATATTAAGGATAGAGAAAATACAGAAAAGCTTTTTATGGCATCTATCCTATGCAACTAAAATTGGACAGAGAACTGTGTCCTACGCAGAAAGACAACGTCATTTTCGAATATCATCTTTAGAAAACGTAGGATGCAGTTAGACTTAACTTTTCTGTACAAAATTCTTAATGGTCTTATAGATTGCCCAAAATTTTTAAGTAGATTCCGTTTCAAGGTTCCTCGTGTGGCTCCCAGATACCCGATATGTTTACTTATTCCACCTGTGCGAGCCACAGTCTTAGGTAGAAACTCACCTATACCAAGGCTCTGTAGATCTTTAAATGCCATTGACTCTATTGACATGTTCATAACCTCGATAAATGGATTCCGCATGTATTTATATAAAAACCTGCCAAACTGACCTCATTTAGGTTTTGATTTTATATTCCTTAGTTTTTTCTTTTTTTACATTCACATTCACATTATACTTTTCTTATTAAATTCTTCCCTTATGTTACTCATTTTCATTTATATTAAGGCATGAGGTGTTTATCTGTAATTGGTTAAGCAATTAATAAGTTAATTTTTAGGAGATCACTATGTATATATGATATATTGTATTAGCCGTAGATAAACCTGATAATAAATAAATAAAAAAATAAGGGCCTCAGTACCGGCCCTAGTACTGAGAAAGACTGCCTTGTTGATAAAGTTGTGTTTAATGCGGCTGGCGATTACGCGGTTCTGGGTTCGATTGACAGAAAGTATAATTTGCCTTTGTAGAGATCCTTAATAACAGTCTGGGTCTAGAATTGTGTTCGGTATAATGCAAAACATGCGTCGTTAGTGATATGTGAGTGTACATAGTACACCTGTCACCCTTAAGGAATACAAATGGTGTTTATTCTTTTTTAACAAAGAATTGTCTTCGTTATCTATTAAAATATAAGCATTAAAAGTCATTTTGTAAGTTTACTTGGCAAAGATAAGTCTTGGCTCGGACTGACTTAATTTTTTGTCGTCCATATTTTGTTAAATAATACAATTAAGTTTATTTTTACGCAAGACAATCCAAAGTTACTATTCATTTTATAGCTTAATATTTTTAAACACGATTTCAATATATACAATATATATAAAACAATAGTTTGCTTACTGAGTCAAATAATCTCGGGATCGGACCCTGAACGGAATAAAACCTTCTTGTAAACAACAAAGCTTTGTTTCTGTCTGGGTGTTTGTGAATATGAATTTCAAATCAATCAATGAGTTGTAAACACACTTATAATACAGAAATAATTCCTGGTGCTGTAGATGCTGAGTCTCAATGCTTAGATCGATGTTTTAGTCCAGTCGTTAGGAGCGAAGGCGCTCTGGCCACTGAATCGAGTCGTCGCGGGGTTGATCCTCCCCATAGGACGACAATCTTTGTGTGACCCATATATCTTTGTTTTGGTCTGCGTGTGAAATAAAACTATTTTTATCGCGGTTTATTTTTGATTTATAAGTTCCCGACGTCTCGAGTGCTTTGCAGCACCCATGGTCACGGGAGGGACTGAGGTGTTAGACGTCCAAAAGGCATAGTTGTTCCGGAGTACCCTCAAACTTCTTAATTATTCTTGTTGGTCCAATCTACGCAGAATGAGCTCACGGTGTCTTGAGGTCTTGCAGTGTTATGCTTGGTTTGGGATTTGATTATATTAATTACCGGATCCCAAGTCGATGAAAGCACCCAGCCATCTTCTCTATTGAATATAGATTTTTTTTTAATTTCAATTGCCTCGCGAACCAGCCTTGGTAGGAATCGACATTCTTTCACGAGGATTTGTGGTCTATCAAATCTGATGTTATTGTGGGTGCTGTCAAGGACATGTTCACAGACTGCAGACTTCTTTGAGCGACGGTGTTTTGAGTTAGCTATGTGTTCTTTAACCCGAGTTTTTACCGGTCTTTTTGTTTGTCCTATATAAGAGAGACCACATTCACAATCAAGCTTGTATACTCCTGCATCTTGTAGAGGGATGTTACACTTGACAGATGGTAAAAATTAACTGATCTTCCTCGGCGGCTTATAAAATGTTTTAATTGAAGCACGCTTCAAGATGTAGCCAATCTTGTCCGTGACTCCTATCATTTAAGGTAGCACAGCAGGGAGACGCTCGACTATGAGAGTGAAGGAAGCTAGAGAGGTATGTAAGGAAAGAGCCTGTTGAAACTCTGTACACTAGGCAGAGCTAGCCCGCAAAATGCCAATTGAGTCACGAATTTGCCAATTTCATATACGTGGTTAAAGTTCGGAATAAATTAAAGCATTTTGTTTGTCGTTTTGCATATGGATCCCCACGCATGGAATTTGAATGGTTTTTTGTTGAAAGTCAATCAATTATAGATTCAGGCAGCGGCAACGTTGGTATTCCTATTTTTTCATTGTTCAGAGTGGATTAAGCCAATTTTAAACTTTCGTAAAATGAATATTCAGTACGGATTCCCTTGGAATTGAAAACTAGATGCCTGGATATGTTGTAGCGTGATGTAAACTACGTCGCCTAAGGCCTCTCATTTCAGCCTTGTGCCATAACCCTTACATTACTTGAAAGGGTTTGCCATTGGTTTTAGAATCCTTTAAGTTTAAAGGACAACAAAAACACTTTATTAATGAAGATACTCAACAATCAAGAGACTTGGCATGCCTTAACAAGGTCAATCAAACGTCGAAACATACCATATAAATACCACTACAAATCAGTTTATATTGGTATACTGCCGGAAAGGTCTCTTATTAATCTAAGTGAGACAGAATATAACGTACTCCACCACAAAAACTGGTTTTAGACACCAATAGCTTAACGTGTTTTTTAAATTACGGAGCCACTCACGTAGGGAATGTCATCAAATTATCATAGATCTGCCCATAAGTCTGGTCTATTTGTGTGTGTGTGTGTGTGTTGTTTGTGTAGGTGTGTGGGTGCGTGCGTGCGTGTGTGTGTGTGTGTGTGGGTGTGTGTGCGTACGTGCGTGCGTGCGTATGAGAGAATGATCTGAATTATTGGCCACGAGGCTGCTTATAGGAGGGGAGTCAAGTGTGTGTAGTCAGCGGCGGCTTCGATTAGGAGTTGGAATGGTAGAACGCGTTCGTGAAATAGCGGGTCTTCGCTTATACGATAAACGCCCGAATAGTTTCGAGACTAACTGTGAAATAGAGATCAACGTTTCTCATGTACTACGGGGCACCAACGGCTTTGCGAAAGAATCGGGACTGGATAGCTTGATTTTGTCAATGTGAGATCGGGCGGCGTACCCGAACACCTCCGCGTGTGTGATGATGAGCCTTACACAAGTTTTGTAAAGTGTCACCTTATTCCTAAGAGACATTTTACTCCGTTTGCAAATCTTCGGGTAAAGACGGCAAAGCACAAAGGCGGCTCGGTTGCGAACTTGCGTGATTATTACTTGCTAGTACTAACGTGCTCTATCTGTCTTTATCATCACGCCAGATACCTTGCGGGGTAGGCAGAGATTACAGAGATCCAACAGGTTCTTTCTTTACAAACCTCACTGGCTTCCTCCGGTCTCATAGTTAGTCGCATACACGTTTGCCGGTTACGGATGCAACAAACAACGTGTCCTTCTGTTTCCATAAAGTTTACTATGCCACTATTCTTCACAGGGTAACATATGAAGGTGGCCCAAACGTTTATTATAAACCAAACGTAATCAAAATAAAACATAAACACACCTATATTTCCCAAGCCCACTTGGGGAATATAGGTTTGAATGCACGTAAAGGAAATGAATAGATCTGACAAACTGTACTTCGATTCTGATTGTTGGTGAAAACTTGGAAACACGAGATATTGTGCTTACACGTCGCGATACTGGGCAACTGCAAAAATATAAGAAAGTCATCGTTCCTATTAGACGTTGTAATACCCACTGATGTTTTGGAAAGGGAACGATGGATATATAATGCATGAATATGCGCAAGATGCAATGACATATGTTCGTCATTACGGTTGGCCAGAACTATTCATTACCTTTACGTGTAATCCCAGATTGATAGACATTGTTCAAATGTTGCTTCCCGGACAAATATCAAGTGATCGGCACGACATCACCGCACTTGTCTCCAAACAAAAATACGATCGCTGATGAACTGCATTGTTAAGCAACACGTCTTTGGGTATACTCGATGCTGGATGTATTCAATCGCATAAAAATAAACTATTAAACTTTTTTTTATTTAACTCATTGTTTGACATTCATCAACTGTTAGGCGGTACAAATTTCGCCGGGTAAGGCTATATACTGACAGGATGACTGACTGATGCAATTCAATCAATTTTTATTTTTTTTTTATTTTTCGAATTATTACATTTTGCAAAACAAATCAGACAGCACGAAACAAAAAAAAATACACTGTCGCGACTTATAGGTTACATACTGACAGAATGACTGACTGATTCAGACCAATCTATTTGACAGTTGTAGTCATAGTTTTTTTTTAAATTTCGATTGTATATCTCTTGAATTTTTCCGATATTTTAATAGTTATTCTGCTATTCGGGGCGGATACAAATCCAACAAATCATATATCATTAAAATCGGTCTAGCCGTTCTTGAGTTATAAATACTGTAACTAACCCGATATTGTTTTATATATATTTTTATATTTTATATATAATTCCGAATATTTTTTTTCCTTTGTTCAAACAAATCAAACACCATGAAATAAAACATTTTACACTGTCGCGACTTATAGGTTATATACTGACAGGATGACAGACTGATTCAGACCAATCTATTTGACAGTTATTGTCATTGTTTTTTTGTTAATTTCGATTATTTTTTTCTCTTAAATTTTTCCTATATTTTAATAGTTATTCTGCTATTCGGGGTGGAGACGAATCCAACAAATCATATATCATTAAAATCGGTTCAGCCTTTCTTGAGTTATCAATACTATATACTAACCCGATCTTGTTTTGTATATATAGATGTAAAAGTTTGTATGTTTGTTACTCAATCAAGCAAACACGGCTGATCGGATTTGGATAAAGGTTGGCACGGATATAGTCTATTACCCGGATTAACACATAGGATAGTTTACCGGAACAAATGTTAGTTTCTGTCTAAAGGCCGTGAATGAAGTCGCGGGCAGAAGCTAGTTACAAAGATAGCTACGACACGACCGGTTTTTTGCTATATGTAAGGCTTATGTTTAAACTGTTGAACCAATCATTTTGAGCCTATGAATACGAACCAGCAGTTCCCAGGATTTGCAAACTAATCAATAACTAGTGATCTATATGATCTGTATGCTGACTCACTGGGCAAGTTCCGCAGCATAATATATTAAGCTGCACGCTTAAAAAACTAGATAATTTGTTTATTTTTTTTTCTTTTCGTATAATGGAAATATACTCGCTCCCTATTGCAATGGGACCTAGCATCTGGATAATATACGGGTGTACACAGTACACCTCTTCCACCTTCGATTCGATAATATATCCGTGATAGAGTATCAACACAAATATTATTAAGGAGGAAAGATTTGTTTGTAGTCGATAATATCTAAAACTACTGAACTGATTTTTATAATTCTTTTAACATTAAAAAGCCACACTATCTAGAAGTTAAATAGACTCGGTAGAAGATGCTGTTGTCGACCGGGTCCGAAACCGCGGAAAATTGCTAATTTAGTAGAAGCTGCAACTAAATTTGTAATTTCCGCGAGTATAGAAATGAAGACTCTACAGTACAGCAAGTTTTAAACATTCATGTAATTGACAGAGCGTGTTACGTGTGCTTGATCAAAATCTCAGAGCAACCCTTGTATTCCGACACTTAACATAGTTTGGAAAACGAGTGGGTCATCCCCGGGGTGAACCCGGAACCCATCAATATGTACCGAATCCAGCCTAGGGTGAAGCAAACGGAATATTTCACGATAATACATGTAATGTAGTATCGTGATATATTCCCTTTTTAAATACAAATACAAAGTCTTCAAAGAATGAAAGCGATGAATAAAGGTATAAAAATAGATCATCTAGTGGTAAATCATGTACTATATGCAGATGACGCGGTTTTAATAGCGCCAACAACCACTGATCTTTAAACACTGGCCGCAGTTATGAAAGACGACTGCATGAAAAATGGCTTATATTTGAATGTAAGGAAAACCAGAAGAAACCAGATCGAATGCAAGGATTGTGGTTGGTAAAGATGTGCTGGAGCAAGAGAATGAGTTTGTATATCTTTAATGCGCATTTAGTAAATATGGGAATTACACCGCTGCCAAAGCGAGAAGAGTGAGTGCAGGGAACAGAGTGAATGGTGCAATGGGAAAGCTACTTGGGAGCCGGCCCTTAAGCCAAAAGGTGCAGCTGGCCATACATAATGGAGTGCTTGTCCCAACGCTGTTATATGGCAGCAAGAGCTGGGTATGTAAGAAGGAAAATGAAAGTAGGATAAATGCGGTGGACAGGCGAGCTCTGCGGAAGATGTGCGGAGTGAAGCTGACTGACCGTATTCGCAACATCGTAGTGAGAAAGCGAGTAGGTATGAAAGATAGTATCGGTGTAAATACTCCGTTGGTTCGGGCATATAGAAAGAATGTCAGAAGAAAGAATGACAAAACAGATATACAATGCGAAAGTGGAAGGATGTAGGTACTGGGGAAGACCTAGACTATCTTACCACGACCAAACAGACCGAGTCTTATCTGAAAGACTAGTCAAGACTTGGTACCTTACTAGGTATGTAAGGAAAGAACCTGTTGGAACTCTTTACTCTCTGCCTACCCCGCAAGGGATCTGGCGTGATGATATAGATAGATAGATAGAATACATGTAATGTTTCCATCTTTGATCCAGTGGTGAATGGTACGCGTAGCAATCCTAAAGTCCTGGATTCAAACTCTAGGTAGGAAAAAATTAAATTTTTCAATAGAATATAAATTTCAATAATATTTTGGTATTCATTTTAACTAAATTAATAATCAGTCTGAAGTCTGGCGTTGTGGCTGGTATAATGGCAATAGCCTTGCCCCTTATTATATGGGCCCCAACATGGTCAGCGAAAAGTGGGTGTACAATATGCCTCTGCCAGTCAAGTTTAGGGAATATAAACGTGACTGTTATTTAAGGTTAATTGGTTTAATGGAGTATGGTACGGCTAGAAAAAAAATACTAACCAGTTTCTGCCCGCGACTTCATCCGCGTTGACTTTACGTTTTTTATGTATTAATCTACGTACAACCGTTTCTGCGTGATTGAGTAACAAACATCCACACATCCCAACATACAAACTTTCACAATTATAATATTAGTAGGACTACTTTTTGCCTGCGACTTCTTCCGCGTTGACAGATAGGAACCTTACATTTTTGTGGCAAAAAAGTATCTTATTTGTAAACCGAGGTAATAAACTGATTGTGTGCCAAATTTAATCCAAATCCGTTCAGCCGTTTTTGCGTGATTGAGTAACAAGCATCCCAACATCATAATACAAACTTTCACATTTAAAATATTAATAGCATAGTAGGATATATCTTATTTAAATTAATAGTTGGATACACTAAAACCCGTGATAGTCTTCTTTACCACGATAGGAGGCTTCAATATCGTCAAACAGAACGCAGGTCTAATTAGCTATGACTAAACGCGCCGAGTTACGATAATTTCGTGAAATGTCCTCTGATGGTATCCCATACCACTATAGTACCTTTAAACAATCATTTCACAAAGTTATCGTAACGCACCGTCTTAAGTAATTCAGTAGTGATAGCGAATAAAGACTCTGGTGCCCGTCTCTTGTGCTTCATTTGATGAACACGTTTTAGGGAATTTGAATCGCTCCCTCACACCGTCTTGGTACTTACGTCCCTATTCTCACGCAATCAATCTGTCAAACTAGGGGCCTATAGTCCAAGCAAACGATAGCTAAAATACCTGCTAAGGTATCAGTACCCATTATCATTAAACTACGACACCACAGACTTCAGACTATTGAGAAAATCACTTCCAAATCAGGTATCGTTCTCTATAACAGATTTTTTGATCAAGAACCCTATGGTTTAAGAAAACGATATCTAAAATGCCTGTTAAGGTAGCAGTACCTATTATCATTATACTACGCCACAACTACAGACTCCGGACTACTCTACTGAGAAAATCACTTCCAACTCAGGTATCGTTCTCGATAACACAGGTTTTTAAAGATATCAATTAATAACTCGTCCACAAACCCTTTAAAACTTTATAGCATGATCCAACACGCTCCATCAAAAAACTCAACGACGAATGGTTCATAGAATAACCTCCCAAAAATCCTACTGTTATTCCTGTAAAGAGGTATTCTTCCAAATATTTGGGATGACACTCTATTTGCACGTACAATCGGTATAAAGATTGAACTTCACAAAACACGTCCACCGAAAATATATAGATCTTTCATCCCGTTCCCTATTAGGAAAAAGGCTGAATATGTTTTCATGTAAAGAAAAGTTTTGGGTATAAAATAAATGGGAGAAAAAAACCGGCCATTTGTAAAAGTCGGGGAAACGATATGCGGACCCAATAGGAATAAAGGATTGGGAATATGTTTGTTGCGTGGCAGTTGGGAATTTGGCGTTTAAACGAAATGTTTAATAAACCTAATTTTATCCTGCATGATCAATGATTTATGTTGTGTAATTACAAATGGTCATATACATTTTTTTTTAACTCACTAATCTACCACCGGATCTGAATACGGCCTCTACTGATAAGGTCCGGTCAGAAACTCAGCGGGTTTTCTCATTTGTCTAATTTTGTCAATCAAGTAAGACCAGAGCTAGCCCTGCACTAGAGCGAGTATGGTTGCTCTAGGAGCCGGGTGGCAAAGGGCGCCAAAAAGCAAAAATCAATGTTCAGCGAAAAATTAGGTTTTGATGACACCTTCTGAGAGCCGCGCCGTGTTGCTAGATCTGATTCTTAAATATCTGTAGGGTAACGCTAAAAATCCGTAGATTATCGTGGATCTACAGACTTTTTTAAAAGCTAAATCTCACTGTTTGAGCTGTTAGACTAGCCTTGAACCTAGTCCATAAACCGCATTTCTTGCAAAATTATATGGGTGATAGCAATAGTAAGCTGATTTTTGATTTGTCAATCAAGTAAGACCAGAGCTAGCCCTGCACTAGAGCGAGTATGGTTGCTCTAGGAGCCGCGTGGCAAGGGGCACCAAAAAGCAAAATGCAAAAAACAATTCTCAGCGAAAAATGAAGTTTTGATAACGCCTTTTGGGAGCCGCGCTGTGTTGCTAGATCTGATTCTTAAATATTTGTAGGGTAATGCTAAAGATCCGTAGATTACCGTGGATCTACAGACTTTTTTAAAAGCTAAATCTCACTGTTAGGAGCTGTTAGACTAGCCTTGAACCTAGTCCATAAACCGCATTTCTTGCAAAATTATATGGGTAATACTCGTAGCAATAGTAAACTGATTTTTGAAAATTTGGGTATTATTATTTATTTAACATAAAACCGTAGTATAGTTGTGCGAAAGACCAACAAACCCAATCCAAAAAAAGCCATCAAAATCGGTCCACAATTGACGGAAATATCGCTTAACATACATAAAAAAAAGAAAAAAAAGTATCCATACAACCGAACATAGAACCTCCTCCTTTTTGAAGTCGGTTAAAAATGGCTTACATTTGAATGTGAAGAAAACCAAAATTATTGTTTTTGAACTGGAAGAAACCAGAACGAATGCAAGGATTGTGGTTGGTAACGATGTGCTGGAGCAAGTGAATGAGTTTGTATATCTTGGATGCGCATTCAGTAAGGATGGGAAATACACCGCTGACATAGAGAGAAGAGTGAGTGCAGGGAACAGAGTGAATGGGATGATGAGAAAGCTACTTGGGAGGCGGTACAGCACACAAAAGGCGCAGCTGGCCATACATAATGAAGTGCTTGTCCCAACACTGTTATATAGCAGCGAGAGCTGGGTATGTTGGAAGGAGAATGAAAGTAGAATAAATGCGGTGGAAATGCGAGCTCTGTGGAAGATGTGCGGTGTGAAGCTGATCGACCGTATTCGCAACAGCGTAGTAAGAAAGCGAGTAAGTATGAAATATAGTATCAGTGTAAATATGAGAAAGGGTATGCTCCGTTGGTTCGGGCATATAGAAAGAATGTCAGAAGAAAGAATGACAAAACAGATGTACAATGCGAAAGTGGAAGGATGTAGGTACCGGGGAAGACCTAGACTAGCTTACCATGACCAAACATACCGAGTCTTATCTGAAGGATAAATCAAAAGTCTCCGTAACCGGCGAGCGTGTATGAGACGAACTATTGGAGTAGAGAAAGCCAGAGATGTATGTAAGGAAAGGACCTGTTGGAACTCTGTTCTCTCAGTTTACCCCACAAGAGATCTGGCGTGATGATATTGAGAAATATATAAACTACGATTTAGTCTAACGCTTACAGCGTAAGCTGCTTTGCTTACTGGGTCAAGTAATCGAGGGCTTGAACCCTAACCGGGAAAAAACCTTCATGTTAACAAAAAAGCTTTGTTTCTGTCTGGGTGTTTGTGAATATGAATTTCATGTAAACACACTCTTAATACAGAAATAACTCCAAGTGCTGTAGATGCTGAAACTCAATGCTTAGATCGACATTTTAGTCAAGTCGTTAGGAGCTAAGGCGCTCTGCCCACTGCATCGAATTGTCGCGGGGTTGACCCTCCACATAGGACATAGGATCTTTGTGTGACCTGCAATCTTTATTTTGGTCTGCGTGTTTGTGTTGAATTTAGTGGGTACCTAGAGTGGGACGACTTTTTAGTGCTTCTGTCACAATAACTTTAAATACTGTGAGCTGTGTGGAAGATCTGCGGAGTGAAGCTGACCGACCGTATTCGCAACAGTGTAGTAAGAAAGCGATTAGGTATGAAAGATAGTATCGGTGTAAAGATGAGAAAGGCCATGCTCCGTTGGTTCGGGCATGTATAAAGAATAACAAAAGAAAGAATGAAAAAAAGATATATAATGCAAAAGTAGAAGGATGTAGGTACCGGGGAAGACCTTAACTATCTTACCACGACCAAATAGACCGAGTCTTATCTGAGGGACAAGTCAAGAGTCTCCATATCTAGCGAGAATGTATTAGACGTACTATGAGAGTAGAGAGAGCCAGAGAGGTATGTAAGGAATGAACCTGTTAGAACTCTGTACTTTCTACCTACCCCGCATGGGATATGGCGTGATATAGATAGATATAGAGAACTTTGAATACTTGGTTTAAGCGCAAAATGCCAAGTGAGTCACAAATTTACAAATTTCATACACGTCGTTAAAGTTCGGAATAAATTGAAGTCATGCATTTTATTTGTCGTTTTGCATATGGATCCCACGTGTGGAAGCTGAATGGATTTTTTGTTGAAAGTCAATTTTTCAGAGTGGGATAAGCCCATTTTAAACTCTCGAAAAATGAATTTTCGGTACGGATTCCCTTGGAATTGAAAACTAGATGCCTGGATATGTTGTAGCGTGATGTAGACTGCGTCGCTTAAGGCCTCTTATTTTGGCCTTGCGCTATGGATCTTACATTGCTCGAAAGGGTTTGCCATTGGTTTTAGAATTCTTTAAGTTTAAAGGACATCAAAAAAACACTTTATTAATGAAGATACTCAACAAACAAGAGACTTGGCAATCAAACGTCGAAACATACCATATAAATACCACTACAAATCACTTTATATTGTTATACTGTTGGAAAGGTCAATTACCAATCAAGGTAAGAAAGAATATATCATACTCCACCACATAACTGGTTCTAGAGACCAATAAGTTAGCGTGCTTTTTAAATTACGGAGACGCTCATGTATGGAAAGTCACGAAATTATGTGCTGTAACATGCTCTGAGAACTGGTCTTCATGGGGAGACTTGACTATATATACCAGGAAAATTCCAGACTCTGGACTGGTTTTAGGAATTTTTCGACAAAAGAACTATATTTTCTCCGATCTTGTATAAATTTAAAATATTTAAACCTCATTTCAACAAATCTGGATATATAGCAAATTGTCTGATTTACAAACAACAATTTCTACATGGAATAATATACGTAAACAGTTTTGCCCCTTACTCAATCGAGGACAATAAGATGGATCTACAGTATGGCGACGTATTCAGATTTCGTCAAGGCGATTTTGTTTTAAGGCCCTATTCATGGAGATAGCTGTTATTTTACGATCATACCCCAGAAGGGGCAATCTGAGATATTTAGAACGCTATTAACATTGCCATCACCTAAACTTCACGTAATATTAATGATGGTTTGTTAATTTACATCAAATATATTTTTTAAAGAATTACTTATAAAAGCAGAAAAAAACGTACCATAGCAAAAAAATTAATGTTTGAAGTCGGTGTCAAGTAACCGACCGCACCAGCCGACTTCAAACATTTATTCTTGCTTTTAAGTTAACTTAGGTGTGTAAAGGTAACTGACTTCCAAGAACACAAAAGTATTCTTGGAAGTCAGTTACCTTTTTTTAAGTTAATTATTTGATTGAAGATAAATACTAAAGGTTTGTTTAGTCCGTGTGGGGACGGATCAAGAATACAGTCTACCCACCGCATGCTGGCCTAACAGCGGGTCGTAAGAGGCGACCAAATCCAGCAACAAATACCGCAAGCGGTAGTTCAAGCGAGGCAGTACTCTGGTGCCACACCGGAAGAGGTCTCGCTTGGGCTGAGTGTTGCCGGAAGCAGGGCACCACTCTCTGGAATGGCGATACACATGGCATCCAAAGCCCTAGTTAGTTGGGTTACTGCTAGGAGATTATAGCCCACAGGTGCCGTAAGTGGTGCCTAAGGGGCTTGTAAGACGAGAGGATGAGCAGCAGCGTCCTCTTAATACCTACTAACACTATACTGCGATCGCCAACCCGCCTGCCAAGCGTGGCGATTATGGCATCATCCCCCTAATGACATCCACAAATATTAAACGGCCCCCAGTCCCCGGCGGCCCCGCTAGTCCTGGCCACGGTAGCAGCCACGGTAACGGCGGAGCAGGGGGTGCTAAGAATCCCCGGAAGAGGCATGGCTACCGACAACGAAGACCATTGGCCCTGGCAACTTTTAACACGCGCACACTGCGAACTGACGAAAAGATCGACGAGTTAGAGGAAGAATTGAGCAAGTTACACTGGGACATCATAGGATTATCTGAAGTCCGAAGAGAGGGTGAGGACTCGATAACACTTAAATCCGGTAACTTGCTCTATTTCCGGGAGGGCGACCAGCAGTCCCAGGGTGGTGTCGGGTTTATATTCCACAGGTTTCTCGTGAACAACGTTGTCAAGATCGAGAGTGTGTCGACCAGGGTAGCGTACCTGATATTCAAAATGACTGAAAGGTATTCACTGAAAATTATACAGGTATACGCACCGACTTCGACACACCCCAACGATGAGGTAGAGGCTATGTATGAGGATATATCTAGAGCCATACATACCTTTAAAACTACACTACACCGTTGTCATGGGGGACTTTAACGCGAAACTGGGCAGACGAGGCAACGATGAGCTGAGAGTGGGAACCTTTGGTACTGGACAACGGAATCCCCGGGGCCAAATGCTGGCTGACTTCATGGAGAAGGAGGGGCTTTTTATGATGAACTCCTTCTTCCAGAAGCGGCAACACCGTAAATGGACCTGGGTGAGCCCCGATGGTGTTACAAGAAACGAGATAGACTTCATCATGTCGACGAGGCGGCACATATTCAATGATGTCTCTGTGATCAACGCAGTTAAAACTGAAAGTGATCACCGACTAGTAATAGTCAACTTCAAGCTTGAAAGGTCTAGACTGATAAAGTCTACACTCCGTCCAGCACCTGTCCAGATTCAGGAGCCCAATAGCTTTCAGCTCGAACTGCAGAATCGCTTCGAAGGTCTAGGTGAGTGCATAAACGTGGACGATTATAACAGCAGGGTAGTGGAAACTGTCCATACGGTCGGGCTCAAGTTCTTTAAAACCCACCGTACAAAAAGAACCAAAAAGCTCTCAGGCATTACCCTCAAGCTTATGGAGGAAAGACGCAGGATGATCTTGCAGTCTCCAGAAGAACTTTCCGAATGCCAGCGGCTCAATAGGCAGATCTCTAAGTCTCTGACTCGCGATGTACGCGAGTATAATACTGAAAAAATAAGAGAGACTATCGAGCGCAACAAAGGCCCTAAAGTGTTTGCAAGGGATCTGTCTATCGGACAGAGCCGGCTGAGTAAGCTGAAGACCGGAGACGGCAGGATTGTATCCTCTACACCGGAACTCTTGAGGGAAGTCGAGAAGTTCTACGGCAAGCTATACACATCAGTACAATCACCTGTCTGCAATGCGGCCATAGACCCAAGAGCCAAATTGACCCGACACTATACCGAAGACATCCCGGACATCAGTCTGTGCGAGATTAGTATGGCTCTCAAACAGCTCAAGAACAACAAGGCGCCAGGCGATGACGGTATAACAGCCGAGCTTCTCAAGGCTAGTGGAAAGCCGATATTGAGGGCTCTCCAGAAACTATTTAACACCGTCATTCTCGAGGGCAAAACGCCACAGTCATGGCGCAGAAGTGTGGTGGTTCTCTTCTTCAAAAAAGGTGATAAAACCCTCTTGAAGAATTATAGACCCATCTCACTTCTGAGCCACGTCTATAAACTGTTTTCGAGAGTCATCACGAATCGTCTCGCGTGCAGGCTAGATCACTTCCAGCCTCCCGAACAAGCCGGTTTCCGAAAAGGCTTCAGCACCATAGACCACATTCATACGCTGCGACAGGTCATACAGAAGACTGAAGAGTATAACCTGCCACTATGCTTAGCGTTTGTGGATTATGAGAAGGCCTTCGATTCGATCGAGACTTGGGCTGTACTACAGTCTCTCCAGCGGTGCCAAGTTGACTACCGGTATATCGAGGTGCTGAAGAGTTTGTACGAAAACGCTACTATGTCAGTCCGCCTTCAGGACCAGAGCTCGAAACCTATTCAACTGCAGCGTGGTGTGAGACAGGGAGACGTTATATCCCCGAAACTGTTCTCAGCCACGCTGGAAGATGTCTTCAAGCTTTTGGACTGGAGAGGTCTAGGTATCAACATCAACGGCGAGTACACCTCTCACCTTCGATTTGTCGATGATATCGTGCTCATGGCGGATACCCTGGAAGACCTCAGTACCATGCTCGACGACCTCAGTAGAGTCTCTCAACAAGTAGGTCTTAAAATGAACATGGACAAGACGAAGATCATGTCAAACGTCCATGTAGTACCAACTTCTATAAAGGTTGGAGACTCTACGCTCGAAGTTGTTGACGATTATATATACCTGGGACAAAGAATCCAATTAGGTAGGTCCAACTTCGAGAAAGAGGTCAATCGTCGAATCCAGCTCGGTTGGGCGGCGTTCGGGAAGCTACGTAACATCTTCTCGTCCAAAATTCCGCAGTGTCTCAAGACAAAAGTCTTTGACCAGTGTGTGTTGCCAGTGATGACTTACGGCACTGAGATATGGTCGCTTACGATGGGCCTCATAAGAAGGCTCAAGGTCACCCAAAGGGCGATGGAGAGAGCTATGCTCGGAGTTACCCAGCGGGATCGCATCAGAAACGAGGAGATCCGCAGGAGGACGAATGTTACTGACATAGCACTCAAAATTGCTAAACTTAAGTGGCAGTGGGCGGGGCACATCGCTCGTAGAACTGACGGCCGTTGGGGCAGAAAGGTTCTCGAATGGCGACCACGTACCGAAAGACGTGGAGTGGGTAGGCCCCCTACAAGATGGACCGATGACCTGGTGGAGGTCGCGGGTAGAAGTTGGATGCGTACAGCACAAAGCCGGTCGTTGTGGCGGTCTTTAGGGGAGGCCTTTGTCCTGCAGTGGACGTCTTTCGGCTGAAGAAGACTAAAGGTTTGGAGAGGCACAGGTAGCATTGCCTTTTATAGTAATCACCACGGTTAAGTAACGTTCGGCTCGGTCAGTCTAAGATTTCTTTTTTTAACGTCTCCGTTTTTAATAGATACGCTAAAACGCGACTGATCGCTTTGTGATCACGAGGGTTTAAATCCTATGCCGGACAAATGTAGTTTTCCTAACGAAAATTTTCCAGTATGAGTCCGAAGTCTGAAATTGTGCCCGATATATGGCAATATAGCTCTGCCCCTATTAGATGGGGCCTAACATCTTCGACGAAAAGTGGGTGTACTCAGTACACCTCTGCCCAGCTTGGGCAATGGAGGTGTGACGGTGTTTTTTTAAGTTCGACCGTTAGGGCGGTTAGACCATACCAGATCCAAACCATTATACCATATGCAGCCAAGCGGCTGCTTCTTCTACAGTTAAAGAATGTTATCCTACAAATATTATAAACTAACCGTAACCCGCGGCTTCGCACGCGATTCTTTTGTAATTTGCATAGGTAAGTAGGACTTTTTGGGATAGCATTATTCCAAGACTTAAGAGGCACCTCCATATTATGTTTCTTTTAAATCCGTTCATCCGTGTTATTATGGAGAAATAAAATGAACTATCCCCCAGAAATCTTGTATTTCCCGAGCTAAAACGTAGTCTTAAACAATATCTGAAAAATCCTACATTTTCCAGTGATAGCCTATTTAAAACCGGTTTCACCGTTCTGGATATTAAAATGGACAACGAACATTTTTTTTATTGTGCCCGTATGCGCTTAAAATATCTTCTTTATTTTAAAATCACAAATCCTAAATCAATATTCTCGTGCGCTGTGCGGAGATCATACCTGCGACTATTTGACAAAGTAAGCTAAGCAGTCTACGTTTTATCGCTTAAACCAAGTCGTCTTTGTTTTGCAGAAGTATTTATAAGCTCAACTTAAAAATGAGTAAATTTTTGTTGTAGAACAATTTCAACAGGTCCCCAAGCTTCCAGTCACCTGTGAAGAGGAAGAAGGATAACGAAGGATTGCCAGGCTTTTCTTTAGCCTAAATATGATTAATATCTTTGAGGCTTCATGCAGGCTGGTAAAAATCCACCAAATGCATATTGGTGTAATTTTATATACCACTTTTATGGATAATATCGCCATGATATGGTGTGTAAACAAAAATACCTATTTCATTTTACCATTTCACCACTTACGATAATTTAATACTATCTATGAATCTATATCATCACGTCAGATCCGTTGCAGGGTAGGCAGAGAGTACAGAGTTCCAACAGGTTATTTTCTTACAGACCTTTCTGGGTCATTGTAGATGTTTGTTTGGAAAGGGGTCTCCTTGTGTCTAATACGATATTCCAGCATAAGGACATACATATGTATACGTGGAGAAGGAATGAACAAAAAAGCATGATAGATCTGATCCTGGTTGATAACCGTCTCCGAAGCAAACTACAAGATACGCGTGCGTATAGAGGCCCCACTCTGGAATCAGACCACTATCTCGTAGTTGCGCGGTTTAGTGGTCTGTTCAGGAAGTGGAGGCACTGGCGAGAGCGTATCCCCTTCGGAGACCTTGAAAGATTAAAGGTTGAAAAGTTGCAAGATGAGAGCGTGAGGAGAATGTATGAAGACAGAGTCCGGGACAAGCTTTTGACAGCAGGCTCTTCGGACTCAAATGTAGATGAATGCTGGAATAGCCTGAAAGAGAGTTTGGTGGAATCCGCGAAAGAAGTATGTGGTTGCTCAAAGAAGCATATTACAGCAAAAGGTGATGCATGGTGGGATGCGGAGTTGCAAAGCTCCGTAGAAAGTAAGAAGAAAGCGTGGCAGGACTATGTATCTTCTTTGAACCTGAATGCCAGTATGAGAGAGATGAGGAAAGAAATATACCGGCAATGCAAGAATGCCACTAAAACTTTAGTGAAAGAAAAGCGTGAAAGAGCCAGTATGATTGAGGAGGAGAGGCTGGCGAAGAACTTCGAGAACAACACCAAACTCTTTTGGAGCAAGGTGAGAAAGGCTCGAGGTGATTCGTCAGGCTCCAGAATGGAAAGGATAAAATCTAAAGATGGTGACATTCTTGCAGACACACAAGCTGTGCTAAACCGGTGGAGTGAATATTTTGGAGAAATGTATGGAGATGACCCGGATGCTGATGCCGCAGACGTGCCTAAAGGCGAGATTGCGGCACCAGAATCAACGGAGGACATCACTATGGAAGAAGTTGAATGGGCGATAGGAAGTATGAAAAACGGTAAAGCTGCGGGAGTAGACATGATATCTGCCGAGATGATCAAATATGGTGGAACTTGCGTCCGGGACGCTTTCCGGGCCCTTGCAAACCTTTGCTGGAGGACCGGTAGAGTCCCTACAGATTGGCGCCGCGCAGTCATAGTACCCTTGTATAAAGGCAAGGGTTCACAATATGACTGCGCCAATTACAGAGCCATCAGTTTGATCAGCTTGGCAGCCAAGGTGTACGGTAAAATTATTGAACGGAGAATGCGCGTGAAGTCCGATGGAATGTTGTGCGAGGCACAAGGGGGTTTCAGGTCTGGAAGAGGATGTTCGGATCAAGTCTTCTCACTCCGCAACATCGTAGAGAAGCATCTGGCAGTGGGCCGGAAGGTTTTCTGCGGTTTTGTAGATCTGGAGAAGGCATTTGACAGAGTTGTGCGAAAGAGACTTTGGGACATTTTGCCAGAGTATGGTATAGATGGCACTCTGTTGCGAGCCGTCCAGTCCACTTATGTGGACTGCAAGGCATGCGTACGGGTGGGTGGTAACAGGTCACCCTGGTTTGACGTTAAAATCGGCGTCAAGCAGGGTTGCGTGTTGTCCGCTAGACTGTTTATAATATATCTGGACAAAAGTCTTCAAAGACTGAAAGCGATGAATGAAGGTGTACAAATGGGTGACTTAGTGGTAAACCATCTACTTTATGCAGATGACGCGGTTTTAATAGCGCCAACAGCCACTGATCTGCAAACACTAGTCACAGTTATGAAAGACGACTGCATGATCAATGGCTTACACTTGAATGTGAAGAAAACCAAGATTATGGTTTTTGAAAGGGAAGAAACCAGAACGAATGTAAGGATTGTGGTTGGTAACGATGTGCTGGAGCAAGTGAATGAGTTTGTATATCTTGGATGCGCCTTCAGTAAGGATGGGAAATACACCGCTGACATAGAGAGAAGAGTGAGTGCAGGGAACAGAGTGAATGGTGCGATGGGAAAGCTACTCGGGAGCCGGCACTTAAGCCATAAGGCGCAGCTGGCCATACATAACGGAGTTCTTGTCCCAACGCTGTTATATGGTAGCGAGAGCTGGGTATGTAAGAAGGAGAATGAAAGTAGGATAAATGCGGTAGAAATGCGAGCTCTGCGGAAGATGTGCGGAGTGAAGCTGACCGACCGCATTAGCAACAGCATAGTAAGACAGCGAGTAGGTATGAAAGATAGTATCGGTGTAAAGATGAGAAAGGGCATGCTCCGTTGGTTCGGGCATATAGAAAGAATGCCAGAGGAAAGAATGACAAAACAGATATACAATGTGAAAGTGGAAGGATGCAGGTACCGGGGAAGACCTAGACTATCTTACCACGACCAAATAAACCGAGTCTTATCTGATGGAAAAGTCAAGAGTCTCCGTAACCGGCGAGCGTGTATGAGACGAACTATGAGAGTCGAGGAAGCCAGAGAGGTATGTAAGGAAAGAACCTGTTGGAACTCTGTACTCTCTGCCTACCCCGCAAGGGATCTGGCGTGAGGTTATAGATAGATAGATAGATAGACCTTTCTGGGTTTCTCCACTCTCATAGTTCGCCTTATGCTCGCTCGCCGGTTACGGAGACTCTTGACTTGCCTTTCGGATAAGGCACAGTCTATTTGGTTAAGGTAAGATAGTCTAGGTCTTCCCCAGTATCTACGTTCTTCCACTTTCACATTATATATCTGTGTGGTTTCTGTCATATTAAGTTTCTTTATAATCCGTTCAGCCGTTTTAGTATAAAAAAAAAATCGATATTCCACTGAAGTCAGTTTTTCGAGATATAAAGTGTTCTGTTTTATTTTACGATGTAAGACACCTTCATATAAACTTTCAATTAAATTCGTTTAGCCATTTTAATATGAATAAATACCAGCTATGTCGCAAGAAGCGTGATTCTTTCCGAGATAAAAAGTATCTCGAATATTATTTCGAGACCTAAAACACCTTAAAAGTGCTTGTAAGTGTTTTTAAGAAGGATTATCAGTTTATTTTTTTATTAATATTTTTGATATTTCTGATTTAAACCTTTTCTACCTACCCTGCCCAAGATTGTAATCTAGCGTAATTATATCTAAAAACGGTACATTGCTAGCTAAGTATGTAGCAAAGTTTTGTCAGATCATTTTGTGTTAGTCTTCTCGTAAAATATTAATCGTTGTCAAAGTTCGTATCCGGCCCATTCATCGTTAGATTTCTCTCCAGAAGAAACAATCTCAAGATTATTGCATCATCGGTTCATGCACGAAACCATGTTTGAGTGTTTAAATCAAACGTGTATGAACAATTTTGAGTAAGTGCACATGGAATATTTTTACAACAACCTAGGGGTATCATACTATCGATGTAAAATCCAATTCTACAATTTTTGGCTTTCGTGTCTGTTTGTCTGGTTGTCTGTCTGTCAAAGGGTATGAACTGTCATCACTCAAAAACTACCAGGTGGATTTTGATGAAACTTTGCATGCGGATATCTCATAATATTGGATAACATATCAAATAGTATTTTTTTCCGAAAAATCAAAAGGTTACCTAAAAGTACAAAATTAAGTGAAACATTGAGTTTCTAAAAATACACTTTACTCCAAACCTGTTTGACGGAATTCAATGAAATTTTGAACAGTTGTAGCCTGTACTAAGCATCATAACATATATACTTATTTTTTCGAAAAATCTTACAGTTTCTGAGAAAGGAAAAAAATTGTCGATTTTGATAAATCATTAATTGTTCCAAAACAACTTAAACTACTAGATTGTCGCAGAATAAACCATAAAACTTTATTACTGTTTGTCCCGAACTGCAATGTTACAACGTAAAATATGTGATTTTGCCTACACATCAATTCTTCCATGAATTGATATTGGACTCTGGTTCGCCTCCTTACGAAAAACTTTTCAATGGTTAAAAGCACTCACTCGAAATTGTTAATACACGTTTGATTTAAATTCTCAAACATGGTTTCGTGCATGGACCGATGATGCATTTCTGTTGGAATTCTGTATTCTCTGCCTGCCCCGCAAGGGATCTGATGTGATGTTATAGATTGATAGACAGTACTGACAGTCGTGAAATAGTAATATGAAATAGGTAATTTGGTTTACACACTATATAATGCTGATATTATCCGTGTAAGTGGTATATAAAATTACACCAATATGAATTTGGTGGTTTTTATCGGCCTGCATGTAGGCTCAAAGATATTAATCATATTTAGGCTAAAGAAAAGCCTGACAATATTTCGATTTCTCTCGTCCTCTTCACAGGTGACTGGAAGCTTGGGGACCTGTTGAAATTGTTCTACAACAAAAATTTACTCATTTTTAAGTTAAGCTTATAAATACTTTTGCAAAACAAAGACGACTTGGTTTAAGCGATGAAACGTAGACTGCTTAGCTTACTTTGTCAAATAGTCGCAGGTACGATCCCCGCACAGCGCACGAGAATATTGATGATGAAATAAAGAATATATTTCAAGCGCATACGAGCACAATCAAAAAAATGTTCGTTTGTCCGTTTTAATATCCAGAACGGTGAAACCGATTTTAAGTAGGCTATCACTGAAAATGGAGGAATTTTCAGAGATTGTTTAAGACTACTTTTTAGCTCGGGAAATGCAAGATTTCTGGGGGATAGTTTATTTTATTTCTCCATATTAACACGGCTGAACGCATTTAAAAGAAACTTAATATGGAGGTATAAGACTTGGAATAATACTATCCCAAAAACTCCTACCTACCTATGTCCAAATACGAAAGAATCGCGTGCGAAGCCGCGGGTTACGGACTAAACCAATCCAGTCTTAAATGAGCGGGTTACTAGTCCAACTGGTTTCCAAACTATAATATGACCTACTTTTATGAACCAAGCAGCTAACTTTATTCAAAAACTCCCATAATACTCAAATCCTGGTCTCGTCACAAACCAATAAAATAGACTGTTCGAATATAGATTTGTCCAGCATCGTAAAGCAAACCGTTTATGACGAAAATACTACATGTCGACATTTAATATGAAGAATACCAAAATAATATGGGGAGAATAACAACTGTTTCGTTGGTCTCATGTGGCTAGCGATCACGAGGTTGTGGGTTCGAATGCTGGATCGGACCAAGTGTTCTAGAGGTTTTCCTATTGAACAAATCTTACTAGCGGCTAGTAGTCTGGAATTATGTCCTGTATGATGATAATAGGTTAGCTTGCGGTTAAATTGGGACCTAACAATATAAGGCTAATATCGTCGGCGACATGAGAATGTGCATAGTACACCTTTGCCAGCCCCATTGGACGGGTACGTAAACCGTACCTATGACACAGTAATTTTATTTCTAGTATTATAAAACATTATTTAATAATTTTATTTAAAAATATATTTTTAAAAACAAACTTGTATAGTAAAAACACATGAAGATATCTTGTTTAGTTGTAGTTGAGGAGTTCCTATGGCTTCCTTCCGGCTCCATCATCAGTCCTTCGGCACCATCTGGGTCTAAAGTAGTCGTGAAGACAAATTCAATGAGCCCAAGCACTATAGGTAGTTGGATAGGTTCCATTGGTCACCTTTTGGCTTCATCATCAGACCCTGAACACTATCTGGTTGTAGAGTACTTGTCAATACCAATATATCAAGCCTAAACACGAGGGGGTTAAGTTGTATAGTTCATATGTTCCTATGGCCACCTCCCGACTCCATCGTCAGACCAGCTCTATGGCACCATAATATTTTATTGTCACCGACTTCACATACGTATACCAAATTTAGCTCAATCGGATGCAAGTGCTTGAAAAATATATCACAAGATTTGAACCGGAAAGACAGATACACGAACATTGCCAATTAAATAAAAGCTTGTACAAAGAAAAACTTTTCAACAAAACAAACGTAAAAAGAATTCTTTTACAAAATCAACCTGTTTTTCAGTTCTTTTGAACCCACAAAACATCAAGTTAACACAAATTATTTTCCCCATCCTCTTACGTCTCCTTCCTTACATCACGTCGTATTTACTGGCTCAAAACGGGTCCCAATATGTGTCTAACGCATTAAATTAATGCGGTATCTGAAAACAGTAAAAAGCTAAGGCCGGGTACCGAAGGAATGAAAATTAGGGCACTATAAACCACAGAGGTTTTACGTTCAAGGGCTTCTGTATATAGAAAAAAAAAACTTATAGACACCGTCACACATACCGTCACGCCTGTGTTACTGAAGGGTGTGGACAGGTCCACCCATAACTCGTCAGTTAAAAAAAAAAATCTTCACGCCTATATATATATATATATATATATATATATATATATATATATATATATATATATATATATATATATATATATATATATAGGCGTGAAGATTGATCTGCTTAATCTAAACTAGAAGTAACAAGAATTATTTTAAATAGGTTCAAAACAATGTGATATAATGGGCATTCTATTAGTTGTTACCATAGTGTCATTATCTGTTTCATATTACTGTTACTTGGTGTCGTAATTGAATAGTGTTGAGCATTATGACTTCTTCGGAAAAGGCAATGTTTCAGAATCTGATACCGATACCATACGCTTAGGAATGTGTTCCATACCTATGTTTCCATATGCAAGATATTTTAGCTACATCAGCAATAACGTGTGCAAATATGAAGATGCGTATATAGCATTTTTTATAACAATGCACAATGTACTACAACCGTGGTTATATTTGAAAGTAATTCTAAAAATAAATTAATCTCTTAAGTACCCATGTTATATTTAACACTTACAATTTTGTGGAAATTACATATAATGGTAACTATGCAAGGTGAAAGCAATTTTGATAAAATATTAGTGGTTTTAAAATTCTTTTGTGACCTTCAGTGCGCGAGAAGTTACTGTTATATTTTTAAATCAGAAGATACATAGAAATTATAGATTGTAGGTAATGGTGAAGTTTGGAATATGATAGAGATGATTTATATAATGATTTTGATTGATTAAAGTGATTTTAAACAGGAGATGGGAATAATTTGGTAAATAGGGTCTGACAAGCAAATGGATTGATCACCCGAAAGCGACGCAGATTTCTTATAGACTAAAGGATTCGTTCTAGAAGTATAAAGCATGAATAATATGGTATTGTTTGAGGAAGTAGCATTAAAGCTGTATAATTTATAGGTAGGTATGAGGTATACAAGTGAATAAAGGACACCTTTATCATCTAGATCATGGTGTAGACGAGATTACTCTGTGAAAATTGTTGGAGACTGTAAGTCTTAAATTATGACTCTTGTGAAATTAGATATGAAAAGTCGACAAAATAAATGAAACGTACCTAAATGAAAATGTGATGAAAAGGATAAAAGAGATTAAGAGTCCGACATGAGATAGGATCCGTGTTAAAAATGTATACCTGCCTAAATAGTTAAAGAAAGGAATTTTATTGTTTGAATTAAGACGAGAAAAAAGATAAGATGTTTCAGAGCATGATCATTTATGATTATTACATGATTATTTATGTGAGAATTTATGTAATATTGAAGGAACAAATTTGAATATAAATATAACTACAATAAGCTATTAATATATTATGTATTTTTTTATATTAATATTCTCAATTTCTGTAACTATGATACCATGTATGTAATATGCAGTTTTTTTTGTTATAAATTAAAGTAATATTTTTTTTTGATTTTGTTTCAACACAAGTAGATAATATTGTCAACAGGGCGTATTAAGTTAATAATTACTATTTTTTGTTATTATTCACTATTAAATAATACATTTCTAATAAGATATTTTTCAATTTCGTTTTTGATGAATTGTAATTTTTGTTATGCCTATTTGTTTAATTTTTTTTTTTAATTTAGTCATATTTATGTTTTGTTTTGTTTGTAATCAGGTTTCAATAGCAAAATTTCATTGGTCATTGTCTTAAAATAAAAAAAAATGCAATTCATTTTTTTTCTCAAAAACGGGGGAGTTGTAGTGTGTGACGCACCGCCCTAATATATAAGGTAGCGCATAGGATTTAGCATAGTATATGCTAAATCCTATGCGCTATTAAACATTATTGCACCGACAAGACGTTTAATTCGATACACCCAGTCGCTCTAAACAGCACATCATTCTCATTCTCTTCTCTTTTTAAAAAAACGTAGCCCCACACTAGGATTTATTCCTGTGTCGTGGGTGCGTTTACAAACATGAAAATTCACATACATAAATACAAATACCCAGACCGGAACAAATAATTGTGGATCATTTAAACCATTTAAACCATTCATCACACAAAGATTTGTCCCGTGCGGGAATCGAACCCGCGACTATTAGACACAGTGGGCGGAGCGGCTTGAGCTCTTAACCACTGCGCTAAATCGTCCGTCAATTCATGTCATATCATTGCATGGCGACCCTGCCGGCAAAAGTGTACCATGTACACCCACTTTTCGCCGAGAATGTTAGATGTCATGGAACAGGGGGCGAGCCTATTGCCATATAGCGGGCACAATACCAGACTCCAGACTGATTTTTCCCTAGCAAAACTACATTTGTCCGACCTAAAATTTGAACCCAGAACTTCGTGATTGCAACGCATACTATTGGCCACTAGGCCAACAACGCAGTCGTCAACTCGTCAGTTCTAAACTAATAATAATCAATACTTATTTAATACCGAGGAACGATTTGTTTGTTTGTAATCTATAAACTTGATAACTACTAAACCGATTTTAATAATTCTTTCCAATTAGAAAGCTACACTTTCCAGAGTTAACATAGACAGGTGGCGCTGTTATCGGCTGGGTGCGAAACAAAAGTATTTTTAAAATATAGTATCATTATCGCTCTAAGCGATATGGCCGCCGTATTGTACCAACAGCTATGTTTATTTCTCTTTGTAATCTTACTTTTTATGTGCAGTAAAGTATATTGTAATTTATTAATCGTAATTACAAAATAAAACTAACCTAGCGTAAAAGTACAATATGTTACTTAAACTTCGCCAACGCATCACAAACAACTCTATGGACTGATTAAGACCGAAATAAAAATATTTTACTTTATTTATATTCCCCTAGTAGAGGTGGCAGTGATTGTATAGTAAATTTTGCCAGTAACAGGTAAGCCTTTTGTTATTTTATCACATTTTGTGACTAAATAGACCGTACTTATCTGAAGGGCAAGTCAAGAGTCTGTAACCGATGAGCATGAGACGAACTATGGAAGTGGAGGAAGCCAGAGAGGTCTGTATGGAAAAAAACCTGTTGGAACTCTGTACTCTTTGCCTGTACTGTAGAAAATCTGGCCTGATGATATAGATAGATAGATAGATCACATTTTGTCGAAGATGTTAGGTCCCAAAATAAAGGGGACGAACCTATTGCTATTATAGTAACAACAATTTCGGACTCCGGTCTATGACTGAGATTTTTCTATAGAAAATCACACTATCCGACCTAGGATTTGAATCTAGGACTCTTGTCATTATCCGTAGTATGCGCTGCTAGACTAACGAGGATTTTGAAGCCCGCGTACCGTATCATAGATATTATCAAAAATTCTACGTAAAATATCTGAAACACGAAGTTTATAAGTATCTTAACATACTAACCTACTTTATGTGTTATATTTTTAGAAGTAAAAATGTTATAAATATAATTTTTATAGCAATATCACATCTCAAGAGATTTTCACGAGTTTCATTCGTAGAAGTATTAAATATTTTTCTACTTTTCATGTTCTATGTGAAAATTATTATTTCTTAGAAGTAAGCTCTCGGTAAATTTTGATAATGTGGTACACATCTGGATGCCACTTACCTATATTTTTAAATAGCTTTATTTCAGTCAATGTGACTTGCCTATATTTACGGTGCGAAGACCTTTTGGTTACAAAAGCAGCATTTACAAAATCAAAGTGGCACAGAGAGCGATAGAGTGAACCATGGGCATCTCACTTGTCAATCGAATACCATACATAGAAATCCGAAGGGGTACTAAAGATCAAGATGTTGGTAAATGAATCACAAGGTGAAAGTGGAGATGGGCAGGACACTTAATGAGGCGTGACGGATGGTAGGTGGACCAAGGCTTTGCCAGAGTGGTGGCCCAGAACGGGACACAGGCATGGGTCTGCCTATGGAGGTAGACCACAGAGTACTAAAGGCAGACCATCAGAGGAGGGGGTTTATCGTGAGAGTGGCTGGCAAATGGTGGAATAGCAACTAATCCACCCTTTGCCAGCAACTAATTCTAGCAACGAATGGCGTGATAGAGGAGGCCTACCCTCAGCAGTGAGTAGATACAGGCTGATTGATGATGACGATGATGATGAGCTATATTTCGAACACCTACATACCAATGTTAATGCTATAAGGCACTCAGGACTGATCCGATAAAATTTTTGATTCAAAAACCACGCTTGTCCGATCTAGGATTCGAACCCACTAGAAAATGTTTAACGTAAAAAACGTAGCCAACGTTTGTAAAATAAAGATGAATATTGATTCGAAAGATTAAGAATGTTCAGAGAAAGCTAAACCACACAGGGGGAACACTAAAAAATAAATGAATAAAAATCTTTTTAAAAAAAAGGTATACCGACTTCAAAAAGCAAAAAATAAATATTTGAAGTCGGTGCTGGTTGGTGCAGTCGGTTACTTGGCACCGACTTCAAATATTTAGTTTTTGCTTTTTGAAGGCGGTTTACCTTTTTTTTTAAAAGATTTTTATTTTACAATTTTAAGTAACCAGTGAATTATTTAGTAATATTTATATACCGATATTATATTATTTTGCTAAGTTGCAAAGTAAGGTACCTACAGGATTAACATAATGACTATAATAACGGAATCTATACATTCGTGCTGTTCGCCGTTAAGGAGTTCCCTCTTGTATCTTGAAAGTCCAAGGTCCAATACCACTAACAATAAAATACGACCACCTCAAAACTTTACTGAACCAAATGCAAAAAGCATCATCAAAATCGGTTCATAAGCAAAGGAGTTATAAAAAAAGGATGAATTATGAACCTCCTTTTTGAAGTTGGCTAATATACTGCTTAGTTCTAAGTAGGGTACCTATAGGATAGACGTAATATCCATAATATCTCAATTTACACATGCCTATTGTTTGTCGTTAAGGAGTTCCCTGGTGTATCTTCTAAGTCCAAAGTCCAATACCAATGAAATTAAAATGGGACCACCGCGGAGCTATACTGAACCCAACGTAAAAAAATCATCAAAATCGGTCCACAATTGACGGAAATATCGCTGAACATACATAAAAAAAAAGCATACATACAACCGAACATAGAACCTCCTCCTTTTTGAAGTCGGTTAAAAATAAAAAATGAGCGAGCCTTACAGTATTCGCATATGATGTGTAACATCTGACATGTTATACTACTATGCAATTGAGATGACTCATTGGTCAAATTAAATAGCACGCGCTCATTGGTCAAATCAAATAGCGCGCGCTTTCCCGGTTTCAACGCGCGCGCTCACTGGTCAAATAAAATAGCGCGCTCTCATTGGTCAAATCAAATAGCGCGCGCTCATTGGTCAAATCAAATAGCGCGCGCTTTCCCGGTTGCAACGCGCGCGCTCACTGGTCAAATAAAATAGCGCACTTTCATTGGTCAAATCAAATAGCGCGCGCTCATTGGTCAAATGAGTTAAAAGTTTGCAAGCACTACTTTGCTATCCTATGAGTACTAGCCTCATGTAATCGAGTTTTCTTTTATTCACCCAATTACAACGTCAAAGTTTACTATATATACATTTAATCTTAAAATTTAGTTTCTTGAAAATCTAAAGTAGTTTCCTACGTTTCGTGTTTTGAGTAAACAAAGAGACATGAAGAACGGGGATTAGTTAGAACTAAGCTTCTCCGTCTTTATTCGCGTTTAATTAAACACTTCACACAACGCGTTACGATAAATATGTGAGTATTATATTGGTACTTTAGTCACATATGGAATACCTTTACACGATCATAACACGAAGATATCGTAATGAATCGTTTGATCGTAGCGAATAACCCTGCGAGTTTAACACGTGTGAAGGATTACGAGGTGTAAACGCAAGGAATTTAAGGTAATGCTTGAACTGTTTTATGTTGAGTTCACGTTGGAAATTATAATTACATTATATATATAGAGTGTAGGTAAAGCCGTGCCTGGTCCCGGTTTCTTCTAAATGTGGTAGTCGGTAAATTAAATTAGAAGCTTTATGGGCAGCTTGATAAGTTCTAATAGCAAGAGGTCACAAATCTGCCTTCACAAAACTACACTGGGTCTGCGTAATGGAGTGTGACCTTTTCTCTGAGAAGGCCTTTGCTATATATTGGAAAAGTAGAAGCCGACTTATTATTTAAATATGTAGTGTATTAATACCTACCTAGGTCACTTTTTTACAAAACCAAAACTTTGTAAACGTAAATTAAAAACTTTTTTATCATGGGACGAAGCCCGCCACAGATTCCCACCATTGTAACAAGTAAGCAAGGATCTACCATAGTCTCCTTAGATGTCACCAAGATTTGAACTTTAGGGTGTCCCGGGAAGCGCTTTATTTGTCTTGGAACCCGCAATAAATTTAATTAGAAAGCGAAGAAAACAGACTGCCTCGTTGATCTAGTAACGAATAATTTGGTTTGCGATCATGAGGTCCTGGAGTCAAATCCTAGGTCAGACAAATGTAGTTTTTCTATCGAAAAATACCGAGTATCAGTCTGGAGTCTGGAATTGTGCCCAGTGTATGGTAATAGGCTCGCCCCCTATTACATAGAACCTAACATCTTCGGCAAATAGTGAGTGTACATAGTGTACTATGCCTCTGCCACCTCCGCTTGGGGAATATAGGCGTGACAGTGTTTATTTTTTTATTAAGACAATCAATCAATCAATCAATCAGCCTATCGTAGTCCACTGCTGGACATAGGCCTCTCCTAACACGCGCCATTGCACACGGTCCTCCGCCTTCCACATCCAGTCTGTCCCAGCGACCTTTTTGAGGTCGTCGGTCCATCTAGCTGGGGGCCGTCCTACCTTACGCTTACCAAGTCGCAGTCTCCACTCTAGGACACGCTTGCTCCATCGGCCGTCGGTCCTTCTGCAGATGTGACCAGCCCATTGCCACTTTAGCTTACTGAGTCTGCGAGCTATGTCGGTAACTTTGGTTCTTTGTCGGACTACCTCGTTACGAATTTTATCCTTCAAAGAGACGCCGAGCATAGCTCGCTCCATATCCCGCTGTGCGACTTTGAATTTGTGGACTAGTCCCACTGTGAGTGTCCACGTCTCTGCCCCGTAAGTCATAACAGGTAGGACGCATTGGTTAAAGACTTTAGTCTTCAGGCATTGCGGTATAGGCGAAGCGAAAACGTGACGTAGTTTGCCAAATGCTGCCCAACCCAATTGGATCCTGCGGTTGATTTCTTTCTCGAAGTTGTTTCTACCAAATTGGACAACTTGTCCAAGGTAGACATACTCCCGAACAACTTCGAGCATCGAACCATCGATGTAGATCGGTCCAGGCGTGACATGCTCATTAAACATGATATTGGTTTTATCCAAGTTCATGCCGAGACCGACACCTCGAGAGGCTCCATTTAGGCTATGCAGCATTTCGCTTAACTGTTCCAGTGACTCTGCCACGATGACGATATCATCGGCAAACCGAAGGTGTGAGATGTATTCGCCGTTGATGTTAATGCCCCGCCCAGTCCAGTCCAGCGTCTTGAAGATGTCTTCGAGTGCATTGGTGAAGAGCTTGGGGGATATTACATCCCCCTGTCTTACCCCTCGATGCAGCTCGATCGGGTTGGTCTTTTGGCCCTGGAGCTGGACGGTCATTGTGGCGGTATCATACAGACATCTCAACACCTAGATATAGCGCCAATCGATGCCACATCGCTGCAGAGCATCCAAAAGCGCCCAGGTTTCGATGGAGTCGAAGGCTTTCTCGTAGTCCACGAAAGCCAAACACAGCGGCTGATTGTACTCTTCGGTCTTCTGTACAATCTGCCGAACAGTATGGATGTGGTCTACGGTGCTGTAGCCTTTTCGAAACCCGGCTTGTTCCGGTGGCTGGAACTCGTCAAGTCTTCTGGCGAGGCGGTTTGTGAGTACTCTCGAGAACAACTTGTAGACGTGGCTCAGGAGTGAGATGGGTCTGTAGTTCTTCAGCAAGGTTTTGTCACCTTTTTTGAAGAACAGAACCACCGCACTCCCGCTCCACGCTTGAGGTGTTAAGCTCTGGTAGATGACGGAATTAAAGAGACTCGCTAGCTTTTTCAGGATTGGCGTCCCGCCTGCTTTTAGGAGCTCAGTGGTGATTCCGTCATCGCCTGGCGACTTGTTATTTTTGAGCTGCTCGAGAGCCACTCTGACCTCGTCCTGGTTGACATCAAGGATGTCTTCCATGTCGTGGCGTGCGAGTGGGGCTCTGTGGTCGTCAGCGCTGGGACTCGAGGGTTTAGCCATCCGTGATGCGTACAGGTCTTTGTAGAAACTCTCAATTTCCTCGAGTATCTCGAACTTGGAGGTCACGGTTTTGCCATCCGCTGTATTAAGTTTCGTCAGATGGGATTTACCTAGCTGGCGAGTGAAGACTTTGGTGCCTCTATTCTGTTCAATCGCAGTCGCGATGGTGCGGGTGTTGGAACATCGGAGGTCACGTCGCACCAGCTTCTGGATCTTCCGGTTGAGGTTCCTCCCATCCGGCGAAGACGCCTGTGTGGATGACATTTCCTGTCTCTGCCTCATAAGTTCGAGAGTCTCGAGCGAGAGTTTAGACTCTCTGTTACCGCTTTTGCCGGGAAACACCCTTCGAGACACATCCTGTAGCGTTTTGACCACTGTGTCGGTTTTCTCGTCAACATTGCCTTCGGTTTCCAGCAGGTCGAAACGATTTTGAAGCTCCAGTTGGAACTTTTCGGACCCTAAAGCTATTTGAGGCGCAGTAGGTCTGAGAGTAGACCTCATCATACGACGCCTTTCGGCCCTGAAGTTTATATTTAGAGCGCCTCGGACAAGTCGGTGATCGCTGCCGGTATTAAACCTGTTGATCACGGAGACGTCTCTAAATATAGACTTCTTGTCAGTCATGATGAAGTCTATCTCGTTCCTCGTCTCAGTGTCGGGGCTTCGCCATGTCCACTTTCTATGAGGCTTCTTCTTAAAGAACGAATTCATCAAGAAGAGCCCCTGCGACTCCAGAAAGTTGACCAGCATCTGCCCCCTGTGGTTTCGGCGCCTCACGCCGTGGGGTCCGATTATCGTTTCGCCGCGTTCTTGTACTCCCACTTTGGCATTGAAGTCCCCCATAACAACATTGTAGTGAGCCTTGGTGGTGCCATGTAATGCCTTGGCTATGTCTTCATACATGGCTTCGGCTATGTCGTCGCAGTATGTCGAGGTCGGCGCATATACCTGTACCACCTTCAGGGTGTACCTGTTGGTGATTTAAATTATGAGGTACGCTACCCGTGTCGACACACTGCTGACTTCCACGACGTTGTTAGTGAGAGCTTTGTTGACCAGGAAACAAAGCTCTTAAGACAACTCAAATTAAGACAACTCAAACTCAAATAATTTACTATATAAGCTTATACAAAGCTGCGGGGGCGCTTACAAATAGTCAATTTGCATTTTTTTTTCAATCTCAGCATCGGAACGCGGCCTCTACTGAGAATATCGGGCGAAGGAACGCAGCGGACTTGTCTATTTTTATTTAATTCTCTTTTTTCCTCTCTATTCTTTTTAATCGTATTGTGTGGTTAAATATTTAGGTTACAATTAAATAGTTTACGATCTAGCTCCAGTGTGGTGCCGTACGATCGAGATATGAGACTAACGATGTTATTTATAAAGAGTGCCTAAAGGATTCCAGATGGACCAGTCCCCACAAGCAGCACCCGTTCACGAGTATGACTACTGAAGCAGCCATCACTCCCTTCGACCATATTATACATACACACACCGCAAGCAAAGAATTTATAGTGAGCATGACCAAACCAGAACCCCAAAGACGGTGGTCAGATTGGGTCTACAAAGCAGTAATACCCCAAGCTCGTCAGGCATAACATGCTACGCTTTAACATTGATGTAATTCCAAAAGAAAAATAAATCGCAATATTAAATAATATGCCACTTTAATCCCACGCGGTCTTATCTTTTATGTAATCCAGGAGGAGTAGGAAAAATGCTAACATGTTGAAAGCTATCATATCTCGTGTTATCCTCGTGTAAGTTGGTGTAACAAATAAAGAGGATTTGAACCTTGTGATGCCATGCCGGATCCCTTGGAGGATTTATGCGAGCCGATCGGCGGGGTCCTTTGACGCGGCCACAAAACTAGCGGGAGATAGCTAATGCCGAATATCCATTAAATTTTTTCAAAATTTGGTGCAGTTAAAATCAGCCTATACCAGTCCGCATAACACACACGACTGCATAGTATGACCTATTTACTCTCTCATCTCGATTAGTGAGAAAATCACAGGTGTCGTTATAATAGGAGTTTAGAAATAAAATACCGCACGATTTTTCCGAACACAGTTTTGCCGCTTCATGATACATGCATAGTTTGAAACCGTTTTTATGTGTGAGTGTTTTACGCTGTTGGCCGCGGGGCCTTTACTGTTTAACCGGACAAGAGGGCGGGCGTGCAACCACTACGCTCGAGAAGAAGTTTGAAACCAATATACCCAGCTGACATTGTAGCTTATAACTTTTGGAATACTTTCTGTAGTTAGATATGTTGCAAAATACTAATGTTCACTACAATATCACTTACAGCAGTACTGAATCAAATAATGCGAATTTGTGATAATTTTCTCAGATATGTGGCGAAAAGGTGACCAGCTTTTGCGATCATGCACCTTATAGTGTCTTATTCTTAGTATATTTGTGGAAAAGATATATTTTCCCCCCAGTAGAAAAATTTAGGCTTATTTATATGAAATTAAATGTAGTCATGAGCGTGTATAAGACGAACTATGAGAGTGGAGGAAACCAGAGAGGTATGTAAAGAAACTTTGTACTCGCGGCCTACCCCGCAAGGGATCTGGTGATCGATAGATATATAAAGAAATGTGATTATTTGAAATTTTATGTATTCAGATAATTGAGCTAACTCAAAGGGCACAAAATACTCATTTTATACGAACATCAAATAACAAATCCAAAGCTACTTGGCAAATAGTTAATCAAACCACTTTATGCCTATGTACCACTATACTTGTAATAACAGAAGTTAAGGAAGGTGATAAATTGATTACAAATCCCACTAACATAACTAATGCTTTTAATGACTATTTTATTGACAAAATTGAATCGAAATCTAAATCAGAAATATAATAAGACCAATATTTTTTCTAATTTAAATTCTAAATCTATTCTTATGCGACCTTGTATAAACGAAGATATAATACTGGTCAACAAACCACTAAAAAATACAAATACTCTAGGATATGATGGCATATCAACGAAAGTGATTAAATTTGTAAAGGATATAATAGCTCCACTACTGGCGCACATAATGAACTAATGTATAAGTACTGCTATGTATCCAAGTAACTTGAAACAATTGTTAAGCCCATACATAAAAAGGATGAAAAAAATCTAATAAAAAATATAGACCAATAGGCAAAATCCCAATTTTCCCAAAAAAATTTGAAAATAATATTTACAGCGCTATTTACGGCTATTTTATTAAACAATTTTTTGTAAGGAACAAAAAGGATTAAGGAAAGATTTAACTGTAGACATGGCTATTTTTGACCCTTTTCATACTATTATGACTTCTGTAGACAGTAAAACACCTATATATGCCCTTTATACAGATATGACAAAAGCCTTTGATAACGTAGGCCCCTTGCATATAAAATAAACTACCAAATACGCTGAAATCTATATCTGATGCTAAACTTTTCAAAAGAATGTTGACTACATTGCTTGTTATTAATCTGTTGACGAATTCCTAAATGATAAACTTATGTAATTTTATTTAAAAACTCCTAATTATTTATCCATATTACGTTTCAATCAATTTAAAAAAAATTAACACTGACACTATCTATGACAATTGTTTTAATATAATAATGTTACTTGTATATTTCTTTCTTATGTTATATTAAATTTCTAATTAATTATACTAATAGTATGTATAATGTAGTATGCGATACTATATAATAAACGCCTTAAAATGGCAAAACATAGCGCACTTTATAAATGTAACATCTGGAATTTTAATTTAAGCTTAATCTATGTTTCACAAAATAAACTGATTTTATTTGATTTAATTCAGATTACAGGCATATATACATTAAGAAAAATAAACACCGTCACGCCTATATTCCCCAAACAGGGGTTGCAGAGGTGTACTGCGTACACTCACTTTTTGCCGACGATGTTAGGTCCCCTGTAATAGGGGTCGAGACTATCGCCATGTATCGGACACAATTCCAAACTCCGGAATCATACAGGGAACTTTTCGTTAGGAAAATTACATTTGTCCGAGCTAGGATTTAAACCCAGGACCTCGTGATCACAAAGCGATGCGCTTTGCCATTAGACCAACGAAGCAGCAACTAGTAAAAGTTCATGTAAGTATGCATGTATTTTGCGCAGTAAGTTAAAGTGAAGCAATGTTTTCAATCCCGACCCGTAAAGTTCTTAGAGAACTTTCTAGCAATTCAGCAGTTCGCGTCAGTAGCATTTCCGCTGTGACTTATTAGAATCGCAACAACTCTACTCTCTGGAGAGTTTCCAATCGAAAAGTATCAATAAACATTGAATCCATCAAATATAGTTTTTTTACGTTTAACTTTGCACGGTTCCAAATATTTAATGATTGCCAATAGTTTTTTAGATTTCATTAAATATTTTTCAGGAAACTGTAGTATAAACGGCGTTCATTTTATTAAGCGAGACAGCAAGCGGTCAAAGTACAGTCAAATTGATACTACAAAGTCTTGTCTGCAAGACACGTTCACATGCACATACAAAAAAAATATTGTAAGTTGAAAATGTAAAATAGATCGAACTCGTGACTACTGGATATTCTTAATTGCCATTATACTGGGCAAAATTATAGACAGCCTCGTTGGTCTAGTGGTCCCGAGATCCTACGTTCAAATCTTTCTCGATAGAAAAATATCTAGTATAAGGCCCGAGTCTGGCATTGTACTCGATATAATGGTCATAAGCTCACCCCCTATTAAACGGGATGTACTATCGTCGGAGAAAAGTGGATATGCACCTCTGCCACCCTGCTTAGGGAATATAGTCGTAGAAGCGTTTTACGATCCTAGGCTTCGGACTGCGACTAAGAATTGAAGAAATAAAAGAACATTTTTTCAGATCTAAGATAAAATAAAATATAAGATGGCTGACGACAGCGTATTGCAATATGTATGAGATTCCCCGAAGCACGATCCATAGAAATATGTAAACACGATTGCATCGGCTATTCCTTATGCAACCACTTGCAGATATCCGTGTTTACCCTGGATCGTGCGCTCCCATCTCAACGTATATCATAGACAAACATTCATTGAGTGGTATGGCTGACGCGTTTCGGGATATTGAAATAAAATCCTTTATTTGAAAAATCTTGTTTGCGTTTCATGAATAGTATCGGATAAATAAAATATAGGGGATATGTAGAGGATTTTGATTCACACGTAAACAAAACTTAATGAAATTTTATGGTTTTTGTTTAAAATAAACTTAAAGATTATAGAGTGGAGATCACGTATTGGCAAGCGTAGCGTAGGATGGCCGCCTGCCAGATGGACCAACGATCTTGTGAAAATCGCAGCAAGTCGTTGGCTGCAGGTGGCATCGGACCAGTTATGCTAGAAAGCGATTGGGGAGGCCTATATTTAGCAGTGGACAAGTATAGGCTGAGGTGTAAACTTAATGCCGTCAGTACAGTGTTTGCTGGCACGCAGAGCCTGCTTAGAGATTTTTTTTTTTTTTTGGTTGGTTGGTTGGGCAGAGATGTACTGTGGATATTTCTCCAACGATGTGAAGTCGCAATGTAACAGATTTCAATGGCAGAATTTCAGACTGCAATCAGTTAGTGAGAATCTTACGAAAGAAAATCTCCGAAACACGTGATCACTGGCTACACAATGCACTTCTAAACTAATAAGGCAACTATGAAGGAATTACAACTTATAATGTATTTTTTATTTTCAGTTAATCACTTTTCGATACTGTGATCATCTTCCGCCGCTTTTGTGGACTGCCCCGTGCTAACAAGATACAGACCCCCAAGGGTAAATATTTCTGAGTTATCTATTTCAAGCACAAAATTGTGCTGATATTTTATTTGAAGCAAGAAATTTGTTTTAAACTAAACTGGACTGAGCAGGATGGATCATGAAATCTGCAAGTAAAAGTATGCTATTTCAGCGTAGAATAAAGTAACGGTGGTGAAATGATTAATTTTCAATTAATAGTGAACTTTATTATTTAGATTTATGGCTGAAATGGGAGATGCAAAAAACATCCCCCTGACTTATTCAAAGCTGTTGTTCTCATGTAACTTCGACATCTGGTAGACTTACTTACGTATTTAAAAAAAACATCGATGTCCCACACTAGGAAATATTTCCTGTGTTGTACAAACATGAAACTCACATACGCAAACACCCAGACAAAGGCAAATATTTGTATGTCACACAAAGATTTGTCTCGTGCGGGAATCAAAACCGCGACTCCTCGATATATGGAATAAGTCGTCCGACATCCATGCATCTGGTAGGCAGAGAGTATAAAGATCTAACAGGTTCTTTCCATACAGATCTCTCTCGCTTTTTCCACTCTGATAGTTCGTCTCATATAGATGCTCGCCGGTTATCAAGTATTATATTTTGTGAAATTTTGAAAAGGCATATATTAATTATTAGGACTTAGCTCGATCGGTCTTAAATGGGTGACTGAATTTTTATGTTCGAGCATCTCTGTGACTCGGGCACGTTAAGTTGTTGACCCTGAATACCACTTAATGTAGTTGGAAATAAAGAGGCAGCTTAATAAGTCCCAAAAACAGTTGGCCACAAACTGCCTCCACCAATCCGTACGGATCTTGAAGAAACTTGGGATAATTTCCGTGCATTCAAGCGTTTTCGCCATACATACTGGAATCGAACCTGAGGCTCACAAATAGGCCCTTTTAATATTTTTTTCGAATCCGAATTGCTTTAGAACTGGGCTTATCCTAGTTGTTGTCATCTCTTCTATGACCGACCCGCCAAGTTTTTGTGTTTCCCGATTTGTAAAAGAGGGAAGTGGAATTTTATTTTTCCCTACTCCTCCTATTTTCTTTTCCTTCTAATTAAATTTATTGCGAGTACCAAGACAATTAAAGCGCTCACCGAGACACCTCAAGGATCAAACCTTGGTGTGATCTAAGAATACTATCGTGAATACTGGCTTACAGGAGTTTAATGGTAGGAATGTGTGGTTTAATTCCGAAAAATGTCTTCAATTTAAATAATACAGATATGAATGTACTTATACACTGACTACCGTACTCACATGCCGTAATCACATTATTAATAATCCATTTAACACCTCAAAACAAACGCTTACCATGTTTTTGACTACGCTTCAAAGTACGAGTAATTTTGGATAAAACTTTTGGGCCTGAACAACGGCTTATCTCGGTACTTAACCCGAAACTTGTTTCGAATCTTCTTTAACATGGCGGCGGTTAGATATTGTTAAGATTAAGAGTCATGATTAAACTTCTTTTCTTTCCTTTTATAAAAAAATACATTGTACTATAATATTGGCCCTGTTGAGAAACTGTCCCACCGTTGGGCAGGGGACTCCTCTCAAACTGAGAGGGTTTAGGCCATAGTCCACTACGCTGGCCCAATGCGGGTTGGCGAACTTCACACACCTTCGAGAAACTTTTGAAGGCGTACACTTTTCCTAACAATTTTTTCCTTCACCGTTAAAGCAAGTGATAGTTATTTTTTAATACGCATATGCTTTCAAAAAGACAGAGGTGCCTGGGCTTGAACACGAGACCTCTGACTTTGCAGCCCAGCGGTCTTAACATTAGGCTATCACTACATACGTCATTAAATAATAAGTTGTGGGTACATTATCAGTCGAAAGACTTTCACTGCGGGACAAAGACCTTAACAAAATATCGCCACAACGGTCGGGTTTTTGCTGTACGAGTCCGTAAAGTTATTCCCGTACCATAGGTGTAGAAAACCGGATTCAATCGAATGGCATCTATGGCCTCCCCCAAAACTTTCTATGACGACTGCATGTGTGCTGTACAACCACCTGTTGCCCATGACTTTCAATAAAGGGCTTAGCAAAAAATAGGTGTTATTGTTAAGCTATCGGGTTTATATGCCATCCTTTTCATACTACAAATTTACTTAAGAAATATCAACGTGACAGCTCGGTTGTGCAACAACGTTTCGCTAACATCAGTTTGTTCGTGCTAAGCCCTTAAGTCACCTGGTTTATAATTTAGTTATTCTTATTACATCGAAGTTTTTAGCTCTCTAAGTTTCGAAGTTTCGAGCGCTGAGTATGATTTAAGGAGGAAATAAGTGCACTATGGTTACGGGAGGAACTGGTCCAGTTCCTCCCGTAACTGATGTACTATGTCAAAACAAACCGTGATTGATACAATGAGAAAACAAATGTTTTTTTTGAAGTGAAAACTTGTTTAGGCGCGTTGGGCATTTTTTGAGATGGAAAAAAACAATTGAACTCGCGACACTGTTACCGTTACCAACACCTCTGTATATAAAAAAATAATCGTGTCAATCAAAGGTGTAAATAAATTCTTCAAAAATTACTAAAATATGTCAGTCACGCCTTTCATACAAAAAAGGGAAAACAGAGCCATTATTTCGCCTCTTTTTTATTGACAATTGATCAGGGATTGAGGATGTGATGGAAAATGACGATGAGGCCAATGATGCGACTCACTAATGCCTTTTATTTTGATCCTTATGAAGGAGAATAAGCACTTGTCGCCATTAAAAAATATTGTCTATCCTCTGCTTTGAACTTTATAGCTGAAACCCAAAAGACGAAAGCTCGACCAAATTCTTTGCAACAGTTTATTCTTGTAAAATTCCTCTTGTATAAAAAAAAACTTTCATCAAAGCTTTAATCGAATTCTTGGTAAGTGGTATTCTTTATAGTATCGTCAAATAATATTTTATAAAGGCCTTGCAAATGAATGCCTCAGTGAACAGATTGCTTGTTTTATTAAAACAATTTTCTGTTTCTCAGAAATATGTCAATGAACCTAGGCTAGCCATTTCGATAAAAGGACAGGGAGATTTCCACGGAGTTAGCCTGTTTTCTGACATCGTAAAGAGAATATAAATTGAAATTTATAAGAAAATACTTTGCAATAATTAATTTAAAAAAATATATATAACATTTTTTTACAGTTATAGATAGACCCAATAAAGTCGCTTCTCAACGAATAAATTTTTTTCCAGCACCTCCTGTTTTTTTTTTTTATTGAAATATTTGCAGGGTCCAAGACAATCAAAGCATTCCCCGGGACACCCGGAGGTTCAAATCTTGATGCTTACTATAAAGCACCAAGATTTGAAATGAAAAGAATTTGATTGTGGATCAGAATCTACAATCTAAGCACGAAACACATGACGTTATAGTAACGTTTTCGAGAAATGATGCTGTCACATTCATCGTTACTGTAGCCTATTTCATTCAAACGTCAATTTTTTTTTTCTCAGCATAAAAACTTCAATTTCTTGCTAACAGCATTTTCATTTCGATGTCTTCGGAAATACTGTCGCCTTCATAGTTATTGATGGGATCTACCCGGCAAATGCCCGGGAAAATATCCAATCGGGTAATAAAGGGTAAATACCTGGGAAAATACCCAAATCACGGGTAAATTTTCGTAAACATCTTTAAATACCGTTTATTATTGAAGGCCCTTTTATGTTCATTATTTAAGGAAGCAACATATTTAGACACATTTTAAAAACATATATTATATACATAACATTATAATAGAGCATAAATCGTATAATTAAGTGATAACTCTATAATGTTTCCTTTTGGATCTGCGATTGATTACCAAGTAGTTTTTCGCCAGATAACGATGTTCGATACAATGTTAGCTGAGTCATGTAATCTTTGAGCCGAGTAACTTCGACTGGGCCTTTTGTGTGGACTGGACGGCCGCATATTATATACTTATCATTCTCGCTATTGTCTTAAGTCAGTGCCTTGTGATCTAGTGATATTTTGACACGACTTGTTTAAAGGACTTTTGATTTAACGCAATATGATGGTTTGGCTTGCTGATACTGGACTTCGATTTTACAAAGCGACATAAGATATATTTTCTAGGCATAAAAGTAGATTACATTATCAAAAGTTGGGATTTTTCATAAAAATGTTATTATGTTTCTACTGTCCCCTTTCCCCAAATGCTCGTTTTACTCATAAATTGATTTAGTCCTTAAGAACTTACTGTGCAGCTGTTCTGCAAAATTAAAACAATTGTTCAAAATATTATTACATAATGATTTTACCCACGCTTTGGGTATTTACCTGGGTATTTTCCCCGGTAAATACCCAGATTGCAAAATTATAGATTGCAAGCACAACTATCTATCTATCTATTTATAACCTCACGCCAGATCCCTTGCGGGGTAGGCAGAGAGTACAGAGTTCCAACAGGTTCTTTCCTTACATACCTCTCTGGCTTCCTCGACTCTCATAGTTCGTCTCATACACGCTCGCCGGTTACGGAGACTCTTGACTTTTCCATCAGATAAGACTCTGTTTATTTGGTCGTGGTAAGATAGTCTAGGTCTTCCCCGGTACCTGCATCCTTCCACTTTCACATTGTATATCTCTATCTATCTATCTATCTATAACCTCACGCCAGATCCCTTGCAGGGTAGGCAGAGAGTACAGAGTTCCAACAGGTTCTTTCCTTACATACCTCTCTGGCTTCCTCGACTCTCATAGTTCGTCTCATACACGCTCGCCGGTTACGGAGACTCTTGACTTTTCCATCAGATAAGACTCGGTTTATTTGGTCGTGGTAAGATAGTCTAGGTCTTCCCCGGTACCTGCATCCTTCCACTTTCACATTGTATATCTGTTTTGTCATTCTTTCCTCTGGCATTCTTTCTATATGCCCGAACCAACGGAGCATGCTCTTTCTCATCTTTACACCGATACTATCTTTCATACCTACTCGCTGTCTTACTATGCTGTTGCTAATGCGGTCGGTCAGCTTCACTCCGCACATCTTCCGCAGAGCTCGCATTTCTACCGCATTTATCCTACTTTCATTCTCCTTCTTACATACCCAGCTCTCGCTACCATATAACAGCGTTGTGACAAGAACTCCGTTATGTATGGCCAGCTGCGCCTTATGGCTTAAGTGCCGGCTCCCGAGTAGCTTTCCCATCGCACCATTCACTCTGTTCCCTGCACTCACTCTTCTCTCTATGTCAGCGGTGTATTTCCCATCCTTACTGAAGGCGCATCCAAGATATACAAACTCATTCACTTGCTCCAGCACATCGTTACCAACCACAATCCTTACATTCGTTCTGGTTTCATCCCTTTCAAAAACCATAATCTTGGTTTTCTTCACATTCAAGTGTAAGCCATTGATCATGCAGTCGTCTTTCATAACTGTGACTAGTGTTTGCAGATCAGTGGCTGTTGGCGCTATTAAAACCGCGTCATCTGCATAAAGTAGATGGTTTACCACTAAGTCCTAACTAAACCACAATCCTTACATTCGTTCTGGTTTATTCCCTTTCAAAAACCACAACTAGAACATCGAAAAATGGTGATGGTTTGTTTAAAAAAGGTTTAAAGCTTGATTGGATTAGATAATAAATAAATTTGAAGTGTGAAAAGGATGGCACATTTATTTAATATTATTACGCTAATGTCAATAGGTTCATGCTAAGACTTCTGGCTAGACTAACGGAGTCATTTATGTAGCCATTTACATCTATCTATATCATCACGCCAGATCCCTTGCGGGGTAGGCAGAGCGTACAGAATTTTAAGTCATTTACATAACGCTATTAACTCGTACAAGTACTTCACTAGTTACCCGCATCGTGTACAAATGTCATAAGTACTAACCTCAGTGGTTTTCTTCTTACATTTATCAGTTCCGGCGAAGATGTTCAGCTGCGTGGAGCCAGGCTTCAGGGGACACTGGTCGATGTCCACTCTTCGTAGGTCGATGTCAATCCCACTCGTACCCCTAGAATAAAAACATACGGCTAATGGACATAAATTAACCATTTTTAACCGACTTCAAAAAGGAGGAGGTTCTATGTTTGTCTGTATATATGCTTTTTTATATTTTTTAAGTATGTTCAGCGATATTTCCATCGATTGTGGACCGATTTTGATGATTCTTTATGCATCGGGTTTAGTAGAGCTCCAAGGTGATTCCATTTATTTTATTGGTATTAGACCTTGGACTTTGAAGATACACCAGGGAACTCCTTAACGACAAACAACACATGTATAGACTGAGATATTATGTCAATCCTATAGGTATACCCTAATATAGAACTAAGCAGAATATTAACCGACTTCAAAACAGGAAGAGGTTCATAATTCGTTTGTGTGTTTTTGATTACTTCTTTGCTTATAAACCGATTTTGATGATTTTTTTGAATCGGGTATAATATAGCTCCCAGCTGGTCCCAATTATAATTTTATCGGTACCTTGGACTTTGGAGATACGCCAGGGGACTCCTTGACGGCAAACAGCACGAATGTGTAAATTCAGTTATTTTGAGTATTATATCAATCCTGTAGGTACTTCCTGTAGAACTATAGAACAATAGTGCAGGATTCTGAAACTATGCCCGATTTAATGACAAAACACTCGCCCCTATCATGGAGGTTATTTCATCCTTGTAAAATTAAAAAAATAACGATGAAAATCTAGTCAGAGTAATCAAATTGTATGAAAAGAATGTACCTGTTAGACTCTGTATTCTCTGCCTACCCCGCAAGAGATCTAGTGTGATGATATGAATGAATGGATGACTGGAACTATCTAGGTACTAGAATAACGGAGAGCGTATTGCCAAAACATCGCGCGCATAATTTCCGAATCCGGTACACCCATTAGAGATTATTTTGTTAGAATAACACCTATATGTCAAATTTTGTTCAACTTAGGATTCAAATCTAGGACCTAATGATCGCCAGCTGCAGCTGTCGCCACTAGATTAATGAGGCAGTTTTCATGATAAGCCAGTTTGGTGATTCATTTCATACAAAATACTCCACGAGATATTGGACTTGGCAAAATTAAATCAAACTTTGAGAAACATCTCTCAGACAGGAGCCGAATGTCATTCAAGGGGCCTACTCTAAACTGTATAGCGATATTTTTATGTGTCTCTAATAAAAGCGATGCCAAGTAATATGAAACTTTGAGCTTTATAAATCCTAGAGGATGTGTTCTTTATCCGTGTTTTCTTCTTTATGTAAGTAGGAAATTAGAGTAAAAATAAAAATCAAAAATTTGCCTCATTATAAATATGTTATACGCACTTTCATTGTATTTTTTTTTCTAGTGCTCAATTTAATTTTGATCAAAATTTCGTGTGTTTTACGTTAAACAGAAATTCTGGCAGAGGTTTACAATATACACACTCATTTCGGTATGTCTATAACATTTGTTCTACCTAAGATTCAGACCCAGGACTTCGAGATCTAGCCCGTCATATGCACCACTAGACCAAAGAGACAGTGTTTTCTTTATTTTTTGAACTGACTAACTGACTTTTGTCCGGAGTCCGGAATCGTGCCTAGTGTGTTAGCTATAGGCTCACCCCCTATTATATTGGGACTTAACATTGTCGGTGAGAGTATATATTTACCAAGTAGAGGTGCACATAGTACACCTCTACTTGGTAAATATAAGCGTGATGTTGATTTATTTCTTTATCTAAATTCAACTTAGCACCTAAGGATCCGGCGTGTTGATATAGATGGATAGATCTTAATTCAAACGTACAAAATTCTATACCTTATAAAATCGGTTGAACCCTTCATATTCATATTAATTTATGACAACTGATGGTGAAAACATCATTGTAATATTAAATTAAGAATGAGAGAAAGCCCCGTGAAGGGAAAGTGTGGCATTTGGCTGGGTTTCAAATAATATTCACAGGAATCACGGTTCATACCGGCTGTGCTTAGAATCGTAATACCCCGGTCTGGAGTATCAGTGTGATAAGATTTTCAGGAGCGGTGCAAGCGACAAGCGAGAGAAAAACGGGTTATATATTGTTTTAATTTCATCATATAAACCCTAAAGGAGTTTGTAGGGCTGTCTTTATGACGGGATGCCTCTGGACAAATGTGAAGACAGAGCAGAATGTATCTGTAAAGATCTTTTAAAACTAAATAAATACCAGTGCTTTTTTATATGTATATTCCGCAACTACTATACTAATTATCTCTTATCAATAACAGCTATTTAACATGAATGTATCGGTAATTACCAGTATAAAACATGGGCTGAGGCCCACGTAGGAACAGACTGTGTCACATACCGCTATTCAAATGAGTTCATATGCCACCTTTTTGACACTAACAAATTTACTTAATACAGATGAACGTGAGGGCACAACTTGTTGGCAACTTTACCATAATGTCAAATGGTTTGTGCTTAGAACTTTTCATTTTAGAGTCAATTAATCAGGTTTATTTTTGTGTGGTTGGAAGGGTAGTGTAAGGTTTATTTAAAAAAAAAAAGAGCAAAAGATTTTATTTTTAACTTAATTCGGTATCAAATCTATTAATTGTATTAAAATATTGTATCGTAGTTTTACTATTGCACTGGCCACACTGACGGTGAAAATACATACGAGAATTAGAATATTTGGACTGGCAACACCGGTGAGAAGTGAGGCCGGTGAGTCGGGAGAACGGGCAGTTGAAATTGGATATCGACGCAAAACGGTTGTGCTGCAGAGCTCGAGTGAATAAGTTTTGAAATATTAATAAGTTTTGGAAGGCTACCGGTTATTTTCTTTTCAGCTGGTTAATAAGTTTTGAACACCAATAAGTTTTGAACACCAATAAGTTTTGAACACCAATAAGTTTTGAATACCAATAAGTTTTGGAAATAAATAAGTTTTGAAAGGCTACCTGGTTATTTCTGAGATATCATATATCTCAGAAGTGGGATCAAAATCCGTAACTACACGTCCACATTATATTTTCACTGTCCCAACAGTTCATTTAAATTAATTTACGCAGACTTAAATTATTTTAAATTTTGTTAACAAATTATAAATGCATATATTCTATTTATTAAAGTTTGCATTATTACGATATTTGTGTCAGTTAGTGAAGGTATGAGGTAAATTTTTCTAAGCGAATTTTTGTAGCACATTTTATAAAAAAAAAAAACTGTGGGTATAATTAAAAATTAATAATGTTACTTAAATTTTAATGGCATTGCACCACGAGGGTTGGGCTGAGTTGAGTCGGCACTATTTGGTTTTAGTTTTCGATAATAGTTTTTATATGATGGTGCATGGCGGTGTAATCCAACCTAATTACTAATTTATAAGCTTACCCTACAAGACGAACGAGTGCACTGGGGGTCTATAGGAGGGTGAATATTACATTCATTTTTGTGTACGACGCAGCGTTTTTGAGATAATTGTTTATGTACCTTTTCCCTTTTACTCATTGTAATTTTGGCATTAACGGTCCCCTATATGGGTGGCGAGTTTCAGGAAATGGACAGAGTAAACGGAGCAAATCGAAGCCTGGATACGCCTTGGCGGGGTCGCTCGCGTTCCACGCGTAGCAAGGAAAATGACGAAGTGGATGGAATTCATCGGAGATTAAACACGCCTGGGCGTGATCGCTCGCGCTCCCGACGCAGTCAAGTCACCTTACGCCACAGAAGCCGCAGCCGCAGCCACCATCAGCGTCTCCTAGAACGAGAACAGGCGTTGGTACGAGAGCAGGAGCGCGTTCGTCGGATGGAGATGGAGCTACAAAAGGAACGCGACAGCGAGCAACGGCAACAGAGTGAACGTCGACGCTCGCCTAATGCTGGGACGAACTACAAGCAGAGCAGTCGCAGCCGGCTGCCGGGTGGTCGCAGTCAGGATGAACGAGATTCTACAAGAGTGGATCATAGCTTCAAAAGGTCACGTAGTCCTACTTTTTCTTCCAAAGATGTAATCCAAATCATACAGTCTATTAAAGAAGTCTTACCATACCAGCCTCTAAACCAAAGCACAATATCACTTAATAGAAGCGTAGATTACAAAAATATTATTCCCGAATTCAATCCCTCTGAAAGGAACCAACGGATAGATATATGGCTCAAAAAGATCAACGAATGTGCAAAGGTTTATGGCTGGGATGAGAAGACTGTAATTCATTTTGCTATGCAAAAACTTACTGGTCTAGCAAAGACCTGGTACGAAAGTCTCAGTACAATACTATATACTTGGACAGAGTGGCAAACAAAATTATTGGACGCTTTCCCCTTTGAACAAAATTACGGTCAAATCTTAGAGGATATGTTGAAGAGGAGGAGCAAATCTAACGAGTCAATTGAAATATATTACTATGAAAAGTTAGCGCTAATAAATCAGTGTGAAATAACGGGTAGGCGGGCCGTTGACTGCATTATTCATGGTATAGGTGATAGGACTATCAGGTCTAGCGCTTTGGCGCTTCGTTGTGAGCAACCGGATCAGCTTTTAAAATTCCTTTTAAGCAACAATAAAGAGCTTGCCACACCAATACCACCGATTAGGGATAGGATCTCTAACACAGTAGATGATAAACTATATAACAAGAGGAGTTCAAAGATGAATCCAAATTTATATTGTTATAACTGTAAGGAGAAAGGGCATCCGTACTCCAGATGCCCAAAACCATTGATTAAGTGTAGTCATTGTAGCAAAGTAGGACATAAGCCTGAGTCCTGTAGAGATAAACAGGATACAGGGCCAACGAAGACTGATCAGATGGCAAAAACCATGCGTATTTCGAGTTCGTGCCCAAATGGCAAATTTATGAAAGTAGTAAATGTTAATGGTTTGTCACTGGAGGCATTCGTTGACCTTGGCAGCGAGGTTACACTTATAAGGCAGTCGGATTTTTTGACTCTCGGGCTTAGACATGACCATGTTCCTTCAACTATGAAAGGTTTTGGTAATTATATTGTGCAATCAACGGGTACTGTAGAGTTAACTTTGACCATCGATGGTGTAGCCGCTACTGTTCCATGTAGAGTCGTAGATGATCATTTGCTGGAAAAGCCAATGCTAGTCGGTCAGACTTACTCGGAGCAGCCACACATTGTTGTTTATAAAGACTCTGAAAAGTTGCAATTCTTGCACATTGGTCTCGAATTACCAGTCTTACATGAACAGGTAGAACACTTAGAAAAAGTAAGGGTTATAGGACATAGTCGAATTTTTGGTACTGCAAGTATACGGGCTGCATTGGAGTCTTCATTTACGGGTAGTGTAGTATTAGATACTAGGATAGTAGGGAAGCCAAACGAACAATTTTTTGTTTGTGGTGGTGTTTACGAGGTGAAGCAAGGTTTATTATTTGCTACAGTGACACCGTGCTCGGTACCCTGTTGGCTTCAAGACAATTTTGTATTTTCCCGAGCAGAAAAGGTGGAAATTGTAAAATTGTACATAGCGTTGAGAATATTCGGGCCCCTTTAGTTTTAGACCAACAATCTAAAGTTACCAAACTGTTTGATGAAAATCTGATTAACATAGGTAATAATGTGTCTTCTAGTGATAGGGCTAAACTCATAGACCTACTTCGACGTCATGAGGAGTGTTTCGCTTTCGATCTAGCAGATTTAGGGTGCACAAACGCTACCGAAATGAATATAGAACTGAGTAATCAGCGACCGGTAGTTTACAGACCTTATCGTCTGTCTCATTCGGAACGCGAGAAGGTCCGAGGAATGATAGATGAAATGCTGCAGGCAGGCATCATACGGGAATCGGTGTCGAACTTTGCCAGTCCAATCATTCTTGTGCGGAAAAGGGAGGGCGGCGTTCGTTTATGCGTTGATTACAGATTGCTAAATTCAATCACAGTAAAAGAAAGATATCCAATCCCTGTAATTGAAGATGAAATAGCTAGATTATCAGGACAGGCATGGTTTGTTACACTTGATTTGATGTCTGGTTATTACCAGGTGCCTATCTCCGAAGATAGCAAACATTTGACAGCGTTTGTCACGCCGGACGGCCAATACGAGTACAATCGTATGCCGTTTGGCCTGGCAAACGCCCCTGCAGTATTTTAACGGATGATGAATCGCGTTTTGGGTTCGGTTCGGTTTAACAAGGCCACTGTTTATATCGATGACGTATTGATATTTGGTAGGAACCCAACCGAATGCTTAGATCGTTTAGATGAGATCCTTGTTCTATTACGGAGAGCAAATCTTAAATTAAATTTGTCCAAGTGTAGTTTTTTGCAAAACACAATAGACTATTTAGGCTTTGAAATAAGCTCGGTTGGTATGCGGCCAGGGAATACAAAAATAAAGTGTGTGGTCGATTTTCCCCGCCCAGATAATTTACATCGCGCGCGACAATTTCTGGGACTCGTTAGCTACTTCCGAAAATTTATACAAGGGTTTGCGCAACTCGCACATCCTATTACTAAATTACTTAAGAAAAACGTAGCGTGGCAATGGACAAATGATCAGGAAGAAGCATTCAAAGCCCTAAAATCTAAGCTCGTGAATAGACCCGTACTCGCCATATACGAACCCTCTGCAGAGACCGAGCTGCATACAGACGCTAGCAGGATAGGCGTTGGCGGCATCCTTTTGCAGCGTGCCAAAGGGAGTGAGAGTTCGTTTCATCCGGTAGTATACTATAGTCGCCAGACGACGCCGGAGGAGAAGAACTTTCACTCTTATGAATTGGAAACACTAGCCGTGATCTGCGCTCTAAAAAAGTTTAGGGTATATTTATTAGGAAAGCCGTTTAAAATTGTCACTGATTGTAGTGCTTTACGTTCTACTTTCGCTAAGCGCGATCTTATTCCCAGAATTGCCAGATGGTGGCTGGCACTACAGGAGTTTGATTGCTCTGTAAAATATAGGGCGGGTACGAAGATGGGACATGTAGATGCGTTATCCAGGAATCCAATTGTTGATGATGTATCTATGAACCCTGAACAATACCCCGCGGTAATGGCTATAACTGACGAGGACTGGCTACTTACGTTACAATTAGGGGATTCAGAATTGTGTAGGATCCGTGACATTATCGCTAGTGATCTGGACCCTCAGGGAGTAGAGTATATCAAAAATAACTACGTCATAAAAGATAACAAGCTTTTTAGATATGTAGGGAATGACAAAGAATGTGTGAGATGGGTAGTCCCGAAAGGGGCGAGGTGGCAAGTGTGCAAAAGAAACCATGACGATATTGGTCATGTGGGTTTCGAAAAAACCCTTGACCGCATTAAAAAAAGCTATTGGTTTGCTAAAATGAAACGATTTGTAAAAAAATATGTAGGGTCCTGTATCGACTGCGCATACGCCAAAAAGGCTACCAACAAACGCGAAGGGTTATTACATCGCATTGAAAAGGTCGAAAAACCTTTTCATACGTTGCACATTGACCACCTTGGTCCCTTTGTAAAGTCCAAAAAGGGTCATACTCACATATTGACTATCGTTGACGCATTCACGAAGTTCTTATTTATTAAGCCAGTCAGGAATACGAATACGCAAAATGTGATAAAGGCTTTGCAGGAAATTTTTGACACGTTTAGATCTCCTGACCGAGTTGTGAGTGATCGGGGATCCTGTTTCACTTCTCATGCTTTCAGAAGATTCTGTCTTGACCGCGGAATAAAGCATATATTAAATGCAGTCGCTTGCCCAAGGTCCAACGGCCAAGTTGAACGTTATAACAGAACTATTTTGGACTCGTTAACAGCACAAAATCTTACCGCAGACGAAAAAGACTGGGACAACAAATTAGGCAGAATTCAGTGGGGCTTAAATAATACGGTCCAAAAGACGATAGGTAGGTCACCCGCTGAAGTAATGTTTGGAACGGGAATGAACAGTGAATTTAACGCGGCACTTAACGAGATTACTGACAAAACACGGGAGCTCTCCTCATTGCAATCTATTCGTGACAAAGTTAAACTTAAAATTGATAAAGCACAGTATGCACAAAAACGATACTACGACCAGGGAAGACTACCTGCCCGTACTTATAAAAACGGAGATTTAGTTAAAATTACAAAAGTTGCTTTTCAGAATAACGGTAAGAGTACGAAACTCATGCCCTCATATGAGGGCCCTTTTAGAGTAGTTAAAATATTAGGCAACGATCGGTATAAGATAGCCCCAATCGCAGGATTTGAGGGGATGAAGAACAGGCGAAAGACTACCATCGCCGCAGATCGAATGCGTCCATGGATCCATGTTAATGCTTTAGAGGTCGATGATGATACAGACAATGATACTGAAAATGATGTAAATGATGAGGGTAATATGTCGGAATAATAATTTAATTATAAAATGGGTACTTTAGAGTTTATTCTATGTTTGTTAAATGATTTTGTTATGATTTTATGTTTTGTTGTTTGGGGTCAAGCACTGGAAAACTTGAGGGGTTTCCTGTTTTGGCCCGAAACAGACAAAGCACATAGCCGATATATTTAATTGTAATATTTTAATGAACTGATTGGCTGGCAGATTTATGCTTAATGTGTTCGATAATGGAATATACTTTGTTTATTTTAATTATTATTGTATATTAGTGTTATAGTCGAATAAAACTGTTATATAAAATTGTACTTAAGGAATAATTTATTACAAGAATAAGTTAATTGTGCATTATAAATGTCAAGATACATTTGAGTCTTGACTTTTGGGTTATATTTATTCAAACGAGATTTTTTTTGTAGGAATGCCCGAATTTACCGAGTGTAAGGTTTCACCAGATACGTGTATGGGGACATACACGTCGTCAGGATGGTCGAGTGTAAGGTTTATTTAAAAAAAAAAGAGTAAAAGATTTTATTTTTAACTTAATTCGGTATCAAATCTATTAATTGTATTAAAATATTGTATCGTAGTTTTACTATTGCACTGGCCACACTGACGGTGAAAATACATACGAGAATTAGAATATTTGGACTGGCAACACCGGTGAGAAGTGAGGCCGGTGAGTCGGGAGAACGGGCAGTTGAAATTGGATATCAACGCAAAACGGTTGTGCTGCAGAGCTCGAGTGAATAAGTTTTGAAATATTAATAAGTTTTGGAAGGCTACCGGTTATTTTCTTTTCAGCTGGTTAATAAGTTTTGAACACCAATAAGTTTTGAACACCAATAAGTTTTGAACACCAATAAGTTTTGAATACCAATAAGTTTTGGAAATAAATAAGTTTTGAAAGGCTACCTGGTTATTTCTGAGATATCCTATAGTAGATCTGTATAATTAAATTTCATATTGAATTTTCTTCGGATTTTGTAGTTTTTCGTATACATGGCAATTTCGTACCAACCCATTTATTGCCCTAGGCAAATTAAAATTGCTCATAGGTTTCAAAAACTAGGAGGTGTGAGTAAGAACTCGTGAAGGAGTTAATATTGTTATGATGCTGACCTAACCAGGGGACCAGGTAAGGGAGAAACAAAAATGTACGAAACCAGCCTTTATTACGCCAAACTTCTAAGTAATTTATAAACACCTATTTCCGTACCCACAAGAGTTTGGTTTCATAAATAAAATTAATCAATGGATTACTGCGAGATAGCCCAATCGTACAATCAACCCATCCGCTTATGCCTTGGAACCTATCAAACCCGACTCACGTTGATGTATGCGCTTGGTACGTTTCCCTGACAGATTATGGAAATGCCTTCCACAATGGATAGTTAGTCAAGCCAAAGGGTATCTCAAAATCCTGCGGTTACTATGTGCTTTTGATAAAGTTGTTGGTCGGAACTTGTGGTAACAATGGGTGGGCTGTGGTAGATAAGATTGACTTTGAAGAAGTATTTTATTTGTATGTAAAATGGGAAAGATAGGGTTCTTTATTTTATGTAGTGAAGGTATTTTGAAGTCAAGTTTATGTTTGAGGTATCTGTAAAGAAACTGAGGATTCAGAATATTACGTAACGAAGTTTTTTGTAACGAGAGTTCAGATAGTAGATATTTAGAATAAAAAAAAAGCACCGTCACGCCTATTCCCCAAACGGGGGTGGCCGAGGTGTACTGAGTACACCCACGTTTCGCCGACGATGTTAGGTCCCATGTGGAGCGAGCTTATTGCCATATACTGGGCATAATTCCAGATTCCGGACTTGTATTGGGAAGTTTTCGTTAGATTTCAAATTCACTTCTAAAACGTATTTCTTACATGTGCAAGTTTCATTGATAATTGGTGTATTAAAGTACTTAAAAAAGGGTAAAAAACTTTAAATTTAGGTATTTGTTTATTTCATTAAATTTGAAAAGCAATTATTTAATTGGCGTGTGCGTGTTGAGGTCTTGCGTTACTTTACGATACATCTTGTATATATTAAAAATTACCAAAAACTGGCAACCTACGGCCTGTTATTTCAGTCTCTGAGATTAAAAACGGCCTTTAGTTAGTTTTATAGGTATATGTATGTTTATATGTTGTTTATTTATTCCTCCCTTAGTCCAGATTGCCATCTCTGAGGTCACCCCTTCTTATAGGTGCTGCCAGAATACCAACGCACCATGATACAACGTTATGATGCAACAGTATCCTGTTCGCCACACAACCTCGTGTTTGTAAATGCGTATTTTTATAATCTAAGAAGTCTATCATCTCTAATTATTGTTTATGGGGATTTGAATAATTTTAGAAACCTTACAAACACGATTAAGCATTTCACTGGAAATTGGCAAAATACACTTAAAATTAGTGTGAAGCCATAACTTAAAGAAGACGAAATGTGTATTTGGTTATTTCGTTGTCTAAGTAAGTGTGGTTGAATAAATGTCTTCCTTCTTCTATATTCCCTTATTATTATCTTCCCTATCTTCATTATCTTCATTATCATCCTTTATTCTTATTATTATCTTCCCCTATTACATGGGACCTAACATCGTCGGCGAAATGTGGGTGTACTCAGTACACCTTTGCCACCACCTCTGAGGAATATAGGCGAGACGGTATTTTTTTATTTTTTTTTTCTTGTTCTATATATGCTGGACGGCTTCTTTAGTAATCAAGTCTTTGATTCGCATACTAGGTTAACAGTCGGCTTGGTCCAGTGGTTAGGAGCTTAAGCCGCTCCGCACACTGGATTGAGTAGTCGCAGGTTCGATTCCCGTACTAGACAAATGTTTGTGTAACCCACAAATATTTTATTTCTTATGGAAGTCCAACAGCTTAATGAAATCTTATAATAACTTAGAATAATACCTGTGAGCCAATTATAGGACTTCACGTTTAGCAATAATGTTACATTTCTGTTCAGCAAACAGAGTCCAACTTAGGGTAACCATTGATGATTGATCCGACCGATTTCGGCCATGGCGACCACTTTAAAGACCCCTAGTCAGAGTAATGCCGCTGATGCGCTCGAAGATGGCTTATGTAGCCTATCTTCGCGGCGAAACTCCGTGCACATTGAGGGCACGTGAGTACGCCGTTCTCATAGTTGTATGATATGGCAGCAGGTGGGCGGGCCTTTAACTGATTGCGTTTGGCGTCAAGGTCAGCTGTACGCTGAGCCTCGAACTCGTGTACTTGGCTGTTCACCATCCTGCGCCATTCTGGCCGCTGTGCTGCCAAACGTTCCCAACGAGAGGGCTCTATGTTGCATCTCTTCATATGTCGCTTTTGGACATCCTTGTACCGGAGGAGGGGACCGCCATGATTCCGCTTGCCCTTCTCCAGTTCAGAGTAGAAGATGCGCTTCGCCACTCTTTCCTCCGCCATACGAGATACGTGACCACACCACCGAAGCTGTCGACGCATTAAATAGGCCTCAATGCCACCAACATTGGCTCGTCGCAGAACTTCGGTATTTCGCACTCTATCGGACCATCTGATCCTCATGATGGTACGGAGGCATTTAAGGTGGAAGCGATCCAGAGTGCGAATGTGGCGGCGGTATACACACCACGTCTCAGAGGAGTATAGGAGGTTTGGCAGCACGATTGCCATATACACCGATATCTTAGTGGGCAACTTAAGGTTATGCGAGCAGAAGACCTTGGTACATAGCTTGCCGAATGCCGCAGCTGCGGTACCCACCCTGCTATTGATCTCAGCATCAAGGTCACACTTGGATGTTACAGTGTTCCCCAGATAGCGAAATCTATCCACCTGCTTTAGCACATCCTCACCAAGTTTTATGGTCAGTGTCTCGTGACTGTGCATGTCCAGGGACATCACCTCCGTCTTATTGACACTGATCTTTAAGCCAAACTTACGGCAGGCTTGGTGGAATGCGGACATCAGCTGTTGCAGGCCGTCTAGGGATTCTGATAGGAAGCACAAGTCATCAGCATACATGATCTCAGTGATCAGTGCGTAAGAGACTTTAGTGCGAGCCTTAAGTCTAGCCAAGTTGAAAAGGCTGCCGTCTGTGCGGAAACGGATGCGGACTCCCTGAGAAACAGTGTGTAAGACCTCTCTAACTACCACCGCAAAGTATAAGGCGAACAGAGTAGGCGCTAAGACACATCCTTGCTTCACCCCACAGGTAACGGGGAAGAAGTCTGTCTGTTCACCGTCTACGGCAACGCAGCATTGCATGTCGTCATGCATGAGTCTAAGAAGTCTCACAAACTTTTCCGTGCACCCGAGCTTACCTAGCACCAACCATAGAGCTTCCCGAGGCACGCTATCGAAAGCCTTCTCCAGGTCAACAAAGCAAAGGTACAGCTGACAGCCCTGTTCCCTGCTCTTTTCTTGCAGTTGACGCACAGAGAATATAGCTTCGCATGTGCCTCGGTCCGGTCGGAAGCCAAACTGGGTTTCAGGCAGAATCTTTTCAGACAAGTTCTTTAGGCGGTTTAAGAGGACTCTAGCAAAGACCTTTCCGGGGGCTGAAAGGAGCGAAATACCACGGTAGGAGTTGCAGTCAGATCGGTCACCCTTGTGCTTGTAAAGAGCACTTATGCGCGATACTTTAAAGGTATCCGGAACGCGCTCCTCCTCCCACATGCGAACAAATAGTTCCCACACTAACGTGTGCAACTCCTCTCCGCCGTATCTTATCAGCTCTCCCGGTATAAGGTCAATGCCAGCCGCCCGTTTGTTTTGTTGCTGTCTGATGGCAGTAACAACCTCGTCACGCAATAGAGTCTCGTCCAGCTCAAAGGCGAGAGGGAGCTGAGGCATTAAACCGATACTTTGCAGATCAGCTGATCGATCCACATTTAGCAGAATGTTGAAGTGCTCCGCCCAGCGGTTTAGTATATCCTCCTTGCTTGTCAACATGTGACTACCGTCTAGAGACCTTAAAGGCACCCGAGCTTGGTAGGATGAACCAATCAGCTTACGTACCTCACTGTAGAACTCACCCAGCTGGTTTGTGTCAATGAGCCATTGCATGTGACTAGCTTTGTCCTGCCACCACTTGTCTTTCATATGTCGAGACAGCTTGCGCAATTCGAGGTCACTAGCTTTAACAACCGCAACGCTTCCTCTCTGCCTTTTGTGCTGTCGCAGGAGATCTCGGTGTTTGTCGAATGCTGCCCGCAGGGTTTCATCATTTCCATCAAACCAGTCTTCGTTGCGACGGATTTTTTTACCCAGTACAGTTGAAGCGGTATCCATGATATGAGATGACATAGTTCCCCAGGCAGCATCAACATCACCTACCTCATTAGCTGGCATCAGCTTTTCAGACAGGGCTTCAGCGTATTTCTCCCTGACCGCGATATCTTCTAGCTTATCCAAGTTCAAAGAAGCAAGCTTTTTTATAAGAGATCTACGCGGGCGACGGAGGCGGATTCGTAGCTTAGTGACAATAAGTCGGTGGTCAGACCAGCAGTGCGCACCACGCATCACGCGGGTGACCTGTACTTGGCTGAAATCTTTTTGTCTCACGATAGCATAGTCAATCAAATGCCAATGCTTAGATCTTGGGTGCATCCATGTTGTCTTGTACTTGGCGGCAAGTCTAAACATAGTGTTCGTAATTGCCAGACCGTATTGAGCACAAAAACTGAGCAGCAACTGACCATTGCTGTTCATGTTGCCAACTCCATGTCTACCCAGAACTCCAGGCCAAGCCTCATAGTCCCGTCCAACCCTGGCATTGAAATCGCCCAGCAATAAAACCTGCTCCCTGGCGTTGAAGCTATCGAGGCAATGTGTCACTTCCTCATAGAACTTTTCCTTGATGTCATCAGACTTGTCTAACGTTGGAGCATAGACACTGATGACATTAAGGTAGTTGTCTTTGTCCAGGTGAAGGCGCAGTGTGGTTACGCGGTCTGAGATATGTACAAGGTACTCCTCTAAATGCTTTGCTAAGTGATTCTTGATGGCAAAACCTACCCCTGATCGTCGAGTTTCGGAGGCAGCGGTACCTTTCCAGAAGAAAGTGTAGCCGCCACCTGCTTCCACCAGCTCTCCTTCATCGGGGAGATGTGTTTCGCTGAGAGCAGCCACATCCACGCTATAGCAGCCACATCCACGCTATAGCGATAAAGTTCCCGAGCTACTATGGCGGTCTTACGTTCGGGGCAGGCGTTGACATCTCGATCAAGAAGCGTTCTCACGTTCCACGCGCCGAATGTCATAACAGGTGTTCTTTTTAAATTTCCTTTGCGGCGTCGACCACGATTTAAATGATGCGATGATAGCCGCGGTTACTACCATCTGCCATGTCGGGACGAGCATTTTTTAGGGCACCTTTTCTAGCCCCCTCCCCAGCTGAGCGGGGAAAGCAGTGCCTCCCTAAACAGGGCTGCTTTGACATCCCAAGTGCTGCCGAGCCCGTGCTGTCGTCCCAAATGTGCAGCTCGGAAACGACCACGGCGTGTTCTCACGCCCCCGGGACCGCCTGCGTGCAGATATCAGACAAAGCCTAGTTTGCATCAGGCTAGACCTCTCTACTTCTACCCATCGCCACAGGACTTTTGCGTACTCGGAGTCCAGTAACGGAAGCGGTCAGATGCGCAGGAAATATTAAGGTGCACAAGTATACGCGCGAGACACAGGTGCACATACTCATCCTTATCCTTCTGGGCCCAGTGGAACGGAGACCGTTACGACCGGAGAAGGACTCAGACAGACGGAGCAGTATCACGGTGAGAAAGATACAAGGAGTCAGTATTTTCTCACACTCCCTTAATCGCCTTTTACGATACCCACGGGAAGATATGGGGTGGCGCTATTCTGTTCTGCCGGCACCACACGGCATAACCATTAACAGATCATACAGGGCGTAACATAATTAACTCAAGACCTGAAAGTCGTTTGTGCCAGATCGGTAACTGAATCGATATCAACAAATTTTAAAGCTTTTTTTTTGTTTTATTATTTACTAAACATGCTTTATTTTGAAAGCAATACTATTGAATATGTGAAGCAAATATCTAATCGGTTCCAGGTCTTGCGTCATTTACGATACGCCCTGCATAAAAGGTATATAATTACAAAATATATGCATAAGATTTAAAACAGATAGCAAGTTAATTAGTATATTGTAAAGAATTTAGTGCATATCCGCTGTCTTGCTGAGGATACACTTGTACAGAATAGATCCAAGTTGAATTCTTCGTGAACTAAATTAAAACTGTTGCTCGCCCGCAGTAGAAAGGAATTCTGACTATAGTTCGTAGAGGAGTTGTTGACATACAGAGGTTTAATAGATCTCAGCGATGTGTCTGTAAATTCCATGTTTGTAAACGCACCCACGATACAGGAATAATTTTTAATGTGGAGAAATTTTGTATTCAAAACTAGCTGTATCCGCGACTTCATGCGCGTAATTTTCAGGCATGCGTAGGCATTTTGTAGACGATATCACTTTTCGTGCAAGAAACACAATTAAATCAGGATGAAGGCAGTAAAAATGTTAGCTCTGCTAATGTGCGGACTCAAACTGACCGACCGACCAAATTTGCAACAGCGTAATAAAAATTCGTGCTAGTATGAAAGAAAGTATAAGTGGTAAGAATTGTAGAATTGTCTTCTACCAATAGTGGGTTTATTGTTTGTCAAAAATATTCGGCAATTAAAATCCGCATGCAAAATTTCATTAAAGTTCACCTGGTAGTGGACACCTGGATACACAAAAAATTAGAATTGGCTTCTACGTCGATAGTATGATACCCCTACCTTGTAATTTCCTAAAAAAATCTATGTACGACGACTATACCGACTTTGTTACAGTTTTATTATATGTATAGATAAAAAAGGTTGGAAAAAATACAAACAAACAAACCAAACACACAACATGAAAGCTTGAAACAATAGAGGAAAAAATTAACCAACTTTTTTCTATTAATAAATTAAGAGACCATTGAAATAGCAACAAAAAAAAACTTAAAAAAAACGCAGCACATTTCCACATACAAATCATTCATTTGAAGCGTAGAATAATGGCGCGGGAATAAAATATATGTCCGCAGTAAAAAACCATTCATTCAATCATTCATTCTTTACACTAAATTACATTTCATGAAACAAAAATCGCGGCGAATGCGTTTTTATTTACCTCTCGAAACATATTTTAAAACATAAAACAAATTTTAACGCCGCCCCAGAGGCGGTGGTTCCACTACCGGCGGGATAGTTACCATTTGGCGAAGCAATTATATTAATACCGCATACTTATCCTTCCCACAGAGGGGTAGAAATTCTAGAATATATTTTTTCTGCATGAAATATAAAAAGGACTAAAGGGTTTGGCCATGAACAGATAGATATTAGCGTGATATTACCGAGTTAATTTGCCATCCTTTTAACACAACAAATTTACTGGGTACAGATAAACGTGAGAGCATGCTTTCTCGGCGACGTTACGATAATGCCACTATTGCTACTAAGGATGTTGGGTGCGGATAGTCAAGGAAATTAGGAAGATTAACAGCATATTACGTGCAGATACAATAAATGTAAGTCTAAGCTGCAGGAGGCCAATTACTGAACTTCACGTTTACTTATATATATATTATATACAGATATTATTTCCAGAATCAGCCCAATTTTCACCACTGTCACGCTTGTCAGTCAAGATTCACAACGACCTGACGTAAGCAAATCTCGGGATTTTATTATATACTAAAGAGGATTTCACTCAGAAGTAGGAGGACGTACTTAAAATACGTATAAATTATTTCTCACATCTCACCTATCTAATTGACGTATGAAAAGAGCTATGAGAGCGGAGGAAGCCAGAGAAACCTGTCGGTACTCTGTACTATTTACCTACCCTGCAAGAGATCTAGCGTGATTATAAAGATAGCAAGAATACGAGTTATAGACAGACATGCACCCGCTTCATCTGCACCCGCTAATCGCTACTAATGGGACAGCCACCCCCACTCTACTCGTGAACAAATTTCATTTGGCTAAAGCAATATTTTCATACTGATTTATAAACCGCGGTTCGCCCACGGTTCCCCGGCTGTAACTTCAGATGCTTGCGATAAAACTGCTGTTAATTTCAGTTAATTAATGGTACGCTGATATAATTCATAGATTGTATATGAAAATCGAGTAGAGCGGTGTTCAAATTAAAAATGAACTCTATGGTTATTTAAAAAAACGCCATTGCTTGATGCATGTATTTTTTTCCGAATGAGTAGGTTATATCTTGTATACTATAGGACTAGCTCAATTTAAAAATCAATAGTATATTATAAAAGGTTATTGCTATGTATTAAATACGTTTAAATTAGACCAATATTTATTTTTTGACAAAGAAAAGCAAGAATAGACCTCTTCGGTCTACTATTTTTATTACACATGATTTTTATACAAAAAATAGGTGAGAGAGTAGGGAATGGCATCACTAATAAACAACTTTATATATTCTATAATAGAGGCTCGTCCCGGCTTCGCACGGGTAGACAAAATCTTTTAAAAAAAGTTTTAGTAGGGTGCCTAATTTTTTCGAGCAATAAATATAGCCTATATTACTTAGGGAGAATGTAGCATTCTAATAGTGAAAGAATTTTCGAAATCGGTCCAGAAGTTTTTGAGTTATATCGTTACACACATACAAAAATACAAATCTTTCCTCTTTATAATATTAGTGTAGATACGTCTTTGTCTAACTCACAAGGGATCTGGCGTGATGATATAGACAGCTAAAGATACTTCCCCATGTGAATAATATTAAAAAATTATAAATAACTCAGCATTTTCATGAAAGATATTTAAAAAAATGAGATCTTCTACTAAGGAATATTCTGAATACAAAACAAAAAAAATCGGTTTGATTAGTTTGTCATTTTGTCTTGGAAGAACACCATGTAAAAAGTACTGAACCGATTTTTGACGACACCTTCGCATTTCAGTAGCTTTTAGAATAAGGCAATAAGTATGTTTAAATTAAAATCGATTGGGGTAAACGAGCGACTCTTTCGACTTGTCTGTAGTTTGGGGGGGGGGGGGGGGCTTTAGAGAGACGTTATATTATCAAGTTTTGATCACGAGCAAGACGGAGTCACGAGCAAAGTATAGTTAAAAAAAATAAAACAAAAAAATAATAAATAACGTCAGGTCCATATTCCTAAGTGGGGGTGGTGGGTGTACTGTGTACACCCACTTTTCGCCAACAATGTTACGTCCCATGACTATTGCCATTATGCCAGGTACAATGCCAGACTCGGGACTGGTACTGAAAATATTTCTACGTATCTATATGATCACGCCAGATCCCTGCTTACCCAGTATATATTTCTACCAATAAATTATATTTTGTCCGACCTGGGGTTTGACTGAGGATGTAATGTAAGGTTTTATGTTACCCGTTTCTTATATTTATCCATGTAACAGCCACTCAGTGACAGAATAAACCAGTCCGCAAAAGACCGTGTTTCATTACATACACCACTGCCACAACCGACCAACGAGGCAATACATCTATCTATATCATCACGCTAGATCCATTGCAGGGTAGGCAGAGAGTACAGAATTCCAACAGGTTCTTTCCTTACATACCTCTCTGGCTTCCTTTACTCTCATAGTTCGTCTCATACACGCTCGCCGGTTACGGAGACTCTTGGCACGAGGCAATACATAAAACAACAATTTTGATTAAAGAAAATTCACTTAATGAATAAAAGATATATTACACTGATACTTTTTCATTCTAATTATATTAGAAAATTGGTAACCAATATTCAATTTGTAGTCTAGAATTTCATTAACCAGAATAAATTGGATTTTATTCGTTCAATATTCTATTAGGCACGATGGAAAATATAGTTTTATAATGAAATTAAGATCCCTAGTTGTAAATTAAATGTCACTGCGAACTAGGGCTGCCGACTGTACTTATAGAGTGTACGTTACTCTATAAGTACAGTCGGCAATCTACTACTATTTAACTTTAAACTTTACTTTTTTTTAAGGTCTCGCTACATAGCCGACGCAGCGCGACGGTGGCGCGGCTTGGGGAGTTGTAATGTAATAAAATGTACGGGAGACGCCACACAGCGCCGCCCCGCTCAGGACGACGGTGGCGCGGTTTGAGGAGTTGTAATGTACTGAAATGTACGGGAGACGCCACACAGCGCAGCCCCGCTCAGCGCGACGGTGGCGCGGCTTGGGGAGTTGTAGTGTACTGAAATGTACAGGAGACGCCACATAGCGCAGCAACGCCGGCGCGACGGCAAACATCACAACCGAGCCGAGCACTTCCGTTGCGAGCCTTTGTCTATTTGTCTAAACTTAAATTTTTACGATTTAAGTAAATTTATTTTATAAGAGTAATAGAATAAAAATAAAATAAAATAAATAGTCACAGTCATATATACCCAAGCTGGGTTAGCAGAAAAGTACATTGTACGCCCACATACCGCCAACAATGCTAGGCTCCAATATAATAACGAACACGCCTATTATTTATCATTATACTGGGTGCAAGTTGAGATAAGAAAATTTCTTTTTGTTAAATAAATGACAGAATTCAAATTTAGGACTTCATAATCGCTAGCCGCACTGTATGTTGTTTGAGTTCAGAGTCGTTCTAGCCGGTGAAGTTATACACATTCGTTTTAACTAATGAGGAAGACTAGGTCTGGTGGTTAGGACCTTAAGCCACTTGGTCTAAAGAATCGAGAAGTCGAGAGTTCGCTCCCCGCACAATTCCTAGATTGCGGATACTTTTTCAAGTCACTACTTAGTAGTAAGTCGATACTATAATAATATAAACAGAATTTTACATAAAATTAAAACATACTTAGTAGAAACTGCGTTTATCACGTATTCCGTAAATTTCACGGGAGTACGAAACAAAATCCTATATTAAAATTTCTATAGTAACACGTTCGCACGAACGCTTTTTCAACGCGTGGTGCGCTGAACAGCGCTTTCAACAAATGTAACTTTACTGTTAGGAGTGGAACTTTGTGTTACCATGGTTTGTTATGTCATTGTTGGTTTTGTCAATGCAATTTAATAAAGTGATTTGAAATCCAATCGTGTATTCCCAAGTAATTAACAGTTACCAATTTATTTCTTTCAGCGCTTTACTACCGTGCGTTGAAAAAACAACGTATTAGTTAAATACGTTGTTTAACTAATACGTTGTTTAATACGTATATAAATCCACGCGTTAAGTCATACTTATTATTCCATATGTCCAACATTATAGTGTATCTATATCCGAAAAACGTAGCCAAGATAAACACAATATAAACACGTTTGTGCATAAAACATAATGTTAACACGCTCCACCACAAGCCACGGTCCCTCGACCGCGGCCATTAATCTTGCGATATTCGTTCAGCGTTTGTAATAACGAATTTATACGATAAAAACCGTATAAAGAAATGTTGTTCCTTTTTTATTTCTTATAGCGAAATACTTTTTAGGGCAATTCAATCTTTTGAACCCATGACCTCGTGATCACAAAGCGATGCGCTTTGCCACTAGACCAACGAGGCAGTCGACTAGACCAACGAGGCAGTCGGTCTTGATCCTAGGTTAGTTTTCGTTAGAAAAACTACATAGATCCGAATCCTAGGTCGGACAAATGTAGTTTTTCTAACGAAAACTTCCCAGTATATAGTTTTTAACCAACCACTGCGCCGTAAAGAATTCAAGAGATTGAAAAAAAAAGACCGTCACGCCTATACTCCCCAAGCAGGGGTGGCAGAGGTGTACTGAGTACACCCACGTTTCGCCGAAGATGTTAGGTCCCATGTAATAGGGGGCGAGCCTATTGCCATATACCGGGCACAATTCCAGACTCCGGACTCGTACTGGGAATTTTTCGTTAGAAAAACTACATTTGTCCGACCTAGGATTTGAACCCAGGACCTCGTGATCACAAAGCGATGCGCTTTGCCACCAGACCAACGAGGAAGGAAATAAAAAATAATATCACACCTATAATTCACAAGGGCCTTTGCTACTGAGATTTTTTCAATACTTAAAACTAAAACACTTGCGGCTGGTTTCAATATTTTACTGATGGAGAGATTTGCCTACGGATAGAAATTTGATATATTTTGTATGGAAAATCTGTCCAAATTCGACTGACAGTAATCAAATATATCCTTGAGTTGAATATTGAAACCTACCTTTAATCCAATCTATGATTCGTACCCATCGGTACAAGATTATTCAATGAGGCATTTAATTATTCCTATTATACTAGTATTAATATTGTACAAATATTCCAGTGCTATCTAAGTTAAGTAATCTGTATTACAGATTACTTAACTGATTCTGACATCGTCAGGAACAAGTGCAAACAAATCACTGCGTCAAAACTTACATAAACAAACTTCAAAGCGAAATAGAACAACATTATGCCATTTCGTGTCTTTACCTTCAACATAAAAAAAATAAAACAAAGTTGCATATCTAGTTTAAGTCTAGTTTTCATTCGTAAAATCTACCGATGGCGGTTAGAATGTCTTTGTTTGAAACCTTCCATTTAAATTTGAATTTCCAAACGGCATGATCAACATTCCGTACTATGCGGTTTTTGAATTTTTGAATGAAATTTAGTTTTTAAATCAGCCATTATACATTCATTATGTTAAATAGCGCGCCATTTATTTGTTATGATATCCATCAATATTCAATTTTCTAGGATACATTTTGGTTTGAACTGGGTATTTCAGGTCTGAATTGAGCTTCGTTCCGATCGTCAATGCTATTAGAAAATAGAATGCGAAAAGAGAATAGAAACAACATGCTTCCACTTAGCTAGATGCTCTGAGACTTTGGTTAATATTAACATAGTTTCTGCCCGCGACTTCGTTTGCACTAATTTTAGACAGGATCCTTACATTACTTCGGGATACAAAGTATTCTTTATGTTAATCCAGGTAATAATCTGTCTGTATGCCAAATTTCATTCTAATACGTTCAGTCGTTTTCGCGTGATTGAGTAACAAACACCCAAATATCTAAACATACAAACTTTTACATTTATAATATTAGTAGGTATACATCACAGTATCACAGCAGTACGAGTCAAGACTCATTATAATAAACCCTAGAGGTGAAACATCGCACGATTTCGTTTGAAACTGCTGTCGCCGCTTGCCATGCATGCACAGTTTACACTCGTATTATTGCTGTAAAAATACTTCCCGATGAATTGTATCAGCTTATGAGTACAGTTACAAGTTTGGGAAAGCTTTCATACTGACTTTAGCCACTGTATCACATACATTAGTCCACGCAATCCTGAAGAAATTTATGATAATTTTCTCACACGTGTGGCGAGAAGTTCATGCGGCTATACGACTTCTGGAGTCTTATTATTAAGATTTCTATGGCTACGAGTGTCGCACCATACCGCTACCAGTGCCTTAAAGTCAAGTCTAGTTAAAGTTACTTACTTGAAAAAGTAGCTTCCATTGTTTTCATTGTACCCGAAGAAAGGTACCGTGTAGGTGAGCATCCAGATATTGCCTCCTCCGCAATCGTAGTATGGCTTCGACCACTTGCCGTCCTCGTAAGTTACCGACAGGATTTCATCCGGTTCTCTTGCAGAATGCGCTGTGTCGTTGTACGTGTATGTGTTGTAAGCTGGGGAATGAAAGTGGGTGTTAATATCATGGGCCACTAAAATAAAATACAACATGTGGTCGCTTACAATAGGCCCCTTAACAAGGCTCAAGGTCACCTTATGTACATTAGAGAGAGCTTTGCTTGTTTCCCTGCACCATCAAATAAAAAACGAAAAGATTTTTAGGAGAACCAAAGTCACTGACATAGTCAATTGCTAAACTTTAATGGCAATGGGCAAGGCAGTCTCCTAGAGCTGACTGATTGATACTACATAATAGGATTAGAACTCCGTGATCGCTACGTGGCCGTCAAAGAAATAAATGATTTCTATTCTAGCACATTATTTATGTAGTGCTAGAAGGAATAATGGTCATAGAATTTTTAGTATACATTTTTTTTATTGCTTTGACAAAAAACATGACAAAAGGAAGTCTTGTTTAGTATACTTATACCTCGGGAATATATACTCGGGACTCTGTGAAGCACGTACAATGGAAAACTAATCAACGGCAGAGAAGAAACGCTTTTTCGGAAGTAGTTCCGTAGATAATTGGGTGGGCATTTTCGTGGACGGGCGCTTAATTTATAGAGTAGGGCTTCCATCATTTATGAGAGTCAAGATATAACAGGTATGATACTTCATGCAAGACAAAATTTAGATAAATTACCTGATGCGAGAAAGAAAATTCTTACTATGCTCAGCATATATAGATGTAGATATGCCTACTATAAGCATACTACCGCAGGTTAAAATACGGGTGGAATGTTACGTATAAATATTATTCGTAACATTCCACCCTATATATTTTGACTGTTCACATTTTAACGACATGGTAACCAGTATTCTATCACAATATATTGTATTAAAGGAGCGAAAGCTTATGCAAGTATTGCCTGAGTTGTACAGGTACTTAAGTACCGGTACTAGGACGACCTTTAATCGTTTTCACAAATCCACAGACAAGTTGACGTTTACAGTGTTGTCTGGATTTAAAACTTTTTAAATGTAATAAATAAAAATTTCATATACAACAAACATTTATTTTTAATTAGTTTTTAATGTTAATTTATTTAATAATTTATTATTTATTTATTTATTGTAAAGGTCTGCCAACAATTCTTACAAAAATACAATTTCACAAGAAGATAGTTCAGTAGGTGAAATAAAATATTTATTTTGATTTTATCACGGTTTATTTTTGATTTTTTCGTTCCCGACGTTTCGAGTGCTTTGCAGCACCCATTGTCACGGGAAGGACTGAGGTATTAGACGACCAAAAGGCATAGTTGTTCCGGGGTACCCTCAAATTTCTTTATTGTTTTTGTTGGTCCGATCTACGCAGAATGAGCTCACGGTGTGACTTGTGAAGGTCTTGCAGTGTTATGCTTGGTTTTGGATTTGATTATATTAATTACCGGATCCCAAGTCGATGGAAGCAACCCAGCCATCTTCTGTATTGAAATTTGGATGTTTTTTAATTTCAATAGCCTCATTTGACAGAAGGGTGATGATGATGAAGAGAAATTTAAATTGTGAATCGGCTTCAAAAAGTGTTTGGATGTCATCCGGTTCGTTTTGTGTCCATATTTGATAAGTTATTCACATAGACTGGCTTGAAAAGCATTGTAGAGTCACAGTCATAGACCCAATGTCGACAGATCAAGCGCGAAAATCTCGCGAACAGGGTGAGCTGATAACCTGCTTACGAATGTGAGCGAGTTGAGACGGCTGTCAAACATCCTTATCATAAAAGTTGTGAAAATAAATCTTATCTTAAAAATCAATTTTCAATACAATCAATATTTGCTTTGCTCCGAACCAGTTTGTGGCTATGGGCATTAAAGTACATGGGACCGGGTTCACAATTTAAATGAGCTATTGAAAAAGGACGCCGTATAATAAACTTGGCTATAATTTTACGCCGTAAGTGCAAATATTTCGCAATATCCTTTATTCCTTATTATATCCGCCTTTGTTCAACACCGGATTGAAAATTGGGATTGTTCGACCCATTGTATGATTCGGCCTCGCAAATTGGATTGTAATCGTATTGACCCTTTAATAAATTAATATGGAACCGATTGGGTAATTGAGTAATTACTGTACTGGACAGATTTACAATAAGCTCAATTTGTTGAGGTTATTCTCGGTAAAAATAAATAGAGAAGTGGTGTTTAATGTAACTCAAACATTGAAATACCCGTCACGCCTACATTTTTCAAGTGAGCGTGGTAAAGGTGTACTATAAACACTTACATTTACATTTTGTCGACGATTTATGGCCCGGAACGAGTCTTTTGCCATTATACTGGAAGTAACTTCATACCCCGGGCTGCTATTGAGAAATTTTTTATAGGTAAATCGCAATAACTGTTTGACATAGGATTTAAATGTAGGATCACGCGATCACCAGCAGCAGCAAACACTACCTGACCAACAAGACATTCAAAGAAAGACATAGAAGCTAGAACTAATCGTATTCTCAAAGTGAGAGGTCGTAAGCACATCATCGTTTCTATATGTATTTATCTTTTGACAGAATTCAGAGTTCTAACTGGTCATTTCCTTGCAGACTTCTTTCGCTTCCGCCACTCTCATCATTCGTTATATAAGCGCTCGCCAGTTACAGCCCAAGAGACTGTCCATTATATAAGGAACACTCTATTTGGTAATTGAAAGATATTTTAAGTCTCTTACTGATTTTTTGGGCACGTATTTCATCACAAACTTGTTAGCTTGCCTGAAACAAGTTCCACAATTTTTCTTTTACAAAGTATAACATTCTTGCATGAAATTATTTGAGCCTTCAAAGATAATATAAGTTGAGTATTTGATCACTATATATAAGTAATAAAAAACTTTACTTATAACCAAATTAATCCAAATCTGGCCCTAAAGAAAATAATTAACTTCTACTTGTGAAGAGATCATCTCAGATTCGCGGACGATATAGTCTTGTTCGAGGAATCACCCCCAAATCTAGAGCAAATGATTCACGAACTCTCAGTAGAGAGTAGCAAAACTTACGATGAACACTGACAAAACAAAATTACTGACAAACAGCACCGAAATAGAGATAGTAGCAAATGGGAACCCGTTACAATACGTTAAAGAATACGTGTATTTAGGTCAAATTATATCACAGAAGGACCAAATGACAAAGGAAGTCAACAATAGGATAGCATGCGGGTGGAAAAATACTGGGCACATAAATATATAATGAAGAGCAAAGAGTTGAGTCTACCCATAAAACGAAAAGTTTTCAATAGCTGTATCTTACCGTGTCTCACTTATGGTTGCGAAACGTGGGCTCTCACTGCATTACACAGATCCAAACTAGCCGCGTGTCAACATTCCATGGAACGAAGTATGCTTGGATTAAAGATAAATGACAGAATAAGGAATGTCGATATCAGGCTACGAACCAAAGTTTATGACATCCTACTTAAAATAGACGAACTCAAATGGAGGTGGACAGGACACCTAATGCGAGGCAACCCAGACAAATGGAGTAGAAAGGTCACTGAATGGTACCCCAGAGACTCTAAAATAAGTAGAGGCCGACAATTGTGCAGGTGGGAAGATGAGTTAAAGCTCACCGCTGGCCCGAATCGGAGAAGAGTTACGCGAGACCGATCGCATTAGAAGGAATTAGAGGAGGCCTTTGCCAAGAGGCACACTGAGTTAAGAGATCTTATGTAATACCTTTTTATTTTCTTATTTGTTCTTTTTCATTTTTGTTATTTTCGTTTCTCAGTTATAAAGGCTATTTTTTTTTATTTATTTATTTATTTATATGTGAAGAGAACTTGGCGAAATTAATTAATTTTAAATTAATTAATAATTACCACTACAGTTGTTATGTTGTTTGGTAATAGTCTAGGCATCCAAAAAAAGGACATTGTGGATAGTATTAACACCTTATTAAAATTAAACCTAGGAAAATTAATGTTATGTACCTTTCCTTACTCTGACTACCTGTCAGAAAAACAAAATAAACTTATTCACTACTTGAATAATTATATGTATATGATATCATGTCAACATGATAATGTTTTGTTTTTTGACACTAATAAGTTTGTTAGTGGATTTAAACTGACACAGGAAGCTATGTTTCTTCCCAAGAAATGCAAAAAAACAATGGCTACTTTGATAGCATATAATATTAACTCCGTTATAAGTAATATAACGAAAACTAGGGTAAGACGAGCCAGTATTATATAGTTATTCTAATAACACTGTGATAAACTGCTTAAACGACCGAGGCTGACAACAGAGGTACATACTAGTATCTCTAGCAAATCACATATTTTAAATAAGGAGGAAGAAAGGCCTGGTACTTTGAAACTTTTCCATCAGAATATACAAGGATTTTCTTCAAAATCATTAGAGATAGAGTTATTTTTGGAAAAAACTAAATATGATGTTGTTCGTATTTGTGAACATTGGTTTAAATCGTATGAATTATTAATAAATTATAACAATTATTCCGTCTTAAGTTACTATACTCGTAAATTCAAGCTTCATGGAGGTACATTAATTTTGGTAAAAAAAATATCAAGTCGAGAGAACGTAGGGATAAAGTTGAGCTTTCAGTTGAACAGTGTGTTGAAATTTCTTGTGTTAAGCTGGATAAGCATATTATTGTGTGTGTATACAGACCCCCAAACAGTCAGAATTTTACAACATTTGAATCTGTAATGGAAGATGTGCTGAATAAAACTTTCATGAGTAACAAGTCTGTTGTAGTTTGTGGTGACTTCAACATAAATATTTTAGAAAAAACATCGTATAGTGACAGACTCTTACGTTTATTCAATTCTTTTAAGTTAATTCATGTTTTCCTTGAACCGACTCGAATACCATTAACTTATGCTACATGCATTGACAATATTTTTTGTAATTGCGATTATATAGATCAAGCAGTAGTTAGTTATCTACAATCTGATCACACTGGGCAAACAGTCACTTTCACTAATATTACGCCATTGAGAAGTGTTAAAGTTAAATCTAGAAATATAACACCTGCAACATTGCATACAGCTTTGAGTAATAAATTAGATATTTACATGAGTAACGCAAACGAACCTCATAAACTGTATGCCGATCTTTTTTCAATTATGCAGATACAACTTACTAGTAGCTTTCCCATTAAAATGAATAATATCAAACCCAAGTTCACCTTCTGTGATTGGGCCACCGCTGGAATTCGTAGGAGTAGGGAAAAGCTATATGATTTTATATGACCTAAAATCCCAAACGAATAGTGAAAGTTTTGCAAGGTATGTTGCAAATTATTCTAAAACGTTTAAAAGAGTATGTAAGGCAGCAAAAGCGCTACATATAAGTAAAAGAATTAAATCTGCAGATGACAAAATTAAGGCCACCTGGAAAATTGTTAATAGTGAAACTGGGAGGTCTAAGCACCGCAGTGTGGACTTTACTCTAGAGACTGCGCGTGGGCTCATTCAGGCAAATAGTGACGTAGCTCAAGAATTCGAAAATTTATTCACTAATATTCCAGTAGAGACAACAAAATCCTTAAATTGCTCTTCTTCCCTTGCAATTTCTTTTGTTAAAAGCAACATTACTGTTTGTCCGGTGGAGTTCGGGTTTTAGTACACTAATCCCCGGTCTGTTGTCAAAGTCTTTAATGATTTAAAATTAAAAGTAACTGAAGACTTATGGGGAATGTCGGTAAAAGTGTGTAATTCCATTGTACATACAATCGCGCCACACTTAGCTGTTTTTTTTAATATGTGCGTAGATCAAGGAGTATTCTCGAATTTAATGAAATTAGTAAGGTAATACCACTATTCAAATCCGGCGATAGTAAAGATGCCAACAACTATAGGCCAGTGTCTGTCTTGCCAGTGCTCAGTAAAATGTTCGAAAAGATAATGCTCATGCAAATGCTAGATAATTTTAACGCAAACAACATCCTGCACGATCAGCAATTTGGCTTTACCAAAGGGCGTTGTACTACTGATGCCGGTGTAACTCTAATAAAGCATATCTTCGATGCCTGGGAGAACTCACAGGACGCCATTGGAATTTTTTGTGATCTTTCCAAAGCATTTGATTGTGTGAAACATGAAACACTGCTGCTTAAATTGGAGCACTATGGTATCCATGGTAAAGCACTTAATCTTTTAAAATCTTACCTAGAGGACAGACAACAGTGTGTTCAAATAAATCAAACTAAATCTCTAAAGGCTCTTTAGTTAAAATGGGCGTTCCACAGGGATCGATACTGGGTCCGTTCCTATTCTTAGTTTACATAAATGATCTACCTGAAGTAATTAAAAATCGAGCGAAGATAGTGTTATTTGCTGACGATACAACTACGAACTTAAGTTCATCAATGATACATTTTGTTTAGGGATTACGCTTGACTCCAAGTTACAATGGGGACCTCATATTGAGAATTTAGGTAAACGGCTTAGCTCCGCTGCCTCTGCCGTAAGGAAGATCAGACAACTAACTGATGTGGACACCGCGAGGATAGTCTATTTTAGCTACTTTCATAGTGTCATGTCTTATGGCACATTACTCTGGGGTAGGGCGGCTGACATCGAGTAAATTTGTATTTTGCAAAAAAGGGCCATTAGGGTCATTTATAATTTAGGTAGTCGCGATTCTCTAAGAAAATAATATATTATTGTGGGGTAGGGCAGCGGACATTGAGTCTGTTTTTATCTTGCAAAAAAGGGCTATTAGGGCCATCTATAACTTGAGTAGTCGCGACTCTTTAAGAGAACTGTTCAAAGTAGCTAATATCATGACGGTCCCATGTCAATATATTTATGAAAACATTATGTATACTAGAAAAAAATTAGATCTTTTTAATCAGCTAGGTGATAGGCATTGCTATAACACACGACATAGAAATAAATTAGACCAACCGCAGTTTCGTCTGTCAAAAATTCACACGTCTTTCATGGGGCACTATGTTAGATTTTATAACAAAATTCCCATTGACGTCACTAAACTTAGTGAAAATAAGTTCAAAGCTTGTGTAAAACGAACACTTTGTAAGCAAGGTTATTATTCAATAGAAGATTATTTAAAAGATAAAAATGCTTGGATAGATGCTATTCCAGCTCCACTTGAGTCATGACAACCTATTCAACTGTTGTTAGTTAACATTTCCTCTCTTCCTTCTATTAATTTAACACAATATGTACTTTTTTTTTCGTAAATGAGGGAACCATGTAGCCATTCTCATAAATAGTATTATTCGCTTTTTTAACTTAGACTCACCTGATGACCAACCGACATTGTTCTCCCATACCCCACAACAGAATGTAGATGAAAAAGTTTGTAATATCTTATTTTAAAAGAGTAACCGTGGAGTTTCTTGCCCTTCTTCTCCACAGGAATGACACTCCGAAGTGGCGGCAGAGTCTTTGTTACTTTTCTGACGATTCATAAATACTGTAATGGTTTACATGAATAAAAAAATATTCTGATTCTGATAATATACTTAATGTCGCCAGGCTGTGTTTGTTTTAGTGGTTTGTACCTCAATCAGTAAAAACGGAACAGTTATAGAATTGCCTTATTGTGCGTCTGTATGTCTGCCCGACGGTTAAGACCAATAAAATCAAAAGGTATAGCAATTTACACTATTTAACTTTAACCTATATGGTATTTCTCCTTGATTTAGAATCATGAAAATAATTTGGCAAGAAGCAAGGTTTCACAGTACAAGTTTTGGAGGAATGGAAGATCAAAGCCGAACGTGGTGGCAATTTTTTAAAAATGCCTCTGTCTTACAGTGTACATCTTTCAGTTGATGATGATGATGACGAAAGAGAAGCACAAGATATGTTTTCACAAGTTTAACTATCCCGAATAAAGCTTGAATTTTTTTTTATAAAAAACGTAGCACCACTTTAGGAAATATTTTTGAGACGCGGGTCCGTTTATAAATAGCCAGACCGAAACAAAAAATTGCGCGTCACACATAGTTTTGTCCCGCCCGTGACTGTTCGACCCAGTGGGCGGAGCGGCTTAAGCTCCTAACCACTACGCCAAATCGGCCGTCATATAGATTTTGTGTTCAATAGTGATACTAAATAGATAGGAAAATGAACGGTGAGTGGGAATCTACCCCACGTAATCTGCCGCTGACAGATCAGTAAATGGTAGATTACGTGGGTTCAATTCCCACTCGTAGCAAATATTATTCTATATATTTAAAATCACAGTTCTATAAGTTAATACGAAATGCGTTAAAATAAAATGATTCTACAGCTTTTGTGATAGTTTTTATCGTTTTCTATGAATAAACGTGAAAAGCAATGAAGTGAAAATATATTAGCAAATGGACAGAGTTAAACCAAAAGGATCCAAATCCACAAAACGCTAAAGCGAAAAATAACTCTAAGTTTATGTACTTAATGTTTGTTTTTGTTCGATGTCGTTTTGATTGGATCCTTTAATGTAGGTTTTTTCAAAGCCCCTCTTGTTTCTTTAAAAGAAAATTATGGCGATAGTCGTATATGTCTCGTATGCTATAAAAGTTGCTAAAGCTAATATCATAAACCAGTGCTTTAAAAGAAAAAGCTTTCGTAGCCTAAACATGAGGATAATATCTTATTTAGTTGTGGAGTTCATATGGCTACTTTCCTCGCCTCCATCATGTAATCAGCTCCACAGTACAATATTATTGCAATGTCACTGAAGTTTCTTAAATATGCCAAAATTTCAACAAAATCAGATTCCAGAAAGTGCTTCTAAAATAGATATTTTTTTAAATAAAAAACGTAGACCCACACTAGGATTTATTCCTGTATCGTGGGTGCGTTTAAAAACATGAAAATCCACATACAAAAATACTCAGACCGGAACAAATAATTGTAAATCACACAAAGATTTGTCCCATGCGGGAATCGAACCCGCGACAATTAGACTCAGTGGGCAGAGCGGCTTAAGCTCTTAACCACTGCGCTAAGTCGTACGTCATTATATATTTTGAACTGGAAAGATAGACATACGAATAGGGCAAGTTAAATAAAAGCTTGTGAAAGGGAAACATATTTATATCCAGCTTACTAAACAATTTACTGTGCAACTTTAAGTGTTCAATGTAAGTCAAGAGCTATTGTCATAAGTAGGATTTTGTTTGTTGTTCGCAACAAAATATCTATAAAGAGGAAGGGGAAACCGTATTTAGCTGATGCACGCATCTGACACAGACTAAAAATATGAAGTAGGTTAACTTTCACAATACAAAATTGATACTATTTTTATAGGTGGGTAGGTGTAGTTGACATTATTTTTGCTTAACCTCTCGATTGCTTTGTTTCGGCGTTTGGAGGCGATTTTGCGTATTACCGTAACCTACAAGTTATGAAATAATTTGCATAACGTAATTGTAAAATGATGCAATATACCTCCAAATCCATTTTATCTTAAATGGTAACAGAGGTGTACTAAGCTGGCCCACATTTTGACGTGGTTATTAGTGCAACAAATGTGACAGACTTCATTTATTTCTTGATTTTTTATGTTCTCTTGGATAGGTCACCTCGTGTATTTTTTTACCGTTAGCGCATGATAATTGCTGATAAATTTCGAACAACTCAGCGGAGGAAGGCGGTATTGAAATACTAGTTTCCGCAAATACAAGGCAAGTAAGAATGCTGGCAACTTATAATAACCTAGTGGTAGAAACCACTGTACATGTTAACTTTATCCTCAAATCAAATAGTATTCTTAGTGGTTATCAACGAAAGGTCGTTTTAGTGCAGGGCCACACGCAAAACATACTGCACGTATGTTTTCTTAGATCGAAATAAAATAAAATGTATGTCCAATTTGTACTACACAGAACTCAATAATTATACAACAATTTGACAGAAAACAATGGGTTCCAAATCTAAGATGTCGCATTGTTACCTTCGAGGCGAAGTTCATAGAATCAATACCGCCTGGAGAACCTGCTGCTGCTTTGTTAGTTCACAAAGGATTAGGTGCCAGCTCCTTAATGGGACTCGTTTGCATCGGACCTTTAAATAATGGACGAGAACATTGAAATTCTAGCAACTGTGACGGAGTTTTAGATGAAAATCTGTTCGGAAAATTGCAAAGTAATTTAAAATGGAGAAAATGTTAGCAGCTCCTTTAATACCTATTTTTCTTGGCTATGGAAGAAAGTTTCGCATGAGTTTGGCTCAATTTTATGGGACAGTAATGGTAACATGGAGGAGACCATGTTTTCTTTTTTAAGCGTTACGAGACTTGGCGACCCATATGTCAAAAAGTCCAAGGGGTTAATTGCAGTTGCCGAGCTAAAATGTTCCTGGCAATGGATTGAAATAAATAAATATGATATTTAACTGTCGCAGGAAATCCAACTTGTTGTTTTACCTACTTACTTAATCTTTCGGAATGAATTAGGGAGGATACTGAAACAAATAAAAATCTTTTATAAAAAAAGGTAAACCGACTTCAAAAAGCAAAAAAATAAATATTTGAAGTCGGTGCTGGTTGGTGCAGTCGGTTACTTGGCACCGACTTCAAATATTTATTTTTTTGCTTTTTGAAGTCGGTTTACCTTTTTTTATAAAAGATTTTTATTTTACAATTTTAAGTGACCAGTGAATTATTCTATAGTAGGGTACCTATAGGATTGACGTAATACCCATAATATCTCAATTTACACATGCCTATTGTTTGTCGTTAAGGAGTTCCCTGGTGTATCTTCTAAGTCCAAGGTCCAATGTCAATAAAATTAATATGGGACCACCTTGGAGATATAATGAACCCAATGCAAAAAAAAATGATCAAAATCGGTCCACAATTGACGGAAATATCGCTGAACTACATAAAAAAAAAAAAAAAGCGTACATACAACCGAACATAGAACCTCCTCCTTTTTAAAGTCGGTTAAAAAACGGCTGATCTGATAAAATAAATCACTTGTTTACTAGTTTGTGTAAATAGATAGGAATTTTGTGTTATCGTTCTCCTCTATTATTTTTTATTTAGAGACGTCATATTCGAATATTATGTCCATGACACTCCTACACTTAGGACAAATCTATCACTTTATGCTAAAATCCATCGATCCATTTAGGCGACAGAACATGCCTAAGATATAATCAAAAATTGTTTATGTTTGTTTATTTCATTCAAGAGTTAGTTGGTATAAATCATATCGTAATTCGACTTGTTGATAGAATTCGTTGATAAACTTTTATCATAGATATTCCTGCTAACAGCGCAATGATATAAAATGACATACTATAAAAGAACGCGAGCACGTACTTTAATAAAACTCAACCGTGTGTGCCGATATAGATGGCGCCAGTTGCCACATTAGAGTGAGTAACTGTAGCGACGCGCTGCGTCGGCTGCCAAGTGTTTACGGACATTATGCACTCAATAAACTGTTTCTTATTGCAAGGTCACTAGGAGATACTATATTTTCAATAATAGAAACGAGTTTCTAATGTCACAAAAAGTTTAAGATAGTGAAAATAATGCTATCTATGTAATTTACTTAGTACAGTTACTTAAGATAAGACATTTGTATGTTGGAAGTCAGAAATTGCAAAGAGTTGATGACTTAATTGTAGCTGATAATTTTAGTGAGAAACAATTACTAGTCGTGCCAAGATGTTCACGAAGAATAAACGTTATGGACATGTGGAATAAAGTGTTTTTTTAAACGTAGCTCCACACTAGTATTTATTACTATGTTGTTGGTGCATTTGCAAACATGAAAAATCACATACACAAATACCCAGACTTTAACAAATAATTGTGGGTCACATAAAGATTTGTCCCGTGCGGGAATCGAACCCGCAACTATAAGTGACAGTGGGCGGAGCGGCTTAAACTCTTAACCACTGCGCTAAACGATACGACAATTTTTTAATGTGTAAATGTCAATTACTTAATATAAGACAACGGATCCCAAAAAGTACTTATTGTTAGCAGAAATCAAAAATTCAAAGATGAAATAATTAACACTGTCAAATGTTACACTGTCTATTGTAACTTCAGTAATAATATTAGCCCTGTTAAGAAACTGTCCCACCGTTGGGCACGGGTCTTCTCTCAAACTGAGAAGGCTTAGGCCATAGTCCACCACGCTGGCCCAGTGCGGGTTGATCAACTTCACACACCTCCGAGAAACTCTTAGGCATGCCGGTTTCCTCACGATGTTTTCCTTCACTGTTAAAGCAAGTGATAATTAATGTTTGAATACACACATGCTTTCTAAAATACAGAGGTGCGTGCCTGGGTTTGAACCCGAGACCTCTGACTTTGCAGTCCAACGGTCTAACCACTAGGCTATCACTGCTAAAGTAACCTTAGTATTAAAGTTTATTCAAATTATATGTGAATCGCCTCGCATGTATGCACACACTTCGTTTTCAGCAGGTGCAAATAAAGCGATAGAATTTGGTATCTTGAACTATTAAGTTAGCGGGTTAGTGAGTTTGCCGCACTGCACGCGATTTGAGCGTGGATTTTAAGTTCGAACGATACTTATTGCTGCGGTATTTTGGCATCTCATATACCTCGTTAATATACTTCTTAATTCGCCTTTTCTGAACAAAGTAATGACTTTAAAACTAGTCACACTTTTCCTTACATTTCGTGAGATAATATTTTTATCTTCGTCTATACTTGTTAGTGTATTGTAAAAATCTCAAGGCTTTAATTTTAAATTGGAATTAACTTACATAATTTACCTAGACATCTAAATGCTACAAGTCCCCAACTTACCTCTCCTAAACTGATTGTGATTCCTGATCACGCGCTCGGCATTCTTGCGGGCAATGTAGAACCACTCCGACGTGTTGCTCAGATATTTGTATTCAACAGCCAGATCTTTAGCCAGTATTGTGCCCTCTGGCAATCTGTACGCGAACGGGCAGAACAACTGGTAATCCTTGTAAGTGTACTGGTCGTAGCAGTTTCCAGCTGCGAATATATCGTCATCAAACTCAACCATAGATATAACGCTTGCGTGCAATAGATACTCATTATGCATCACGACAGCACCAGCGTATTTCCATAACCTAGTTAGCATATTAGCTCTATTAACAGCAACGTCAGCTTCTATCCTAAATCTTTCTTGTGCATATCTATCTACAACTCCTTCGCCTAAGTTCAAATGAGTACCAGCTGTACAGTTTTCTCCGAGCAAATGCTGCGTTTCGATCAGTCGAAGGAATTTTGTTACTACATCTTCATGGACTGGTCTTACTACTGTCACATTTTCAGCTGAACTCTCAGTGTCATTACAACTACGTTCTACGTTAATGAAGTGGTCCACTAATGAAATTTCATCTGTTGTGGCTTCGTGAGGGTCGGGTGGGTTGATGACTGATGTGTTACCGAAGAATTTTTGGAATATGTCGATATTGTCTTTGGTGCCATCATCGTCTGGCGCTCCGTATGGTCTTAATGCTGCTACTACTGGGTCCTCGCCAGCTTTATCGATGCTCTCTGTAACAAAATAAAATAAATACTCTTAATTATTGGAATTGTGAAACAACTTATTTCAACTACTTGTCCGGTGAAGCTGTAAAGGCCCCGCGGCCAACAGCGTATACACAATATATACACAAAATAATTTCAACTTACATCTTTTTTTGATAAATATTGGATTTTTGTAGAATACATCGCAGATATTTTGGTAGTTTGAATAACGAAAAATGAATAGTTGTAGCTTAATGGAAGGAAATAACGATTTATTATTATATAGTACCCATAATATGCCGAACATCGTTGACTACGCTTAAATAAGGACGCTTTAATGCAGTGGTTAAGAGCTTAAGCCACTCCGCCCACTGGATCGAATAGTCGCGGGTTTAATTCCCGCACGGGACAAATCTTTGAGTGACTCACAAATGTTTGTTTCAGTTTAGGTGTTTGTGTACGTGGGTTTCATGTTTGTTAACACACCCACGACACAGGAATAATCCTAGTGAAGGGCTACATACCAAAAAAAGAGTTTATTCTCATGAATGTAGGTCAACTATTTCTTTACAACATTGGCTCATATCCATAGATCAACCTTATTTATCTTTCAGATAAAACAACTGCCCTAGATCCAATACCAGCAAGAATATAGAAGGAAACTAACAAAAATATACCAAGAACTCTAATACCACAACTCTAATACCAATGTTCTTAAAGTGAATTTTAAAACTCGTAATGTATTCGAAGAACATGCATGCATAAAACAGTGGCTCTATGTACCGGATAGCTGCGAGCTGATATATTATAAGTCTGGCGTTCAGCCGAGGTTGCACACGATTATGGGATGCGCACCTGCCATCGATGGGGTTGTTGCCATTGCTGTGTTCACAAACAGGAAAATAGTTTGGGAAACATTAACTTGCTTGATACAGTTTGAACAAGTTTCGAATTCCTAAATGTCTAGAGTTTAAGTTTGGTCTGTACTCGCCGATAAAAGCTAACATATTCATTTAATCAGAAGTAATAAAAAACTACATACAGAAGAATATAGAATCTCCTCATTTTTTAAGTCGGTTAAAACCGTTTGCCATTAGGGTACGTGGTGCGACTGGTGATAATGAAATCCATTGGCTACTTTTTGCGTTCTAGGGTGACTCCTAAATTACAGCGTTTAAATTGAGGGGCAGCCTTAAAATCTTGCAACTTTTGAGGTATTTATTTATTTATTTTATTTTATTTATTTATTTTAGGAAAACTTACAGCTAGTGTAGTAATAATAATTTTATATAGTATAAGCAGGCCATTCAAAAGTTTCCACAGATAGCACAAGTAATAGACATAAAAAATAAGCCAGTAGAAATGAAGACAGCACAGAAATCAAATAAAAATACGCAAAGTTACACAGTTAGGAAAAGAACTTTTTATTCAGCATGCTGTTTGGTTTAGAATTGTATAAAAGAGCCTAAATGACCTTATTAAAAAGCTATTTTGCCTGTATTTTGTCCTTCCTGCTGGAACAAAGAGAAGACTGGGTTTGCGAATATTAGTGCGGTGCGTACGTAGTCCGATCTTACTCAAAAGCTCGGGGCAGTCAATCTCACTATGCGCAATTTTGAAGAGGTAAGTCAGGTCTGCTATATTTCTACGCTCATAAAGTGGAAGAATATGAAATTTTTTACACTGTACAATGTAATTTTTAGTGTACTTTCTTGTTTTAAATTGAAGAAAGCGAAGAAATCGTTTTTGTATACGTTCTATTCTATCCACGTATAGGTTATATATCGGGTTCCAAATTTGCGAGGCATATTCCAAGTGGCTACGGACAAAAGCACAATAAAGGATCTTAAAAGTTTTTATGTTTTTGAAATCACTTGAGAGCCTCAATATAAATCCTAGTGCTTTGGAGCTCCTGCTAAAAATCTCCTCAACATGTTTGACAAAAAGCAGTTTCGAGTCAAAAATGACACCAAGGTCCCTAATAGAATCAGTTCTTCTTATGAAAGTGTCATGAAATTTGCACTGGTAAATGATGGGTTTTGACTTGCGAGTAAATGAGCAAACATAGCATTTAGACACATTTAAATCAAGTCTATTGCTTTGACAGTAGGTCTCAAGATTTTCAAGTTCTTGTTGAAGGTAAATACAACTCTCCATGTCAGTCTCCAGGCCCCTAGTCCCCGGCGGTCCTGTTCGTCCTGGCCACGGTAGCAGCTATGGTAACGACAGGACAAGGGGTGCTAAGAATCTCCGGCAGAGATTCGGCTACCACCAACTAAGAAAATTGGCCCTGGTGACATACAATGCACGCACGTTAAGGACAGATGAGAAGCTTCTTGAGCTGGAAGAAGAGATAAACAAGTTGCGGTGGAATATTGTTGGTTTATCGGAGGTCCGAAGAAAGGGCGAGGACACGATAACCTTAAAATCCGGCAACTTGTTTTACTACCGGGAGGGCGAACAGCAGTCCCAAGGTGGTGTCGGATTTATCGTCCACAAGTCACTCATAGACAACGTTATGTCCATCACTAGTGTGTCGAGCAGGGTAGCGTACCTGATACTCAGAATATCCAAAAGATATTCGCTGAAGGTCATACAGGTCTACGCACCGACCTCGGCATACTCAGATGATGACGTCGAAGTAATGTATGAGGACATTAGTAGAGCCATACATACTTCCAAAGCACACTTTACAGTGGTTATGGGTGACTTAAATGCGCGGCTGGGCAAACGGGGCGATGATGAATTGAGAGTGGGGCAATTTGGATATGGGCAGCGCAACCCCAGGGGTCAGAGGCTGGCCGAATATCTGGAGAAGGAGGGACTCTTTATGATGAACTCTTTCTTCCGGAAGCCGCCTCATAGGAAATGGACCTGGATGAGCCCTGATGGTTCCACAAAAAATGAGATAGACTTCATCATGAGCACCAAGCGACAAATATTTAATGATGTCTCCGTGATTCACAGGGTAAAAACCGGCAGTGATCACCGAATGGTCAAAGGCACATTAAATATTAATGTCAAAATGGAAAGATCGCGTCTGATGAAGTCTACGCTCCGACCTCCTTATGCACATATCCAAAACCCCGAGAACTTTCAACTCGAATTGGCAAACCGCTTCGAATTGCTATACAGCAGCGCATCAGTGGACGAAATCAACAACAGGCTGGTAGAGACTGTTCATACGGTCGGGTCCAAGTATTTTAAGCCCCACCGTAAAAATAGACCTCAAAAACTATCCAACTACACCCGAAACCTCATGGCTGAGCGACTTTCCATGACGCTCCAAACCTCCGATGATGCTAAGTCCTATAGGCAGCTCAATGGACAGATACTGAAGTCCTTGCGACACGATTTACGGTCCTTCAATACAAGGCGTATTCAGGAGACCATAGCACAGAACAAGGGCTCCAAAGTGTTCGCAAGAGACGCGTCTATTGGGCAAAGCCAGTTGACGAAGCTGAAGACGGAGGATGGAAACGTAACGTCGAATAGGTCAGAGGTGCTCAGGGAGATAGAGAGGTTCTATGGGCAGTTGTACACCTCAGTAGCTGAACCTGTTGTTGACTTGGTAAAAGACCCAAGAGCCAAGCTAACCCGACACTACACTGAAGATATCCCGGACATCAGCCTGTACGAGATTAGGATGGCTCTCAAACAACTCAGAAATAACAAAGCGCCAGGCGAAGACGGAATTACCGCAGAGCTTCTGAAAGCGGGCGGAACGCCGGTACTTAAAGTCCTTCAGAGGCTGTTTAATTCCGTCTTGCTCGAAGAGAAAACGCCGGAAGCATGGAACAGGGGTGTGGTGGTACTGTTTTTCAAGAAAGGTGATAACACTTTACTGAAGAATTATAGGCCCATCACACTGCTGAGCCATGTTTATAAGTTGTTTTCGAGAGTCATCACGAATCGTCTCGAACGCAGGCTTGATGACTTCCAGCCTCCCGAACAAGCCGGTTTCCGGAAAGGCTTTAGTACCATAGACCACATACATACGCTGCGGCAGATTATACAGAAGACCGAGGAGTATAATCGGCCACTATGCTTGGCGTTTGTGGACTATGAGAAAGCCTTCGATTCGATCGAGACTTGGGCGGTTCTTAGATCTCTCCAGCGATGCCGCATTGACTATCGGTACATTGAAGTGTTGAAGTGCTTGTATAATAACGCCACCATGTCAGTCCGAGTACAGGGGCAGTGCACGAAGGCGATCCCCATAAAAAGAGGAGTAAGGCAGGGAGACGTCATTTCTCCGAAACTGTTTACGGCCACCTTAGAGGACGCCTTCAAGCTCTTGGAATGGCAAGGACTTGGCATCAACATCAATGGCGAATACATCACTCACCTTCGATTTGCCGACGACATTGTGGTCGTGGCAGAGTCGCTGAAAGATCTAGGACGAATGCTCGGTGACCTCAACAGAGTATCTCAACAAGTGGGTCTTAAAATGAACATGGACAAAACGAAAATAATGTGTAACGTCCATGTCGTACCCACCGCACTCACCGTTGGGAACTCTCCTCTTGAAGTTGTCGACGAATACATTTACCTGGGACAGGTAGTCCGGTTAGGTAGGTCCAACTTTGAGAGAGAGGTCAATCGACGAATCCAACTCGGCTGGGCAGCGTTCGGGAAACTGCGCAACATCTTCTCATCCAAAATACCTCAGTGCCTAAAGACTAAAGTTTTTAGTCAATGTGTGTTACCAGTGATGATATATGGATCAGAGACGTGGTCTCTTACAATAGGTCTCATAAAAAAGCTCAGAGTTGCTCAGCGAGCTATGGAGAGAGCTATGCTCGGCGTTTCTCTACGCGATCGAATCAGGAATGAGGAGATTCGTAGAAGAACCAAGGTCACCGACATAGCCGTTAAGATTAGCAAGCTGAAGTGGCAAAGTGGAGACCACGTATTGGCAAGCGCAGCGTGGGACGACCGCCTGCCAGATGGACCGACGATCTTGTGAAAATCGCAGGAAGTCGTTGGATGCAGGTGGCATCGGACCGGTTACGCTGGAAAGCGATTGGGGAGGCCTATGTTCAGCAGTGGACAAGTATAGGCTGAGATGATGATGATGATGTCAGAAATTGGGCATAAATACTTCATATCATCAGGATACAAATGCTGATACATTACTACAAATTCTAGGCTTGTGTCTAGAAAATTTTCTTATATGCTACTAAGTAAAGGTACCAAATGTGTTTAAATATCAAAAGTGCCTGCTCAATCCATTCAAAAACAACCTAACCTAACCTAACCTAACATCGTATACAGTACGCTTCTAGCACCACTATTTGGAGAATGCAGACTTCATGGTGAAAAATACTCCGCCTAGAAGATTACCTAGCCGCTAGCTACTTCATAAAAATATTTTTTCCTGCTGACTATACTTTAAACCTATTCATGGATGTCCTGGGAAAAAAATATACTGTCGTGGAAGTCACGGGAACCAATGTATGAAAGATTATTTTTTCAGAAACAATGGCATTCGGAAGTCTATGTTTATGTTCGTCATCGTGTTATTGGTTTTATGCTTTTGACTACGCCAATTAAATATATATTTTTGAGAGCTTAGAAAAATAGCTAAACCTGTCTTCAAACACGAAGGAATCCATCAAGGTACAAATTAGCCATAAATACTTTTAAATACACACCGTCACGCCTATATTGCCCAGGCGGGGGTGGCAGTGGTGTACTGAGTATACCCACGTTTCGCCGACGATGTTAGGTCCCATGTAATAGGGGGCGAGCCTATTGCCGTATACCGGGAACAATTTCAGACTCCGGACTCGTACTGGTGTGTTTTCATTAGAAACACTACATTTGTCCGACCTAAGATTTGAACCCAGGACCTCGTGATCACAAAGCGATGCACTTTGTCACTAGACCAACGAGGTAGTCAGACCATCATTGGTCTGACTAACTTGCAAAAACTACCTCATGGTAGTTTTAATACAAGACAATAAAAAGGCAAGCCTGTTGGAATTCTGCACTGCGTATCCTGGAACGGATCGAGCGTGATGACATAGATACGAGTAGATAGACGTTTAAATTTCCACTGACATCTCAGTCTAACTACCCACCTCCTACAGAATCCTCAAAAACAACTTATCTCCATAAAAACACATACACTGCAAAAATCACAACTCTATTTACTTATCCTAAAATATTCCACCTGAGTTATATTGGCATCTTTTTAAGGACTGCTTGCTTGGTAATTGATTTTTTTTCAACGGGAATGGGGAATGATAGCATGTATTATCCAGACGGTTAGCGGAGGTCCATATTGTAGGGTTAGGGTTACCTTTTGTAGTATCGTAATAAGGATTACGAGAGATATTTTATCCGGGGATGAGTTCCGGGAAAAGGTAAGTAGAATTTAGGATTAGTGTTGTAAAAATGCTCTTTAATGTAAACTAAATGAAGTTTAATTTATAAGATTTCAATACTTAAACGTAATTTATTTCACAGAACTATCTCCCTACTTCACTTATACGGTGCAAGACTCGGTTGTCAACTTATCATTACGGACTTCCATTCCGGTAGAACTAATACCATCTAACCGGATAATAGTGCTAGAGATTCAGGCGTCCGCACCGCAAGCCGTCTCCGCGTCCGCTGCCATAGTGTTTGAAGTTGTAATACGGGAAGATGTAACAGCAGTAGTACAACCAGTTTTTGAGGAAGCTTATTACATTGGCTCATATAACTCTAACAGCGGTCTCCTTTTTGAAACTCCTATGAGTCTAGCGAAAGGATACGATACCGATGTTACTTTCAGTCTTGTAGGTGGTACGTATTTTCTGAAAGAATTATACTTATCTTCGGGTCAAACGTATACTATTCACTAATTTTCACAATTTACAGAGTACTCGCTGTTGTTTAGTCTGGTGCAAAATAAGAATGCGCGCAAAACGAGCCTCTTCTCAAACTGAGAGGGTTTAGACCATAGTCCCAGACCCTAGTGGGTAGTAGACCCAGTGTGGTTTGGTGAAATTCACACATCTTCGAGAAACTGAGGCATGTCCGTTTATTCACGATGTTTTCCTTTACCGTTAAAGTAAGTAATAGTTAAGTTTTAATACTCATATGCTTACGAAAAGACAGAAGTGCGTGCCTGGGTTTTGAACCGAGACCGCTGACTTAGCAGTCCAACGGTCTAACCACTAGGCTATCACTCTTATTATTATTTATAGTTTTAATAAAATGTGTAGGTAAATAGATTAAGCGTGGGCTGCTTGCTCCCACCGCAGCAGTTTTCTTTCTTTTAGCATTTTTATACCCGTCGTAACTTCTTAACGAAAAGTCTGATTCGCATAAGTTAAACAGAAATTTACATGTACATATTAAAACTAAATTATAAAACACAAACCGTCACGCCTATATTCCCCAAAAGGGGGTGGTGGAGGTGTATTGAGTACACCCACGTTTCGCCGACGATGTTAGGTCCCATGTATGTGGGGGCGAGCCTGTTGCCATATACCGGGCACAATTCCTGACTCCGGACTCGCACTGGGAAGTTTTCGTTAGAAAAACTACACTTGTCCGACCTAGGATTTGAACCCAGGAGCTCGTGATCACAAAACAATGCGCTCTGCCACTAGACCGACGAGGCAGTACCTTAATTATAAAACTATTTAATTAGATAAGGATTAATGTCATGATACGAATGTCATCTTTCGATTCTACCCGTGTTTTGATTAACTAATTTGAACAAAAAGCTGTTATTGTGACTTAACTATAATAGTTAGACATACCGCCTCGCGGATTTGTGTGGTGATAATGATGAGTACTAAAATCCCGCTCACTTAAGCACGGGAGGCCCGTGCGCAACAGTGGGACAGTTGGTTTATGTGAAAGCTATATTTTTCGCTGCGGACGGCAATTTATGACTTCTATAGGCAAATGTTGCTGGATTACATTATGACAATTTTCGTAAGGATTTCTAATGTTTTTGAAAACAAAATACAGCCCATATCACTCGGTGTAATATAGTTTTTTAAATATGAATATTTTTATTTAAAATCAGTTAAGTAGTTCTTTGAGTTTATCCATCTATATATCTATATCATCACGCCAGAGAGTATAAAGTTCGAACAGGTTCTTTCCTTGCCTACCCCTCTGGCTTCCCGCAGTCTTATAGTTCGTCTCATACGCGCTCACCGGTTATAGTTACAGTTACCCAAACCCCAATATGAACCTCCATTATCGCTCTCATAGTTTATTCAGTACAAACAAACTCACAAAATCAAAACTTTTCTCTTAATAATATCTATCTATATTATCACGCCGTATCCCTCGCGGGGTAGGCAAAGAGCACAGAGTTCCAACAGGTTCTTTCTTTTGTTTCTTAGTAATATAAATAATCTATTAAGGGTCTGGGTCTTTTCAATTGATGTAATAAACACAACATGAAGTTGAATAATTAACGAAGGTTTGGTCCTGTTTATAAGAGCATAAGCCACGCCCCCACTTGATCGAGTAGTAGTTTTATTCCTACATGTGACAAATCTGTGTGATTCGTTTCGTTTCTTTTTTTATTTTATTTAAAAAGCTCGTAGCCCAACACTAGGATTTATTTCTGTGTCGTGGGTATTCACATACCCAAAGATTTGTCCTGTGAGGGAATCGTACTCGCGACTATTCGAGACAGTACTCTTAAGCGGCTTAAACTCTTAATCACTGCGCTAAATCGTCGGTCAGTTTGGGTGTTTTTTAATGTGAATTTAATATTAATACGACACAGGAATAATTTCCAGTGTGGAGCTACATCTTAAAAAAACGTAATGTAATTATGAATGACGTAGGTACTATTGCCTATTCCTTCAAGAATTAGGTTATGTACTTAAGAATCAATGGAATATCAAACGTTATTTTCATTTTGTAACCTTTTGATCTTGTCTAAAAACATGCTATACCTTTTATAATAATTGCTTGAGTGTGTTTATTTGTCAGGTTGAAAAGCGATGACAGATGACAGCTGTCAGATGACGAATTACCGGTGACAAATAGTCGATGTAAGATGGCGGATGGAGCTGGATAGTTATTCGATAGGCAACGGGGCGAGTGGTCGGCCGTATCACGGAGCAGTTAAACTTACTGCATTCCATGTGACAGTATTAATCTCCTCCAAAAGAAATATCTTAGATCAGATGATAAGCCACTTTAGTAAACATAAACCACTTAACAAAATCCAGTTTGGCTTCACTAAGAATCGCTCAACTACTGGTGCAGGCGTCGAATTAATGAGGAATATTTTTTAGGCTTGGGAGAATTCGCAGGATGCTTTAGGTATATTATGTGATTTGTCTAAGGCCTTTGACTGTGTGCATCATGAAACTCTTCGCAAGAAATTACACCATTACGGAATTAGGAATAGGGCTCTCGACCTCTTGACTTCTTATCTGTGTGATAGAATTCAAAAGGTCGATGTTAATGGAAAACGATCTCCCGGTTCCAATGTGACAATGGGCAGGACCTACCAGACAAACCAAATTAACAATTGACAAACCAGACAAACAATTGAAAAAATAAATATTATAACTGTTGTCTCACAATTTATATATGAAATTTTTCTATATGTTAAAAAGAATATTAGTAATTTTGAAAATTATAGTGACATATATCATGTTAATACACGGAACGAAGATAATCTTATTGTACATTTAACTCGTCTCCACAGAATAAGTAATTCTTTTATGGGGCAATGTATACGCTTCTACAACAAATTACCCATAGATAACTAAAACATGCCTATCAATAAGTTTAAAAAGGGAATAGTAGACAGTGTAAGGAAGGGTTTTACAAAATTTCGGATTATCTTGACGATAAATCGCAGGAAGTCGTTGGATGCAGGTGGCATCGGACCGGTTACGCTGGAAAGCGATTGGGGAGGCCTATGTTCAGCAGTGGACAAGTATAGGCTGAGATGATGATGATGATGATGAAATCAGATTGGGTTTGAGCAGCTCCTCAATCAGCAAATTTAGACAATGCTGTAAAATACAACTTTAGAAAAAAAATGGTTATCAGAAAGGCAAAACAAGTATAGGCCACACAAGAGCGTTCTCAAACGTCAAAAATAATTACATTTTTTTCATCTACCACCGGATCGGAACGCGGCCTCACACTGAAGAAATCCAGCGAGAAACTCAGCGGGCTTGTCTTTTAACTTAATTGGACTGGCCTTTCTATTCATCTTTTTTTTTACAAAGTTGTATTTTTATAAATTAAGTTTTTACAATTTATATTTAGGAGTTGCCAATGAGGAACTGCTCAAACCCAATCAGTTTTATCATCGATATATTCCGAAATATTATAATATTCTTTTTTACATAGTCTAGTTTTAAAAGCCTTTTTAAACTTATTAATAGGCATATTTCAGATCGCTATGGGTAATTTTTTGTATATAATGCCCCATGAAAGAGTTGCTAATTCTATGGAGTCTAGTAGAATGTACAATGAGATTATCTTTGTTCCGTGTATTGTGTTCCGTATTCATATACATGATGAATGTCACAATATTTTTCAAAGTTACTGATATTCTTTTTAATATATAGATTTTCATATATAAATTGCGAGACAACAGTTAGATTTTTATCTCTTTTAATTTATCTCGAAGGGAAGCTCTGGGGGCCAAATTGTAAATTGCACAAATAGCCCTTTTTTGAAGAACAAAGATGGTATTCAGTTCAGCAGACCATCCCCAGAGCAATATGCCATATAACATAATGCTATGGGAATAAGCGAAATAAACAATTCGAGCTGTTTCAATATCAGTCAATAAACTAATTTTCTTTACGGCTCAAGTCACTGAGCTTAACCTATTAGACAGTTGTTCAATATGTGGGCCAAATACTACTTAGAATCAGAACGTTTCCTATTCATGCAAGACCATAAGTAAGTAATATTGATAAAAAACTGGGCCCTTATTCGTTATAACCAAATGCGGTGCGTTACGATAACTTCGCGAAATAGTCATGTAATGGTATTGCGTATTCCTTTGGAGTACCATCAAACTATCATTTCTCGAAGCTATTGTAACGCACCGCGTTTCGTGTTTTAGGGGTAATAGAGAATAAGGGTCCTGTGTTAAAGACGTAACATGTAATCAAACAGAATAATAGGGCGGAATTCATCAGCAAATTGAAGCAATCTTGACGCTATTACAGTCCATAGTAATCTATTAATTACATTTCTAATTAACTGAAGCAATAATTAAGGAGATCTTGCGTCTTAATTAGTAAATGCAGAATATAATTTATAGTGTATTGTAATAATAATAATAATTGCCTCCAGTTGTCTTAGGACGAACATTTGAGGGCCCATTTAGTAAGCGGCGAGTCATTGCCGACCACGGGTAATAAGGCACTTTTCGTCCACTGGATTTTTTCTGTAGAAAAATATTTATTTTGATCGACCCAGGATTATAACTCAGGACCTCGTGATCTTTGCGCGCATTATTTACCCCTAGACTAACAAAGCAGTCTGTCGACAATATATCGAGAGTATATTTTTTAAATTATTTATAAGTTTGGATAGAGTTTGTTTTTCTCACAAGTACCATGTAACATGTAAGTCAGTAAGTCACGATGTATTATGTAAGACATTAGAAAGCATTTCTTCTTAAATATACCCCTAAACTTTTACAGAACTAACATCAAACAAACAAAAAAAAGAGGAAAATAAAGTGTTCCGATTTTGCCGAAACTTTTTATATAATATATTTGCTATTCGGGACGGGCCCGGTTGAGTCAATACACTCAAAGCCTTTTGACAGAATGCTCTACCAACAATCGAGGACAAAAGCTCTCTTAACATAGATTAAAGAGGTTTTGGTGGCATCTCGGGGATTTTTTTGTATATTTTGTGGGATTTTTCCACATGTGAAAACCGCACGGTGGATTGTTTCTCTTCAATCTCAAACGAGGGTGTGCATAATCATACGGTATAACGGTAATATCATCCGATGGCATAATAACATCCTACTAATATTATAAATATGAAAGTTTGTATGTTTTGATGTTTGTTACTCAACCACGCAAAAACGGTTGAACGGATTTGGATGAAATTAGGCACTCAGGATACTTTTTATCCCGGAAAAATATTAGGTTCCTGTCTAAATTCAACACGAGCCAAGTCGCGGGCAGAAACTAGTATGGTATAATAGCAATATTAGTCATCCTATAGGAACCTTATATATCACATTAAGGCCTTATTCGCTACGATTAAACACGTATCATGGAGCGTACACGATTACCTCGTGAAATCATTGTTTGATAGTACTTCAGTGGCCTGCCATTACATGATCATAACATGATCATTTCACTAAATTAACGTAACTTACACAGTACATTTTTACTATTAAACTCACACTCAAATAATTTATTTTGCATAAACCCTCTTGGGGGCGCCTCTAATAGTCAATTTACATTTTTTAAATCTAACTTAGCTACTAATCTACCACCGTTTTGGATCGCGGCCTCCGCTGAGATGATCCGGCGAAATAATTTAGCAGGCTTGTCTTTTTTATTTATTTTTTTCTCTTGTTGTTTTTCAATCATATCGTGTGATGTTTAGGTTACAATGAAATAGCTTACGATCTAGGTCCAGTGTGATGCCTTACATTCAAGATATGAGACTCACGATGTTATTTGTGAAGGGTGTCTAAAGGATTCCAGATGCACCATATCTCACAAGCAGCACTCGTTCACAAGTAAGACTACCGGAACATCCATCACTCGCCTCGACCATATTGGAGGAAAAGGAGTGACCCGCGCCAGACAGCCACCGCAAGCATGACCAAACCAAAACTCTAAAGATGGTAGTCAGATTGTGTCTGTCATTATCACTTGGAGAAATGATGTTTGTTCTTATTGATTTCTATCTAGCTATGCTTTTGGAAACGCTTTTGTGGTGCTATTAGAATCAGGTTTTAAAACCACCGAGAATTCACACCTTTAATACACTTCTGGTTGAGTCTTTTTCAATACTAAAACTATTTACTGGTTAAAATTAATATATATATATATATATATATATATATATATATATACATATACATCATTACGATCCCTTGCGGGGTAGGCAGAGAGTACAGAGTTCCAACAGTTTCTTACCTTACATACCTCTCTGGCTTTTTCCACTCTCATAGTTTGTCTCATACACGCTCGCCGTCACGGTCTATTTGATCATGGTAAGATAGTCTAGGTCTTCCCCGGTACCTATATCTGTTTTGTCATTCTTTCTTCTGACGTTCTTTCTATATGCCCGAATCAACGGAGCATACCCTTTCTTATCTTTACACCGATACTTTTTTCATACCTACTCACTTTCTTACTACGCTGTTGCGAATACGGTCGGTCAGCTTCACTCCGCACATCTTCCGCAGAGCTCGCATTTCGACCGCAATTTACTCTACTTCCTTTCTCTTTCTCACATACTCAGCTCTCGCTGCCATATAACAGCGGTAGGTCACACCTAGGCACTCTGCTATGTCAGCCAGCTGCGCCTTTTGGCTTAAGTGCCGGCTCCCAAGTAGCTTTGCCATCGCACCATTCACTCTGTTTGCCTGCACTTACCCTTCTCTCTATGTCAGCGGTGTATTTCCCATCCTTACTATGTCGTATTACTGTTACAAATGTGTATTATACATAACAAACAAACACCCAGACTGAACATTTTTTTGTTATTAAAGTGTAATAAATAACTATAATATTTATGGACCATGTTTCACAAATAAACACTAAGTTCAATCATTAGATCGCCTAAATAAACCTAATTTAAAATCCTCTTCTTTTTCATTAGTTTAATATACGTAAGAAAATGCTAGAAGTATTTTTAAATGTCAAGTATACATAACTTGACCTTTTGGTGTCTTCATTTCATTTTACGCTTTGAAGTATTTTTATATAATATTGATCGAGGACATCTTCACTTTGAAGGAAGGTCGTAATATTGATAATTTTATCGCAACCCACTCCGAGGTTTTAATTATCTATAAATGGTTGGTGTAGATCACTTTATAAATTGAATTTTTCAGAGCTAAAAGTATTAACTTTTACATTGTTGTTTAAATGGGTTGTTTTTCATACAATTATATTACACCGTGGTCTGTATGGAAAGAACCTATTGGAAATCTGTAGGTATTCCCTGCTTACCCCGTAAGAAGTCTGGTGTAATAATACAGATAGGGAGATAATAAGGTATATTCATCAAACACACTCGCGTATATATTTCCTAAGAGGGCGTGGCAGAGGTGTATTGTGCACTACTTTTCGCCAATGATGTTGAGTCGTCGTGAGTATTCGACTGGCTATCACCAGGTCCACTATTTGAATACTAAGTTAAATTAAGTGTTACTGATGGAGTGATGATATAGATAGATAGATAGATATAAGTGTTACTGATATTTTTCATCGAAAATTTATTTTTAGTCCGGAGTCTAGAATTGTGTTTGGTAAAATGGCAAGAGACTCCCTCATTAGAAACTAACATCGTCGGAAAAAGTGGGCGTACAAAGTTCACTTCTGCCGTTCCCACTTGGAAAATTTTCATGCGACGGTGTTAAAGTAAGTATAATAATTGCCTCTCATATTATAAACTCGATAGTTCGAAACTCATTTCAAATTCTAATCAATTTATAGACAAACATCGATATCATCAAAAAGACATGAAATGTAAGACACTTTAAAAGATCTATCTTTTAGTAAACAAATAACTTCAATTAATTACAACGGAGATTAACTTTACTGGAGCGTCTCGTGGAATATTCCAGAATTGTTACGTCATAAACATAAAAGTGAGTACCGTTATAATTAAACGACGCAATTCGCCGTTAATCCATCAGCTTTGAAACTGTCAATAAAATAATATGGAGAAAATAACTATCTGTGAAATTAAAGAAAACTCGTTAGAAAATGTTTTGGAGGAGTTTCGTGTTAAAAAATCACGACTCGTTCACAAGGTCCTGGGTTTGAAATCTAGGTCGGGCAAAATATTAAGAAAACTTTCCAGTATCAGTTGCGAACTGGCACTGTGCCCAGGATAATGGCAATAGGCCACCAATAGGCTCACCCTCTTTTACATGGGACCTAACATCGGTGGCATGTATGACATATATAGTCATGTTCACATTTCCACAGAAAATTGACGTTTAGTGTTCTCAGATTTTGACACCGTTGATTTATGACCGGTTTCAATATTCCACTCAAAGGTAGATTTGCTTACTGCCAGTAGAATTTTGACAGATTTTCCCTTGATTTTCCATATAAAATATGTCAAAATTCTATCCGTAGTAGGCAAACATGTACACTAGTCTTAAGCTGGCAACATTTTCTTTTGTTTTTTTTTCTGCTTTGACATTTGTACCTGTCAACTCGTCCGTCTATTTGTGTGCACGATTTCTTTACGGTATTTTTTTTAAAAACGTATCCCCATAATACGATGCATTCCTGTATCTTGGGTGCATTAACAAACATGAAAATTCACGTACACAAATACCCAGAACGGAACAAATAATTGTGGATCACACAAGATTTGTCCCGTGCGGGAATCGAACCCGCGACTATTAGACACAGTCGGCAGAGCGGCTTAAGCTCTTAACCACTGCGCTAAATCGTCCGTCAGCACTGCCTACCTCATAGCAATGCAATTACACTACTTTTAAATATTACTACATAAATAAAATATTGTCAATCTATATCATCACATTCTTTGCCTACCCTGCAAGGGATCTGGATCCATTGCGGGGTAGGCAGAGAGCACAGATTTCCAACAGGTTCTTTCCTTACATACCTCTCTGGCTTTCTCCGCTCTCATTATAGTAACTCCACTTACTTAATTATATTAATTAATAACGTATATCTGACGTATATGTGACGACGATGTAGCGCAGTGGTTAAGAGCTTGAGCTGGTCCGCCCACCGTGTCTAATAGTCGCGGGTTCGATTCCCCCACGGGACAAATCTTTGTGTGATCCACAATTATTTGTTCCGGTCTGGGTATTTGTGTTTGTGAATTTTCATGTTTGTAAACGCACCCACGACACAGGAATAAATCCTAGTGTGGGGCTACGTTTAAAAACAAAAAAAAAAATCTACATTCACTATTATATGTTTAATTACCTATAGACAATGCATGCCACTCCATCTGATATAAGTGGGTGTCATCATCATCTCAGCCCATACTTGTCCACTGTTGAACATAGGCCTCCCCAATCGCTTTCCAGCGTAACCGGTCCGATGCCACCTGCATCCAACGACTTCCTGCGATTTTCACAAGATCGTCGGTCCATCTGGCAGGCGGTCGTCCCACGCTGCGCTTGCCAATACGTGGTCGCCACTCTAGAATCTTTCTGCCCCAACGCCCGTCCGATCTACGCGCTATGTGGCCCGCCCATTGCCACTTCAGCTTGCTAATCTTAAGGGCTATGTCGGTAACCTTGGTTCTTCTACGAATCTCCTCATTCCTGATTCGATCGCGTAGAGAAACGCCGAGCATAGCTCTCTCCATAGCTCGCTGAGTGGCTCGATAAGTGGGTGTACACGATACATTTCCCCCCGCTTGGAAATAAATAGCCTTGACGGTATCAATACCTTACTTTAAATAACTGCGTTTGTATTTATTTGGAGTACAATTTGAGTATTCCGCCCACTGTGTTGAGTAGCCGCCTGTTCGATTCCCGCTCGGTACAAATCTTTACGTGACCCACAATCATTTGTTTCTGTCTGGGTGTTTGGGCATGTTTGTAAACGCACCCCCGACACAAAAATAATTCCAAGCGTGGGTTATATTTTTTATACAAAAAAAAAGGAATTTTGGTTTGGAACTCTGTACTCTCTGGCTACCCTACCCTGCAAGTTATGCGTGATAATTAAGATAGAGGAAGAATTTTGGTTTAAAGATAAATAATATCCCCGGTTTAAACAAGCTCCAGTATGTTTACTGGGATTTCGTTGTCCCAGTATATTTGCTGGGGTTTATTTAACCTCGGTACAGGCCTGTAAAATCCCCAGTAATATCCACCAATAAAGGGGGATTTTGTTTATGGGGACTACAAATCGCGACTTTCATTATAAGGCAAAGGCGCGAATTGATGGCCTACATTATTTATTGAAAGCAATTTCGCGTCGACTTGGTATACTTTGTTGTTTTTGCGAGAAAAATATGTTTTGATATTCCCCAATCTGTGGCGAAGGTGACGCGATATGTGTGGATATCTAATGAGAAGATAACTAAAGAAATATTTAAAAAGACCTTTTTAATAACAAGCCTCTATAGCAAACACACAAAGATCAACAATCTTGCTTAGTTAAGGAGTTCCTATGGTTTCCTTCCATCTCGATCATCAGACCTAGGATACAATACGGGTATAAAGTACTCCTTAAGACAAATCTAATGAGCCCAAGCACGGTGGGGTTATATCGAGAATTCAAGTGGTTTCATTGGCTAACTTTCAGCTTAATCATCAGACCCTGCACACTACCTGGTTGTGTTGTATTTGTAAATACCAATATAATAAGTCTAAACACGAGGGGTTACGTGGGATAGTTCACATGTTGCTATGGCCATCTTCCAGCTTCATCATCAGACCAGTTCCATGGTGCCATATTATTGGATTGTGATCGATTTTACATACGTATGCCCAATTTAAGCTCATTCTAATACCGCAAGTGCTTGAAAATAAATCACAAAATATGAATCGAAAAGACAAACAGACATACTAACATTGCAAGTAATATAAAAGCTTCTAAAAAAGCCTGAGATGCACTGCTAATAAAATACGATGAATAAATATACCTATATTCCCGAATTGGTAGAGGCAGAGACGTACCGTGTAATACACCCACTTTTCGCCGACGATATTACGTCCTAATATAATAGGATAATAAATATATTGCCATTATGCTGGGCACAATCCCAGTTTCCAAACTGACTCGGGGATTCTTTCTAAGAATTAGTTTTAATTCGACCTATGATTTGAACCCAGGCTCACGTGATCACCACGCACATTATACGCCAACAGGTAGGCGCTATTAAATTTACTTTATTTTATTTTAAAGGATCTGGTGTGATCATGATAGATAGATGAAATTTCGTGCATTTTTCCAAAGTAATACCTATGTGTCTGAGTGTCATTTTTACTATTGGATTATAATTATATCAGCCCTGTTAAGAAACGTTGGGCACGGACAGACTGTTTAAGCCATACTCCACCACGCTGGCCCAGTGCGGGTTGGTGAACTTCACACACCTTCACATGCCTAAGAGTTTCTCTCAGCCATGCAGATTTCCTCACGATGTTTTCCTTCACCGGTAAAGCGAGTGATAGTTAATTTTAATACACGCTTTCGAAAAGACAGAGGTGCATGTCTAGGTTTGAACCCGAGACCTCTTCCTTTGCAGTCCAACAGTCTAGCCACTAGGCTATCATTGTTTACTGTTGGATTACATTTAAATTATTAATTTGTTAATAATTTCTACACTTCATAGTTACACAATACGCATGAACGGTATATAAATTTTGTAGAGTGAGGCTCACTTGCATTAACCAGTTTTAACCTAGGGTTAGTCAACGGCTAACGTTTACCCTGTTTCATGCAAGTATGCCTAAGATGTATTCATTGTTGTCTTGGAGTGGGCAGGCCCTCTTAATGGTCACAACAAGGCTGATCATCATGGCGGTTTTTGCGAAGCATATGCCCTTTGAAAAACTGCAGTATGTTGAAGCAAACGAGATAGGTTTAGCTTTCCCTAGAAAACACCTGGATACTACAGCGTAATCAAGTTGGTTCAATCAATTGTGTCTAAAATAGTGGTGATGTGGTATTGCCGAATAAACATCCAAACAAATAAACAGACAAAGAGGTAAAAAAGTACATTATTTCATGTTCAGAGACGATTCTCTAAATAATCGATCCTAAGCCATATATCTTAAAATAAACTATTCAATTTACAGACAACCTGTAGATAACAGCTACTTCGGAACTTTCTTTCAACTGGAAATTATTCAGGGTTACTTATAAACGAAATTTGTCACATTTTACGAATATCTAGACGACATTTTGTAGATTTATTTCGGCTGATATCTTTCCTATTGATGTTGTTATCTGAATTTTTATTTAGGTGAGCCCTTGAGATTCTGTCGTCGATATAAGAATAGGGTATTGTAGTATTTCTGGAATGGGATCGGTGGCAAGCCAATAACATTTTGTAGGCAACGATATTAGGTATTACGCGGAAATCTTTCGTCGAGAACTTATATGTAAGTATATCAGTGTCAGATAAATTTCGTGATCTATTTTTAAGCACTTGTCGGGTATCCGATTGAGTTGAAACTGGGCATACGTGAGTTCGATGACAAAACAATAATATGATACTATGGCGCTGGTCCGATGATGAAGTCGGAAAATGGCCATAGGAACATATCAATATATACAACGTAATCCCTACCTGTTTAAGCTTGTTAGATTGTTCTTAATATGTAATATATAACCAGATAGTGTTCAAGGTCTAATGGTGAAGCCAAAAAAAGGTGGCCAATGGAACCTACCAATTACTCAATATAACCCAGCCGTGTTTGACTCGTTAAATTAGTCTTGACGAGTACTTTAAACCCGGATGGTATCCAGGGTCTTCTCAATAAAGCAAGATATCTTCGACGTGTCTATCTATCTATCTATCTATAACCTCACGCCAGATCCCTTGCGGTGTAGGCAGAGAGTACAGAGTTCCAACAGGTTCTTTCCTTACATACCTCTCTGGCTTCCTCGACTCTCATAGTTCGTCTCATACACGCTCGCCGGTTACGGAGACTCTTGACTTTTCCATCAGATAAGACTCGGTTTATTTGGTCGTGGTAAGATAGTCTAGGTCTTCCCCGGTACCTGCATCCTTCCACTTTCACATTGTATATCTGTTTTGTCATTCTTTCCTCTGGCATTCTTTCTATATGCCTATCTGCCTATCTTCGACGTGTTTTGCTATAAAAGCTTGTTTTTCTTTAAAATATTTTTAAATTAAAATTGTTCATGTTTACAACAATGCCTTTTTTAATGCCCACTAGCTTTTATAAAAGCTGTCGGTTAGCTTAGATAAGTAATGATTAGTTGATACATTTCAAATTGCTTCGGTTCAATGTTCAGTTTAAGAATAATGGAAACCAGACGATTAATTTTCGTATGGTGTTTTCAATATGAATAAAAGATTTTGATAATCTAAAAATTGCGCCGTCACCTTAGTGCGATTTATCATATAAGAATGATAAATAGTGAAACCAAAAAACTCATTTCTAATGTAATAAATTATCTGGATATTCCGTGCGTGTACCTGCCACTGACACGTCAACGTTGTAACCTGTGTTTTTTTTCTGAAAGTGTTTTTTTCCATCAAGGGTTAGTTGGGGTTTTTCTAGTCGAAAAGGTTTTTGAAAATATGTTATATTTATTCAAGTACTCTGGCGTTGATAGTGGTATGAATGTTCATAAAATTATAAAGGGTTTCTATTCCTTTTCTTGTCCATGATATTACCAACTGCATATTAAATGAAATATTTAGAATAAATTGAGACCAACCGCACCAATCCGGTGGTAGAACAGTAAGATAAAAAACTTGGAAATGCCCACGCAGTGTTTATACAACAGAAATCATTAGAGTTAGTCACTCGCCATACAACTAATAGTGACACAAAAGAACTAGTAAAAATTTGTTTTGTAGTTTTTGCGTGATATAGAACTTGCCTGTCTTTACAGACATATGGCGTTTTTAATATTAAGAGTATAAAAGATTTTTATAATAGCTTTTCCACTGATATTCGGAAATTCAAAGGATACAATGCTTTCTCATACACTTTTACACTTTCTTATATATTGGTACATCTCTACTTTTTGTTTAGAGAATATAGACGTAATAATGTTTATTTCTGTTATATACAACATTCAATTTCAAAATTGAATTCGTAGTCTCATTTTATTCGATAAAAATGTATTGACTATCGAAAAATGGCTGCCGGGGTAACAGATAACATAATTACTTTTTATATGACACCCAATATTGGCAAACTCATAAAAAGATGCCTCCTTTTTTCTTTAAGATAAATACATTGTCGTTTTACTTTTTCGCGATAAAGACACCGGTTTTATGTATAAGAAAGTCGTATTGAAAATCGATAGCATTATTTAATACGTGTATGTCGTTTCCTGATAGAATATTGTCGCTTCCTTCCGTGTAGGGAAGGGTTGCACCCAGACATCTACAGCCCATTATTTTCGAAACGCCGAGCATAGCTCTTTCCATAGCTCGCTGAGCAACTCTGAACTGTTTTATGAAACCTATTGTAAGAGACCACCGCACGCGGATACGGCATAAAATTTATATACCTATAGGTTATAAATTGTAGTACGCTGACACACGCGCACGTACACATTGACAGCTTATGAACAAATGGGACACTGGCATCACGCACACATACTGCGTAACTGGGGCTGCTTTTGGAGCCATTTTTGTTAGCAATGCTCAGTCTAAACAAGTATTGGCTTAAAATGAATGAAATTTTACTTGGATGATTTTACGCTGAGTTATTTATTGGATAGAGATAGATGGCATACAGGAAAGGACATAGGCTGAAGCCTTTTGTTTTAAAAAAACGGAAGAGGGTCAAAAAAGTGACATCATCTACAAAATAAATGCCTGAAATTCACGCGAATGAAATCGAATATACAGCTTAGATTTTTAATTAATTAAATGACCGTAAACACATATAAAGTGTACCTACCTACCTAATGATTATAATAGTGCTATGCCGGCTATAATTTGAGGTGCCTTACAATTAAAAGATAATCAAATTAGTACCAAAAATTTATTTACTTTAGATGCAAAGTCCGATGAGGCACATGACGGATGCTAACAAGTTATAGAATGACGTTGCTAATAACACTTCGAAGTGAAATAAATGTTTCCACGGAACCCATTTGCAGACACGGGACAGTGCCAAATGTCTTTAATTTTGATCATTTGGCGGCAAACATTACGGTGGTTCACTACTAGTCTAGTGGCGTTGGTAGACATTTTACTATAATGTACGTCAGAAGCAAATAAAAACGTATCAAGCGGTGCAGAGGTACTATGAACACCTATATTTTGCCGACGACTAACCTAAGAATTTAAAGGTAGTAAACCACCAATGTATGCATGTTTTGCGTCGTCGCATTCAGCATCGACAGACGCAGTATGCATCATAGACTACAGTATCTATCTATCTATCTATAACCTCACGCCAGATCCCTTGCGGGGTAGGCAGAGAGTACAGAGTAGACTACACTAAAAGTCAAATAATTTGTTTTGATAAACCAATTTACATTTAATACGCACAATCTATTAATCTACCATCGTATCGGAACGCGGTCTCCGCTGACAAAATCCAGCGATAAACTTAGTAGAGCTTTTTTACTGGGTCCTAACATCGTCACATGTGAATGGATGTAATACTTCTGCCACCCCCGCTTGGAAAATGTGAGCGCGATAATGCGTTTATAGATCAATTTTGATCGATTAATAAATTTTTATATAAATATAAATGATTCTACACAAAACATATCATAAATTCTCATCTAAATCATGGACAAATTTAATTGATTCGCGTCATTCGCAAACTCCATGTGATGCGAAACTTAGTATCTGTCTCTGACAATTTCTATTCGCGTCGGCTGCCAGACGCGGCTAATTTGAAGGCTAGCTAGACTGAATGTTAAATGAAAGGTAATTACTAAAAATTACTGAAAATCGTGGCAAAGAATAAAAACAGGGGAAATTCTACATAAAAAGTAATAAAATAACGTCACACAAATGTTTTATAAACCGATGTGGAAGGGATATACTGTATATACCCACTTTTCACAGATGCTAAGGATGTTATGACCTATGAAATAAGGGCAACTACTATTGCCATTATACGTACATAGTATATAAAAAAAGTACACTTTGTCCTTAGGATTTGAACTCTGGACCCTCCATGTGATAGTCGTTAAAAATACTAGGCTATACCGTCCCACTGCTGGGCAAAGGTGAGAGGTGAGAGAGATTAGATCATACTCCACCACGCGGGTCCAGTGCGGATTGGCGGACGCAGGTTTGTGACCACCTGCTGTTGGAACTTATCAAACCGCCTATAAGGCTTCCAACTCGGCTTAACGACTACCACATTAATTAGTAGCCGAGACCAACGACTTAACGTGTTTTTCGAGGCACCGAGTCGCTTGAATATGCCACAAACGGTCACCCAACTCAGGCTAATCGAGTCGGAAGCTGCTTAACCATGGTGATTGTTAATAACACCGCGGCCGCTCAGCGCTACAAGTACCTAGTTATAGCGGTAGTCGTTCAGCCGGATTAATATGTTCCAATAGCAGATGGCTACATATTTCCGTCCACCAATCATCATTAGGTTCACGTATGGGAGTGGTTACCTAGTGGTAGAACTGATCTGACTATAAGGCTTCCAACTTGGCATAACGACCAATGGCTCTACGCGCTTTTTAAAGTACGGAGACGCTTATAGATGAGAATGCCACAAACGGTCACACATCTCAGATTGACCGAGTCGAACATTGTTTAACCACCGCAGTTCCATTACAACGTTACGAGCGACATCTTAATAACACCTTTAATATTTCGCTTTATATTTTATTGCGTAAGTAATAATTCTTGTCTCTTGTCATAGCAGGGGCCTAAACTGTCTGTAGGGTTGGGGTCCTGCGCTTAAGATTACATGACAGGCGCGACGCTGCCCTGTAATAATTCAATCATAGCGTAATACTGTCATGTTCGTCGTGATTTATTGCGCTTCAGTTAGTTTGTCGTTTCCATAATATAGGTATTATATTTACGCCACTGGGTTGCGCTGCTAGATATAATTTAATGGTTCTTTTATACATTTTTATAGGTAACTAGGTACGTAGTTGCTTTTATTAGGGGGCGTTTATTAGGGGCTAAATGCTCTGCAGTGCGTATAGCTAAGAATACCACGAGCGCTCACACATTTACCTCACAATAATAGTTAAACGTTGCTTAACTTTGGTGATAGCTATGAACACAAGCGACTTCTACATAATACCCTAAATATTTTGCTTTATATTTTATTACCTAAGTAATCCTTTTCTATCTATCTATCTATCTATAACCTCACGCCAGATCCCTTGCGGGGTAGGCAGAGAGTACAGAGTTCCAACAGGTTCTTTCCTTACATACCTCTCTGGCTTCCTCGACTCTCATAGTTCGTCTCATACACGCTCGCCGGTTACGGAGACTCTTGACTTTTCCATCAGATAGGACTCGGTTTATTTGGTCGTGGTAAGATAGTCTAGGTCTTCCCGGTACCTGCATCCTTCCACTTTCACATTGTATATCTGTTTTGTCATTCTTTCCTCTGGCATTCTTTCTATATGCCCGAACCAACGGAACATGCCCTTTCTCATCTTTACACCGATACTATCTTTCATACCTACTCGCTGTCTTACTATGCTGTTGCTAATGCGGTCGGTCAGCTTCACTCCGCACATCTTCCGCAGAGCTCGCATTTCTACCGCATTTATCCTACTTTCATTCTCCTTCTTACATACCCAGCTCTCGCTACCATATAACAGCGTTGGGACAAGAACTCCGTTATGTATGGCCAGCTGCGCCTTATGGCTTAAGTGCCGGCTCCCGAGTAGATTTCCCATCGCACCATTCACTCTGTTCCCTGCACTCACTCTTCTCTCTATGTCAGCGGTGTATTTCCCATCCTTACTGAAGGCGCATCCAAGATATACAAACTCATTCACTTGCTCCAGCACATCGTTACCAACCACAATCCTTACATTCGTTCTGGTTTCTTCCCTTTCAAAAACCATAATCTTGGTTTTCTTCACATTCAAGTGTAAGCCATTGATCATGCAGTCGTCCTTTTCTCCTTTCCATAACGGAGGTCTAAATTGTCTGTAGGGTTGGCGTCCTGGGCTCAACCTTACATGACAGGCACGACGTGGCGCTGTGATAATTCAATCATAGCGTAATACTTTCATGCACATCGTGATTTATCGCGCTTCGGAAAGATTTTCATTTTCGTGAAAAATATAGTTATTATATTTCCGCTACTGGGTTTTGTAGATATAATTTAATAATACTTATATACATTTTTATAGGTAACTAGGTACGTAGTTACTCGATAAAGTGTTGGATGATTCGAACGCAGTCTCGTGGTTATTAGGGCGTAAACGCCCTGCAACACTTATAGCTAAGAATACCACAAGCACTCGCCCATCTATCTTAGACTAATAGTCAAACGCTGCTTAACTTTGGTAACCGCTATAAACCTGAGCGACATCTTAATAATACCCTTAATATTTCATTTTATATTAAGTTACAAAATTAATTCTTGTCTTCGTTTAATAGCGGAGACCGAAACTGTCTGTAAGGTCGGCGTCCTGCGCTTAACGTTACATGACAGGCGCGACGCTACGCTGTAATAATTTAATCATAGCGTAATACTGTCATGTACGCCGTGATTTATTGTGCTTTAGATAGTTTGTCTTTTTCGCGAGTAATATAAATATTATATTTACGAGAGGTAAGAGTTGGGTTAGTCACTTGGGTATGTAGGTTAATTATATGTGCTTTTGGGATAGTAGGTACGTACAATTGAAACTTATCAAGTCTTCCGAATTGGCTCAATGTTTACCACATGAAGTGGTAAGCGAGACCAACGGCTTAACGTATCGTCTGAAGCATAGAGACGCTTTTAAATTAAATGCTGAATGCGATCACCCATCTCAAACTGACCGAGTCGAAAGATACTTAACCCTGGCGAGGGCTACGAACGCAACGGTACTACAGTGCTAGGAGCGCCTCTGATTATGGAGATAATTTATATTTCTGTATTATATTGTTAAAGATCGCAAAATTGCATTTTTATTAGCTACGAATCTGACCATTAAAACTTTATTTGAAATATCATGAAGTTGTACAAAAGATAAAATAATTTTATGACTGAATTTTAACAGTTTGCGTTATGTAGTCGCTCTCAAAGTTTTTACACTGCGATTATTAAAAAGAGCTAACAATTTGTCTTTATAAGTTTAAATATTCAGAGTTCTCTTTTATGTTTAAAGAAAATAGCCCGAAGGCTATGAAAATTATTTCAATAGAACATTTTTATGAATTATTGTTTTTTCTCTATTTTATTTATTTATTTTTCACTGTGTTACTTCTATTGTATTACCAAACTAATACCTTACTCTTAATATCGAGTATATTTAACATTTAGTGCAATAAAAAATACACAAAAAATAAGCACTAGTCACAGTTATGAAAGTCGACTGCATGAACAATGGCTTACATTTGATTGTAAAGAAAACCAATATTAGGGTTTTTGAACGGGAAGAAACCAGAACGAATGCAAGGATTGTGGTTTGTAACGATGTGCTGGAGCAAGTGAATGAGTTTGTATATCTTGGATGCGCATTCAGTAAGGGTGGGAAATACACCGCTGACATAGAGAGAAGAGTGAGTGCAGGGAACAGAGCGAATGGTGCGATGGGAAAGCTACTTGGGAGCCGGCACTTAAGCCAAAAGGCGCAGCTGGCCATACATAACGGAGTGCTTGTCCCAACGCTATTATACGGCAGCGAGATGCACGTAGGTATGAAAGATAGTATCGGTGTAAAGATGAGAAAGGGTTAGCTCCGTTGGTTCGGGCATATAGAAAGAATGACAAAACAGATTTACAATGCGAAAGAAGAAGGATGTAAGTACCGGGGAAGGCCTAGACTGTCTTACCATAACCAAATAAACCGAGTCTTATCTGAAGGTCAAGTCAAGACTCTCCGTAACCGGCGAGCGTGTATGAGACGTACTATGAGAGTGGAGGAAGCCAGAGAGGAATAAAAGGGAAGAACCTGTTAGAATTCTGTACTCTCTGCCTATTTTCTTTTTGTCCTCTTTTCATTTCAAGAATGTTGTCTGATACTATTGCTGTCTTATCGGGCTTTGTCTAAATAAAGTTTTTATCTTTAATTAAAGGCCAAACTCAAAAACGCAAAACTCGGCCTGAACAAACTCATCGCTTAAATTCTTTTAGTCAAAATTTCCAATTATCAAGTCTTCCTTTTAGTATTACTTAGCCTTATTCCAGGCTATCTATTTCAAAGGGCTCCTATTCGCTACCGAACGCGTCATGTTACGGTATCTTTGTGAACGCCACTGACGGTCCAGTGGTAAAGAGCTAATGCCTCCAGTGTTGTAATGTAGTACTAGGAGGATATTTATGAATAACAAAATGCGCGGTCTGTATTATTAAATTGATGTACTTGGAAAAAACGACTTGTGCGTTAGTTTGTTGGTTGTGGTTTGTGTCATCGTCAGCTGATCGGCACGGTGTGGGAGGCAGCTGAATGCTGGACAGCTGGACCAATTGCCGTATCCCCTCGATCGAGTAACCGCGGGTTCACAATTTTTTGTGTGACCCACAAATATTCGTTTCAGTCCGTGTATTTGTGTATGTAAATTTTATGTTTGTAAATACACCCACGATATCTAATAATCATACAAAGAGTGGAGCTACTTTTAAAAAAAAATGTGTAATGATATTCTGTATGTCACTGGAATACCATTAAAAAATTATTTCACGAAGTTTTCTTAACGCACCGCGTCACGAGTTAAATTAATCACGGTGAATAAGAACCCGGCCTGTCCCGTTTTGGATTTAATTACGCAGCCCATTCATCCCGGAAGCAGTTTTTTTGGGGATTAACAGTGGATGCCATTTTTAAGACTCGTATTTTGGTGTAATTGGATTAAACGCCATATTGGAGAGTCAGGAAGTTACGAGAATTGTTTTAATTAAGTCCCACTTGTTTTTGTCTTCATTACTGTTGGGAGGATTATTTTTGACGGATTATTAATCATTAAGGGAATTTGTTTTTTTTTTGTGTCTGTATTAATATATCTTCAGTTCCACACTGTTGGGCGAAGGTCATTTTACAAGCTCTTATTAAATATGTTTGTATCTCTGTCTATTTATCTTTTTTTTTTAAACGTATACGACATGACAAATTGAAATGTTAAGTACATCATTTGATCCCACGTAGAAATAAATTTGACACCAGCATCGTTTACCATACATTACATTATAGACGCATAGTTCTTGCATGTGATATAATTTTTCGTACATTTTATAAGATTTCTGGATATATATTATATGATTAGTGAGAGCCTAGAGGTTTAAACTAATAATTTTTAAATGTACTCGAACGTGTTGCCATAATGTCAATTGAGTTGAAGGATTCATTATAGGATTGAACTAAGCGACAAAAAGGCGATCGCTTGCCAGAATTTGTGCGACTCTTGATAGTTGCGAATAGGTAACACGGGTTATGATAATGCGTTCTAGTAGGAACTTTATAACAGAGTTTATTAACAATAAAAGTGCAGTCGTATCTGTTATGACATAAATCGTATAGTAGCATAGCCCCTAGGTTAGTACGTCTCAGTATCAATTTTATAATGTTGTATTTGTCTAATAGCTGTTCATATGATAGACAATTTCGGACATCTATAAGACATAAAGCGTAAATTTTTTTTTGGATTTATTCCTTTGTCGTGGGTGCGTTGACAAACATGAAAATTCACACAACACAAAACACAAATTCTTTCAGGTTCAAATCTTGTGATCCATTTCTTAAACACTTGCGGTCAGCTTCACTCCGCACATCTTCCGCAGAGCTCACATTTCTACTGCATTTATCCTACATTAATATCCTACTTCTTACATACCCAGCTCTCGCTACCATATAACAACGTTGGGACAAGAACTCCGTTATGTATGGTCAGCTGCGCCTTATGGCTTAAGTGCCGGCTTCCAAGTAGCTTTCCCATCGCACCATTCACTCTGTTCCCTGCACTCACTCTTTTCTCTATGTCATACCCTTACTGAATGCGCATCCAAGATATACTAACTCATACACTTGCTCCAGCACATCGTTACTAACCACAATCCTTGCTTCCCTCTGGTTTCTTCCCGTTCAAAAACCATAATCTTCGTTTTCTTTACATTCAAATGTAAGCCATTATTAATGGAGTGTTCTTTCATAACCGTGACTAGTGTTTATTTATTGTGTATCTTTTTTATTGTACTAACACACCGTCACGCCTATATTCCCCAAATGTAAATCTTAAACAATATGTTAAAGAAATATAAATTATCTCCGTAATCTGAGGTGCTCCTAGCACTGTAGTACCGCTGTGTTCGTAGCTGTCGCCAGGGTTAAGTATCTTTCGGCTCGGTCAGTCTTAGATGGGTGACTGCTTGTTGCATTTCATTTTCAAGCGTCTCCGTCCTTCAGAAGATACGTTAAGCCGTTGGTCCCGCTTACCACTTCATGTGGTAAGCGTTGAGCCAAGCCATGATAAGTTTCAATAGTACGTACCTACTATCCCAATAAAACGTATAATTTACCTACATACCCAAGTTACTAACCCAACTCTTACTTCACGTAAATATCATATTATATTGCTTGCGAAAACGACAAACTATCTGAAGCACAATAAATCACGACAAACATGACAGTATTACGCTATGATTGAATTATTACAGGGCAGCGTCGCGCCTGTCATGTAATGTTAAGCGCAGGACGCCGACCCTACAGACAGCTTAGGCCCCTGCTATGACAAAAGACAAGAATTATTACTTACGCCATAAAATATAAAGCGAAATATTAAAGTCAAGAGTCTCCGTAACCGGCGAGCGTGTATGAGACGAACTATGAGAGTCGAGGAAGCCAGAAAGGTATGTAAGGAAAGAACCTGTTGGAACTCTGTACTCTCTGCCTACCCCGCAAGGGATCTGGCGTGAGGTTATAGATAGATAGATAGATAGATAGATAGAATATTAAAGGTGTTATTAAGATGTCGCTCGTAACGTTGTAATGGAACTGCGGTGGTTAAACAGTGTTCGCCTCGGTTAATCTGAGTTGTGTGACCGTTTGTGGCATTCTCATATATAAGCGTCTCCGTGCTTTAAAAAGCGCGTAGAGCCGTTGGTCGTTATGCCAAGTTGGAAGCCTTATAGTCAGATCAGTTCCACAAGGTGACCAATCCAATACGTGAGCCCAATGAGGATTGGTGGAGGGAAATATGTAGCCATCTGCTATTGGAACATATTAATCCGGCTAAACGACTACCGCTATGACTAGGCGCTTGTAGCGCTGTGCGACCGCGATGTTCTTAACGATCACCATGGTTAAGCAGGTTCCGACTCGATTGGCCTGAGATGGGTGACCGTTGGTGGCATTTTCATATTCGAGCGTCACGGTGCCTTAAAAAAAAACACGTTAAGTCGTTGGTCTCGGCTACCAATTACTTTGGTAGTCGTTAAGTCGAGTCGGAAGCCACTACAATAGTCACTACATTTTTATCGAATAAAATGTGACTGCGAAATCAATTTTGAAATTGAATGTTGTATACAAGAGAAATTTTTAAACATTATTACGTCTATATTCTCTAAACGAGGGAGTAGAGATGTACCAATATGTTAGGAAGTGTAAAAGTGTTTGAGAAAGCATTGTATCCTTTGAATTTACGAATATCAGTGGAAAAGCTATTATAAAAATCTTTAAAAATCTTAATATTAAAATCGCCATATGTCTGTGAAGACAGTTCTATATCACGCAAAAACTAAAAAAACAAATTTTTACTCACTCCTTTGTGTCTCTATTAGTTGTATGGCGAGTGTCATACTCTAATGATTTCTTTTGTTCCTCTCTTGTTTTTTAAAAAGGTCTTTTTAAATTAAATTACTTATAGTCATTTGTAACATGAATAACTTTCGGATCTCCCTATGGTATGACATATATAAAATTATTGTTGAGAGCTACACATATTTTTTCAATAGAAAATATGTTTATCTTTAGTTACAAACAATACGAAGTTCACGGCGTGAAATATTATTTTATCGACACGGACATAAAACATATCATTCTGTGTTTTTCTTGTTTTGTGGCGTGGTCGCTTCGAAATTGTTTTTGATGACACAAGAACGTACATCAATAACACATAATACATTATGAACAAAGTTATTTTATGTCAACGTTTATATTTGGGATATAGGACATTTCAAATTGGTTCGGTTTAATGTTCAGTTTAGGAATAATAGAAACCAGAATAATTTTCGTATGGTGTTTTAAATATGAACAAAAGGTTTTGATAATCTAAAAATTGCGCAGTCACTGTTACGCAATTTTTCGTTTAAGAATAATAAATAGTTAAACCACATAACTCGTTTCGAATGTAATAAATTATCTGGATATTCCGTGCGTGTGGTACAGATTAGATACATTTTACACTCAAAAGCAAACTTTGAATAACACTTATATATTTAAAACTTTGTTTTTTTTTTTCTGAAAGGGTATTCCGTAGTTTATTCTGGCGTTGATAGTGGTATGAGAGTACATCTGTATTATAAAGGGTTTCTATGCTGTTTCTTGTCCGTGATATTACAAGTTTTACTATGTGTCACTCGCGTGTTTCTCATTTCCCATACAACTAATACGAGGCATGCCTTTTAAGTTCTGTCGTTTCCATATTTCCCGGCAATTTTGAATTTGGAACTGTTCTATATTCGAATGTGTTTAAATTTTGAATCTCAATACAGTTGAAAGTATTAGGATTAATGCTATTGTTTAGTCACAGCGTCGATTGGCATCTGTCAGGTTACGTAAGAAAATGAATCTTTCTAAGGAAAATGTTCGTGCAATAATTTTCTACAACTTTAGAAGAGGCCTGACACGGCTTCAGTGTTTTGAAGAGCTAACATCTGTGTTCAGTGATGAAGCCCCATGTCGGAATGTCGAACGCTGGTATTTAGAATTCCAGCGTGGACATACTAGTGTTAGTGGCAAATCTCGCGAAGGACGCCCAAAATCCGCCTTTACTGAAGATTCTCGAAGATCGTCAGGTGACGTATCGACAGATAGAGGCTGTATTAGGCATCTCAGGGACAACCATTCAGAAGATCTTGCATGAAGCGCTTGGTGTGAGAAAGCTAGTTTGCCTTTGGGGACCGCATCTGCTTTCCGACGATCACAAGGCGGCCCGCGTCAGATGGTGTAAGAAAACTCTGCAAAGGTTCAACCGAGGAGAGTCAAATCACGTCTACGACATCATCAGTGGTGACGAATCTTGGATCTACGCCTACGATCCTGATTCCAAACAACAATCTACAATCTGGGTCTTTCAAGACGAGCCAAAGCCGACTAAAGTTGTTCGTTCTCGAAGCACTTCAAAGAAGATGGTGGCCACGTTCGTAGGAAAAACCAGCCATGTTGCGACTATTGCACTTGAAGATCGTAGAACGGTTAACGCAGAGTGGTATACCACAGTTTGTTTACCACAAGTCATCGCTGAACTTCGAAAATCTAACTCAAAGCGACGCATCATCCTGCACCACGAAAACGCAAGCTCGCACAGCGCTCGTCAAACGAATGAGTATTTGAAGCAGTAAAAAGTAGAAATTCTTGACCATCCCCCATACAGTCCTGACCTAAGCCCTAACGATTTCTTAACATTTCCTAAAATTAAGAAAAGTCTTCGTGGTATAAGGTTCCAGTCCGGTGAAGAAGCAGTCGACGCTTTCAAGTCAGCCATTTTGAACACCTGGGGGTGGTCTTTAGAGTGGAATAAATGTTATAATAACTGGTTTGAGCGAATGGAAAAGTGTATTAAGCTACGTGGTGAATACTTTGAAAAACAATAAAAACTACTATAAGGTTCTAGTTGTGTTTTTTTCTTCAAACGACAAAACTTAAAAGGCTTGCCTCGTACTATATAAAGAATTACTAAGAAATGTTTTGAAGTTTTTGCGTGATATAGAACTATCTTCACAGATATGGCGTTTTTAATATTAAGATTATTCAAGATATTTATAATAGCTTTTCCACTGATATCCGTAAATTCAAAGGATACAATGCTTCCTCATAAACTTAGCTTATATATATATGTACACATCTACTACCCCCGTTTGGAGAATATAGACCTAATAATGTTCATTTCTGTTATATAAAATTCATTCAATTTCAAAATTGAATTCGTAGTCTCATTTTACTGTATAAAAATGTATTGACTATCGGAAAATGGCTGCCGGCGTAACAGATAACATAATTACTTTTTATATGACACCCAATATTGGCGAACTCATAAAAAGATGCCTTGTTTTCCTTTAAGATACATACATTTTTTTTACTTTTCGCGATTTTCGCGTTTTATGTATAAAAACGTCGTATCGAATATTGATTGCATTATTTATTACGTGTATATCGTTTCCTGATAGAATATTGTCACCTCCTTCCATGTGGGGATGGGTGGTTCCCAGTCATCTACAGCCCATTGTTTTTATAATAAAATCCTACCTTACATTAATTACTTGTCTATATGAAGTATCGCGCACGCAGAACATCATCATAATCATCTCAGCCTATACCTGTCCCACGCTGAACATAAGACTCCCGAATCGCTCTCCAGCGCAGCCGTTCCGATGCCACCTGCATCCACCGACTTCCAGCGATCCTCACAAGATTGTGGGTCCATCCGGCAGGCGGTCGTTCCACACTGCGCTTGCCAATACGTGGTTTCTACTCTAGGAAATTTCTGCCCCAACGCTCATCCGATCTTCGCGCTATGTAGCCCGCCCATTACCACTTCAGCTTACTAATCCTATGGACTATGTCGTTGACCTTGATTCTTCTGCGAATCTCCTCATTTTTGTTTAGATCACGAGAAAAAGAAAAGCTGTTTCCATAGCTCGCTGAGCAACTCTGAGCTTTTGTATGAGACCTACTATAAAAGACCACCGTACGCGGATACGGCATAAAATTTATCTGTCCATAGGTCATTCTGCTCAATTCACATACTGCACGGCGGGCATAAGTTTTCCTCTTAAGCTACACATCCCTACCCTGAACCAATCTAGACGGACGATTTAGCGCAGTGGTTAAGAGCTTGAGCTGCTCCGCCCACTGTGTCGAATAGTCGCGGGTTCGATTCCCGCACGGGACAAATCTTTGTGTGATCCACAATTATTTGTTCCGGTCTGGGTATTTGTTTGTGAATTTTCATGTTTGTAAACGCACCCACGACACAGGAATAAATCCTAGTGTGGGGCTAAAAAATAAAAAAAATAAAAAATAAAAAAAAAAAAAAATCTTGACCAGGTCTAGGTTCGCTGATATTGTGCGCTTAACCACATCATTATGTTCATCAAGTACTATGATGGGTATCTTTGTACTGGATGAATATTTTACACCATATCAATTATATCAGAGCTGTGAATGAAGTTTTTTCAAAGCCCTGGTCTACTGCTGAGGCCTGCTACGCTTTCTCACATACTTCGTTTTGTATAAAATATTTTTTTTAGGTGACATCATCAGACACACTACGCACAGATGTGTGGCATGTAGGATGCCACGGAATAAAGAAGTACTGGGACGCAATGATATGAGTGTCCTTTCAGAGGATTTAGCATAAAAACATTGACGTTGGCGTGACGTTATCGAGTTAATATGTCATCCTTTTCACACAAAATATTTACTAAATACCGATAAAAGTGACAGCATGCTTTATCGACAACGTTACGCTAACGTCAATATCTTCAAGTTAAGCTCTCTGTTCTTATCTTAACCGCAATAAATCAACAGTTGTATTCTACTTTATTCCTATACTAAACATATCGAAACTATACTATAGGTAAGAAAAACAAACGTATACGAGACCTAGACGGTTTTACCGTACCTTAATAGACCGTGTCTTACCAAATGGAAAAGTAAAAAGTATCCATAACTGGAGAACGTGTATGAGATGAACTATGAGAATGGAGAATGCGAGAGAGGTCTGCCTCAAGGGATAAAGCATCACGTCTAATTCACATTTCTATATGAAGTTTAGACAATCTTTATACATATGTCATCTTGGCTGACAAATTAGTGCCTATACCAAGTGGCTTCGTGGCGCAACGGTAGCGCGTCTGACTCCAGATCAGAAGGTTGCGTGTTCAAATCACGTCGGGGTCATACTGCCATCCATTTTAAAACTGCACGAGAAAAAATGATATAGCATTTGTTCTTAAGATTTTTGTTTAAATGCTAGCTATGTTGCGGCAACATTTTTGCCCTAAAAGTACTTTTAAAAATTATAAAACCCTTATAGGTAAAATCACAACTTTTGAAAGACTTATCTCGCAGTAGGATATTCTGCAAATACCAATTTTAGATACTGTTACATTATTTCACGAAGTATTTCTATTCCGTACTGTGTGCATAGTGAGCGTTACAAGCTTTTATTTAACTTGCAAAGTTCGTATGTCTGTCGGTCTGTTTTTCCGATTCAAATCTTGTGATGCATTTTTCAAGCAGTTGCAAGTATTCGAGGACTGATGACTGATAAGAACCTAGTTGAGCTGGAAGTTGCGGTGTAGTATTGTAGATTTATCGGAGGTCCGAAGAGAGGGCGAGGACACGATAACCTTAAAATCCGGTAACTTGTTTTACTACCGGGAGGGCGAACAGCAGTCTCAAGGTGGTGTCGGATTTACCGTCCACAAGTCACTCATAAACAACGTTGTGTCCTAGTGTGCCGAGCAGGGTAGCGTACCTGATACTCAGAATATCCAAAAGATAGTCGCTAAAGGTCATACAGATTTACGCACTGACCTCGGCAGACTCAGATGATGACGTCGAAGTTATGTATAAGGACATTAGTAGAGCCATATCTACTTCCAAAGCACACTTTACAGTGGTGGTGGTGGCTGGGCAAATGGCGTGATGATGAGAAGAGAATAGGGCAATTTGGATACGGACAGTGCAACTTTAGGGGTCAGAGGCTGGCCGAATATTTGAAGAAAGAGGGACTCTTTATGGGGAACTCCTTCTTCCAGAAGCCGCCTCATAGGAAATAAACCTGGATGAGCCCTGATGGTTCCACAAAAAAATTAGATAGACTTCATCATGAGCACCAAGACACTAATATTGTAATGATTGCGTGATTCACAGGGTAAAAACTAGCAGTGATCACCGAATGGTCAGAGGCGCATTAAATATTAATATCAAAATGGAAAGATCGTGTCTGATGAAGTCTACGCTCCGACTTTCTTATGCACATATCCAAAACCCCGAGAACTTTCAACTCGAATTGTCCAACCGCTTCAAATTGCTAGACCGCAGCGCATCAGTGGACAAGATCGATAACAGGCTGATAGAGACTCTCCATACGGTCGGGTCCAAGTAATTCAAGCCCCATCGTAAAAATAGGTCTTAAAAACTATCTGACTACACCCGGAACCTCATGGCTGATCAACGTTCCATGACACTTCAAACCTCCGATGATGCTAAGTCCTATAGGCAGCTCAATGGACAGATATTGAAGTCCTTGCGACATGATTTACGGTCATTCAATACCTACAAGACGTATTCAGGAGACCATAGGGCAGAACAAAGGCTACAAAGTGTTCGCAAGAGACGCGTCTATTGGGCAAAGCCAGTTGACAAAGCTGAAGACAGAGGACGGAAACGGTACGTCGAATAGGTCAGTGGTGCTCAGGGAGATAGAGAGGTTCCATGGGCAGTTATATACCTCAGTAGCTGAACCTGTTGTTAATTTGGTAAAAGACCCAAGAGCCAAGCTAACCCTACACTACACTGAAGATATCCCGGACATCAGCCTGTACGAGATTAGGATGGCTCTCAAACAACTCAAAAACAACAAAGCGCCGGGCAAAGACGGAATTACCGCAGAGCTTCTGAAGGCGGGCGCAATGTCGGTACTTAAAGTCCTTCCGAGGCTGTTTAATTCCATCTTGCTCGAAGAGAAAACACCGGAAGCATGCAACAGGGGTGTGGTGGTACTGTTTTTCAAGAAAGGTGATTTTTTTTTATTTTTTTATTTATTTATAGAAAACCAACAGCTATGGTGATACAAAATAATAAACAATACATAATGAACTTAAATTAAGCCAATTATAGGTTTTCCTAAAGTAATTACACATATTAGGAGTGGAAGTTTTGTAGCTTTAAGAAAGTGATCTTATCATAAAAGGTAATGTAATAAAAATAATTAACAGAAAAGGTAAGTAATAATTGCGATGTGTGTATGTACGAGTGTGTGTGCGTGTGTGTGAGGATGTCAGTTTGAATCTGGTGAACAGTTTATTAAAAACTCTTTTTCTAAAAACTTGCTTGCTGTTATTAAAAAGATCTATGTCTGAGTTTAAATCAGAGAACATGTGGTTATGTGTAGAACAAATCCTGTTTATAGGTGAGTTGCGTGCATAATTGGTGTGTGCGAAAGTCGTGGAAAATAAATTTGTTTGTCTGGTGCGACGAGAGGGCGTAGAGAATCTAATTTGCTCAAGTAAATATAAGTTATCCAAATGACCATGAATAATGTCATAAAGTAACATTTGGTCTAACATTATTCTTCGATCTTTTAAAGGCAGTAGTTTGTGATAAATACATCTGTCATTATATGTTTCATGACGCTTATTAATTTTGAAATCTAGGAATTTTAAATATTTCTTTTGTAGTCCTTCAACTTTATCTATGTATACTTGATATTGCGGAGACCATATTACGCTACCATATTCTATAATACTACGAACATAGGAATAATATAGAAGATTAATACAGACTAAATTATTGAAAGGTTGACAAGTGCGTAGTACGAAGCCTAAATTCCTGTAGGCTTTGTTCGTGACATGATCAATATGCGAGCTAAATGTTAGCTTATTATCAAGAAAAATGCCTAAATCTCTGACAACCTCTACCTTTTTTACACTCGTGCCGTTAATTTTATATGTGAATACGATAGGTTTCGGTTTACGTGTAAAAGTTATAGCTTCACATTTCGCAACATTAATTGTTATACGATTGAGTTCGTAATAGGATGCTAGACATCTCAAGTCGTTCTGTAGCTTATAACAGTCATAAATATTATTAATTTTAAGAAAAAAATTTTTATCTTCGGCGTATAACATAAAAGATGAGTGTTTGAAACATGTGAAGATATCGTAGAGGTAAGCATTGTAGAGAAGGGGCCCTAAGTGAGACCCCTGCGGCACTCCGGAGGTAACCTCTATAAAATCAGAGCGATATCCGCCTATAACTACAGCTTGACTACGATTTCTCAAATAGGATTCTATCCAACGTAAGAGATCTCCGCAAATTCCGAGCATTTCTAATTTGCGGAGCAGGATAACGTGATCCACACGGTCAAATGCCTTTTCAAAATCTGTGTAGATCACGTCAACCTGACCGCCACCGTCCATTCTTTGAACTGTTTCTTGTATAAATTGTGTTAAATTGCTTATAGTTGATCTACCCTTAAGGAAACCGTGCTGAGAGCCAGGTATGCCATGATATACTGTAGGGTAAATAAAATTATAAATAAACTTTTCAAAGATTTTAGCAAACACGTTTAGAATAGATATTGGTCTGTAATTTTCAGCTTTAACACGAGAACCTTTTTTGAAAATAGGGACTATATGAGCCTCACTCTATTTACTAGGGAAGTGGCCATCATCAAGGGAGCGATTAAACAAAATAAACAAAGGATAGGCCAGAGATTCGGCACAACGAGATATAAATAGAGGGGTAATGTTATCGCTGCCAGGTCCCTTCGTGGTATCAACATGTTTTAAGGCAGTGAGAACTTGTTCCTTGGAGACGTTAAAGCAATGAACGTACCTAACATCACTTCCTGATGGGACAGGCAATTCTGTGTCCGGATAGAAAGGAGCGGGGGAAGAGAAAACACTTTTGAAGAACGAATTGAATGCATTTGCTATAGCAGGACCGTCGAGATAAGTATTATTATTGTAAGTTATTTTAGTGGGGTAAGTATGTGAGGGATCACGTTTCGTTTTTATATAAGCCCAACAATGTTTCGGATTATTAATGATGGCTTCTTGAGTATTATGTATGTATTTGGTATAACATTCTGTATGGATAACTGATGCCCGTTTGCGCAATAAAGAAAATGTATTATAGTCTGCTTGGTTACCATACATTTTCCAGGATCTATGTGCTTTGGCTTTTTCTTTTAAAATTTTCATAAGCGATTTTGTATACCAGGGTGGCCTACCTGACCCACACGATTTCTTTAAGGGGATATTTTTTCCATGGTGATATTTATTTGTTTGTAGAAAAAATCTGTGGCCGTTTCAACGCTTCCTAAGTTTAAGTGAGTTTTCCAGTCGATACTATTTAAATCATTATTAATTTCGTCAAATGCAGCACGGTTATAGTTGAATTTCTTTATTGGTACACATTTGAGTGGAGAAATAGTTATGTTAAGGTCAAATGTAAGCGGGGGATGAAAAACATCGACAACAGTTAGAGGACTTAAACATTGTATAATTTCGATATCGATATTCGAGAAAACCAAATCCAAAGTATTATTACGATTATTTTTAAAACAAGAGCACTGTCGAAGATTGTGTAAAGTCATTTCATTAATTAAATGTTCACTCGCGTTTTGAAGTGCTAAAGAACCTTGTCTTAGATATGTGGGCCCATCCGTGTTCCATTGAATATTAAAAAGGTTAAAATCTCCGGCAATGACGTAATAATCGTTCGGAGTAATTTTACCAGATAACGAGTTCAAAAAAGAGTCAATATCGCGAGCGTGTACATCGTCAGTGCGGCTATGTTTCGATGATTTACCTGGTATATAAACAACTAATAGATATAGATTAGCATTGTGTGAAGAAGGGCAAGCGCGGCGAGCGGTGGGTGCATGTGCGCCCGCATGGAGGGGAGCTATAACTCGGTTCGGAATTGTTACCCATAATGTTTCGATCGAGGAACTCGGCTGCTCCCATGAGTCATTCAAAGTTGAACAAAGTGTACGGCGGACGATAATTGCGACACCACCGCCCGAGGATTTTCCCGTACCCGATAATACACGATCCTGGCGAAAAATTACATATCGGTTGTCGCAAATTTCTGTATCAAATATGCTCTCGTGTAACCAAGTTTCCGTAATGATAATTATATCATAGTCGTTATTCAGTATTTCTAGATATAATTTATTTAGTTTCGTGCGTAGTCCCCGTGCGTTTTGGTAGTACACTGATAACGATGTTAGCGTGAATTTTGTTGCACTTTATTAATTTCCCTTATTAATAAAACCGTTATATTATAAATAATACATGGGGTTGCTACTTTAATTTGTATTATATAGTTACCTAAATGATACCAACTAGCTTTACGTAACTTTTTCAAAATATTAAAAAATGACCAAGTATATAAAACAGAAAAGTGTTGTAAATAATAACCACGACAATAGCTCATCATTATTTGTGTGTGTATTATAGGGCACTTACAATATTTTAAATGTTGTGTTGTATTGAATAATATGGTTTGTAATAAGTAAATAGACGAAAAATAATTAGTAAATCTGAATTGTATATAAGTGTATATTACTTGATAGTGTAAAATAGTATAAGGATGTGTGAGTGTTTGTGTTTGAGTATGTGAATGAAAGGAATGTATGCAATTAAGTACTTCACCTCCGTAATTATACAAAATATTTAATAAAAACTTTTTCGTTGTATTTATTACAAGGAGTAATAAGTAAAACAAAGTTAGATTACTTATTTTAACATGTTTAGTTATGCTTCTGAGTCTATTAGGACATGGGGTGAAGTATCGTTTCGGCGAACATAAATCTTGCAGTTTTTTAGCCAAACATACTTATAGCCAACTTCGATTGCTCTAGCGCGACACATTTTGTATAGTTTCTTATTATCCGGTGTAAGGTGTTCATTTACGAATACTTTCCTAGATTCGCCAGCATATCCTAAGTCTCCAGTAGTTATGCCTCGATGTTTTCTAACGTCAGCGATGAGGGTATCCTTGGATATACGAGCTTTCATTTTAACGATAATATTGCGAGATCGGCCTTTATCCGAATTAATTGTTTGCACCCTCGTGCAGCTTTCTACCTCACTGGAACTCATATTAATACCTACTTTGTCAGCTATACGTAAGGCGATACCGGTATCGCCTTACGTATAGCTGACAAAGTAGGTATTACGGTCAAATCCTCATTTTCGTTTTCCGGAATCCCAACCAATTCGACATTCAACTGACGTGCCCATTGTTGTTGTCTGTTATTATGCAGAGATAGCTTATTTATTACTGCTTGCATTTCTAGGATTTGAGTCTTTTGTTGCTTAAGTAGGTCATCGGTAGTAGTTGCTCGATTTTGAAGCGATTTTATGCTGTGGATGAGAACTCAATGGAAGTCTGCATACCCATGATTGTCTTCGTGGTGTTTTCATGTGCTTTATGCAGCGCTGCTAGGGTATTTTTAATGGATAATTGGTCTTCCAACAGGTTCTCAGATGTTGATTTCAGTTTATTTAATTGTTCCTTTATGCACGTGACTTCTTTACAAATCTTTTTAATACTATTAGCCTGAGAATTTTTGAAATCAGTAAGGAATGTCATCATCTCCTTCCTAAAATCCGATATTTCGACTTTTATCGGATCCTCTGGTTGCTTTCTTTTTGAGCCTCGAAGGGTAGTAATATTGATATTGTGCGAATGCACCGTATCACATTCCAGCTTCGACAGATCGGGCTGTGAGCCTCCATAACCAGCGTTACCGCTAGGCGGAGATCTTTGCACGCTCATAATAATTATATTAATCCAGTATAACTTGAACTCAACAAAGAATGCGTAGCTAATGAGCAGGATAAAAATTAAGAACCCGTCTTTTTTACTCGAGGGGGTGAAGGGCGCCGCTCGCGAATATGCCACTGCACTTTACACTGTTAGTTTTATAAAAATGGAAAGAAATAACCACACACTTAGCAAGTGATTATGAACTTTAACTAACTATAATAAGTAATATAATTATATTGTGAGTACTGATATAATTTTGTAATAGCGAAAAACACGTCCACTCCAAACAAGCGCAGGGGTTATGACACCTTATTAAAGAACTATAGGCCCATCACACTGCTGAGTCATGTCTACAAGTTGTTTTCGAGAGTCATCATGAATCGTCTCGAACGCAGGCTTGATGACTTCCAGCCCCCCCGAACAAGCCGGTTTCCGGAAAGGCTTTAGTACTATAGACCACATACATACGCTGCGACAGATTATATAGAAGACGGAGGAGTATAATCGGCGGCACTATGCTTGGCGTTTGTGTACTATAAGAAAGACTTCGATTCGATCTCTTGAGACTTGGGCGGTTCTTAGATCTCTCCAGCCATGCCGCATTGACTGTCGGTACATGGAAGTGTTGAAGTGCTTGTATAATAACGCCACCATGTCAGTCCGAGTATAGGGGCAGTGCACGAAGGCTATTCCCATAAAAAGAGGAGTAAGACAAGGAGACGTCATTTCTCCGAAACTGTTTACGGCCACCTTAGAGGACGCCTTCAAGCTCTTGGAATGGCGAGGACTTGGCATCAACATCAATGGCGAAAACATCACTCACCTTCGATTTGCCGACGACATTGTAGTCATGGCAGAGTCGCTAGAAGATCTAAGACGAATGCTCGCTGACCTCAACAGAGTATCTCAACAAGTGGGTCTTAAAATGAACATGAACAAAACGAAAATAATGTTCAACGTCCATGTCGTACCCACCGCACTGACCGTTGGGAACTCTACTCTTAAAGCTGTTGACCAATACATTTACCAGGGACAGGCAGTCCGATTACGTAGGTCCAACTTTGAGAGAGAGGTCAATTGACGAATCCAACTCGTCTGGGCAGCGTTCGGGTAACTGCGCAAAATCTTCTCATCCAAAATACCTCAGTGCCTCAAGACTAAAGTTTCTAGTCAATGTGTGTTGCCAGTGATGACATACGGATCTGGGACGTGGTCTCTTACAATAGGTCTCATAAAGAAGCTTGGAGTTGCTCAGCGAGCTATGAAAAGAACTATTTTGTGAACTATATAAAAATCTGAATAGTCGAACATACCCAAAATGGTACAGCCCAGCTTTAATTAAGATTTTAAAAGAAAAAACTAACGCCCACTCAAAATGGGAAAAATATGGCAACGATTTAGATAACAATGAATTTTCTTTGCTACGTGCCAGAGAATGTAAGGTCTGAAATGCTTGTTTTAAAAACTTCACATCAAACTGCGAAGATAATATTAAATCTCACCCTAGATTGTTCTGGACTGCTGTCAAGACTACAAAAGGCAACTCCGCATACCCTAAAACCTTGAGTTTAGGAAATGATAAGTTTTCAAGAGGTGAAGATATATGCGATGCTTTCAATATATTTTTTAAAAGCGTTTTTGGAATTCCTAGTTCTTGTAACACACAATCTGAGAATAGCTTGATTGGTTTCCATACACTCTCAGTTATACAGACTAGTACCAACGAGGTTAGAAGTTTATTAGAAAAACTAGATAGGAACAATGGTGCCGGTAGTGATGGAATCCCGCCAGTTTTTTGGTTTGACTGTGCGCAAACTCTTGCATAAAGCAGTGATAGCCTAGTGGTTAGACCGTTGGACTGCAAAGTCAGAGGTCTCGGGTTCAAACCCAGGCATGCGCCACTGTCTTTTCGAAAGCATGTGCGTATTTAAAATTAATTATCACTTGCCTTAACGGTGAAGGAAAACATCGTGAGGAAACCTGCATGCCTAAGAGTTTCTCGAAGATGTGTGAAGTTCGCCAACCCGCACTGGGCCAGCGTGGTGGACTATGGCCTAAACCCTCTCAGTTGGAGAGGAGGCCCGTGCCCAGCAGTGGGACAGTTTCTTAACAGGGCTAATATGAAACTCTTGCATTGCCTGTTAGTATAATATTTAATCGTTCTTTACGTGAAGGAATATTCCTTAATAAATAGAAATCCATGTACATAATCCCCATTTATAAGAAAAGTTCTAGAATTCAGATACAGAACCACAGAGAGATTTCTATGTTGAACACTATCGCTAAAGTACTTGAACGGCTCGTTTATAATGTCATCTATCCTTTATTTTCCCAACATATTCCCGCTGATCAACACGGTTTTGTAAAAAAATGCTCTACCACTACAAATCTAAGTTGTTTACGAATTACCTTCTTTCGAATATGGATAATGGTGATCACGTTAATGTTTTTTTAACGGATTTTGAAAAACTTTCGATCGTGTTGATCACATCATCTTACTAAACAAACTACAATCACTCGTTATACACGGAGATTTGTACCGTTGGGTCCAATCATACCTAACATGTCGCTCTCAGGCGGTTGTCATAGACGGGTATCGATCGGACTTAGTAGATATAGGACACCCGTCCCACAGGGGTCACATTTAGGTCCCCTTTTTTACAATGCTTACCTATACGCCATAGGTTCTTGTTTAAAGCATTCAGAATATCTCATGTACGCTGACGATACATTTTTTTTTTTGTAAAATTAATAATATAAATGATTGTTTACAAATGCATAAAGATCTTGATTGCTTGTACACATATTATGCGCAAAATAGGATAACGGTCAACATACAGAAATGTGCATCTATTACTTTTTCACGCAAAACAAAGCCAATTACGTATAACTACACTGTCGAGAATCGACCAATTGACAGATCCAAAATCGTGCGCGACTTAGGAGTATATCTCGATAGCAAAATGCTGATGTCTGACATTATGTAGCTAATAAAGCTTTTCGGAACCTTGGCTTTGTTTTGAGGGTATGTAAACCATTCTCTGATATAGCCGTTCTAAAAACAGTTTACTTTGCGTATGTGAGAAGTATCCTCGAATATGCGAGCCCCATGTGGTCTCCTCAATACATTATATATAAAGAGTGCCTGGAGCGATTTCAGGAAATCTTTATTAACTATTTAAATTACCGTTAACGTAACAGTTTAAATGCTTACCAAAAAAGTTGCCGTACACATGATCTGTTCCCATTGGAGCAGAGGCGCATTAGCTTGGATGTGCTTACTGTTTGACATAGTTCATAGTAATATAGATTGTTCCGACCTCGTATCCAAAATTGCTTTCCGTGTACCTTTGTATCGCACACGACACACATCTTTACTTGACGTACCCTTCCATTGTACTAACTACGCTAAAACACTATATTATTGCGTCTTACTCGCACTTATAATACTCTATTTAGTCGCATCGATCTCTTTGCTTGCTAAAAACTTAAATTTACAAAGCACGTCATTAGCACTATCGCAGCTAGTAATATAAATTATAACTAAAGGAATAAACGTATTTCACTAAACAGAATGTTTTAAATCAACGATGGTTTAAATATTAAATTTTATAATACTCTTTTATCATCTAAATGTCATCTTTTCGTTCTTAAATTTATTTTATTCACCCAACAATACCATTACTTGCATATACAGTAAGGAAAACCTGTTTTTGGCTATACTTGAATATATAATCTTAGTATGCAAAAATTGTATATCGCTGTTGGTTTACTAAATAAATAAATAAACTATGCTCGGCGTTTCTCTACGTGATTGAATGAGGAATGAGGAGATACGTAGAAGAATCAAGGTCACCGACATAGCCCTCAGGATTAGCAAGCTGAAGTGGCAATGGGCGGGTCACATAGCGCGAAGATCGGACGGGCATTGGGGCAGAAAGATTCTAGAGTGGAGACCAAGTATTGGCAAGCGCAGCGTAGGACGGCCGCCTGCCAGATGGACCGACGATCTTGTGAAAATCGCAGGAAGTCGTTGGATGCAGGTGGCATCGGACCGGTTACGCTGGAAAGCGATTGGGGAGGCCTATGTTCTGCAGTGGATAAGTATAGGCTGACATGATGATGATGATTTAAAAAAATAAGAACTAAGATGATTCAAAAAACAAAAAATAAGAACAAAGAATAAGAATGGAACAAAATCACCTGGGTGTACTTGTCGTAGGCAAACACAGAAAAAATATCGGACGGAATTTCATTACTAAGGGGTTGGGTCTAAGGGTGAATGCAGTATACTAAAAACGAAAGAAAAGCTAATGAAATTTTACTAGGATGATTTTACGCTGAGTGATGGAGACAGATTGCATACAGGGAAGGACATAGGCTGAAGCCTTTTGCTTAATAACACTGAAGAGTGTGAAAAAAGTAACGTCATCTACAAAATAGATGCCTGAAAATCACGCAAACGAAATCAAATATACAGCTTGGATTTTTAATTACTTAACTGACTATATTCACGTACAAAAAGTACCTACCTAATTAATATAAGTGCTTGCCGGCTATAATTTGTAGTCGACTTAAAATTAAAAGATGATCAATATTGTATTTTAAATTTATTTACTTTAGGTGCAAATTCCGATAAGGCACATGGGTGTTAACACGTTATAGAACGTAGCTAATAACACTTCGAAGTGATAAAAATGTTTCCACGAAACCCATTTGCAGACACGGGACAGTGCCAAATGTCTCTAGTTTTGATCATTTTGCGGCAAACATTACGGTGGTTCACTACTAGTCTAGTGGCGTTGGAAGACATTTTACTATCCACGTCAGTAACAAAAACGTATCAAGCGGTGCATAGGTACTATGGGCACCTACATTTCGCCGACGACTAAACTAAGAATTTAGAGATAGTAAAACATCAATAGCATTTTTTGCGTCGCTGCGTCCGCTGAGAAGATCCAGCGATAAACTTAGCGGGCTTTTTACTGGGGCCTAGCATTATGTGTCGTAGAATTCAGGATCGATAAACGCAGTTATGCATCACAGACTAGTAATTGATTTTGGATAAACCATTTTTTTATCTAATCTAAATAATAATCTACCACCGGATCGTAGCGCATCCTATACTGAGAAGATCCGGTGATAAGCTTAGCAAGCTTTTTTATTAGAACCTAGCATCGTCATATGTGAATGCATGTAACACTTCTGACATCCCGCTTGAAGAATGTGAGCGTGATGGTGTTATATATTTATAGACCAATGACTTTGATCGACGAACAAACGTTTATACAAATATAAATTATTCTACACAAAACAGACAATTAATTCTCATCTAAATCATGGCCAAATGATATTGATGCACGTCATTCGCCAACTCCCTATGATGCGGAATTTAATATGTGTCTATGACAATGTCTACTCTGCGTCGGTTGCCAGACGCGGCTAATTCGAAGGCTAGCTAGACTGAATATTAAATTAAGCGTAAATTTCATGTAAATGAATAAAAATTCTGGCTAAGTAAAAATAGGGAAAATTGTATGTAAAAAGTAATAAATATAAGCCAATGTGGAAGAGATATTCTGTATATACCCACTTTCCACAGATTCGCTAAGGATGTTATGACCTTAAAAATAAGCGCAACTACTATTCCTATTATACGTACATAGTATATAAAGAAAGTACACTTTGTCCTTAGGATTTGAACTCCGGACCCTCCATATGGTAGTCGTTAATAGTACCAGCCTATACTGTCCCAATGCTGGGCAAAGGCCTTTTCGCACTAAATCGAGGTGAGAGACTCCACTACGCGGACCCAGTGCCGATTGGCGGAGGCAGGTTTGTGACCACTTATTGTTGAAACTTATCAAGCCGCCTATAAGGCTTCCAACTCGGCTTAACGACTACCACATTAATTAGTAGCCGAGACCAACGACTTAACGTGCTGTCCAAGGCACCGAGATGCTCGAATATGAAAATGCCACAAAGGGTCACCCATCTCAGGCCAATCGAGTCGAAAGCTGCTTAACCATGGTGATCGTTAAGAATACCGCGGTCGCACAGCGCTACAAGCAACTAGTCATAGTGGTGGTCGTTAAGCCGGATTAAGACGGACGATTTAGCGCAGTGGTTAAGAGTTTAAGCCGCTCCGCCCACTGCGTCTAATAGTCGCGGGTTCGATTCCCGTACGGGACAAATCTTTGTGAGATCCACAATTATTTGTTTCGGTCTGGGTATTTGTGTATGTGAATTTTCATGTTTGTAAACGCACCCATGACACAGGAATAAATCCTAGTGTGGAGCTTTGTTTTTTTTTTAAATACAATTAATATGTTCCAATAGCAGATGGCTACATAGTTCCCTCCACCAATCTGCACTGGGTTCACGTATTGGAGTAGTCACCTGGTGGTGGAACTGATCTGACTATAAGGCTTCTAACTTGGCATAACGACTTACGGTACTACATATTTTTTAAAGTACGGAGACGCTTATTTATGAGAATGCCACAAACGGTCACTTATCTCAGATTGACCGAGTCCAATACAGTTTAATCACCGCAGTTCAATTAAAACGTTACGAGCGACATCTTAATAACACATTTAATATTTCGCTTTTTATTTTATTACGTATGTAATAATTCTTATCTCCTTTCCATAGCGGGGGCCTAAACTGTCTGTAGGGTTAGCGTTCTGCGATTGAGATTACATGCCAGGCGCGACGCTACGCTGTAATAATTCAATCATAGCGTAATACTGTCATGTACGCCGTGATTTATTGTGCTTTAGATAGTTTGTCGTTTTCGCGGGTTATATACATATTATATTTACGAGAGGTAAGAGTTGGGTTAGTAACTTGGGTATGTAGGTTAATGTTACGCTTTTTGGAAAAGTAGGTACGTACTATTGAAACTTATCAAGCTTTCCGACTCGGCTCAACGTTAACCGTATGAAGTGGTAAGCGAGACCAAAGGCTTAACGTGTCTTCTTAAGCACGGAGACAATTAAAAATGAAATGCTGCAAACGGTCATCCATCTCGGACTGACCGAGCTGAAAGATACTTAACTTTAGCGATGGCTACGGAGGATTATATATAGTTAAAGATTGCTTAAAGATAGCAAAATCACGTTTTTATAAGCTACAAATCCGACCATTATAACTTTATTTGAAATATCATGAAGTTTTACAAAAGATGAAACAACTTTTAATTTTAACAGTGTGCGTTATGTAGTCGCTTTCAAAGTTTTTACACTGCGATTATTAAAATGAGCTAACAATTTGTGTTTCTAAGTTTAGATATTCAGAGGTCACTTGTATTTTTAAAGAAAATAGCGTGTATGAAAATTATTTCAATTGAACATTTTTATGAATTATTGTTTTTTCGCTTTTTTATTTATTTTTTCATTGTGTTACTTCTTTTGTATTACCAAACTAATACCTTTCTCTTAATATCGAGTATATTTGAAATGAGTACAAAAATATTAAAAGAAAAAAATCAAAACAAGCTTTTCTGCAGGCAGGTTTTATTCATCGAACTTGCGAAAATCTTATTTAGGTCTATCTATACAAGCTGTAACATAATAAACGCAAGACCTGAAAGTAGTTTGTTCTAAATCGGTAACTGAATTGATTGCAGCATTTTTTAATATGTCTTACATTTTTTTTTGAATTTTCAAAAAATGCTTTTACTCCTTCAGTGCGCTACAACAAACTAAATTTATTATTAATTCAAAGCAATATGGAGATTTCAAATGCATTCCTATAATGTATTTCTCAAAACGCACACATACATATTCAAGTTTCATTGTTAATTAGGGTATAAGAGTGCTTAAAAAAGGGGTAAAAACCATTAAATTTGGAAATTTGGATTTCGGTTTGAATTTATAAATCAATTCTCTAATCGGGGTGTCGGTGGTCTTGCGTTTATTATGTTACACCTTGTGTAGATCTTACTTAGGTAATATTTTAATGGCTTCTTTTATAAGTAATACCCTCCTTAGAATCTTAATGTAATACCATGTCAATCATCAGGCGCTCGTAGCGGTGTACGACCGCGGTGTTTTTAAGATCACCAAGGGTAAGCAGCATTCTACCCGGTCGGGCTGATATGGTTGACCGTTTGTGGCATTTTCATATTCGAGCGTCTTCGTGCTTCGGAAGAACCACTAAGCTGTCGGTCTCGGTTAGTACGTAATGTGGTAGTCGTTAAGCCGAATTGAAAACCTTATAAGGCGGCTTGATAAGTTCCAACAGCAGGTGGCCACAAACCTGCGTCCTCCAATCCGCACTGGGTCCGATTGGTGGAGTATGATCTAATCTCTCTCACCTCGGGTGAGAGAATGCCTTTGCCCAGCAGTAGGATAGTATAGGCTGATATTATTCTGTGGCAGTCTGTCCGTGGTTTGTACTATATAAGATAACATGTTGTATTCATTATTATATTTAACCCAGCCTCTATGTGACATATGTGAAGCGGTTAAGACTCAAGTACACAAGTATTTGGCACTTTAAGATACATCTTTGGATATAGTATTTTCTTTTTGTACTCTTTTTATTTCAAGAATGTTATATCTGATACTATTCCTGTCTTATCGGGCTTTGTTTAAATAAAATTTTTGTTTTTAATTCAACGTCAAACTCAAAAACGCAAAACACGGCTTGAACAAACTCGTTGCTTAAATTCTTTTAGTCAAAATTCAAGCCATTGTCAAGTCTTCCTTTAGTATTTCTTTAGCCTGATTCTAGTGTGTCCAATTCAATGGGAGGTTCCTCTTTGCTACCGAACGGGGTATGTTACGGTATCTTTGTGAAACCGACTGATGACTTGACCCAGTCAGTGGTTAAGAGTTTATGCGTCCAGTACCCTAATGCAAGCTTGATAGTGGTACTTGGAGTATCCTACCTACTATACATATAATAATACGAGTACTGTAACCGAGCAAAGTCTGTACAATTAATATGTTTTGATTATTTTAATTGGGGTACTTTTTATCCTTATCGATATAGAGGCCGAAACTTTTTTTTGGAATTATTGTCTGTCTTTCTATCTCTTTGTGTTTCAGTGACGCAAAAACTACCAGACGGATTTTAATGAAATTTAGTATGGTACTAACTTATACCCTAACTTAAAGTAACAAACACTTTATTTTCCGGAAATTCTTATTTCCAATCCGCGATAATCGCGGTAATAAGCATAAAACTTTTTTATTTTTATTGACCGATGATGCATTCAGGATTATTTCTTTTCGAGTGAACTTTTTAACGATGCCTGGACATAAAACGTTGTATATTTATTTATTTATTTAAGATATCATGATTGATCATGAAAATGAATGGTATATTCTTGCAAGAAGACTGACACGAAGTGTAATGACAAAACCTTGTTATATACTTAGCTCGGAATGTTTTTAAATATTATTACGCCGATCTTTCGCAGGGTAGGTAGAAAAGGTTTAAATCAGTCATTTTACCAATAATTTTGTCAATTTGTTAGTACGTGCTAATCTCTGGAACGGGCTAACTGATTTTAAATAGGCTGTTATTGGAAGGTGGAAAATTATTCACAAAATTATTTTAGTAAGGTATAGTTTTCAATTCTTTATCCTAACACAGCTGAACGGATACAAAAGGAACTTAGTATGGATATAAGAAACGTAGGACTTGGAATAATATACAGGATGTATGAATAATATACAAAATAAACGCGTATGTAGCCGCGAGTAAAAGCTAGCTATGAATAACTGTACAGCAATGTACAAGGTTTGTTGCTCGATGGGCCATGTACAACAATGTACAGAGTTTGTTGTTTCTTCATTAAAACAATGGAGCTTCTGTGTAACACTGCTGTTTATTATTTATATTTAATTTTACAATTTTTGAACCGGTAAGGTATATATATGGAGACCGACGTGTTAAGCAAGAGAAAAACAAGGTGTGGCGGAAACGGTAGCAGTAATGCCAAAACACACATTTCTTGTTTTCTTGTCTTAATCAAAGAGAATATGAATACGTGTATTTAATGTTGTACGGACTGTAATATTAAAATGATGTACTTGGTAGAAGCAAACGGACGATTTAGACTGGGTCTAATAGCGTTCGATTCCCGCACGGGACAAATCTTTGTATGGCCCACAATTATTTGTTTCGGTCTGGGTATTTGTGTATGTGATCAGGATTAAATCCTAGTGTGGGGCTACGATTTATTTAAAAAAATAAACAAAAAACGCGTTTTATAAAAATAGGAAAATCCAGTTGTGCGCTGGGCTGTTGGTTGCGATTTGCCTCGACGTCAGCTGATCGGCACGGTGTGGGAGGCGGTTTAATGCCGTTCCACCCACTCGATCGAGTGGTCGCGGGGTCACATTTTTCTGATGTATGATGTAGATATATGTATGTGAATTTCATGTTTATAAATGCACTCACGACACCAGAATAATTCCTAATGTGGGGTTACGTTCGAAAGATAGTGTATTCTGTATATCACTGGAATACCATTAAAAATTTATTTCACGAAGTTATCTTAACGCACCACGTTACGAGTTAAATAAATCATGGCGAATAAAGTCCCGGCCTGTCCCGTTTTGGATTTAATTACGCACCCTATTCATCCCGGAAGCAGTTTTTTTGGGAGATTTACAGTGGATGCCATTTTTAAGGCTCGTATTTTGGTGTAATTGGATTAAACGCCATATTGGAGAGTTAGGAAGTTACGAAGATTGTTTTAATTAAGTCCCACTTGTTTTTGTCTTCATTACTGTTAGGAGGATTATTTTTGACGGATCATTAATCATTAAGGGTATTTGTTTTTTTTTTGCGTATGTATTATTATATCTTCAGTTCCACACTTCTAGGCAAAAGTCAGTTTTCCAAGCTTTTATTTGATTTGCAATGTTCGTATGTCTGCCTGTCCGGTTCAAATCTAGTGATCCATTTCTCAAGCACTCGCGGGTATCCGATTTAGCAATACAATACAATATTATAGTACCATAGGGCTGGTCTGATGATGGAGTGGGAAGGTGGCCATAGGAACATTTAAAATATACAACGCAGCCGCTTGTGTTTAGACTTGTTAGATTGGTATTGACAATACAATTGACAATACGACCAGATAGTGTTCAGGGTCTGATGATGAAGCCGAAAGGTAGCTAATTGAACCACCCAACTACACAATATAACCCCGCCGAGTTTGGGCTCATTGGATTTGTCCTGGCAAGTTCTTTATACCTGGATAGTGGCCAAGGTCTGATAATGGAACCGGACGGAAGCTACTGGAACTCCTCAAGATATCTTTGTTGCGTATTTGCTTTGCAGGTTTTGTTATTATTCCTGTGTTGTGGGTGCGTTTACAAACGTGAAAATTTACATACACAAATACCCAGACCGGAACAAATAATTGTGGATCACACAAAGATTTGTCCTGTGCGGGAATCAAACCCGCGACTATTAGACACAATGGGCGGAGCTGCTTAAGCTCTTACTAAGCTTTGCTTAACCACTGTGCTAAATCGTCCGTCTAACGTCTAATAAATTTATTAGTTTTATAAAAAGGTATTTTTTAAATTAAATTATTTATAGAATACGATAAACATTAATTTGTAACAAGAATAACTTACTGATTTTGATTTGATTGAAATCTTATATTTATTTTTAGTTTAAAAATAATACGAAATTCTCGGCGTGAAACATGATTTTATCGACACCGCATTTGCTTGACCATTGAAAACTTATCATTTCGTGAATTGAATTGGCTACATTTTATCCTTATATTTGGGGTTCTCAGATAATAAGGAGCGTATTGTTAAGTTAGTTTACTTGCTAACTTCATTGGAACCCAATATATAATGCAGAGATCGCAAAAGTTGGCTACCGATAAACCGATTAGAACTTGCTTGTTTCAAAAGAAGACTTCGGAAGACACACTTAAAAGACTTCAATAAAACCGGTAATGTACATTTTAATTTTGTTTGGCTAGTTGTGTTATATTATCCCACTGAATCAAAATCAGAATATTTTTTATTCACGTAAACCATTACAGTATTTATGAATCGTCAGAAAAGTAACAAAGACTCTACCGCCACTTCGGAATGTCATTCCTGTGGAGAAGAAGGGCAAGAAACTCTACGGTTACTCTTTTAAAATAAGAAATTACAAACTTTTTCATCTACATTCTGTTGTGGGGTATGGGAGAACAATGTAGGTTGGTCATCAGGTGAGTCTAAGTTAAAAAAGCGAATAATACTATTTATGAGAATGGCTACATGGTTCCCTCATTTACAAAAAAAAAGTACATATTGTGTTAAATTAATAGAAGGAAGAGAGGAAATGTTAACTAACAACAGTTGAATAGGTTGTCATGACTCAAGTGGAGCTGGAATAGCATCTATCCAAGCATTTTTATCTTTTAAATAATCTTCTATTGAATAATAACCTTGCTTACAAAGTGTTCGTTTTACACAAGCTTTAAACTTATTTTCACTAAGTTTAGTGACGTCAATGGGAATTTTGTTATAAAATCTAACACAGTTCCCCATGAAAGACGTGTGAATTTTTGACAGACGAAACTGCGGTTGGTCTAATTTATTTCTATTTTGTGTGTTATAGCAATGCCTATCACCTAGCTGATTAAAAAGATCTAAATTTTTTCTAGTATACATAATGTTTTCATAAATAAATTGACATGGGACCGTCATGATATTAGCTACTTTGAACAGTTCTCTTAAAGAGTCGGGACTACTCAAGTTATAGATGGCCCTAATAGCCCGTTTTTGCAAGATAAAAACAGACTCAATGTCCGCTGCCCTACCCCACAATAATATACCGTAAGACATGACACTATGAAAGTAGCTAAAATAGACTATCCTCGCGGTGTCCACATCAGTTAGTTGTCTGATCTTCCTTACGGCATAGGCAGCGGAGCTAAGCCGTTTACCTAAATTCTCAATATGAGGACCCCATTGTAACTTGGAGTCGAGTGTAATCCCTAAAAAAGATGTAGCATTGATGAACTCAAGTTTCTCATTGTTTAGTATAATATCATGTACAGTACTTTTTACATTTGGCAAAAAAAAACCTTATACATTTAGTTTTCTTGTTATTGAGCACTAAATTGTTGGATATAAACCAGTTATGTAGTTGAAGAATAGCGTCATTTACTTCGTCAAAGTTATTAACATGTCTACCTACTTTAAAAATCAAAGCGGTATCGTCAGCAAATAACACTATCTTCGCTCGATTTTTAATTACTTCAGGTAGATCATTTATGTAAACTAAGAATAGGAACGGACCCAGTATCGATCCCTGTGGAACGCCCATTTTAACTAAAGAGCCTAGAGATTTAGTTTGATTTATTTGAAGATACTGTTGTCTGTCCTCTAGGTAAGATTTTAAAAGATTAAGTGCTTTACCATTTATACCATAGTGCTCCAATTTAAGTGTGAAACATGAAACACTGCTGGTGTTTCATGTTTCACACAATCAAATGCTTAAAAGCTCTGCTTGATGCTCTGAAAGCTTAGCATGAAAATTTTGATGTTAGCGTGACGCTTTCGATTTGATATGCCATCCTTAAAATATCAGCCTGTACTGCCCACTGCTGGACATAGGCCTTCTCTTACAAATCGTGGTTAGAGAGATTAGGTTATACTCCACCAGTGCGACTTGGTAGCGGCAGGTTTGTGGCCACCTGCTGTTGGAACTTATTAAGCCGCCTATAAGCCTTCCAACTCGGCTTAACGACTACCATATAAGTGGTAGCCGGGACCAACGATTTATTGTGCCTTCCGAAGCAAGAAGGCGTTCAAATATGAAAATACCACAAACGGCCACCCATCTCAGGCCGACCGAGTCGAATGCTGCTTAACCTTAGTGATCGGTAAGAACACCACGGTCACACAGCGCTACGAGCGCCTTAATGCTATCCTTGTCATACTAAAATTTCTTAAATAAACATAAGAACACGCTTACTCGCTAGCTAACGTCAGTCTTTTTGTTTTAAGCGCTTTAATGAAAAGCTTCCTCTTTATATTTCCATAACTGTCAATTTTAATTAAAAAAAAACTAGTTTAATTGGTAAGTTTCATCCGTTAACTCTTAATTTTAAATGGATCTTGATACTTGAGTGAGTACAAGATTTCATATTCATCTAAAGCAGGTGTTCTATATTGTATGTGTGTCATAATAATATTGATTACATCAAATTCAAAATAATATTTTTAAAATAATAGTTTATTACTAGTATTCATGTACTCGATCTTATATTGTCTGTTAAAGTTAAAACAGTTTCATTTCATTGTTTGGTTTTCCAACTGATAGGGTGAAACAAATAAAACTGGATTGTGAGCGAATAAAATTTAGAACAGTTTGCGACTACTGACATTGCCAGGGGTATTAAACATTCTGAACATTGTAAAGTGGTTAAAAGTTGAGAGTTTAATTGGCATTTCGCAGAATACGAGAGATGCCCTTATATTTTGGTATACGTAAAGATTGACTTACACACGGTGTAATTTTAGTCGTCCTGAAGCAAAAGCGTAGGTGTTGGATTCAATGCCTACAGTTCACTGGTAATAAAAAGAGAGAAAACGAAAACTTCAATAAGTCACATCTACCTGCTGACCTATCCGAATATATTTTTTTTTAAAAAACCTTGCCCCACACTCTGATTTATTCCTGTGTCGTGGCGTTTGCAAACATGAAAATTCACATACACAAATACCCAGACCGAAACAAATACAAAGATTTGTCCCATGCGGGAATCCAAGCCGCGACTATTAGACGATTAAGTGCTTAAGCCGCTCCGCCCACGGTCGGAGAGGCTTAAGCTCTTAACCACTGCGCTAAATCGTCTCTCAAATATCAGATCTTAAGTGAAAATCCAGAACCCCAACGATATAGGTCAGCTGACAAGCTGCTCTACCCCACAATGTCATTTTGCGCGTGGAATAGGTGTTTTAATAAACTTAATTAGTATTGTTAGTCCCGCGACCTTTTAAAGTTGTTTATTAATTTATTAAGCCAGTAGCAACATGTCTCCCCAAGTGGCTTAGTACATCGTTTGTCCAAATTGTTGCGCAACACACACGTCTGCACACTGTTACATCTGCTCCTCAAAAAAAGTGACGCGGCAACATGGAACAGAGGGCTTAGCACGAAAACCTTGAACTTGGCGTGACGCTAGCGAGTAACCGTGTTGTCACGTTTATGTTTATTTAGTAAATTTTAAATATAACAAGGGTGGCATATCAACTCGCTAGCGTCATGACAATGTCAATATTTTCGTACTATAGTCTTTTTCACGAGACATGGGTACGGTGAAGTTTGATCATATTCCATTTCACGCATATTGTATTTAAGAATAATATGAAAATACATCAAAAATCTACATTAGTTTTCATTTAAATCTTATAATGTTCATATATTTGCGTAATTATTTAAAAAACTTAAAACTTAATAAAACTCAATTACTCAATTATGTAAATTGAAATGGTTTGCGTTTAAGGGGCTGACACAATGTGGATGCGCTATCTGGACATATTAAAACAGGGTTTTATCTATTTTTTAATAAGGCCACAAATAATAATATACGTAAGCCACGAATCAAGCGATTAGTCAGACGATTTTTTCTGACTAATGGCTAAAATGGCAATTCGTTAATAAATAATGAGATTATTTGATTTTTATTAATATCGATTCATTCTTCGTTATATATTTTCCCGATACGATATTCAATAGATTCTATTTGACACACCACATTCCGACCACATTTGTCCCGACGACCTCAAGAAGGTCGCTGGGACGGACTGGATGCGGAAGGCGGGGGACCGTGTGCAATGGCGCGTGTTAGGAGAGGCCTATGTCCAGCAGTGGACTACGATAGGCTGATTGATTGATTGATTTGATTGACACCACATTTCTTGAAACGTCAAATTCTAAACGTCAGCGTACCCATGACTGGTGAAGAGGACTATAAGTCATCTGGTCGCAGGATATCGCCAGACTTGTTGATCGGCAACGTCTGATGTCACCGGTGACATTTTCACGGGACGTTTGTTCGTTTGACGGTTTTATAACTAAATACTTTTGTACTAGGAAGGCCTTGGATACACCCAAACTTTATTAATGCCGGTTTTATTTGAAAACCCCCTATCTTACGACTCACATAACTGCCAGAGGTCAGAGTAAAATACAAATGTGTGTTATTACCGAGCAATTTCACGGACTAAATTGAGTTTATATCTGTGTCGCCAATCGACATGTGATGGAGACAGCACTGACCGCGTCGTATTGAGACATTGTGTTGAGCCAAAACTGTTTACGAACTCTGTAATGGGACTTGGCTGTTGTGAGTGTCAAGTTTTGTTGCAATATCAGTTTTATAGCAAGATTTTTTTAAAGATAAAATTGGTTGTCATATTTTTTTTTGTTATTTAGGTAATACGGAGAATATATTCGGAAATGTTAAAATGTTCTCGACGTCTAATATTTATTTTTAAACAGATTTCAGGATTTCAGGTTAAAGAAAAAAAGTTTAACCTGAAATCTTGATTACCATAGATATTTATTCCTATTTTAGGGTTACTTTCAAGATGTACTGTTGTATCAATTATAGCAGACTTAAACTGGAAAGCCTATCGATATAATGGCAGTATTTTTTTTATAGTTTAACTGTATCAGTAGGCTTGCACTAAGTGGTAACTGATTGTGAGGGAGGGATTTACAAAAACGTTAAAAATAATTTTAAATCATTTCAAGTATTACTTGCCCAATATCAACCAAATAATACTTAATTTTAAACAAACTCGAAAAAGATCCACCAGCATCAAAATGGAATAACTCAAAATTTATATAATTTAAGGAGCGCGCGGTGCAAATTTTGCCCACACTTTGAGTTATATCTTTATATCTACCTTTAAAAAACCATTACAAGCACAGTCAAGTATAACTTGCTTAACATCAACCAAATAATACTCAACTTTAAACAAACTCGAAAAACGTCCAATAGCATCAAACTTGAATAACTCAAAATCTATATAATTTTACGAGCACGCAGCGCTAACTTGGTCCACACTTTGAGTTATCTTTTTGATATGTTTTTTATCGACAAATTTACTGTTCGATTTCTATCTACGTTTATGTGCCGTCTGTTACAACTGGCCCAGATGAAATTACTACGCCGAAATTTTATGGGTACGGTTATCAAGTGTCGCCGGGGTCGGCTATTGAAATGTTTTAGAGATATTGGATGCCGGTTGAGAGCTTTTGATGTGAATTGATTGGTTTGAGGCAAAATTATATTGATGTTGTCACGCGAGCTTTTTTGGATAGTAAATGACCGTAAACTGTTTTAGCGCATTGGGTTAAGGCTTTTACTATTCCATTTTTATGCTAATATTTTCTCTACAAATTGAGGTGATAGAGAAAATCTATACTCTATCACATGGACTCACTGAGATTGGTGATACAGGAGAATTTCTTTAAAACTTGACACATTTTTGAATACTTAGCCTATGCTACTCCACTAGTAGGGAACAGCTTCGTCTCTAAATCAAGGTTAGTTAAAACCAGACTCTATCACACGGAACAAGTGCAGTTTGGCAATAGGTACAAAATATCTCGCCTAAATTTGACACTTATTTTTGAGACAAATAATTTACCTTGTCTAACCGCTGAGCAAAGGGTTTCTTTCTAAATCGAGGTGAGAGAGAAAATTCATACTCCACAAGGACAGCACAAGGACTCAGTGCAGTTTAGTGGAGAAGAAAATATTGCTTAATTATTACATGCATTTATTTAACTCGCAATGTTCGTATGGTGAACGAACCGACGGTGAACATAGGAACATGTGAAATATACAACGTAACCCCCACGTGTTTAGACTAGTTAGTTTGGTATTGACACCGTACAACGAGATAGTCTGTCTGATGGATAAATTAATGATAGTGGGTCTGATAAAGAAGACACGTAGCCAATGGAACCACCCAACTACTCAATATAACCTCTTCGAGTTTGGTTGAATAACTTGTTAAGCTATTATTATTTAATATTCGCTCTCTTTCTTCTAATAATTCAATAAAATTGATCCACGACAGAATCATTCCATTTTCATGAATAGTATAATTTGGTTAATTTATTTTAGACACCAGATTCTACATTGTTCTCCCATACCCCACAGCAAAATGTGGATGGAAAAAATTGTAAAAATACTATTTTAAAAGAGTAACCTTACCGTGAAGTTTCTTGCCCTTCTTCTCTACAAGAATATCAATCTGAAGTGGTGGCCCTTTTTAGTTTTCTGACGATTCCTAAATAATATATGTTTTACATCAATAAAAATGCACTATTTTTTTACACAGTATCAGAAGATATTACTTATAAAAAGTTCTTAAACACTACGTTATTAGACCGGTTTATTTCTCGCGTAGACACAACAAATGTTAACTCAAGAAAATTGGGAGGAAATCCAATTATTCTGGATGAACAACTTAGAAAACCTGTTTGCGTTATATTATTTCGCTCTGGGTTCCGATTCTCTAAAACAAACGGGACGCGTTACTATATCTTAGTGAAATTATCAGTGGTATTCTGTATGCCGCTGGAACAGAGATGGGTGAAATTTAATCATATTAATGATTAACGATTACATTTACATTTTGTAATCTTCAATGATTACGATTACATTTTTAATATTCAATTATGATTGAAGATCACAAAATGTAATCGTAATCTAATTGCATTTTGCCCATCTCTGCGCTGGAGTCTGATAAAACTATCATTGCAGAAAGTTATTGTAACGCCCCGCGTTTCGTTTTTAATGGGTCATAGCGAATAAGGGCGCTAGTATATTCTAATTTTTTATTTTATTCCAGCTTCATTTATGTTCTATAAAAGTTATGCTATTATAAAAATATTTATGAATTTTTCGCTTATTCTAATAGAAGATAGGTACAGAGAAGAAAAAAGTAAATAGCAAAACCTTAATTATATTTTTTTTGTAAAAGAGTTTCGTGACTTTTTGGTGGCATAGGTAGGTCTTGTATCATTTACTAATGATCGGTTTCAATATTACCTAATAGATTTGATTACTGTCCGTAGTTTTTTTTACAGATTCTCCATAAAACATAATAATATGTGAAATTCTATTATAATATTAGCCTATACTGCCCACTGCTGGGCAAAGGCCTTCGCTCACAAATCGAGGTGAGAGAGATTAGGTCATACTCCACCACGCGGACCCAGTGCGGATTGGTGAAGGCAGGTTTGTGGCCACCTGCTGTTGGAACTTATCAAGCCGCCTTAAGGCTTCCAACTCGGCTTAACGACTACCACATTAAGTGGTAACCGGGACCAACGGCTTAACGTGCCTTCCGAAGCAAAACGCTCGAATATGAAAATATCACAAACGGTCACCCATCTCAGGCCGACCGAGTCGTACGCTGCTTAACCTTGGTGATCGGTAAGAACACCGCGGTCGCACAGTGCTACGAACGCCTAATTCTACTGGTAGTAGGCAATTTATTAAATATTGGAACCGGCCATAAGTGGCCTAAGTTAGGATGAACTGAGAGACCAAACAAAAAAAATAAGTAAGAGGTTTGCCTCAGGGACTGCCTCGTTGGTCTCATGGTGAATAATGTGCTTTGCAATCACAAGGTCTTAAGATTAGCCTAGGTTGGTAAAATATAGTTTTTCTGTCGAAAAAAAACTTTCAGTATCAGTCCGGAGTTCGGAATTGTACCCGGGATTTGACAATAAGCTCACCCGTTATTACATGGGACTTAACATCCTCGGCGAAAAGTGGGTGTACATACTACACCCCTGCCACCCCCACTTGGAGAATATAGGCTTGATGGTGTGTAAGGGGTTTTTATGAAACCGTGACCAAATAGACCGTGTATTATCTGAAGGGCAAGTTAAGAGCCTCCGTAACAGGCAAGCGTGTATAAGACGAACTATGATAGTGGAGGAAGCCAGATACGTCTGTATGGAAAGAACATGTTGAAACTCTGTACTCTCTGCTTATCTCGCAAGGAAACTGGCGTGACGATATACAAGCTGTAACATAATAAACGCAAGACCTCAGACACCCCGATTAGAGAATTGCTTCATCAATTCAAAACAATAATCACATTTCCAAAATTAAAGGTTTTAACCTTTTTTTAAGCACTTTTATACCCCAATTATCAATGAAACTTGCACGTTTTTGTGTCCGGTTTGAGAATTACGTTTTAGGAATGCATTTGAAATCTCCTTATTGCTCTGAATCAAGAATAAGTTTATTTTTTTATAGCGCACTGAAGGAGTAAATGCATTTTTTGCAAATTTAAAAAAAAGTTAAGATACGTTAAAAATTGTTGGAATCAATTCAGTTACCGATTTAGAACCAACTACTTTCAGGTCTTGCGTTTATTAAGTTATACAAGTATGTAGAAATAGATAGACCATGATACTTTAGTCTAAAATTGTATAGTCCATCAAATAGGCCATCCCATTTACTTTGGGGGCTAAGTACGAACATATAAACGTTAGCGTCACGCTATTGAGTTGATATATCATCCTTCTCATACTTCTCTCTCTAAGCAAGTACAATCATACAAGGATCTTTTCATCAAATCAGCCTAACGCTGTCATCAAGTGAAATGTCACTTTAAGACACTCGCAGAGTTGCCGTTTGCTTTGAAATTTACTCAAGTTCTATTTTTAACCAATAACAGTGCGGACCCACCTGTTGATATATTTCCCTGGAAGTAGAAAAATTTTGCTTAATGATAACCTTAACCTTTTAACTCACTAAGTGACAAATATGTCTCGCACAAAATCATGCCTTATACTCACTAAGTCACAAATTTGACTCATGATATTACTGATTTAAAAAGTCCATTCTAGTATGAACACGTGGCCTTATAGACATACGGTTTGTTCAGACGAAAAATGGCGGAGTTTACGTTCTTTATATTGGTGTATAATACTTGTCACGGCTTGTCTGTGAGCATCGGCCATTCATATTCTAAACCTAGTGAGAGAGGACGCACGTCATTTTGATCACAAATGGTCACTTGCCATCGTTTTGGGCAATTATTTTGTTTAAAAGACATAAAACTAGATATGCAGATTTTTACAACTACTTATCCTAAATTACAAAAAGCATAACTTGTTATTCCAAAGTAGAGCAATATTTTCTAAAAAAATTATTTGCGCGAACACTATTTTTTTTTGATTTCGTATGTATTTTTATCGTGTGTTTGTTTTAGGCTGAAAATGTAATTGTATAGGGTGATGTATCAAATAAATGTATATACAAGTAAGACACAGTAACATCATAGATGAAAATACTTTTTATTTCAAGTCAAAACATTGGGTAGTTTTTTAATTATCGTCGTTTTTAAAAACCTCGGCAAATTTATGACCGCGCGGCCGCGACCTCATTGAGCGTACTCGTAACGTCTTTCGTCGCGGGTGGAGCAGAAGGGTTAATTTCACACCAATCCTCTGCTAATGTCATCCACGCGCTGAAATATTTTTGAAGCATATATGAATATGAAAGCACGATTTCTCGACAACGGTGGCCCTACTATAACATCAAAGGACGTTGTTCTGCGCCCATACATGATTTTCCCCAGAACTAACAGCAATGAAAAAATACTTGTATTATTTCAAATCACACATAAATTTTCTTGAGGCATTTATTATTAAACGGACAAGCGGGGGAATCGCAATATTGCACAGAAAGTATTGGATTTTGAGGTTATAATTCAGTAGCCATTAATACATATGAGGTTATATTGAGTGTTCACATTCAGTAAAGATGTCGATATAAGTACTTACAATACTTTGAAATATTCGTTTTAGATTGCAAATTGTCTGTTAGATACGGATATTTGGCATTATATTAATAAAATAGATAAATAATGATGGCATGGGTCAAATTTTTGTTGGTTCTGGGGTAATTTTCGACAATGTCCTTTATCGTGTTTAGGCATCAGTAAAATCACGCCAAATCTAGATCATGATGAATAATAATATTATATTCGGGTCTCAAAGTACAAAATGGGTCGTTCGCACCTCGCTGGCTTCCAAAAATGGCGATTTCAAGCTCATTGGGTAATCCACCTTCGATATTTCACGGTGGACGCTTCACTGGATTATAACATAACAAAGATGGGTATAAAAGCTTTTTATATTGATATAGGTAATATGTAGAACTGATGACCGTTGGGGTAGAAAGGTTCTGGAATCGCGACCACGCACCGGAAGACGTGGAGTGGGCAGGCACCCCCCACAAGTTAATTTTTCCCCACAAATTTGTTTAACATGCGATGTTCGTATCTGTCTTTCCGGTTCAAATCTTGTGATACATTTTTCAAGCACTTGCAGGTATCCGATTGCGCTGAAATTTGGCATACGTATGTAAGTTTGATGACAATGCAATAATATGGTACCATGGAGCTTGTCTGATGATGGAGTCAGAAGGTGGCCAATGGAACCATCCAACTGTACAATATAACCTCGTGTTCGGGTTCGTTGGATTTGCCTCGACGAGTACTTTATACCTAGATGGTGTCCAGGGTCTGATGATGAAGCCGAAAAGAAGATTTAGGAACTCCTCAGCTAACAAAATATCTCCGTTGTGTTTTTGCTCTAAGAGTTTGTTTATAAAAAGGTCTTTGTGAATAAAAATTATTGAGTACTAAATAAATGAATAATTAATGTAAGTATTTTTGTGCTATCGGAAAATATGGAACAATAATTTGGTACTGATGACTTATATCATCCGCAAGGATCTGGCGTGAAGGCGAATATCACTGTACAAAGAAAGAAAGAAAGAAAATGTATACATTAGATTAACCAAAAGTTAAATAAATATACAAAAAAAAAAACAAATCAACAACCACCTATGTAGCCCCATTAATGTACTAATTATCAATTTTTTAACCCTCGATGGCGCCTACTGGATCAAGTAGTTAGGGGTTCGATCTCCACACGAGACAAATACTTTTAAAGAACTTTATTTTCTCATAAGAACATACATAGTACACTTAAATGAGATTATAATGTGAAATCTTAAGACTATAATTATCACTTTGACGTCGCTATAGAGTCTCAGACACTACACAAATTTCGTATTTATCCAGTCCTATCCAAGTCATAGTATGTCATTATTGTTTTATTAATGTTTCTCGTATATATATTTCTTAAGTTTAGTTTTAAACACATTAATCCTGCTGCACTCTTTTAATTCATTCGGTAAGTTATTGTACAGTTGCGCTCCCTCAAACAGTATGGTTCTTTTCCCGTAAGTTATTGTACGTGGTTGAGTGAGTTGTATTTTGTTCCTATTCCTTAATTAGTGCTTTTGTTTTCTTGTGGTAAATGTTATGTTCGAATGTATGTTGCCTGTGATACTTTTTTCAGCACAAATCTTTGTGTAACCTGCAAATATTTGTTATAGTCTGGGTGTTTGCGTATTTAAATACCATGTTTATAAACGCACCTACGATTCAGGAATAATTCCTACTGTAGAGATTCGTTTTTGTAATTTTCATATCAATATAAAAAACTACAATTCGCGCAAGTTTAAAGTTAAAAATGATGTGCGGTCGGGGGACCCCAGTCAGGAACCAAGGTCTTCACGTTATTTATTCAACTGTAAACGTAATTTAATATGTAGATTTCTATTGATTATATAAGTGTATTTTTGTCACACCAAAAATCGCGGCCCTTTTTTATTCAACTCTCTCTCTTTCGGTCTCATTTGTATATTTTATTTAAATTTTTATCACTTTTTTAAAGTAAAAAAGGTAAATTAAGGATTTGGATCAATAAATTTCATTTAATCTTTTAGAGGAAATAGTCATAAATTAAAAAATAATTATAAACTAGTGAATTATATATTAAAAATTCTGAATATAAAATTATATGATTTATTAAGTTACTTTTCTAAGTTTGCATTATTTACACTTACTGCAGTTTCTGTATCTCGAGTTTCTATTATAAAATTGCAATAATGAAACAATATAAATCCCGTGTGAATTAAAACAATTACAAAAAATAAGTTTAAATAATATTTACACGTGTTTAGAATAGCGGTTATATAGCTGTCTGTGCACAATGCTCACTGCTCGAATCTCGATACTCGCACGCACATACACATACAACCGTTTATAATAGAAAGAGACAGGGAGAAAGAGAAAGAGAGGGAAAGGCCTGGAGGGGACATAACGCTTTTTCCTGACGTGGCGATTTCTGCCAGTTCACTCTACTGTAAACCGCGTAATGGAACTTCGTTCCAATAAAAATCCATACCACTTTTTACATTTAATTGTCTAACGAAGTAGAAAACTCCATAAAATAATACTACCCGGAAGACATTTTTCAGTCTCAAAATCTTCTTTTATAATAAACGTTATTGATAATTAGTAAGACAGCGAGTAGGTATGAAAGATAGTATCGGTGTAAAGATGAGAAAGGGCATGCTCCGTTGGTTCGGGCATATAGAAAGAATGCCAGAGGAAAGAATGACAAAACAGATATACAATGTGAAAGTGGAAGGATGCAGGTACCGGGGAAGACCTAGACTATCTTACCACGACCAAATAAACCGAGTCTTATCTGATGGAAAAGTCAAGAGTCTCCGTAACCGGCGAGCGTGTATGAGACGAACTATGAGAGTCGAGGAAGCCAGAGAGGTATGTAAGGAAAGAACCTGTTGGAACTCTGTACTCTCTGCCTACCCCGCAAGGGATCTGGCGTGAGGTTATAGATAGATAGATAGAATAATTAGTATTACAAGTCTACTATATTTCCGATTAGCGCCAAATTATTATTGTTAGTCGAGTGACCCACAAAGGCTTTGCGCTCGAAATCGACTAATTGTGTAGTCCATACCCTTAAATTTTTGCCACATAGCCGACGCAGCGCGACAGGAGCGCGACGATGGCGCAGCTTGGGGAGTTGTTATGTACTGAAATATACGGAAGACCTTACACAGTGCAGTCCCGTTCGGCGCGAGGGCAAACGTCACAATCGAACGTAGCCGAGCGCTTCTGTCGCGCTCCATCGGCTATTTGACCAAACCTTTAGTTATCTATATTCATGAGTATTACAATGGCCGATGTCTAACAACGATATCAACGTTATATGGAAAAGTTTATTTCGAAGATGTAATAATTAATTAAATAGTAACTCAAAAATGATTTATTTGTATATAGGCTAATACAACAGCTCTTACAAACAACAACATTATTAGATATTTTACATCTACCACCGGATTGGAACGCAGCCTCCACTGCGAAGATCCGGCGAGTAACTCAACGGCCTAGTCCCTAGGCCTAAGTTAAACTTAATTTGTTTGGCCTTTCTGATAACCATTTTTTTGTATTCAGTATGTTATAATGAATCATTATTTTTAAGAGAGTTCAAAAAGTATTTAAATGTAACAAGGAGCTTAAAAACAATGAGTTTGTGCTTATGTATGTGTAAGTGCGCGTGCGCGCGTTTTTACATGCGCGTGCTTATGTTTATGTGTCAGTATGAGTATATCTCATGTCTTTCTCCGCAACACCAATGAGTTCGAATCATAAAAACTACACCATTGAAGTTAAAATAATCTTATAGATTTTGTAACTTTTTGACAAATCAAAAAATAATTTGTAATCGAAACCTTGCTCTATCGACAAAGAGATTTATACGTATTTCCCTCCACGCACACAATCTCAGAGAAACTTAACACCCAAACAAGAGATAGCACTACAATAAATTAATTATCGACAGATACCGCACCCTAATCTCTCCCTTTTTCCTCTCGAGAAATTAGTTTTCGCGACCGGCCATTACTCTCGATCCTAGAGCGATTCTCAATTAAAACAAAATACATCCAAGACGCGACTAGAGTATCGCGTTGCCGGCATCTATCAGGGTCGTTAGGACCGCGACGTCCCTGGACGAGACTTAACAAGAAGTGTATGACCGAGACTTATGCAATATGAAAAACCTTTTAAGTATATAATTATATAATAAATAAACACACATACACAAATACCCAGACCGATAGAAATATTAGTGGGTCTCACAAAGATTTGTCCCGTGCGGGAATAAAACCCGCGATTACTCGATCCAGTGGATAGAACGGCTATGTTCTTGACCACTTGATCACGCCATGTGTTTTATTAATGGTGATTATTATTTGATTAATATTTAAGCGTACTTCGACTTATTCAAATTTTCAACTTGTTTCTTACATGACACTCTGTATAGTTTTGCCATTAAATGAGATTTTTTTTTTACAATTTCTGTAAAAAGTGATAGAGTGAAAAATATTTCTTTTTGAATGATTATTTCTTATTTATTACATTTGTGTCTTATCTTAACAACAAGTCAAGAGTCTCAGTAACCGGCAAGCGTATATGAGACAAACTATGAGAGTTAAGGAACCCAGGGAGATCTGTAAGGAAAAAAACCTGTTGGAACTCTGTACTCTCTACCTATTCCGCAAGAGATCTGGCGTGATGATATAGACAAATTGATAGCTTTAGTTACCTCTGTACTATATCCAGTACTCATTTTCGATTAGAAATTTCCCAATGAAACCGACCAGAACTCAATCCACAGTTAATACATAAAAAATTATAAACAAATCCAAGGAAACGTGGCCGTTGGATTTAAATTTTCTTTATAGGTCTATAAATTAGGTTTTCTCACCGAAAATTGATTTTCCAAACACCCTTTCATGGGTTCTGGATGAAAGAATTGGGTTGATTTGCATAAATGAATGTTTGTTTAGGCATCCTCCGAAGGGTTCGGCAGTTAAACTTGTTTGTTTCTTGTTAGATGTAGTTTCAGTTAGGATCAGAACATCTTTGGGTTTTCGGTTTATTGAGATGTACAGTGGGAGTGTGTGAACTTTGTATTTACTTACGTACTTGTACTCTGTATTTTGATAGATTAAATTATGCTATTTTTAGAGTTTATTTAATTATAGTGATATTGGTATGTGCTGAGGTGCTCGTATAACTATGGGGCTGCAGTGTTCTTAGGGATAGCCAAAGTTACTTACTACTTACCAGTCTAAGATAGGTTACCGTTTGTAGCATTTCCATAATCGTGCAATTCTCTACTTTGGAGGCTATTCGTCTAGTGGTAAAGCGCATCGCTTTGTGGTCACGAGGTCCTGAGTTCAAATCCTAGGTCGGACAAGTGTAGTTTTCCTAACAAAAAGTTCCCAGTACGAGTCCGGAGTCTGGAATTGTGCCCGGTATATGTGTAATAGGCTCGCCCCCAATAGGGGGCTATGAAATAACATGGGACCTAACATCGTCGGCAGTAATAGAAGGTTTGTAAAATCCTGCTATTGGAACTTATCAAGCCACTTAACAACTTAACACTTAATGAAGTGACGGCCGGGACGTGAGTAACGGCTAAACGTAGCCTCCACACCGTCACGCCTATATTCACCAAGCGGGGGTGGCAGAGGTGTACTGAGTACACCCTCTTATCGCCGACGTTCGATAGAAAAACTGCAATTGTCCGACCTAGGATCCCAAGTTAGTCCCATTTCAATTTCATTCGTTTTGGATTTTTGACTTTGAAGATACACCAGAGAACTTCTTAAACGAATCTGCTGATTATGTTATTATTGGTATTAAGTTAATCCTATAGGTAACCTACCATAGAACTAAACAGAATATTACTGAATTCAAAACGGGAGGAGGTTTACAATCCGTATGTTTTTTTTATGAACAGATTTTGATAATTCTATTTGCGTTGGGTTTAGTATAATATAGTAGCTTAGAGGTAGTCTCATTTTAATTTCATTGGTATTGGATACTGGACTTTCAAGTTACAACAGGGGACTCCTTAACGACAAACCGCCCAAATATGTAGGCACCTTACTGTAGAACTCAGCAAAATAATATAATATAGGTATATAAATATTAATACTTAATTTACCTGTCCAACCGTATTCATCACAGTATAGTAAGAAAGCGTGTAGGTAGAAAAATGGTATCGGTGTAAAGATGAGAAAGGGTATGTTCAGTTGGTTTAGGCATATAGAAAAAATGCCGGATGAAAGAATGACAAAACAAATATACGAAAGTGGAGGGATGTAGGTACCGGGGAAGACCTACCACGACCTATTACAACTATCTTACCAGGACCAAGTAGACCGTGTCTTATTTAAAAGCCAAGTCAAGAGTCTCCGTAACCGGCGAGCGTGTACGAGACGAACTATGAGAGTGCAGGAAGCAAAAGAGGTATGTAAGGAAAGAACCTGTTGGAACTCTGTACTCTCTGCCAGGGTATCCGCAAAGGATCTGGCGTGATGATATAGAGAGAATGATTAATTTACGCACTCCTAGAAAACTTTAAATAAAAAACCTTCTTTTATAATAAGGGAAACAGACTTTTTCCTGGTAAGTTTGTAAATGCGTTGTAAACATGTTTAGCGAGTTAACTCACTCTAAGCCACGCCGTGGCGAAACGGCTCAACTCATTAATACCGCGCTTTCGACGCGACAATTACATAAATTCGAGTCGGCGAAGCGAGCCTACGTCATTTCGTGTTAAGTGCCGCTTGCTGTTGACAGTGAGGCAGGCAAATTAGATGTGCCAGTGGTTTATTCGATTAGACAGTGGTTGGAGAGTTTGATTATTAAGAATTATTTTGATTGTTTAGATCAAGATTATAACGTTAATATTAAAGTTATAATATCGATCTAAGGTGTAACATAATAAGTTTTTTTTTGTTGAATAAAACGGAGCCCCACACTAGGATTTATTCCTGTCTCGTAGGTGCATTTATATATTTATACAAACATGAAATTTCACATACACAAATACTCAGATCGAAATAAATAATTGTGGGTCACACAAAGATTTATCCCGTGCGGGAATCGAATTCGCGACCATTCCACCCAGTGGGCGGAGAGGCTTACACTCTTAACCACTGTGCCAAATCGTCCGTCACATTGTGTGTATTTGTGTGTATTTTTTCATTATCATATGTACTGTGCAATTACACAATTGATTAATAACAAAGACTGGGAGATAGAAGATGCTTTTTAAAGACAAGTTGAAAACTGGCTTATTCCTTAGTTCTTGATTTTGGTCAATCAATAAAGTTAAGCGAATCTCATATAAGTAGCCAGTAAAATGAATAAAACAAACATTTAAACTAGAAGATCTCTATTTAAAAAGGTTCTGAGTCTACAATAGCACAGTAGTCTATGATCGTTAATTGAATCTTTCTTAACTTTTAACACTATAATTAGATGTTATATCTGATGAGCAGCTATAAATAACCTTAATTTAAATGGAAATCAGGAGTCTATTTAATTAATGAAGGCAAATTAGAAAGCTAACAGTAAATACCACAAGTTTCTACATCAAAACCCTAATATTATACGAGTACAATATCACACCCCAAAACAATTATACCCAACTATCCATGGAAACATAATTGCACCACCAACTTTCCCAAAAGCTTATAAACACCATAACATAGCCCAACGGTGGCACGGTCCGAACCATCTAGTTATTCAAATTGGCGGTGAAACTTTTCCAAGTACTCGACCTCACGAACTCGGCCGACTAAACGGGCCACCATAGGGTTGGATTTATGTGGGATCATTAAATCAGAGAGGGCTATTACTGTTACACGGCACGACTCTATGTGAAATGTGCGGTGCTAAAAGTCATGCTATATTTTTATTACATGCTGATTTTGTTAATGGAAGAAGTACTAGTTTATTAGCGAGATGTTTGGGGAAAGTATTGGTATTAAATATATTGATTCTAAGTATGATTGAAGGAGAAGTGGCAATAATTTTTATATAGTTGTTTACCTTCTACGCTTGTACTCCTGAATAGATAAAAGCATTTAACACCTTTCACTAACATTCAGACTTTAGGGTTATTATACAGATACCTTAAATAGTTACATATTTTATATATGCAGTTATGAAATTTTCTTTTTATTTCGTCACTAACGATTCCAGAAACAAGAAAATAATGAATTTTGGTCCTTCGAGCCAGATATAAACCGGTAAAAAATAATAAAACAAAGATAACCACTGTCTTGATTATTTAATAGTTCCAACAGCAGATGGTCACAAACCTGCCTCCACAAATCCGTAATGGTTCCACGTGGCTGAGTATAACCTAATGTCTCTCACCTTGATTGTGAGAGAAGCAATTTCTGCAGTAATATGTAAGTATAGACTGATTTATAATGAAAAATACTTTCTTTGACCCTAGGATCTTGTGATCCCCAGCTGCACCGTCGTCAGAACAACAAGGCAGTTTTTTTATTAAAACGTAAAACAATACGAATAGCACTTGAATCTACTTGCCAAATATAACCTTTTCTAAAGCAATAATTATGAAATTTCAACCCTTTGTTTGGCTTAATCAAATATTCGGGCAAAATAAATAAAATGTGAACAATGGACAGATTAGCAGATGAATGGTTTGTGGAAAATTATTGAATCTCTCAACGTATTTTCCTGTTTCAACAAATGGTGTTATATTTTTACTATACCTTTATATTATCTCGATGCCTCGTTGTTGATTGCCTCTTTCAAATAGTTGTCTATAATACAACTGGGACTACGAGACGTCCTGGATTCAAAAGAAATAAAATCTTGCTACGTCTAAATCATACTTAGAATTATGCCGAAATGGATTCGATGTGATTTTGTTTTAACGCTGAATATATAAAAGCCCCGTCACGCCTATGTTCCCAAAATTGAGAGCAGAGACGAGTACACCTTCACTACGTACACTCACTTTTCACCGACGATGTCAGGTCACGAGGTCCTATATTCAAATTCTAGGTCATACGAAATGTAATTTTTATATTGAACAAATTCCAGTATCACGTTGAGGTCTGGAATTGCACCCGAAAAGTGGCTACATATTACACCTCTAACATTTCAGCTTAGGGAACATTTTTTTTAGTTTATACGCAAAATACAAGTCTCAAGTTTAATTTAAAAATATTAACGTACGTGTACTCGAACAGCGTGTTCTAAATATACTGCTTTTGCATTAACGTGACTAAGTAACTAGGACCCACGTTACTTTGGAGCTCTAATGAGGGCGGCAGCCCTTCCTAATTTGGTTAGTCCCGGTTATCAGTCAAAGTCCCTTTACGCACTCACGTGGCTTGGTGGGCGGTGAATGACCTGGTTAGGTTCCACTTCTGTGTGTTAAAACATAACTAGATTTTTTCACCTATAGCAACAGCTACAGCCATAAATTATAATGATAAAACAGCCTATACAATATCCATATATATATAGAACAAAGGCAAACAAATGCTGCTGTACAAATCAAGGTAAGAGAGATTAGGCCATACTGTACCACTCGGACTAAGTTTGGAATGGTGTGGGTAGGTTTGTGGTCACCTGCTGTTGGAACTTATCAAGTCGCCTATAAGTGATTCAACTTGGCTTAACACCTTATGGACTTCTGAAGCAAAATGCCACAAACACTGACCTATTTCAGTATCCACAGTGTTACTGAGATTTTTGTGATATACGGCGGAGACAACTTAGTCCGTACTAGGATTCCGACCCATCGCCAACAAGCCAAAAGACCAACGAGGCAGTTGATATACCCGGAGGCGGGTTATCCCTAAGGCAAACAAGGCACGTGCCTAAGGACGCGAGGTTACAAAGGGGCATGCGCGTAATAATTAACATAAAATTAATTGTGTAAGTATGCACCTACTTACAGAATATAAAAGATTCATTAATTCTATAGAGATGCAGAGCTTCCGAAACGTGCTCTGCTTTCTTGATTATGCCTACATTGCATAATTTTATAATAAAAGTTGGTACAACTGCAATGTTGCGCGTTCATCGCGTCGATCGCAAGCATCGGTTAGTAATTGCAATAAAATGGCCAACATGAATGCTATAAATTTTTTGTATACTTCTCTGATACGCTCGTATATTGAGGCTAGCTTGCTATAACAGCAGCTGTAGTAGAGGTTACTACAAGTTGGAGTAAAGAAATGTCAACTCCACCTTGGAGTAAACTTTATCACACATATAGTAACGCCAACCACTGTCATCCATGTTTACTACTACTAGTAATAATAATAATAATATTAACCCTGTTAAAAAACTGCACCATCGTTGGGCACGGGCCTGTTCTCAACTTGAGAGGGATTAGGCCATAGTCCGCCACGCTGACCCAGTGCGTGTTGGCTAACTTCACACACCTTCGAGAAACTCTGCTAGGCATGCAGGTTTCCTCACGATGTTTTCCTTCACCGTTAAAGCAAATGATATTTAATTTTTGATACGCACATCCTTTCGAAAAGAGAGAGGTGCGTGCTTGGGTATGAACCCGAGACATCTGACTTTGCGGTCTAATGACTTGGGTATCACTACTACTAGTTAAAATTTAAAATATATGGCCGCTGGAGGGGCGCCTATGAGGTGCTTGTCTTGGGCACTCTTGACATTTAATCCGCCTCTGGATATACCTATGTGTATATCCAGAGGTATAATATCAGCCTATAATGCCCACTGCTGGGCATAAGCCTTCTTTCACAAATCGAAGTGAGAGATTAGGTCATACTGACCCGTTCGGATTGATGGAGGCAGGTTTCTGGGCACCTGCTGTTGGAAATTATCAAACCGCCTCTAAAGCTTCCAACTCGGCTTAACTACTACCACATTAAGTGGTAGCCGGAGCCAACGGCTTAGCGTGCCTTCCAAAGCACGGAGACGCTCAAATATGAAAATGCCACAAACGGTCACCCATCTCGGGCCAACCAAGTCAAACGCTGCTTTCCTTGGTAATCGGTAAGAATACCGCGGTCGCATAGCGCTACGAGCGCCTCGTATGCACACACCTATGTATGTGCATACTAAAAAGCCACAAAATACTAAAAAGTCAGTCATGGTGGTGATTTATGGGGGGGTGTTTGTCCTGAATTGAACATCTTTCGACTAACGATGGTGTTGATACATACTAAGGTACATCAATATCGTATTCTTAAAGAAAAACAATTTAGTTTCCATTATAGGAGCGGATGTTCTAACCGCTGAGTGTTTTAAAGTATTGAGTTCAATAGAATAATTCGTTGGGTCCGGTTATGCAATTGAATGGTCACTAGCTACTGGCATTTGACATCAATTTGATCTATTAAACTTTGTTTATTTTACAATATCAGAAATGATTTAGTCTACTTTAATCACCTGGGTTATATCACCTGGTTCATAAAAGGTGTCTAATCCGTGTCCAATGATCACCCAGCGGCTGATCACCCAGGTGATAATATTATTCCACTCGTTATTTTACCTTCTTTTTTATCTAGCATTTTGGGTATAATGTGAAATGTTAGTAACACTTATCTATCTAACGTTGTAAAATTTAATGTATGTCGTATCCTATTATTTGAAAATCAGTTAATGGAATGGCGAGCAGTTTATTTCATTTTAGTAACCATGTAATATTGTCATAGATTTACTCTATGATTGCTCAATTGTGTTTAGTTGTGAAGCGATGACAGATGACATTTGTAAGATGACGAATCACCGATGACAGATAGTCAATGTAAGATGGCGAACGGTGCTGCGTTGTTAGTCGATTGGCAACGGGGCAAGGGGTCGGACGTATCGCGCAGCGGCTAACCTCACTGCATTCCATGTGATACATACTCTCCAACTATTCATGCGGACGAATATGCAAACGAAGATAAATCCACCTTTTACCGTTGCCGGTATTGAAACGGGCATCCAGAAAACTTGAGCGCATTTTTAAATGAGCACTAGCTGTATCACGCGGCTTCGCACTCGTTTTTATATATTTACATGGTGGACCCGGCTGACAAAAACGCCACCTACTGGGTCCAAATATAACTCAACAAATCATCCATATGGGAGCACCCATAGGTACAGAAAAAAATATCTCAGTCGAACGAGCCGTTTAAGAGGGAAAAGAATTATGAACACACGCACGCCAGAATCTATACTAATATTATAAAGAGGAAAGGTTTGTATCTTTGTATGTTTGTAACGAATAAACTCAAAAACTACTGGACCGATTTAAAAAACTCTTTCACCATTAGAAAGCTAGCTTATTCAGAAGTAACATAGGCTATATAACACAGACCCGGTAGGTGGCGCTGTTGTCGACCGGGTACAAAGTCGCGGAAAACTGCTAGTGTTATATATAAAGATATTGGAACTGTACTTTTACTGTACCAGATCCCTTGCGGGGGCGCAAGGGATCTGGCGTGATCATATAACATCATTTTATATTATACAAATATAATTCCGAGGCTCTCATAGTTTTGCAGGAAGTTGTTCGTAGCGATCAAGGTTAAGAAGCGTTGGGGTTGGTCAGTCTGAGATGGGTGACCTTTTGTGGCATTTTCATATTTTCGCGCTCTTATGCTCTAGAGAGTACGTCTAGATGTTGTTACTGGTTACTATTTAATGTGATAGTCGCTAAGCCAAGTTTGTGGCGTTTTCATATGTTCGCGCCCTCGTGTTCCAGAAAGAACGTCCAGAAGTTGTCACTGGTTACTATTTAATGTGATAGTCGTTAAGCCAAGTTTGTGAAATTTTCATATTTTCGCGCCCTCGTGCTCCAGAAAGTACGCCCAACTGCCGTACCTGGTTACTATTTAATGTGATAGTCGTTAAGCCAAGTTTGTGGCACTTTCATATTTTTGCGCCCCCTTGCTCCAGAAAGTATGTCCCGATACTGTTCCTGGTTACTATTCAATGTAATAGTCGTTAAGCCAAGTTTGTGGCATTTTCATATTTTCGCGCCCTCGTGCTCCGGAAAGTACTTCCAGATGCTCTTTCTAGTTACTATTTAATGTGATAGTCGCTAAGCCAAGTTGGAAGCCTTCTGCTTGATAAGTTCCACCAGCAGGTCAGACGGTTGGACCTAGTGCGGATTGGTGGGTTCAGGATCATGAAAAATGTTTATGACCTCCCTTATCTGGATGTGTGAATTAAGTCCTTCAGTCCAGTGAGACGGTAAAGGCCGATTCAATTCTTCGAATTTAATGTAAATATGGTTATAACATTTTTTTCTGCCGAGATCTGTTCAGCTCTGACTAACAGAATTTAGGTAGGCGGCTACTCAAAAAAAGCTTTCAATGCAGTGATGTTAGGTTAACTAGAACCCTGTACTTTCTGCCTACCCCGCAAAGGATCTGTCGTAATAATATAGATAGATAGATAGATTTTAGGTTAATTTCACTGCTTCTAAATGAATTGTTCACTTAGGTACAAATAATCAGTTTTTTTTGTAGTATTGATGTGCAAAGGAATGCTGTAAATTAAAAAGAACCCCTTTTACTAAAAATGTCAAGACTTCACCAACTTTGTTCTCTGCCCACAAATTCTTTGTTATTCTAAGTAAGTTATTCTTGGTCGTATTTTGAGGAAATTAATTTAACTTCGGTTAACATTTGCCTAAAATATAATCAATTTTAGCACACTTAACGACCCCGTTGACGATGAATTTAACTGCCTTGTGGCCTACCTTGGAGTCAAATTTAATTTCGTATGATTTTGTTACGATTGTACCTATATTTGAGTCTATAATTTCATCAATTTCTCTAACGAACGTTTAGGACATATTTGTAAAAGTAATTTACATTGCTATTCTTTGATGAATGGTTTCTATTTGGGTTTGGGCGTTTATTGGTTAGTAAGTAAATACGAATTTAAAAGTAAGATATAAAACATTATTCTCCTAGTGATTCTTAAGGCAGGTGGACCAAGATCATGACAGAGTAGTGGTCCAGAAAAGAATCAAAGAAGAAAAAGTGAGATCTATCAGCTAGATGGAGTGATTACATCGTAAGGGTGGCTGATAAACGACGTAATAGACTGGCACTGGACCGGGACGAATGGTGTAATAGAAGGGAGGCCTATACACATACACTTTGCCTACACAGGTTGCAGGCTGATTGAAAGAAGGAAGGAAAAAAACATTTATTTGACCAACACTTTTCTGTAGACTAAATATACACTTAGGTAAAGATGATGTAAAGTAATGACAGCACAAGTTGTGTAGGGCCAAACAGGATTCTACCTCAGCATATTGTTGCACTGTGGTTATAGCGCAGGGCTGGTCTTCTGACAGAACCTTTGCAAGGGGCGTCACGGGTAATAAAATAACTAGTACATATACGTATATATAAAATATAAAAATAATAAATATCTATGCAGGAGACAGTAACATAAATAAACAGCACTCAGCTCAGAAGAAGGCAGAAACAATATTAAATAATGAAAGTAATACAATACAAATAAATTTAATTTATAGTAAAATAATTACAAATTTATCTCTATTGTCTATGAACCCGATACCATATTATATATTCAAAATAATCCATTCGTAAAACCTTCAAAACTTCTTTGAATATAACTTGAATATAGCACAACGCCATCATAACGCATAACGATATTTACAATGACGTAAATAACAAAGTCAATTCAAAAACAAGAAATGCTCTCGTTATGTAAATCTTGTCTATCTATTTATCTATATCATCACGCCAGATCCCTTACGGGGTAGGTAGAGAGTACAGAGTTCCAACAGGCTCTTTCCTTACATACCACTCTGGCTTCCTCTACTCTCATAGTCCGTCTCATACACGCTCGCCGGTTACGGAGACTCCTGACTTGTCCATCAGATAAGACTCGGTCCATTTGGTCATGGAAAGATAGTCTAGGTCTTCCCCGGTACCTACATCCACTTTCAGCTTCACTCCGCACATCTTCCGCAGAGCTCGCATTTCCACCGCATTTATCCTACTTTCATTCTCTTTCTTACATACCCAGCTCTTGCTGCCATATAACAGCTTTGGGACAAGCACTCCATTATGTATGGCCAGCTGCGCCTTTCGGCTTAAGTGCCGGCTCCCAAGTAGCTTTCCCATCGCGCCATTCACTCTATTCCCTGCACTCACTCTTGTCTCTATGTCAGCGGTATATTTTCCATCCTTACTGAATGCGCATCCAGGATATACAAACTCATTCACTTGCTTCAGCACATCGTTCCCAACCACAATCCTTGCATTCGTTCTGGTTTCTTCCCGTTCAAAAACCATAATTTTGGTTTTCTTCACATTCAAATGTAAGCCATTTTTCATGCAGTCGTCTTTCATAACTGTGACTAGTGATTGCAGATCAGTGGCTGTTGACGCTATAAAAACCGCGTCATCTGCATATAGTAGATGATTTACCACTAGATCACTCATTTGTACACCTTCATTCATCGCTTTCAGTCTTTGAAGACTTTTATCGAAATATATTATAAACAGTCTAGCGGACAACACGCAACCCTGCTTGACGCCGATTTCAACGTCAAACCAGGGTGACGTGTTACCACCTACCCGTACGCATGCCTTGCAGTCCACATAGGTGGACTGGACGGCCCGCAGCAGAGTGCCATTTATACCATACTCAGGCAAAATGCCCCAAAGTCTCTTTCGCACAACCCTATCAAACGCCTTCTCCAGATCCACAAAACCGCAGAAAACCTTCCGGCTCACTGCCAGATGCTTCTCTACGATGTTGCGAAGGGAGAAAACTTGATCCGAACATCCTCTTCCGGACCTGAAACCCCCTTGTGCCTCGCACAACATTCCATCGGACTTCTCGCGCATTCTCCTTTCAATAATTTTACCATACACCTTGGCTGCCAAGCTGATCAAACTAATGGATCTGTAATTGGCGCAGTCATATTGTGAACCCTTGCCTTTGTACAAGGGTACAATGACTGCGCGGCGCCAATCTGTAGGGACCCTACCTGTACTCCAGCAAAGGTTTGCAAGGACTCGAAAGGCGTCCCGGACGCAAGTTCCACCATATTTGATCATCTCGGCAGATATTTCATATTCCCGCAGCTTTACCATTTTTCATACTTCCTATCGCCCATTCAACTTCTTCCATAGTGATGCCCTCTGTTGATTCCGGTGCCACAATTTCGCCTCTGGGCTCGTCTGTAGCACCAGTATCCGGGGCATCTCCTCGGATGTAAATCTTGTATTTTGATAAAAAACAAAACGCATGTTTGACGTGAAGGTAACACCAAAAGAAAAGAAATTGAAAAGAATGGCGCATAATCATTGCCATATGAGGGTATTGTAAGTATTGTAAATTTAGTCCTTGATTAATGTAGCCGAAAATGTTTGTTATTTTCTTTTTTCGCTGCCAATTTTGGTATTGTGTGGAGGGCAGGCAGGGGGGCATTTCAAGCCGACATACGAGACGAGCGGATTGTTCAATACCATGGACATTTTCACGATAGAACTGGCTCCTCTTGGCTGCTTAGTTATGTGTTCACATACATATCGGCGGTTGGGTTTTCTGGATAGTTTCAATACTGATAACGGTGAAAGTTGGATTTAATTTCGTTTCATAGTCATCTGCATAGTGGCTGAACATTTTGAAATAACACTAAGGTCTTGTCCGGTACACTGATCCACCTTGATATCCGAGGATGCGCACAATAATTGGAGATTAAGTCACATGGAATGCAGTAAGGTTAGCTGCTCCACAATACGTCCGACCGCTTGTCCCGTTGAATCGAATTACAACGCAGCGCCGTCAATTACATCGATGAAAAACTAAAATGAAAATAACAGCTCGTCATTCCATTAACTGTGATTAAAAAAAAAATAGGATATGACATACATTATACTAAAAGAAGTACCTATGTAGTTTTAACACAGGAAAAAACCTCCAACACAGAACGTGCATAATTTGTGTGAAAGTCCATATATAACCGTTTTTTGTGATGCTAGGAGTATTTTTATAGTGTTAGCCTAACGTTCTCAACTTTTTTTAGAGCACGGATAGAGGGAGCAGATTGTTTCAGCATTGAGAGGCAGCAAATCTAAAAGTCCCTAGAAAAACCATGGATCTGTGCTTTGGAATGGACAACACAAAGGTGCAAGCTCTTCTTGACTATTTGGAGTATGTTTGTACCCACTCTAACCTGTACAGGTAACTAGGAGCTTTAGTTTTAATGATCCCAAAGAGAAATATTGCAAGGTGTAGTTTCCTTCATGCGACCATTTTCAATAGATTGGAGGCATTCAAATATGATGTTATATGTGAGCGTGGGCGGACATGAAAACTAAAACGTGCACATTCTGCATATGCTGTATAAGATTCTCTGAGCTACTGAGCAAACGGGGTTGATGACAATGATGATGAATTCTTAAGTAATGAGACAGAGGCTCATAAAACAACTATCACATCAAGTGGTAATTGACGGACGATTTGGTGCAGTGGTTAAGAGCTTAAACCGGGCCACTTGGTGGAATAGTCGCGGGATCGATTTCCACACGGGACAAATGTTTGTGTGACCCACAATTATTTGTTTCGGTCTGGGTATTTGTGTATGTTAATTTTAAGTACGCACCAATGACACAGAAATAACTCCTAGCTAGGGGCTACGTTATTAAAAAAAATGGGAATAACTTGCTTACCGCGCTGTCCAAAGTGTGCAGGCCCACAGATATGGAAATGTTGTAACATGTTACCCATTTTAGACTAACCTGAAAAATAATGAGCCTACCAAGGGGAGACTGATTGCGGTTCAGATCGGACGCTCACCTTCATAGACCCAGATCTCATTTATCACTTGACTCTATTTATGTCAGGGCTTCATTCTCAAACAAAATTCCACAAAACTGAATCTTAACCGCAGCCGATCAACAGCGTTTATTTGTATTTTGTATTGTACTAAAATACAGAGGGCTTAGCACGAAAAGATAGTCATTAACACATTCATGTTGAAGTCGCTAGCAATACTCTAACGCCAATATTTTCGTGCTAAACTCTCAGTATATTTTCAGCTGATCTACGACATTCTAAGTTTCTACAGGAGTGAATTTGAATTTAATATTTTCCCATTCCTCCTCTGTACTTATTTTTTTTTTTTTGTTTTGAGGTTACGATACGCTCAAAGCATTTTTTAAACCAATCCAAAAAGAAAGATAAAGTCAATAAGACATATGTAAACATGTTTATGTTTTATATGCAAAATAAAATAACAAACCTTGATAACTTTTCAGCCAAAGTTTATGAAACTGCTGTAGTTTTTAAAATTAAAACTGGCTGGTATTGATAAGTAAAAATAAATAAACTGGCTGGTATTGATAAGTAGGTACGGTTAATACTCAAAGATAGTGCTAAATGTATACACCGCATATATGTTTAAAACTCTACCAATATTAAAAGACGAAAACTGAATTACGAATACTGGGCTAGACTAATCTATGAATAAATAAAACTAACAGAGCTTAGTAATAATAGAAAATTATATGAGTTAAGAGTCTCCATAACCGGCGAGCGTGTATGAGACGAACTATGAGAGTGGAGGAAGCCAGAGAGGCATGTAAGAAAAGAACCTGTTGGAACTCTGTACTCTCTGCCTACCCCGCAACGGATCTGGCGTGACGATATAGATATATATGAATTAAGTACTTAGTAGTGCTAATCAAGTCCCTTATTGTCCCTTTCCCGAACGCGGCGCGTTGTGAAATTATGGTGTAATGGTATTCCGTAAGCCATTAAACCATCATTTCACGAAGTTCTCGTAACGTAAAGTACGTAATATACATAATTACTGTGTGAAAATATCTTATAAATAATATTGAATGCCTGGAACAACTTTTGGTCTTTAAACTAGCTGCTGAAAGGCGATCTTCCTACGAAATTAAAGCGCAGGCTCATCGATATGTGTATTCTCCCAATCCTCACCTACGGCGCACAGACTTGGTTTTTGATGAAACATCAAAAGTCCACGCCAGCAGTTTGTCAGCGGTCCATGGAGCGTAGTATTCTTAATATTAAACTCACAGACCACCTCAAGAACACCACATTGCGCTCCATTACGATGTCAAAAAGCCGCTAATCTTAAATGGGACTAAGCCGGTCATATCTGCCGCATGAAAAATAATCAATGGGCCAAAATAATAACATACTGGTCCCCACGAAATACAAAAAGACGGTAGACCCAGGCGGAGATGGCGGGACGAACTGGACAACTTTTTGAAACACTGGCCTGACATGGCAACAAACAGAGAAGAGTGGAAAAAGTGCAGGGAGGCCTTTGCCCAGCAGTGGGACACAAGTGGCTTATAATAATAATACTATTGAATGATGTTTGTGAATAGAGCAAGTTTCAACATTTCGATTAATTTTGTATTTGTTTAGTGCGTTGGTGCGGTCAAATAGAAACAACTATAAACATACACACATGTAATATCTACTAGATAAGCCTTACGGAGGGTTAAACACGAACAGATTGATGTTTGTGTAACGCGATCGAGTTGATATTCCATATTTTTCACTCTAATAGTTTTCTAAACAAGGATGACCATCACAGCACGTGTTTTAGACAGCGTCACGCTGACGTCAATCTTTTCATGCTAACACCGTCACGCCTATATTCCCCAGAGGGGGTGGCAGAGGTGTACTGAGTACACCCACGTTTCGCCGACGATGTTAGGTCCCATGTAATAAGGGGCGAGCCTATTGCCATATATCGGGCACAATTCCAGACTCCGGACTCATACTGGGAATTTTTCGTTAGAAAAACTACATTTGGCTGACCTAGGATTTGAACCCAGGACCTCGTGATCGCAAAGCGATGCGCTTTGCCACCAGACCAACGAGGCAGTCATGCTAAGGCATATTTTTGAAGGTGAAGTGACAAGTCATCCTAACCGACATTTTGGTACAAATGAAAATATACACGGATAGGACGCTTTTTTTAAAAATTAAATCGGAGCCCCTACAAAGTCCGGAATTACTTTGTGTGAGTTCCACACTGGAGATTATACCTTCGTTGTGGGTGCGTTTAAAAACATGCATTTTACATACACAAACATCCAGTACGGAAAAAAATATATGTAGGTTACATAAAAATTTGTCCTATATGGGGATCGAGCTGTTAACTAATGGACTAAGCGATCTCGTCATAGTTAACTCAATCCATTGCGTCATTTCGTATCTACATCAATACACATTGATATTAAATCTTCTACGGAACTTATTCAGAGTTACAGATCATTTCTGACGGACGATTTAGCGCAGTTGTTAAGAGTATACTGTGTATAATAGTCGCGGGTTTGATTCCCGCACAGCACAAATCTTTGTGTGATCCACAATTATTTTGTTCGGTCTGGGTATGCGTGTATGTGAATTTTCATGTTTGTAAATGCACTCATGACACAGGAAAAAATCCTGATTAAAAAAAAGTATACATCACCCCAGATCCCTTGCGAGAAAGACAAAAAGTACAAATTTGCAACAGGTTCTTTCCTTACAGACCTCTATGGCTTCCTGACCTCCGTTCTCATAGTTCGTCTCATACACGCTCGCCGGTACAGACACTTGACTTGTCCTTCAGATAAGACACAGTCTATTGCTCTTGTGGTTATCATTTGATAACAAAGACGGCCAATTGTGCAAAATAGTGCATGTGTGCAATATTCTGCTAGTCTATCGTTAATTACACACATCGTTAAATTACTGGGCATGTTCAAAGGAATAGAGTCGTGGTTAGTTTGTCCAATCTAGTAAGTAATTGCTACAAAGATATCAATACACCTAATGGATCGTAAACACTATAGTCTATTTGAAACTATTCTTGTTTGATATTGTGTATATTAGTTTTCAATAAAGTTATTTGCTTTTATGAACTAGTTACCAAGTAAATTAACTATGGATAGTTATATCGTCTCATTTAAAAAGTTATGGATTTTCCCGGTCTGTTGGAAGGTTTGAGCGGGGATATACGTTTAATTCGTAGACTTTTTGAGAGAATCTAATGTAATGTAGTTTGCCTATTAAAATCAATTGCTGGAAATGTAAGATCATTGTCAACAAACTGATCCCGGCAGGAGAAATTGCTACTATACGTTTTATCTATTATACATTATTATCACATTTCTATAACCCACTGCTAAGCAAAAGCAAGGATTAATAAGCTGAAGTGGCTATGGGTGGGCCACATAGAGCGAAGATCGGACGGACGTTGGGGGAGAAGGGTTGTCGAGTGGAGACCACCTATTGGCTAGCGTGGGACGGTCGCCTGCCAGATGAACTGACGACCTTGTGAAGATCGCCGGAAGTCGTTGGATGCAGGTGGCATCGGACCTGTTACGCTGGAAAGCGATTGGGGAGGCCTATGTTTAGCAGTGGCGAAGAGATGATGAAGCAAAAGCATCCCCGCTGCCAAAAGTCACGGATATCCCTGATTGTATAAAATACTTCTTAGACCATTAAAGGCCTAATGAGAACACTTCTCTATATCCGAAAGAACTTAGAAGAAAAGTCTGTGTTTGAATAAAAGCTAGAGATGCTCTTTATTACGTTGTGACCGATGACATATACCTCGACAAAATCTATATTTTAACGCCTATGCGTTCTATGTACACCTCAATCTAACTTATCAAGGAATAAACAATCAGAAGAAGAAGATTAAGTGATTAATTTAACTACCAACAAAATACTCGGCCAACAAAACTAACTTGTTAAGCGCGACACGATCCGGCGCTTCTCGAGTTATCGAGTACAAATCTGTCTCTCTTCCTGGCAACTTTCCCCTGCGCCATAGAAACACAGGAATGGACAAAATAGATCGGGAAAACTTCGCGCATCAAGTCTCAACTTCATCAGGGAGTGTTTATTCCGCCTTGCGATTGGTATCAATTTGCTAAGTTTCCAATAGTATTAGGAGAATTCACGAGTCGTTGAGGAGCCGTGGTATCAGCTTTATTAGATCAATGAACTCACTTCTTACTAAGAGCTGTCTTACTAATCATAAACATACTCGTATTTCCTATTTTTTTTAAAGTTAGCTACACACTTAGAATTGTTCCTGTATCATGGGTGCGTTTATAAACATGAAAATCACATACACAAACACCCAGACCGAAACAAATATTTATGGGTCACATAAAGATAGGTGTCCCGCGTGAGAATCGAGCCCGTGACTTAAGCTCTTAATTTCTAACGGCTGGTTTCAATACTTAACTCAAGTATAGATTTGCCTACTAAGATAAAATTTTGACATATTTTGTATGGAAAATCTATTAAAATTCTACTGAGAGTAAACAAATCTATCCATTAATTAAATATTAAAACCGCTCCGGTCAATTACTTTTTATTGCCAGCATATCCACTCGGTTGGTTATGGCCTATTCTTCCAACATCCATATCGGCGATTGTCTATTTCTCCGAATTTCTACTTCGTGAACTGTCTTATTAATGTCCTATTCCTGGAACTTTGTCAAGTAACCCGGCTGTTTGTACTAAAGCTGTGTCATAGCTAACGAGAATAAGTTGCGTAATATATCCCTATGTTGTTACTTTCATCCTTATTTATTGAACCTGTAGCGTGAGCGAGATAGCAACAATTTAGATAAGTATCGTAACGTAAACATATATGTTTGCTACACAATATGCCATAAAATAGCATTTGAAGGAAATAAATTGAACATAGAGAATTCGTGTAATAAAATGCCTTTCTTAGGCGAATGACAAAAGTAGCAATGTCCTTTTCTTTCGTTTAACCTAAACCGTTTGGGGTCCTTATTTGCTATGACCCGACGCAGCGCGTTACGATAACTTTGTGGATGATCGCGTCATGGTATTCTGTTTGCCACTGGATTACCATTAAAGGATTATTTAATTCTTCTAGTTCTGTCAAAAATTCACACGTCTTTCATGGGGCACTGTGTTAGATTTAATAACAAAATTCCTATTGACGTCACTAAACTTAGTGAAAATAAGTTCAAAGTTTGTGTAACACGAACACTTTGTAAGCAAGCTTATTATTTAATAGAATATTATTTGAAAGATAAAAATGCTTGGATAGATGCTATTCCAGCTCCTCTTGAGTCGTGACAACCTATTCAACTGTTGTTAGTTAACATTTCCTCTCTTCCTTCTATTAATTTAACACAATATGTACTTTTTTTTGTAAATGAGGGAACCATGTAGCCATTCTCATAAATAGTATTATTCGCTTTCTTAACTTAGACTCACCTGATGACCAACCTACATTGTTCTCCCATACCCCACAACAGAATGTAGATGAAAAAGTTTGTAATTTCTTATTTTAAAAGAGTAACCGTGGAGTTTCTTGCCCTTCTTCTTCACAGGAATGACATTCCGAAGTGGCGGTAGAGTCTTTGTTACTTTTCTGACAATTCATAAATACTGTAATGATTTACATGAATAAAAAATATTCTGATTCTGATTCTAATGAAGACATCGTAACGCGTCGCGGTATGTGTTTAATTGTCCTTAGCGAATAAGGGCTCTGTACGGAAATGGTAATGTATGCGTGTTTGTTTGGCAGTCGTCAGTGTGTGATAACATTATTGAAGGGAATGGATGGTAAATAAAATACTGAGTTTCCGCAATCTTGGATTGAATCATTAAAAACTAATAAAAAAACAATAACACAAACCAAGCAATGGATAATATTAGCCCTGTTAAGAAACTGTCCCACTCTTGGGCACGGGCCTCCTCTCAAACTGAAAGGGTTTAAGCCATAGTCCACCACGCTGGCCCAGTGCGGGTTGGCGAACTTTACACACCTTCGAGAAACTCTTAGGCATGTAGGTTTCCTCACGATGTTTTTCTGGACCGTTAAAGCAAGTGATAGTTAATTTTTAATACACACATGCTTTCGAAAAGATTGAGGTGCGTGCCTGGATTTGAACCCGAGACCTCTGACTTTGCAGCCCACGGTCTAACCACTAGGCTATCACTGCTTGCTAGCAATGGATGGCAGGGGTGTGGCGTACTGTGTAAACCCCACACAACAATGACGATACTAGATCCCAATAAAATATCCAGTTCATATACTGCTACTGCGGTCATTTCCCGCCTAGATCATTGAGCAGGACCGTGGCGGCGACTATACACATACTCTTTTCGTAATTCAAGCATTGCAATGTGTTTTTTTTAAGTTAGCAATAACTCCCGACATCAGATTATCTTTTCTCCGAAATAAAATTGTTTTCATTAAAATATCTTCATGGCAATTTTTATACTAGCTTTCCCATGGTTTTTCTGATGAACGACTCTGACATTTTTCTTGTATTTTATATATTTCTTTAGACATTTAGTCCTTAAGTGTTTTCCAAAATTAATTTTCCCTTAATCCCAAAATTATTTCTACGCCTGCCACACTGAGTCGGCGTGGCCTGCCAGTCTTTTGACTCCCGCTTAAAAAAACTGCCAACTCCTCCTGCAAGCTCCTTTTGGAGCAATGGGCAGTAATAGTGTGGGAAGAGAAGTAGAGCATAAGTGGCGAGTTTATACGAATAACCTCCCGTCACTTCGCGCGGAAGTGGGCAGTGTGTAAAATAGGTATAAGGGGGTGAACCTATAACATCATACAGAACACAGTTCTAAATTCCTGTCATTCATGATTTCTGAAAAGCCATTTTAGAAAATCACACTTAACACTACCTAGGATAAGAACCCAGAACCTAATCGCTACCCAAACTGCGCCCTGTACCAACCAAGCAGTTTTGTTTTTTTTTTTTTTAAATAACAATAATGGCAGTGTACATGTATATTTACTTTGTTCCATTGCAATGGAATACAATTTTTATTTCGTTTTTGTAACGTTCTAGTGAAATTGTTTTTCTAGGATCGCTATTTGCACCCGTGTGCCATTTATGAAACGAATGGCGACAATTTGTTCACAATAGAAGCTCGTATCCAATTTATGTTTTATCTTGATGAAGGTAGGTATGATAGTCGTGTGAGCTTTTTGTTATTTGTGAGATAGTTATTGAATATAGATTGTGTCTTATCTGAAGAACAAGTCTAGTCACCGTAATCGGCGAGCGTGTATAAGACGAACTATGAGAGTGGTTCTCTACTCTCATAGTCAAGGTGGTATGTAAGGATATCACCCGTTGAAACTCTGTACTCTCTGCCTACTGGATCTAGCGTCATGGATGTGTATATAAATAGATTATAAAATATTCTTTGTTTGGAGGTTATTGTGGTACAAAAATTAACACAAAAGGCAGTCGTACAAAACAATAGAAGTTACAAACTAGTCCACTGAGTTTCTCATCGTATCTTATCAATGGTGATAGCATTCCGATTCGGCGGTAGGTGTAAAAGTTTGACGTTAGCAAGTGCTTTTTACTGTTTTTATCTAGGTTTTTATAAAGATAAAAGATTGTATGCTTGGGGTAGACCACGTGGTCCATATGTTCTTTTAAGGATTATCTTGTTAAAAATAAATATTCTTGGTTTACACCGTCACGCCTATATTCCCCAAGCGGGGTTGGTAGAGGGTTTCATCGACGATACTCGGTCCTATGAAATAAGAGTCGAGCCTGCTGCCATGTATAGGGCACAATTCCAGACTCCAGACTGATACTGCGAGTTTTTCTATATAAAATTACATATGTCCGACCTAGGTTTTGAACCCAGGAGCAAAGCACATTATTCGCCATAAGACCAACGAGGCAGTCAGCAGGCAGTATTTTTGGTTCTTGTTTTTATTTTTTTAATGAATTTGTGTTCATATCTGTACTAGTGCAGCTGCTCCTGTAAGTTCCGCAAGAGTACAAAACAATACTCTGTATAAACTTACTTCAAAAGTACACTTCACACAATATGCTGGTCCAGACAAAGCCCTATTTCAATTTAAGATCTTTTTTATTAAAAATCTGAACGTAGTTCCAAATATATATTCCCTCATTACTATTAATATATTTCTGGGTGTGCAAAATGGTCGTTTTACCCATTTTACGAGAGTCGGATATTAGACCTGATGTGAGCCCTAAGGTGGTAGAGTTACTCTGGATCTGTGTCTAAGTACCGTTAGCAGCGACAAAAATAATATAAAGTTCTATTAAATTTTTTGTCAGTTATACTGGACAAATAAAAAGTGTGCCAAGCCAAAGTCAGAATTAACCGACAGAACATGTGTATGTGTACTTATTATTATATGTATACATTATATATGCATTTATCTATCTTCGAACTATGAGAGTCGAGGAAGCCAGAGAGGTATGTAAGGAAAGAACCTGTTGGAACTCTGTACTCTCTGCCTACCCGCAAGGGATCTGGCGTGAGGTTATAGATAGATAGATAGATAGATTACCTATCTTCATATATATGTATATATACATATATTATACCGTTATTTGTTAGTTCGATATAATATTTATTCTACTGATCATATATATGTTTCATATTTAATTTTTTTTTAGTTTTATGGTTTTGCACCTACTTCATTCGTTTCTGCATCACCTTAACGTAGACTGGTAGAAAATACCTCAGGCATTAAGTCCACCTTTGTACCAATAGAGCATAAAGAATTAAATAAATAAATAAAACATGCTTAAAACTTATGTATAGTAAACATGTTATTCTTCAAAAATATTTTTATGATATAAGTATATAGAAGTCTATAAATATATGTCAGTCCTTAGGCCAGTACTCTAATACTTGCAGTGTGATCACGATATCTTAGATTCAAACTGCCGCGTGCGTGCGATTCAAACTTATTTGATTTGCAATTGATAATCAAGATGGATAATGTTGTGAAAAAACCCGGATAATTTTACAAATGGCTGCCATCTTATTTATATATATGCTCGAGGAAAATTGCAGCTTGTGAAGACTTCACCCATTATCCTTTAGCAAGCACAATTTGGATCCGTGAACACAACTGAATGAAGATAGACAGCTTTGTATAGCATATAAAGTTGGCTGTTGGGCAAGGGTGTGTCCATTATTATAGTCATATACACGGGAGGCCCCTTCTCAGCAGCGAAATACTTTAAAAGGCCTTTTTTATGAATAAAACTATAAAAGAGTTATATCTACAATCTAAAGCTAATAACAGACACGAATTACTCCACAAGTAAACAACAACAAAAACATATACTATACATGTAACATATAATATATGACATAAGTTTTATTCCACCGTTTCCTTTTCCAACCATACGTGTCACAAAGTACGAGTAACGTCAGCATCTTAAAATTTAACTCATAAAAAATATATTTTTATGACATTTAACCTTATGATAATTTATTTAATACGGCCTTTGTTTATATCCGTAAATACGTGAGAGAGGTCACATGCTGGTTTAACGTCAGAAGACATCATTTATAAAAAAAAGATCGTTTATAATGCTGTGATGTAATGAAAGTCTCCTATTGTTTATCGTGGTAAATGAAATGAGTCTAAAGAATAATGTTACTTTTTGTAAATTTGATTAAACGGTAACCTACTGATGGAATATTACTTTTTGACGATTAAACAGGCGGTCCAGGTGACAATAGGCTTACAACCTGTTGTTTAATTAATCATAATTAGACGTGTAAAAATGAAGAAAGAATGAAGAAAAACAGGTCGCAGAAGCTGGATGCGTACAGCACAAAGCCGGTCATTGTGGCGATCTTTGGGGAGGCCTTTATACTGCAGTGGACGTCTTTCGGCTAATGATGATGATGATGAAGAAAAGCATAACAAATAAATATCTATCACATTTAGTGGAGGTATTCTGGCGAATATCAACTATCAAAAATTTTACCAAATAATCTCAAACGGCGAATGTAAAATGGTTTTTTGCATATTGATGTAAATAGTTTTTATATCTTTCGTCAGTACTACAAGTAAAGGAAGTAAGAGCCAATTTTCCACTAACCGGTAAGTACCGGTTAGTGGAAAGTAACAGTAACAGGTACACGTATTCTAGCACCACACAAAAATCAGTCAATTTATAACGACAGTTCTAATCTTATTTTCTAAACGCTCAAAGTACAAGTGTGCAAAATTCTGCTAATACACATTAGCAGAATTTTAGTTCCATCGTTACATGTGTAACAATTTAACTAATATACTTGCAGCATATTTACTTGCACTGTCCACGAAAGAGAGAGAAGTTGCGGCGTAAATTCAGGAATTGAAGCATTTAAATATCAGTTTATAAGCTTAGTTTTTAATGCCAACAGCATTGGTGATATTCAGAGTCAGCAGTATCATAGGAATAGGAAGCTTGTTCGAAAATTGAACTCTCTATAATAAAAAAATATATAATTTTATTAACATTGTTTCTGATGCTAACAGTACTTAAGGGCGGTATTCGAGATATTTTCTCTCGATGGTTTTGTAAGAGAAGGGTACTTGTTCGAGGATTTAATAAAAAATATATATAATTTCATAAACAGAGTTTTTGATGCAAACTGTACTTAAGGGCGGTATTTGGATATTTTCCACTCAGCGGTCGTAAGAGTAGGGCGCTTGTTCGAAAATTTAACTATCAAGAATAAAAAATATCATTTTATAAACATAGTTTTATGATTGTAATAGTACTTAAGGGCGGTATTTGGGATATTTCAAGTCAGCGGTATCGTAAGGGAACGCTTGTACAGTATTGTTATTTCAGACAGGAGCGTATCAATTTGCTAAATTACATTATTGGAGACGACATCGAAATTGAATTTTAATAAAGGGGAAACGAGAACGTGTTTACAGAATACGGAAAAAGGTCTTTGTCCTAGATGGGTGAAATGAAATTCACCCATCGGGAATACGAAGCGTACTAATTAAGGTGTTACACATGTATCAAATTAATTAACATGGTATGTGGAAAGTATCTAAATACATTGTATACAGAGTAATTTGGGATTGGGGTGTCATGCTGCAAGTTGTAGTATTTATAATGTCAATCTAGACAAAATTTGTTCCACAATTTTTTATTCTGTCTCTATCTATATCATCACGCCAGCTCCCTTGCGGGGTAGGCAGAGAGAGTACAGAGTTCCAACATGTTCTTTCCTTACAGACATTTCTGGCTTCCTCCACTCTCATAGTTCGTCTCTTACACGCTCGCCGGTTACGGAGACACTGGACTTGCCCTTCAGATAAGACACCGTGTATTTAGCCAAGGTTGGTTATTCCCGGTACCTACATCCTTCCGCATTCGCATTGTATATATGTTTTATCATTCCTTCTTCTGACATTCTTTCTATATACCCGGACTATCGAAGCATACCCACCTTTTTAATCTTTACACCGATACTATCTTTCATACCTACACGCTTTCTTACTACGTTGTTGCGAATGCGGCCGTTTTTTTATTCTTTCTAATTTAGGAGTTGTCTTCATGTCGGTACATTCAGTGTTACATCATTCTCCATTCGTTATTTGCAAAGCGCAATTAGAAGAAGGCCAAAGATAAATTACATATAGTGTGACAAGGGTCTTTTGGCTCATGGATGGCAATGATATGGGGGCGTTGGTGTGAAATTAGGGTCTCTGGGGACTCTGCGACTGTCATGTAATGAAATTACGCTTGATGACAGCGTTGGTTCCGGTATTTTAGCCGACGGACAAAAGACCCTTGTCCGACTGTAAATCAATTAAAGGAAAAAGTGTCGGCCAGGTCGTATTTATGTTAGTAAAGAACTCAAAGAGGGCGCTACGACTTTTTAGTTTTCTCGAATTATTCTTTGAATTTTAATGCTAACTGATCAACTGATCGAGTGAACTTGTATGCTATAACTAGAAAAGTGTAAAAAAAATGTGAAATGTTGTTAAACAAATGTTGTTTAGACTGACGTATAATTCTACAATTTTTACCGAGCAGCCTTTGCGCTCGGTCGTCTTTACCCAATGATCTGCAAGCGGAGTCAAATGTCCCTTAGGAATAAGGTGACACTTTACAAAACTTGTATCCTGCTCATCATGACGTACGCTTGTGAGGTGTTTGGGCACGCCGCCCGCTCTCACAGCGACTCCAAACGGTTCAATCCCGTTTCCTCCGCAAAGCCGTCGGAGCCCCGTGGTTCATACGGAATGTCGATCTCTATTCCGATCTTGGTCTCGAACCTATTCGAGCCTTTATTAAACAGGCGACAACCCGATATTTCACGAACGCGCCAATCATAGAAATCCGCTAATCGTAGCCGCCGCCGACTTCGAACCTAACTTCCCTCCTATCAGCCACTACCGCCGTCCGCGGAATGTTCTCACCAACCCTCCCGATGCCATTACATCCCCTCTTTCGGATACAGATACCGCTCACAGGATCAGACACCGACCTAGCCAGCGATGTCGAAGAATCCCTTGCCCACCGGCCGATGCAAAACACCACGGCGAAACACCTAGTATACGCCCTCCCCCATAGCGACTGCCAAGCCGAGGCCGTTCCTCCTTGAGGCGCTCTTGAGCTAGTTGCCCCCTTGCCCTTCTGGCTCGAGCGTAGTGGTTGCACGCTCGCCCTCTTGTCTGGTGAAGCTGTAAGCGCCACACTGAGGTTTGTGTGTGTGTTTGTCTAAAATTTTCGATACGGCACCCCAATTCAGAATCATCCTCTATTAAATTTATTTCTACTGAATTTTATATCTTATGAAGTTATATCCCTATAGTACTTAAATTATCATGCCAGATCGCTTGCAGGGTAGATAGAAAAATAAAAAGGTTCCAATAGCTTCTGTTATTACAAACATTTCTAGGTAGTCTCATACACAATCACCGCTTACGAAGACTGGTTAAATATCAAATAATTCATGGTCTATTTTGTGACGGTTAAATAGCCTAGGATTAATACATAGGTGGTAAAAGTCCCATGTACCATGCGGAATAAGGAAAAGATGATTCACATGAAAATAAAAACAAAATAAGCACTGGCATTTATTCCTGGGTCGTACAAACATACAGAAATACCCAGACCGTTACAAATATTTGTGAATTTTCGATTCAAATCTTGTGATTCATATTTTACAAGGACTTCCGGGTATCCGAATGAGCTGAAATGTGGCATGCGTATGTAAATTCGGTGACAATGCAATAATATGGTACCATGGATCTGATCTAATGATGGAGTCGGAAAGTGGCTAGGGACATGTGCACTGCGTAAGCTCTTTGTGTTTAGGCTTGTTATATAACCAGCTACCAGAGTGTTTAGGATCTGATAATCAAGCCAAAACGTGGCCAATGAAACCACCCAACTACTCAATATAACCCCACCGTGTTGGGGTCCTTAGATTCATCTTGACAAGCACTTTAGACCTGTATGGTATCCAGGGTCTAATGATGGAGCCGAAAGGAAGACATAGGAACTCCTCAACTACGCATCTTCGTTGAGATTTTACTTCAAATGCTTGTTTTCAAAAAGGTCTTCTTAGATTAAATTTATTATCTATAGGAAAACTTTGCTTGGTCCGAGCTAGGATTTGAATACAGGACCTCGAGATCGACATCTGCTAAATCCACAACTAGACGTACGAGACCGTCACGTGAAGAAAATCTCTATAAAAACCGGACAATGACACGAACCTAAAAGAAGTGAAAATACGAAGAAAAAATCTTCAGTAAGACTAGATTTCTTGCCAAAAAATGACAACCCATTTCAACCGGAGGTCGTTATCGAATTACACTCGAGAATAAAGGCGGCAATCAATCTTCGTCAGAATATTATGATTAACTATTGTAACGCTCAGGCAGGATTCACAGAAATGAACACCAAGATATGATATCAGACGCAGTCTATATTTGGGCAGGGTAACGTTCTAATCAAGTAACACAACTTAATTGAATTTAAAAAGAATTTCCTACCCTATTTATACATTTTTAACAGTATATCAAATGAAATATTTAATATTTATTGAACCTATTGTATAAATATGCTGAATCAGTATAAAAATGCATAATAATATTAACCAGCAATTACAAAAATTATAAGATAAACAAACTCAAATAATTTCATCATCATCATCATCATCAGCCTATAGCAGTCCACTGCTGGACATAGGCCTCTCCAAGTGCACGCCACTGGGTACGATCCTCGGCTACTCGCATCCAGTTTCTGCCAGCCGCCCTACGAAGGTCATCGCTCCACCTAGCCTGAGGGCGTCCTGCATTACGTTTGCCAGTCCGCGGACTCCACTCAAGAACTCGTTTGTCCCAGCGGTTATCGGTTTTTCGGCTAATGTGAGCGGCCCATTGCCACTTCAGCTTACTAATCCGGTGGGCTATGTCGATAACTTTGGTTCTCTGTCAAATGACTTTGTTCCGGATTCTATCCTTCAGAGAAACTCCGAGCATAGCCCTTTCCATAGCTCGCTGAGTGACTTTAAATTTATGAACCATTCCATCCGTGAGTGTCCACGTCTCGGCTCCATATGTCATAACGGGCAGGACGCACTGATTAAAGACTTTTGTCTTTAGGCTTTGTGAAATGGGCGATATAAATACTCGACGTAATTTCCCAAATGCCGCCCAGCCCAGCCGTATTCTTCTGTTGACCTCTTACTCGAAGTTGTTTTTCCCCAACTGCAGAGTTTGCCCTAGGTAAACATATTCTTGAACAACCTCGAGAATAGCGCCATGTATTTCAACAGGTTCCGGTACTACATGTCGGTTAAACATTACCTTGGTCTTGTCCAAGTTCATGCGGAGACCTATTTGTTTGGAAGAATCGGCTAGGCTGGTCAGCATCTGTTGTAAGTCCTGCAACGTTTCAGCCATAATGACGATGTCGTCTGCAAATCTCAAGTGTGAGATATGACTGCCATTTATGTTTATGCCATGACCTTCCCAGTCCAGCGTCTTAAATATATCCTCCAATGCATTTGTGAACAATTTGGGGGAGATAACGTCCCCTTGTCTCACTCCTCGATGCATTGAGATAGGGTTGGTCTGCTGGTTTTGTAACTGGATGGTCATGGTCGCGGCGTTATAGTGACTTCTTAACACTTGGATGTATCGCCAGTCGACTTGGCATCGTTGCAAGGATATCAGAACTGACCAGGTCTCGATCGATTCAAAGGCCTTCTCATAGTCCACGAATGCTAAGCACAGGGGCCGATTATACTCTTCGGTCTTCTGTATAATCTGCCGTATAGTGTGGATGTGGTCTATGGTTCCATACCCTCTTCGAAACCCGGCCTGTTCCGGGGGTTGAAATTCGTCGAGCCTTCGCGCAAGACGATTCGTGATAACTCTTGAAAACAGCTTATAAATGTTGCTCAGGAGCGAAATAGGGCGGTAGTTCTTCAGTTGGGTCTTATCACCCTTTTTGAAAAACAATACGACCACGCTCCTACCCCAAGCCTCTGGAGTTCTCCCATTAAAGAGGACAGAGTTAAAGATATTTTGGAGTTCCTTTAGCACGGGTTTACCTCCTGCTTTTAATAGTTCAGTTGTAACTCCGTCCTCTCCAGGGGCTTTTACATTCCTTAGCTGCTCAAGAGCCATCACGATTTCGTCTAGGCTGATTTCGGGCAGGTCTTCCGTAAAGTATTATTTAAATAATTTATCTTATATAAATCCCGTATAAAACAAAAAATCACTCACTATTTGTAAGTAAGTACCCTTACTCACCGTACTTACAAATAGTCAGTTTACATTTCTTAGAATTTTTTTACTTTTAGTTTACTTCTAAAAAGATCCGCCGAGCAACTCAGCGAACTAGTCTTTTTTATTTAATTTTCTTACTCTTTTTTCATTTTTTTTATCATATTGTGTGAGTACAATGTTTATGTTACAATAAAATAGTTAAGATCTAGCTCCAGTGTGATGCCTTAAGATCGAGTAAGTGTCTCCAGATGGGCTAGTCCCCACAAACAACACCCGTTCACGAGTATGGAACAATCCCTACTGGAACAGCTATCACTCCTTTTGACTATATTGGAGGGAAGGAAGTGACCCGCGCCAGACAGCCACTGCGACGCAAAGACATTTGAGTGAGCATGACCAAACCAGAACCCCAAAGACGGTGGTCAGAATGTGTCCACAAAGCAGCAATACCCCGAGCTCGTTAGGTACAACACACTACGCTTTAACATTGTTATATTTCTAAGAGCAATATTTATTAGCCAATATTTAAAGCTTGGTACTTCAAGTTCAAACCCACGCGTCTTATCTTCTAGGTAATCCGAGATTTTGTAATAGGCTTACTGTCATAATTAAGCCTTAATTATGTTTTAAATGTATTTATTGACACATGGTGGTGAAGTTTGTTATAAAAGCGTATACATTGATCCGGCGGTAGATGTAAAAATCTGACGTTAGCAAGTACATCTAAATGTGTTTATCTTAAGTTTTTTATAGGTAAATTATTGTATGCTTGGGGTAGGCTACCATGCACGGGGGCGGGCAACGCTCGCTATGTTTTTTAAGTAATATCTTTTTAAAAATAAATATTTTTAGTTTACACCGTCACGCCCATATTCCCCAAGCGGGGTTGGTAGAGGTGTACTGTATACCCCCACTTTTCACCGACGATGCTAGGACCTATGAAATAATGGTCGAGCCTGTTGCCATATACAGGGCACAATTCCAGATTCCGGACTGATACTGAGTTTTTTGATAGAAAAATTCGATATAAAAGCGTATACATTGGCCTATGAACGAAAAAATAATTCTGTGGAGATGCGTGACATGTTCAGCAAGATCATTTTTACTCCGAGTATTTACAGTATGTATGTCACTCAATTTTATTTTCACCTGCAATGGATAGTAGTATAGATATAGAATAACTACGCCATGACCGTCGGGAGATTATTTAGCTCTTGTTAACACTATCTATGTCTAGCTAGAGAAGTCGGTAGGAAAGAACCTGTTGGAACTCTCAGTCTACCCTGCAAGGGATCTAGCCGTGATGATTTAGATACATACTATCTATGTATATCGTCACGCCATACCCTTGCAGGGTAGGTAGAAAATACAAAGTTCCATCAGGTCCCAGTTATGATTAACTAGATCTTTCAAACTAGATAACAATTACAGTAAGTTCGGTTTTATTGGATATTAGCGCGGTTTATTTTTGATTTTAATTATGTTGTAAACCGTACAAACGCGTGAAATTTAAATAAAAAAATAATTGTGTTGAAATTGAAAAGAGATTTAATTAAGGTGAAGCAATTTAAATGCGACGTCTTAAGAAAACTGAATTAAAATTAATGCGATAAAATATGATACGTTCCGAAAGATGTACAGCATTCTATATTGACAAACCTCCCTTTTCAAGATTACGGTCGTAATGCTTTATAGTTAGAGTCAGGATAATAGGGTGAAAACAAACACTGTCACACCTATATTCCCCAAGCGGGAGTGGCAGAGGTGTACTATGTATACCCACTTTTCACCGATGATGTTAGGTCCTGTGCAATAGAGCGTGAGCCTATTGCCATATACCGGACATAGTTCCGGACTCCGGATTGATACTAGGAATTATTCAGTAGAAAAACTACAATTGTCCGACCTAGGATTTGAACCCAAGACTTCGATATCGCAAAGCGCATTTTTCGCCACCAGACCAATGAGGCAGTCAAAATAGGGTATAAAGTAGGTAATAGAGACAATCACGGGCCAATTTCCTTACTATAATTATATATAAACAATAGCTTACCAACTTGTAAAAAATCGACGGTATAAAAAAAAAGATTCAGGTATAAGCTTACGCGGCGCGTCACGATAACTTTGTGAAATTATCATGTAATGATATTATTATGAGTTGAGTACCATCACATCACACTTGAGTACCATTAAATGATTATTTCATGAAGATACGTCGCGTTATGTGTTTAATTGTTCTTAGCGAAAAAAGGCCCCGTACGGAAATGGGATAATGTATGCGTGGTTGTTTGGCAGCCGTCAAAGTGTGATGACATTATTGAAGGGAATGGATGGTAAATAAAATACTGAGGTTCCGCAATCTTGAATTGAGGAATTAAGAACTAATAAAAAAACAATAATACAGCCCAACCAATGGATAACATTAGCCTTGTTAAGAAACTGTCCCACCGTTGGGCACGGGCCTCCTCTCAAACTGAGAGGGTTTAGGACATAGTCCACCACGCTGGCCCAGTGCGGGTTAGCGAACTTCACACACCTTCGAGAAATGCATGCAGGTTGCCTCACGATGTTTTTCAGAACCGTTAAATCAAGTGATAGTTAATTTTTAATTCACACATGCTTTCGAAAATATCGAGGTGCGTGCCTGGATTTGAACCCAAGACCTTTTACTTAGCAGTCCAACGGTCTAACCACTAGGCTATCACTGCTTGCTAGCAATGTATGGTAGGGGCGGGGCGTACTGTGTACACCCACACAACAATGACGATACTAGATCCCAATAAAATATCCGGTTTATATACTGCTACTGCCGCTATTTCCTGTCTAGTTCATTGTACAGTACCGCGGCAGCGTCGACTATTCACATATTCCCTTCGTAATTCAAGCATCAGTCTGTGTTCTTTAAGTTTCAAAAAACTTTCGACATCAGATTTTCTTTTCCCGAACATTAGATTGTTTTTTTATCAAAATATCCCCAAGACAATTTTTATACTAGCTTTCCCGTGTTTTTTCTGATGCACCACCCTCACATTATTTTTTGTATTTTATATAGCATTTCCGTAGATTTTTATCCTTAAGTTTTTCCAAAATTATTTTTCCCCACAATTCCAAAAAGATTTCTAAACTGGCCACACTGAGTAGGCGTGGCCTCCTAGACTTTTGACTCCCGCTTAAAAAAACCGCCAACGAAGGGAGCATAAGTGGCGCGTTTATACGAATAACCTCCCCTCACTTCACGCGGAAGTAGGCAGTGTGTAAATTGGGTATTAAGAAGTGAACCTATAACATCATACCGGACACAATTCCAAACTCCTGACATTAAAGATTTCTAAAAAACCATTTTAGAAAATCACACTAAGCCACTACCTAGGATAAGAAGCCAGGATCTTATCTCTACGCAAACTGCGCTACTGTACCAACCTAGCAGTTTAAACCCGTTTTTTTTAAATTTCAATTTTGCCATTGTATAAATTTATATTTACTTATTTCCATCGCAATGGAATACAATTTTTATATCATTTTTGTAGCGTTCTAGTGAACTTGTTTTTTAAATATTAATATTGCCATTGTACAAATTTATATTCACTTTGGTTCATCGCAATGGAATACAATTTTTATTTCATTTTTGTAGCGTTCTAGCGAACTTGATTTTTCTAGGCTCGCTATTTGCACCCGTGTGCCATTTATGAAACGAATGGCGACAATTTGTTCACAATAGAAGCTCGTATCCAATTTATGTTTTATTTCGATGAAGGTAGGTATGATAGTCGTGTGAGCTTTTTGTTATTTGTGAAATGGTTATTTTATTATATGTACTGTATCTTATCTGAAGAGTAAGTCTAGTCACCGTAATCGGCGAGCGTGTATGAGACGAATTATTCACTCTTACAGTCAAGGTGGTATGTAAGGATAGAACCCGTTGAAAACTCTGTACTCTCTGCCTAGTGGATCTAGCGGGTTGGAGGTTATTATGGGAAAAAAATAACCTAAAGGCCAGTCGTACAAAACAATAGAAGTTACAAACAACTCCGCTGAGTTACTCAACGGATCTTATCAGTGGTGGCCGCATTCTGATCCGGCGGTAGATGTGGAAATCTGACGTTAGCAAGTACATCTAAATGTGTTTATCTTAAGTTTTTTATAGGTAAATTATTGCATGCTTGGGGTAGGCTACCATGCACGGGGGCGGGCAACGCTCGATATGTTTTTTAAGTAATATCTTTTATAAATAAATATTTTTAGTTTACACCGTCACGCCCATATTCCTCAAGCAGGGTTGGTAGAGGTGTACTGTGTACCCCCACTTTTCACCGACGATGCTAGGACCTATGAAATCAGGGTCGAGCCTGTTGCCATATACAGGGCACAATTCCAGATTCCGGACTGATACTGAGTTTTTCGATAGAAAAATTACATATGTTCGAACATGCACTTGAACCCAGGACCTCGTGATCTGAAAGCACATTATTCGCCATTAGAGCAATGAGGCAGTCAGTAGGCAGTATTTTTGGTTTCTTGTTTTTTTTTTTTAATGAATTTTTGTGTTCATATCTATACTAGTGCAGCTGCTCCTGTAAGTTCCGCAAGAATACAAAACAACAGTCTAGTTTATACAAACTTACTTCAAAAGTACACTTGAAGCAATATGCTGGTCCAAACAAAGCCTTATTTCAATCCAGGATATTTTTATTAAAAATCTGAACATAACTCCAAAATATATTCCCTCATTACTATTAATATATTTCTGGGTGAGCAAAATAATCGTTTTACCCATTTTACGAGAGTCGGATATTAGATCTGATGTAAACCCTAAGGTGGTTGACCTAGATTTGTGTACCGTTAGCAGTGATAAAAATAATATAAAGTGGGTTTTATTAAAATTTTCTGTCAGCTATATCGAGATAATAAAAAGTGTCCTGAGCCAAAGTCGGCAATAGCCAACATCAACATACTTAAAACTTATGCATAGTAAACATATTATTCTTCAAATAAATATCTTTATGATGTAAATAAATAATTACTGTAATGTAATACACTACATATATATATATATATATATATATATATATATATATATATATAGAGAGAGAGAGAGACAGAGAGAGAATAAATGCGCCTTGTGGCGACTTCACCCATAATCCTTTAGTAAGCACAATTATGATCCGTGAGCACAACTGAATGAAGAAAGACAGCTTTGTATAGCATATAGGGTTGGCTGTTGGACAAGGGTGTATCCATACTTATGGTGATATACACGGGAGGCCCGCTCTAAAAGGTGTTATATATCTACTATTTAAGGGTGGAGATAAAAAGTATTTTTAAGATTAGTGAGAAACCTCCCTACACCAACACAAGATCAAACCTTTAGTCACGTAACATAAACCTCCACTTGAAATAACAGACACGAATTACTCCGCATAAGTAAACAACAACAAAAACATGACATATGTTTTTTTTCCACCGTTTCCTCTACCAACCGTACGTGTCACAAAGTACGAGTAACGTCAGCATCATAAAATTTAACTCATAAAAAATCTCTTTTTATGGCATTTAACCTTATGATAATACATTTAATACGGTCTTTGTTCATATCCGCAAATACGTGACACAGGTCACGTGCTGGTTTAAGGTCAGAAGACGTCATTCATGAAAAAAATTGTTTATAATTATGTGATGTAATGAAAGTCTCCTATTGTTTATCGTGGTTTATGAAATAAGTCTAAATAATAATGTTACTTTTTGTAGATTTGTTTAAAAGGTAACCTACTGATGGAATATTACTTTTTGACGATTAAACAGGCTGTCCAGGTGACAATAGGCTTACAACCTGTTGTTTAATCAATCATAATTACACGTGTAAAATAGATGCATTTAAGAATAACAAGTCGTAGATAGAAGCTGGATGCGGTCAGCACAAAGCCGGTCGTTGTGGCGATCTTTGGGAGAGGCTTTTGTATTGCAGTGGACGTCTTTCGGCTGCTGATGATGATAATGAAGAAGAACATAAAAAATAAATATCCATCAAATTTAGTGGAGGTATTCTGGTGATTATATAAATAATAATTCGCATATCAACTATTAAACATTTTACCAAATAATCTCAATCAGCGAATGTATAAACCGACTTCAAAAAGCAAAAAAATAAATATTTGAAGTCGGTGCTGGTTGGTGCAGTCAGTTACTTGGCACCGACTTCCAATGTTTATTTTTTGCTTTTTGAAGTCGGCTTCCATTTTTTTTTTTAAAATGATTTTTATTTTACACTTTTAAGTGACAAGTGAATTATTTAGTAATAGGTATATACCGATATTATATTATTTTGCTAATTTTTACAGTAAGGTACCTACAAGATTAATATAATGACTATAATAATGGAATCTATACATTCGTGCTGTTCGCCGTTAAGGAGTTCCATCTTGTATCTTCAAAGTCCAAGGTCCAATACCAATAACATTAAAATAGGACCACCTCAAAACTATACTGAACCCAATGCAAAAAGAATCATCAAAATCGGTTCATAAGCAAAGGAGTTATAAAAAATGACGAATTGTGAACCTCCTTTTTTGAAGTTGGCTAATATACTGCTTAGTTCTACAGTAGGGTACCTATAGGATTGACGTAAAACCCATAATTTCTCAATTTACACATGCCTATTGTTTGTCGTTAAGGAGTTCCCTGGTGTATCTTCTAAGTCCAAGGTCCAATGCCAATGAAATTAAAATGGGACAACTTTGGAGCTATACTGGACCCAATGCAAAAAAAAATCATCAAAATCGGCTCACAATTGACGGAAATATCGATTAACATACATAAAACAGAAAAAAAAGCATACGTACAACCGAACATAGAACCTCCTCCTTTTTGAAGTCGGTTAAAAATGGCTTATTGCATTTTGATGTAAATAGTTTTATTTCTTTCGTCAGTACCACAAGTAAATGAAGTAAGAGCCAATTTTTCACTAACCGGTGAGTTGATACACGTATTCTAGCACCACACAAAATTTACACATCAGTCAATTTAAAACGACAGGTCTAATTTTATTTTCTAAACGCTCAAAGTACAAGTGTACAAAATTCTGCTAATACACATTAGCTGAATTTTGGTTCCATCCTTACACAAATCGTTACATGTGTAACAATTTAACTAATATACTTGCAGCATATTTACTTGCACTGTACACGAAAGAGAGAGAAGTTGCGGCGTAAATTCATGAATTGAAGCATTCAAATATCAGTTTATAAGCTTAGTTTTTGATGCCAACAGCATTGGTGATATTCAGAGTTAGCAGTATTATAAGAATAGGAAGCTTGTTCGAAAATTTAACTTTCTATAATAAAAAATATATTATTTTATAAACATTGCTTTTGATGCTAACAGTACTTAAGGGCGGTATTTGGGATATTTCAAGTTAGCGGTATCGTAAGGGAACGCTTGTACAGTACATTGTTATTTCAAAGAGGAGCGTATCAATTTGCTAAATTACATTATTGGAGACGACATCGAAATTGAATTTTAATAAAGAGAACGTGTTTACAGAATACGGAAAACGGTCTTTGCCCTAGATGGGTGAAATGAAATTTTCGGGAATACGAAGCTTACTAATTAAGGTCTTACACATGTATCATATTAATTAACATGGTATGTAGAAAGTATCTACATACATTGTATACAAAGTGATTTGGGATTGGGGTATTATGCCGCAAGTTGTAGTATTTATAATGGCAATCCAGACAAAATTCCACATTTTTTTATCCTGTCTATATCTATATCATCACGCCAGCTCCCTTGCGGGGTAGGCAGAGAGAGTACAGAATTCCAACAGGTTTTTTCCTAACAGATATTTCTGGCTTCCTCCACTCTCATAGTTCGTCTCTTACACGCTCGCCGGTTACGGAGACACTGGACTTGCCCTTCAGATAAGATACCGTGTATTTAGCCATGGTAGGTTATTGCCGGTACCTACAACCTTCCGCATTCGCATTGTATATATGTTTTATCATTCCTTCTTCTGACATTCTTTCTATATACCCGAACCATCGGAGCATACCCACCTTTTTCATCTTTACACCGATACTATCTTTCATACCTACACGCTTTCTTACTACGTTGTTGCGAATACGGTCGTTTTTTTATTCTTTCTAATTTAAGAGTTGTCTTCATGTCGGTACATTCAGTGTTACATCATTCTCCATTCACTTAGAAGAAGGCCGAAGATAAATTACATATAGTGTGACAAGGGTATTTTGGCTCATGGATAACAATGACACGGGGGCGTGATGAGTGGTGTGAAATTAGGGTTAACATTTACTAAAATTTTTCTACTTCAAAGGAGATATATCGACAGGTGGGTCCGCACGGTAACTAATTAAAAAAATAACTTGGGTACATTCCATAGCAAACGGCAAATCTGCGACTGTCATGTCGTGAAATTTCGCTTCATGACAGCGTTGGTTTCGGTATTTTAGCCGATGGACAAAAGACCTTTGTCCGACTGTAAATAAATTAAAGCAAAAAGTGTTAGTCAGGTCGTATTTAAGTTATTAAGGAACTCAAAGAGTGCGCTACAACTTTTTGGTTTTCTCGTATTATTTTTTGAGTTTTAATGCTAACTGATCAATTGATCGAGTGAACGTGTTACTATAACTACTAGAAAAGTGTAAAAAAATGTGAAAAGTTGTTAAACAAATGTTGTTTAGACTGACGTATAATTCTACAACTACTACTACAATTTTTACCGAGCAGCCTTTGTGCTCGGTCGTCTTTACCCAATGATCTGCAAGTAAAATGTCCCTTAGGAATAAGGTGACACTTTACAAAACTTGTATACGGCCCATCATGACGTACGCTTGTGGGGTGTTCGGGCACGCCGCCCGCTCTCACAGCGATAGACTCCAAACGGTTCAATCCCGTTTCCTCCGCAATGCCGTCGGAGCCACGTGGTTCATACGGAATTTCGATATCCATTCCGATCTCGGTCTCGAACCTATTCGAATTACCTTTGTGAAGTTTATATGTCTATAGTACATACATTATCATGCCACATCCATTGTAGGGTAGGTAGAGAATCCAAAGGTTCCAATAGCTTTATTTATTACAGACATCTCTAGCTTCCTCAATTCTTAGTTCATCTTATCCACAATCACCGGAGATTTGAGTTGCTCATCAAATAATGCGGCTTATTTGGTCATGGTAATATAGTATAGGTCTAAAGAGTACTACATAGGTAGTAAGTACCGTGCGAAATAAGGAAAAGTGGCTTCACATGAAAAAAGAAGAAATAAACACTGTAACGCCTACATTCCCAGGTGGTGGCTATGTACACTGACGGTTTGTAGACGATGTAAGGTCCCATGGACGGCTTGGTCCATTGGTTAAAAGCTAAGCTTAGCTTCAGTAGCGCCGCCCACTGAATGGAGTTGTCGCAGATTTGATTCTCGCAAGGGACAAATCTTTGTGTGACCCACAAATATTTGAATGTTATAAATATTTGAAAATTTGAATTTTATATCTGTAAAGGCACCCACGACACAGGAATAATTCCTAGATTGAGGCTGAAGGACTAATGACAAACCAGCCAAAATTTTAGACTACAACTAAGATTTTTATGTATAGAATAATTTTGCTTGGTCCGAGCTAGGATTCTAACACAAGACCTCGTGATCGTCAGCTGCTAAATCCACAACTAGACAAACGTGACAGTCTCGTGAAGAAAATTACTATAAAAACTCGACAATGACAGGAACCTAAAAAAGAAGTGAAAATAAAAAAGCCTTCAGTAAGACTAAATTTATTGCAAAAAAATGACAACCTATCTCAACCGGAGGTCGTTATCGAATTACACTCGAGAGGCAGCGATCAATCTTTGTCAGAATATCATGATTAACTATGTCTAGCTAGAGAGGTCTGAAGGAAAGAACCCACTGGAACTCTGAACCCTCAGTCTAGCCCGCAAGGGACAGTGTGATGGTATACAAGTACATGTATATCATCACACTGTAACATAATAAATGCAAGACCTGAAAGTAGTTTGTTTTAAATTGGTAACTAAATGGATTCCAACGATTTTTAATGTACCTTATATTTTTTTTAAATTTGCTAAAAATGCTGTTACTCCTTCAGTGTGAAACTAAAGTTATTTTTGATCAAAGCAATACGTAGATTTCAAATGCATTTCTAAAACGTATTTCTCAATAAGCAATCATCACGTACAAGTTTATTTGTTTATAAGAGTCCTTGAAATAGGTGAAAAACTTTATATATGAAAATTTGGTTTTCGTATAAAATTTGTACAGCAATTATCTAATCGGGTCTTGCTTTGTTTACGATACACCTTGTAAAGATACATAGAACTATCTTTGTATCTTTATCGTCACGCCAGATCCCCTGTGAGATAGCCAGCGAGTACAGAGTTCCAATAGGTCCCAATTATGATTAACTAGCTCTTTCAAACTAGATAATAACTACAGTGAGTTTGGAAGTTTACGTGAATAGGTAAAACACATAAAACATTTTATTGGATTTTAGTGCGGTTTAGTTACTGATTTTAATTAAGTTGTAAACCACTCGAAACGTGTGGCACCTAAATATAAAAAAGTAATGAAATTTGAAAAGAGTTTTAATCGAAGTGAAGAAATTTTAATCAGACGTGTCAAGAAAACTGATTAAAATTAATGTAATGAAATATGTACAGTAATGACAAACCACCCTTTCGGGGATATGGTCGTAATGATTCATAGCTAGAGTCAGAAAAATAGGGTATCTTATCTTATTGTTGGCTTGTCGGACCGAGGAGACCTCAGGCGCACTTCCACCCGATGGGTTCTTTTGTGTTGTCCTTGCCCTTATGCCTTTACGTACCTGAAGGATCAAATACTCCCTGTATCAGGCTGTAGATTCCAGCAGGGGGGCAGAGCCGTAGTTCTTCTGGGTTTGGATAGTCCACTCCCAGTAGCTTCATTCGCCGCGCAGCCAGAGCGTCGCAGTGGCAGAGGACGTGCTTCATGGTTTCAGTCTCTGTACCGCAGTTCCTGCATACCACGTCGCTGTATAGGTTCTTTCGTAGATATTCTTTCGTGCCATAGTAGCCTGTGAATGCTCCAATTAGTTGCCTTAGTTGTAGTCTACTGTGTTTTAGTAGTCTCTTGCTATCGTTGTCACACTACGCGGAGAGAAATCCATTGGAGTGTCTCAGCTCTGTATTTGTTTTCCATTCTTTCCTGTGTTGTTCTTGGGCATATTTGTAAAGCACGCCTCTGTAGGCTCACCATCTGGCATGCCTATGAACGGTTCTGGACCAACAGGTTTCTCCATTGCTCCCTTTCTGGCTAAGGCATCCGCACGCTCATTGCCATCAACCCCGGTGTGCCCAGGGACCATGAGACTAACCTCACTGTGTTGCGCGCTCCACATCTGTCAAGAAGGTATGCGCACTCCGCAGCCGGTGCTGAGTTTAGCTCATAGGAGCTGATGGCTTTGAGGGCAGTCTGACTGTCACTACAGACGTAGATTCTCTTGCCTTTAATTCGTTTGTCCAATATCTCTTTTGCACAAATATTTATCGCATAGGCCTCTGCTTGGAATATTGATGCAAATCTGCCCATGCTTTGACTTAGGATGTATCCTTCCGTGTAAACACCGGCTCCCGTTCCAGACTTGGTTTTGGATCCGTCAGTGTACCATATCGTTTGTTCTTTGCCTTGTTTATTTAGACCACTTTTCCATTGTTCCCTGATAGGGATGTGGGTGCTAAATCTTTTGTTGAACATGTACGTGGTCAAGGTCTTATCACTTCTCATGTCCCTTATGCCATCTAGTTCCTTGTCTGGCTCTAGCTTAGTGTGTTCAAAGCTTGGCGCTATTATGATCCATAGTCCAGCTTTCTCTAGCCTATAGAGTGCCTGCCTTGCCTCAGTCTCAATGACGATATGTAATGGAGTGAGATTGAGTAACCACTCCATAGCTGCCGTCGGTGTTGTTTTGAACGCACCCGTGATGGCCAGGCAAGCTGTCCTCTGCCGTTTTATTAGAGCGTCCCTGCAGGTTTGTGTTTTAGTTCTAGGCCACCACACGATGCATCCATACGTTAATATCGGTTTTACCATTATTTTGGGCTGTTGTCCCCATGTCTTTCCATATGCTGACCTACACATATTCAGCACTCTCAATGCTTTAGCAATGGTTTGGTCAATATGTGCATGCCATCGTAGTTGCTTGTCTAGAGTCGTTCCCAGATATATAACTTCAGTGGCACATTTAATATTATTACCGTCCATATGAAGGTCTTGTAGGCTTTTAAGTACCTTTTTCCGTGTGAACAAGATAACATTAGTCTTCTTCGGGTTGACCGAGAGGCTATTTGTCGTGCACCAATTCGTTACTTTATCTAGAGCTTCCTGCATCAGTGTCGATACTGTGTTTGGAAACTTCCCATTGATTGCTATTACTATATCGTCCGCATATCCTACTCCGTAGAACGGACCTGTGTTAATTATCTTCAAGAGAGAGTCCACTACCAGGCTCCATAGCGTCGGCGATAAGACCTTCCTTGCGGGCATCCTTTAGTCATTTTCACGGATAGCCCTTCTCCTCATAAAGTAGACTGGACTATCCTGTTCTTTAGCATGTTTTTGATTCATCTGATTAGAGTTGGTTCTATCCCATGCCCTATAGCAGCTAATTCAATGGATGAAAATTTTGTGCGATCAAATGCACCCTCGATATCCAGAAAAGCTGCAGCACAAATTTCTTTTTGCTGCAGAGCCATCTTCGCGCTATTCACCACATAGTGTAATGCAGTTTCCGTAGACATACCGGGTAGATAAGCACATTGCATCTTATGTAGAGGATGATCCTTTAATGGACCATCCTTTATGTGCCTATCTGTCATTTTCTCTAGACATTTTAAAAAGAATGAGGATAGGCTGATTGGTTTATAGGATTTGGCATCCTCATAATTGGGTTTTCTTAGTTTGGGGATGAACGTCACTATCACCTGTCGCCAGATTCTTGGGGTATGCCCAAAGGCCACACACGCCCTGAATAGTCTGCACAGATGTTGGCTGAGTACTGGTTCCCCCTCTTGTAAAAGGATGGGATAAGCACCATCTGGTCCAGGGGCTTCAAATGGTTGAAAGCTCTATAAGGTCCATTTGAGTTTGTTCTGTTCTACGACTTTACCTGCCGTTTCCCTGTGAGCTCTGATTGTTTTAAGCTGAGCTCATCTATATCGACATCACACATGGTGTCCTCTAAAATAGGGTATACTGTCACGCCTATATTTCCCAAGCAGGGGTGGCATAGGTGTACTGTGTACACCCACTTTTCGCCGTCGAAGGTAGGTCTGGTGCAAAAGAGGGCGAGCCTATTGCCATATACCGGACATAATTCCAGACTCTGGATTGATACTAGAAATTTTTCAAAAGAAAAACTACATTGGTCCGACCTAGGATTTGAACCCAGGTTGTCGTGATCGCAAAGCGCATTATTGGCCACTAGTCTAACGAGGCAATCAAAATAGGATATAAAATAGCAAATGGAGATAATCAAATCCAGTTTTGTTGCTATAATTAAGTATAAACGACTACTTATCAACTTTAATAATTCAAATGAAGGTCGAATATATGGTTTTTATTTTAACATCAGGGTACTTAGGACGAAAAAATTGACGTTAGCGTGACGCTAGAGGGTAAGCGCGTTGTCACGTTCATGTTTATTTAGTAAATATGTAGTACGATAAGGATGGTATATCAACTTGCTAGCGTCACGCTAACGTAAATTTCTTCGTTCTAAGCCCCCGGAGAGCTTAGAACTAACGTTAGCGTAACAATCGAATAGACATGCTATCCTTTTCATAATACTTAAAAAAAGAATGTGACGACAAATTTTCTTGACAATGTTACTATAACGTCTTTGTAGTGTATTTCATATTAGAAATGTGAAAGTTTGTATGTTTAATGATTGGGTGTTTGTTACTCACTCACGCAAAAACTAATGAACGGATTTGGATAAAATTTGGCACACAGATAGTATACTATTTGGTTAACACAAAGAATACTTTTTTATCCCGGAAACATATGCAGTTTCTGTGTAAAGTCAACGCGGACAAAGTCGCGGGCAGAAACTAGTTATTTATAAATATTAGCTAGATAGTAGTAGAAAGAAACGCTTATAGGGTTGCGTCCCGGTATTCTTTACAATTGTCAAGGTTAAGGTGGCGTAGACAGTCTTAGATGGATGACCATATATGGCACTTCCATATTCAAGCATACTTGTACTTCGTAAAGCAAATTAGGTTCACGTTATCGCCAAGTTAAACGCATTATGGGCAGTTTGATAAGTTTCAAAAGCAGGTGGCCACGGACCTGCCTCCACCAGTCCATATGGTTCCGCATGGAGGAGTATGACCTATACCTCTTACCTCGATGTATGGAAGAAGTCCTTTGCCCAGCAGAGACAGGATAGGATTTTTATTAACAAAAAATGTAAAGAAGGTCCTCTTCAGAAGTAACTCTTCAGAAATATACCAACTCAACAAATGCTGGCTGGGGACGGCACTAGCCAAGATTCGTTGTGTTGGTATATTTCTGAAGTGTTACTCTTTGAAAGTAATTTTGATAGCCCTCTTTACATTGCCTGACCCCACTCAAAATAAGAAAAAATCCTTAAAAGGTTGTAGCAGACATTAGTAAGAAACCTCCCTTCACCAACGCAAGATCAAACCTTTAGTCACGTAACATAAACCTCCACTTAAAATAACAGACACGAATTACTCCGCATAAGTAAACAACAACAAAAACATGACATATGGTTTTTTTTCCACCGTTCCTTTATCAACTGTACGTGTCACAAAGTACGAGTAACGTCTGCATCATAAAATTTAACTCATAAAAATCTTTTTTACGCCATTTAACCATATGATAATACATTTAAAACGGTCTTTGTTTATGTCCGTAAATACGTGACACAGGTCACGTGCTGGTTTAACGCCAGAAGACATAATTTATGGAACAAAATCTTTTTAAGAAAAAATAAAACTGACTTCAAAAAGCAAAAACTAAATATTTGAAATCGGTACCTGTTAGTGCAGCCGGTTACTTGGCACCGACTTCAAATATTTATTTCTTGCTTTTTGAAGTCGTTTTTTTTTAAATTTATTTTAAATTTTAGTTGACAAGTGAATTATTTACTAATATTTATATACCTATATCATATTATTTTACTGAATTGTACAGCACACACCCACAGGATTGATATAATAACCATAATAACGGAATCTATACATTCGTGCTGTTCGCCATTAAGGAGTCTCCTGACGTATCTTCAAAGTCCAAAGTTTAATACCGATATCATTAAAATGGGACCACCTCGAAACTATACTAAACCCAACGCAAAAAGAATCATCAAAATCAGTTCATAAATAAAGACGTTATAAAAAAACACAGACGAATTGTCGACCTCCTCCTTTTTTGAAGTCAATTGTGTAACAATTTAACTAATATACTAGCAGCACATTTACTTGCACTGTAAACGTAAAAGAGAGAAGTTGCAGCGTAAATTCATGAAACGAGGCATCAAAATATTAGTTTATAAGCTTATTTTTGATGCCAACAGTACTTGGCAGCATTGGTGATATTTATCATAAGAATAGGGTACTTGTTCGAAAATTGAACTATCTATAATAAAAATATATAATTTTAAAAATATCGTTTTTGATGCAAACAGTACTTAAGGGCGGCATTTGGGATATTGCCACTCAGTGGTTTCGAAAGGGTAAAAGTACTTGTTCAAGGATTTGATAAAAAATATATATTTTTACAAACAGAGTTTTTGATGCTGACAGTACTTTAGGGCGGTATTTGAGTATTTCCCACTCAGCGGTCGTAATAATAGGACGCTTGTTCGAGAATTGAACAATCTACAATAAAAAGCAAATGTATAATTTTATAAACAGAGTGTTTGATGCTAACAGCATATAGCACTTAAGGGCGGTATTTGGGATATTGCCCCTCAGCGGTCGTAAGAATAGGGCGCTTGGTCGAGAATTAAACTATCAATATTAAAAAATATATATTATTTTATAAAGGTAGTTTTCGATGCTAACAGTACTTAAGGGCGGTATTTGGGATATTGCCACTCAGCGGTCGTAAAAATAGGGTGCTTGTTCGAGAATTAAACTATCAATAATAAAAAATATATATTATTATATTACGATAGTTTTCGATGCTAACAGTACTTAAGGGCGGTATGGGATAGAGAACGCTTGTACAGTATTGTTATTTCACATTGAAACGCTCCCCTTTCAATTATTTGGTAGATCACATTATTTGAGATGGCATCAAAATTGAATTTTGATAAAGGGGAAACGAAAACGTGTGTACAGAATACGGAAAAAGGTCTTTGCCCTAGTTGGGTGGAATGAAATTTTCAGGAATACGAAGCTTACTAATTAAGGTCTCAAACATATATCACATTAAATAATATGGTAAGTAGAAGGCATCTACATACATTGTTTACAGAGTGATTTGGGATTGGGGTGTCATGCCCCAAGATGTAGTATTTATAATGTCAATCTAGACAAATTTTATACCATAGTTTTTTTTAATCTATAACATCGCGCCAGTTCCCTTGCGGGGTAGGCAGAGAGAGTACAGAGTTCCAACAGGTTCTTTCCTTGCAGACATTTCTGTCTTTCTCCACTCTCATAGTTCGTTTCTTACACGCTCGCCGGTTACAGAGACTCTGGACTTGCCCTTTAGTAGTTTAATATATATATATATAAAACTACTAAAGGGTAAACTACTATTTAAGAGTTGTCCTCATATTGGTACAGAGGATGCATCTTTCTCCATTCACTTCCTTTTAAAGCGCAATAAGAGGAATGCCGAATACAAGTTACATATAGGGCGACAAGGGTCTTTTGGCTAATGGAGGACAATGACACGCGAGCGTTGGTGTGAAATTAGGGTTAACATTTAACAAAAAATTCCTGCTTCCAAGAAGATATTTTAACAGATGGGACCGCATGGTTACTAATTAAAAAAAGTACCTGGGTAATTTTCATAGGAAACGGTAACTCTGTAACTGTCATGTAGTGACATTTCTCTTGATGACAGCGTTGGTTCCGGTTTTTTGGCTGAGGGACAAAAGACCCTTGTCGTACTGTACGTCAATTGAAGTAAAAAGGTTCTGCCAGGTTGTACTAGGGGGGATCAAAAAGTAGTGAGAACGACATACTCCTTGGTAAAAAAAAAATACTGCCAGGCATAGTTCAGATACATATTTGTAATATTAATAAAAAAAAAAACGATAATCTTTCGTTTTTTTCTGAATTTAGTCATTTGCGTGCTTCGTGTCGGAAAGTGTTCTCAAAAATGGAGAAAAACGAAGTGCGAGCCGTTATTAAATACCTCTGTTTAAAAAAGTTAACGACGCAAGAGATTCATTGCGATTTGGAGGCAACATTAGGAGAATCTACTCTGCCATGTTCTACTGTCGCAGAGTGGGCTTCTCAATTTCGAGTAGGGAGAACGAGCACGGAAGACGAACATCGTTGCGGACGTCCATCGACGTCAGTCACCCAAGAAAATGTTGCGAAAGTCGAGAAAATTGTATTGAGCGATCGAAGAGCTACCATCCGATACTTGAATCAAGAAACGGGCATTTCATATGGAAGTATTCAATCCATATTGAAACAATCTTTGAATATGAGAAAAGTCTCCGCAAGATGGGTGCCGAGAATGTTAACCGACAGTCAGAAACAAAATCGACTTGACATTTCGAAGATATTGTTGGACAAGTTTCAAGAAGATTCTGAAAACTTTTTGTCTCGTTTCGTAACAATGGACGAAACATGGGTCCATCATTTTGATCCCGAGACAAAACAGCAATCTTCGCAATGGAAACGGCCATCATCACTGACCCCGAAGAAGATTCGTGTCGTGGCATGGGCTGGCAAGGTTATGGCCTCAATATTTTGGGACTCAGAAGGAATATTGTTGATTGATTACCTGGAGCGTGGAACCACTATTACAGGCCAATATTATGCAGCTTTAATTCCCAAGTTGAGGAATGCCATCAAAGAGAAAAGGAGAGGGAAACTTCGAAGGGGCGTGCTGTTTCATCACGACAACGTACCCGCGCACAGGTCGGCAGTTGCGATGGCTGCCATTCAGCAAGCTAGCTTCGAATTGGTTGACCACCCCCCTTTTTCACCAGATCTGGTGGCTAGCAATTTTTATCTGTTCCCAAAATTGAAAAAATACTTAAGGGGAAACAGGTACGTAGACGATAACGAGGTGATGGATGCCGTGGAGAGCTTTTTGCAGGACCAAGACAAAACTTTTTTGTGAAAAGGATTGAAGCCTTGGCAAAGCGCTGGACTCGGTGTGTAGAGAGACTCGGAAACTATGTAGAAAAATAAATTATTAAGTTATCAATAGTCATTATATTCTATCTGATTCTCACTACTTTTTGACCCCTCCTCGTATTTAGGTTAGTAAGGAACTCAATAAGCAATGATAGCCTAGTGGTTAGACCGTTGGACTGCAAAGTCAGAGGTCTGGGGTTCAAACCCAGGCACGCACCTCTGTCTTATCGAAAGCATGTTTGTATTAAAAATAACTACCACTTCAACGGTGAAGTAAAATACCGTGAGGAAACCTGCATGCCTTAGAGATTCTTGAAGGTGTGCGAAGTTCGCAAACCCGCACTGGGCCAGCGTGGTGGACTAAGGCCTAAACCCTGTCAGTTTGAAAAGAGGCCTCTGCCCAACGGTGGGACAGTTTCTTAACAGGGCTGTTATTATAAGGAACTCAAAGACTGCGCTACAACTTTTAAGTTTTCACGAATTATGTTTGGAATTTTAATGCTAACTGATCGAGTGAACTAATATACTACAACTGAAAAAATTTAAAAAAACGCGAAAAGTTGTTAACCGAATGTTTTTTAACTGATTTGAATATTAATTCGCTCAACTTACACTTCTCTTCCTCGTCCAATATTGATGATTAAACTAGAGCAAATACATTAAAATATTTTTCAAATATACCAACTCCAGACTACCCTCCTTTTATTTTCAATCGTCTATCCGATTGTGATGTTAAAAAGAGCGTACTGTCAATCTCCTCCAACGCCGTGGGTGGCGATGGCATAAGTCGCAATATGCTAGTGCCATTATCGCTCCCATCCTTTGTCTCCTTTTTAATAACTACATCACAAGAGGCATATTTCCTTCTATTTGGAAAGACGCGCAAATAATTCCTTTACCTAAACACCCAATCCTAAATCTTTCTCCGACTTTCGTCCGATATCCATTTTTCCGTTTCTTTTTAAGGTCTTTGAGCGTCTTATTCACAATCAAATCAGCAATTTCCTTTTCTGTCATAATCTCCTTAATCCATTCCAATCTGGTTTTCGTCCTGGCCATAGCACAGAAAGTACTCTTATTAAAGTCACTGATGACATTCGCTTTTCTATGGAAAATGGTAACTTAACAGTGCTTACATTGTTGGATTTCAGCAATGCATTTAACACGGTCGATTTTGACATTCTCTTAGCTGTATTTCGCTTAATTAACATATCTCCAACGGTGGTCGAATGGTTTCACAGTTATCTGCTTGGACGCCGGCAGCGGGTTCGCCTTGAAGAGAATTTCTCATCATGGTGTGACAGGTCGGCTGGAGTACCACAAGGCGGGGGTCCTATCTCCACTTCTTTTCGCAATCTTCATTAATTCAATTTCCCATGATATCACTTCTTCATACCACTTATATGCAGATGATCTTCAAATTTATTCTCATTCTTCGCTAGACAGATTAAATGAGCGTTTATGTACTGTCAATAATGATTTAATTCGCATAATAGAGTGGAGCAAAAACTATGGCCTGAAAGTGAATCCCACTAAGACCCAAGCAATAATCATTGGCAGTTCGCGTCTTATCTCAAAGGTGGACTGGACTTTACTTCCGCGGATTAATTTTAATGGAGTGTCGATTCCGTACAGTGAAACTGTAAAAAACTTGGGCTTAACGATGGATCGCTGTATGAGTTGGGCTAGTCAGCTGCAAGACGCCAGTCGCAAACTATACGCTGCAGCAAGTTCTCTTAGAAGACTGCGAAACTTTCTGCCTATTACCACTAAAATTGCTCTAGCACAATCTCTGTTGCTTCCTATTCTCGACTATGCTGACATCTGCTATCTAGATCTCACTGAAGACCAGTTAAATAAACTTGAGCGTCTTCAAAACTTTTGTATAAGATTTATATTTGGCTTGCGCAAATATGATCATGTATCTCAGTTTCGTTCTAAGCTCAAGTGGCTCCCTATACGTCTTCGCCGAAATATATACATAACCTCTGTCTTCTGTACAATATTTTGTTCAGTCAGTCTTCCCCGCACTACCTTAAGGAACGATTCAATTTCCTTCACTTTTCCAACTCGTATTCTTTAAGTTCATCAGAAAACTTGGCTCTCGTAATGCCTCTACACTCTAGCACCTTTTATGATAACTTTTTTACGGTCAAAGCCGTACGACTGTGGAACTCACTACCTGTTTCTATAAGGAGTGCTCCATCTATTCATATATTCAGAGATCAGGTAAAAAAGTTCTACATCACCGATTAATTAAATTAAATTTGCTGGATGTTTTCTATATGCTGTTGCTAGTTGCTTTATATTATAGAATTATCTTTGGCACGTGTATATTATTTTTACTTGTGTATATATAGGTATATTAGTTAAGTAGTTTATGATAGATTTATTTGTGTATTGTTATGTTCTGTTAGCTAACTACACCCCTAAATCCTGTGTTTTCTTTAGATCCTCTCCATCCAAAGGTTGCCTGGAAGAGATCACTTTTAGTGATAAGGCCGCCCATTGTTACACATCTTTCAATTGAAATATTGTATCTTTTTATTTCCTTCTTGTATTTCTGAAGTACAAGTACACAAGTATTAATATCTATCTATCTATCTATAATGCTTCAATTTTCAGCATCACCCTTTATAAAGTTTATATCGCTATAATACATACATTATCATGCCAGATCCATTGTAGGGTAGGTAAAGAATCCAAAGGTCCCAATAGCTTTATTTATTACAGACATCTCTAGCTTCCTCAATTCTTAGTTCATCTTATCCACAATCACCGGAGATTTGAGTTGCTCATCAAATAATGCAGCTTATTTGGTCATGGTAATATAGCATAGGTCTAAAGAGTACTACATAGGTAGTAAGTACCATGCGAAATAAGGAAAAGTGGCTTCACATGAAAAAATAAGAAATAAACACTGTAATGCCTACATTCCCAGGTGGTGGCTATGTACACTGGCGGTTTGTAATGTAAGGTCCCATGGACGGCTTGGTCCATTGGTTAAGAGCTAAGCTTAGCTTCAGTAGCGCCGCCCACTGAATTGAGTTGTCGCAGATTTGATTCCCGCAAGGGACAAATCTTTGTGATACCCACAAATATTTGTTTCGGCCTGGGTGTTTGTGCATTTGAATTTCATGTCTGTAAACGCACCCACGACACAAGAATAATTCCTAAATTGAGGCTGAAGGACTAATGATAAACCAGCCAAAATTTTAGACTACAACTAAGATTTTTATGTATAGAAAAACTTTGCTTGGTCCAAGCTAGGATTCTAACACAAGACCTCGTGATCGACAATTGCTAAATCCACAACTAGACAAACGTGACAGTCACGTGAAAAAAAACACAATAAAAACTCGACAATGACAGGAACCTAAAACAGAAGTGAAAAAAAACCTTCAGTAAGACTAGATTTATTGCAAAAAAATGACAACCCATCTCAACCGGAGGTCGTTATCGAATTAAACTCGAGAGGCAGCGATCAATCTTTGTCAGAATATCATGATTACCTATGTCTAGCTAGAGAGGACTGAAGGAAAGAACCCACTGGAACTCTGAACCCTCAGTCTAGCCCGCAAGGGACAGTGTGATGGTATACAAGTACATGTATATCATCACACTGTAACATAATAAATGCAAGACCTGAAAGTAGTTTGTTTTAAATTGGTAACTAAATGGATTCCAACGATTTTTAATGTACCTTATATTTTTTTTTAAATTTGCTAAAAATGCTGTTACTCCTTCAGTGTGAAACTAAAGTTATTTTTGATCAAAGCAATACGGAGATTTCAAATGCATTTCTAAAACGTATTTCTCAATAAGCAATCATCACGTACAAGTTTATTTGTTTATAAGAGTCCTGGAAATAGGTGAAAAACTTTATATCTGAAAATTTGGTTTTCGTATAAAATTGGTACAGCAATTATCTAATCGGGTCTTGCTTTGTTTACGATACACCTTGTAAAGATACATAGAACTATCTTTGTATCTTTATCGTCACGCCAGATCCCCTGTGAGATAGCCAGCGAGTACAGAGTTCCAATAGGTCCCAATTATGATTAACTAGCTCTTTCAAACTAGATAATAACTACAGTGAGTTTGAAAGTTTACGTGAATAGGTAATACACATAAAACATTTTATTGGATTTTAGTGCGGTTTAGTTACTGATTTTAATTAAGTTGTAAACCACTCGAAACGTGTGGTACTTAAATATAAAAAAGGAATGAAATTCGAAAAGAGTTTTAATCGAAGTAAAGCAATTTTAATCAGACTTGTCAAGAAAACTGATTAAAATTTATGTAATGAAATATGTACAGCATTCTATATTGACAAACCACCCTTTCAGGGATATGGTCGTAGTGTATTCCAACTAATATTAGAAATGTGAAAGTTCGTTTGTTTAATGTTTGAGTGTTTGTTATTCAATCACGCAAAAATAACTGAACGAATTTGGATAAAATTTGGCACACAGATATTTTATTATTTGTATTAATAGAGTTGGTTAATATTTTTGTTAATTGTTTTTGTTGTTCTTTTCTTTGTTGTTATTTTGTTAGTTTTTTCCTTGTATTTTCTTAATATTTACACCCGGTTTGACTTAGTTTTGTATAAAAAGAACATTACCATTTAATTTCATTCTTTTTTAAACAATACATCACTGTTTTATGCATGCTGTGACACCTTAAAAAATTGTACATTTAGTTTTATTTTTATGCAATTATTATTATATTTATAAGTTTCAAATGTAACAATTACTGGTTGTCCTAAATAAATAAATAAAAAAATAAATAAATTAACACGTAGGATACCTTTTATCCCGGAAAAATATAAAGTTTCTGTCTAAAGTCAACGCGGATGAAGTCGCGGGCAGAAACTAGTTATTTATAATAAATAGGAGTAAAAAAACGCTTATAGTCTTGCGTCCCGGTATTCTTCACGATTACCAAGGTTAAGGTAGTGTGGTCATTCTGAGATCGATGACCATATATAGCATTTCCGTATTCCTCATACCTATCTATCTATCTATATCATCACGCCAGATCCCTTACGGGGTAGGCAGAGAGTACAGAGTTCCAACAGGTTCTTTCCTTACATACCTCTCTGGCTTCTTCCACTCTCATAGTTCGTCTCATACACGGTCGCCATTACGGAGACTCCTGACTTGTCCTTCAGATAAGACCCGGTCTATTTGGTGGTCTCTTATACCTATACCTACCGAAGTACCTACAAGTATACTTATACTTGTAGGTACTTCGGAAAGCATATTAAGGTCCCGTTAACGCCCAGTTGAACACATTACGGGCGGTTTGATAAGTTCCAACAGCAGGTTGCCGCAGAACTGCCTGGTGGGGGCAGTGCATACTGGTTTCCCGTGGTGGAATATGACTAATTATTTTCGCACTTCGATGTATGAGAGAAGCCCTTTGCCCAGCAGAAACAGGATAGGATTTTTTTATCAATAAAAAATGTAAAGAGGGTCCTCTTCAGAAGTAACTCTTCAGAAATATACCAACTCAACAAATGCTGGCTAGGGACGGCGCTAGCCAGGATTCGTTGAGTTGGTAACTTTGATAACCCTCTTTACATTGCTTGACCCCACTCAAAATAAAGCTCAACATAACAAAAAATCCTTAAAAGCTTGAAGCAAATACTTTTTTCGTATTCTATTAACGAAGTAACTTGTTGAATGGGATCTTTATCTAGGCAGACAGTAGCGTATTTAAAAAAATACTTTTCTTTTACTTCCAGATAAGAAACAGGAAATAGCATTAAAAAACGTAATTTGTTCTTTTTGTGAAATGTATACTTCTAATTAAGTTGGATTGTCAATAACTTGTTTCTAAAGGTCTTAATTTGAGTAAAACGTAATTATAATTACCTATTTAGAAAACTCCAAATTTCCCTTACTAATACCATTTTAGGTTACGCAGGGCCCTTATGCTCTTGGATTTTAAGGATCTGGAGTGCAAAGAGTTAGGGACCCTTTGAAAAATCTTAAAAAATACAAAAGAGAAACCTCTAAAGATTAAATATTATGGTCCAGTTAGTAGGTACAGACAAATCTCAAAATCGATCGTTTGAAGGTCCCATCTGACTTGTGGTTCACTGTACCCAGCCTAATAAATATCGGAGAATTCTCTAGGGATACATCAGTTATCTTAGGTACTTGTAAGCTAAGAATGGTTTGTGAGTTTTCCTGCTCAAGGGATACTTTGTAAGCTTTCTCAAGAGAAATTACGGTATTTGATAGAAAACCACGAATTTAATTTTACAATGTTTTCAAGACTGTCAGCTACTATGATATGAATTAGTTACAAAATACAGATAGTCGGCAACTTTCATGTCTCCAGTCTTATATACGACGTATGGAAGTATTTTTGTGTATTGGAATTGGCTTTTTACTAATTCATTTACAACGAAATATTTATATTGTTATTGTGGTATTATTGCCAGCATGATATTGTTACGACTTCAATACACCCCGATATCTCATAAACCCCTTATCGGATAATGTTAATTCTAAAATGCATTACATACACTTAGGACCCCAAGCGATCTGTCTAGAAAGATCTAGAATTCGCGTTTAAGTGCTGAAACGTCTAGAAGGTTCCACCCCTTTAATTATAGCCGGCGCGCGGTCGGGGTATACAAGTACCTATTCGTTCCCGTACGAATAGGTATGTAATAATAATACGGCTTTGTGGGCCGCGCCGGCTATTATTCGATGTACTACTATCGATGTACTTAGATGGTTCGCGTCCGTTCTAGAATTTTCATACGAGTATAAAAGGAACACAAAGCGCGGGGACTGACACAGTCTCTTCTCGGAAGCGATAGTGATCAAATCGGAAAACAAGCGATCTAAGTGGAATACACCGGCGACTATAGCAACGATATACGGATACTACGAGTGACTTGGAAGCAGTATTTGGGTACTAACGAGAGTAGTTCTAGTGTGTGATTAGTTCGCGTGTGTATTTGCATACGACGTACTTTTTTATGTGTACAGCGCCTAATAAAGTACTTCACACGTTATTCGGCATTTAATTACCCCGCAAACGTTACAACATTCTTAGGCCTAGCACGATCACAACAATTTTTGTGCCCAATGTAAAAGGAGCGACCTTTTACATGGGGTGCACACAGTACACCTCTGCCACTTTTGCTTGGGGATATAGCGTGATAGTAGTTATTTATTTTATCTCCCTCTTCTCTGCTTTAATTTGCACACGCTTCTATAATTAATACCAATGTTAACATTCATCAAGCTTGTCTATCACACATTCTTTAGTAGTACTTTTTTATAAATGGTAGCCCCACACAACGTGTCACCCTACAGTGTCGTGAGTGTGTTTACAAAGATGAAATTCTAATGCATGTATTTGTGGTTCACACAAAGATTTGATGTGTCACGGGCGGGAACTGAACCCGTCACTACTCCATCCAGTAGGCGGAGCGACTGAAGCCCTTAACTACTGGATGAAGCCGTCCGTCCTCCGTTTTGTAATTTTGGTTTTTGCTGTGACATGAAAAACTTTACACTTTATAACTTCATCGCTTTTTACGGAAAAGTAAGATTGTAGTAATGCCCCTAAAGTTGTTTTGGTAATCCAGACAACCAACAGTCCTCTTTTTATGTTACTTTTTCTTTTGTCCGGAAGAAATTTCTTTAAGCAATAAAACCGCCAAGTAGCGCATGAACAAATTTTACACAAGCTGTTTTTAATATTTTCATAGGTGTATTAATTGTAATTTATCTGGTGTGCTAAAGAGTACTCGAGATCTATTTAATCTTCGAGCATTTTGTTATTTTTGAGAATATATTTCCATGTCCATATTCCCCAAGCGTGGCTGCTGTGAACGGGTGCTGCTGGTGCGGACTGGTCTGTCCCCATCTTTTGACGACATTGTTGAATTTTGTCTCGTTCGGCATCACATTCAGCTATAAACAAGTAGTTTGTACGCACTCATTAGATATTTTACAGTAACCAATTTTTTTCTATATCATCACGCCAGATCCCTTGCGGGGTAGGTAGAGAGTACAGAGTTCCAACAGGTTCTTTCCTTACATACCTCTCTGGCTTCCTCCACTCTCATAGTTCATCTCATACACGCTCACCGGTTACGGAGACTCTTGACTTTTCCTTCAGATATTTTTTTCTCTTACTATTTATATTATACTTATAATAATAATAATGAACATTTACAAAGTCTCTATTTTGTAAATGAGAGGACTATGTAGACACTGATTTGTACCATGAATCTAAGTACATTTATTTTTAATCTAAACTTAAGCACATCTATTTAGCTTGTTTTGTACCGTTCTCCTTAAGTAATCAATAACTTTTCTTTTTTGAATAATTATAAGTACTTTTCGGTCTACATGAATAATCGTAATAATCTTTTGATTTTAAAACACCGCCGAAGATGTTAGGTCTCAATATCAAGGGCAATTTCAGACTCCACACTGCAACTAAAATTTTATCCGAGTACCAACCACTTCACTAAGGCAGTCGTAATAACGTAGTATTGCACGTCATTATGTTCTAATAAATCAAGTTTACGAAGTGTTCCTTCATCAAAGTAACCAATACATTACAGTAAGCAGGCGCAAACTGCTCCCGAATGGCTGCTATACCACCTGTCACGAGGGACACATTAGGTAGGTATACAAGGTAAGATGTTTGAGGTTTAGGAGATCCGGATGATTAAAGATAATATAAAAAGAAAAGTTAGAAGGAAAACTCGGCCTCGTTAGTCTAGTGGCGAATGGCAAGGATCACGATGTTCTGAGTTTTAATTCTCGTTCGGATAAAGTGCGCTTTTAGTTTCGAAAAAGTTTTAGTTACAGTCCAGAGTTTAAAACTGATATCCGTCGCCATCGTATATTACCAAAAGGTTGCCACTAAATTATGGCAAAAGTTTGCCATTATATGATAGCCAAAGGTTGCCATTATATGATGGCCAAAGGTTGACATTTTGTGATGGTATAAGGTTGCCATTTTATGATGTCAAAAGGTTGCCATTGGATGATGGAAAAAGGTTGACATTATATGATAGCCAAAGGTTGCCATTAGGTCTATGATGGCAAAACATGACGTACGATTTAGCGCAGTGGTTAAGAGCTTTAGCCGCTCCGCCCACTGTGTCTAATAGTCGCGGGTTCGATTCCCGCACGGGACAAATCTTTGCGTGATCCACAATTATTTGTTTCGGTATGGGTATTTGTGCATGTGAATTTTCATGTTTGTCAACGCACCCACGATACAGGAATAAATCCTAGTGTGGGGCTTGTTTTAGAAAAAAAAAAGTTTCCCATTATATGATGGTTAAAGATTGCTATTTTATACTGACAAACGGTTACCATTGTATGATGGCAAAAGGTTGCTATTATATGATAGCCAAACGTTGCCATTAGGTTTATTATGGAAAAAGTTTGCTATTATGTGATGGTAAAAGGTTGCCATATTACTATAGCAAAATTTTGCTATTGTATGATGGCAAAAGTATGCCAGTATATGATACCCAAAGGTATCCATTAGGTTTATAATAGCAAAAGGTTCCCATTATATGATGGCAAATAGATCCCATTATGTGATGGCAAAAGGTTGCCATTGTATGATAGCAAAACGTTGCCATTATGATGACAAAGAATTTTCTTTTTATTGTCACGCTGTGTACACTCACATATCGTCAACGAGGCGAGACTCTAATGTGATTGCGGAAAAAAATATTGTCATTAAACTGGGTATAATTCTAAATTCTGCATTTTTCTGAGAATTTTTCAATTGATAAACCTCAATAACATCTTTCATTCGATAGATTCAATTTTAGAACATAATTTTTGCCAGCCAAACTGTGCGCTACTAGTTGAAAGAAGCAGAGGCATGAGTATCATAAACATTCTATAAAACAGAATCAATTCAATTCCAAGAACAATAAATTCTATTTATCAAACCCAAAAACGAGCTTCATGAATATTTGAACACAAATTGATACGCCTTATAATAAATTTGAATATATGCTTCTAAAAAAATGTATTGACAGCATAATTTTCTGTTACTAAGTATCAATAATACTTGTCCTTTAAAGACGTGATAGCGTTGCAAAGTTCGGACACGCTATATTTTTGATTACGCAACTTAAAAAAAATATGAGCCTGCTTCTTGAAGGCTTTTAGAAATTGAATCATATTTGAACAAAACATTTAAGGTTTTTAGGAGCGTTTTCCTGTTTATGAAAAAATAAACATAGTAGTATATTTTGAATGAATCGAGTGATGGATGCCTACGTGAGTCGAAAGTAGTGCAGATCGTTGGGGAGACTTCGTTCTGCTTGATACGCTCGTAGCGCCGTGGTACTTCAGTCTTTTTAACTATCACCAAGATTTAGCAGTATTTGACTCAGTTAGTCAGTGATGGGTGTTCGTTACTTACTTCCATTTTGAGCTTCTCCGTGCTTCGGAAGGTACGCTAAGCTGGTCCCAGTCTCTCTTGTGGTTGTCGCTAAGCTATGTCGTCTTAAGGGCGGCTTGATAAGTCTTAATAGCCTACCTACTTCCACCAATCCACCCTAGATCTGCGTGGTGGAGTTTGACCCATTCCTTCTCACCTCGGTTTGTGAGATAAGGCTTTTGGGTATAAGACTTCTTTTGAGTGATGATAAATTAAATGAGATCGAATCAGAAACGCAGGGAATCATTTGAATATGATTTCGGTGACTTACTTTTGCTGATAACATAGAGCTCAGGCCTGCAAAACTAAAGTGTCAGAAGGGGGAAGAGAGTAACGACACCGTAGAGGAAGCGATATCCTGGTGAAGTTTGCGGGTGAAAGCCCCTTGCGGACAGCAGAGAACTGGTCATCTTAGCAATCCTTAGGAGAGGCCTATGTCCTTCAGTGGACGTCTTTCGGCTAATCATAATGAGTCACGCCTATATTCCCCAAGCGGGGGTGACAGAGGTGAGTACACCCACTTTTCGCCGGTGATGTTAGGTCCCATGTAATAGGTGGCGAGCCTTTTGCCATATACCGGGTACAATTTCAGACTCCGGACTCATACTGGGAATTTATCGTTAGAAAAACTACATTTGTCTGACCAAGGGTTTATTAAGATTTAGACCCAGGCCCACGTGAACACAAAGCGATGCGGTTTGCCACTAGACCAACGAGGCAGTCATCATAATGAATGATTGTCAAAATTACCTAAATAAAGAATATCTATTTAAATATTTAATTTTGTCTTTTGAGTTGGAACGTTCAAATTATAGGAAATGATTATAAAGTTTCAATCCGTTCCGAGAAATTAATTTAATATAACTTTTACTCTTTATTAATGAAGTTGACCCGAACAGTGATAAATCTGGGACTTTAAACATCATATCGTCCTATTTACTGACATAGTTTGGAATATTGACAATATTACAGTTTGATGACTGATCTGAGGGACTAATAGTCTAGGGTCAAATTCTGTTAATTTACAACATAAGCCTTTTCACCATCGTCGAGTTAAGTGCTGTTAGTAACTTCTCGATTAGGGTTCATCATCATCTCAGCCTATACTTGACCACTGCTGAACATAGGCCTCCCCAATAGCTCTCCAACGCAGCCGTTCCAATGCCACCTACATCCAACGACTTCCTGCGATCTCCACAAGATCGTCGTTCCATCTGGCCGATTAGCGTTACTCGGTAATTATAAAAATTGGTTAGGGCTACTCAGAGATGGTGAAATTTTGTACATAGACTTACTTGTAAGTGTAGGTGTCGATAAGTCTACTTCAGACTTTACTCGAGGTTGGTAAATGAGGCCCTAAATGTACTAATTCCATTTTTTGAACGGTTCAAAATCAATCTTAATGTATACGTGACACAAATTCGTATCTGGTTTTAAAAATCTAATTACAAACATGGACCAAAGGATCCGTTCAGTTAATTTTATGAACATACCACAATCAATGTTATACTGCACTAAAAATAGGCAGCAGCGGTGCGGCGGTGTATGATAAAACTTTTTTATTGTGTCTATGTCCAATAAATCTTTATAATATTACAAGTTTTATTTGACTTGCAATGTTCTCATAACGGGTTCGCCCGCCATTACATGGAATCTTACATTGTCGACGACTAATGGGTGTACACAATACACTTCTGCCAGCTCCGCTTGGGAAATATAGGCGTGACGATATTTTTTTTTAACTTTTTGGGTGCGCCATAAGTTCACTTGTCCCCACCCTTCAGGAACACAGGCATGATCGTAAAACATCCGTTGTTTATAGTTTCTGTTTTCCTTCCTTCAGTTACCGGCCTTAGCTTTTTATTGTTTTTAGATACCGCATTAGGTTAATGGGTTAGACACATATTGGGACCCGTTTTGACCCAGTAAATACGACGTACATACGAGAGTAAATACGACTACTGAATATAACCCCACCGTATTTGGACTCATTGGATATGTCTTGACGACGTCTTGATGGTACTTTGGCTGGAAGGGTGTCCAGGGCCTGATGATGGAGCCAGAAGGAAGCCATAGGAACTCCTCGTCTTCTATATTTTTTTTTCTATAAAAGCTTGTTTTAAAAAAGGTCTATTAAAATTATTTACAAAGAACATCATTAATACAAGCTTTTATTTGGCTTGCAATATTTGTTCGTTTTGGTTAAATCTTGTAAATCAAGTCTCCCCCCAATGGCGGGCAATTTAGAGCGCGGCACAAGAGGGGCACCGGTGCGTTCCATACGGAGATCCCGAAGCCTCTCCAGAGTGCCGATTTCGGCCACCCTGAGGTTTTTAGTTGGTAGGAATCCGATACGCCCCGCGAGCTTCCCCCAGGGCTCGCGGAAGTCATATGCAGATTTTTTCCCAGGAAAAAATGTAAAATCTAGTTAGCTGAATTAGAATCATTTTCTCTTATGCTACTGAGTTAAAATTTGATACTCGTATGTTATTTCAGTTTTAATGACAACGTGTTTTTATAGCAAGAATGACCTGATTCTATTCTCAGAACTCGCTACAAAAGAATTCCTCAACGGACAACAGCATAGACACGAAATTGTGTATACTCATTTAATATTGATTGGTAATTTTAAATTGCATCCTTACCTAGCTGCTACAGCCGCCAGGGTTAGCTCCCGATGAGGTAACTCCCTAGCGGTCTACATAACAGGCAGGAAATTGTGTATACGCATGCAATTATAATAACCTATTCTAAATTTGCCATCACATGGCTGCTGTGCTAAGGGTTGGCTTCCGACGTAGAAACTCCTGAATGGTTAATAGCACGGACTAGAAATTTTATATACGTATTTAATTATGTTAGCCCGTTCTAAGTTCCACCATGATATGGCTGCTGCACCCAGGATTGGCTCCAAAGAAACTCTTCATTGGCCAATCACATGGACACGAAATTTTGTAAACACATTTACTTTTGATTGGCTATTTTAAATTGCACTAGGCAGGTAGCATTAACAAAAACTCGTTCTTAAAAAGTAAAAAGTCTGTTAAAATTGAGTAATTTTTAATATAAACTAGCTTCTGCCCACGACTCCATCCATGTTGACTTTAGAGAGGAACCTAACATTTTTCCCCTATGTGTTAATCCAGGTAATAAACTAACTGTGTTCCAAATTTCACTCAAATTCATTTAGGCGTTTTTGTCGTGGTTAAGTAACAAATATCCAAACATCTAAACATGCAAACTTTCACATTTATAATATGAGTAGGACTAGTAGGATAAATAAATCGATGCAATCGGAGTAAAAAAGATCGATGTGTGAAATGCGGTAAAAATATTAGAGTCAGAAATTGTGCCCGGTATAATGACACGGCCCCAATTACACTACGTCATCGTCGAATGCCACTCTTCCTTGCGGTTTATATTATCATCATATATATGGTCCCAGAGTGGTATTGTCTATGGGGTCTCCGCCTAAACATGTTTTCCTTGCTCCGGCTATACTGAGTCCGATTAAAGGTGACACAGAGAAAAATGGCTCGAATCATAAGACCACAAATATGGATGTGGACTTATTTTGAATTAGTTCGATCTAACTATACCCAATGTGATCTATCTATCTATATCATCACGCCAGATCCCTTGAGGGGTAGGCAGAGAGTACAGAGTTCCAACAGGTTCTTTCCTTATATACCTCTCTGGCTTCCTCCACTCCCATAGTTCGCCTCCTACACGCTCGCCGGTTACGGAGACTTTTGACTCAAGTGCCTAGTGTGACGCCTTAAAATGCTAGTTAGCAAAAGTTACCATAGCAACAAGACCTGAGGTCATCAATAGTATCTGCCTATTCTGCCCACTGCTCGGCAAAAGCCTTTTCTCACAGATCCAGGTGCGCCAGATTAGTTCATTCTCCACCACCCGGTCCCAGTGCAGATTGGTGAAGACAGGTTTATGGCCACCACCTGTTACTTATCGAGCCGCCTTTAAAGCTTCCAACTCGACTGAACGACTTTAAGGGGTAGCCGGGACCAACGGCTTAATGTACCTTCCAGAGCATGGAGACGCTCAAATATGAAAATGCCACAAACGGTCACCCATCTCAGGCCTACCGAGTGGAACGCTGCTTAACCTTGGTAATCATTAAGAATACCGAGGTCGCACAGCGCTACGAGCGCCTAATTCATCGAGGCCATTAAGGATTTGTAACTAATTTGTACAATTGCTAGCTAAGAGAAGGTGTAAATGTTGTTCGAAGTAATCTAACACCGAGCTCGGGTGGCAATTTATGACTATCCAGTTTATAATTTTATTTAGTGTGCGATCAGTTTGCGTAGCACTCAAACATTCATCATTGACACCGTCACGCCTATATTCCCAAAGCTGGTGCACCAGAGGTGTACTGAGTACACCCACTTTTCGCCGACTATGTTAGTTACCATGTAATAGGGGGCGAGCCCAATTCTAGACTCCGGAATCATACTGGGATGTTTTTCTTTAGAAAAACTACACTTTTCCGACCTAGGATTTGAACCCAGGACCTCGAGATTACAAAGCTTCGCCAACGATCGCTTTGCCACAAGGCCAACGACGCAGTTGATTATCATTAACCGTATCATACAATTAGTAATATTATATAGATCAATCTATTTATCTATATAATCACGCCAGATCTCTTGCGGGGTAGGCAGAGAGTACAGTTCCAACAGGTTCTTTCCTGACATACCTCTCTGGATATTTTGGCCTGCGGCCAAAATCGCAACTAACGCTGTCTTCAAGTAAATTATCACTTCATGATAAGCGCAAAGTTGTTGTTTGCTATAAAATTTACCCAAGCTTTTTTTAATTTGTGACCATGGGGACCCGTCTGTTAAGATATCTCCTTCGAAGTAATAACATTTTGCTAAATGTTAACCCTAATTTCTAACCAACGCCTCCCCGTCAATGTTATCCGTTATCCATAGGCCAAATGATCCTTGTCGCACTATTTATCTGAATTTATCATTTTCCAGCTATTATTTTGTTTGTAATCCGAATTCAGTACAATTAATATATCTATGGATATATTAATTGTACTATATGGATATAGACTTCCAGTACGGCCATTTTGAAACATTGTCGTAGTGACGTCTACATTTAATAACGCAGGTCTTAATAACATGCCATTTCTATGACAAAGCACTAAACGTGGTCAAACATTACTGCTTGCGACCGTACTTATGAACATAGCAACATATATCGCAGAGTAATATCGTAAACAAGGATCTAAACACCGGCGTTCAAGTTTCCCAGCGGCTCAAATAAGTCAACTTTAGCAATTTATGAGCGGGTCAAACACCGCCTGGCTCTTAATTCTTAGATTTTTTTTTCTAACAAAAGCAAATTTTTGAAAATGTTTTTTTTTAATATATTATTAAGCTAAAGTTGCTGTCTCTGCTGAGATAAGGTAAAAAAAGTATACTAATAATATGAAAGATTAATGATTTTTAGTGTTCCTGTGACCGTTTTAAATTTTTCGCTGCATTAAAAAAAATTAACCATAATTCTAAGCAATATGGCGGTTTTAATTGCTCTCCTGAAACTCATACATCAATATGCACAACTCGTAGTAAATTTTTAATGTCAACATATTTTAAAAATGGAATTAAGTTTTCGTCTTTAATATGTTAATAATCTAAGGAATGTTTAAGGAACTCCTTTACTTACATTACACGTTGTATTAATATACTTGTAAACATAGCACCATATACCTTACAGTAATATCTAAAACAAGGATCTAAACACCGCCGTTCAAGTTTGCCAGCGGCTCAAATAAGCCAACTTTAGCAATTTGTGAGCGGTTCAAACACCGTCTGGACCTTTGCTCTTTGTGTGTTCTTTGCTCTCGTCTCGGCTGAGTAGCTTTACCAACAAGTTTTTTAACAGTCGCTTAGATTTGAAGAAAAAGATTTGTAGAAGTTTAGATTTTTATAATAAAATAAATACATACAGAAGAATATAGAACCTCCTCCTTTTTGAAGCCGGTTAGAAATAAATAATTGAAAAAAAATGTTGTGTGAAGTAAACTGCGATAAAATCCGAATGGTTTATATTTATAAATACATACTTAGCTCCACATATCGCCGACGATGTAAAATCCCAATGCAATAGAATGCCCAATGCAATTCTAGAATCCGGACTGCTAATGAGGATTTTAAGATAACAAACTCTAATAACACTTTCTGACCTAGGACCTAAACCCAAGACGTTGATCGACAGCCACACCATCTACCACTAAACCAACCGGCTAATCTGAGTAAAATAACCGTATAAGAAAATCCATTGAAAAATATACCGTAATGTGAATGATGTACGCTGTTGGCCGCGGGGCCTTTACAGCTTCACCGGATAAGAGAGCAAGCGTGCAACCCCTACGCTCGAGCCAGAAGGGCAAGGGGGTGAACATGCTGCGGACGGCGGAAGCGGCTGAAAGGGGGGAGTTAGGTTCGTGGTCGGTGGCGGCTACGATTATCGGATTTCTATGATTGGACGCGTTCGAGAAATATCGCCTTTTTAATAAAGGCGCGAATTGGTTCGAGACCGAGATCGGAATGGATGAAAAATGTACCTGGAAAGGATCTGAGTATGAAGCCTAGGTTGGACAAAGTGTTATAAAATTATACCACTGGAAAATTCTCAGTACCTTTAGGGACGATAGAACTCTGCCTAGGCACAGTCATACTAGTATAATGATACCACTCCCGCCCCTATCATATAGAGACCTAACATCGTCAGCGAAATATCGATGTGTGTATGTGTGTGTGTGTGTGTTTGTGTGTTTTTTCCCCAATATTAGTAACGAACTATGATAGTGGAGGAAGTCGGAGAGGTCTGTAAGGAAAGAAGATGTTGGAACTTTGTACTCTCTGCCTACCCCGCAATGAATCTGGCGTGATTATATAAATAGATAGATTGATTAATAGTGAATATCATACATTTTTATAATGGCTCATAATAATAATAAATGCAAGCCTTTCAAAGGTCCGGGTAAAGCCCGTGAATCTCAGCGAGATAATAATAATATTTATTATTATAATCACAACTATTTTTATCTATCTATCTATCTATATCATCGCGCCAGCTCTCTCGCGGGGCAGGCAGAGAGTACAGAGTTCCAACAGGTTCTTTCCTTACAGAACTCTCTGGCTTCCTCCACTCTCATAGTTCTATTTTTATCAATCGTCAGAAAAGTAACAAAAACTCTACCACCACTTTGGAATATCATTCCTGTGGAGAAGAAGGACAAGAAACTCTACAGTTAGTCTTTCCATAAAAAAATACAGTGCTTTTTATCAACATTTTATTGCGGGGTATGGGAGAAGAGTAGGCTGGTCTATTAGATGGTTCTAAGTTAAATCAACCAAATTAACTGTTGAGAGATGTGGTTCCTTTATTTTCAACAGAAAGTAACAAAAATTTAATCTTATAATATTGGAAACATTCTATTTTAACTTATAACTACGTTTATGACGGGCATTATCCGGATGCCTTGTACATCAACTCAAAGGGAAATTCTCCAAGATTTTCCTCTTTATTTTTCGCGAGCAGATTGGTTCTGTTAACCTTTGTAAGTATAACTTTCCCTCTTCCGAGCAACAGATTCTCGCAAACTTTATAAGCTTCGTGATTTCAAACGTAGTTAATGTTATAAGGAGAAAATTTTGTTTATAAATAAACTCCGAGAGTTCGGATTTAGCCTTCACTGGACCTTTACTTGGAGATTCATATTGTCTTGTTACTGCTCGAAATTAATCACTTGAAAATGTTTCTAAGTTCGGTTTCCAGATCGGACAAAGAGTTAAAAAGTACTCTTTGTCCGATCTAGAATCAGAACGGCGGAATAAATCTAAATAAATCATTCTCAAATTATACCCGGTATAATGATCTTAGTAAATGGAAAGTGTGTATAAGAGTAGAGGAACCCAAAGTGGGCTGTAAGGAGAGAACCTGTTGAAACTCCTTGCCTACTCTGCAAGGGATCTGGCGTGACGATATAAAAAGATCTCTGCTCAGGACTATGTACGAAAAGATTGACGTAAGCGTGACGCTAACGAGTAAGCGTGTCGTCACGTTCTTGTTTATTTATTAAATCGGTAGTGTGACAAGGACGGAATATCAACTCGCTAGCGTCACACTAACGCCAATTTGTTTGTGCTTAGACCTCGGCCCAACACACGCGGGGCAATAACACACGAATATGTGCGTCACTTTCATGTTTATTTAATTAATTTGAAGAGTGACAAGGACGGAATATCAACTCGCTCGCATCACGCTAACATCAATCTGTTTTTGCTTAGACCTCAGACCAACAAACGCGGGGCAATAACACACGAATATGTGCGTCACTTTCATGTTTATTTAATTCATTTGTGGAGTGACAAGGATGCCATATCAATTCGCTTACGTCATGCTAACGCCAATCTTTTCTTGCTAAACACTAAGGTGTGTGCCGATAAATCCATTCTACTAAGAAGGTTGAATACAAAGAGGCAACCATTACCTAAAATAATAGACGGTGTTTTCCTATCCCGGTATGTTTCCAGATTTAGGTCAGGGATTTATTTATTATTTGCTTAGGACGTAGGTAACTGATATTACATCCAAAATAGAGTGTTAAAATAGAAATCACTTGCTTAATTTTATTTCACTGCTGCAACCTCGTTGGTCTAGTAGCGAATAATGCACGCAGCGATCACGAGGCCCTGAGTTCAAATCCCAGGTCGGACAAAATGTAGTTTTTAGATTGAAAAAAATCCAGTATCATTCCCGAGTGTGGCATTGCACCCGGTACAATGGCAATAGGCTCGACCCTTAATATATGGGACCAAACATCTTCGGTGAAACGTGGGTGTACACAGTACACCTCTTGGAGAATATGGACGTGATGGTGTATTTTTATTTTAATCTATAAGTGCTCACTCTACTTTTTATGTCACTTAATATATAATTTATTTCTACGCTCGAAGGTTTGCTGTTAGTTATATATATTTTTAAGTGTTTTGTGGGATACAATAAAGAATTGATTAATTAAGAATCTCCTTTATTTACTTTTTATTTATTTTACTACTGTCTCTTTGGTCTGTTGACACCTATTTCGATTAGCGATAACGAGGTGCTGGCTTCAAAACCTAAGCAGTAAAGTATGTGTTTTAGAAAACTTCTAATTAGTAGCCACGTCAAGTTAGATAGTATTATATGCTTTGGTCGATCCAATCACATTTTTATGCATGTGTAAATGATCGAGGGGCCTTTACAGCATCACCGCGAATGAGGGCGAGCGTGCAACTACTACGCTCCAACGGAAGTGCAAGGGGGCAACTAGCTTAAAGGTCCCTCAAAGAGGGTGTATGCAAGATGTCTCGCCGTGGTGCTCTGCACCCGCTGGCATGCAATCAAGCATACACGGAGAGACTTACTGTAGCGTAACGATGTCAAGAAATTGTGCTTTCATATTCATCTTTATTTTTAACCGACTTCAAAAAGGTTCTATGTTCGCGATACGATATGTATACAAGCTGTAACATAATAAACGCAAGACCTGAAAGTAGTTTGTTCTAAATGGTTAACTGAATTGATTCCAACCATTTTATTGTATTTTACATTTTTTTTAATTTGCAAAAATCACTTTTACTCCTTTAGTGCACTATAAAAACTAAATTGATTCTTGATTCATAGCCATAAGGAGATATCAAATGCATTCCTAAAATGAATTTTTAAAACGCACACGTACACGTACAAGTTTCATTGTTAATTTGGGTATAAAAGTGCTTAAAAAAGGGTAAAAACCTTTAAATTTGAAAATTTGTTTTTCGTTTTGAATTTGTGACGCAATTATCTAATCGGGGTGTCTGAGGTCTTGCGTTTATTATGTTACACCTTGTATATGCTTTTTTTCTTTTGTTTTTATTATGTATGTTCACGGATATTTCCGTCAATTGTGGCCCGATATTGGTGATTTTTTTTTGCATTGGGTTCAGCATAGCTCCAAAGTGGTCCCATTTTAGTTTTATCGGTATTGGACCTTGCGCTTGAGCATACACCACGGGAGTTCTTGACGGCAAATAGCACGAATGTGTAAATACAGTTCTTATGAGTATTATATCAATCCTGTAGGTACCTAACTGTAGAACTAAATGTAATAATATAATAAAGGTATATAAATATTAATAATTAATTTATTCATTACTTAAAATTGTAAAATTAAAATCTTAAAAAAAAAAATATTTCAAGTCGGTGCCGGTTGGTGCAGTCAATTATATGGAACCGACTTTAAATATTAATTTTTTTGCGTTCTGATGTCGGTTTTCCTATATTTTTAAAGCCTTTTATGCTAATTCGTTGTGTGAAAATAATGCCAGTTTAACTCGATAGCGTTAACGTCAATCTATTTGTGCTTAGCACTCAGGCACTTCACACGCGGGGAAACATTCTGTCATTCCTGCTTAGGGAATGTAGGCGTGACGGTATTAATAAGTAATGGCACAAGATGACTAATTTTAGTTAACTTCTTGTTTTTTATGGATTTGTATTGAGTATCAGCAACGGAAGCTGAACAGCTTGTTGATTCCGCGAGAAAATAAATCATCCATACTGATGATTTTTTGATATCCTACTAATATTATAAATGTGAATGTTTGTATCTTTAGATGTTTGTATGTTTGTTACTCAATAACGCAACAATGGATGAACGGATTAAGATGAAGTTTTGCACACAGAAAGTTTATTACCTGGATTAACACATAGGATGCCTGCCTCGTTGGTCCTGTGGCAAAGCGCATCGCTTTGTGATCACGAGGTCTTGGATTCAAATCCTAGGTCGGACAAATGTAGTTTTTCTAACGAAAATTCCCAGTATGAGTCCGGAGTCTGGAATTGTGCCCGATATATGGCAATAGGCTCGCCCCCTATTACATGGGACCTATCGTCGGCGAAACGTGAGTGTACTCAGTACACCTCTGCCACCCCCTCTGGGGAATCTCTTAAAAATGTTTGGTTCCTGTCTAAATTCAACAGGGCAAAAACTAGTCTTTAATAAATACGAAAGTTTAGTTATATCGACGTATTGCATTAAGACTTTTGGTTGATTGTTACTCAATCTCAAACTCAAAAAAAAAAAAAAAAAAAAAAAAAGAAAAGAAAGAAAAAGAAAAATCACCCTTAAACGGATAAACATCATATGATAAAAAAGTAGAATAAAGATTATCTGAAGGTCAAGTCAAGAGTGTCTGGAACCGGCGAGCGTGTATGAGATGAACTATGATGGAAAGAACTATGAACTATGTAAGGAAAGAACCTGTTGGAACTCTGTACTCTCTCCCTACCCCGCAAGGGATCTGGCGTAATGGTATAGATAGATAGATAGATAAAAAAGTATATTGTGGGGGTGAAACTTCGAGAAAACTACTAAAGTAATACCCTTATATCACTATATAAGGGTATTACTTTAGTAGTTTTCTTAGTATATAAGGGTATTGCTTACATGTGGAGAAAGGGTTCGGCCCATGTCCGGGGTGACCTAACTTATTAAGTACTTAGTCTATGATCGCGATCTTCAAAGTGGGACGTTTATTTTTGGGACCAATTTTATTCTTTTTTAATAAAATACGTAGCCCCACTAGGATTTATTCATATGTCGGGGGTGCGTTTACTCACTTACTTACTCACTCCGTTGGCTCAGCGACCCAAAGTTAGTCTTGGCCTCCGAAACGAGATACCGCCACTTTTCACGGTTCTGCGCGATCCCTGCCAGTCTTTGGCTTGGAGCTCACGCATATCCGCCTCAACCATGTCCTTCCAGCGATACATGGGTCGATCAACCGGTCGGCGGCCGATTGGTCGGTCCAGATAGGCCTTCTTTACACTACTGTCTTCTCCCATTCTTTTAATGTGGCCAAGCCATCGGAGTCTGTCGCTTCGGTCTCTCCTATGATATTAAGGCCAGTCATGAGTTCTTCCGTTTCGGCGTTATTGCGGACTCTCCAACTTCCATCTAAGTTTCGGACGGGGCCTAAGATGTTCCGAAGAATCTTTCTTTCCGCCACAAGTAGCTTGTTTTCCTCTTTTAGTGTTAGTGTCCAAGCTTCATACCCATACAATAATATTGGTCTTATAACGGTCTTGTAGATCCGGATCTTCGTAGTTCTGCTCAGAAGCTTGGACACCAACACTTTATGTAAGCCGGCGCTGCATCGTAGTGCGTTCTATATACGGATGTCAATTTCTTCATCGCGAGTATTTGTATCTGTTATAGTACAGCCTAGATATTTAAACTTTGCCACCCCTTTGTACTATCTCGGTATCTCTAACCTGCAGATCTTTGGGAGGAGCGCGCATATTCTTGTAGCGCTTGATATGGACATACTCAGACTTCTCATGACTGATCCTCAGCCCCACTTTCAGGGCTTCATTTTCGAGTGCTTTTGCGGAGTCTTGAACTTGATCGCTGGTTTCCCCCCAGATTGTCGGCGTATCCTATGACCGTATGCTTTCTATTGTGCTCCAGTCCAACGTCTAGTGCGAGCACGCTTTTGAAGACATATTTTAGGACAAGATTGAAAAGCATAGGTGACAGGGCATCTTCTCATACAACGGGGTGCGTTTACAACATGAAAATTCACATACATTCTCATACATAGTCAAGAGTCTCCTTAACCGGCGAGCGTGTATGAGACGAACTATGAGAGTAGAGGAAGCCAGAGAGGTATGTAAGGAAAGAACCCGTTGGAACTCTGTACTCTCTGCCTACCCCGCAAGGGATCTGGATATAGATAGATAGATAAATACCCAGACCGAAACAAATAATTGCGAGTCACAAAAAGAATTGTCCCACGCGGGAATCGAACCTGCGACTATAAGACACAGTGGCCGGAGCGGCTTATGCTCTTTACTGCGCTAAATCATCCGTCAATAATCTTAGTCTTAGTCTTAATGTTTCTTGTTAGATTGCCTCGTTAGTTAATTGGCGCATGGAGTGACTGGTGGTCACAGGGTTCAAATTATAGGTTTCAAAAAGCGTGTTCCATTGAAAAATGTTTCATTAGCAACCTGGAGTCTGGATCAGTGCAATAATGGCTATAGGCGCACCTCCTATTATATTGAGACGTTACATCATCCCTTAAAATGTTCATAAGGCTTTCAACTCAACAATAAATGTACACTTCAGGTACATTCTACAAGTTCCCTAACTACAATAAATTACCAAACTTGTTATCATGGAACGACAAAAGTAGAGGAACAATATATTAATCCTACTAATACTAGAAATGTTAAAGTTTGTATGTTGTGATGTTTGTTACTGAATCACGCAAAAACGGCAAAACGGAATTGAATGAAATTTGGTATACATATAGTTTATCTTGATTTAACACACAGGATACTTTTTATCCCGAAAAAATGTTGGTTTTCCATCTAAAGTTAACGCGGACGAAGTCGCGGGCAGAAACTAGTATTATAAATGTTAAAGTTTGTATGTTTGAATGTTTAGATGTGTGGCTGTTTGTTACTCAGTCACGCAAAAACGGCTCAACGGATTTGGATAAAATTTATCACCCAGATATATTATTACTTGAATTAACACACAGGATACTTTTTTCCCGGAAAAAGTTAGATTCCTATCTAAAGTGACCGTGGACGAAGTCGTGGGCAGAAACTAGTAATATAATAAATTAGGCTATACTCTCCCACTGCTGGGCAAAGGCCTTCTCTCACAAATCGAGGTGAGAGAGATTCATACTCCACCATGTGAATCCAGTGCGGATTGATGGAGGCAGGTTTGCGGCCACCTGCTTTTGGAACTTCTCAAGCCGCCTATAAGGCTTTCAATTTAACGAGAACCACATTTAATGGTGACTGGGATAACAGCGTAACGTTCCTTCCGAAGCACGGAGACGCTCGAATATGTAAACGCCACAAACGGTCACCCATCTTAGACCGATGGAGCCGAATGCTGCTTAACCGTGGTAATCGCTATAACATCGCGGTCGCACATCGCTACAAGCATCTTGAGCTTTAATTGCCTGGAGCTACGTTGGTTGTAGACTGTTGATATTTAGCATTTATCCTAAAAATATTAACATCTATCTATATTATCACGTCAGATCCCTTGCGGGGTTAGCAAAGAGTACAGAGTTCCAACAGGTTCTTTTCTTACAGACTTCTCTGACTTCTTCCAATCTCATAGTCCATCCCATACACGCTCGCTAGTTACGAAGGCTAGGACTTTCCTCAAAATATTAATGGCAAAATTTCCAGACCTAAAATGTTTTATTCTACCAACCACCATTTAAATATCAATTTATAATTAAGATAAGTAGAAGTATTTATGTTAAAGGCTTGTAACCCGAAATATTGTTTTGATATTAAGAAATTTAAATTTAGTTTCTAAGATGAACGATTAATATTAATTTTGAATTTCAATTAAATAAATGGAAAGGTGAAGCTTTCTTGTGTAAATAATAATAGTAAATGAAATATTAATGAAAAGCATTACGAATCCGTTAAATTGAACTATTATAAATCCTCTTATGATTGCGGTGAAGTGGAAGACCGGCATAATTAAAATCATTTCTTTTTAAATGAATTTTAAAATTTTTTTTTGAAGTGAAATCTTCTTTGGTGGCGTTGGGCATTATTGAGATGGAAAAAAATTGAACTCGCGAGACTGTTACCGACACCTCTATGAAGTGAAATCTTCTTTAGGCGCGTTGGACATTTTTGAGATGCGAAAAAACCATTGAACTTGCTAAACTGTTACCGTTACCGACACCTCTGTATAAGTATGTACATACATAGATATACATGCACGTTTTCACGTTCAAGTTTTCACTTCTGCCGGCACTCATGGAGTTCCACTGTTGTTTTTTTTTATTTTCACCACCTAATCTGTCAAAAAATATTAAATTATTTATTTTGTAAGGACATCCAATAGCTTAATAAATATGATACGATTCAGAAAATACGCGGTATGGTTGCTTCGCTAATGACAGGATATGAACTCAAATCAGTTTATTTGCGAAAATGGGTGGATGTTAAATTACATGGTCGTACGCCATATTCTGCCTTTAAGCATGCAATTATTATTAGGAATAATCCAAGGACTTAAAGTAACTAACAATTAAGACACCCTAATAATGGTATTGGATATCCATGAATTATTTCATTAAAATTTAAATATATAATAAAATATGTAAAATTAAATTAATTCCAAGTGCCTGTTTATAAATATGAAATAATATGATATGAAATTATACAATGGTCAAGAACATCTATCTATACCATCATGGCAAATCCCTTGCGGGGTAGGCAAAAACATCGAATAGTTAATGTACGCATAAACACTTAAAGGCAATGTAAAAATTTCACTAATTGATTAAATGTCAAATAAAATCTATAAATCTAATTTTCTGAATTATTACTTAATATTTTAAATCAAACTAGGTAATTTTTATTGAGGAAATAATTTATTTTTCTCCATTTCAATGGCTGTTACTTAATTTGTGAGGTATGAGTCAGCGCCATCTGTGTGATACAAGATTTTTTTTGTAGATTAAAATATTTTTTATCCGTTTATTTAAACAGGAACCTGTTTAATGTGGTGATTTGACAAATTTGTCAATAATAAGTAATACAAATTCATTAGATGAATTTCTTGTCTAATCTAGAGATCGCGCGTGCGGAAACGACATTAAATTTATGTACCCAGAAGGTCCAAAAGAAGAAAAAGAGCAGTGATAGCCTAGTGGTTACACCGTTGGACTACAAAGTCAGAGGTCTCGGGTTCAAACCTCTGTTTTTTAGAAATCATATGCGTATTAGAAATTAATTATCACTTGCTTTAAATGGTGAAGGAAAACATAGTGAGGAAACCTGCATGCCTAAGACTATGGCCTAAACCCTCTTAGTTTGAGAGGAGGTCCGTGCCCAACGGTGGGACAGTTTCTTAACAGGGCTAATATAATTTTATTTATGAGGTCTATTAATTGTAATACGCACACGCACGCGCACGCACTCATTCACAGTTTAAGAATAAATATCCAAACAATCTAACACTGGGATCACGCGCGTATAGAGCGTAACTGAGGCCGATTTTGCCACTCTTGTTTAAACTCAAACAATTTATTTTGTATAAGTCCTGCGAGGGCGCTTACGAATACTCAATTTACATTTTTTTTAAACCAATTTAACTACAATTCTACCACCGTAGCGGAACGCGGCCTCCACTGAGAAGATCCAGCGAAGAAACTCAGAGCGCTTGTGTTTTTTTATTTAATTCTCTTTCTCTTTTTTCCTTTCTATTTTTTTATCATCTTGTGTGGATACAATATTTAGGTTACAATTAAATATGTGGCAGATGTAATATTAATGGCAGAAAGTAATATTCTTATCCTCTAAATATTCATTAATAGTATAATCGGTCCTATTCTCTCAAAAGTCTTTGGACTTATGTTTAAACACTTCAATGTTTTGTTTTCAATTATATAATTAGGCAGTTTGTTATAAACTCTCGAAGCCATGCAAAAAACATTTTTATTAAATAAAGCAATTCTATTTTGGGGATCTTAACTTTTCTACATTGTCCATTTTCTAAATGAAATAGCGAAAAATTCATACAATAGCAGATAGACAGTGACTGATGTCTTCTATCGGGTACCCACATTGAAACAAATAATTTCAGTGGACCATTTCTGGATTATCCTCAAAAGTTGATAAATGATCTCGTTCGTGACAGACGCTGTGTACAGGGCCTTTGTTCGTTATAACCAAAATGCGGCTCGTTACGATATCTTCGCGAAATTATCGGATAATTTTATTCTCTATGGCATCGGATTACCACTTAACGATCGTTTCACGAAGTTATCTAACGCGCCGCGTTACGGGTTTAATGTTGGTGGTACGTGGTTATAACGAATAAGGGCTTATGTTATTTAATGAAATTTACTTAAATGTCTGTTTTGCGAACTAAAAGTTTAAAAATGTATTTTCCATTTTTTTTGTTAGGATGACGACTTGAACGAATGATGGCATAAGCTGCTCTGATCACTGGTTGCAGTAGTCGTGGGTTCGATTCTCACATGTTATTTTTTGAAATTCCTAAAAACGGTGTCACTACCTTTACTACACCGTCGTAAACACCCAGTCCAAAACAAATGTTCATGAATCAAAATTTGCCCCGTACGGGATCGAACACGCATCTACTCGATTTAGTCTGTCTATGCCTAACCACTAGAACAATTCTGAATTGTGTATCCTATTTCCTCAGAATATATGACCTCAATTTGTATTTAAAGTAACTAGAACGAATGAAAAATTGTTATTTATACCACATAATATATACACGCCATTAATGCAATAAGTTTTTGGTTATAATTTATTTCGTAATCCATCAAAAAGCTATTTCTATCCGTAGTTTGTATCAATGGTAGCCTTAAATTTGAATAAAATACATATTATTTTGTTGAGATGTTCAATTTGATACGGTTTGATAGATGAGGCCCTCGTAATTGTTTGATTTAGACCCATGTCAGGAGCAAATACCCATGGCCGGTGTGGAAATCTTTAAATCGGCTCCGCACTCACATAGGTAGATGCAGGAAAAATCTGTGCACATGGGGGTTCAGAGACCCAAATTCAACAGCCTGTGATTGCGGTGCGACCTCACAGACTATGTCGCGCTTGCTGGTCTGCCCTTTGTGCCCCACCACCTGTACAAAGGAAGAGCTGAACGCGGTCACGGAGGGCGTGATTGTACTAGCCACTCACCTAGCGGGACAGATATGTACCATTAACACGAAAAAAAGTAGAAGTTCTGTAATACCGCGGTGTACGAAGCAACAGTTTGTGATAGGTGACCGTTTGTGGTATTTCCATTTTTGAATGTCTCAGAGCTTCGGAAGGTACGTCAAGCTGTTGGTTCCAGTTACTATTAAATGTGGTTATCGTTAACCCAGGTTGGAAACCCTATGAGCAGCTTGGTAAGTTTCCTCGTTGGTCTAGTGGCAAAGCGCGTCGTTTGGTGATCACGAGGTCCTGGTTTCAAATCCTAGGTCAAATGAAGTTTTCCTAACGAAATATTTTCCAATATGAGTCCGGAGTCTGGAATTGTGCCCGGTATATGGCAATAGGCTCGCCCCCTGTTACATAGGATCTAACATCGCCGGCAAAAAGTGGGTGTACTCAGTACACATCTGCCACCCTAGCTTGGGGAATATAGGCGTGACAGTGTGTTGATAAGTTTCAACAGCAGGTGGCTACAAACCCGCTCCACCAATCCGCACTGGTTCTACGTGGTGGAGTATAACTTAATCTCTCTTACCTCGATTTGTGAGAAGCGGCCTTTGCCCACTAGTGGGACAGTACAGACTGATTTATTACTTATTTATTTATTAAAAATGTATAGTGGGCTTAAATATCAATAATGGGTTTAAAATAAATGCTATTACCGCTAGACCGATAACTCTTATAAAACTAAAATTGCGGCATCATCATCATCAGCCCATAGCAGTCCACTGCTGGACATAGGCCTCTCCAAGTGCACGCCACTGGGTACGATCCTTGGCTGTTCGCATCCAGTTTTTGCCAGCCACCCTACGAAGGTCATCGCTCCACCTAGCCTGAGCGCGTCCTGCATTACGTTTACCAGTCCGTGGTCTTCACTTAAAAACTCGTTTGTCCCAGCGGTCATCGTCTGTTCGGCTAATGTGACCGGCACATTGCGACATATTTGCCACCAAATCAGTCTTAAAAAAACTTTTCTCTTAACATATATAACAGTGACACAACTCACGAACTAGGTTGGTTGGTTTGGCACTCGTATTTCAATAACCAAAATCTTGATATCTCTTGTCCCCGTTTTTAAGTTGGGTCTCTATCTCACTCAACTGTCGTATGTTTAGGTTATCTTCATATGTTTTAAGTTTGTGAAGCCAACCACTATAGTACCAGACTAAGCAGTTCGCAAATAATTTTCATTTGATTCTAATCTCACAGTAAGACTCGGAAATAACTGCAGCATGGAACAACAATTTTCATCAGTCTGGAAGACGTGTACAAGGATCAATTATACCGCCGACGACGAGAAAAATGTTGCTTATATTGCTAAAAACGTTGCTATTCTTTCCTCTAATTATAATAAAAACCTCTTTGCCTACCCCGCAAGGGATTTGCGTGATAATATAGATAGATAGATAATAAAAACAAACATTCCGTGTATCCTACTTCCTACTATAATATAATATATCCTACTATAATGTTATAAATGTGATAGTTTGTTATTCTGTCACGCAAAAACCGCTAAACGCATTTAGATTAAGTTTGGCACACACATACTTTATTACCTAGATTAGCACATAGGAGACTTTAGGACTTTTAATCCCGTAACAACATTAGGATCCTGTCTATGGTCGACGCGGACAAAGTCACGGGCAGAAACTAGTCGAAACTATAGCGCAATATGTGTACTTTACTATTCATCGTTATATCAAATTCCAGACTACTAAGTTTAACTGTTTCAAAGTACCAATAGAGTATAATCCACTTTAATCATCTGGATGATCAAAAGCGACTAATTATAGTCGTTTTCACATTTCCACGGACGAATTGACGTTTACAGGTAAGAACCAGAGATAAAATAAAAATTTATCTTATACAACTAAAATTCCCATGATCACCCAGCAATAAATCACCCATGTGATTAAATGGTTCTAGTGGTAAGTAATTTTCTGAAGGACAAGTCAAGAATCTCCGTAACCATCGAGCATGTATGAGACGAACTATGAGATTGGAGGAAGCCAGTGAGGTCTGTAATAAAAGAACCTTTCGGAACTCTGTACTAACTGCCTACTCCGCAAATGATCTGATGCGATATTATTTATAATTTATAGTAATGGTCTGCCAACAATTATTACTACAATGCAATTTGAAAAGAACATAGTTCAGTATTATTTTACAGTTAATTGCACAATCACTTACAGGCACACTGCTAATCTAATACAAAGTTTAACAACTTACAGAAAATTGTAATAGGTATAAAAAATGAAAGAAAATGTGACGAAAGAAATTAATTAATTCGATATTGCATCTAACAAATATTTACGAAAACTGCAAAGAGAACGCACGAATGTCAGTTCGACCACTATTTTTGTTGTATAATTTACATATTCTCGCCACTGGAGAGTTGGATCCTAAAACAGTCCTACGAAACGGTGGTACAAAAAGATGTATCGAAAAACGAGGGTTTTCTCTAGGAACAGAAACATAATATAGATGTCTTATTTGGAATGGTTTGAAGAAGTTTTCAAGAAAAATGACCATAACAGATAGCAAGACAAAAATCTCTTTCTAAGATATCATTGTTAGTGTATCTTCATAACACCGAAATCATTTTGCACAGAATCCTTATTGCTCCATTCCGACATAGACTTGGGTGAACATTAATAATGTATTATAAAGCTGTATGCCTACTGCCTACGTAAAAACACACCTAATTATAATTTTAAATGCTTTCAGTATGTAGACCGAAAACGCGTGTAAAGATACATTATCAATTATTTCCCAAGGGTTGATATTTATAGTGTAAAGAGATATATTATCGTGTTATATTAAAAATAATGTTTTTGTAAGATGACTATAGTTTTGTGTGTCTATATCATCACGCCAGATCCCTCACAAGGTAGGCAGAGAGTACAGAGTTTCAACTAGTTCCTTCAGTACTGATTAGTTTATTAAAAAAAATAATTAGTTTTTTTGTATATTAATAGTAAAGGTTTATGTCAGTACTTCGTCTATCTAGCCTAAAAGTAAAATATCTAGGCTTATAAAATTTAGCATAATATTTTATAAGCTAACTTTTGTCAAAAGATTCAAGTTATAAAGATTTACAAAGACAAATTCACAAAAGAATATTTTATAAATGTTCATTATTCCACGCAAATTCATTAATAATATAATAATTAACCTAGACAGAGTTTTGCCTAAGTGTCTGAATCTAAAATAAAAAATAGTCACATTGAAAAAAAACATGAAAATATTTTGAAGTTGTTTTTTTCTTTACGGTTCTCATCAAACTTTAAAGTTAGAACAACCCACCTAGCTCACTACTCCTCTCAGCTTCGATGACTTGCGCGACCAAATCCCGCGCTCTTCCGTGCATCCGCGTGAAATGAACCCTGGACCTTCCATGCCTTATCGAACTCCTGCCACCATGCCTCACATTCCTCACTTCACTTCTATAACACTGCACTAGCGTCGCGATGTATATTAATATTATCGTCCGCATCATTTCATGTTGCCGTGCTCTCTCGACGGCCGCGCGTCTGATACTGAGCTCGCTTCGAGTTTGGAGCCGCGATTTTTTTTAAGAATTATCTTGAACTATAATTAAAGTTTTCTTTTTTATAATTTGAACGAAGCGCAAATGTTCTGCTTTTTTAAATTTGAGTTTAGAACAGCAAAAACATAATGTCAGTTTTGTATAATTAGCGGAGGGTGGAAACGCTGCGTAATAGCAGATATTTTTTACAAATATGTATAAGAAAATTTGCTCAAGAAATAGTTTGAAGAAAAACTGGCAATATTATGAAAATGACTGTTTTTGTTCAAGGACCAAATAAACGCTGAAAACAACGTGTAATCTAATTTTATTACGTATAAAGGTTAAATTTTCTTATAATTCCTGCACTTTCCTTAATTAATAACGAGACGTTTTTGTTCGTAATATAATAGACTAAAAGCTTTTGTACCCATCTCATTATAAAAATAATGGTTCAATTATAAGAGTTTTTATGACAATGACGGCTGAATTTTCTAGTAGTCTGAGCATCCGGTGGTCCACCCGGATGATCACAGTTATTTTTTTTTGGTAGTAAATATCAGAAGACATCTTTTATTGGGAATATGCTAGTTTGTTAAAATATTTTAACAGTAATACCTATAGTGTAAAACTTATAATTTAAAATAAATTAAAATCGAAACAGATCTCCACTAGGCACGCCATGCCTAGTGTGGAGGTCAATGCGAATGTCTGATTGTATTTTTTTTCAAATTATCGTAGTAAAATTTAAAGTAGAATTGACGTAGATAGAGCCTAATTTCTATCAAGAACCAAGTATTTTATTAAAAGATTTTTGAATAACTGCTGCAAAAATATGGAGCTACAATAAAAGTTTACGAAATGACTAATTCCAGTTCCAGTCAGAAGATTATGGTGACCTCCATATGCCCGTCATCAAAAGAAGCATCATATAATTATTATCTGATACTTTTTTGTTACTGTGACACTAGTATTCTTAAGCTGGAAACATTTTTTTTTGTTTTGACATTTGCACCTGTCAAGTTGACGGTGGATTTGTAAACATGATTATAGAGTCTCACTTTCTTAAAATATTTTCTTCCCTAACATTACGAAAGACCTTATATTAGCAACACTGACTAAGCAAATGAGTGCAATATAAATACTCAACAGTAATTACGTTGTCAATCTATTGACTCCCGCTGAAAAACCGCCCATAAAACAAATAAAGCGCCGAGCAGGGAAGGCGAGGGAAGTGATATACGTGCCTACTGTATCTAATTTAGACGAAATTATAAATCAGAGGTCAGAACTGGATAAACATAACTAAAAACCGAACAACCTGGAAAATATTGGAGGAGCCCTATATCCGAAAGGGGCCTTAACTAATTAATAAAAGTATTTTTCATTTATTTCATTATAAACTGTAACTTGCATGTTAAGGAAATAAAAAAGGCTTATTATTATATCTAACTGTATTACCACATTAAAAAAATATATTTAAACAGTCATCAACAGACCATCGTAGTAGTGTCCAAATAAAACACATATGGGGCATAGGGGCTCTACTTAGCTTCTCGGCAAGTTTACACTAGTAGTTAGGGCCTTCATTGTTTCATATACTTATGTAATAACGACGTGAAATGACCGTTTAATGGTACTCCAGGGGCACATAGAATACCATTACATAATTATTTTGTAAAGATATCATAACGCGCTGCGATTGGTCATAGCAAAAAAGGCCCAGTCAACCGCTGAAACCTGAAGAGAAACCGCGTAGAGCGCGCGTCTGTATGTATGATTGTTATCCGGACCATTAGTTCTAAGATATTCTACTAAAAGCGTAGCATGAAAAGATTGACGTTACCGTGACGCTATCGTTGTGCCATCCTTCTTACACTACAAATATGCTAAATAAAGATGAGCGAGACAGCACGTTCTCTCGATGACGTTATGATAAAGCCAAATGGTTTGTGCTTAGACCTATGTTTCTAATGTTTACTATAGTACTGCCCTCGCTGTCCTCGCGAATCGGCTAAGTATAAACCAGGTAGAGAAAAAAATGTACAACGGTACAACTTACCCTAAAAACTGTCGTGACAATTTCTAATAAAGAAATAGCAATTAAAAACTTAATTGCTAACTGAGTAACCACATAACAACGAAATAACATCGCTAAGCAATTTCTTACAATAACATTAATCATCAACAAACACGCCTATACCTCCTAAGAAAGCAGCTCCACCCACTGAATCAAGTAGCCGTAGTTTCCATACCCGTATAGCAGTGTTGGGCATTTTTAACCGACTTCAAAAAGGAGGAGGTTCTATGTTCGGTTGTATGTATGTTTTTTTTATGTATGTTCAGCGATAATTCCGTCAATTGTGGACCGATTTTGATGATTTTTGCATTGGGTTCAGTATAGTTCCCAGGTGGTCCCATTTTAATTTCATTGGCATTGGACCTTGGACTTAGAAGATACACCAGGGAACTCCTTAACGACAAACAATAGGCATGTGTAAATTGAGATATTATGGGTATTACGTCAATCCTATAGGTACCCTACTATAGAACTAAGCCGTATATTAATTAGCCAACTTCAAAAAAAGGAGGTTCATAATTCGTCCTTTTTTTATAACTCCTTTGCTTATGAACCGATTTCGATGATTCCTTTAGTTATTATAGTCATTATATTAATCCTGTAGGTACCTTACTCTACAACTCAGCAAAATAATATAATATCGATATATGTTATATTACAAAATAATTCACTCGTCACTTAAAATTGTAAAATAAAAATCTTTTTAAAAAAAAAGGTAAACCGACTTCAAAAAGCAAACAATAAATATTTGAAGTCGGTGCCAAGTAACCGACTGCACCAACCAGCACCGACTTCAAATATTTTTGTTTGCTTTTTGAAGTCGGTTTACCTTTTTTTTAAAAGATTTTTATAATAGTAGGATATATAAATTGAAATATTATTTGAAATTAAATTATTCCCCCTGAGGTGCTTCGGAATAACATTGACTTTTAGGGCGTCAAACGCCTCAGTCCCTTCCGTGATCATGGGTGCTATAGAGCACTCGAAACGTCGGGCACTTGAAAACTACAAATATGCCGCGATTAATTGCAAGTTAATTTTTTCACAATTAATTTATTAGTACACCAATAATATAACAATAATACATTTTCAACCACAACCTAAGTGTCTCATTACTTAAAGAAGAGCACAGCATCCACTAAAAATAGTTTAAACTCAAAGTAAAATAAATAATGTTAAAAATAAAAGAAATTACTAATAAAAAACAAAGACAGAGAAGCGAGAATACTTTGAAACCAGTGGTATTGATGTAACATTTAAATCAATGTTCTTTTCGTGTTCTTTGTACTATGTATACATTTTTTTTTGCCGTATGAGACGAACTGTGAGAGTGGAAGCCAGAGAGGTCTGTAAGAAAAGAAGCTGTTGGAACTTTGTACTCTTTGCCTACCCCGCAAAGGAACTGGCATGATGATACAGATAGATAGATTTTTTCCCAAGTCTGCCACACAGTACAAATCTTTGTGTAGCCTATGAATGTCTGTTTTTGTCTTAGTGTTTGTGTATGTGAATTTCGTGTTAGTCAACGCACAACGATACAGGAATAATTCTTAGTATGTGGCTACCTTTTTTTCTATCCATCTATATCATCACGTCAGATCCCTTGCGGGGTAGGTAGAGAGTGCAGAGTTCCAACTGGTCTTTTTTTTTGTAATATATAAAAGATAATAAACACCATCACGCTTATATTCCCGAAGAGGGGAAGTAGATAAATACTGTGTATACTCACTTCTCGCTTACAATGTTAGATTAAACCGTAATAGGGAGCGAGATTAATGCCATTATACCGGGCAAAATACAAGACTCTTGGCTATTACTGACATAAAAATGAAAATATATATTGGTACGCCTTAAATCCCCAAATGGGATTGGCATACGTGTACTGAGTACATTTTTTTATGTTTCTTTCGAAAAATTACTATAAGTTCTGTCGATCGATACGCACATTATTCGCCACTCAACTAAATAGACAGCCATCACACAGATACAATACATAATGGATAGTAATATAATATAACACTTTGACTGCCACGTTCGTCTAGTGGCAAAGCGCACCGCTTGGTGATCATGAGGTCATGGATTCAAATCCTAGATCGGACAAATGAAGTTTTTCGATGAGTCTGGAATTGTGACCGATATATGGCAAAAAAAACAGTGATAGCCTAGTGGTTAGACCGTTGTACTGCAAAGTCAGAGGTCTCGGGTTCAAACCCAGGCACGCACCTCTGCCTTTACGATAAGCATGTGCGTATTAAAAATTAACTATCACTTGCTTTAACGGTGAAGGAAAAAATAGTGAGGAAACCTGCATGCCTAAGAGTTTCTCGCAGGTGTGTGAAGTTCGCCAACCCACACTGCGTGGTGGACTATTGCCTAAACCTTTTCAATTAGAGAGGAGGCTCTTGCCCAACGGTGGGACAGTTTCTTAACAGGGCTAATATTATTATATGGCAAAAGTCTCGCCCCTTTTTACATGGGACCTCATCAACATCTTCGGCGAAAAGTGGGTGTAATCAGTACACTCCTGCCACCCCGCCACTGCCACTTGGGGAATATAGGCGTGACGGTGCTTAATATAATTCGTAACTCATAATTAACATAATAGTTATTAATAAAGAGAGAAACACGTTCACATTCGTTCGAGTTAATTATCTCACTCGGCGGTACCTAACGTGTGTAAAATTAATAACCAATTTACGACAAATTCGCTTTAGCGAAAAATATTTATATCATTCCTATAATATACCTGTTAAATGTAATAATTGGGATACAGAATTTCATTGGAATCAATATCGTCGGCAAAAACTGGGTGTACACATTACACCTCTGCCACCCCCGCTTGGGGAACATGGGCGTGACGGATTGTCAAATGAAAAATTTAAAAAGAAAATAAAAAATATATAGAAGATGGAGGGACGCTTTTGCCCAGAATAATTAGTATATAAGTAGTAAATAATTAGTAAAAAGTAGGAAGGAACCTGTTGAAACTATGTACTCTCTTCCCACCCTGTAAGGGATCTGGCGTGATGATATAGAGAGATAGATAGTATTTGTCTTGTTGGTCTAAAAGTACACAGTATGTGTGGCGATTACAAGGTCTTTGGTTTGAATATTATGTCGGACAAAGTGTGCGTTTTTATCGAAATATTCTCAGTCGCAGTCGGGAATTGTGCCTGATAATAAGCTTGCCTGCTTTTTAATTAAGACATAACATCGTTTGTGAAATGAACTTGTACAAAAAAGAACACCTCTGCCACTGCTGCTTGGGAAATAAAGGCGTGGCGGTTTTTATTGATCAAGAATCGTACCCAGTGTAACTGCAGTGGACTCGCCGTCTATTACCCTAACATTATTGGCAACATATGAGTGCACACAATACACCTCTGCCATCCCTGCTTGGGGAATGTGGGCGTGATGGTATTTTTTTTAATTTTTATCCAGAAAGCTCATCTATATGTTAGTAGTTTTAAGCATTATTATCTCTATCATGCTAGACCGTTTGCAGAGACTTGAGTACAGGCTTCCAATAATTATTTTTCTTAGAGGGCTCTCTGGCTTTCTCCGTCCTCATAGTTATGAGACGCATACACGTGCGCCGGTTGCGGAGACTCTTGACTTGCTCTTCAGATGAGACAAAATCTATTCGGTCTTTCCCGGTACATACTTCCACTTTCGAATCGTACATTTGTTTTATTATTCTTTCTTCCGACTTTCTTTACCAAGTAATATTATAAAATACACAACAATACATGAAAATATTCATCATCAGCCCGTATCAGTCCACTGCTGGACGTAGGCCTCTCCCATGGCACGCCACTGAGCTCGATCTTCAGCTCTCCTTCTCCAATCCCTGCCCACTGCCTTACGAATATCGTCGCCCCACCTAGCTACAGGGCGCCCTACACTACGTTTGCCGACACGCGGTCTCCACTCAAGAACCAGTCTGCCCCAACGGCCATCGGTTCTGCGGCATATGTGACCTGCCCACTGCCACTTCAGCTTGCTAATTCGCTGAGCTATGTCGGTAACCTTGGTTCTCTGACGAATAACTTCGTTCCGGATTCGATCCCTAAGAGAAACTCCGAGCATAGCTCTTTCCATAGCTCGTTGAGCGACCTTGAACTAGTGGACAAGCCGCACAGTGAGTGGCCACGTTTCGACTCCGTGTGTCATTACAGGTAGGACGCACTGATTAAAAACTTTCGTTTTTAAGCATTGGGGTATGGGCGATAAGAAGACTCGACGGAGTTTCCCAAATGCTGCCCAGCCCAGCTGTATCCGTCTCTTAACTTCCTTGAAGCTCAAACGAAGACACGGGAAAGATATAGTATAGTTTGCGTCAAAGCTCTTAACTGCGTAGTAATAACATTATTGCGTCCGTAGACAGTTCTACGATGCTACGAGATATGTTACGACTACGCCGTAGCTACGTAGCATAAGCGTAGACGAAATATTGTAGTCGATACGAGAAATGGGAAATAGGGCTATATCTTAGGTAATCATATTTTATTTGTATGTATAATCATTTTTATTAGGTAATAACCCATTGATAATATAACTTGTATTATTTTGCCCCGTTAGTCCAGTGGTGAATAATGTGCGTCGCTATCACGAGGGTTCGAACTGAGGTCGGATTAAAATGTATTTTTTTTTTAAATGTCCAGTATCGGTCCGGTGTCTGGTATTATGTCCTATATGATGGCAAAAGGCTTGCCCCCTATTACATGGCAACTAACATCGTCTGCGGAAGGTACACAGTACACTTCTGCTATCCCAGTTTGGAAAATAAAGGCGTGATGGTGTTGATCTAGTGGCGTATAGAGCGGCTGGCGATAGCAAGATTCTGGCTTAAAATCCTTGGATACTTTTCCATCGAAAAGTTCTGAGTAACAATCTTGGAGTCTGGTATTGCACCCAATATATTGGTAAATGTCACCCTTGTCATTTTGGGTCATAATATCGTTTCCGCAATGTAGGTGTACATAGCACACTCTAGCAACGCTCTTGTGGGGAACTTTAGGGTGTTAATTTTTATTAAATGACCGCAGACTTTTCTATTTAAAAGAAAATACGAAATATTACACCATTACACAAATTAATGTTTAACCGGGTACAATAACGAACGCATCCAACAAAGGCGGCTTTATTGCATTAATCTTGTTACCGCTATCACGCCTTTTAAGGCACAATGAGAGGCACAATGCCTTGGCAACACCTCGCTTAGAACTGAATAGCTTTCATTAACGTAATGTTGACTAGAAATATTAGTGTATTTTTTGGTCAAAGTTAAAAGTTAGTAAATATTTGGTCAGAATATATAAGATATGATAAATAATAATAACAGGTATTGAGTTCTTAGATTTACGCGAATATTACACATGAAATACGACTATTTTTCGGATTTAATCACGGCTTATTTGTCATTTTTAAGTTTACAATGTTTCGAGTGCTTTGCAGCACCGCACGGCCACGGGAAGGACTGAGGTATTAGACGTCCAAAAGGCATAGTTGTTCCGGGGTTCCCTCAAACTTCTTTATTATTTTTGTTGGTCCAATCTACGCAGAATGAGCTAACGGTGTGTCAGGTCCGGGCACTCAGTTGTTATAAAAAAAAACGACTAGATTACTAGATATTTATTATTTGCTCTACAATTATTATAGCGAACTACACTGGTAACGCGGTATTTTTGTCGTTCACACGCGATACCTCCTGAAGGTCTTTGCCGAATTCAGAGCCCTTTGGTAGCTTAGTTTTCACTGTTGTGCCAACCGGCAGGCAGAAAGAAAGCAGGTCCGTAGTTGGGCAGCAATTATACTAATGACCAAATGAATAATGATTGACTTTTGTTAAAAACTCGGGGTTTATAAAGATATATATTGCTGATTGGTATTAACAGAATTGGAATAATGTGGGAACTGCAATTCAGTAATATAGCCGTGGGAGTTAGGGATGTAACAGGTGTCTTGGGGTCTAGCAGTATTATGCTTGATTTTGGATTTAATTATATTAATATTCAGATCCCAAGTAGATGAAAACACCCCGCCATCTTCTCTATTGTTGCAAAGCTGCTGCAATGCGCTCGAAAAGTCGAGAACTTAAAAATCAAAAATAAACCGCGATTAAATCCGTATAATAGTTTTATTTCAATAATAATTTTGCTTCTGCTATTATACCCATAATAGAAGCTAAGGCCTTAGCACGAATAAATGACTGTCGAGCTTATATGCTATCCTTTTCACACTACACAGAATAAAGATGAACGTGACATCACGATTTCTCGACAGCGTTACCTTTGCGCCTAGCCCTTTGGTTCTACTAATGCAACGTACACATACAATTTTATTCCAAAATATATGCGGAGTAGGCAGGCCCCCACTAGACAGTCCGACGACATGTGTAGTCACAGTCCAAAACTGGTCGGTTTGGCGATATTTGGGGGACTTTATCCTACAGTGGACGACCTTTCCCTGATGATGAAATGCATTAGTAAGGTTCATAGACGCCATTTGCTGGCGACAGTGACTCTTTCCAGTTACTGCATCTATATATTTTCCTTTTTTTTTAACTACGTAGCCCCACACTAGGATTTATTCCTATATCGTAGGTGCGTTAACAAACATGAAAATTTACATAGCAAGCAAATATTTGTGGGTCACACAAGGATTGCCCCATGCGGGAATTGAACCCGCGGCTAGTCAATCCAGTGGGTGGAGCGGCTTAAGCTCTTAACCACTGCACCAAATTGTCAGTCTATTATCCATTCACACGTCCGTCCACATTATATTCTATAAAAGTGTGATAGGTTCCTACAATATCCATTGAAATTGAACCCGCAATCAGTCAGTGAGCCAAAAAGCACCACAAGTAACCTTAGATAGATATAGTAGCTTTGATCAGAAATCGAAGCTGGTTACTTGCGATGCCGCTGATATAATAATATCAGCCGAAATACGTCTATTCCAAGACACAGACAAAGACCTCCCCTAAACTTGCTATAGCTACCAATTTTTGGCACACAGTTATTTTCGACGACCTTTGCCAGGTCATCAGCCCCCTTATGAGGGCCTGCTCACTCCACATCTTCCGGTCCGGTCATTCGAATTACTTTATGAAAATAAGAGTTCAGGCGGTTCAATCGAATAGAACTTCTTATCAGACGTCAAAGAATATTATGTTTACGATCCATTTCCCAGTCGCGTTGGTAAACATCGTTGTAATTCTTATTTCACGACTTTGGGAACGCAAACTGAGGATTATCGGTAAAAATCGAGGTTAAATTAAAAGTTCCATTCAAGGTTCCTAAGGTCATTAGAGCATATGAGGAATGAAAATACTAATGGTTTTTATTAACTTCTTTACTAATCAAAAATGGTACAAGAATTGAAACCATTATTTTTGTAAACATGGTTGTAATAATATAAGATAATTTAAAAAGAATTAGAGCGTCTTAACTAATAGAATCAGAATATTTTTTATTCATGGACACCATTATAGTATTTGTGAATCTTTAGAAAAGTAACAAAAACTTTACCACCACTTCGGAATGCCATTCCTGTAGAGTAAATGGGGAAGAAACTCCACGGTTACTCTTTTAAAATAATCTTTTTACAAACTCTATCATCTACATTTTGCTGTGGGGTTTAGGAAAACAATGTAGGTTGGTCATTAGGTAAGTCTTAGTAAAATAAAGCAAAATACACCATTTATGAGAATGGCTACATGCCATCCTTGTCACACTTAAAATTTACTCAATAAACATGAATGTGACATCACTCCTACTCGAGGGCGTCACGGTAATATCAATCTTTAGATATGAAATAAAACTATTTTTTCGGATTTTATCGCGGTTTATTTTGATTTTTAAGTTCCCGACGTTTCGAGTGCTTTGCAGCACCCATGGTCACGGGAAGGACTGAGGTGTTAGACGTCCAAAAGGCATAGTTGTTCCGGGGTACCCTCAAACTTCTTAATTATTTTTGTTTTTGTTGGTCCGATCTACGCAGAATGAGCTCACGGTGTCTTGAGGTCTTGCAGTGTTATGCTTGGTTTTAGATTTGATTATATTAATTACTGGATCCCAAGACGATGGAAGCACCCAGCCATCTTCTCTATTGAAATTAGGATGTTTTTTAATTTCAATAGCCTCGCGAACCATCCTTGGTAGGAATCGGTGTTCTTTCACGAGGATTTGTGGTCTATCAAATCTGATGTTATGGCGGGTGCGGTCAAGGACATGTTCACAGACTGCAGACTTCTTTGAGCGACGGTGTTTTAGGTCAGCTATGTGTTCTTTAACCCGAGTTTTTACTGGTCTTTTTGTTTGTCCTATGTAAGAGAGACCACATTCACAATCAAGCTTGTATACTCCTGCATCTTGAAGAGGGATGTGACACTTGACAGATGGTAAAAACTGACTGATCTTCTTTGGCGGCTTATAAAATGTTTTAATTGAAGCACGCTTCAAGATGTAGCCAATCTTGTCTGTGACTCCTCTTATGTAAGGTAGTACAGCAGGGAGACGCTCGACTGTGGCTGGTTTCACTCGGTCACTGTGACGTTGGCGTGGGACTCGAAGCTTATTGTCGTGCAGGACTTGCTTGACATGTTGAAGCTCGGCAGCCAGATGTTTCTTGTCACAGATCCCTTGTGCTCTCTGAAACAAAGATTTACCCACAGTAGCTAACTGTGATGGATGGTGGTGAGATTCACCGTTTAAGTACCTATCAGTATGGGTCTTTTTTCTATAAACCGTATGGCTTAAGGTGTTGTTGGGGTTACGGATTACTGAAACTGATAAAATATAATAAATTAACAACTAAATCAAATGTCAAGAACAAATCATTACGGTGTACGAAAACGCAACCGTGCACCATAGACAACGAATCACGCGCAGTCATCAATCTGTCAAAACAAACATTGGATGAAAACATCGTAAAAGTCCTATCTAAAGGTTTAAATTATGCTGTAACACCTCGAAGGATACCATATGAGGAAATTATCAGCGCCGTTGAAGACCTCCTATCCAAAAATAGTATAGGGAGGGAAGATTCGGAGGCAATACGTCAGGATGTCTCATCCATGTTACGTCGAAGTTCAGTGCCCAAACTAAATCTTCCTAAAAATCAATATTTAGCGTTGAAAACCTTACGCAATAGGAAGGATATCACTATTCTCCGCGCGGATAAAGGTAATGCTACGGTCATAATGGATACGTCAGATTACAATGTCAAAATACAAGAACTTTTATCGGATGCAAACACATACAAAAAGGTCAAGACAGACCCAACCACCAGTATATTAAAACAATCTAATGATTTAATAAAGAAACACTCCGAAACATTGAATCTGGACGTCAAATCACTAATACCTTCGTGCGCAAAACCACCACAGTTGTATGGGCTCCCAAAAATTCATAAACCGAATGCTCCCCTACGTCCAATTGTTAGCCAAATCGACACACCAACCTACAGATTGGCTCAGCACGTAGCGAAAGTGCTCTCGCCACTCAGAGGACACACAAGAGCACATGTTAAGGATTCATACCATTTTGTTAGTGAGATCAAAAATCTAAATCTCACTGACAATGAAACTATGGTCAGTTTCGATGTCCAGTCACTATTCACATGCTTACCTGTACAAGACTGTGTCGAAATTGTAGAAAGGAAACTAGCGGAGAACAACATGCCAGCGGAATACTCAGAACTATTGAGACACTGCCTTACATCTGGCTACCTACTGTGGAAGGAGCAGTTCTACAAGCAAGTAGATGGTGTGGCGATGGGCTCCCCTGTATCTCCCATTGTTGCCGATATATTCATGGAAGACTTTGAGGAGACAGCCCTTCGTACCTCACCTGTAAAGCCAAGTTTCTACAAGCGGTACGTAGATGATACTTTCACAATATTACCATCTGACAAAATTAATGTATTCCTTAATCATCTTAACTCCATTAACCCAAAAATTCAGTTTACAATGGAGTTGGAGGCAAACAATTCCCTAGCTTTCCTAGATGTTTCAGTAATCCGTAACCCCAACAACACCTTAAGCCATACGGTTTATAGAAAAAAGACCCATACTGATAGGTACTTAAACGGTGAATCTCACCACCATCCATCACAGTTAGCTACTGTGGGTAAATCTTTGTTTCAGAGAGCACAAGGGATCTGTGACAAGAAACATCTGGCTGCCGAGCTTCAACATGTCAAGCAAGTCCTGCACGACAATAAGCTTCGAGTCCCACGCCAACGTCACAGTGACCGAGTGAAACCAGCCACAGTCGAGCGTCTCCCTGCTGTACTACCTTACATAAGAGGAGTCACAGACAAGATTGGCTACATCTTGAAGCGTGCTTCAATTAAAACATTTTATAAGCCGCCAAAGAAGATCAGTCAGTTTTTACCATCTGTCAAGTGTCACATCCCTCTTCAAGATGCAGGAGTATACAAGCTTGATTGTGAATGTGGTCTCTCTTACATAGGACAAACAAAAAGACCAGTAAAAACTCGGGTTAAAGAACACATAGCTGACCTAAAACACCGTCGCTCAAAGAAGTCTGCAGTCTGTGAACATGTCCTTGACCGCACCCGCCATAACATCAGATTTGATAGACCACAAATCCTCGTGAAAGAACACCGATTCCTACCAAGGATGGTTCGCGAGGCTATTGAAATTAAAAAACATCCTAATTTCAATAGAGAAGATGGCTGGGTGCTTCCATCGTCTTGGGATCCAGTAATTAATATAATCAAATCTAAAACCAAGCATAACACTGCAAGACCTCAAGACACCGTGAGCTCATTCTGCGTAGATCGGACCAACAAAAACAAAAATAATTAAGAAGTTTGAGGGTACCCCGGAACAACTATGCCTTTTGGACGTCTAACACCTCAGTCCTTCCCGTGACCATGGGTGCTGCAAAGCACTCGAAACGTCGGGAACTTAAAAATCAAAATAAACCGCGATAAAATCCGAAAAAATAGTTTTATTTCATGTGTAATATTCGCGTAAATCTAAGAACTCAGTATGTCAATCTTTAGATACTAAATCCTCTGGTTCTTGTGCACTCATATATAACCTATAATTATAATACACTAATTTCTGCCCGCGACTTCTTCCGCGTTGACTTTAGACAGCAACCTTATATTATAGTTAATCCAGATAATAAACTACCTGTGTGCTAAATTTTAATCCAAATCCGTTCAGCCGTTTTTGCGTGGTTGAGTAACAAACATCCAAACAACTTAAAATATAAACTTTCACATTTATAATATCAGTAGGATTAGTAGAATTAAATATACAATACAAGAGTACGATAAGTTATAAACTTACTATACAAGAAGTGTCTTGCAAAATTTCTGTCAATATTTTGTGGTCAAATGCATAGATAATGTAGCCTTTCTCTATTCCTGCCACATCTCAAACTTACTAAGTGATATGGCCCATTAAGGCTTGCCAGACGCTTCCACGGCGATCTATCTGGATAATTATTAAGATATTGGTATAGTTTGTTCAGAATGACGTACCAATGACGTCACTTGGTCTGTGTAAAGAGTATCGTGCTACTTAGTAATACACGTGTAGGCAAATATGTAGTCTTTAGATATTGCCATGAAACCAATAATCGACAGATAATATTAGCCCTGTTAAGAAACTGTCCCGCCGTTGGGCACGGGCCTCCTCTCAAACTGAGAGGGTTTAGGCCATAGTCCACCACGCTGGCCCAGTGCGGGTTGGCAAACTTCACACACCTTCGAGAAACTCTTGGGCATGCATGTTTCCTTCACCGTAATAAACCAAACCATCCCACTGCTGCTCAAAGGTTTTCTCTCATAAATCGAGCTGAGAGAGAATAGGTCATACTTTTGTCATGTCACGTCATATTGCGAATTAGTGGAGATAGGTTTGTTGAGTATTAGTGGGATAGAGGGCGCTTTGGCCTTGTATACCGTTGGCTCCGTAATTATTTTTCTCTAAAATAGAATTAAGTTGTAAATAAATATAAAACGTACATCGTTCTAAGCAACATCGTTCAAATTGCCAGGATTACTGTTATCTTGAAGAAATACCCACTTACAATTATGTTAAAGTGCAGTAAGCTCGTCAAAATAAATATATTCAGTTTGTAAACAAAAGTGTTAAAAAGTGCTACCTATTAACAAATATACCAACGTGTGATATGAAGAGACACAAGAATACATACAAACAGTGAGTACAATGCGATATAACATTTTGTATAAAGAAATACGTATTTGTGAGATCAGTTAGTAAAAATATTTAAAATCCAGTCCTTAAGACAGCGCCATCTAGCAATCAAATAAAGTGTCGATAAAGCAGTATAATATTCTAATACTAGTCTGTGATCGGAATACAAACGATGACAAATTTCAGCGCTTGCTAATAAGTTGGATTAACGCAGCTGTCGGACGCCTGTCTGTCGATTTAAGACTATCGGATCAAACCCAACCAAATGATTCTCTTTTTGTACGCACAATTTTAAAAGTGATTTTAATAGTAAGTTTAAATAGAAAAAGTTGCAAAAATGGATTCGGACAACATTACATATCGCAGACAGAGAACAAGTTCAATGAATGATATTAGTACCATTGATACGTCATGCTTACTTGACACTACAATGTTAAGTCTTCCAAATACATCGTTCAATAACCAGACGATTCAAGATTTGAACAAGAAAGTAAAATCTCTAAATAGTGAGCTTATGAGCGCACATCAGGAAGTAGAGAATTTAAATTCATGGAACATGCGTTTAAAACAAGATCTTCAAAAATATATACAACTGGCTGGTACTTATAAAAATATTACCATGTCTACGGACAAAAAAAATATGACACCAAAATCAGAGCGTAAAAAGAGATCGCAAAAAGTAGACACTCCCTTAAAACATGAAAACACCTAAGTATCGATTAGCAATAAAAATAAAGAGATAATCAAAGTAGTACATCGACAAGAAATAATACAGAACTCCCAAAATACAACGCAGATGGAATCACTAAATGAAGATTATCGGAACGAGATGGGTTCTAACGATGTTCCTGTTTCACCTAATTCAAATAAAGTAATTGCAAATAAACATACTTCAAAATATAATAATGACATAATAAGCCACCAAATCGGGATACAAATCCAGCCTACTTTAGGAAAAATTTTAATTTTGGCGGATCAACAAGGTCAAGGCCTACAAAGAACCTTACAGCACCTAGTAGGCAATAAATATCACGTTTTCTGCATATGGAAACCTCAAGCTAGATTGCATGACATTTTAAATTCTATAAAAGACGAGATGTTATCACTGACATTTAATGACTATGTTATTGTTTTAGGTGGTATAAATGATTGTAATCCATGCGAACTTCAGACGTCCTTAATAAACCGGCTCAACCTCTCAAAAAATACCAATATAATTGTATCAGAGGTGCCGTATAACAAAAATCTAAATGAGTGTAAACTTAACTATGAACTGAAATTCGCATGTAGTACCCCCATACAAATGCCACTTACGTTGATATGAACTTTATCAGATATTTACCGAATAAGAGAAAGTTTACCTTGTACACTTGCAGAATGCTGCTCAGGGAGCTATTACATTTAGATTACAAAAATAAATATACAAAGTACAATAATCAATTCCAAAAACACGAAAGTCTTAATTTAGTAGACAAGTGCACACAGACTAACTTAGAACACTGCTCTTATCTTAATATTGACTCCTCTAATGACATAAAATCCTCTGACATTGACATCAATAATGAAATTTTTTTTCGTGAGTAATTATATATTTATTCTTCACCAAAACATTAATGGCCTTACTGGGAAATCGGATCAGACTAACTTTATTATCAGTATGCATTGATGAACTAAAAGATAAAGGTGAATTAATTGATGTAATTTGTATATCAGAGCATAATATGACACAAAATGACACGGACAACTTTTTTTTACGGAACCACAAAATTGTATCTTGATCCTGCAGATATAATCGTAGTGGTGGATCATGTATACTTGTAAGAAATACGCAAAAAGCTAAATGTTTAACGAAAATTATAAACATGTCTATCCCAAAGTCATTTGAGATCTCTGCTGTTGAATTAATTGATTATAACAGTCATTAATATCTATAGAGCCCCGGACAATAGATCACATTTAATGCAATTATTTTTTGATTGCTTAAATGAAATACTAATCATGAATAATAAAAAGAAACTTATTGTGTGTGGTGGCTTTAATATCGATCTCACAAAAAAATCAAAGCAAGCATATCAATTTGAGGAAATTTGTCTAAGTAATAATATGAAAATAGCCATCAGGAAACCAACCAGATTAATAAGTAAAACATGTATTGACAACATTATATATAATAATATACGTGGCTGTAAAGCTGAAATATTGGATCTAGCCTTATCCAACCATACTGCTCAGTTGATGAAGTACCCAGTGAAAAAGAAATACAATCTTGATTACTGGTATGTGTATAGACGTGACTTTTCTAAAGACAATATAGATAAATTTATCGAGGCTCTCGGACAATTAACTTTTAATAACATATTAGCTTGTGACAAGGCAAATAATGCTTTTAATGAATTTTATGACATCTTCAAATTATTTTATGACTTATGTTTTCCTATAGTAAAATTAAAAATTCCGACTATTAGCCGTCCTAAATGGATATCTCGGGGTATTAAAATTTGCAGCAAATGTAAAAGGAATCTTTTATGGAAGTACAGAATAAATCGAACGCAAGAAAATAAACTTTGTTTTCAAAAATATGCCAACAAAGTTAAAGTTATTATAAAATCAACGCAAAAAAGCCAAAATAACTATGCAATCAGAATGTCTAATAATAAATCAAAAGCAACCTGGAAGGTAATAAAGCGACAAAAATACAATATGCCAAAAGAACATATTAACAAAATAAGAATTAATGGTGAAAAAATATATGACCCTAAAAAAATAGCAACGCCGTTTAACAATGCATTCATAGAACAAGTCACACCGACATACTGTACAGGTAAATGTAAAATTCCACAATATCGGTGCAGCTCTATGTTCATGTATCCTACTACAAATCAAGATATCCTTAAAATTATTTCATCTCTAAAACCAACACGCAGCGTTGGTTATGATGGATTAGATACTACGATCATTAAGAAAGTAAGTCAAATTAACATTGACAAGACCAAATTACTCAATTTTAGATAAAGGATAAATAAGTTAGGTGAATTAAATATACATTACTGTGACGAAAAGGTTGAAGAAATAAAATGGATGAAATTTCTAGGTCTGCAAATAGACAACAAAATGACATGGAAACAACATATTGAATCCATATGCCAGAAACTGAATAAATATTCTTTTGCTCTGTACAACCTTATAAACATAGTAGATACTTCAACAATACTGACTGCATACCACGGATACGTATCGTCGACCTTAAAATATGGCGTAATATCCTGGGGCAACTCCATAAATGTGGAACTTGTATTTAGAGCCCCGAAAAGATCTGTCAGAGCTATTTATCATCTCAAACAAACAGATTCTTGTAAGCCATATTTTACTAAGTCAAAGCTACTAACACTGCCTTGCATATACATCTATGAGACTGCATTGTTTATTAAAAATAATATGTATTTGTTTGACTACTGCATTAGGGAACGAAATAAAGATAAGATATGTATTTTACCCTCTAAAACTGCTCTGTTACATAAAAGTATTCTTTGCATGGGCCCTAAATTATATAATAAGATACCCGCACAATTACGGAAAGAAAATGATTTGCCAGTGTTCAAGAGGAAGTTCCATGACTTTCTACTAGAAAAGTGCTATTACTCCGTAGAAGAATATATGAAGGACATGTTATAAATGCAGTTAGTTGACTCTGAAATGGTTCAATTTATTTTATAACACTTTTTGCATGTTTCGTTTGTTTATTTTGTTATGCTCTGACTTTTTTTTGTTTTATTTATTATATTTTATTATGCTATATTAAAGATCAAATATTGTAATTTTTTTGCATAGGTATATTAATAATTTATTTGACAATTTAATAATAATATTATTTTTCTGATGATGACATTGATGTATAAAATAGAATACAATATATATTTTTTTGGTATTTTTTAGATCACTGAGAAATATATGCAATATTGTACGCCGTATAGGCTGATCATAGAGAACTAATGTAACACTTATACCAACCTATGTAACCTATGATACACAATAATAAATGAATTTGAATTTTGCTTTGTGCTGAAACGCCGTAAGCGTTTTTCAAAAAAAATACTGTTAGCCGTTTTTTTTCATTTCAACGCTTGATTAACGATAAGGGTAAGGCTTTCATCTTAGCTTAAAGGCTATCACGTGAAGTGATAACACGAACCTACTGATTAATCTGCCTGCTCGGGGTCTCGCAGCGCTAAGAGTCTCTCTCATTATCGCTTCCGAGAAGAGACTGTGTCCGTCCCCGCGCTCTGTGTTCTATTTACACTCGTATGAAAGTTCTAGAATGGACGCGAACCCTCTATGTACATCGATAAAAGTACATCGAACAATAGCCGGCGCGGCCCAAAAAGCAGTATTATTATTACATACCTATTTGTACGTGAACAAATAAGTACTTGTATACTTGTAAACGCAATGTTTGTAAACGCACCCCAGATACAGGAATTACTAGTATGGGCTACATTTTTAAATAACTGCATTTTTGAATAATTTACCCCAAATAAAAGCAAGCAAACTTTTAACTAAAAATTTAAACAGAAATAGTTTTTTTTTAGTAATGGAACGTCAAATGCTACGTTTCAAAGGTTTTTCACGCTTTGACGATTTTACACCGAGTATTCCCCACAAAGAAAAATATACTCTACCACATTACTTTAAGAGTTATTTTTGTATAGTAAATTATATTGTATGAATGGAATAACTTTTAGGAAAAAGTGAAAAACCTAGCAGTAACGTGCGTTGTGCAAATTGTTTCGTAGTCTGTTTGATAAAATATACGGGTTTCTAGCGTGCTAGCAATTTATGGTTTGAAAATAGTAGACCCTTTACTCGGGTTCGAATCTAATGGATTCTGTTTAACGGATGAAGGTGATATGTAAAGATATAAATCGTTTGTAGATTGTATACTTTTTTATCAAGTATACAGAGATCCTCTCAAGGAATCTGGCGTAATGATAAAGATGGTTAGATATACTGAGTCTACCTATCTTATCAGATCCCTTGCGGGGTAGGCAGGGAATACAGAGTTTTGAGCAGTATCTGTTCAAAATAATTATTAATTAACTCATTTGAGAACAACGCCATCTATTGGAACTAGTCGGAAACACCAAGGTGATATTAGGGGGACATCGAAAAGCCGTATTTTATTGATAGTTGTCAATTATGAACTTTCATTGGATGCTTTTATTATTTAAGTCGAGGACATTATAGCTACTAATTCTTTGTATTAATAATGTATTTCACCAGTTTTCTACTAATTCAGCTACATTACCTTGTTTTGATAACTTAGTCAAGCTCGTATAAATGTTTTACTTACTTGTATATGTTGGCGATTGGGTTTTCGGGATAGCCGTTTCAATGTTGGTAATAGTATAGTGAAAGGTGGGTTTATCTTCAGTTTCATAGGCGTCTACATCGTAGCTAATCTTGAAATAACACTAGTCTTCTCCGGTACACTAATCTTCCTTGATATCTAAACGTTGGTAGCAAAATATCCGAGGACACGTACAATAGTAGGAGATTAATGGAATGCAGTAAGGTTAGCTGCTCCACGACACTTCCGACCGCTCGACCCTTTGCCAATTGAATAACAATGCAGTGCCATCCGCTATCTTACATCGACTATCTCTTAGCAGTCAATCGTCAGCTGACATCTGTCATCTGTCATCTCTTTACAACTAAACATACTCAAGCAATTATAAAAAGCATAGAGTATGTCTATAGACAAGATTAAAAGGTTACTAAAATTAAAATACCTGCTTGACATTCAATATCACAAATTATATTTGGCCAAGTTAATTTGATATTTTGATGTAATCACTGTTCAATTCTCGCTAGAAGGTACCGATTAGCTATCATTTTTTTTGTTTGTCTTATAAACTTGACGTTGACAGAATCATGTGTAAACGATGGGGTACAGATTATAATTAAAACTAGACTTTTTATTCGGGTTTGGCAATATATCTACCCGGTCGGGTAGCGAGGTATCCAGTCGTATGTATAATGTGCAAGATCCAATTAAATTGAAACAATTCCTGCTGCTTTTAAAAGAAAATTTCATTTTACTTTAGAGCTAACGCCTCGGTGGAAGGTGTCAAAAAATATGTGAACCTTACCATTCTTTATTATTTACTTCGTAATATTCGAACAGTACGCAACCACCCCGAGTAACATATCGATTTAATTTAAAATCCTTAAAACAACAGAAGCTTTCTACCTCTAACTAACAAAATTCGGATATGCCAAGCCCCATCACAAAAGGAAACTGTAAGTGGTTGCACAACCTACACTCAAAGACAAACGCAATTGACCTTTATTCTATTCTTATAAAGTTTATTTTCATATAACAAAAGTATATTTGCATGAGAACTTCTCGATTTCATAGCGTTCAATATATTACGATAGAAATGCATTGTGAAATTCTATTCTGGATACGCTAGCTTTAAATTTAAGTGCAAATAGAATTTGTTTTTTTTATTTGATATCTGTGGAATTGTTTGCGGGACTGTGGAACGGTAAAGGAACATTGGAACGGCAAAGTTATATGGAACAGGTAGGCAAAAATTATGGAACAAAATGTCGCTGGGAATTATTCCGAACGGAATTTGAGATTGTTAAATAAGATGTCTTCTTAGAGTGAAAACCTGGAGAATGCAATATTGACCAAAGTTATTTCACGTACCCAAACTTTGTAGCACAAATTAAAATTGTTTTGTATGGCTTTATATGTCATGATATACCATCACGCTTATATTCTCCAAGCGGGGTGGCAGAGGTTTACTGAGTACACCCAATTTTCACCGACGATCTTAGGTCTCGTCCGCGAGCTGCCCCCGAGGCTCGCGGAAGACCTATGCAGGATTTTCCCGATTCATCACTACCGACTACACTGTTCTTTTTCTTTTATTCTTTCTGCTACCTATATACACTGGTAATCCATTTGTTTTAGTTTTATATTCTATATTAATATAATATTATCTTATTCTAGCTGTAACCCGCGACTTTACCCGCGTGCTATTTAACAAAAATCTCTTTTTTTTTAATTAAAAAGTAGTCTAAATTACTTCTTATGACATCTCTCAGCTCTCTGCCAGTGAAAGTCCCGTCAACATCGATCCAGCCGTTTCGAAGATTAGCCAAAACATAAAAACAGACAAAAAAAAAAAATTTGGTAAGGTTCCGTATATACATCCATATGAATTTAGTAAAAAGCATTTTGACATTACAAACAGACACTTCAATTTTATTTATTTGTATCTAGTATCTATAGATTTCGCTAGATGTAAGTTTCCCAAATATGATATTATAATATAGAAACTGTCCTGTTAAGAAACTGTCCCACCGTTGGGTACGGGCCTGCTCTAAAACTAAGAGGATTTAGGCCATAGTCCACCATGCCTCCCAGTGCGGGTTGGCGAACTTCACACACCTTCGAGAAACTCTTAGGCATACAGATTTCCTCACGATGTTTTCCTTCACCGTTAAACTAAATGATAGTTATTTTTTAATGCGCACATGCTTTCGAAAAGACAGAGGACAGCCTGGGTTTTGAAATGAGATCTTTGACTTCGCAGTCTTACGGTCTAACTACTAGGCTATCACTGTTTTCAAATGTTGCAAATATAATAAAATAAATAAAATTAAATAGATTGCTATTCAACGGACCAAGTATCGTAATTATCAGCCGAAAGAAGTCCACTGAGGACAATGACCACCCTTAAGGTTTCGTCACATAGCCGACGCAGCGCGGTGGGAGCGGGACGGTGGCGTGGCTTCGGGAGTTGTAATATACTAAAATGTACGGGAGACGTCACACAGCGCAGGCACGTTCGGCATGACGGCACACGTCATGACCCGCCGCCGTCGCTCCCGACGCGATTACAAAACGAAGCATGGGGAGCGAGACGCCAATACGCGTGCGAGTATTAGGAGGCCGCCCGGCCGGCGCGCCGTCTCTCCCGTAGTGCACGCCGCGCTGCCGACCGCCGGCCAAGGGTAGCCGAGCGCTTTCCGAGCGCTCCGTCGGCTGTTTGACCGAACCTTTAAACATCGCCCCGACGACGGGTTTGTACTGGACGCAACCGGTTTAGCGAGAATATTATTCGATAATTACACAAATTAAATAATATTTATTGTATTACAAAGGCGCTCGGAGCGCTACACGACCGCGGTGTTCGTAGCGATTACCAAAGTTAAGCAGCGTTCGACACGGTCGGTCTGAGATCGGTGACCGTTTGTGGCATTATCATATTCGAGCATCTCCGTGCTTCGGAAGGCACGTTAAGCCGTTAGTCCCGGTTATCACTGAATTTGTTAAGCCAAGTTGGTGACCTTATAGGCGGCTTGATAAGTTCCAACAGCAGGTGGCCACAAATGTACCTCCACCAATCCACACTGGGTCCGCGTGGTGGAGTTTGACCTTATCTCTTTCACCTCGGTTTGTGAGAGTAGGGGTTTGCCCAGCAGTGGGACAGTATAGACTGTTATCGACCATACTTACAACAGTATTAAAACGTCGGAGCCACAATAATATTAATTAAAAAGGCAGAATAACAAGTTAATAGCGATGCCTTTAAACTGCAACCGCACTCTGCTCCTACAACCCGCTCGGCTTTTAATTAAAGCAGTTTTAATTAGTCCATTCCTTCAGCGCATAAGAATAAAACATGTTGCATATTAAACATATTGCATGTGTGTAATTCTAAATAGAAGTTGAAAAAATATTTTTTACAGAGATAACAAGAACAGATTGAGGGTCTACTGCGAAAAAAAATTATTTTTGTACTCCCTTGAACTTCAAGTATATGCATTAGGGAGTTAATGTTTCAAAATATGATTCTTACTGTAGATTCTAAAATATACAGTAAAAAATTATACATAAAGGAATACACGCTAGAAGAAATGTTCTTAGTAGAAAAATGTTATTATAGCATAGGCGACTTCTTAAATGACCATGACATTTAAACGGTGTTTGAGTTACATATTAATTTGTCATTATACAATGACTTGTTACAGTATAACATGTAATTTGCTGTTGTTGACATAATATTTTATTATTGCATTATTTTCATTTCTTTTTAGCCAAGTATTAATTTCATTTTATTATTACAATGCATTTCTGTATACCCTTAGCATGCACTTTGTATACCTGTGTTACTTGATTGTTTTTAACCGAATAATGTTTCCATTTTATTATTAACATGAACCTTTGTATACCCTTAAGGTGAAACATAGTGAGACTGTTCATAGTATTAAGATCTAATTCCATACCTATATTATGACAAATAAATAATTCATTCATTCAAGAACAAAATCAAAATATCTATTGCTTTACATTTTCTAATTCCAACGCGAAACTTTTAATGTTCGGGACGACGCCTTCATATTGTAAATAAGCATAAGTAAATAGATTAAGTTTAGAAATGGGCAAGTAATAGATTAAGTTTATAGCACATAAGAATCATGTAATACATAAGATAGAAGAGTGTGACCCTAGAAAGAGATAGATAAGATAGAAGAGTGTAACCTTAGATTGAGACAAATAATTGTACTGTATGTTTGGTTTACGAGCACAATAAAGCTCTGCAAAGCTCTAGCAAAGCCCGCTAGTTAGCCCGAAAAGCCGTGACTGGCGATGGCTGACCGTTTGTAGCATTTTCATATTCAACCGTCTCCGTGCTTCGGTAGGCACGCTGAGCCCTTGATACCGGTTACCACTTAAAGTCTAGTTGGCAGCCTCTTAGGCGGCTTGATAAGTTTCAACAGCAGGTGGCCACAAACCTGCCTCCACCAATCTGCACTAGGTACGCGTGGTGGGGTAAGACCTAATCTCTCTCACCTCAAGATAGATGGCCTCTGCCTAGCAATGGGAGAATATAGGCTGATATTACATTTTTATAATATTTTCAATACACATTTCGGCTACCCTGGCTTTCCCGGCTGTTGTTGCGAGTTTGCTGGCATGCCACCGATGATGTAAGATCCCACCTTGATAGGGGGCGAGCCTATTGTCATTATATTATGCACTATTCTAGAGTGTTACTATGATTATTTCGAAAGAAAAATCCTGAAACCATCAAGCTAATATTTTAAAACATTATATTAAAGTACGTAGATAGGTCCACCTGTAGTCTGGAACTAAGCCCAGTATGTATGACTTGTATAACAATAGTCTCGCTCCGAATTATACCTAAAGTCATCGGAAAAAAGTTTATTTACACAGTACATCTTTGCCACCTCCACTTGGGGAATATAGGCGTGACGGTGTAATTCACCAAAGGACATTGTCGAAAATTGAAACATTTGATCCATGCCATCATTATTTATCTATTTTATTAAAATAACCGTATCTAACGGACAATTTGCAACCTAAAACAAATATTTTATTCGAAGTCGCCGACATCTTTACTAAATGTCAACAAATACAATGTAACCTCATACGTATTAATGGCTACTGACCCTCAAATTCTAATACTTTTTCTGCAATATAATGATTCCCCCGCTTGTCCGTATAATAATAAAGCCTTAAAGGAATTTATGGGTGATTCGAAATCAGACAACTATTTTTTCATTGCTGTCCTTTACTAATTCCTTTATTAATTTTAAAAAATGGGATTTATTTTAATAAAAGCCATGAGAAAAAAATTCAAAAGCAAGTCATGTCACATGCATTACGTCCCAATTACTCAACTAATTCTACCACCCAAACAATTTATGCCATTCACAATGCAACAATGTTAATATTCAGTACGGATTTTTCAGAGACTGGTGTTTCAGAGTGGTCTCTTACAATAGGTCTCATAAAAAAGCTCAAAGTTGCTCAGCGAGCTATGGAAAGAGCTATGCTCGGCGTTTCTCTACGTGATCGAATCAGGAATGAGGAGATTCGTAGAAGAACCAAGGTCACCGACATAGCCCTCAGGATTAGCATGCTGAAGTGGCAATGGGCTGGCCACATAGCGCGAAGATCGGACGGGCGTTGGGGCAGAAAGATTCTAGAGTGGAGACCACGTATTGGCAAGCGCAGCGTAGGACGACCGCCTGCCAGATGGACCGACGATCTTGTGAAAATCGCAGGAAATCGTTGGATGCAGGTGGCATCAGACCGGTTACGCTGGAAAGCGATTGGGGAGGCCTATGTTCAGCAGTGGACAAGTATAGGCTGAAATGATGATGATGATGAATTTACAAAAATGTCGATATTACCAATTTAAATTTGTCGTCAACACAAATGAATTAACATTTACGTATAAGGCAAACGGTTGAAATTCAGCCACGTTTTGCTTTACCAGTTGTATGTAATCGGTATCGTACAGAGATGAGTCAAGCGGATGTGATTTCGCACAATAGTTCGCTGAGGGTTGTAGAAAGTATGGGTTTTTGTCCATTTCCTGTTATTTTATTTACAGTTCGGCAACTTTTTCATTTCTTCAGTGGATTTGTAAAAATTAACTATCACTTGCTTTAACGGTGAAGGAAAACATCGTGAGGAAACCTGCATGCCTGAGAGTTTCTCGAAAGTGTGTGAAGTTCGCCAACCCGCACTGAGCCAGCGTGGTGGACTATGGCCTAAACCCTCTCAGTTTGAAAGGAGGCCCGTGCTTGGGCACGGGTCCTACCGTTAGCGGTGGGACAGTTTCTAAACAGGGCTAATATTATGATTATTATAGTATATTTTTATGGCTGGACTGTGAATGAAATTCTCTGAAATGGGTGATTTTAATTGTCGAGTGATTTCGTGCTACTTTAATTTGTGGTCCCGGTTACCACTTAATGTGGTAGTCTATAAGCAAAGTGAAGGCTTTAGATGCGGTTTAATAAATTGTTACAAAAGTGGTGGCCATCAGTCGTTGAAAACATTGAAACTTATCGAGCAGCGACAAACTTACTTCTACCAAACAACACAGGGCCTAGGTGCTAAAATTTTACGACAAAATCATTATAATAAGACACTTAAATAAATTAGCGCACGATTAAGTCCAAAACCACTGTCACTACTTCGTCACTCATGCACAGTTTGAAGCAAATAGACACAGTCTCAGGCACACATGATTGCTGTATTTTTTTTGTTGAATTGTAATATCTGTAACGACCTCTTTACATCGCTATAAAGCTGTAACAATCTACCCATAGATGGCGCCGAATATAATATCGACAACGATCCTCCATACATGTCTAGAACTCGATATGAAAGTTATTACGACGCGTTGCATATATACAAGCCCTCGATAGTAACTCTCGGGGTAAGTGGCAGGCCCCGTCAGGCACAACACCCATCTGGCTAAAAGATCTTCCTTTTGTCAAACCTTATAAACCGGAAGATTTAGCGCAGTGGTTAAGAGCTTAAGCCGTTTCACCCACTGCGTCTAATAGTCGCGGGTTCGATGCCCGCAAGGGACAAATTTTTGTGTGATCCACAATTATTTGTTCCGGTCTGGGTATTTGTGTATCTAAATTTTCATATTTGTAAATGCATCCCCACGACACAGGAACAAATCCTAGTGCGGGGCCTAAAAAAATGTATATACAAGCTGTAACATAATTAACGCAAACCTGAAAGTAGTTTGTTCTAAATGGGTAACTTAATTGATTCCAAAAGTTGTTAATGTATTTTACAATTTTTTTAAATTTGCAAACATGCTTTTACTCCTTCAGTTCGCTATAAAAAACTAAATGTATTATTGATTCATAGCAATATGGAGATTTCAAATGCATCCCTAAAACGTATTTCTCAAAACGCACACATACACATACAATTTCATTGTTAATTAGGGTATAAAAGTGCTTAAGAAAAGGGGTAAAAGCTTTAAATTTGAAAATTTGGTTTTCGTTTTGAATATATGAAGCAATTCTCTAATTGGGGTGTCTGAGGTCTTGCGTTTATTATGTTACACCTTGTATATATAAGTACAGTTACAACTTTTGGAAGATTTTTCCTAGCTGGAGATGCTGCAAAATACCACATTAGCTACTGTATCACATACAATGGTCAACGCAGTACTGAATGGTATAATGTCTTATTATAATAATTTTTGTGAGTATAACCTATTCCCTCTCCCCTCAATTTATATGAGAAAGCCTTTGACTAGGAACGGAACAGTATAAGCTGGTTTATTATATTGTTACATTTGCGGGGTAATTAAATGCCGAATAACGTGCGAAGTACTTTATTAGGCGCTGTACACACAAAATAGTACGTCGAATGGAAGTACATACAAGGACAAAACAGACACTAGTACTACTCTCTTTATTACCTAAATACTGCTTCCAAGTTGCTGAGTCACTCGTAGTATCCGTATATCGTTGCTAAAGTAGAATACACATTCTACTGAGATCGCTTGTTCTCCGATTTGATCACTATCGCTTCCGAGAAGAGACTGTGTCCGTCCCCGCGCTCTGTGTTCTATTTATACTCGTATGAAAGTTCTAGAATGGACGCGAACCCTCCCATAGAATTACATCGAACAATAGCCGGCGCGGTCCAAAAAGTATTATTATTACATACCTATTTGTACGTGAACAAATAGGTACTTGTATACCGCGGCCACGCGTCGGCGTTAATAAAAGGGAGGAACCTTCTAGACGTTTCAGCACTTAAGCGCGGATTCTAGATTTTATAATTAACATTCCCCGATAAGGGGCTTACGAGATATCGGGGCTGTATTGAAGCCGTAACAATATTCATGACTTTTATCGTGTGAAAATATCACTTAATAAAATTAATACTCTCCGAAAACATACCCCGGCGCGGGTTTTCTACAGTTACAGTGAGTGATATATCATCCAAGATTTAAGCTAGCTGTGTGCCCTCATTGCCAAATAGGACTGCAGTAAGTGCTTTTGATGTATTTATTGCCTTAAGACGATTACAAGAAAGTGCCACTCGTCGACTTTATATCTTATACCGAATTCATATTATGCCGACTTGCGTATAAAGCTAAGGCAGATTTGTCGTGTATAGTTGTAATTTGTTCCACCATTCTCTTCTTTTATTATCACTGCCTTCTTTTATCAGAAGGCAGAGTTAACAGTGTGAGCGCGAGTAAGAAACCCTTTTAGCAATATTAGGAAAGAAAATGTTTTTGGAAAAACCTGGAGATAAAAATCTAAAGAAATTTACAAAATACAAAATTGACACAACGGTTGAGGGCCTCGCGTCATCTGAAGAGTGAAAAATGTTTTTTATGAAAATAATAATATTTTAGAAGAAAAAAACACGTCATTATTATAAAAAAGAAACATTCTAGAGTGGAGGCCACGTATTGGCAAGCGCAGCGTGGGACGACCGCCTGCCAGATGGACCGATGATCTTGTGAAAATCGCAGGAAGTCGTTGGATGCAGGTTGCATCGGACCGGTTACGCTGGAAAGCGATTGGGGAGGTCTATGTTCAGCAGTGGACAAGTATAGGCTGACAATTGATGAAAAAAAAACTGATATTGGAAGATTTTATAAGCAACGGTTAAAGTTGCCATTTGATTGTAAAATGAGAAAGAAATGTTCAGCAGTGGACAAGTATAGGCTGACAATTGATGAAAAAAAAACTGATATTGGAAGATTTTATAAGCAACGGTTAAAGTTGCCATTTGATTGCAAAATGAGAAAGAAACTGTAATACTAGTCTAAGTTCTCACGGATTGTTTTGTATGTAATAATAATATAATAATAAATTCTTTATTTACGGACAACATTGATCCAAAGTGTTAGTATACAGACGACTTATGCCTAGTGTTAGTAAAAGGAGAAAACGAAAACAATACAAATAACTAAAATAACAAATAACGGTCCTAATTGATCGTCCTCCACACCATCTGCTTAAGGATACGAGAAGACACACTCTCCGCCACCATCCCCAGAATGCTGTTACGGCTGCCCCGCACCCTGCGCAGCAGTGATGCAGTTTTCTTACGCATGATGGCGGCAAAGCCATCAGTGTCCGCTCTCGCAAACATCTCTGAGGCACTGCAAAAGCGGGGCAGCCCCAACAATATCCTGAAAATGTTATTATACTGCGTGCGCAGGTTACTCAACGACCTTTTGGTGTACTGGACCCACAAGCTTCCCGTGCACATACCCTGGCAGTAGGCTTTAAAAAGGGTGATTTTGACCTGATCGGTACAGCGGGAGAATCTGCGGGCCAGCATGTTACCTCGGATCGCCAAAGCCCTGCGCTCCCTCTCAATGTCATCATCGTCCTTAAGGTCGTCAGTGAGGAAATGCCCCAAATACTTAAATTTATGGACTCTGTTTATGTTCACGCCATTTAGGGTAATGTCAGGTGTTGTTTCTGGGCATTTACCGGCGGCCTTAAAGACCATGAACTCGCTCTTTCTACAGTTATATATTAATCCATGTGAGGCCGCATAAGACTCACATACCTTCAACATTTCTCGAATACCTGCCGCTGTTGGGCTCAGCAGCACCATGTCATCCGCATAGCTCATGTTATTGACAGGCACGCCGTGTACATGGCATCCGACACGCATACTGCTGAGCTCAACAATCAGGTCATTAACGTATAAGTTGAAGAGCTTAGGAGACGTCAGCCCCCCCTGCCTTACACCGCACTCCAACTTATACGACTCCGAAAGTGCATTCGACCACTTTACGTTATTAGTCTGGTTCGAATACCAATATTTAATAATATTGAGGATCGGTGCCGGTAGACGCCCGTCCCTGAGCTTCTTCCAGAGTACATCGTACGATACAAGGTCGAAGGCCCTGGACAGATCAAGGAAGCAGGCGTACACAGGCGTCCTCCTGTCAATGTAGTATTGGACAGTATGCTTGAGGCCTAAGATAGCACTTTCAGTTGACAGTTCCGGCTGAAAACCGAACTGTGCATCGTGCAAGTATACGCCTCTGTCTGGCCCTTCAAGGAAATAGGCGTGATGAGTAAACCTAGGTACAACTTTCAGCTCGATTAAGTGCTTTGTAAAACTTTTCTTAAAAGGATGGAAAATCGAGATGTTTACTGCAAAGGAATGCTCAAAACAATTATAGAGAACAGGTAAATAGAATCGTAAATTTTCTTTTGGAATACATTTTCTGTACGCGTCTCTGTGAAATATCTAACGGTAGATCCTTCGACGAAAGTTTATTCTGCTTGGCGCAAAGGATTTAGTCATTAGAGGTGATTTATTATTGAATTTTTGTATTCGTTACCCCACACTAAAATTACACCGTCCCGCCTATATTTAAATTTCCCAAACGGTGGTAGCAGAGGTGTACTACTTTTCCGACGATTTTAGATTCCAGTGTTATAGGGGCGAGCCTGTTGACATTATACCAGCATGGCATTGCAGGGCTGAGAATAATGCCAGAATCCGCACTGATATAGGATTTTTTTTCTATAGAAGAAATTGTACTTTGTGCAACCTAGAATTTTATTTATTTATTTATTTGTTCAGGTTTGCTAACAGCTATTACATTTTATACTTAATATATAGACATTCTAGGAGTTTTATTTTAAATGCATAACCAATTATAAGCAAACACCCCATGCGCTATGAGCAGTTACATAAAAAAAAAGAGAAAATGTGGAAAATTATACAAAAAAAAAAGCAAAATGCGGAAAAAAAAAACTTAAAAAGATAAATGAAGTAAAAAATTAAAAGAAAACTTACCATGTAGTAAATAAACATTAACTAGGGTTAACAACCTTTGTGTACATCACGTATACATGAGGAGACTACTTTTTATTTTATATTTAAAACGAAGGAAAGTGTTATCAAAGAAGTCAATTTGGTCACTACAGTGATTGGCCAGCTTACACATGCGCGGGATGGGAGAATTAGTACCTAAGACTGTTCTCCTAAGAGGAGGGTAAAGGAGAGCAATTGGAGCACGAGGATATCTGGCTGGCGTTCTAAAGTTTATTTTTTTAATAAGCAATGGGCAGTCAATCGTATGATTTAGGATCTTATACAAAAACAAGAGATCCAAAATATCTCTACGTTTACAAAGAGACTCGATTTTGAAATGCGCAAGTCTTTCACAATAGGACCTTTTTGTTTTCGCAATTCCCGTCGAATACGATAGATGCCACAAAAACCTTTTCTGTATGCGCTCGATCCTTAAATCATGTACGGCATAGTGAGGACGCCAGACCACACTACAATACTCTACTACGCTCCTTACTAGACTATTAAATAGGGTAATTTTGGTACTTGGTAGTTTAAAGGGTTTACTATTTCTTAATACAAAGCCAAGCATACGCGAAGCTTGTTTAGTTATATTTTCTATATGTGGTAGAAACGATAATTTCTTGTCAATAATAACGCCTAGATCTCTGATACAATCCACTTCTTGTAATTTTAAGCCTTCTACGCTGTAATTTGATGGAATTATTTTGATTTTACGTGTAATTTTAATGTGTTGGCATTTAGACGGGTTTAGCTGCATACCGTTATTTTTACACCACAAATGGAGTTGATCTAGGTCCTTCTGTAACAGTTTAGTATCATCTGGTGACTCAATAACTTTAAGTATTTTGAGATCATCGGCAAACATCAAGGGTGAAGAATAATTAACGCATTCAGGAATATCATTAATGAACATGCCAAACAGAATAGGACCCAAGTGCGATCCCTGGGGTACGCCTGAAGTAACACGATAAGAAGTTGATTTGAATCCATTCAACACAACATGGAAAATGCGGTCACTCAAATAAGATTTGACCCAGTCGAGCATTTTACCCGTAAAACCATAATAAAATGATAACTTTTGAATCAGTACTTTGTGTGATACTCTGTCGAATGCCTTACTAAAATCGGTGTAGATCACATCTACTTGTTTGTGATCATCAACCGCCTCCGACAAAGCTTCGACAAAGGGCACAAGATTAGTACCAGTCGATCTAGCTCTGACAAAGCCATGTTGGTGCTCGGTAAGAAATTGTTTAAAGTGACTTTCAATACTAGGATATATAAGCGCTTCAAATATCTTCGCAAAAGTAGATAGAATAGAGATCGGCCTATAGTTGTTTATTAGTTTTGCATCGCCTGATTTATACACAGGGACCACTCTAGCTACCTTCCATTGAGCAGGAAAAATTCCAGTGCAAAGTGAACGGTTATAAATTAAGCAGAGTGGTGTTACCAACGCAGCTGCACATGAACCAATGAAGTATGGAGGAATATCATCGGGACCTGCCCCCTTAGATTTATTTATGTTCTTAATCTTTTCTAGAATGACTTCTGGTCGTATATTCAGAGAAGCTAGACAATGGCTACCATTAACTATACTGGTATATTTGCTAGAAGTGCTAAAAGTAAAGTGATCATCCTGTGTATAAACGGATGCAAAGTGAGATGCAAACAAATTGGTAACTTCGCTGCCATCGGAGCTCTCTACAGTACCATTTGATAGTGAAGCAGGATAAGAACTTTTTCCACCTCTTTTTGCTTTAATAAATGACCAGAAGCTCTTAACGTTACTACCAATACTGTTTTCAATATTTTTAATGTAGTCATTGTAACAGCATTGAGTCATTTTATTTCAATCTACTTTCAAATATTTTATTTCAATTTCATCTAATGGATTTTTATAAAGCTTATAGCGTTCCCTTAATTTTTGTTTTTTTTTTCAACATTCTAATCAGTGAGCGAGAAAACCAGATGGGATATTTTTTACTTTTAGGTATACACTTAGGTACAAAATTTTGTATCGATTCTCTGATTATATCATAAAAAACGTTGACCATTTCGTTCACGTTCTTATTACCCAGTACTATATTCCAGTTAATACTTTCCAAATGCTCACATATATTTGCATAATTTGCTTTGTAAAAATTGTATCTCGGTGTAAGTATATTTTTTAAGGTTTCGGACTCAAGCAATGGGATAAAGATGTCTAAGGGGGGATGGTATGGATCCACAGGACATAATTCGCTTGTGCACTCCTGAACCAAACACGATGAGAAATTAGATAAGACTAGGTCCAGTATTCTCCCCTTGTAGTTAACAACGTTGTTAAGTTGCTCTAAGTGATTCATATAAGTGAAATCCATCAAAGTATGACAAATTAATGGTAGTGTTACATTACTATTATGACTGTTTGCCTGTAACCAGTCAATAGCACTTAGATTAAAATCCCCTAATATACATGTATATCCAGACCAACTCTCAAAAAAGGAGTTGCTTTTATCTATGAACATTTCTAAAGAGGTCCGTAGTACAGGAGTTGTTAAATATACTACACACACACAGCAATCTGACGTGTAATATTGTTGTCAGGTATATCTATAATAACCCACAGATCTTCACAATTGCTTTCATACGCCAGCAAGCGACTAGACTTAAATTTGTTAGATACAGCAAGTAACACACCACCACCCCCCTTCTTATTCGAATGAACTCGATCTCTTCTGTGTACTACATATGAATGTTCAAATAATTCATGGTCTGAAATATTGTCATTTAACCATGTTTCAGTTAACGCTATTAAATCATAATTAGAGGCACACACATTTCGATATAGAGTGTGCGTTTTTGACTTCAAACCACGGACATTCTGATAGTAAACTGATAGCTTATTGAATTTTATCAATATTATGACCTTATACATTTGCAATATAAGACAGATTATAGGCAGGTAGTATAATATTAGTTGATTTGATCCAGTGAACTCCTGCTCCTGATTAATTTTTGTTCCGAATTTACGTCCCTCCTCACAAATATTCTGCCATTTTTGATCCAGACAAATCTATAACCCTTTTCTTTAGCTTTTAGTCTTGCCGCTGCATGCAAAGCCTTGTTGGCGGGTGACAAATGTTCATTGATATAAATGGGCTTCTCAGGGCCAGCCAACTTAAGGTGAGAAGTGTTTAGCTTCTGGTTTGGGTTCGATTTGTTAAAATTAATACAAGCTGCTAGGAGCCGATCTCGTAGTCTCGGTGAGGCCAACTGAACCACTATGGATCTAGGTCTATCATTATTTTTATTTAATTTGGCAATGCGTGAACAGTTATGGCGCGTGGTTTCCGGCTTAGAATAGGACCAACCCATCTCATCCCATCGGGTGTCGTACAAGGCGACTAAGGGAAAACTAGGGAATGGGCAGCAGCGTTCTCTTAACACTTCTGCGATAAAAAACTGCGCTCGCCAACCCGCCTGCCAAGCGTGGCGAGTATGGCAAATCCCCCCAATCACTATTATGGAAGAAAAGAAGAAAACCAGGCCCCTAGTCCCCGGCAGTCCTGATCGTCCTGGCCACGGTAGCAGCCATGGTAACGACAGGACAAGGGGTGCTAAGAATCTCCGGCAGAGATTCGGCTACCACCAAAAACGAAAATTGGCCCTGGTGACATACAACGCACGCACTTTGAGGACAGATGAGAAGCTTGTTGAGCTGGAAGAAGAGATAAACAAGTTGCGGTGGAATATTGTCGGTTTATCGGAGGTCCGAAGAAAGGGCGAGGACACGATAACCTTAAAATCCGGCAACTTGTTTTACTACCGGGAGGGCGAACAGCAGTCCCAAGGTGGTGTCGGATTTATCGTCCACAAGTCACTCATAGACAACGTTGTGTCCATCACTAGTGTGTCGAGCAGGGTAGCGTACCTGATACTCAGAATATCCAAAAGATATTCGCTGAAGGTCATACAGGTCTACGCACCGACCTCGACATACTCAGATGATGATGTCGAAGTTATGTATGAGGACATTAGTAGAGCCATACATACTTCCAAAACACACTTTACAGTGGTTATGGGTGACTTCAATGCGCGGCTGGGCAAACGGGGCGATGATGAGTTGAGAGTGGGGCAATTTGGATATGGGCAGCGCAACCCCAGGGGTCAGAGGCTGGCCGAATTCCTGGAGAAGGAGGGACTCTTTATGATGAACTCTTTCTTCCAGAAGCCGCCTCATAGGAAATGGACCTGGATGAGCCCTGATGGTTCCACCAAAAACGAAATAGACTTCATAATGAGCACCAAGCGACAAATATTTAATGATGTCTCCGTGATCCACAGGGTAAAAACCGGCAGTGATCACCGAATGGTCAGAGGCACATTAAATATTAATGTCAAAATGGAAAGATCGCGTCTGATGAAGTCTACGCTCCGACCTTGTAATGCACATATCCAAAACCCCGAGAACTTTCAACTCGAATTGGCAAACCGCTTCGAATTGCTAGACAGCAGCGCATCAGTGGACGAAATCAACAACAGGCTGGTAGAGACTGTCCATACGGTCGGGTCCAAGTATTTTAAGCCCCACCGTAAAAATAGACCTCAAAAACTATCCAACTACACCCGAAACCTCATGGCTGAGCGACGTTCCATGACGCTCCAAACCTCCGATGATGCTAAGTCCTATAGGCAGCTCAATGGACAGATATTGAAGTCCTTGCGACAAGACTTACGGTCCTTCAATACAAGGCGTATTGAGGAGACCATAGCACAGAACAAGGGCTCTAAAGTGTTCGCAAGAGACGCGTCTATTGGGCAAAGCCAGTTGACGAAGCTGAAGATGGAGGACGGAAACGTAACGTCGAATAGGTCGGAGGTGCTCAGGGAGATAGAGAGGTTCTATGGGCAGTTGTATACCTCAGTAGCTGAACCTGTTGTTGACTTGGTAAAAGACCCAAGAGCCAAGCTAACCCGACACCACACTGAAGATATCCCGGACATCAGCCTGTACGAGATTAGGATGGCTCTCAAACAACTCAAAAATAACAAAGCGCCGGGCGAAGACGGAATTACCGTAGAGCTTCTGAAAGCGGGCGGAACGCCAGTACTTAAAGTCCTTCAGAGGCTGTTTAATTCCGTCTTGCTCGAAGAGAAAACGCCGGAAGCATGGAACAGGGGTGTGGTGGTACTGTTTTTCAAGAAAGGTGATAACACTTTACTCAAGAATTATAGGCCCATCACACTGCTGAGCCATGTTTATAAGTTGTTTTCGAGAGTCATTACGAATCGTCTCGAACGCAGGTTTGATGACTTCCAGCCTCCCGAACAAGCCGGTTTCCGGAAAGGCTTTAGTACCATAGACCACATACATACGCTGCGGCAGATTATACAGAAGACCGAGGAGTATAATCGGCCACTATGCTTGGCGTTTGTGGACTATGAGAAAGCCTTCGATTCGATCGAGACTTGGGCGGTTCTTAGATCTCTCCAGCGATGCTGCATTGACTATCGGTACATCGAAGTGTTGAAGTGCTTGTATAATAACGCCACCATGTCAGTCCGAGTACAGGGGCAGTGCACGAAGGCAATCCCCATAAAAAGAGGAGTAAGACAGGGAGACGTCATTTCTCCGAAACTGTTTACGGCCACCTTAGAGGACGCCTTCAAGCTCTTGGAATGGCAAGGACTTGGCATCAACATCAATGGCGAATACATCACTCACCTTCGATTTGCCGACGACATTGTGGTCGTGGCGGAGTCGCTGGAAGATCTAGGACGAATGCTCGGTGACCTCAACAGAGTATCTCAACAAGTGGGTCTTAAAATGAACATGGACAAAACCAAAATAATGTTCAACGTCCATGTCGTACCCACCGCACTCACCGTTGGGAACTCTACTCTTGAAGTTGTCGACGAATACATTTACCTGGGACAGGTAGTCCGGTTAGGTAGGTCCAACTTTGAGAGAGAGGTCAATCGACGAATCCAACTCGGCTGGGCAGCGTTCGGGAAACTGCGCAATATCTTCTCATCCAAAATACCTCAGTGCCTTAAGACTAAAGTTTTCAGTCAATGTGTGTTACCAGTGATGATATATGGATCAGAGAGGTGGTCTCTTACAATAGGTCTCATAAAAAAGCTCAGAGTTGCTCAGCGAGCTATGGAGAGAGCTATGCTCGGCGTTTCTCTACGCGAACGAATCAGGAATGAGGAGATTCGTAGAAGAACCAAGGTTACCGACATAGCCCTTAAGATTAGCAAGCTGAAGTGGCAATGGGCGGGCCACATAGCGCGTAGATCGGACGGGCGTTGGGGCAGAAAGATTCTAGAGTGGCGACCACGTATTGGCAAGCGCAGCGTGGGACGACCGCCTGCCAGATGGACCGACGATCTTGTGAAAATCGCAGGAAGTCGTTGGATGCAGGTGGCATCGGACCGGTTACGCTGGAAAGCGATTGGGGAGGCCTATGTTCAACAGTGGACAAGTATGGGCTGAGATGATGAACAGTTATATATATCTTCATCCTTAATGCCGCAATTTACCGTGTTACATAGGTTAGTTGTTGTTGTACTCTATGTTGTTTACACGAGCTTGCTGTTCTAGATAATTAATCTGCGCCTGAAGTTCACTGATAGTGGATTTCATGTCGGAGTTTTCTCCTCTCAACTTATTAATTAGCTGATTGTCTTGTTTTCTCTCCTTAACAAGTTCATCAACTTGACTAGTAATAAAGTTCATTGATTCTTTAAAATCTTTAATGTCATCTTTGATCACCTTAACCTCATTATTAATAGCGGTCGTAATTGAAGCTTTAATTTCAATCATAAGGTCATTTAATTCTTTAGACATTATATCCTCTACAATCCTCTTAACTAAGGATGTGGTTAGTGGTTCCTCCGTACCGCATCCTTTTGGTGACCCTTGGGCTGGTCTCTTACAAGGTCTTGTGGTAACATTGGCGTTTGTGCGCACAGGAGTATGGTCGTTTTTACCAGACTTAACACAGGCCATGCACTCGGGACAAATCCAAACTGCTGCATCGATGTTATTAGGATCCTGCACGGCTAGACAAGCGTAATGAAAAATTTTCCTGCATTTTAGACAAGTCAGGTAATGATTATCGCTTATACCCGTTTGGCAGCAACCCCAATTCAGTCTAGTATTATCCATTCCTTCAGACCTAAATTTATACAAGCAAATATTTTTTCGTTATTATTCCGTAATCTACCAAACAGGGTAAAACTTTTACGCTGACAACACTATATGGCCAAAATGCTCATATCCAGATCCGAAATAATTATATCGTGTCAACTTGACGTTTGTCAATGCTTGTCAGTAATTGAGTTTGAAAGCTCCAAATGTACAAAAGCGAGGGTACCTGACAAATATTTGTGATGAAACGATATAAAATCCGATCAGCATTTAGGAGATTTCCATAACTTCTTCCCCCAGCACAGCTTCACAAACAATAATGGACGCGCCCAGATCTCTTCTTTACACTATTGTGACACTTTGTTGAGTAGTTATTAATATTTTCGTGACTTTAAGATTTAAATAGCAGAGCACCTTGTTGCTCGGTAACCAGTTATATCTGACATCTTTTTGAAACCAGGACCTCATGATCACTACGTGCATTTTTTGCTATTAGACTAACGAGGCAGTGTGAATAAACTACCACGTAGGTGCAGTGGCGAAAGACACACCCCATTGTACAACAATTCATAGATACAGGTTTATAAAGAGTGAAGACTACTGTTGTTATGCGAAGGCAAGCTGACCGACCATATTCGCAACAGCGTAGTAAGAAAGCGTGTAGGTATTGGAACCAGGCATTGTTCCGGGATAAAAGTAGCCTTAAATAGTTTCTGGAAATTTCTCTATCTTCCAATGAAATCTCGTTAAAATCGGTTCAGCTTTTCCGGACATAGGTCCGGACGTTTGTCCGGCATAAGGATAATCTCAAGAAAATAATTATAAAGCACACGTGTTTGGACATAAAGTCCGAACACGTGCCCTTTAAATTTTTATCTATTAATACCTTTTTAAATTTTAATGTAATTTTTATGTAAACCTAAAAATTTAAAGTACATGTGTTTGGACTTTAGCATCATCCAAATACTCGGATGTGTATCAAACACACTATTTTTTTATTGAAAGATCACAGCTGTATTTTTTTTATTTTGGAATAGGGACCAGGCGTTTATAGCTCGAGTCTTTCTTCGCATTGAGACATGACATCGTCAGCAAAAAGTGAGTGTACACAGTACATATTTACCTCCCACGCTTGGGGATGGTGTTTATTTTTTATAAATTTTTACTACTACTTTGGCCGCGTGGTTCCCGGCTGGCCGCGTAGTTCCCGGCTGGCCGCGTGGTTCCCGGCTTAGAATAGGACCAACCCATCTCATCCCATCGGGTGTCGTACAAGGCGACTAAGGGAAAACTAGGGAATGGGCAGCAGCGTTCCCTTAACACTTCGACGATCAATAACTGCGCTCGCCAACCCGCCTGCCAAGCGTGGCGAGTATGGCAAACACCCCCAATTATGGAAAAAAAGTAAGAAAACCAGGCCCCTAGTCCCCGGCGGTCCTGTTCGTCTTGGCCACGGTAGCAGCCACAGTAACGACAGGACAAGGGGTGCTAAGAATCTCCGGCAGAGATTCGGCTACCACCGAAACCGAAAATTGGCCCTGGTGACATACAACGCACGCACATTGAGGACAGATGAGAAGCTAGTTGAGCTGGAAGAAGAGCTAAACAAGTTGCGGTGGAGTATTGTTGGTTTATCGGAGGTCCGAAGAGAGGGCGAGGACACGATAACCTTAAAATCCGGCAACTTGTTTTACTACCGGGAGGGCGAACAGCAGTCCCAAGGTGGTGTCGAATTTATCGTCCACAAGTCACTCATAAACAACGTTGTGTCCATCACTAGTGTGTCGAGCAGGGTAGCGTACCTGATACTCAGAATATCCAAAATATATTCGCTGAAGGTCATACAGGTCTACGCACCGACCTCGGCATACTCAGATGATGAGGTCGAAGGTATGTATGAGGACATTAGTAGAGCCATACATACTTCCAAAGCACACTTTACAGTAGTTATGGGTGACTTCAACGCGCGACTGGGCAAACGGGGCGATGATGAGTTGAGAGTGGGGCAATTTGGATATGGGCAACGCAACCCCAGGGGTCAGAGGCTGGCCTAATTTCTGGCGAAGGAGGGACTCTTTATGATGAACTCTTTCTTCCAGAAGCCGTCTCATAGGAAATGGACCTGGATGAGCCCTGATGGTTTCACAAAAAATGAGATAGACTTCATCATGAGCACCAAGCGACAAGTATTTGGTGATGTTTCCGTGATTCACAGGGTAAAAACCGGCAGTGATCACCGAATGGTCAGAGGCACATTAAATATTAATGTCAAAATGGAAAGATCGCGTCTGATGAAGTCTACGCTCCGACCTTCTAATGCACATATCCAAAACCCCGAGAACTTTCAACTCGAATTGTCAAACCGCTTCGAATTGCTATACAGCAGCGCATCAGTGGACGAAATCAACAATAGGTTGGTAGAGACTGTCCATACGGTCGGGTCCAAGTATTTTAAGACCCACCGTAAAAATAGGCCTCAAAAACTATCTGACTACACCCGAAACCTCATGGCTGAGCGACGTTCCATGACGCTCCAAACCTCCGATGATGCTAAGTCCTATAGGCAGCTCAATGGACAGATATTGAAGTCCTTGCGACACGATTTACGGTCCTTCAATACAAGACGTATTGAGGAGACCATAGAGCAGAACAAGGGCTCCAAAGTGTTCGCAAGAGACGCGTCTATTGGGCAAAGCCAGTTGACGAAGCTGAAGATGGAGGACGGAAACGTAACGTCGAATAGGTCAGAGGTGCTTAGGGAGATAGAGAGGTTCTATGGGCAGTTGTATACCTCAGTAGCTGAACCTGTTGTTGACTTGGTAAAAGACCCAAGAGCCAAGCTAACCCGACACTACACTGAAGATATCCCGGACATCAGCCTGTACGAGATTAGGATGGCTCTCAAACAACTTAAAAACAACAAAGCGCCGGGTGAAGACGGAATTACCGCAGGGCTTCTGAAAGCGGGCGAATCGCCGGTGCTTAAAGTCCTTCAGAGGCTGTTTAATTCCGTCTTGCTCGAAGGAAAAATGCCGGAAGCATGGAACAGGGGCGTGGTGGTACTCTTTTTCAAGAAAGGTGATAACACTTTATTAAAGAACTATAGGCCCATCACACTGCTGAGTCATGTTTACAAGTTGTTTTCGAGAGTCATCACGAATCGTCTCGAACGCAGGCTTGATGATTTCCAGCCTCCCGAACAAGCCTGTTTCCGCAAAGGCTTTAGTACCATAGACCACATACATACGCTGCGGCAGATTATACAGAAGACCGAGGAGTATAATCGGCCACTATGCTTGGCGTTTGTGGACTATGAGAAAGCCTTCGATTCGATCGAGACTTGGGCGGTTCTTAGATCTCTCCAGCGATGCCGCATTGACTATCGGTACATCGAAGTGTTGAAGTGCTTGTATAATAACGCCACCATGTCAGTCCGAGTACAAGGGCAGTGCACGAAGGCGATCTCCATAAAAAGAGGAGTAAGACAGGGAGACGTCATTTCTCCGAAACTGTTTACGACCACCATAGAGGACGCCTTCAAGCTCTTGGAATGGCGAGGACTTGGCATCAACATCAATGGCGAATACATCACTCACCTTCGATTTGCCGACGACATTGTGGTCATGGCGGAGTCGCTGGAAGATCTAGGACGAATGCTCGGCGAGCTCAACAGAGTATCTCAACAAGTGGGTCTTAAAATGAACATGGACAAAAAGAAAATAATGTTTAACGTCCATGTCGTACCCACCGCACTCACCGTTCACCGGGAACTCTACTCTTGAAGTTGTCGACGAATACATTTACCTGGGACAGGTAGTCCGGTTAGGTAGGTCCAACTTTGAGAGAGAGGTCAATCGACGAATCCAACTCGGCTGGGCAGCGTTCGGGAAACTGCGCAACATCTTCTCATCCAAAATACCTCAGTGCCTAAAGACTAAAGTTTTTAGTCAATGTGTGTTACCAGTGATGATATATGGATCAGAGACGTGGTCTCTTACTATAGGTCTCATAAAAAAGCTCAGAGTTGCTCAGCGAGCTATGGAGAGAGCTATGCTCGGCGTTTCTCTACGTGATCGAATCAGGAATGAGGAGATTCGTAGAAGAACCAAGGTCACCGACATAGCCCTTAAGATTAGCAAGCTGAAGTGGCAATGGGCGGGCCACATAGCGCGAAGATCGGACGGGCGTTGGGGCAGAAAGATTCTAGAGTGGCGACCACGTATTGGCAAGCGCAGCGTAGGACGACCGCCTGCCAGATGGACCGACGATCTTGTGAAAATCGCAGGAAATCGTTGGATGCAGGTGGCATCGGACCGGTTACGCTGGAAAGCGATTGGGGAGGCCTTTGTTCAACAGTGGACAAGTAATGGCTGAGATGATGATGATGATGATGACTACTACTTTATCATCACGCCAGACCCCTTATAGGACACGCGAAGAGTAGAGAGTACAAGCAACTCTTTTCTGTACAGAGCTCTCTTGCTTTCTCCACTCACATAATTCGTCTCATAAGACACGGTCTATTTGTGCATAGTAAGACAGTCTGGGTCTTTCTCGGTACCTACATCCTACCGCTATTTGTTTCTGTTACTGGTGCACGTCCGTTTGTTACAGATATTCTCTTCAGATATTCATATTTTGTATATATTTTTACACTCACTTGCTTGCCACTCTGCCTACCCAGCAAGATCTGGTGTGACGATATAGATAAATAGAATTATAGCTTCGCTTCCGCTTACTTCTTTCAACTAAGACACAGAATAATACTACCCAGCTTCAGAAAACTCAATATCAGTTCGAACTGTTTCAAATGCAGAAAATTGTAAAGCTCGCGTTATAACTAGGATTATTCCAGAAGATAGCGATCAATTTCAATTTAGCTCAAACACTTGCAGTTAAGTGGGTGATGCTGGGAATAGCTGAGAGCATCTGGTTCCAATGGATATCGGAGAAGAATTGAGGACACGATGAAAGTGGGGCGATTGATGTAAGATAGTGATTGGCCTGGTGTGATAGACGTGGAGATTTGTTCGTAGTACATGAAAAATAAATGGATCTTGTTATAATTTAAATTCAGAATCATAAGGCTTTAGTTTCAAATTCTAAGTCGGTACAAATATCAGTTATGGCGGTTTTTGTATCGAGAAATTCTTAGTGGCAGTTTGGTGTCTAGATTTGTTAATATCCGGTAAAATAGCATTAAGCTTGCTCGTTTTAAATTCACTATGCCTCTACCACTTCCACTTGGAAGAATAAACTCGAGTGGTTTTTTTAAGACTATCTTCCTCATGTACCAAAGACCTAGAAATTGAAGACGCACTAAAACTTTTTTTTTATTTAATAATTTTTTATTATAGTTTACGTTGAACACACCGTCACGCCTATATTCATATTAGGACTCCGGACATGAGTCCGGAGTCCTAATATGAATTAGGAAGGTTTTTATTTATTTTTATTTTTTTAGAAAATCTACATTTGTTCGACCTAGGATTTGAACCGAGGACCTCGTGATCGCAATGCACATCATTCACCACTAGAACAATGAGGCAGTTTAAAAACACACGCACAAAAACTAAAAAGCCCAATACGACTTTGAAAAAAAAACCATTTTTAATTAAAAAATCATTATCTCTTACTTGGAACCTTAGCTATAATCCTACATCATATACAAATCGCCATTTTGATTTCAAACTACAATTAAAAATAGATTACCATCGTGTACCCCGCCTCTTACGGTATTACGTCATTAACACCTACAGCTTTCTCTCTCAGACCACAATAAGGTGGTACTTGTAATCCCCTTCGCACAGTATCCTGGAAGTTCTTAACTATTCATAGCATTCGTAATAAACGTCAATCAATCAAATTCAGAGCGTGCGGAACGGGTAACCTTGTTGTAGCGACCTTCACAATGTATATGGAAGTATTAAACTTAAGTTTGGCTTCCATTGCACGAGGGAAACTTCTATACAATAAATCACCCTATACTCTCCCATCGTGGAGAAAAAGCTTTCTTTTACAAATCCGTTGCAAAAAGGATTTTTTGAGCGATTAAGTCCTGACCTACGCAGATCTACTGCGAATTCCATCAGCAAATGGCAAACCTCTGCTGGTTTGTGGCCACCTGCTGTTGGAACTCATCAAGCCGCCCGTAACTCTTCCTACTTGATTTATACAACGTGTAACATAAATAACGCAAAACCTAAAAGTAGTTTGTTTAGATCGGTAACCGAATCGATTCCAACTATTCTTAAAGTACGAGTATGTTATATTTTAAATTTTTACTCGTTCAATGCACTGTATTAAACAAAATTTCATCATTATTTAAAGCGATCCGGATATTTTAAATGCACTTCTAATACATACATCTTAATATGCACACAAAGATACAGGTTTCGTGGCTAATTTGGGTACCAAAGAGCTTCCAAATATGGTAGACAACTTTAAAAATTGGAAGTTAAATTTTATATTAAATTTTTAAAGCATAAACTAATTTAGGTGTCGGATTATTTGATATATGTTACACCTTGTATAAAACTATTTACCTTTTACCTGCGATCTTAACTTCACGAGAAACTCACCTTTAAGTAAAGATTTAGTTACGTTATTTCATCATCAACCCAAACCTTTAGGGCATTAATTAATAATTAGCCAACTTGAAAACAACTCGACGTACTTGATTTCCCGTATACACTGGAGACTCGCCTTTATTTAAAGACCGAACTCCCTTATTTTGGACGATCTATACTAGGAACATGTCAGGTATTAATAATTACTGAATTTCATACGATACAGCTGCTTTCAAAATTGAAAGCAACTGTATTTATGTTCTGGATAAAGGAAGGTTTATAAGGGCTACGATTCATAACTTATTCACAAACACTGACAGAAACATCCCGCATTCATCTAATTTCGGACGCGCCAAATGCACACAAATCGTATGTTTCATTTTATTTTAATGGTCTAAGCGTAGGCTCTTTAGCTATTGGATTAAGTCGTGGCGCGTTTGATTTCTGTTAGAGATAAATCATTGAGTGGCCGATATGGCAATATCCTGTCCAAGTAATATAATAAACGCATATAAGTCCTGTATGGATGTTTGTTACTCTTTTTCTCTTGCAGGCAAAAACTACTATGGATTTTAATGAAACTTTACAGTTATATTGCTTTTAATTAATATTATAAATTCGAAAGCAACTCTATCTGTCTGCTTGTCGTTCTGTGTAGTGGTTAACGCCTAAACCGCTAAACATATTTTGAACAAATTTGGCACGGTAATACATGTTATTCGTGAAAAGGACAAAGGCTACCATTTAAAAAAAAAACGGCTCTTAAGTGTGTGAAATAGGGGATAAAAGTTTGTATGGCGAACCTATTATTATTCAATTTAGGTATATGTAATTTCATACTCAGGCTTTCAATAAGAAATAAAGAGTTACGTGTTTCAGCCTGAAAATTACGCGAACGAAATCACGGGTATAGCTAGTATTTTTTGAAGATGCATACGCAGACGAAGTCGTGAGTGGCCCCTATTTTATAATAATTTTCTCTATTCTAACTAACCCGTATTTTGTATCCACAAACGCTACATACAAAGTAACTACAGGGACTTAAAGAGCACTTGAAAATGGCAGACACACTTGACGATCTATAGCCTCCGGCCGGGAATTAGCGGACCTCAGCTCGCTACCGACCCAATGAGTGGTTATACGCTAGATAAAGACTTGTTTTCTATGTGTAGTAGGTAGAGCTACGTTGTAGATATGTTTAAATCTTGTTGATGACGGATTAGTCCAGAGGGTAGGTAGGTCACTCCTCTCACTGTATGGAATCAAATATTAAATTTTTGTGACTCAACTTTGTGGAAAAGTATACGTCCGGAACAATTTAGTTTATTTTCAAAGTTATGGGAAGATAGATGCGTAAAACCGGAAGCCGTACATTGCTGGACGAAGGTCTTCCCAAAGATAACCACGTCAATCGTCCATACTTTTTTCCAGTTTTGGCATAGTTTCTAGATTTAAACGTACTCAGTGTCAGTTATTTATCACTGAAAAATACTCTCTCACCTTACAAAGTCTGGTACCATAAATCTCTTAACAAATCGATATACCTACCTTAGCCTCCAATGGGTATTAAGCTGAGGCCGGTTAAGACGCGTCACTTACCGAGGTTATCGGTTGGATATACGTACTTGGATAAAGACTTTAGTGTTCCTTGTAAGCTAGTGCAAAGCTTTGACAGTGGGCCCTTCATTTCTAGGGTAGGTCAGGAAGTTATGCGATAAAATAGGTTTTTTTTTTTTTTTTAAAAAACGTTGCCCCACACTAGGATTAATTACTGTGTCGTGGGTGCGTTTACAAACATGAAAATTCACATACACAAATACCCAGACCGGAACAAATAATTGTGGATCACACAAAGATTTGTCCCGTGCGGGAATCGAACCCGCGACTATTAGACACAGTGGGCGGGGCGGGCTAAGCCCTTAACCACTGCGCTAAATCGTCCGTCAAGTTTTGAGTTGTATTTCACTAGTCCACAAATTCAAAGTCGCACAGCGGGCTATGGAGCGAGCTATGCTCGGCGTCTCTTTGAAGGATAAAATTCGTAACGAGTTAATCCGACAAATAACCAAAGTTACCGACATAGCTCGCAGACTCAGTAAGCTAAAGTGGCAATGGACTGGTCACATCTGCAGAAGGACCGACGGCCGATGGAGCAAGCGTGTCCTAGAGTGGAGACCGCGACTTGGTAAGCGTAATTTAGGACGGCCCCCAGCTAGATGGACCGACGACCTCAAAAAGGTCGCGGGGACAGACTGGATGCGGAAGGCGGAGGACCGTGTGCAATGGCGCGTGTTAGGAGAGGCCTATGTCCAGCAGTGGACTGCGATAGGCTGATTGATTGATTGATTTCACTAAGTTGTGAGCACAAATTTTATGAAGGATGTTTTTATGCTATTTTTTCAAGCTGGGGGACAGATGTGTAATGTACTTTTATACTAACTTATAGTACCCACTGCTGGAAAGGGAAAGGTCTCCCCCATAACCTTCCATGTCGTCACGCCAACATTAAATACGTCTGCCCCGATGTCGAGGCCTGTATAACGTGAATATGAATAAAATAGGATACCATTAAATCAAAAAGATTTATTATTTTAGCCAATCACTCTCAAATCGAAGTGAGAGAAAATAGATTTTGCTCTACCACGTAGACCCCAGGCATACATATCTGGTCTTTCCGTACACCCAACTACAGGCGTAGCTTTGGGGCATCAACCTCTGAACAAAGTATCTATAGACTCGGCCATATTTTTGGCCAGGTCAGGTCCGTTATTGAGATTTATGACTTCCTTTTGTACCGGGTACAATGGATTGTGACAAAATTCGATTAAAAATTCCAACAACATTGTCCAACCTAGTATTCTAAGATCTCATAATTGCCTTGATATTTTTTTTATTCTTCGCGCTAGTATGCCTCAATGCTATTATATTTTTACATATTATTTCTGTATTTCTAGTGCTCGAGATAAAGGTTTTTTTACACGAATTTTGTTAATTAGATGTACACGTGCCCACACACAATTAGATTGGGACACATGTTTGGAAGTACAGTCTTCATAGAAGTGATAACAGTCAAATTATGCATAGTTTTGATTGTATTCTTTCATGTGTCTTGTTTAATAAATACATTTCCAAAGATGCACCCTTACACCAATAAAGCAGTCAACATATCAAGATTGCAGACGAACAAATATATATTAAAAATTTTCTTCAAGGACTCCGAAGTATTCAAACACAAGGAGCTTACCCCAAAGATCCTTGCACTCGAGATTGTAGAACCACTCAAGATGGATAACCGCTTAAGAAGCGATCCCAATGTCAACAAAAAATAAAATATACAGCGCTCGAACGCCCGCCGTCAAGTGATCGCTGGATCGTGCTTAAGCACCATCTTAAAACAGTGTTCTTCGAGCTATCGAGCCTCGAAGGTCGATCGTCTACAGATTTCGATGAGGTCAAGCAATCTACACTAGTTTTTTTTTTATATTACGGAGTATGCCTATGGTCGCCAAGCGGGATGGTAGAGGTGTAGTTTACCCTGATCTGGAACAGAGGCGTTAAGCACAAAACGAAACTTTTGAGATAGAAGTCAGATAATTTGTACGACAATACAAAACCAAGGTACTTCAGCCATCATACCTACTTACCGTATGTAAGAAAATAGGTAGGTACGGTACATAAAGAAAATATCCAAAATAGGATCCAAAATAGGTAGCAATTTGTCTGCTAAATTCTCTGGCAGTTGAAAATAATAAAGGCGTATAAGGGTAGACTTTGCGCGGTATAAGGGTAGGCGCATCGCTTTGTGATCACGAGGTCCTGGGTTCAAATCCTAGGTCGGACAAATGTAGTTTTTCTAACAAAAAATTCCCAGTATGAGTCCGGAGTCTGGAATTGTGCCCGGTATATGGCAATAGGCTCGCCCCCTATTACATGGGACCTAACATCGTCAGCGAAACGTGGGTGTACTCAGTGCACCTCTGCCACCCCCTCTGAGGAATATAGGCGTGACGGTGTATAAGGGTAGTCTACGTACACCCACATTTCACCGATGATATTAGGTCCAAATGTAAAAGAGTGAGCTTATATATCGCACACAAAGGACATTGTTCTGTGCCCATACATGATTTGACCCAGAACCAACAGCAATAAAAAAATACTTGTATGATTTCAAATCTCATAAATTCTCTTAAGGCATTTAAAATTAAACAGACAAGCGGGGAAATCCCAATATTGCACAAAAAGTATTAGATTTTGAGGTTATAATTCAGTAGCCATTAATACATATGAGGTTATATTGTATGTTCACATTCAGTAAAGATGTCGGCGACTTCGATATAAGTACTTACAATACTTTGAAATATTCGTTTTAGATTGCAAATTGTCCGTTAGATACGGATAATTTCAATTATTTTAATATAATAGATAAATAATGATGGCGTGGGTCAAATGTTTGTTGGTTCTAGGGCAATTTTCGACAATATTCTTTACTGAACTAAGTTGCTACTAAGAAATTTCCGATAGCAAAACCCGAACAACAATAGTAAAACAACGATATTATCCAAAATGGTGTTTGTACTATGAAAGCCAAACTTGTCTAATATCGCAGTACAAAAGATGACTTAAAAGAAAATCTCTTAAAAAGCCCCTCAGTATTGGGTATCAAAGCTTATTTTTGCTAAGAACCGATACGCGAGATTTAATTTTGATAAAAGGCCAACGTTTATTATGCAAAGTTAATCTCCAATTGAAAAAGACAAGATGCTTTACGCATTCAAAGTTTATCAACCGATCTGGCACAGGACAGCCGTTAATTTTAACATTTTCATATTAAACCATAACTCTAGACTACATATATTTTATCTGAAATGAAAATCGGATTGTTTCTCGCAATTTAGCTGTATATTCGACACCGTCACGCCTAATTTTGGCAGGGGGTGGCAGAGGTGTACTGTGTTTACCTCATTTCGCTGATAATATTAGCTCCTATTATACAAGGAAACAAGCCAATTGAACAACTATACCGGTCTATGCCGGTTCCAGGACCTTTTTGTCTGACTTGGGATTCGAACCCGTAATCGCCAACCACACCATGCACCACTTTTATTATTAAAATAATTATTTTATGCTTGCATGTGTGCTTTTTTAAAGCTAATATTGGATTGAGTTTACGAAATTTGGATTGAATTGTAAAGTTTACCCAAATATTACCCATAAAACACAATTATCTATTGGAACGAATCCTCCCGCATATATACATATACAAGGTGTAACATATAAAGCGCCTCAGACACCCCAATTAGAGTATTAAAGAATTCAATACGAAAATCTAACTTCCAATTTCATGGAGTTTCTACCCTTTTTTAGTCTATTTGGCGTACCCAAATTAACCACGAAACCTGAAATTTCGTGTGCATATTGAGGTATACGTATTAGAAATGCTTTTAATGAATTTACCCCTACTGCTTTGAATAATGATTAAATTTTGTTTAATACAGCGAACTGAACGAGTAACTGCAATTTTTGATAATTAAAAATACTCTAAAAGCAGTTGTAATCGATTCAGTTGCTGATTCAGAACAAACTACTTTCAGGTCTTGCTTTATTAATTTTCCACCTCGTATAAAGCACTCGAAACTTCGAGAATTAAAAAACCAAAAATACATCGCGATAAATTCCGAACAATTGTTTGAATTTATTAAAATTGGATTGTCTTTCTCAAGGTTTTGAATCGATTGCAAATTTGTACTTAACAAACCTAAAGACAGACAAGAAAACAACTCAATAAAAGAGTGGTATTAAAGGAATTTGACGCCAACTTATGGGTCCAGTTAAATCAATTACTCCAAAAACACACATCCAAGTTACGGGGCTTATGTAATTGTTATATTCTCTTGTTCTATAACGTATTATTGTTACATTTGTGTTCGTGTGACTCTTGATTCCAAATGTGCTTGCTGCAAGCTATGTTTCAAGGGATTTGGGCCATAGAAACAGCAATTGTATTTGTCATATCCTATTATTTGAAAATAAGTTAATGGAATAACGAGCAGTTATTTTCAACCTTGAAATCTTGTCATATACATACTCTATGATTCCTCGAGTGTGTTTAGTTGTGAAACGATGGCAGATGACATCTGTCAGATGACGAAACACCGATGACAGATAGTCGATGTAAGATGGCGGACGGTGCTGCGTTGGGAGTCTATTAGCAACGGGGCAAGCGCTCGGACATATCGCGTAGCAGCTTACCTCAGTGCATACCATGTGACAATATTATACCGGACAAGACCTGTGTTATTTTATGATTTCCTTTATGTTTGGGCACAATGCGGACGACTATAAAAACAGAGATAAATCCACCTTTCACCGCTACCAGCATTGAAACGGCCATCCAGAAAACAAAGCGCCGTTACATTAATAACTTTTTATAATGCTAGTACTTTTTTTGTTGTTAGGGTGAAAATAATGGCATATCAACTCGAAAATATTACTATGGTACATAAGAGATAACGCTAATCTGTTTGCTAGATTGTGATTGGATGGTCTCGTAGTCCAACGCTAATAATAAAGCATCGTACATAATACTGTGCGAGAATTACCGCGGGAACAGCACGATGATACCAGCTTTTGGTTTAATAAAAACAGATTTACGTCACCCTAATGTTGTTGAGAAGGCGTGATGTTACCTTCATACTTATTTATTAAATTTATAGTTTGAAAAGGATGCCATTGATATGCCATGCCATCACCAAAAACTATAAGCAACTTGATAGTTGCTTATAGTTTTTCGCGCTAAGCTCTGTTTGCTGGGCCTCTGAGGGCTTAATGAATGAAGATGAAAGTGACAACACACTTTTTCGGTAGAGGTCTAAGGAGACTATTGTGGACCCCGGTTTAGTGGAGTAACAATGGTGGGAATGTGTGGCGGGCTTAGTCCCAATAAAAAAAAAAACAAATTTTCGGTGGTGTTACGCTCACATTAAAAGTATAATTGTAATTAAGTTTTTGTGCATAGCCCTCTGCTTTAGTGGCCTACCGCTAATAATTACAGTATCGTAGATAATACAGAGCAGGCATAACCGCCGCAACAACGTGCCGACAGCCGCTTTGTTATCAGCTGTTGTATTAATTTATTGTGTTATCTGCGCTTCTGTAGTTATTATAATATTTATCGGATACTACATATTTGAGAGAAATAGTAGCGGGTGCAGCTTGTGTAATATTGGGACCTTTGTTGTTCTAAGTTTCCTGGAAAAGAATGAAAAGTGCTAGACTAGTTAGTATGTGCGTTATATAGTCACGAGGACTAGGGCTATAGCCCTATTCAGGTCCAAAAAGTTAAATTTGCAACGGTTGAATTTTCATTATGTCGAATTCCCAATATGTTGAATCTCAAAATGTTGAATTCCCAAAATGTTGAGTCCAAAAACGTTGAATTCTCATTATGTTGAACAAACAATTCTCACAATGTTGAACTTATCAAAATGTTTAATATCAAAATGTTGAATTCCCAATATGTTGAATTCATATGTGTTACGTTGACTACAAGAATTTCAATCCTAATGCTTTTAAACTGAGTTCTAAAAGGAGGAGGTTCTATATTCGTATGTATGTGTGCTTTTTATGTATTTCCGCTGATATTTCCGTCAATTAAGGACCGATTTTGATGATTCTTTTGCATTGGGTTCAGTATTCAACATTTTGCAAATGTAACTTATTGGACCTGAAGGTATAGCCCCGGTTCGAGCCTTTAGATTATAAAAATTTAAGTGAGATTATGTAACATAAAAACAGCTCAAACATGCTCCGTGCACATTTAGTTAATGGTGACATCTAAAAAAAATCTCTTTAATTTTAAAATATTCACAGCTAACGACGCGAAAAAGACCACGTCCAAGAAAACCTTAAGTTCATTTCTAAAAACTTCTTAAGAGACGAAGTTTGAAGCGGCTGACTCGCCTGCTTTCACATTGGGTCCAAAAATAACTTGGGAAGATAGGATTGTACTAAGTACACTCTACCTGGTCATTTGGGGAAATATATGAACATTGAAATACAACAAAATAAACCAACAATTTACATCACGCTATTGACCGGTAGCGTTCGCAGTAAATAATAGCAATTGAACCCATTTACTGCCTATTTGCCAAAATAAATGTTCCGGTAATGGCCGCTGCGAATGATACATTTTAACTGCATAGAATTTATTTAAACCTGCGGTCACTGATAGTTGTATTGTGCTTGGGATTGCAGAGTTACATTAAGTAGACTACATTTTCAAAAAAAAAAATATTTCTTATACATGATAGATTTCTATTAGTGGAAACTTTTAATAGGCTTTATCCTATTTACTGTTTTGTACTTACTCACTGAATCAGCTAAAGATTTGTCAAGTAATCAAATAAAATAAAACAATATATTATTTACCTTCAGCTGTATCCACAACATCGTTCGCGTGATTTTCTCGCAGGTGTAGGCATTTGTTAGAAGACGTCTCTTTCATGAAAAAGAGAATGTAAATAGGATAAATGCGGTTGAAACACGTCTGCGGAAAATATGCGGAGTCAAGCTGACCAACCGCGTTCGCAAGCCTATTAAGAAAGCGTGTAGGTACTAAAGAAAGTATCGGTGTAAATATGAGGAAAAATAATGCCACAGGAGCAATTTTATTTCTTCGGACATACAAAATGAACTTTGAAGCATAGAATGACGAAGCGCATATACAATGCGTAAGTAGAAGTATGTAGATACCAAGGAAGATTTTACCATAAGCATATAAACAGTATCTGAAGTCTCCGTAACTGGTGAGCGTGTGTGAAAGAGCTACGATAATGGAGGAAGCGGAAGGAGATGTCTGGATAGAACTTGTTGCGCGCGTTACCTGCCGCGTCCGGGATCTGCCGTGATAATATAGAAAGACATAATTTGCATGATAATAACTTTACGTTAAGTAATAATGAATCTTTAAGTAAAACTTTGAGGTACATTTGTACACGTTAAATAAAGTGCATGTCAAATGAAAAAAAAATATGATTACCAAAAGATGAGCTACAGACAGCGTCCCAAAATTGTGATCCTTTAGCAATAATTCAGAATAATAACCGAAAGCAAGAGAGATTAAAGTTTTCATTAGAAATTGATTGTTACCATTGTTTTCGCACAGCAATAAACTTTTACTAAGTATGACATGGAAAAACCCCGAGTTGCGGGTCTTTGAACTCTTACGCATATCAGACAATGGTACATATAAGAATTTTCAGTAGTATAGTTTTAGGTATTTCTATTGATTACTAAAGGATATTGAAATTGCTCTCGTTACAAATTTGCTCAAATTAGCAACGCTACCATAAACTTCTCTCAAACCCACAATAGCTTTTGATGCACATTATATTGGCATCATTATAAATGGATCCAAATACGCAATCCATGCCAATAATTAAAACATTTTCTTTGTAATGTTTATTCTACTTCTCCACAATAGAGTACTTATTTAAATTTTATGTATAATGTGGTTGAATTATATTTGCTTGTTTACGTATTAATAACTTGAGGGGTGCTGTTAATTTTGCTGAATTGTGGTTTGTGTAAGTATGTTCTATCCAGATAATGCACAGTTCACCGCTCTTGGATGTAACCACAAATGCTGAATTATATCTAGTTGCATTAACTACTTACAATTAATTGAGATGGAAATAATTGGGGATGTTTGTTTAAGCAAGTTGATCAACCGAATATCTTCTAGAATAAGCATCTGTTCTTGTCGAGTTTTCTGAAGACTTGACCCGAATAATTTTGATTTGATGAATTTGTTATTACTACCCGTTGTTGTTCCACAGTTGGGCTAAAGTTTCCTTCACCTTTTCACCCTCCTCTGTTATCAAATATTGGGGCTTAAATATTTTGCGAAATTTGGCTGGGCAACTTTGTAAACCAAATAAACCGAGTCTTATCTGATGGAAAAGTCAAGAGTCTCCGTAACCGGCGAGCGTGTATGAGACGAACTATGAGAGTCGAGGAAGCCAGAGAGGTATGTAAGGAAAGAACCTGTTGGAACTCTGTACTCTCTGCCTACCCCGCAAGGGATCTGGCGTGAGGTTATAGATAGATAGATAGAACTTTGTAAATTTACGAGTTTTTCATAGACATGCGATTAAGCAGCGTTTGGCTCAGTTGGTTAGAAATGGCTAACCATTTGTGGCAATTTCATTTTTTAATGGAGAGTGCTTAAGATATCACGCTAAGCCGTTGGCTTGGGCTGCCACCTAAATTGACAGTCTATTATTACAATTGATCTATCTACATATATAATCACACCAAATCCCTTGCGAGTTTGGCAGAGAGTTCCGACAGGTTCTTGATATATTTCAACAGCAGGTGGCCATAAATGTGCCTGCACTAATCCATATGTGGTCTGTGTGGTCGATTAAGCTCTAATCTCTCACACCTCGATTTATGCGAGAAAGTGTTTATCCAACAGTAAAACAGTTTAAACTAATTCATTATGTACATTTTCGTCCACCATTTCGACGTTATCGTTTATTAAAATTCATAAGTTCTACCCTGAAGGAATTTCCAGGAACATGTGTGTTATATTCGATACTCGAATATGAAGGTTATTCCTAATAAGTAGAATCGGGTCGTTTGCCAAGAGATGATAAATTACACAGTACATTATAGACAGTTATCGAACACAAGTATTTCAAAACAATTTATTCTTAGAAATAAAATCAAACCATTAAAATTTAGTATCCCCAGCGGCTTAATCTTGGCAAATACACCAGATTTGTGACATAAACCACCAATCTGGCGATGCAATCACCAAAAATCGTAACTCGACGATTTGTGGTAAATTTTTATTTTTACGACCAATAAACTCGCGCACTTATTACATTACGCTATCCGATACGATGTGTGTTGCTGGAAAGTATTGTTTTCAGATTTTTGAATTTTGAGAATATTCGTATAGTGTTTTTAATATGTAGGTATATGCGAAATTGATTTAAGGGGCTCTGCGAAAATAACGTATTTTATACTACATGCACTTCAAGAACTATATGAATTATAGACATAATATTTCGAAAATTGATTTTTGACTTCATATTTTAGATCTGGTAAAAAGAATACACGATTAAACAAAATTTTCTTGATATAAAAAAATCTAAAGTCGTCTCAAATCCTGTGAGCGAATAATTAAATATGGAGTGCCACAAGGGAGTGTGTTGGGTCCATTATTATTTTTAATTTATATTAATGATCTACCCCAAAATGTGATGTGTCCAATGGTTTTGTTCGCAGACGATTGTACAATTTTAGTGAGTAGTGATAACGTCAGTGAATACGAAAAAAGCATTCAGGCATCGGTATTTGACCTAATAAATTGGCTAGATAGAAATAACTTAAAGATTAACCTAACCAAAACAAATTTAATGCAATTCTCAAAAGAAGCACGTAAATCATTTATGACGATTAAATATAAAAAAGCTGAAGTTAAGCAAATAGAAACGTCAATATTCTTAGGCCTACATATTGACAACAAGTTAACATGGAAACCACAAATAGAGCATGTTTCCAAAAGATTGAATAAATGTGCATACGCATTGTATAATTTGTCAAAAATTGTAAATAGAGAAGCAGTACTTGTTGCTTATCATGGTTTAGTTGGCTCTATCTTAAGGTATGGTATTATATTTTGGGGTAAAGCAACCAATAGAGAAACCGTGTTTAAAGCACAGAAGCGGTGTGTGAGGGCAATTTGTGGTTTGAAAATGACAGATAGTTGTGTACCCTTCTTTAAACAATTAAAAATTCTAACAATGTCATCACTATATATATTGGAAATGGCAATTTTCGTAAAACAGAACATAAAACTACCAACTAGAAAGCAATATGAATACCAAATCACATATAAAGCTGGTTGTAAAAGTGCAGCTGCCAGAAAAAGCGTATTAGGTATGGCCGTCCATATATTTAATAAGGTCCCAAATGAATTCAAAACCTTACAAATAAAGGAATTCAAATCTAAATTGTCAATGTTCTTAGTAGAAAAATGTTATTATAGCATAGGCGACTTCTTAAATGACCATGACATTTAAACGGTGTTTGAGTTACATATTAATTTGACATTATACAATGACTTGTTACAGTATGACATGTAGTATAATTTGCTGCTGTTGACATAATATTTTATTATTACATTATTTTTATTTCCTTTTAACCAAGTATTAATTTCATTTTATTATTACAATGCATTTCTGTATACCCTTAGCATGCACTTTGTATACCTGTTTCTTTGATTGTTTTTAACGGAATAATGTTTCCATTTTATTATTAATATGAACCTTTGAAATTTTTAATTTCATAGTGTTGTTTATTAGAAAATGATAAAATTTGTTTTTGCACGTACGTCTTTATTTCCGAGCTCGTGCTTAATATATCCGTCCCTTAATATTCTTTTGGCAAGTAATTGCGTCACTCTCCAGGTCGATAAATGGTCGATCGCCGTAGGCCCTTATCGCTGTGACAAAGCATGCCAGAAATTAAAACTGATTCGATAATTTTTGCGTAATGCCCTTCGCAGAGGTACACATAGCTCACCCATATTTTGCTAAGGTATTTTTGGTCTTAATATTATGGAGGATAAGCCTGGGGATATTCTTCGCGGACATAATTTCTCATGTATTTTGATCTCTCGAACGTGGAAGTTTCCTATGATGGTTAATTTCACCGTTAGCAAGTATTAATTACATATAGATTTTATAAACCCACACTTACAATTTTAACCCTGACATTCGTAAAAACACAGCAAGGGTTTTACCAACTACTAAAAAACTTACATTGTTTTGTGTTTTTATAATGATTATTCTGTCTATCTATCTATATCATCATGCCAGATCCCTTGCGGGGTAGGCAGAGAGCACATAGTTCCAACAGGTTCTTTCCTTACATACCTCTCTGGCTTCCTTCACTCTCACAGTTCGTCTCATACACGCTCGCCGCTTACGGAGACTATTGACTTGTCATGCAGATAAGACTCGGTCTATTTGGTCATGGTAAGATAGTCTAGGTCTGCTCCGGTACCGACATCCTTCCACTTTCGCATTATATATCTATTTTGTATAATGATTATTCGTACGTAATGTACTTATTTCGTACTTTCACCGCAACATCTAGTTTTTGCGTATCACGCTGTGGGCTTGTCTAGACCTCTGGTATTTACGATCAAGGTCAATTACGATCAAGAACTCTGAGCGCGTCAGGCACAAAACGCTACGTTTCGCGTAATAATATCGGTAAACGATGTACGTTCAGGGTATTGCTGCTTTGTAGATACAATCTGACCACCATCCTTGGGGTTCTCGTTTGGTCATGCTCACTATAATGTCTTTTCTTGCGGTGGCTGTCTGGCGCGGGGTCACTTCCTTGCCTCCAATGTGGTCGAGTTGACTTATGGCTGTTCCAGTAGTCATACTCGTGAACGCGTGCTGCTTGTGAGGACTGGACCATCTGAAATCCTTAAGACACTCTGTATAAATAACATCATTAGTTTCATATCTCGGTGAACAACTTAATTGTAACCGAAACATTGTACCGACACAAAATGATTGAAAAAATATAGAAAGGAAAAAAAAGAAAAAGAATTAAATAAAAAAGACAAGCACGCTGAGCTTCATCTCAGTGGAGGCCGCGTTGCAATCCGGTGGTAGGCAGGGTTTATAAAAATAAATTGTTTGAGTTTGAATATGGACGTCATAAATCGCTGAATAAGATTTCAAATAATGTCGCCCGACGTCGTTTGACTTCATCTGACATCTCAAGCCACACATGTCGCGGGAATCCATCCCCTAATGAATGCATGGCTTTATAATTCCCAAGCTGAGGTAGACTTTGACCCCAAGGACGTTATGATCCTCAAGTGCACAATTACCCATAAAACCAACAGAAATGTTAACAACCAGTAATTTCCACACAAAAATAATCGTACGTTTGCACACTAATTTTCATCATAAATTAAAAGGCATAGAACCTGCGAAAGAGCTATGAATCAGAACCGTTTTTCACCTCGCAATTTCGCACTAACTTCCAAACAGATTTTACTCGAAATGTTCGTAGGTCCACAAACTTCCTTCATTAGCATAATAACAGCTGCGACGGTTATCTGAGGATTGCGTTGCAGCTCTGCGGTCTAATCCCCGGGTTAATCAGCGATACTGATTGGTAATCAAAAGTATCGATATAAGACCGGTATTCGAACAGTAATCGATTTTGTGGACGGAATAGAAATCAAACTCGTAAGATTGTAACAAGCAAAACGTTTTTTTTACAGTAAATACAAGTTTGATTTTAGTATGAATGAGCCAAACCACTATGGCATTCCGAAAACTACAATTTCTAGAATGGTGATTGTATTGCCTTATAGTTTCGCCACATAGCCGACGCAGCGCAACGGGAACGCGACCGTGGCGCGACCTGGGAGGTTATAATGTATTGAGCTGCTGTTCGCCGAGGTCGCGCCAGTGTCGCGCTCCCGTCGTTATCCGTCGGCTATGTAATGAAACCTTAAGTTCACTCCCATTGTTGAGAAAAGAATATGCGAATGAAAAAGGGATAATTCTAATTTTGTAAACTAGGGACTACTCCTAACATATGGCTAAACTGCGTTCACAATTATGTAATACGGTATTCTTAACAATTCAGTTTGTTTAGGCTGCCATCGTTGACCGTTTCTAACATTTTTCGATTATGTAGATATAATCACTTAACAAGGTAGTCGTTAAGCCAAGTTGGAAGCCTTATGAGCGGCTTGATAAGTTTCAACTGCCTCCATCCATCCACACCAGGGTCATGCGGTGGAGTATGACTTATTTTATGTCCCGTCCCAGCGGGTGGATAAAAAGAATCTAAATAATATATACCGGCCAAGGGTCCTCCGTAATGTACCTACTCCAAAAATTCAATATTCTACAATAATATAATATGACTCGTAAGTGCACTCAAATACCACACAAATAAAAACTACTTCAGTCAATTTTTTCTAACGCTCCCTTGAATTTCGACACCGAGTGGACCGTCCAACGAACTCGAGTGAATAGTCCAGTCATTTAAGCTTAAATTAGGTAAGAATCTCGGAATTCGAGATACCCAGCTGTAAGTCTGTAAATACTTGTATATTGACACCCTAAAAGTTGTCTCAAAACCTACATATGGTAGGGTGTACGCAACTATTAAATTTCAAGGTCAAAGGTCACAAAAATCGTTTTTTTGCACTTTTTTGTAAATATCGCATATCCTATGGGTTTTTTGCTATTAGTATTTATTATCAATATTGTAGAATACAAAATTATCTACAAATTTTGTTTATAAAAATTTTTTTATACGGTGAACCGTTTTCGAGATAGAGGGCGGAGAGCGCACGGTCACAGGATCACTTCAGGTCAACCGGTGCCTCCGGTCGAAAACGCGCCATATATAGTTGATGAACTATCGATAAATTATAAATATTTGTCAATTTTTATTAACTATTATATTATATTTTATCATTTTCTTCATGTACTGAGTTCTTAGATTTACGCGAATATTACACATGAAATAAAACTATTTTACGGATTTTATCGGGAACTAAAAATCAAAAAATAAACCGCGATAAAATCCGTAAAATAGTTTTATTTCATGTGTAATATTCGCGTAAATCTAAAAACTCAGTATGTGAACCAGTACGGACTGGAAATTGCAAATAAAATACGCCGGTTAGAAGATCTCAAGACTAAGCGCGCAAGATTTACAACATCCCTAAATTTCTTGAAGAGATGCAGAGACCACAATCTCATTCCTACGTGTGTCAAGATATCCACCAAGAAAGGCATACGAGGAAGCGCTAAGATCCTAAACCAGGCAAGTAAAAAGTTGTTACGGACGGTGATTCATCAGACGCGTTCCGATCTAAACCACCTCAGCAGAAATATAGAAATTTCATCCAATGAATTAAAGACAGTGTTAACTACATTTGATTTTAATAAATGCATTGATTTCTTAAATAAGCCTGAAACATCTAAATATAATGAATGCAAAAATAACCACATAATAAAATATAATAAATGAACAACTAAATCAAATGTCAAGAACAAATCATTACGGTGTAACGAAACGCAACCGTGCACCATAGGCAACGAATCACGCGCAGTCATCAATCTGTCAAAACAAACATTGGATGAAAACATCGTAAAGGTCCTATCTAAAGGTTTAAATTATGCTGTAACACCTCGAAGGATACCGTATGAGGAAATTATCAGCGCCGTTGAAGACGTCCTATCCAAAAATAGTATAGGGAGGGAAGATTCGGAGGCAATACGTCAGGATGTCTCATCCATGTTACGTCGAAGTTCAGTGCCCAAACTAAATCTTCCTAAAAATCAATATTTAGCGTTGAAAACCTTACGCAATAGAAAGGATATTACTGTTCTCCGCGCGGATAAAGGAAATGCTACGGTAATTATGGATACGTCAGATTACAATGTCAAAATACAAGAACTCTTATCGGATGTAAACACATACAAAAAGGTCAAGACAGACCCAACCACCAATATATTAAAACAAACGAGTGATTTAATAAAGAAGTACTCCGAAACATTGAATCTGGACGTCAAATCGCTAATACCTTCGTGCGCAAAACCACCACAGTTGTATGGGCTCCCAAAAATTCATAAACCGAATGCTCCCCTACGTCCAATCGTTAGCCAAATCGACACACCAACCTACAGATTGGCTCAGCACGTAGCGAAAGTGCTCTCGCCACACAAAGGACACACAAGAGCACATGTTAAGGATTCATACCATTTTGATAGTGAGATCAAAAATCTACATCTTACTGACAATCAAACTATGGTCAGTTTCGATGTCCAGTCATTATTTACATGCCTACCTGTACAAGACTGTGTCGAAATTGTAGAAAGAAAACTAGCGGAGAACAACATGCCAGCGGAATACTCAGAACTATTGAGACACTGCCTTACATCTGGCTACTTATTGTGGAAGGAGCAGTTCTACAAGCAAGTAGATGGCGTGGCGATGGGCTCCCCTGTATCTCCCATTGTTGCCGATATATTCATGGAAGACTTTGAGGAGACAGCCCTTCGTACCTCACCTGTAAAGCCAAGTTTCTACAAGCGGTACGTAGATGATACTTTCACAATATTACCATCTGACAAAATCGATGTATTCCTACATCATCTTAACTCCATTAACCCTAAAATTCAGTTTACAATGGAGTTGGAGGCAAACAACTTGCTAGCTTTCCTAGATGTGTTAGTAATCCGTAACCCCAACAACACCTTAAGCCATACGGTTTATAGAAAAAAGACCCATACTGATAGGTACTTAAACGGTGAATCTCACCACCATCCAACACAGTTAGCTACCGTGGGTAAATCTTTGTTTCAGAGAGCACAAGGGATCTGTGACAAGAAACATCTGGCTGCCGAGCTTCAACATGTCAAGCAAGTCCTGCACGACAATAAGCTTCGAGTTCCACGCCAACGTCACAGTGACCGAGTGAAACCAGCCACAGTCGAGCGTCTCCCTGCAGTACTACCTTACATGAGAGGAGTCACGGACAAGATTGGCTATATCTTGAAGCGTGCTTCAATTAAAACATTTTATAAGCCGCCGAAGAAGATCAGTCAATTTTTACCATCTGTCAAGTGTCAGATCCCTCTACAAGATGCAGGAGTATACAAGCTTGATTGTGAATGTGGTCTCTCTTATATAGGACTAACAAAAAGACCGGTAAAAACTCGGGTTAAAGAACACGTAGCTGACCTAAAACACCGTCGCTCAAAGAAGTCTGCAGTCTGTGAACATGTCCTTGACCGCACCCGCCATAACATCAGATTTGATAGACCACAAATTCTCGTGAAAGAACACCGATACCTACCAAGGATGGTTCGCGAGGCTATTGAAATTAAAAAACATCCTAATTTTAATAGAGATGATGGCTGGGTGCTTCCATCGACTTGGGATCCGGTAATTAATATAATCAAATCCAAAACCAAGCATAACACTGCAAGACCTCAAGACACCGTGAGCTCATTCTGCGTAGATCGGACCAACAAAAATAATTAAGAAGTTTGAGGGTACCCCGGAACAACTATGCCTTTTGGACGTCTAACACCTCAGTCCCTCCCGTGACCATGGGTGCTGCAAAGCACTCGAAACGTCGGGAACTAAAAATCAAAAAATAAACCACGATAAAATCCGTAAAATAGTTTTATTTCATTTTCTTCATGCATTAAATCTATATCTATTCAATAATACTGATAACCGTTTCTAAAAATTAAAAAATAAATAAGGGAAAAACTTAAATTATAATATAATTATATTCCCATTTACACTAATGACATTTTAAATAGAAAATAATTAAGTACATCTTCTTTAAAATGTGCAGCTTTCAAATATTCCACTAACAAGTGCAGCTGCTCATCAACATTTCAAACGTGTATATTATTAAGTTCAAACTTGGTTAGGGCATGATTTGGGACCCCAGGTATGGGGTTGGGCAATGCAAAACGATTTTCTGGAGCCTATCATTACAATTTCACCACCTGCTCCAGAAGATTTGCTAAATACAATTTTCTGCAACTGCAAGAGTGGTTGTGGTTCGCGATGCGGATGCAGGAAAGCGGGCTTGCAATGCTTTTTAGCTTGTGGCCAATGTAATGGGCAAGCTTGTCTCAATGCTCCACCATATCAGAGCGACATTAAGAAGATGGAACCTTTGACCCCGAAATCATGGAAGAACTTGAGACAAATGTCGTTGAAGACGATAATGAAGACCAGTTTGAAATTTACCAGCGGCCGGAAGACGACGATGAAGAGGAAGAAGATGATTAAAATTATAAAAATAAATGTATTGAATGATATTTTTAATAAAAAGATTAATTCATAATTTATTTGTTTTTTTTTTCATCATGTAAGAAGTTATTAATATTAATAAGTTAAAATTCAAATATAATTCCTATATTTTCATTAACAATTTTGCAATTACATGGGCAGGTAAGTGTTGTTAAATAAATTAATACTGAATAAAAAGTGGATAGGTTAGGAAAAAAATGATAAAATATAATATAATAGTTAATAAAAATTGACAAATATTTATAATCATTGATTTATCGATAGTTCATCAACTATATATGGCGCGTTTTCGACCGGAGGCACCGGTTGACCTGAAGTGATCCTGTGACCGCGCGCTCTCCGCCCTCAATATCGAAAAAAAATTTTTTATAAACAATATTTGTAGAGAATTTTGTATATTTTACAATATTGATAATAAATACAAATAGCAAAAAACCCATAGGAAATGAGATATTTACAAAAAAGCGCAAAAAAACGATTTTTGTGACCTTTGACCTTGAAATTTAATAGTTGCGTACACCCTACCATATGTAGGTTTTGAGACAACTTTTAGGGTGTCAATATACAAGTATTTACAGACTTACAGCTGGGTATCTCGAATTCCGAGGTGAACTTACTATAATGACTGGACTATGAACTAGAGTTGCAACCACAGAGATCATAACGATAAAGCACTAGAAGTGAAATAGCGAAAGATTTTATTCGAAATAATTGTCGCTGCTTTGCCATACATGACTTGGGCCCCAAGTCTGCTACTTTTACGTGCTTTGTAAGTATTGTGAATTGATGTAGGTACCGAGGAAGACCTAGACTATCTTATCATGACCAAACAGAACGTGTCTTATCTGAAGGGCAAGTCAAGAGTCTCCGTAACCGGTAAGCGTGTATGACACGATCTATGAGATTGGAGGAAGCCTGAGAGTTCTGTAAGGAAAGAGCCTGTTGGAACACTGTACTCTTTGTCTACCCCGCAAGGGAACTGGCGTGATGATATAGGTAGATAGATTTGTAATTATGACATGCTATACCATTCGTTCAATCACAATTATGCCTAAAGTCGGTAATCTACTAAATTCTGTTCTGTTATGTTCTTGTTAACAAATACCGAAAAATGTTTCAAGTGGTGGTTTTCCATTTTATGTGTACACCGAAAATGGAAAACCATAGGGACACCATCGAATTAATATCTATCTATCTATCTATATCATCACGCCAGATCCCTTACGGGGTAGGCAGAGAGTACAGAGTTCCAACAGGCTCTTTCCTTACATACCTCTCTAGCTTCCTCTACTCTCATAGTTCGTCTCATACAAGCTCGCCGGTTACGGAGACTCCTGACTTGTCCTTCAGATAAGACCCGGTCTATTTGGTCATGGTAAGAGAGTCTAGGTCTTCCCCGGTACCTACATCCTTCCACTTTCGCATTGTATATCAGTTTTGTCATTCTTTCTACGGACACTCTTTCTATATGCCCGAACCAACGGAGCATACCCTTTCTCATCTTTACACCGATACTCTCTATCATACCTATTTGCTTACTTACTACGCTGTTGCGAATACGGTCAGTCAACTTCACTCCGCACATCTTCCGCAGTGCTCGCATTTCCACCGCATTTATCCTACTTTCATTCTCCTTCTTACATACACAGCTCTCGCTGCCATATAACAGCGTTGGGATAAGCACTCCATTATATATGGCCAGCTGCGCCTTTCGGCTTAAGTGCCGGTTCCCAAGTAGCTTTCCCATCGCGCCATTCACTCTGTTCCCTGCACTCACTCTTCTCTCTATGTCAGCGGTGTATTTTCCATCCTTACTGAATGCGCATCCAAGATATACAAACTCATTCACGTGCTCCAGCACATCGTTACCAACCAAAATCCTTGCATTCGTTCTGGTTTCTTCCCGTTCAAAAACCTTAATTTTGGTTTTCTTCAGTCGTCTTTCATAACTGTGACTAGTGATTGCAGATCAGGGGCTGTTGGCGCTATCAAAACCGCGTCATCTGCATATAGTAGATGATTTACCAATAGATCACTCATTTGTACACCTTCATTCATCGCTTTTAGTTTTTGAAGACTTTTATCCAAATATATTATAAACAGTCTAGCGGACAACACGCAACCCTACTTGACGCCGATTTCAACGTCAAACCAGGGTGGCATGTTACCACCCACCCGTACGCATGCCTTGCTGTCCACATAGGTGGACTGGACGGCCCGCAGCAGAGTGCCATTTATACCATACTCAGGCAAAATGTCCTCAAAGTCTCTTTCGCACAACTCTATTAAACGCCTTCTCCAGATCCACAAAACCGCAGAAAACCTTCCGGCCCACTGCCAGATGCTTCTCTACGATGTTGCGAAGGGAGAAAACTTGATCCGAACATCCTTTTCCGGACCTGAAACCCCCTTGTGCCTCACACAACATTCCATCGGACTTCTCGCGCATTCTCCTTTCAACAATTTTACCATACACCTTGGCTGCCAAGCTGATCAAACTAATGGCACTGTAATTGGCGATGTCATATTGTGAACCCTTGCCTTTGTACAAGGGTACAATGACTGCGCGGCGCCAATCTTTAGGGACCCTACCGGTCCTCCAGCTAATATTTGCAAGGACCCGAAAGGCGTCCCGGACGCAAGTTCCATCATATTTGATCATCTCGGCAGATATCATGTCTATTCCCGCAGCTTTACCATTTTTCATACTTCCTATCGCCCATTCAACTTATTCCATAGTGATGCCCTCTATTGATTCCGGAGCCACAAACTCGTCTCTGGGCTCGTCTGTGGCACCAGTATCCGGAACATCTCCATACATTTCTCCAAAATATTCACTCCACCGGTTTAATACAGCTTGTGTATCTGCCAGAATGTCACAATCCTTAGACTTTATCCTTTCCATTCTGGAACCTGACGAATCACCTCGAGACTTTCTCACTTTGCTCCAAAAGAGTTTAGTGTTCCTCTCGAACTTCTTCGCCAGCCTCTCCTCCTCAATCGCACTGGCTCTTTCACGCTTTTCTTTCACTTAGGTTTTGGTGGCATTCTTGCATTGCCGGTATATTTCTTTCTTCATCTCGGTCATACTGGCATTCAGGTTCAAAGAAGAAACAGAGTCCTGCCATGCTTTCTTCTTACTTTCTACGGAGCTTTGCAACTCCGCATCCCACCATGCATCACCTTTTTTCGAATTAATAGATGGTCAAAATTGTCAAAACCAACGATTATGAAGTCAATGAACGATAATTTTACTAAAATTGCAATAGCAAACTTGGTGCCCAGTTTCATAAAAATAGACTCAGACCCACATACTCTCACATTATTATCCCTCCCTTTTAAGCCTATCCCGGTCCAGTGCAAGCTGATACCAGTCATTATCATAGGAGTCCAGCTCATCTCGCCAAGTCTTTCTGGGCCTGCCGCGCTGTTGTTTACCGCCCGGTGAGACCCACTGTGTGGGTGTTTTAGCCCAAAACGCATGCGACATGCGGCTGATATGTTCGGCCCAGCTCCATTTCAGTCTCACATTATAGCTGTTAAGAATATTTACCGATGAATTCTATTACCTTATGAGTACAGTTTCAAGTTTTCGAAGACTTTCGTACCAATTTGTGCCACTGTATCATATACAGGGTATATTTTAACTAACGCAAGGCCTCAGACATTCCGATTAGACAATTGCTACACAAATTTAATACGAAAACCAAATTTAAAAATTACACTCCTTTTTAAGCACTTTTACACCCTAATAAACAATCAGACTTGTACGTGTATGTGTGCATATTGAGATATACGTATTAGAAATGCATTTGAAATCTCCGTATTGCTTTGAATCAAGAATAAAATAAGTTTGTAAAATAGCGAACTATAACAGGATTTTCTTTTTAAAAGGAGTATCAGGATTTTTTTGCAAATAAAAACAATGTAAGTTACATTAAAAATTGTTGGAATCAATTCAGTTACCGATTTAGAACAAAATACTTTCAGGTCTTGCGTTAGTTATGGTACATCTTGTATATTGGCCCGTGCGGTCCTGAAATAATTTGTGATAAAATTTATTTATTTATTTGTTTAAACCTAGCACTATCTTTACAGGTTTCCCCAATACAATAGTGTTGCATTTCTAAATTATGAAAAAATAACAATTAAAACTAATAAACAAAATGAACAAATACCAATATAAAAAATCTTTCTAGCCTACCTATAACATAAAGTATAATGTTAACTTTGTAAATTCACCCTGAGTGCAATAAAATCTATCTATCTATCTATATCATCACGCCAGCTCCCTCGCGGGGTAGGCAGAGAATACAGAGTTCCAACAGGTTCTTTCCTGACATACCTCTCTGGCTTCCTCCACTCTCATAGTTCGTCTCATACACACTCGCCGGTTACGGAGACTCTTGACTTGCCCTTCAGCTAAGACACGGTCTATTTGGTCATGGTAAGATAGTCTAGGTCTTCCCCGGCACCTACATCCTTCCGAACCTATGCCCGAACCAACGGAGCATACCCTTTCTCATCTTTACACCGATACTATCTTTCATACCTACTCGCTTTCTTATTACGCTGTTGCGAATACGGTCGGTCAGCGTGACTCCGCACATCTTCCGCAGAGATCGCATTTCGACCGCATTTATCCTGCTTTCGTTCTCCTTCTTACATACCCAACTCTCACTGCCATATGCGTTGGGACAAGCACTCCGTTATGCATGGCCAGCTGCGCCTTTTGGCTTAAGTGCCGGCTCCCAAGTAGCCTTCCCATCGCACCATTCACTCTATTACCTGCATTCACTCTTCTCTCTATATCAGCGGTGTATTTCCCATCCTTACTGAAGGCGCATCCAAGATATACAAACTCATTCACTTGCTCCAGCACATCGTTACCAACCACAATCCTTGCATTCGTTCTGGTTTCTTCCCGTTCAAAAACCATAATTTTGGTTTTCTTCACATGCAATAAAATAAATCTATATAATTGGCAATGAGGTTAAGAGTGCGAAGCGCGCGCGCCAGCGGCGCCTGTGCCAGTAGGTTGGTCCCTGCGCATGGCGCCGCTAGTAGCATCTGCAGCGACAAGTTCATACGACTTCCAGTAGTTGATTATGACGGATCCTATGGCTGCACCATCGGTGTACCTGTGGCAAAGTTTGCGATAATAATTTTGCTCGTGTAATTTTTGGACGCGAAATTATTTAGTAATTCTAGTTATAACAAAATTAATTGGGAAGTTTGGTTGTTTATTAATTAGAAAGAGAATTAAATAAAAAGGACATGCCTGTGAGGTTTTTGCTAAATCTTGTCAGTGAAGGCTGCTGTCCGATCCAGTAGTAGGTAAATACGTGGATTAGATTGAAATTAACAATTTGCAAGTGAGTTTATACAAAATAAATTATTTGAGTATGAACCACGCTTTGATAGTTGAAATAAAGGATACCTTTTGCCAAAGATGTACATTATATTCTCTCGAAATACTTATACACTGACAGTTGAAATATAAAAATTTACAGGATTAACGTTATATGCTCTTTTTTTTTGTTTTGACAACAAAATAATATACTCCATATACTATAATATTAGCCCTGTTAAGAAACTGTCCCACCGTTGGGCACAGGCTGAAAGGGTTTAGGCCATGATCCACCACGTTGGCCCAGTACGGGTTGGCAAACTTCACACGCCTTCGAGAAACTCTTAGACATGCAGGTTTCCTCACGATATTTTCTTTCACCGTTCAAGCAAATGATAGTTAATTTTTAATATGCACATGCTTTCGAAAAGACAGAGGTGCGTGCCTGGGTTTCAACCCGAAACCTCTGACTTTGCAGTTCAACGGTCTAACCACTAGGCTATCACTACTACTGCAATATACTCCATACGATTTATTTTATATAGAAATATGTAATGTAGAATAATGTAAATATAGAAAATGAGATGAGTTTTGTTTTTGTAAAAAAAAAACTATTTCAATTTTGTTTTCATCTTCTCGTCATTCATGTTTAAATGTTTATCGAGCTCATTAGTGGCTTAGCTTTTAATGATAATGAAGGTACCAGTATGTTATCATCAGCTGAGAAATGGACGACTGCAGGAAAGACGGTCCATATCGATAAAAATAGTTTTATTTAAGCAGACCCACGGCAAGTTGTTGTATATCAACTAGCTTGTACAGAATGACTTTTGGTGGGTGCAAGTATTCTTAAAAACTTGTAGCTATATTAAAAAGGCACGCTTCATTAGTGTTTTGGAATCTTTAAATTTTTTTAGGGCACTTGGATTTGTTCCTGTGTCGTGGGTGCGTTTACAAACATGAAAATTCACATACAAATACCCCGATCGAAACAAATAATTGTGGGTTACACAAAGATTTGTCTCGTGCGGGAATCAAACCCGCGACTATTAGACACAGTGGGCGGAGCTTTTAACGAGTTTAAGCCGCTCTGCGCTAAATCGTTTAATAAAATTTTTGTTTGTAATGTGTGGGGGCAACGACTTTAGTTTGTTTAAAATTTTGTTGAATTAAAAGCCGTGTGGTAAAGTTAAATACTCGTAGATTAGAATGGAATTTTCTTTGAGAAGACACGAAAGGTTTTATAAATTAAAAAAAGAATTTTAAATAAGCTTCATTCTGTGAATAAATTTTATGCTCTTTATTCTCGAAGGAGTAAGTGTTTCTAGTAAACCCATGCCCGATACAGATTTTTCGTCTAGTTTGGGGTCATCGAAAATGTTACTTAGTTAAGTCTTTTTTAATAGTAAATTATTCAAACGCAAGCTCGCACACACGCAAGCACGCACACGCGCACACACAAATGCACGCACGAACGATTATAATTATTTTAGTCTCCGACAATGATGGCTCCAATTCCCTTAATTTAGAAAATTACACGTACATGTCAGTCTCGAGATTTCCACTGAAATCTACTAGAATGACTTTACTATTATTTTAATTAATCTACCATCAGATGCAATCAACTACAAGTTAGAGGAATATAAAAACAGTTGCTCTTTCAAGAAACTGTTTATCGAGAATATTCTGCTGAGAAATGGTTTGTATTAACAAAGAAACTTGCCATAAATTGCCTTCCTTTAAATAATCTTGTAATGCAGTTTAGGGCACCTTCCTACCGGACCAGACACACCACTTTATTTGATGTTCCGGCCAGCACAACCAACTATGCACATAATTCTGTCGCTTGCCGTATTCGTAGACCATATAACAATCAATTTTCTTCGGTAGATATATTTAACACCTCAAAAGCTATCTTTAAAAAACAAGTGACGTCACTGCTTTAGTATTTATTAACATTGACAGTAATTTAAATAATATGGTTATAGTAAATATAATGCAATTTGTTTTTCTTGTATTAGGTGCACATGTATATTTATGCCCATAAATACTTACACGCATACACAAACAGGCACACACCCACATATGCATACAGACTCATGCACACTCCCACATACACATACACACATACGCACGGCATATAATTCATAGGTACGGCAATCAGTTTTCAATCATTATTATTATTAAAATAGGCTTTGTCTTTATAAAGTGTAAATTGTAAAACCATAATTGGCTTTAAGATATTATACTTATGTTCACATCTACAATTATGTTCAAGAGCTCTGGATTTTGTAATAAAATAAATAAATAAATAAAATTGGTAAGGCCTGGACAAAAATCCAATGGGGCAAACGACTTGTCAATATTAAAAGTCTGTAAGACTATACTCATTCAGCTCATTCAAATCATTAACTCCATCTTGACATATCTTGGATCTATGACCTCACACTTAACATACCGTCACGCCTTTATTTCTCAATCAGGGGTGGCAGAGGTATACTACATCTACTTTTCGCCAACGATGATAGGTCTCATGTAATAGGGGGCGAGCCTATTGCCATATACCGGGCACAATTTTAGGTACCGAAATCATACTAGAAAATAAAAAAAAACTACACTTATTTAAAATAATATAATCATTTAAGCAAATTAAAATCCATCAATGAATTTATTGAAATTCATACAAATACACTTCTGCTTATCCTGGCAAGGTAAATATTAAGCGTAAGCGTAACCTCAAATACAATATACTCAATAACATTTCTATTTCAACAAAATTGTCTAAAATAGTACACAAAATATTCAAGATGGTTTTCTCAATTCCAAGACCAGAACGTAACTTAATTTTTGCTTTAACCATCCAGGGAGCTAAGTCTTAACAATATTAACTAAAATATCTCTTCCAAGTTTAATTTAGGCACAATGGACAGACTTCCAAAATGCTATTTTAGGTTTTCGCGACATTCATTTCATAAATTAAGAATTATTTGAATTTCCGATTCCGAAAATTTTGCGCAATTTGATGACCGCGGGATTAATGGGGATGTTTGTGTTTTCATAGATAATAAATTCTTTAATTTTTGGAGGTTCTTAAGCAGTACCTCAGTCCAAATGAAGGCATTTTTATGAAATAAAACTTAGCCTTTACACCGTTAAAGCAAGTGACAGTAAATTTAAAAATTAACTATCACTTGCTTTACCGGTGAAGAAAAACATTGTAAGGAAAGGGTCCTGCACGCCCTAAAAGTTTCTTGAAGGTGTGTGAAGTTCGCCAACCCGCACTGGGCCAGCGTGGTGGACTATGGCCTAAAACTCTCTCAGTTTGAGAGGAGGCCCGTGCCCAATGGTGGGACTTTTTCTTAACAGGGCTAACATTATTATTACTTTATTATTAAAAATTAACACTTAATAGTGTCACTTGATGAAAAGCACATGGAAGAAAGAGAAGTAGAGTATATGCACTCTTACGTTTCTACAAATATTATTTTAAATAAAAGGAAACCGACTTCAATAAGCAAAAACTAAATATTTTTAGTCGATGCCGGTCAGTGCAGTTGGTTACTTGGCATCGACTTAAAATGTTTTTTTTTGTTTTGATGTTTGAACTTTTTTCTAAAGTTATCTATTTTAGAATTTTAAGGGATGAGTGAATGAATCAACAATATTTATATCCCTATATTATATTATTCTGCTAAGTTCTACAGTAAGGTACTTTCAGAATTGATATAATAACCACGGTATCGGAATCTATATATTCGTGCTGTTTGTCGTTAAGGAGTCCATTGGTGTATCCTCAAAGTCCAAGGTTCAATACCGATTTCATTAAAATAGGACCACCTCAAAGATATACTAAGCCCAACGCTAAAATAATAATTAAAATCAATTCATAAATAAAGACGTTATGAAATACAGAGACGAATTATAAACCTTCTCCTTTTTTTGGTTAACATTCTAATTAGTTCTATAGTAGGGTACCTATAGGATTACCACAATAATTATTATAACTCAATCTACAGATTCATATTATTTGTCGTTAAGGAGTTCTCTGGTGTACCTTCAAAGTCCAAGGTCACCTTGGAGCTATACTGAACACAATGCGTAAAGAATCATCAAAATCAGACCACAATTGATGGAAATATACCCCGAACATATATAAAAATGGCATACATACAGAAGAAAATAGAACCTCTCCCTTTTTGAAGTCGGTTTAACAATTACTTGAGGTGTCTTCTTTAGTGCATTCTGCATAATATCTTAATGGTAGTAGTCCAGAGTCTAAAATTCTGCCGGGTATGAGTATCAGAATCAAAATAAGGAGATCAATAAACTACGCGGTAACTCAGTTTTATTTTTGCTTATATTACTATCATACTAAGCTCTCTCAGTTTAAGAGGAGGCCCATGCCCAACGGTGGGATAGTTTCTTAACAGTGTTAATATTATTTATGTAATATTATTATTATTTTCATGGTTTTCACTAACTTTATTATCTTAAAATAATATAAAAAGTAAAATAAAAGGTGCGTTATACTAAACGTGCGTCAAAGAACATACGACGCGCGTCAGCCACGCGGACCAGCCGGCAGCCGCGAGCGGGGTCGCCCGACGCCGGCGGCCTGCCGCGCTTGCCAAGAATTCCTGCCATAGTGCTGCCAGACGTGATATATCATCAGACACCGATTACGTCGCCGAGGTTGAAGGATCTCTTGCGCGCTGGCCGGTGCAGAGCATTACGCAAAGACACTTAATATACGCTCTCCCCCATAACGACAGCCCAAGCCGAGGCCGTTCCTTATTGAGGCGCACTTGAGTTAGTTGCCCCCTTGCCTTTCTGTCTGGAGTATAATGTTTGCACGCTTGCCCTTATCTTCCCGCCCAACCCGAGTTCTATCTATTTAAAGACTTTAGTTAAAGAACGGCAATGGTAATTTATGATAATACTTGATCGAATACTAACTCTGTGTACTGGTACCGATAGTTAAATTTCAATAAACGATTTGAGCTTTATAGGCATTCAATTTTGTCTCAGTTTTTATCATCATTTCATTCTAATTATATTAAGTCACAAGGAATATTAAGAACAACATTTTGATATTAAAATTGGTTCTGAGAAAAGCCTTCTTGTTCGCGTAAATTAAAATATCTGAAAGCGTTAATGTCCAATTCTATTAACAAACAACATTAAATTTGAGATGTTTGACATAGAATTCTCGTTATAAAATAAGAAAATTAGGTCTAGTGACCCAGTTAGTCTAGTGGTGAAATCGTGTAGTAATCACAAAGTCCTAGATTCAAATCCTGGGCTGGGAAAATGTAGGTTTTCGCTAAAACATTTACTGAATCAATTTGGAGCTTAGAGTTGTGCCAGGTGTAAAGCAATACACTCGCTTCCTATTAATGAGATTTTTTAAATAATTTCGATGCAGGAATTTTTCATAGCTCATTTTATCCTAGAATTTGAACCTAGGACCCCGTGATTATTCGCCATTATATACTTAGCGCATTATTTGCCACAAGACTGACGAGGCATATCTATATTCAGCTGATATAATGCTGTAGGTATTGTACGAAATGGGTAAGATAGCGATCGTTATCTATATCGAGATTGCAGAACCAGAGAGTGTTCTGCACAGCAAAACACAAAATCTTTCTGTAGGTATCAGCAAAAAATTTGTTCCAATCAAAGAATTTTAATCCCAAAGCTAATTGCAACTACATCTAGACCTCTTAATCCAACCTTTCACCAGTTTAATTGCATGTCATTTATAACCAAGATTAGAGATTACAGAACTCTTTGTAAAACAGCGAATCCCCTGGGGCAGAGTCCCAGAGAACATCGGGGGGATATTGCACTAAGAAAACAGATTAGAGGCCCTTGCAAAACAATAATGCAAGTCAACGTTGAAAATTTTCTGTTGTACGAATCTGCAAGAGAAGGGTGATGGGGTGGCGTAAGGTATAAGAGAAAAGCGACTTTGGAGGTGTTAATAAGCTTTTGAGAGAATTATGTTAGATATTCCCATTTTTCGAACATTCGCTTAAATAAAAACTGTCACGCCTTGCAGGAATGGCATAGGTGGCCTGTGTGCACACACTTGGCCAACTATGTTAGGCCCCATGTAATAGGGAGCGAGCCTATTGTCATTTTACCGAGGACAATTTCAGACTCCGGATTGATGATGGGAATTTTCCAATAGAAAAACTACACCTTGTCCGATATAGAATTTGAACTTAGGTTTTCGTGATTGCCACGTTATAATGCGATGTGCCACTAGTCAAACGAGGCCGCCGAGGCAGTTTTTAAATTTTTTTCCGTTATTGGCGAAAAAAAGGGAAGTAAAGCTATATATATATATATATATAAATAGTTATCACAAACCGATCAAAACATAAAAAAAATCAAAATTTTTCTTAGTAATATTTATAAATTATTTAATATATTTCCTGTCTACATGTTTTTTGTAGGTTAAGCATATTTTGGTCAATGTTTCACAAATTATATACAATATGTACAATTACATAAAAAAAACAGCAAAGAAATATCAACAAAAAACGGGTGTAAAAAAACGAAATATACATATTTACATAGGGCCAAATGGTTTCACGACGCTGTCAGTTGGCAGTGTATCTAGAACGCTGACAACATTGCCGCCCTAAATAGCAATGCTTATATGCTGACCAATATACATATCAGCGCTCTGGTGCCAGTACACACCACCAGACGCTTCTTTAAGCATCCGGTGGGTTCTCGGCCCCTACAGACCCAACATCTCTACCCCAAATGCCTAAATACTCTTCATTCCTTACACACCTCGAAAGTTAAAGGATATAGTATCCTGGTTTTATACATGATTAAAACAGTTAGCCGTAAGCGGTAATTCCTACTCACAACAATAAGGTTTTTTTTTCGAAAATCAATATTTTAAGTCTATCTATCTATCTATCTATAACCTCACGCCAGATCCCTTGCGGGGTAGGCAGAGAGTACAGAGTTCCAACAGGTTCTTTCCTTACATACCTCTCTGGCTTCCTCGACTCTCATAGTTCGTCTCATACAGGCTCGCCGGTTACGGAGACTCTTGACTTTTCCATCAGATAAGACTCGGTTTATTTGGTCGTGGTAAGATAGTCTAGGTCTTCCCCGGTACCTGCATCCTTCCACTTTCACATTGTATATCTGTTTTGTCATTCTTTCCTCTGGCATTCTTTCTATATGCCCGAACCAACGGAGCATGCCCTTTCTCATCTTTACACCGATACTAACTTTCATACCTACTCGCTGTCTTACTATGCTGTTGCTAATGCGGTCGGTCAGCTTCACTCCGCACATCTTCCGCAGAGCTCGCATTTTTACCGCATTTATCCTACTTTCATTCTCCTTCTTACATACCCAGCTCTCGCTTCCATATAACAGCGTTGGGACAAGAACTCCGTTATGTATGGCCAGCTGCGCCTTATGGCTTAAGTGCCGGCTCCCGAGTAGCTTTCCCATCGCACCATTCACTCTGTTCCCTGCACTCACTCTTCTCTCTATGTCAGCGGTGTATTTCCCATCCTTACTGAAGGCGCATCCAAGATATACAAACTCATTCACTTGCTCCAGCACATCGTTACCAACCACAATCCTTACATTCATTCTGGTTTCTTCCCTTTCAAAAACCATAATCTTGGTTTTCTTCACATTCAAGTGTAAGCCATTGATCATGCAGTCGTCTTTCATAACTGTGACTAGTGTTTGCAGATCAGTGGCTGTTGGCGCTATTAAAACCGCGTCATCTGCATAAAGTAGATGATTTACCACTAAGTCACCCATTTGTACACCTTCATTCATCGCTTTCAGTCTTTGAAGACTTTTGTCCAGATATATTATAAACAGTCTAGCGGACAACACGCAACCCTGCTTGACGCCGATTTTAACGTCAAACCAGGGTGACCTGTTACCACCCACCCGTACGCATGCCTTGCAGTCCACATAAGTGGACTGGACGGCTCGCAACAGAGTGCCATCTATACCATACTCTGGCAAAATGTCCCAAAGTCTCTTTCGCACAACTCTGTCAAATGCCTTCTCCAGATCTACAAAACCGCAGAAAACCTTCCGGCCCACTGCCAGATGCTTCTCTACGATGTTGCGGAGTGAGAAGACTTGATCCGAACATCCTCTTCCAGACCTGAAACCCCCTTGTGCCTCGCACAACATTCCATCGGACTTCACGCGCATTCTCCGTTCAATAATTTTACCGTACACCTTGGCTGCCAAGCTGATCAAACTGATGGCTCTGTAATTGGCGCAGTCATATTGTGAACCCTTGCCTTTATACAAGGGTACTATGACTGCGCGGCGCCAATCTGTAGGGACTCTACCGGTCCTCCAGCAAAGGTTTGCAAGGGCCCGGAAAGCGTCCCGGACGCAAGTTCCACCATATTTGATCATCTCGGCAGATATCATGTCTACTCCCGCAGCTTTACCGTTTTTCATACTTCCTATCGCCCATTCAACTTCTTCCATAGTGATGTCCTCCGTTGATTCTGGTGCCGCAATCTCGCCTTTAGGCACGTCTGCGGCATCAGCATCCGGGTCCTCTCCATACATTTCTCCAAAATATTCACTCCACCGGTTTAGCACAGCTTGTGTGTCTGCAAGAATGTCACCATCTTTAGATTTTATCCTTTCCATTCTGGAGCCTGACGAATCACCTCGAGCCTTTCTCACCTTGCTCCAAAAGAGTTTGGTGTTGTTCTCGAAGTTCTTCGCCAGCCTCTCCTCCTCAATCATACTGGCTCTTTCACGCTTTTCTTTCACTAAAGTTTTAGTGGCATTCTTGCATTGCCGGTATATTTCTTTCCTCATCTCTGTCATACTGGCATTCAGGTTCAAAGAAGATACATAGTCCTGCCACGCTTTCTTCTTACTTTCTACGGAGCTTTGCAACTCCGCATCCCACCATGCATCACCTTTTGCTGTAATATGCTTCTTTGAGCAACCACATACTTCTTTCGCGGATTCCACCAAACTCTCTTTCAGGCTATTCCAGCATTCATCTACATTTGAGTCCGAAGAGCCTGCTGTCAAAAGCTTGTCCCGGACTCTGTCTTCATACATTCTCCTCACGCTCTCATCTTGCAACTTTTCAACCTTTAATCTTTTAAGGTCTCCGAAGGGGATACGCTCTCGCCAGTGCCTCCACTTCCTGAACAGACCACTAAACCGCGCAACTACGAGATAGTGGTCTGATTCCAGAGTGGGGCCTCTATACGCACGCGTATCTTGTAGTTTGCTTCGGAGACGGTTATCAACCAGGATCAGATCTATCATGCTTTTTTGTTCATTCCTTCTCCACGTATACATATGTATGTCCTTATGCTGGAATATCGTATTAGACACAAGGAGACCCCTTTCCAAACAAACATCTACAATGAGCTTACCTGCATCGTTCACTCTCTTATCACCATAAGGACCCAGAGCAGCGTCGCAAGTTTGCCGCCTGGTTCCTACCCATCCGTTCAGATCGCCACACAGAATCACCTTTTCGTTAGCCTCAGCCAAATCCAGAACTTCCCTGACATTATCCCAAAACTTCTCAAGGTCCTGGGGTGTCGTCGAGCTTACGGGAGCATACGCTGCGACCAAAAATACTCTAGTGACACCCAGTTTTAAACGGACCCAGAGAAGTCTCGCATCGCACAGGCCATAATCTCTCACTCCAGAGGCCAGGCGACGGGACAGCAAGATACCCACCCCCATGCTGGCACGACTGCTCTGCGGTACACCAGACCACAGAGCCATCGTTCCATCAGGAAGATCACAGGTTTCACTGCCCCTCCGCTTAGTCTCTGTTACACACAGAGCATCCAGGCGTCTCTCTTTCATTACATCAATCACCTCATGCATCTTATCTTCCATACCACCTCTTACATTCCAAGTGCCTATTCGGCACTCTGCACCCCACGACTCGCCAGTTCGGGCCCGGCGTGATGGGTGGCGGCCCCCATCGCCGCTTCCACCTATATTCGTACCGACGGGGGCGGGCCGGTACGCGTCGCCTGGGGGGGACGCCCTAGCCCGCACTGCGATACGTCTTCGGTCCAAGATTGCAGCCATAATGACTGGCAGGGATCGCGACGAGCACGCTCTTGGACAGACCCAGAATATTTTAAGTCCAAGCCTTAAAAATATTTCAATTAACTATGTAGTAGTTTAAGCTGTGCCTAAATTGGTAATTATTTTTCGCCATCCGCTTCGAGCTAAAAGCTCCAAACTTGACCCACTTATAATGAAGATCCCTTCAGTCTTGGTGATTCGGGGATTTCGCCAGGCGATAATAGCAGATAGCCTTAATCTCATCTTGGGAAACGCGTGCCTCAGTGGTTCTATTAATTCCTACCTCTTGCTTTTGCGTGCGCCAGAAGGGTGAATTAGGTTGTGATAATTTTTTGAAACGAAACTGAAATAAAGATAAATGTTATTTTCTTTGACATATGTAATTATTATGCTGCCTTGTTGGTCCAATGGTGCTACAGTATTAAAAGGGTGTTCGAATACTAGGGTAAAAAATATAACTGGATTTGTTATGGCGCAAATTTTTGGGTAGTAGTCAGTCTGATCTTGTGTCCGATAAAACGGCAATAAGCTGGTGAGCTTAATAAGCGGTGGCTTATTACATTGAGACATAATTAGACTTGAAAAATGTATCTAGATCTAATGGTGTATAGTGTGAAGGTATTATGTTTATGCGAATAAAATTACCCCTTCAAGGCGAATTTAAAAAAGGCGGTGGGTATCTACTTATACTCAAAAGGATTACACTAAAACCACTGATTCAAAGTAATAAGATACATAGCCTACGGGAGTAAAGTCTAATTAAGGATCGGTTTACATAAAACGGCTCGAAGAGCAACAGTCAACGCTGGTTTTTCGCATGGACGGGACAGTAATCGTTGCCTTAGAGTGAAAATCTTGGATGTGCAAAAGAGCAAACTTTACAGAAGGAAGAAAGAAACTGCAGCCTACACCGTATAAAACCATAGTTTATTCAATTATTTGTATGCTTGTGTGAAATTTAGATGTATTTAAATGCATACTAGCTAAAATACATTAGTGCTGCAGAATTTAGGGACCATAAGTGAAATGGAATTAATATGTCCAAATTGCATTGCCAAGGTTTTTCACTCTGAGACGACAAAATGCATTGCAATCGGAGTCGGGCCCAAATTTTAGTATCATAACTGTGATAACACTTTAAACTTTAACAACATTTAGCTGTTTTAAAATGATAATAATAATAATCATTTATTTCAGGCTAGGTACAAGCCCATACATTTAATTACATATTAGTAAAATATTCTTATAATGTAATATTAGTGTAATTTAATAGTTTATGACAGGAGCAGGGTCCCAACCCTGTACAGGCTACCTTGCAACATGTAAATGTATCCAGCGCTTTAAGAGGAAGGAGCCCCACCTGTCTGATAATACGTTCAGTTTAATGGTGGTGCTCGCTCTTACACGACTCAACAGCGAGGCCGATCGCTTACGGGTTAAGGCCGGAAACCCATCAACTCGAGCTTCGGCAAACGTGCCCGAGGCACTGCAAAATCGTGGCAGTCCCATCAGCACTCTGAATGCATTATTATATTGAACACAAAGAGCGTTGAATGCCCCCTATATAAAGTCTACCCACAGACTGCACGTGTACAGTGATTCGCAGTACGCTTTAAAAGTGTGGTCTTAACAGGCTTAATGCAATGTGCGAACCTGCGCGCGAACATATTACACCGGAAATTCAAATATAGTTTTGTATACTTCTAAAATACAAAAACATTAATCCACAGCAGTTAATATTTGGTTTGAGCGGAATTTCGTAAGTGGGATTGGGAAACCAGTAGTAGTAGGTAATGTATCGGCTACTTTTAACGTTTCTTACTTAGCGCTCTGAGGGGGTTTCCAGGCATGCCCTTATAACAAAAATAGTGAAATATAAAAATAAATATGTCCCAATGTTTTACTTTAAATGTTATCAAATTTTTTCTGCTTTCCGAGCCGATCCATGTGAACGGACCCATAACATAAGTCCCGGTGGCCATTTTATTTCTAATCACGTACTTGACATTTATCAACGTCTGAAACAACTAGGACTATCATAGTGAAATAATAGCGAGCTTGGAGCTTGTATCCTTTTTTGTGGGGATAACTATGATTGCTCGAGTGTGTTTAGGTTTTTTTTGTTTATGGCATCACAACGACGCGTATTTTGCCAATGTCAAGTATTAGGAATATTCATTTCTAAATTAATTCAACTCCCCGATGAACTTGATGACAACGATGAATATGAAATTGATGAAGTACCCCACCCTGGATAGTTAAGCGATGGATACTTTACATACCAATTGCGACGGCCGTTTTGAGGAAAATCGAAAAGGCACGTTTTATTACTTTGTTACAATTACTTTCACTCATGCACGTATAAGAATACAAAATGGTTAATATTCCACCAATATTGCACATTATTATTCGAAATAACACAAGTTACGGAAATTAAAACAAATTGACGACATCACTCTTCGACTTTCCGCCTAAACTCCATGTGTGTTAAGTTGTGAAGCGATGACAGATGACATCTGTCAGATGACGAATCACCGATGACAGATAGTCGATGTAAGATGGCGGACGCCCCTGCGTGTTGCGTCTATTAGCAACGGGGCAAGCGGTCGGACGTATCGCGGAGTAGCTAAACTCACTGCATTCCATGTGACTTAATCGCCGGACGAGACCCTAGTATTTCAAGATTTCCTTTATGTTCGGCCATCATGCGGACGACTATGAAAACGAAGATAAATCCACCTTTTACCGCTACCGGCATTGAACCTTTTACCGCTACCGGCCATTCAGAAAACCGAAGCGCCGTTAAGTATAAATATAATTATGTTAATTAAACGTTTGAAAATGATTTTGACAAAATGCTTTTAATAAGGAAGCAGTCCCTTAACTTTCGCTTAAAAGGAAATGCTTGCGAGATGTCAAGCTATCTAGCGTTACTGATACATTTGTAGAACGGGGGCGCGGAGCTGCTTGCAAAATCGAGTACCGGAATAAACAGGAGAGTTTAAAAGTCTATTTATTTCGTACTTTTACCGCAACATCTAGTTTTTGCGTATCTCGCTGTGGGTGTGTCTAGTCTAGAGGTATTTACGATCAAGGTCAGTGCCAGCTCAGATTACTTGATTATATTTGGAAAAGCTTTTCGGTGTCACAGATTCTTTTTGCCTTTTATCTTGGTTATAAGTTTTCAAAGCTGATGGTTTAGGGTGATTTAGTTAAGTCTTGCACGTAAAAATGCTTTTGATAAATGTCACCTCTAAGAGCTCCATATTTAATAGTGATAAAAATGAACAGTGAAACACTTAAGCCTCTAAAGTCGTATTCGTTGGACAAATATCCACACCGTCACACCTGTCTTTAGAGATATCGGGTGCAGTCGGGTGATATCGGGTGACATCAAACAACGTTGTTCAACATCTTGTCTCGGGACGAATGTCGTCCACTTTCTATATTTATTAAGTTAAGTCTTATTAAGTTGCAACATATCACCTCGAGATTGTATGTACAAAATATCCAGGTGACATGTTGCACCGCAAGAAAAGATATTATAGTGAGCATGATCAAACGGGAACCCCAAAAACGGTGGTCAGATTGTGTCTACAAAGTAGCAATACCCCCAATTTCAGATGGACCAGTGTCCATCTAAAATCCTTTAGACACTCTGTATAAATAACATCATTAGTCTCACATCTCGGTAAACAACTTAATTGTAACCAAAACATTGTATCCACACAGTATGAAAAAAAAAATAAAAGGAAACAAGACAAAGAGAAGTTAATAAAAAAGAAAAATCCGCTGAGTTTCATCTCTTGAGTTTGAATGTGGACGTCATAAGTCGTAGGACAAGATGTCAAACGATGTCGTCCGACGTCGCTCAACTTCACTTGATATCTCAAGCCACACATGTCGCGGGAATTCATTTCCTAATAAATACGTGGCTTTATGATTCCCAAGCTGTGGTAGACTTTGACCCCAGGACCTCACGATCATCAGGTGCACCATTCACCACTGAACCAACAGAACATTCAACAAGCATTAATTTCCACATAAAAATTAATCGTACGTTTGCACACTAATTTTCATAATAAATTAGAAGGCACAGAACGTGCAAAAGAGCTATGAATCAGGACTGTTTTTCATCCCGCAATTTCCCACTAACTTCCAAACAGTTTTTACTCGAAATGTTCGTAGCTCCATAAACTTCCTTCATTAGCATAATAACAGCGGCGGCGGTTATCTAATGATTGCGTTGCAGCTCTGCGGTCTAATCCCTGGTTAATCAGCGGTACTGATTGGTATTCGAAAAGGATCGATATAAGACCGGTATTCGAATAGTAATCGATTTTGTGGATGGAATAGAAAACAAACACGAAAGATTATAACAGGCAAAAAGTATTTTTATAGTAAACTCAAGTTTTATTGTAGTAGGAATGAGCATAGTATGGCATTCAGAAAACTAAAATTTCTAGAGTAAGAACTTATTGAATTCTCTTATGGTTATGCCGTGTGGAGACGGTATAAGAGTACAACCTCCCCACCGCATGCTGAATAGACAGCGGGTCTTAAGAGGCGACCAAATCCAGCGCAAAATACCGTTAACAACGGTAGTCCAGACAAGGCAGTACTCCGGTGCCACATCGGAGGAGGGCTTGTCTGGGCTGAGTGTGGTCGGAAGTAGGACACTCTCAGCCCTAGTCAGATGGCTGAGATTAACATCGTTTGCTGAAGGTGTCGTACTAGACACCCACGGGACACTAGAAAAGAGGGTGGGCAGCAGCGTCCACTCATCTCATATAAAATGCCATACTGCGATCGCCAACCCGCCTGCCAACCGTGGCGATTATGGCAATTTATGCGGGGGAATCCGACCTATTTTCTGTCACGTCCCAGCCTTTGTCCAGCGGGAGGATATAAAAGATTAAGTAAAAAATCTTAAATATCCAAAACTCCACTATAAAATAATATAACGCATAAGTGCACTCGAATACCATACAAATAAAAACTACTTCAGTTATTTTTTTCTAACGCTCCTTTGAATTATGCACCGAGTGGACTCTCCAACGAACTCAAGTGAACTAGAGTTGCACCCACCGAGATCGTAACGATAAAATACTAGAAGTGAAATAGCGAAAGATTTTATTCGAAACCACTTTCGCTTCTTTGCCCTACATGACCTGAGACCATCCGACCGTCCGACCGTGAGACCTGAGTCTGCTAATTTTACGTGATTTGCAAGTATTGTAGATAGATGTAGGTACCGCGAAAGACCTAGACTATGTCACCATGACCAAGTAGACCGTGTCTTATCTGAAGGGTAAGACTCTCCGTAACCGGCGAGCGTGTATGAGACGAACAATGAGAGTGGAGGAAACCAGAGAGGTCCGCAAGAAAAGAGCCTGTTGGAACTCTGTACTCTCTGCCTACCCCGCAATGGAACTGGCGTGATGATATAGATAGATGGTTGCTATACCATTTGTTCAATCACAATTATGCCTAAAGTCGGTAATCAACTAAATTCTTTATGGTCTTAGTAACAAATACCAAAAAATATTCAAGTGGTACACTTATTGAAAACCATAAGAGCACCATTGAAATAACAAATTATCAAAACTGTCAAAACCAAGGATTATGAAGTGAGTAAACGACGATTTTACTAAAATTGCAATAGCAGTCTTTGCGCCCAGTTTAAAAAAAAAATAGACACGGACTAACATTCTCTTACATTATTATGGAAGCCTATATTTCCCCATTGCAAGACGAAGTCCTCTCCTCCCTTCTATACTTATCCCGGTCCAGTCCAAGCTGATGATAGGAGTCCAGCTCATCTGGCCAAGTCTTTCTGGGCCTGCCGCGCTTTCGTTTTCCGCCTGGTGTGACCCACTGTGTGGGTGTTTTAGCCCAAAACGCATGCGACATGCGGCTGATATGTGAGGCCCAACTCCATTTCAGTCTCACATTATAGCTGAAAAATATTAACCGATGAATTCTACTACCTTATAAGTACAGATAAAAGTTTTCGAAGACGTTCATACAATTTTAGCCACTGTAACATATACAAGGTGTATCGTCGATAACGCAAGACCTCAGACACTCCGATTAGATAATTGCTACACAAATTGAACATGAAACACCAAATTTTAAAAATTTCACCGCTTTTTAAGCACTTTTATACCCCAATAAACAATGAAACTTGTACGTGTATGTGTGCATATTGAGAAATACGTTTTATAAATACATTTAAAATCTCCATATTGCTTTGAATCAAGTATAAAATAAGTTTGTTATAGCGAACTGAAGGAGTAACAGGAATTTTTTGCCAATAAAAACAATGTAAGTTTATTGGAATTAATTCAGTTACCGATTTAGAACAAACTATTTTCAGGTCTTGCGTTAGTTATGATACACCTTGTATATTGGCCCGTGCGGTCCTGAAACATTTTGTGATAAATTTCTCACGTATGCAGCGACAAGTTCATACGACTTCCAGTAGTTTATTATGATGGTTCCAATGGCTGCACCAATCTGCTTGGTGTACCTCTGGCAAAGTGTGCAATAATAATTCTTCTCGTGAAATTTTTGGACGCGAAATTATTTAGTTATTCTACACCGTCACGCCTATATTCCCCAGAGAGGGTAGCAGAGGCGTACTGAGTACACCCACGTTTCGCCGACGATGTTAGGTCCCATGTAATAGGGGGCGAGCCTATTGCCATATATCGGGCACAATTCCAGACTCCGGACTCATACTGGGTATTTTTCGTTAGAAAAACTACATTTGTCCGACCTAGGATTATATTATTAGTTATTCTAGTTATATCAAAATTAATATGAAAGTTTGGTTGTTGGTTAATAAGAAAGATAATTAAATAAAAATGTTTTTTAAAAAAAAACCGACTTCAAAAAGCAAGAAATAAATATTTGAAGTCGGTACCGGTTAGTGCAGTCGGTTACTTGGCACCGACTTCAAATATTTATTTCTTGCTTTTTGAATTCGGTTTTTTGTTTAAAAAATGTTTTTTATCTTACAGTTTTAAGTGACAAGTAAATTATTTACTAATATTTATATACCTATATTATATTATTTTGTTGAGTTGTACTGCAAGGTATCTACAGGATTGATATAATAATAAATAATAATAAATCTTTATTTAACCAGATTATTTTGTACGTTAAGTATAGAGGAGCGACAATGGAGCAACAACATTGGTTCATTATTACGAATAAGTGGGTGAGCTCTGTTCTCCTAGATAGATTATAAAATAACCTATGTTAAGGAGACGCAGTGCGATTCCCTTAAGGTTTACATTATAAAATGTTGTTTACATATACATATGATAGTACTAGTAGGTAACATTGACATAACAATAATAATGCCCGCAGGGCAGCTTGTGGCGAGCTGTTGGTGAGTAACGACACCACGGACCCGAGTGCTTCAGAGAGTCGGTCAGGGCCCCTAACTCGGCGTGTCTTCGTCGGTCGAGTGGAAACCGAAGGGTGCCCGCAGGACTCTCGACTCTGGCTAGCCTTTATTGGCCGTCCAGAGAGGAGCCATGAGAGCTATATCGACGTAGGAAGATAATGCGTTCCTACGTCGATGTACTCCAGGGGTGGAAGTGTTAAAGGGCATAACGCCGCGAGTAACTTCGGAGAAAGCGGAGCACACCTCTCTACACCCCTGAGCCGCTCACACCGGTATTGCCCTCAGTTGTCCTAGGACGACCGTTTGAGGGCACATCTAGTAAGCGGCGAGTCACCGCCGGCCACAGGTAATTAGGTATCACTTATTATGGCCGGTGTCCGTCCCCTTTAAAATATTCGAGTTTTTGTCCATCAAACCTTATTTACATTGCCCTTGTTTTCTTTCCATAATTTACAATAGTCCTTGCACCTGCCGGGGTCAGTTCGCTGGTTATGTTTCTTCATTTTCAGCAAGTGATCTCAGCAGGTGGCTTACATAACATTAACTTCTTGCAAAGGGCCTCTACGTGTTGGACCCATGCCCCCATGCAAGCCTTTCAAAGGTCCGGGTAAAGCCCGTGAATCTCAGTGAGATACATATAATAATAATAAACATGTGTGTGTGTATGTGTGTATGCGTGTGTGTGTCTGTGTGTGTGTGTGTGTGTGTACGTGTGTACGTGTGTGTGTGCGCGCGCGTGTGTGTGGGTGTGGGCAAGATAGAGAGAGCCTATTGTGATACTAGTGATATAGAAAATATTCTGTGTCGTCATATGTTTTGTTTTGGAGAAAACGGCGGACAGTCCCTTTACAATTGAAAGAAGAAAGACTATTGATGGGGCATTTGGCATTAATTTTGCTATAGAGGGAGGGGCCGAGGTAATAAAAGAATTTTCTTGTGAAGGATACTCGGGTTTTTGGTAGGTAATATAATAACCATAATAACAGAATCTATACATTCGTGCTGTTCGCCGTTAAGGATTACCTTGGTGTATCTTCAAAGTCCAAAGTTCAATACCGAGTTCATTAAAATGGGACCACCTGGAAACTATACTAAACCCAACGCAAAAAGAATCATCAAAATCAGTTCATAAATGAAGATGTTATTTATTTATTTATTTATTTTTTAAGGCATACCAACAACATATACATGAGAATTAGTCCATAACACGAATAATATAAATAGTGCTGGTGTATATGCCACTTACAGGTATACACAACACTGCTTACAACGCTATGTTTTAAGTAACGCAACTACAGAATAAAAATTAAATTAAATTAAACAAAACAAAAAATAGAAAAGGGATACAGTAATACAGATATATCATAAACCTAGGAGCCCATAAAATACTATTATTCTGCCTTCACAGAGGCAATTGCTTTTCTGAAGGAACTGTATGATTCATTGTGGATGTCGATATTAGGCATAGACTTGTAGAGTTCATTCAATTCCTTACACATTCTCGCTACAGGTGAGTTTAGACCTATGTTTGTCCTACAGAAGGGGATATGGAATGCTTTGGAAATAGGGTATCTAGGTGGTTTAGGCGGTACGGTATAGAAGATTTTCTCAACCAGATCACTACACTTAACAATCCCATTGGCAATTTTGAAAATGAAAGATAGGCTGTGTAAACGACGGCGTTCACGTAACGACTTCATTTTAAAAAACTGAAGTCGCTGGGCATAAGGGCGTCTGTGACTTATGTCTTGAGTCGTGAAAGCAAGATGTTTGGTAAAAGCTCTCTGGACGCTCTCTACTCTTTGCGAATGTTGCGCATAAAATGGATTCCATGCTACACTAGCATATTCAAGCTGACTACGAACCAGAGCATTAAATAGAATCAATTTCGTTTTGACCTGCCTTAATCATCTTGCATTGCGCTTGATAAAGCCTAACATCTGCGCCGATTTTTTAGTTAGCGAGTTGATATGTGACTTGAAAGTCAGAGCACTATCAATGATGACACCGAGGTCACGCGTTTCAGGAACTGTAGCCAATGTGGTATTGTGAAGAGAGTATGAGGTACGGTAGGGATTATTTTTTCTGGTAAATTTAATGTGATGACACTTAAGTACATTAAGTGTCATATGATTTAACTGACACCAATTCTCAAGACTTTGTAAGTCATTTTGAATAAGTTCACTATCTCTGGATGCCACTAATTTTCTATATATTTTTAAATCGTCGGCAAAAAGTAAACATTCACAGTTTTTTATTTGAGATGTGATGTCATTAATAAACGCCAAAAAAAGAACTGGACCGACATGGGAACCTTGTGGGACACCTGAGCGTGCACAATAGTGTTGTGAATTATAGCCCCTGATTGCTACGAATTGTGATCTTTTCTTTAGGTAGGATGAGAACCATCTCAGTAGCGATCCATGCATGCCGTAGCATCGAAGCTTAGAAAGAAGAATCGGATGACTAACTTTATCAAAAGCACTGCTGAAATCGGTATAAATTGCATCAACTTCAAGTCTTTTATCCAGCGCCATTGATAAATCGGATATGTATTTTACCAAGTTGCTTTCTACAGAACGACCAATTCTAAACCCATGTTGGCTGTCACTTAGTTTTGTCTCAAAATGTTTTGTAATGATGGGGCATAATACACGTTCGAAAAGTTTAGAGAAACAAGATAAAATCGAGATTGGTCTATAATTTTTAACATCGTTGGTGTCGCCTTTTTTGTGTATGGGTACAATTCTGGACTTTTTCCATTCATTTGGAAATACTCCACTTTCAAGAGAACTGTTAAATATTAAGGTTAATGGTATTGAAAGAGCACGTCCACATCTTTCAATAAATATTGGTGGAATTGAATCAGGACCCGGACCTTTAGATATATCAATTTGATTGATTGCGTTCAAGACTTCTTTTACAGAAAATTTTACATTGCTTAGGGTGTCGTCTAATTCAACAATATTTGGAGTTATGTTGGAAAAGGAGGGATTAGTAAATACTGATGAAAAATGGGTGGCAAATAAATTAGCAATATCAGGGCCATTCTCTGCTATATCATTGTTTAAATGCATCTTAGCTGGAATTGCATTTGCATTCTTCCGTTTATTTTTTATGTATCGCCAAAACACCTTGGAGTCCTTCGCAATTTCCTTTTCTATTTTGATTTTATAGTTATTATAGTTATTTTGAATTAGTTTATGACAATGACTACGGAGAACATTGTAACTAATTTTGTCCCGTGGGTTTCCATATTGTCGAAACTTTTGCCTATATTTCTCTTTTTCACGTAATTGTTTGATGAGCGCATATGAAAACCAAGCCGGATAAAGCGGAGACTTAGGAGGGCGTTTTGGTACATGTTTATCAATGGCCCCTCGTAATTTAATATAGAATGCAGTGACTGCGTCATTAATGTCGTGAAACTCCATAAGCTCTCGGCGCCAATCTACCGTATCTAATTCAGAAATAATAACATCGTAGTCGCATTTAAAAAAGTTAGGCTGAGTATCATTTTTGGGACGCAAATATTTAACATCAGCATTTAATATAGAAATCAGCAAGGATGGGTGTTTAGGATCAAGTTTGCTTAGGGTATCTGATGGATGGGTAACAGTTAAATTGCTTAAACTACATAAAATAAGGTCTAGAATTCGATTGTCAGCGTTTAATACACGGTTGAATTGAAATAAATAATTAGTACCCAAAAAATCAATCAACATATTCCCAAGCGTGTTATCATAATTAGTAGGAGAAACATAGGTTGCATTATTTATATTTGACCATTTAATAAAACTTAAGTTGAAGTCTCCTAAGATCAAAACATCAGAAACATTATTCATGACATCATTTATGTTGTCCAATAAACAGGACAAAGAATCAGGTATGACTGGTGGAGGAAGGTAAGCCACACATATAGCGATATTTTTTAAAACATTGTTGATACTAATCTGTACATTTACCCAAAGATCCTCATTGTTGCTTTCCCAATTATAATTTCGAGCCGAGTGTAAATCCCGCGATACAGCTAACATGACTCCACCTCCATCTTTCTTAGAGCTATTTGTGCAAGTTCTATCTCTGCGGTATACAGTATATCTAGAATCAAATAATTCGTTATCAAATATGCTAGAATTTAGCCATGTTTCAGTTAAAGCTATGATCTTATAGTTATTAAGCAAAACATTTTCGTAAAATGTATGTGTTTTGGTTCTTAAACCTCTAACATTTTGATAATATATATCAAACATTATTAATTGACTGTCCAAAATACTTGATAGTTTATATCTAGAACTAAGAATTATTATTATTACAAAGCAGAGACAAACTGTCATGACTGCGAATAAGAATAGCAGGGCTGAATTCGTCCTTACGAGCAAAGATTCGACCATTGCGCACCCAAACGAACTTAACACCGAGTTCCTTGGCCTTTAATCTTGTAGCAGCGTGTAGTTGTTTACTAGATGGACATAAGTGTTCTGCGAGGAATACGGGCACTCTGTCTCCTCCGATTCCAAGATGTTGCGAGCTTAATTTATCTTTGGGATGTTTTTTGTTAAATCTTTCAACAGCTGCGAGGATATTATCCCGTAGACGGGGTGTGCGTAACTTGATGATTACAGAACGAGGTTTATTATTTTCTTTGTTCAGCTTTGCAACTCTTGTTACATGCATAATATCACTGTCACCCAGTGGTTCACCTACTGTTTTAGCAATTTGCATAACAGTATTTATTAGGTTCTCCGATTTATGTTCAGGAACGCCGTTAATTTCTATATTATTTTCACGTTGACTTTGTTCTACAATGCAAAGCCTGGTATTTAAGTCTCTGGATGACGATAAGAGGATTTCACTTTCAGATTGTAGTTTTTTTATTATAGCATTTTTTTCATCTAGGCTGTTTTTTAAGGCTTCGTATTGTGTGTTAAAGAAAGAAATGGAAGATTGGAATTCCGATATTTTATCATTCATTTGCTGTAACTGGTCTGTGACTAGTTCTTTAAATTTAGTTTCCAGAGACAGGACTAGTTCTTTAACAATAACCCTTAGGCTATCTTCTGTAATATAATTTTCAGTGTTTAGTTTGTCAATATTTGTACACGTTTTCCTTACAGTGACATTACTTTCAGCTCCAGAAAAGCCCGCAAGATCTTTAGTGTCAGCAACATCAGCAGGGTAGGCTCCTCTTATAGGGGTGTTTGTATTATCGGTTTTAGGCTGACTGCTGTAGCATCCTACGCATTTTCATGACGATTTGCTGTTAGGCGTCATGTTAAAGTAGCGCTTTTCGGAAACATTTGCACAGAAGGTATCAAATTTTGATCGGCAAATGCAACAGGTCAAATAATCCTTACCTCGAATAATTTTGCGACATCCTGCGCAGTTATTCCCACTAGGTGCCATTATATTAACAGCGATCGTAAATGCGGATCAAAATAGTTATTCGCATAAAGCCAACTTAAGCGCTATCTGTATGTTTATGCACTATTTGAAAAATTGAATACTTTTGTCAGAGCGTCCATAAAAATAATCTTAATAAGCGGTTAGCGAACAAAGCGATTCAAGCACTGTGTTGTGTAAGTGTTATAGACGCCGTGCGTATGTGTGCAAAGCATCAAGCCGAGCGCGGGTTGTCGTGGGTCAGTATCGGCCGTTTGTAAATATTTTTTAAAAGTATTTCTGTAATAACTTACGAGCCACACGGAGTTTTGGAATGACTTATCTACTACTGTATTGTCCTTTTCTGCAGCTGTTCACCAATATAACTCACTAGTGAAAACGAGAATTTTAAACAATTTTAATGACTGAATAACTACGGAGCAAAACAACACGGTGTTTTCACTTTTACTGTTCAACGACGTTTTTAACTACACTACGAAGATTAGTAGCTTATGAATTTATATTATAGCAACACTATTTGGTCCTAATGTCAACTGTCACATTGATTTCCGCTGTCAATCTGACTGACGTTCGATTAATTATTAAAAGTTAAGGGTAGAAAATTATTTTCACTGTTTATAGAAATTTTTAAACACAGTTTTGTAAAGTTATTGGATATTTTTAGCACTTGTCCACAACACCACAGTTTCCAGGGCACCGGATCTGTCCTTTTATGCAGTTTTTAAAGCCGAATGCAATGATAAACCACGAAAAATTAGTAAGAAAATTATAGTCAACGAGCGTGTTCACCAGACGGGTTTTTTTTTGGTTGTGTATGTTATAAAAAAATGAATTGTCAACCTCCTCCTGTTTTGAAGTCGGTTAATATTCTGATTAGTTTTATGGCAGGGTACCTATGGGATTGACATTATACCCATAATATCTCAATCTACGCATTCGTATTGTTTGTTGTTAAGGAGTTCCCTGGAGTATCTTCCAAACCCAAGGTCCAATACCGATAAAATTGGCCTATAGCCACCTTGGACCTATACTGAACCAAATGCAAAAAGAATTTACACAATCGATTTATAATTGGCGGAATGTTCGCGTAACATACATACCAAAAAAAAAAACAAAACAAAAACAACATACAGTCGAATTGAGAACCCCCTCCCTTTTAGAAGTCGGTTAAAAAGGACATGGTTGTGAGCTTTCCGCTGAATTTTCTCAATCGAGACTGCTTTCCGATCCGATAATTTGCAAGTAGAGTTACCCAAAATAAATAATTTCAGTATGAATTACGCATTGATAGAAATTGGACACCTTTTGACAGAGATATACAAATTATTCCCTCGAAATACTTATACGTCGACAGTTGAACAATAAATCTTTACAGGAAAAAATAATCTTATCATAGAAGAAAAAATAATGAATTTTATTTTGCCTTTAACACCTCTACCACCAACAAACTGCGCTCGCCAACCCGCCTGCCAAGGGTGGCGGTAACGGAAAACCCCCATGATTGGCAAGGCCTATGTTCATCAGTGTACGAGTGTAGGCTGAGATGATGATAATGATGATGAATTTCCTATAGGAAATGAGATATAGTTTTGATTTAGTAAAAAAATATATTTCAATTTTACCTTTTAATCTATTCATCATTGATATCTACATGTTTAAATGTTTATTGGATCACTGATGAGTGACTTCTGTAAGATTTTAATGATTACGAACGTATCAGTATTCTATCTTCAGCCGCAAAAAGTCCACTACAGGACAAAAAGCTCTCCCAAAAATTACATTATAGTATTCGCTCTGGTAAATAAAAACAGACCGCATGAAGGAAAATAGTGTTATTTAAGCAAACCCGCAGCAAGATGTTGTATAACAACTAGCCTTTACAAAATGGCTTTTAGTGGGTGTGGATATTCTTTTTAATTTCGTAGTTATAATTAAAAGGCATGTTTCAGTATTTTGAATGCTTTAACAAAATTTTTGCTTGTATTGTTTGGGGGCAACGACTTTAGTTTGTTTAAAATTTTGTTGAATTAAAAGCCGTGTGGTAAAGGTAAATAGATTAGAATGGAATTTTCTTTGAGAAGACAAGAGGGGTTTTATTAATTAAAAAAAGAATTATAAATAAGCTTAGAAAGAATTATAAGTGAAGAAGTAGGTGTTTCTATTGAGCCCATGTCAGATACACACTATTCGTCTAGTTTGGGGTCATAGAAAATGTTACTTAGTTAAGTATTGTTGAATAGTTAATTATTCAAAAGCAAGCTCGCACACACACACATGTACGCACGCACGCACGAACGATTATAATTATTCTAGTCTTCGACAATGGTGGGTCTAATTCTCCTAATTTAGAATATTAAACCTACTAATTCAGGTATATTAACGGTTCAACACCAATCTTAATTCATTCGTAAAACAATAAGCTATAATACCAAATTTACACAAACATACCATTATCTATCTTATACTGCATTAAAATGAAGTAGCTGAGTGATAGAGGTTTTTATTATGACAGTCTCGCGATTGCCACTAAAATCTACTAGAATGACTTTACTATTATATTAAGTAATCAACCATCAGATGCAGTCAACTACAAGTGAGTGAAATATAAACACATGTGCTTTTTCAAGAAACTTTATAGAATAGTCTTTTGAGAAATAATTAGTATTAACAAAGAAATTTGATAAGGCCCGGGCGAAAATCCCATCGGGCATACGACTTGTCAATATTAAAAGTCCTAAAAGACTTTACTTATACTCATTCATCATTAACTTAATCTTCATATATCTCTAATTCTCGCTCATCAACTCTGCCCATGGATCTATGACCTTCCACTTAACACACCGTCACGCCTATATTTCACAAGCAGGGGTGGCAAAGGTATACTGAGTACACCCACTTTTTGCCAACTATGTTAGGTCTCATGTAATAGGGAGCGAGCCTATTGCCATATACCGGGCACAATTCCAGACTCCGGACTAATACTGGGAATTTTTCGTTAAAAAAATCAACATTTGTCCGACCTAGAATTTGAACCCAGGAGTGTACACTTAATTACCACTTTACACTTAGTTTAAAATAATATTTACAACTTTAAGGCAAATTAAAATCTTTCAAAGAATGTTTTGGAAATCATACAAATACACTTCTGCTAATCCAGGCAACTGTTTCAACAAAATTGTCTAAAATTCTACCCAAAATTTTCAAGATGGTTTTCTCAATTTTAAGACCAGAGCGTAACTTGATTTTCGCTTTAACCATCCAGTGAGCTACGTTTTACCATTATTTACTAAAATACAACTTTTCCAAGTTTAATTCAGGCACCAAAGACTACCTACACCTTTAAGATTAACACAATAATTGCTTGCCAGGAATTCCGACCATAGCGCTGCCGGTTGCGATATATCGTTGGATACCGATTACGTCGGCGAGGTTAGTCGGCTAGTGCAGAGCACTACGCCCAGATACTTAATATACGCTCTCCCCCATAATAACAATATAATAAGTGATCAAACGAACTAACCTGAAGTGAAGTTCGATCATTATTATACAAAGTCCTTCGTTCTCGATATAAAACATATTCAGCTTTCTCGACGCGCTTGGCAGCCGCGGATCCTTTAGAAACATGAAACGTCAACGCCTCCCCTATGGTATCTGTGGACATAACCTCTGCAACCATTCCTTTTAGAAGTAGTACATTTCAACTTTACCACCTGCAGGGCGGGTTGGGTACTTATATCTTTGAACGAAGGACTTCGTATAATAATGATTGAACTTCACTTCAGGTAAGTTCGTTTGATCACTTATTATACTGTGTCCTTCGTTCTCGTTTAAAACATATGCAGCTGTTTATAGCTATAAGGGTAAAGTTGAAGTATACCATATAAATTTACCCCTTTTTTTGAAGCTTGAGCTCAAAAAAATAACTTGTCATGAATATATTGTAGTTTAATACATTATTTTGTATATATATATATATATATATATATAATGTATTAAACTATAACTTGTATATGTTATGTCTTCTATAGAGGTTTCCTTTATATAGATATCTTCTATATAACGAAAGTTGAGGAATTACCGATCCAGAGCGTTGTTTATATGAAATTAAATAATTTATAATAATTCTTGTATCATAGAAAAACCTTATCAGACGAACTATGAGAGTGGAGGAAGCCAGAGAGGTATGTAAGTAAAGAACCTGTTGGAACTCTGTACTGTCTGCCTACCCCGCAAGGGATCTGTCGTGATGATATTAATAGGGATAGATAGAAAACTCTTACTGTGTACTAGATCTACGTACTAACTCTTACTGTGTACGGAAACAATAAATTAATAATATCAAGTTCCTTAAGACTAAGATTATTGCTGATACTACATAATATTTATCATACCTATGATAAAAATATACTTTTGATTATTCTTGTTTAAGTATCTATACTTTCAAATATTGTAAAATAAAGTCATTTGCATGACTTTATTTTCTTTTTATATATAGATACATATTTATAAAATACATGTAACATGTGGATGTAATAATTTAAATATAACAATAAGAAAATTGCAAATTTTTTGTATAACATCTCCAATCCAATATTTTCACACTGAAAAGCCTTCAAATAAATTACAGCATGTATAGTGTTTTAAAACCAACTGTTTCCATAATGGAAGCAGGTTGTGCTTGTGTTATATCTCTGATATTCTAACTGTACCAGAAACATCACTGGTGCTCAAAATAACTGTACACATTCAAAAACTAAACACGAAACTATTTTTTATTGTTTTTTTAGTTATTAATTTCTTGATTAATCTATCAAACAAAAGTACAATAAAAACATCTAATTCTTCAATTCATGAATTGATGTTATATATTAATTCCACTATAAATGATGGAGGACGTAATCCAACAAAACCAAAATCATTGAACTCATTACCCAATAGAAAGCTCAATATGTTATAATCCTAATAAATTTTTATTAGTATATTTAGTATGACTCTAAGGTCTATTATTAGCATTTAGTTTCTTTATGGGATAAGGTTTATAGCACCGTTGTGATCATCTATCTTTAATTAATTTCTAATGAAAATTGCTATAAATTGTATATCAATTATTAAAAAATATTATGTTTCTAATAATAATGTTTCTATACATAATGTTAAACATATGTAGGACCAGATTTTTTAACCTTCACTTGTCTGGATGGCAAATACTTGCACAAAAGCAATAAAGTTATGTTTTCCGCTGAAGGCAGACAGACACACTTTCTTATTAGTGTCATAGATACATAGTTACATACCAAAGTCAGTGAATACCTTTAGCCTCCAATATTATGGTTTCTTTGTAAAACCCATGTTGTACTCCTGAATGTATTACTGAATTTTTCAGTTATTTAAAACCAAGTCTTTGTGTAAAATGCCTAGCATGCTTTTCTTACCTCACATTCTCCGGTAGGAGACTTCCAATGTCCATTGTGATTTGTTTTGGTGGGTTGATGGGCACACTATGGGTTAATATTTTTACACCCCGGATGAGGATTATTGTTCTATGTTGGTTACAACACTGGAGGTTTTTTGAAATTTAAACTACTGGATATGAATAGATAGTTATAATTCCATATTAATGCTCTACTATATTAAAACTCCTTTAATACAAAATATATACTGCTGACCATAAAGGTTCTTATCTCAATAAATGTTTCATGACTGTATTGTTAGGACTCATCTTTTCTGGCTACCCTGCAAGGGGTCTGGGCTGATAGTATTGATAGATAATTATTAGTTTTATGTTAATTGGATAGACCAGGTATTTTATATTATATTTTAAGGATGTATGTGTGTAACACAAATTATCCCACAACCCGCCTGTCTCAGCATCGGTAGGCTGAGATATTATATTTGGAATATTTCCACAGTTCTGTTGCTTGTCAGTTACAACAGGCATTGCCATAACTAGACATTACTTTGGCTTATCTGTTTATTAACCCTGTTCAGGGATTAATATTGCTGGATTTACCTTTGTAATACAAGTGCTCATCATTTTGCACAATTCTTTGTGTAATAAGCTCCACTTTGGGCTATTTCAGAATTATTATACAAGTATGTCTAATAATGAAATCAATACAAAACACTATGTTTCTGCAAGGGAGTGGCTTATGTTATTAATAATGTATTGTTATTCATAAAAGGGTATGCTCCGTTGGTTCGGGCATATAGAAAAAATGCCAGAAGAAAGAATGACAAAACAGATATACAATGCGAAAGTGGAAGGATGTAGGTGCCGGGGAAGACCTAGACTATCTTACCATGACCAAATAGACCGTGTCTTAGCTGAAGGGCAAGTCAAGAGTCTCCGTAACCGGCGAGTGTGTATGAGACGAACTATGAGAGTGGAGGAAGCCAGATAGGTATGTAAGGAAAGAACCTGTTGGAACTCTGTACTCTCTGCCTACCCCGCGAGGGAGCTGGCATGATGATATAGATAGATAGATAGTTATTCATAAACAATGTCCCTTTAATTACCCTTTCAGAAAGTCTCATTTTGAAGATATATCACAAATAGCTTATAGTGTATAGCAATAGTCCTTGTATTTATTGTTTAAGGTATGTATGTTAGGTAAAATTCTTACCATTGTAGAAATATGAACTGCACAGGAACACCTCATCGGTGAAATCTATGCATTCTATGACCTTCAGCACATATCTCGTATAAGCCCCAAGTCTTGCGGATCACGCCGATGCATCTCGTACACCACTCGTGTCCTTGAATTACCATCAAGTCTTGCGGATCACGTCGATGCATCCCGTACACCACCCGTGTCCTTGAATTATCATTGATCCTTAACAATCATCATTATTGATGAATGCCCCCCTAATTTCTCGCCTTGGAGGTATTACATCGCCAATTCATAGGCGAGACGCCAATAAACAGTAATAGTTTACAGGTATATTGCGTGTAAAACTATTTTTACACGAATAGGGACATAAGACTTCGTAAGTTTACTTTTCGGGTGATGAAGCTTTCACAATGACGAAACTCACGTCTCCAAATATTCGATATAAATAAATAAACAAGTTAAGTTGAAAACGCCACAAATAAACAACTATCAGTTAAACTTTTTAGAATGTACTTTTTTATCAGGACGTAAAATTTTTCTGAATTTGCCTATACGATGTTTTAAATTTATTTCACAAGGTCACTTGAGTATATTAAAACCTTTTTGTTATACAATTTCACCGATATTACAATATTATTAAATTAAATGTCGACCAAAAATGTTATTACAAGGCATCGGCTCCCGCGCTTTCGAAAGAATGGTTGCAGAGCTTATGTCCACAGACACCATAGAGGAGGCGTTGACGTTTCAAGTCTCTAAAGGATGCGCGGCTGCCAAGCGAGTCGAGAGAGCTGCATATGTTTTATATCGAGAACGAAGGACACAGTATAATAATTTATTTAATTCAGGCAACAGAATATGACAAAAATATTTTTATACAACTTACTGGCCCATAGAATATGTACCTTACAGACTAACATACATATTATAATATATTGCACTTATAATCTAAATAACATGTAATTTCGGCGACATGTTGCGCTGTACAGGAGTGTCCCTCAGTCTTCCATGAAATCTTCTGAATACGACACCCCTCGGCCAGAAGTCCTTGCACAGGATGGTCTCCAGCTTGGCAGTGAGAACTCGCACAACAAAGAAATTAAAAGCCGCATTGTATTCTGAATTCAGCTTCTCGACCCTCAGAGTATGCAAGGACTTCTTACAGGCATACTCCACAATGTCATCGGCTTTGGTGGTGTAGTGTAGCCGTGACACGTACAACAGCGTTGTCGGTATTGCTGAACCCAGAAATATGCCATCGTCAACCGGTGCAGACCCACACCAGGTTCTTCGACATTGCTTCTTCTCCACCTTGATGAAGCCATCCTTATCAACTCGACCCTTGGTGTTGGTCCGAGGCACCTTACGTGCCTTCCCAGTAGTCCCATCCGGCGCGCGGGTGGCAGCGGCGGCGTAATCACGACGAGGAGAAGCCGTGTTTACGTTTGACGTCACCGGCGGGGCCGCAGAGCTGGCAACGGGGCGCGGTGTTCTGAGGGTGATATGGTGCACTGTGCTGCTGGTGGCGGGGCGCGGTGCATCGCGTGGGACTATAGCAACTGCCAGCTTATCGGCCGACTCAAAAGTGCCGACGTATGAACTTTGCGCCTCACGACGAACGTTCACCTTAGAGGCCTCTTGCGATCTATTTTCCTTAATTGAACCTCGGCCGGGCTAGACTTCAGGGTGCTTATATCCTTTAGTAGTCTGGTGACATCGACGTGGTCGAATGTACGGGGGACAAGTAGCCTGTGCAGCACTTTTACCACGAAGGCGGACACGTCATCGGGATCAGTCTCCTTCAGCAGGGTGATGATGTCGCGGAGACTTCTCTCGCCCTTTACGTCCCTCCTGCGGGTCAGCATGCGAAAGCTCACTCCGAGCGATTGGTACAGCAGCACCTTTGCACTGCAAATTTCTTCATCTATTTATCTATATCATCCCGCCAGTTCCCTTGCGGGGTAGGCAGAGAGTAGAGAGTTCTAAAGGTTCTTTCATTACTGACCTCTCTGGCTTCCTCTACTCTCACAGTTCGTCTCATACATGCTCGCCGGTTACGGAGACTCTTGAAATTTCTTTATGTTTGACCTTAGTTTGCAAATCTGCAAGATGCTACCTTCATCCATTGTGTCTATGGCGTACTGTAAAAACGCTAACACTTCGTTGGCTATGAGGTTTTCCGAACTCATAGCGACAACCGTGCAGCGGCTATAGCCCCGCAAATCGCGAATTATAAATAATTCGTAAATGCAGTCCATAACGACAGCCCAAGTAATAAAACACTGTTTTTAGTTCACATTCTGACAAGTATATATTTTAACGAGATGGCGTCCTGTGATAGAGTCTACAGAAGTTTATTTGGTGTTACCAGCTAATATTTATAAATTCTAACACCAAATCGAGGTCGTTTCTTCTTGAGGCGCACTTGAGTTAGTTGCCCCCTTGCCCTTCTGGCTGAAGCATACCGCTTGCACGCTCGCCCTTATCTTCCCGCCCGACCCAAGTTCTATCTATTTAAAGACTTTAATTAAAGAACGGCAATGGTAATTTATGATAATACTTGATCGAATACTAACTCTGTGTACTGGTACCGATAGTTTAATTTCAATAAACTAAATTTGTCTCAGTTTCTTTTCTAATTTTATTAGCTCTGACTGTCTCGTTGGTCTGGTGGCAAAGCACATCGCTTTGTGATCACGAGGCCGGACAAATGTAGTTTTTCTTATGAAAAATTCTCAGTATGAGTCCGGAGTCTGGAATTGTGCCCGGTATATGGCAATAGGCTCGCCCCTATTACATGGGACCTAACATCGTCGGCGAAACGTGGGTGTACTCAGTACACCTCTGCCACCCCCGCTTGGGGAATATAGGCGTGACGGTGTGTGCATTAGCTCACAAGGAAAAATTAAGAACAATATTTTGATATTAAAATTGGTTCTGAGAAAAGCCTTCTAGTTCGCGTAAATTAAAATATCTGAAAGCGTTAATATCCACTCTATTCTATTAGCAAACAACATTCAATTCAAATATTTAGTTATAAAGTAAGAAAATTGAGTCTAGTGACCCAGTTAGTCTAGTGGTGAAAACGTGTAGTAATCACAAAGTCCTGGAATCCTGTGCTGGGAAATGTAGTTTTTCGCTAAAACCATTTCCGGTAACAATTTAGAGCTTAAAATTGTGCCAGGTTTAAAGCAATACACTCGCTCTCAATTACATAGGATTTTTTAAATAAGGATTTCGATTCAGTAATATTTGATAGCTCATTTTGTCCTAGAATTTGAACCTAGGACCCCGTGATTATTCGCCATTGCATACTATGCGCCTTATTTGCCACTAGACCAACGAGGCATATCTATTTTCTGCTCAGAATAGATAGATATATAAATATCGACTTTAATCGGTTAAATAGCGATCGTTATCTATATCGAGATTGCAGAACCAGAGAGAGTTCTGCTCAGCGAAATTTTGTTCCAGTCAGAGATTTTAATCCCAAAGCTAATTGCAATTATATCTAGGCCTTCTAATCCAACCTTTCACCAACTTAATTGCAAGTCATCGACATTAGAGATTACAGAACACTTTGTGGAAGAGCGGATCCCCTGGGGCAGATATCGATTGGGGATTGCAATATGAAAATAAATTAGAGGCCATTGCAAAACAAAACTGCAAGTCAACATTGAAAATTTACTGTTGTAAGAATCTGCAACAGAAGGGTGATGGGGTGGCGTAAAGTGTAAGACAAAAGCGATTTTGGAGGTATTAATAAGATTTTTCGAACATTCATTTAGATAAAAACCGTCACGATTTGCGGGGGTGGCATAGGTGGACTGTGTGCACATGCTATTTTACCAAGGACAATTTCAGACTCCGGACTGATGATGGGAATTTTTCAATAGAAAAACTACACCTTGTCCGATTTACAGTTTGAACTCAGGACTTTGTGATCGTGACGTTATAATGCTATGCGCCACTAGTCTAACGAGGCCGTTGACATAGTTTTAAAATTATGTTTCGTAATTGAAGAAAAGGGAGTAAAGCGAATTATCACAAACCGACCAATAACTTACACATTTTCAAAAATTTTGTTAGTAATATTCATAAATTATTTTATATATTTCCTATGTCTGTATATTTTTTGTAGGTTAAGCATTTATTTATATTTTAATCAATGTCACAAATTATATATAATATGTACCTAGAACGCTGGCAGCATTGCCGTGCTGAATATCAATGCTTCTATGCTAAACAAAATACATACCAGCGCTCTAGGCCCAAGTCTGCTATTATTATGTAATTTGTAATTGTGACATGCTATAACATTCGTTCAATTACAATTATGCCTAAAGTCGGTAATCTACTTAATTCTTTATAATCCTATTAACAAATACCGACACCATTGAATTAATACATTAACAAAACTGTCAAAACCAACGATTACGAAGTAGGTGCCCTGGCCGCCAGTACACTCCACTAGAGGCTTCTAAATTTCTCGAAACATCCGGTGGACTCCCGGCCCCCACGGACCCAACATCTTTACCCCAAAGGTCTAAATACTCATAATTCCATACACATCCCGAAAATTAAAGGATTCCGTAATACATAAGTAAATTTCAAGATATGGTTAAAACAGTCGGTCGTAAGTGGTAAGTCCCAGTCACAACAATAAAGTTTTCTTTCGAAAATCAATATTTTAAGTTCAAATCCTTATCCATATTTTGATTAACTCTTTATAAGTTAGAGCTCAGCATAAATTGGTAATAATTTTCCACCATCCGCTTTAAGCTAAAAGCTCCAAACTTGACCCACTTATAATGATATACTTGACCCACTAATAATGATCCTTTCGGTCTTAGTGATTCGGTGATTTCGCCAGGCGATAATAGCAGATAGCCTTAATCACATCTTGGGAAACGCGTGCCTCAGTGGTTCTATTAATTTCTGCCTCTTGCTTTTGCGTGCGCCAGAAGTGTAGAATTAGGTTGTGATAATTGGCTGGGACGAAACTGAAATAAAGATAATCGTTATTTTCTTTAACATAATATGTAATTATTATGCTGCCTTGTTGGTCCAATGGTATTAGAACACCCTTATACTTATACTAGGGTATAAAAATATTATTGGATTTGTTATGTCGCAAAATTTTGGGTAGTAGGCAGTCTGAAATTGTATCCGATAAGATGGTAATAACCTAACCCCTTATTACACTGAACCGAAACTAGACTTAAAAAATATACCTAGATCTAATGGTGTATACTGTGAAGGAATCATGCCTGTGCAACAACAACTACCCCTTGAAGGCAAATTAAAAACAGGCAGTGGCTACTTATACTCAAAACGATTACATTAAAACCGCTGATTCAAAGTAATAAAATAAATGGCCTACGGGAGTACGTTCTAATTAAGGATCAGTTCACATAGAACGGTTCAAAGAGCATTGCGAGAGTGTTTGTTTTTTCACATTGACGGGATGCAAATCACTACCGTAGCGTGAAAAAGGATGTGCGAAAGAGGTAACATTCAAAAGATAGGAAAAAAACTGCACTCTACACCTTGTATTTTTTTATTACTACAGTTTATTCAATCATTTGTCTTTTAGTGTAAAATGTGTTTAAAATGCATTTTAAATGAATACAAGCTAAAATTCATTAGTGCTGCAAAGCTAAGCCGCCATAAGTGAAATGGAATAAATATATTCAAATTGCATTACCTAGGTTTTTCTCGTAAAGACGACAAAATGCCCCGCAAATAGAGTTGGGCCCAAATTTTATTATCAGAACTGTGATAAAACCGAACTTTAACAGCATTTAGCTTTTTTGTTTACTTCTAAAATACGAAAATATTGATCGGCGGCAGTTAATATTTGGTTTGAGCGGAATTTCTTAAGTGGGATTCGAAAACAAGTCGACTGTTTAAGAGCGAAAGACCTCACAAACAGAGGTAATGTATCGGCTGGTTTTAATGTTAACTACTGAGCACTGTGGGGCGACTTCAAGTCAACTTTCTCTTATGACAAAAATTGTGATTTATAAAAATAAATTTTATTTCAAGATCCCAAAATTAACAAAAAGTAACAAACACCGTCACATCAATATTTCCCAAGCAAGGGCAGAGGTGGAAATTTTGGCTATCGAAAAATTATAATTCTCCTATCGTAAAATTTAAAATTCAGGACTTCGTGATCAAGTAGAATTCTGTTTTAAATTTGATCTAAATTTACTCAGCTTTCCGAGCCGGACCATGTGAACGGACACATACCAGTAGTCCAATCCAGTCGGTGGCCATTTTATTTCTAATCACGTGACATTCATCAACGTCTGAAACAACTAGGACTATCATAGTGAAATAATAGCGAGCTGGAAGCTTGTATCCTTTTTTGTGGGGTTGGACACATGCGTATCATCCCGGCTTTTTCCTTCAAAGCGTAGTTTGACCCATTCGGAATGCTAAAATTTTCTGACTGTTACAAGCATATAATATTGAGTTCTTAGACTTACGCGAATATTAAACATGAAATAAAACTATCTTAACCGATAACCGAGTCTTATCTGATGGAAAAGTCAAGAGTCTCCGTAACCGGCGAGCGTGTATGAGACGAACTATGAGAGTCGAGGAAGCCAGAGAGGTATGTAAGGAAAGAACCTGTTGGAACTCTGTACTCTCTGCCTACCCCGCAAGGGATCTGGCGTGAGGTTATAGATAGATAGAAATAAAACTATTTTACGGATTTTACCCATGGTCACGGCCCTCCCGTGACCATGGGTAAAATCCGTAAAATAGTTGTTAGACGTCCAAAAGGCATAGTTGTTCCGGGGTACCCTCAAACTTCTTAATTATTTTTGTTGTTGTTGGTCCAATCTACGCAGAATGAGCTCACGGTGTCTTGACGTCTTGCAGTGTTATGCTTGGTTTTGGATTTGATTATATTAATTACCGGATCCCAAGACGGTGAAAGCACCCAGCCATCTTCTCTATTGAAATTAGGATGTTGTTTAATTTCAATAGCCTCGCGAACCATCCTTGGTAGGAATCGGAGTTCTTTCACGAGGATTTGTAGTCTATCAAATCAGATGTTATGGCGGGTGCGGTCAAGGACATGTTCACAGACTGCAGACTTCTTTGAAACACCGTCGCTCAAAGAAGTGGACGTCTAACACCTCAGTCCCTCTCGTGACCATGGGTGCTGCAAAGCACTCGAAACGTCGGGAACTAAAAATAAAAAATAAACCGCGATAAAATCCGTAAAATAGTTTTATTTCACAAGCATAAAAGGTTTGCTGATAATGTTTTATAAATGTTCTTTTGAGTTTGTTGCCCTGTTGTAATAGGAAATATACATAAAATGATTTACACATTGCGCAAAAATATATTTTTGGATGGCACAATAGTTCTGGATGGAGATTGAACTATGACTCGACGTTCTAAGCTCTAGTGTATCATTACTGATTTTTTATTTTTTTTTTAAATGAACGTTTGATTCTGTATATTTTTGTTTCAATCTCGGTGTGTGTTTATGTGAATGCCATGTTTGTCAGTACACCCATGATACAAGAACCATGCGTAATGTTAAACAAAAAATATGATAAAAATATAGTTAAGTATAAAAAGTCAGATAAAAAAACATTATCAAACACTTGTAAAAGAAATTCGTGAGACAGCAAGTGAGAAAGTTGTGGCCATTAATCATCGAACACTGCGCGAAAAGGTTGGCGGTCTGTAGATTTATCTCTTGCTTACTTGCCCAGCTTTGGCAGAGTTTAGAGCGGTACTTTATACTAAGGAAGTCCTATCCGATATTTCATATTTTAAATAAATCCGTCTTATCCCCGCTGTTTGTATAAGAGGTGAGTTTAAGCCGTCTATGTGGTTACATTTTCTAACTACTGCTTGACATTAGTAAACGCTTTTTAATTGACATATAGAATTAAATGTTTTTTTTAACTTTAAATTACTATATCCGCCTACTATATATACTTTATTCGATTTCAAGTATTTTTAAGGACTTATTATGCTGCTCTTTGCCTTATTAGTCTGACGTAGGTACCTAATGATCCAAATACTCCGTTTTGACGGCAGACATGTTGTAATTCTATGTAAGGAAATATGATCATTATGATTTGTGTATATCATCGGCATATATAGCAGTCCATTGGTCGACCTAGTCCTCTTGAATTGCACGTGAAAAGATAAGATCTTTAGCTACTCCCATCCATAATGAGTTCTTAGATTTACGCGAATATTACACATGAAATTAAAATCTTTAATAGATCGGACCAACAAAAATAATCAACCCGGAACAACTACGCCTTTTGGACATCTATCACCTCAATTCTTATGTGACCATGGGTGCTGCAAAGCACTCGAAACATTGGGAACTTAAAAATCAAAAATAAGTCGCGATAAAATCCGAAAAAATAGTTTTATTTCATACTCTCATCCAGTGTCAGTTTACTGCCTCATTGGACTAATAGCGCATGGTGCGGTTGACAATCATGTTGCGTTGATGTTTTAGATTCAAATCGCCCCCCCCCCCCCGTCCCTGCACCAACATCAGCAGGGGTGCCTTCGAGGTCGCGGACACAAGGTTTGGGGGCCTTAAGCGTCCTTCACTAGTGACTCCGAGGAGGACGGTGACGTGGTGTGGCCCACGTTGCCTTGAGCACCACGTCGGTGCGGGGGGAGCGTGTCATCAAGGCTAACCCCGATGGCGGGCTCAAAAGGGGCACCGGTGCGTTCCATACGGAGACCCCGGAGCCGCACCAAAGTGCTGATGTCAGCCAACCCGGGGTTTGTAGTTGGTAGGAATCCGACACGCCCCGCAAACTTCCCCCGAGGCTCACGGAGGTCCTATGCAGGATATTCCCCAGGAAAAACAAAAGTAGAAATCGTAGATCTGATAAAGTATCATTAGGTTTATGCTTTAAAATTTGAGTGTTCATAGTACATCTCTGCCACCTCCACTTTAGAACAAAGGAGACGCAGTGTACATTATAAAAGATCCTTAAAGTTTATCTCTTTTGCTTAAATTTAACCTTAGACGTATTTAGTTCTAAAAGATTTGGTTTAGTATTAGGACTACCGAATATTATCTTATATATCTTCTTTAACGTATTTTTATGCACAAGTCGTGTATCTTTCCGAAACGTCAAATACAACCTTTGGTAAGGCAATATTTATTTAAATAAAATGTAAATTGGTAGAATTTACTAGTTTGATATGTAAAATGGAGTTACCGGGGAACTAACTGCAAGACCTACTTCGAACGGGAAATTTAGGATTCAATATACTGAACAGAAAATGTATATGTAATAATTTAGGCTCATTTAAATGGCGCTCGACTTACACAAAAATATTTACTTCTTTTAGTGATGAATTCATAATCAGAATATTTTTAATGCATGTAAACTGTTACAGTGTTTATGACTCGTCAGAAAAGTAACAAAGACTCTACCACTACTTCGGAATGTCATTCCTGTGAAGAAGAAGGGCAAGAAACTCCACGGTTACTCTTTTAAAAAAGTATTTTTACAATTTTCTCCATCTACATTTTGTAGTGGGGTATCTATAGGAGAACAATGTAGTATCAGGTAAGTCTAAATTCTCGAAAAACCTTAGTGCTTATATTAGAAGGAACTCCAGTGTAAATTTTTATGCTTCTTTTCTGCGTGTCAAAGGTATAGGTCCCACTAAACCACAATTTCTCGATATTATCGTAACACGCCGCGCTAAGTATTTAATTGACCCTAGCGAATAAGGGAGGACAAAATTTTCCATTTAAATCTCTAGTACCAGGAAACATGGAATGAGAAGCAATATAACACTCGGATATCGCCTTGTCAAAAAGTTTGCTGTTACGAAATATAATATCTAAATAACTCATCATGAAATGCAAATTTTTGGAGAGTTCTCTGACACAGTTAATTATAAAACAAAGGGTTTGTTGGAAAAGTTACGTGGCTCTTTGTTAAATTTAGTAGACCGAAATACTATGATCAAATATATCAAATTAACTCAATTATAACTAAATCATTCATAAGGAAATTGTTTTGCGTCCATACATGATTTGCCCCAGAACCAACAGCAATGAAAAAACGCGTGTATGATTTCAAGTTACCTGCAAATTATCTTCATGCATTTATTACTAAACGGACAAGCGGGGGAATTGCATTATTGCAAAAAAGGATTAAAATTTGAGGTTATAATTTAGTAGCTAGCAATACATTCGTAAAATCATTATGTAAAAATACTCTAGCAATAATCAAATCGATCATTATTGAATGTAATCTATTGAGTAATCCGCTAATCGTAGCCGGCGCCGACTACGAAACTAACTCCCCCCCTATCAACCGCTACCACCGTCCGCGGCATGTTCTTACCGACCCTCCCGACGCCTTTACATCCCTTATTTCGGATACAGATACCGCACACAGGATCAGACACCGACCTCGCCGGCGAGGTCGAAGAATCCCTTGCCCGCCGGCCGGTGCAGAGCACCACGGTGAGACACCTAGTATACGCCCTTCAACGCCCTCCATAGCAACTGCCCAAGCCGAGGCCGTTCCTCCTTGAGGCGCCCTTGAGCTAGATGTGCCCTTGCCCTTCTGGCTCGAGCGTAGTGGTTGCACGCTCGCCCTCTTATCCGGTGAAGCTGTAAAGGCCCCGCAGCGCAGCCACCAGCGTAGATCATTGACACACACACACACTCACACACACATACACACACACTCACACACACACACACACGCACACACACACACGCACACACACACACACACAGTAATCTATTGAATTCACCGATTGATAGGATTGACATCTCCAACCGTAATTCGATAACAACGTTCACATTCGGAAAAGACGTTGGCGACTTTGATTTAAGTACTTACAGTACTTTGAAATATTAATTTTAGATTGCAAATTGTCCGTTAGATGTGGATATTTGCAACTACTATCATAAAACAGATAAATCATTGTGGTCACATGTTTGTTGGTTCTGGGGCCATTTTCAAAGATATCCTTTTAGGCTTTGTTCTACGCAACATTCGATAACATTCCCCGGACTAAAATTACATTGTTTTACGCGTTAGAAGTATTGTAGAGTATGCTTGTGTCGTTTGGAGCCCACATTACGATATTAACACAAAGAATATTGAACGTATACAAAAAAGGTTTATATGGCACCTCGTGTATTCTAACCAAACAACTTCCCAGTTATTCTCCACGCCTTAAACATTTTGAATTAAACTCTTTATCTGATCGTAGGATACAATTTCGACGGACGATTTAGCTCAGGAGTTAAAAGCTTAAGCCGCTTCGTCCACTGTGTCTAATAGTCGCGGGTTCGATTCCCGCACGGGACAAATGTTTTTCTAACTTTTCGGTCAGGATGTTTGTGTCTGTTAATTTTCATGTTTTTAAATGCACCCACAATACCAGAAAAAATCCTAGTGTGGGGCTATATTTAAAAAAGTACAAAGTTAGTAATGGTAAAATTGATTGTACTAATTTAGTGTCTAAATTTACGTCGCAATTAGACCCAAGACCACATCGATTTGTTTCGTTCCATACAAACAGTTCAAAACCCAATTCAGGGTTACACTCCCCAATATTAGATTATTGAAGCAATATAATATTTTGCATAAAAGAATTAATGTTGATCTTTTTCCCAATAGTCTTGCAAAATTTAAAGAAAAGATAAAAAAAACATGACACATCCTGTTTACCTTAGCGTTTAGATAGATAAATACCTGTACCCATATTTGTATTCCCATGCAACCCTTTCAGATTTTCTAGATTTCATTATTTCTGGATCTCATTTTTATTCATTTACTTTCTCTACAAGGCGTAACATAATAAACGCAAGACCTGAAAGTAGTTTGTTCTAAATCGATAACTGAATTGATTCCAACAATTTTTACTGTATCTTAACTTTTTTAATTTGCAAAAAATGTTGTTTCGCCTTTAGTGCGCAGTAATAATCTAAATTTATTCTCGATTCAAAGAAATCAGGAGATTTAAAATCCATTCCTAAATCGTATTTGTCAATACGCATACGTGCACGTGTAAATTTTATTTTTAATTGGGGTAAAAAAGGGGTTAATAGTTTTAAATTATTTTGGGGGTCATGTCCAATTTTTCGGGGCCAAGTCCAAAAGCGTGCTCGTCGTGACCCCTGCCAGTCATTATGGCTGCAAGGGCCCGAATTGGCGAGTCGTGGCGTGCAGAGTGCCGAATAGGCACTTGGAATGTAAGGGGTGGTATGGAAGATAAGATATATGAGGTGATTGATGTAATAAAAGAGAGACGCCTGGATGCTCTGTGTGTAACAGAGACTAAGCGAAGGGGCCGTGAAACCTGTGATATTCCTGATGGCATGATGGCTCTGTGATCTGGGGTACCGCAAAGCAGTCGTGCCAGCATGGGGGTAGGTATCTTGCTGTCCCGTCACCTGTCCTCTGGAGTGAGAGATTATGGCCTGTACGATGCGAGACTTCTCTGGGTCCATTTAAAACTGGGTGTCACTAGAGTAGTTTTGGTCGCAGCATATGCTCCCGTAAGCTTATCGGCACCCCAGGACCTTGAGAAGTTGAGGGATAGTGACAGGGAAGTTCTGGATCTGGCTGAGGCTAACCAAAAGGTGATTTTGTGTAGCGACCTGAACAGATGGGTGGGAACCAGGCGGCAAACTTGCGACGCTGCTCTGGGTCCTTATGATGATAAGAGAGTGCAAGATCCAGGTAAGCTCATTATAGATGTATGTTTGGAAAGGGGCCTCCTTGTATCTAATACGATATTCCAACATGAACTGAATGAACAAAAAAGCATAAGCGTATAGAGGTCCCACTATTAAATCAGACCACTATCCCGTAGTTGCGCGGTTAAGTCGTCTGTTCAGGAAGTGGAGGCATTGGCGAGAGCGTATCCCCTTTGGAGACCTTGAAAGAATAAAGGTTGAAAAGATGCAAGATGAGAGCGTGAGGAGAATGTATGAAGCCAAAAGTCTGAGACCGGCTTTTAACAGCAGGTTCTTCGGACTCAAATATAGATGAATGCTGGAAAATAGCCTGAAAGAGAGTTTGGTAGAATCCGCGAAAGATGTATGTGGTTGCTCAAAGAAGTACAGCAAAAGGTGATGCATGGTGGGATGCGGAGTTACAAAGATCCGTTGAAGGTAAGAAGAAAGCGTGGCAAGACTATGTTTCTTCTTTAAACCTGAATGCCAGTATGACAGAAATGAACAAAGAAATATACCGGCAATGCAAGGATGCCACTAAAACTTAAGTGAAAGAAAAGCGTGAAACAGCCAGTGCAATTGAAAATTTCGAGAACAACACTAAACTCTTTTGGTGCAAGGTAAGAAAGGCTTGATGTGATTCGTCAGGCTCCAGAATGGGAAGGATAAAATGTAAGGATACTGACATTCTTGCGGACACACAAGCTGTGTTAAATCGGTGGAGTGAATATTTTGGAGAAATGTATGGGTTCGGATACTGGTGCCGCAGACGAGCCCAGAGGCGAGTTTGTGGCACCAGAATCAACAGAGGACATCACTATCGAAGAAGTGAATGGGCGATAGGAAGTATGAAAAATGGTAAAGCTGCGGGAATAGACATGATATCTGCCGAGATGATCATATATGGTGGAACTTGCGTCCGGGACGTCTTCCGGGTCCTTGCAAATCTTTGATGGAGGACCGGTAGAGTCCCTACAGATTGGCGCCGCGCAGTTAAAGTACCCTTGTATAAATGCAAGGGCTCACAATATGACTGCGCCAATTACAGAGTCATCAGTTTGATCAGCTTGGCAGCCAAGGTGTACGGTAAAATTATTGAACGGAGAATGCGCGAGAAGCCCGATGGAATGTTGTGCGAGGCACAAGGGGTTTCAATTCCGGAAGAGGATGTTTGGATCAAGTTTTCTCCTTTCGCAACGTCGTAGAGAAGCATCTGGCAGTGGGCCGGAAGGTTTCCTGCGATTTTGTGGATCTGGAGAAGGCGTTTGATAGAATTGTGCGAAAGAGACTTTAGGACATTTTACCAGAGTATTATAAATGGCACTCTGTTGCGAGCCGTCCAGTCTACCTATGGGTCTTTCGCAAAAAAAGTGTAAAAATGCCAAAAAAGTACAAATTTCCGATTTTTGTTAAGTAAGCTTTACTAATTGATAGAGAACCATCTCCTGATCGATAATTTGCGGAAGGGAAGGTACACTCTAGAAATAGATTTTTAAAAAAAATAATGCAGAAAAATGAGGTGACCAGGTTAATGAGAAAAGGCTATCAGGTAAATTAGACACTTACAGGGTGGTGAGGAAAAGTATACAAACATGGGTTATTTATTTAAAAAAATAACAAATAACATTAGGTACTTACAAAAAAATCAGTGTTAATAAAAAACATGTTATTTGAAAAATAAGGTGTAGCGACCCCTATACATTGCTACATAATTGCGACTACCTACCAATAGACGGTGCTGACGATTCGCCATACATGTCTAGAACGTGATATTAGAGTGCGCACGACGCGTAACATATATACAAGCCCCCGACGACAACTCTGGGGGAGAGTGGCAGGCCCCGCCAGACACTACACCCGTCTGGCTGGAAGATCTTGCCTTTGACAAATCCTGCCACAACGTTCCAGCTGCAAAGGGACAAAACGTATTACAATCACAATGGCACAATAACTTCTAATAATTAAAGCACAACATAAATATAACTCTAAAAGAATAATATTAACGAAACCAGGATTAAATAACAGTGTAACTAAAAATCTTAAAAACAATTTAACACTTAATAGATCAACTAGTACTAAATCAGCACAACGGTTAGCCGTATCATATAAAAAGTGGATATAACAAAAACGCAAAATAACAACCTAATGACAACTAATTAATAATGAAATGAAATGAAATTTATTTGCTTGAAACATGGTATTACAATAAGGTGTTGCATTATCTCGTAGTTCAGCACATTTCACCTTACAGGTATGCAAATATTAAATATTTATTAGGTAATAGTAAATACAAAATGTCATTAATGTCAATATATATTCTAACTTAAAATAATATCATTCAATTATAATAATTTTGTATAATTTTCTATATTACAGTTATTCTCTCCTATTCATATTATTATATTGTTATCTTAATATACTAGTCCCAACAAAATTATTTATGTTGCATAACCGAGTAGAATTCATCAAGGGTGTAGAAGGTGTGGTCTATAAGCCATTGCTTCAATTTTTTCTTCATAGGCAGCGCTGGCATTTCTCTTATTTTTTTTGGTATTTTATTGAATACTTTGATACACATAATATATGAACTCTTTTGGTAGATAGATGTTCTAAATTTTGGAAATAGTAATCTAGTGGGATCCCTGTTTCCTGTTATAGAATTACTATACGCAAAGGTGAAGTGGGTTGGATATTTTTTCACAAAGATGCAAACTTCTAATACTAATTCAATAAACTTAAATCTCACTAAAGATACGTCTTTAGTGAGAACTTTTGACAATCTTAATTATTGGACTATCACTGCAATTTATAATGAAAGAGAGAAAGAAAGACAAAGAAAATAAATTTTTGACAACAAATAAAAAATGCAGTAATACAATATATAAAGAAAAACTGACAATGTTTGCGAATCGGTCCCAACTCAGCATTGTGCTGACTGCAAGCAATCAGCGCTGGTCTTCCGTTGGAGCCGTTCGTGGAGGTCGCGGTATGGCGTCATACATGGTATCTTATCTAAATATATGGTGCTTATTGACAAGTAACATAGACACACATAAGTAAACAAGGAGAAAAAGAAATCTATAATTCTCAGAAAGGCTAATTCTAGTTAAAAGCTTATTTGTAACCGGGATACAAACACATAAAGTTGGTAATATTATATAATTTTGAACTAAAAATATTAATATATAGCACTAGTGTCACGTCTTAACGTTTCCTGATCCAGCTGATGTTGGTAAATAAATACTTTTAATTTTTTTCTCAAATTATAAATATTCTGTAAGTTCCGTATCGGTGGTGGAATGTTATTCCAGCATTTGGTAGCAGCGTAGCGGAAACTACATCTAAATGCGGCTGACCTTGTGTAGCGAGCGGCCTCATGCACTGTCGGTACCAATGTGATTTCCGACTAATAAATACATAAATATTAGAATTTATCTTTCCTGTAATTTTTCATCTTCGGAAATATCTTCAAGCTGTCACAGCTTTCGCTGTCGTCCATAATACTATTTAAAAGGTTTTCCTTACTTTTATTAAATCCATCTTTTAAATTTTGGTCTAAGGAGCTTCGTTGCAGACCCAGATCGTAAGTCTAATTCCGATAATGCAGAAAATTTAAGGGATCTTATAAAAGCCACAAAAGATGAAGATGGATTCGAAATAGTTGTGTGATCATGACTCTTGACTACAATCTGTGATAAAATATTCACTTTGGGTGGTGTTCGAGTTGATATTTCGAACGATGATAATATAGTGCTGTCTATTGGGCCACATAAAGGTTTTATCGGTTCACGGAAGCTCAGATGTTTCCCATGAGGACAGTAATTTGCTAATATACGACACGAACTTTCGGTACAACTAAGGGTTCTTAGAGCAACCATTAATTTTTTACACAAGTTCCACTCGATCTGGTGAACTTTTTGAGTGCCTTTAAAAGGTAGCAGACTTTCTGGTAGCAATAAATCTTTTTGATAAATGTCATACTCCGACACTATGTCAATGATAATATTAGTAACATTTTCTCTCAGTAGTTTAATCAATGTAACAAAATCTGGAACATCATTACTATACTTAACAAGATTATTAGCAGATCGCTTCAGAACAGCTCCGACTCCATCAGGAGCTCCTTTACCGTGTCCCGATTCAGTAGAATTCCACGTTATATGTTGTATATTGGAAAACTACCAATTTAAAGCAGTTATAATAAAATACATTTACAAGTTCCTGTATTGACTTCCAGCTGAATCGGAACAAATGTGAAGGGTGGTCGTGTTGGGAGCATTTGTCTGAATAAGCTCAAGAAGCGGAATCAAATGAGCCCATACAGCTGCTGCATCATGTCTTGTATTAGAACTTACTGTGGTGTAACACTTTATCACCCTAATTTGGTTAGAATAGAAGTAATACAAGACACTTGTGTAAAATTATTACCACAATGATCCAAATATTTAATCAAAGACTTTCAAAACTAGCTATTGCTTCTTTTGGTATGGTGTATATTTTATCTTTTTTAATAATCCTGTAAGACTTTTGTGTAGAGGTGTTTTCTATTTTCGATTTCCAAGCCCAGTACAAAAAATCAATAGAATTATCAAATTCCATGTGAGATATACGTTGATGTTTACATTGATCACATGTTCTAAATAAACAGTTAGTACAATAAATATCACAGCAAATTTCCCGAAGAATTCCTGTGTCATCATTTGCTTCTATGCAAAGCTGTTACAAGTAGTTGAAAATGTTCATATGAAGAATGCAAAGACATGATTCAATTGGTTTTTTGCTGGCGGAAAATATCCAGAAAGGACGAGATCGACAAAATGTTGCGTAACTAATTCTAGTGCCATTAGATTGTAAAAACTTGTTATGTAGGATATAAAGTGAATCATTTAGATATGATTTTTGAAATTTAGTACCCATCTTCTTTACATACTCTTTTATTCCAGCAGCTACACAACTGTTGTTATTATCTTCAAAGAATTTTTTGACTTCTTCTTATTTTTTTATGGTATTAACCTTGAGTGGCCTATTTCGAAATATAACGCGTAATGGTAATGGCCCCATCGTTATTTTTGCTTTTAAAGGCAGTTTGACTTGTTCTTTAAGTGTATCTGATAAGCTGTTTCTAGCGGCATGAGTCTTCAGATCCTTAAAACTCTTCACCAGGCCTTCACTAAATTCTAGTTATCTTTTCTGTATCTCAGTATCATTTTTTGATTTATATTGCGAGCATTTTAGCTGTGTGATTTGTTTTTTATATATTTCGTTTATTTTTCTGTGACATTCTGAGTTTTGAGAAATTCTATTTGTTTGTCTTTCCTATATCTTTACTTTCTTAGATGAGTTTCAGGAGTATTTCTTTCACTATAACAAGGAGTGGATGTTAATGAAGTAGATGGACTTACAACTCATGACGGTGACTTTTCTCTTGAGGTTGATGCAACAGCCTTTTCAGAAGATGACATATGTGATCTCCTTGTTGAGCACCTTTCCTCAACCAATACGTTTACGTCTTGAACTGAATTTTCTGAATCACTTTGGCGTGGACTATTGCATTCTATAAAAGCTTTTAATTTATGTTATTTTTTTCTGTCATAATACCTTTTGAAACTTAATTTATTTGATACAAATCTATCTGATACAATAATTTAAGTATGAATTTTACATAAAATAAGAGTGATTGCCTTGCAATTTAACGTGTCTGCACCTTTCGTGTTATGGTAAGTTAAAAAAATTGTTAAACTGAGATAAATTACACATTCTATTTATATCGTGCAATAATAAAAACATCTTTATTATTGGGTATTTGACAAACGAAATTTGAAAAACCAACAAAATTTATTCTGATTGTAACTATATATTTTGCATTAACTCTTACAGGTAATTCTAGGGAATTTTAGGAGGGATTAAACCTATTCGTATTTCTTTATTGCAATCTAAGTTTAAATACTCTTAATAGGAAATATAAACTTTATGTGTATGTATATAAGTGAAAATCTCAACAACCTGCACACTAACTCGTTTCGTCGTCTCGTAACGATTCACCTGATCGTTTTATCCGGGTCAATTATGACCTGGTTATTTAGGTTTTGGTATTAAAATTTTAATTTAAATAAAACTTACAGATTCCAGTTAATTTTATCGACACAAATTGGAATAGGGCATATATACACACAACATATATTAAACAATAAAATATTAAACCTTTTAATTAGGAGGTAACATGGCCAGAACAAACAGAACTTATTTCTTACAATTTTGTTTGATTCCGATAAATTGACACTCATAAACTTTTAACATGTCAATCTCACACCATAGTTGGAAGCACACTGACTGCGATCATATTGAGTGGTGCGGGGTAAGGGCAGCTGGAATTGTCTATTCTGTGATGTGTTTTGATTTGTGTCAGGGTAATTAGAAAGTCTCCCGACAATAAGTTAAAGCCATTTATTTGAAAAATAAATAAGTTTAAATATAAAAATACACAGTAAATCGCATCCTTTGACTATACAGAGTTTGACATGTATTGTTAATGCACACTTTTATAAGAACTTAGGTACTAACTCGACCAAAAACTTCAGTACTCGATCAAAATCGTTGCAGGTTTATGAGATTAACGGTGCATTTCATATAAAATCAGAATAAATACTAAAGCAATACTATAATAAATACTTGGCCTGTGTAGAAGAAATACTTCAAAAATATTATAGTATCAGAGTAGAGGCTAATATATTATACCTCACCTTCAAATACCCAAAACGTTTACGCCAGGTGAAATTACACTTTTTTTGAAAATACCCCTATGTGGACAGCAAGGCATGCATATGGGTGGGTGGTAACATGTCGCCCTAGTTTGACGTTCAAATCGGCCTCAAGCAGGGTTGCGTGTTGTCCGCTAGATTGTTTATAACATATCTGGATAAAAGTCTTCAAAGGCTGAAAGCGATGAATGAAGGTGGACAAATTGTTGACCTAGTGGTAAACCATTCACTTCATGCAGATGAGGCTATTTTAATAGCGCCAATAGCCCCAGATCTACAAACAATAGTCACAGCTATGAAAAACGAATGCATTAACAATAGCTTCCATTTGAATGTAAAGAAAACCAAGATTACAGTTTTTCAACGGGAAGAAACCAGAACGAATGCAAGGGTTGTGGTTGGTAACGATGTGCTGGAGCAAGTGAATGAGTTTGTATATCTTGGATGCGCCTCCAATAAGAATGGGAAATACACCGTTGACATAGAGAGAAGAGTGAGTGCAGGGAACAAAGTAAATGATGCGATAGAAAAGCAACTTGGGAGCCGCCACTTAAGCCAAAGGCGCAGCTGGCCATACATAACGGAGTTCTTGTCTCAACGCTGTTATAAGGTAAGGAGAATGAAAGTAGGATAAATGCGGTGAAAATGCGAGCTCTACGGAAGATGTGTGGAGTGAAAGAAGTAACTACATTTTTCCGACCTAGAATTTAAACTCATATCCTCTCCACTCACATTAAATAGGACTTCGTGATCACAAAACAATGCGCTTTGCCACTAAACCAACGAGGCAATTACTAATTCTCCCATCAATGTTAATTAAAAATGATTTTTTGGGTCTAAAAACTTTTTAAGCAAACTTTTCCCAACCAAAATCCAAAGTTTATATTTCAACAAGCATTAGGTTTTAATTTGCGATAAAATGGGACCCGTAATGAACGGAATGATGTTATAAATTTGCTATTTATCTTGCAAATTGGCTGTAAGTTTTATTTCTCGCCTTGGTTAATTAAGTGTCTTAAAGATTTAGATGAGTGTGTGTTTAAATGAGATGTTTTCTTATTAATTTTGTATGTTTTAAATCACATAAAAAGGATATTCCCTTTTTTCTTACTTTAAAAACATGACAACTCTAGAAATTATTCCTGCGTCGTGAGTCCGTTTACAACAATGACGTAATATATTTACGTCGTCGATATACAAACATAAAAATAACTATTCATCAGTTTTAAACAATGAAGTGTCAATCGATTTATGACCTGAGTGGCATGTCATATGAGTGACATTTTATTTTATACGAATAAAATCAATAGACAATGGATGCCTCATCGAAGAAAATGAGGTCTCTTTTTTTCTGTCATATTCAGTTGGATGTCAAACGAAAGAAGAGAAAATCCTAAGTGGGATATAGTTAAATATTTAATATAAATCATACCAAGCGACATAGAAATAATTACTGTTCAGCATTGATTTATTTATTTATTTTATATTTATTACGTTGTCAAGTTCCATTTTTACATACATTTTTCAAACACTTGCGAGTATTGGACTAAACTGAAATTTGACAAACCTATGTAAATTCTGTATGATGGAGCTAGTCTGGTGGTGGAATCTGCCCGTCATGTTCTTGCTCTATTTGAAATTACAATTATTTAAACATTTTCCCCTTATTTTTCAATTTAAGTCACAGCCCCTGACAAGCGTATATATTTTTATATTTAGACAACAGGCAACCCCAGTCACGTTTGCGGAACAAAAACTTTCCTAATAAGTTTTGAGCACCAACAAGGAATTCATTATGAGCTTCCATTGGAATTAGATCGAAGTCTTATTTTCATTAACTTGAATTTAAATCTTTTTTGAGAAGTACTTTTTATTTTACTAAGTATGTATATACGATAGTTTTTAATGTTAGCAGAAAAATTCAACTTGGGGAAGTTTTTATCAGTTTTTTAGGAGTTCGTTTAGTAATTTTCCTATACTAATAGCGATTTTTAGATTTTTGCACGTTTGTTCTACGCTGTGTGTACACACATATTTTGTCGATGATGATAGATCCTAATGTAATAGGCGAGTCTATTGCCATTAAACTGCGTACCTACAAATCCAGCTTTTGATTTTTGATAGAAAAACCACAATAATTCTTACGACCTACGTAAGTTTCGCATTTAAGATGATGTGATCGCGTTCTTGATTCAGTATTACTAGGGCTCCTTTTTGCTATGACTACGGCTATGACCAATTAAACACATAACGCGGCGTGTTATGATGACTTTGTAAAATGTTCATTTATTGGTACTTCAGTGGCATACGGAATACCATAGCACAATCATGTCACAAAGTTATCGAAACGCGCCACGTATTATCATGGCAAATAAGGGTATGGTAGCTAAGTTTGTAAACTACACAAGTATACAAAATACAAAACAACGGTGTGTGACATTGCATTCATATATTTACGAAATCACGATGTCACGTTAACAAAGAGATAACTCGGCGCAGCGGGCGATACGGCGATGTGGGGCGGACACGTAGAGCGCGGTGTTCGGTGCGCGGAGCCATATTTTCTGATTTTAATGTTTATTAATTTACAGGACATTTTGCAGAGATGCATTTAAGCTGTTTTATCTATCCATCTGTATAATTACTCAAGATTTCATTGTGCAAAGAGACTTATAGAGTTCCAAAAAAATATTTTTATTTTCATAGCAGGTGAGAGAGAATAAGATATCACTAAGCAGACACAGTGCGGATTGGTGGAGGCAGTATTGTGGCCATCTATTATTGAAAATTACCAAACTCATAGCGTTATATCTGACTTAACGACTACCATGTACAGTAGTAGCACTAACGGCTTCATTCGTATTTTAAAGCATGGAGACGCTTACTTTTGAAAATTCCAAAGATGGTCACCCATTTCACACTGATAATTCTTATACCATCCGCAAGTTCTTTTATAGGTCTAGGGGCTTCTCTTGTAGGATCTTATATGATCTGCTCCTGCAGCCAAGTTGACTTTTTTACGTCGTTAACACTACACACAGAAAAAATGTTATGAAATTTTGAGTAGAAAGAGATCCGCTGTACTTAAATTTAGAAAATCTTAACGGTGCAAACTAAAGCAGGTATACGTACATATATAAAAGGAGCCTGTGCAAAAAATATCCATTCGCCATTTACGCGTTCACACATGTGCCACCACGACCCCATATTACATTAGTACCATCGTGACCCTCAATAGGACGCGTAGCTCACGAACGATAGAATTCATCTATCTGTCGCGTTATAATATTTATGAAGTTATAGACGTTTGGTAATTTAAAAGTAGGTAGAGTAGAGGCAAATAAATTTACTTACTTAATAAAGTTTGAAAGCGTAAACTGGCGGGTTAAGAAGCATATGATGTTGTAAAAAGTTTTATACAATTATAGGTAGGCGCTAAGAAAGGATTTTAATAATTTATCTCCTGGGAGGTATAAAAATTACCTTTACTCTCCTTATTATCTCACCTTATCACCTCCACCGTATTGCACCATTCATTTAGTAATGTGCTAGTTATAGCTAGCTAGTACTTTAATAATATACCTATTAAACTAAATTATCACGCCAGTTTCTTTGTGGGGTAGGCAGAGAGTACAAAGTTCCAACAGTTTTCTGATAATCGTCATAACTCGACCTAACATCGTCGGCATAAAATAAGTATACACAATACCTCTGCAACCCCCGCTTGGGGAATAAAGGTGTGACACTGTGTCATATAAATAATTTGTGTTATTTTTAAATCCACGTGAAATAGTGCAAGTATTACAAAATAAAAAAACACCGTTCCCCAAGCGAAGGTGGCAGAGGTGTACTGAGTACACCCATTTTTCGCCGATGTTAGATCCCATTTAATATGGGGCAAGCCTATTGCCAAAAAATATTAACCAGCCTATATTGTCTCACTGCTGGGCAAAGGCCTTCTCTCACGAATAACATTTACTAATCCTTTATTATATTTGTGTTCATATTTTACTAATATTAAAATATCGGGGATTGAACCGACCGTCCTTGCTGTTATTCCCCAAAACCTCAACTCATAGGAGTATAATATTGTAATAAACGGTTTACGCTTAACTATAATTCGTAGTTAAGTATTGACATTTCATTTTACGTAGGTCCAATCATTTTTTCTCTTAAGGCAACTAAATTTATTATAATGTTTAAGTCTTTAAATAAACTTCAGACCCAGGTTGGCCGAAGCAAGGAAAACTTGATCTTGGCTTGACTTGGTGGGAATTCACAGACAGCACTAAACTGGGGTGTTTGTGCGGTGTAGCCCAAACGATGTCCCACCTTATATCGTGCTCTGCGCGCCCTAGCACCTGCACGCAGCAGGATCTGATGTCTGCTACCGACAATGCAATCGGTGTGGTCACCTTCTGGGCCGCATCCATATAATTAATTGACGGACGATTTAGCGCAGTGGTTAAGAGCTTAAGCCGCTCTGCCCACTGCGTCTAATAGTCGCGGGTTCGAGTCCCGCACGGGACAATATTTGTGTGATCCACAATTATTTGTTCCGGTCTGGGTATTTGTGTATGTGAATTTTCATGTTTGTAAACGCACCCACGACCCAGGAATAAATCCTAGTGTGGGGATACGTTTAAAAAAGAATCCCTAAAATAAAATCCCTCCCGTGACCATGGATGCTGCAAAGCACTCGAAACGTCGGGAACTAAAAATCAAAAATAAATGCGATAAAATCCGTGAAATAGTTTTATTTCAAACAAAAATAAATATATATAATCATGATTGCTGTGGAAACGCTAAGAAGAAGAATGTCTAATCCTAAACTAGACTGGTAGAAAATATTTATCTATCTATATCATCACGCCTAATCCCTTGGCTTGGCTTCCTCCACTCTTATAGTTCGTCTCACACACGCTCGCCGGCTACGAAGTCTCTTGACTGATGGGAAATAATTAATTGAATTCAGTCTGCCTATGTACATAAAAATAAAATAAATAAAAACATACGCCTTATACCGCCTCATTGGTCCAATGGCCCATAATACGATTTTTACGAAATAATGATTTTTCTACCAAAATTCTCAATAGTAGTCCAAAGATTGGTATTGTTTTGTCAACTGTATCATCGCAATAAATTTTTAACGGAGGTTGAATTAACAAGACTAGATAACTAAACTACGAGTAGCAAATTTTAATAATGATCTTAAAATTTTCACTTGTTTTTCTAGTCATGTTTTATACACATTTCGTATGCAGTTCAGCCCTATTCTACTGACAGATAAAATAAACTCAACCATGTTACAAGCACGGCCTATAATATATCAGTTAACTGATATAATATTTTTACAACGTGTCATACGTACTTTTAAAGGAGCTTAGAGACGAATGACATTATGGTGACGACGACTGTTGTTGACGATTGCCGCCTGTCGTCGGCGACCTCCGACAATCGCGACAGATGATCACGATGATGACTTCTAGAGTAAGTAATCGGCAGCCGCGATCTGTTCTAAATCTACATCAATGAAAGTCTGTCAAACTTGTGTCGCAGTAAACAGACCTGGATCCAAACGTATTTTTGCTCCTAAAATTGAAGTGCTTTAATTTCCAAGAGACATAGCCTCCATTCCTCCAACTACTTGGAGAAAGAACTTGGGGTAGATTGACACAGGACCGCGAAGAATAGCACAAGGCTTATTATCCCCTGCAGTGGGTTGAAGAAAACTGATGCTGATAGCCTCTATTTTTCATGAAGTACAGAGTGAATGTATAAGAAATTATCAGCCGTGGTTGACTGGTATGGTAACGGCAAGTGCCGAACTTACACCGACATAGCTGATTGCCGCGATCGTCGGCGGCGGTCAGTGCCGACAAGGGGTAAGGTGGTAATCGACATAAAGTGTCGCTCGTCTATGAGTCCCCTAATTGAAATGTTACGTATATTTTAGTTTTCGGCCCCTCGTTAATCTAATTAGAAAAGGGAGTACACTCGTATTTTTAATTGAATATGTCGGCTATTTTCGTGAAAATGGTTCATGGGGTAAAACCATAAAAAAGTATTAACGTACAAGATTCTTTATACTACGATATTCGTGTCAAATAATTGATATTTAAATTATGAGTTATAAGTCAGTAAAAAATTAAATCTAAGAAATATACATTTCTTATTCAAAAATATAACTTATTTTACTTTTTTCGTACCACAGGAACCTTACAAAAAGACGGCGGGCGACACCGTATTCCTACTGTTTAAAAATACCCGCTGTAGCTGCCATCAATTCATTTCAACTGAACCAACTTCTATAAATGGAGTGCCGGAGGCTAGTAATGCAGTCTTTGCCTTTTAACTTTGATGTCAAACTCTAAGATTTATAGTTCACGGATAGGACAATTAGGTTATCAATCACCTAGATCACTAGTTTGCATGTTATACGGTACGTATATATTCTAGATTTAACTGCAGGTTTGCCTTTCATATTTTGTGTATCTATTATGATTTGCTCTTGCAAACAGTAAGACAAGAAACACCGAGATGCCTATACAAGCTGTAATATATAGGATTGTGGTTGGTAACGATATGCTGGAGCAAGTGAATGAGTTTGTACATCGTGGATGCGCCTTCCGTAAGGATGGGAAATACACCGCTGATATAGAGAGAAGAGTGGATGCAGGTAATAAAGTGAATGGTGCATGGGAAGGCTACTTGGGAGCTGGCACTAAAGCCAAAAGGCGCAGCTGGCCATGCATAACGGAGTGTTTTCGACCGTATTCGCAACAGCGCAGTAAGAAAGCGAGTAGGTATGAAAGATAGCATCGATGTAAAGATGAGAAAGGGTATGCTCCGTTGGTTCGGGCATATAGAAAGAATGCCAGAAGAAAGAATGACAAAACAGATATACAATGGCAAAGTGGAAGGATGTAGGTACCGGGGAAGACCTAGACTATCTTACCATGACCAAATAGACCGTGTCTTATCTGAAGGGCAAGTCAAGAGTCTCCATAACCGGCGAGTGTGTATGAGAAGAACTATGAGAGTGGAGGAAGCCAGAGAGGTATGTAAGGAAAGAACCTGTTGGAACTCTGTACTCTCTGCCTACCCCGCGAGGGAGCTGGCGTAATGATATAGATAGATATAGATAGACACAATTATCGCAAGGCCTAAAGGTAGTTTGTTCTAAATCGATAACTAAATTGATTTCATCAATTTTTAAAGTATTTTTTTTTTAAATTTGCAAAAAAATACTGTAAATCTTAAAACCTTGAAATTTTACACAGCAGAACTCCTATGCAAAATTTCATGTTTCTAGACCCAACGGTTAAATCCATACGTTTCCTGTCGATCAGAGTTTTAGTTAGTAAACGTAAATAAATGGGTGCAAAGTATTGCATCAGGCTCAACTAGTTACATTGGGATCAAAACACCTCATCAAAATGTGGATGTATTATTTGATTCTGTATTATTTTTTTAGTATCTACCCCTTCATATAAAACAATAGTCACATTTTACCTGTCCGCCTTTATCTAATCCAAGTCCCATAAATATAGTTTCATTAAAAATATAAATTCGACGCGAAAATTAAATACATTTTATTTTCATGCCGCTTCTATGTTTCTGAAATGAAATTATTCCTGAAGGCTTAGTACGTACTGATTGACGTTAGCATAAGACTATCGAGTTGATATACCATCCTTTTCACACTGTGAGTTTACTAAATTAACATGAAGGTGGCAACATGATTTCTCGACAGCGTCACAATAACGCCAATCTGTCAGTTCCAAGTCCTTAGTTCTGAGGGCTTACCACGAAAACTTTGTCACTAGCGTAACTAGCGAGTAATCGTGCTATTACGATCACGTTTATTAAGTAAATTTATAGTTAGACAAGGATGGATTATAACCTCGGTACCGTCGCGCTAACGTCAATCTTTTTGTGCTAAGCTACTGAGAGCTTAAATGCCCTCGTGTTGTACTCCTGAAAATAAATTCGCAGTGTTTCGGGGCCTACCTAATTAAATCCGCTTGGATTTATTAAGTTCAAATGCTTCCTTTTAATTTTATTCCCGAGTTGAAAGTGTGATGTTAGTTTGTGAACTAGAAATTTTGCTAAAAACTCGTCGTCCGTGAATATTATATTTTCTGTGGGTGCTTTATTTAATTTTAGGTGTTTTATCGTATTAAATTATTTTAGGAAATGTTCAAATTGTGTACCTAAAATGTTGGTATATTCTTTGAAGTGCCACTATAAATATTCATAGTTATAAGATAGTAGTAGAAACATTGCCTCATACTAGGTATTATTCTTTTAGGCGTCGTGGGTACGATTATAAACACGAAATACACAAACACAATAATCGAAACAAATATCACACAAAGTAGTCTAGATCTCGTAATGTTTTGCAATCGCCCACAGCTATCTAACTATCTTTCATATATTATTAAGAAATCTAGTAAAAAATGTACTCTGTACTCTCTGCCTACCCCGCAAGGAATCTGGCGTGCTGATATAGATAGATAGTAAAAACTTAGTAAAGACTTTCTTATCAAGACTAATCGCAGTACAAGAATGACATACGCGAATGAAATTGTCTCAAATACCTGCATTTGCATTATAAAATCATCCTATTATACATACATTCATATACATACATATTATAAAATACCATTCATTCACCGTACGTGCCACGTATATACCAAGTGCGTACCAACAACATTTTTTTGCGCTACGTCAATGTTTTTTCCTTCTTTGATTTTTTTTCACGTCCCAGAACCAGAAATGGTTTCATTCGCGTAAAAGAATTCGTTCAGTCTCTCGTCTCGATTAATTTTTCAACAGTAGGTTTCTTCAAAGCAACTCAAGTGGTTTCTCGTGTTACCATCCATTTGTGCAATTTCAATACGAAAAATCGAATCAAATTTTCCGCTATTGTAAAAAGGGCAGAATTAGAATCGTTTTTCCGCTATTACAAAAGGAATGATTTAGTTTGAGTATAAAATATATTGTAGGTATATATTTTACCAGCCGGGGTGGCTATGTACACACACGTAATGTTGACCATGTTGGGTCTCAATGTGATATTACAAAAGGCACAATCCTCGAATTACAATCTATCTACACATATAATAAAACTGTAACCGGGCCAAATCTGTACATTATTGTCTGTCTGTCTCTTTGTGTTTTAATCACGCAAAAACTTCCAAACTTATTTCAATGAAACTTGGTATGGAAACAACTTATACCGTAACTTAAAATCTTGAATACTTTTCATTTCGGAAAAATCAAAAATCCCGGATTAACACGGGATAAACCATAGAACTTATTATTTTAATTATGATTTGTCGCGAGCTGCAATGTTACGTTAAAATGTGTGATTTCGCAAACAGATATTGCACTCAGGTTCATCTCCTTACGAATAAACTCTTCAATGGTTAAAAGTAAGCGCTCAAAATTGTTTATACACATTTGATTTAGATACTCAGATACGATTTGTTGCACGAGCTGATGATGCAGTCAGGATTGTCTCTTCAGGAGTGAACTCTTTAACGATGAAAGACCCGGGTGCGAAATTTTGCATATTAGATTTTTTAAGATACCTAAACATGACTGACCATGATCATGAACTGTGTATTCTTACGTGAAAACTGACATGAAATGTATTGACAAAACTTTGTTGCATACTTAGCTCTCAACAAATAAAAAATATCTCATTGGTGCGCAATACTGACCCTTCGTGTACCTTTTTTAAATATTATTTCTCCAGATGTTAACAGGGTAGGAGAAGATTTCTATCAGAATCATTTTACCAATAATTATGATATTATGATAATAAATAGATAAACTCCAGTAGTCCTTTTCAGAAAGAAAGTAATTAGGTATTGTGTATAAAGTATGTGTTTTTCTATGAGATGGCGTTTGCATTGAATAAGATCGTGCTATAGTTTAGTTCATATTTTACAAAGACTTTCTGTAGGCGCTAAGACGTAACCTGTTGATACAGAAATGACTCACTACATTCTATAACGAAAATTTTCTGATTTTAAAGTTACCTTTCAAATACCTTTACAAAATGATGGTGGCTTAATTTATGCGTAAAAACGGAGACAACTCAAGTTACTTTATCAAATAGTCGCAAGTACGATTCTCACACTCCCGTGTGACTAATAGATAGAATTCATGTGTTGATCTGACATGTGTCGATCAGATTTTTTCTTAAGCTCATACGGCTCTTTGTACCATAATAAAACCCAAACACGTGTTTTTTTTAATTTTCCTTTGTCTGTTTGTTTGTCCGTACTAATCTTCGGCGAAACCGATTTTGAATGGAATGTTACTGGAAGATAGAAGACTTTTCAGAGATTATTTTAGGCTACTATGAGAGTGGAGGAAGCCAGACAGGTATGTAAGGAAAGAATCTGTTGGAACTTTGTACTCTCTGCCTACCCCGCAAAGGATCTGGCCTGATGATATAAATAGATTTCAGGATACTTTTTATCCCGGAAAAATGCATGATTCCAGCAGGATAGTTTTTATTTCACCATACCAACACGGCTGAACGCTTTTTAAAGCAACTTATTATGGAGGTATCTTAGATCTTGGAATAATACACAGGATCTGTGCCAATCCAGAAAAACCGACCTACCTATGTCAAATTACAAAATAAACGCGTGCGTAGCCGTGGGTAACAGTTAGTTCGGACATAAACCTTTAGAGGACCAAGCACGAAAAGATTGATGTTACCGTAATGCTAGCGAATTAATATGCCATTATTGTCACACTAGTTTACTAAATTAACGTGAACGTGACAGTAAGCTTTCTCGCTAGCGTCTCGCTATCTTTTCGTGCTAAGCCCTCTGATCACCGGCTGAATTATGTGACACTAGACGAATAAAGCAGGTTTTTCTCACTGTGTGCTTTTTATTGATTCAATTTGTGCACTCACTGAAAAATATAGAAAAATTATAGCACAGAATCAGTTGGAGTGTTCGTTATTCCGGGGGTTTTTTTAAGAACGTTCCCCCTCACTATGATTTATTTCTCTGTCGTGGGTGCGTTTACAAACATGAAAATTCACATACACAAATGCCCGGACCGAAACAAATAATTGTGGATCACACAAAGATTTGTCCCGTGCGGGAATCGAACCCGCGACTAATAGGCACAGTGGGCGGAGCGGCTTAAGCTCTTAATCACTGCGCTAAATCGTCCGTTTTGTGTAAGGAACATAGAACTTGGTCATTTTACTAGGCTTTTCTAGGCGGTTTTCTATGATATTAATTCGGAATTAATGCCGTTTAGTCAGGGCACCGGGTTTTTTAGGTATTTTAGGTCGTTTTACCGTTTGGTTTATATTCTTTTGTTGACCTCCATAGTAGAGGAAGATATTTATTTTGGTATCGTTTCTGCTTTCGTTCGCGTTCCTTACAATCTTATTTAAAGGACTGAGCTTTGTTGTAGTAGTTTATGTCTTTCTTTCCTTGAAACGCTCTATCTACGATCACGGTAGATCCCCTGCGGGGTAGGCCGAGAGTAGACAGTAAAATATAATGTGATTGTGTACATGTTACGCCGGATGTTGGCACTCAGTACACTCTGCTTACTCGACAAGTATGTAGCGGGATGATAAAGATAGATAAATACGCCAGATTATGGCAATTTAGATATTATCAGCGTAATGTCGGATAGGCAGAACTCTGTCCATCTGACATTACGCTGATAATATCTAAATAGCTAACTCACTGACATGGGCTTCAGCAACTTGTCTAGGCCCTTAGAGTAGACAGAGAGTACAAAATTTCAACAGGTTCTTTTCTTACAGACATCTCTAGCTTCCTGCATTTTCAAAGATCGTCTCATACAACCATTACGGAGAATTCGGAATAAACTATTATATGTAATGCCAGCCTATACTGTCTCACTGCTGGGAGGCCTTCTCTCACAAATCGAGGTGAGATATATTAGGTCATACTCCACCACGCGGACCCAGTGCGGATTGGTGGAGGCAGGTTTGTGGCCACCTGCTGTTGGAACTTATCACGCTGCCTATACGGCTATCAACTCGGCTTAACGACTACCACATTAAGTTGTAACCGGGACCAACGGCTTAGCGTGCCTTCCGAAGCACGGACACGCTCGAATATGATAATGCCACAAACTGTCACCGCTCTCAGGCCGACCGAGTCGAACGCTGCCATGGTGATCGGCAAGAACACTGTGGTACGAGCGCCTCCTATTACTATGATAACGAAGAGATTTCTAATCCTCCTCCCCAATTTATAGTAATATAAAACGCACGTAAAAATATAGCATACTTTATATACTACATCTGCTGACCTATTACCATTATTTTGTCTGTACAATATTGCCTAGTGCTGCACAAGATTAATATCCAACAAAATAGATTAGCTAGACAAATCTACCGGTTCGTCCGGCGCTGGGTTGTGGCCCGGTTAAGTCCGATTAATTGCCTCTGTAAAGCCTACATGAAGGTACGATTATGTCTGGTTTAGGATGTGATCCATTGTGCCGATCTAGGTAATACTGCTTCTGACTGTTTATTTTATTATGTCGAAAGAAAGACTGACAAAACAGTTATACAATGCAAGAGTGGAGTGACGTAGGTACCAGGGAAGACCTAGACTCTCTTACCATGACTACGACCTAATAGACCGTCTTATCTCATAAGCAAGTCAAAAGTATCCGTGACCGGCGAGCGTGTATCAGACAAATTATGAGGGACCTCAAGATCGCTACTCAAACGAAGTAGTTAAGTACCTGTTCATCTGTGTACTCTTCTTTTATCATAAAATTTCACTGAGTATCGCTAATCTTGAACAAACGTGAACGTGTGTAGAAGATTATTTTAAAGATAAATATGCTTGGATAAACGCAACTTCAGCTGCACTTTAATATGGATAATTTGTTGAGCTATTCTTAAGGTGAGGAAGCGCTCGGCCGGTGGTCGGCAGCGCGGCGCCCCCGTCACACTGAGGGAGCGACGTCCCGCCGGCCGGGCCCACACACAACACCAATGTCCCGCTCGCAAGCATATTGGCGTCTCGCTCCCCTGTGCATTGTTTGTAATCACGTCGGGCGCGACGGCGGCGGGCCGTGACGGTTGGTGTCACGCCAAGCGTTTCTGCGTTGTGTGGTGTCTCCCGCACATGTCAGTACATTACAACTCTCCAGGTCACGACACCGTCGCGCGCCCTTCGCGCTGCGTCGGCTATACGGCGGAACCTTTAGTTACATTTCCCGCTTTTTGTTTTTTACCTCCTTCTCCGTAAATGAGGAAACAAATAAGATCACTTTACATTGTTCCGTGTTTTTTTAAAGAAGAGCAGTGTTTTACAAGCTTTTATTTAGCTTGCAATGTTTCTTTGTATAAGTCAAATCTTGTAAGCTAAATTAGACCCACTGCTTATCCTTTCTCTTCATGTGCCTCTCCATTACTGGAGGTTGGCCGTCAGCTTTGCGTATGTGCTTCTTTCTTGAGCCATACGGAACAACTGCTCAACGCTGACAATTTCAGTCCACTCCCTAATGTTCCACAGTCATGATTTCTTTTGTCATCCAATGAGTCTTTTGCCCTCAATTTTGGCCATCATAAACTTCTTATCCTAAGGAGTTGATATTTGACGTGATCTGATTTTAAGCCCAGGATAGGCTTCAGACAAAATTTTGTGGAACTACATGTAATTTTGATGGGACGCTCTAAATTACACCCTTATCTGGCTACTTTTCTAAGGGTTTGATCCCGACGAAGGAACTTCTGAACAGTTAATAGCACAAACACGAATTTATTTGATATAGCTGATGCACTCAGAACTGGCTTCAGACGAAGGAACTCCTCAACAGCCAATTGTAAAGAGACGAATTTTTTTAAACACATATAATTTTAATTAAGCGTTTTAAATTGTATAAAAACATAATAGAAGCTCTGTTAATAGAAGCTCTGTCCCACCGTTGGGCACGTACCTCCCCTCAAACTCAGAGGGTTCAGGCCATAGTCGCCGTAGGGTGGGCCACGCTGGCCCAGAGCGACTGACGAAAAGAAATAGACATAGATACATACACTTGTAAAACATTACCCTCCTTCTTCACATGCGTAAAATAGACTAAGAGACAGATCAGACCAGATAATATTTGTCTCTTCCATACCAGAGATAGAAAGAAAGAAAAGTTATTATGACACTAGTTGGCACATACCTATAACTTCATTCCAAAAACAGATCAAGTTTTATTTCCTCTATTTTTACTATGAAACAGCATATACGAGGCATGCCTTTTAAGTTCTGTCGTTTCCATATTTCCCGGCAATTTTGAATTTGGAATTGTTCTATATTCGAATGTGTTTCAATGTTGAATCTCAAAACAGTTGAAAGTATTAGGATTAATGCTATTGTTTAGTCACAGCGTCGATTGGAATCTGTCAGGTTACGTACAAAAATGAATCTTTCTAAGGAAAATGTTCGTGCAATAATTTTTTACAACTTTAGAAGAGGCCTGACACGGCTTCAGTGTTTTAAAGAGCTAACATCTGTATTCAGTGATGAAGCCCTATGTCTGCGGACTGTCAAACGCTGGTATTTAGAATTCCAGCGTGGACATACTAGTGTTAGTGACAAATCTCGCGCCCAGGACGCCCAAAATCCGCCTTCACTGAAGATGACATCATTGCTGTGAGACAACTAATTCTCGAAGATCGTCATGTGATGTATCGAGAGATAGAGGCTCTATTAGGCATCTCAAAGACAATCCTTCATAAGATCTTGCATGAAGCGCTTGGTGTGAGAAAGCTAGTTTGCCGTTGGATACCGCATCTGCTTTCCGACGATCACAAGGCGGCCCGCGTCAGATGCTGTAAGAAAACTCTGCAAAGGTTCAACCGAGGAGAGTCAAATCACGTCTACGACATCATCAGTGGTGACGAATCTTGGATCTATGCCTACGATCCTGATTTTAAACAACAATCTACAATCTGGGTCTTTCAAGACGAGCCTAAGCCGACAAAAGTTGTTCGTTCTCGAAGCACTTCAAAGAAGATGGTGGCCACCGAAAAACCGACCATGTTGCGACTATTGCACTTGAAGATCGTAGAACGGTTAACGCAGAGTGGTATACCATAGTTTGTTTACCACAAGTCATCGCCGAACTTCGAAAATCTAACTCAAAGCGACGCATCATCCTGCACCACGACAACGCAAGCTCACACAGCGCTCGTCAAACGATTGAGTGTTTGAAGCAGGAAAAAGTAGAAATTCTTGACCATCCTCCATACAATCCTGACCTAAGCCCTAACGATTTCTTTACATTTCCTAAAATTAAGAAAAGTCTTCGTGGTCAAAGGTTCCAGTCCGGTGAAGAAGCAGTCGACGCTTTCAAGTCAGCCATTTTGAACACCCCCACTTTAGAGTGGAATAAATGTTATAATAACTGGTTTGAGCAAATGGAAAAGTGTATTAAGCTACGTGGTGAATACTTTGAAAAACAATAAAAATATAAGGTTCTAGTTGTGTTTTTTTCTTCGAACGACAAAACTTAAAAGGCATGCCTCGTAATAGGAAATGCTTGGTCATTGAAAAATTCTTAATACGATTGTAGAAACCAAATTAAATTTCATCGGAGCTAAGTCCGGATTCGAAAAGGCGAGAAATAAAGAGATTTTACGGGCGTTACGGGCGATGTAACAGATAGCTGGCTAAAGTATATGAATTACTGCTTTGAATGTGTGGGGTGTATATTTATTTATTTATTTATATGGATCTCCAACAGAAAATATACACATTTTCGATATTAACAAAAGATACTTAGGTCTCGTTTATGTGTATTTCTCCAATTAAAGGAGACCACAGCATGCACAACAAAAATTAAAAACAACTAAGTTAACAACTTATAATAATAATTGAGTATTACTAAAATATACTTAAAATTAATCGGTAAAGATAAAAAAACAATGAGAGTTACAAAATCTGCAGTAACGCCTTTTTGTATTTTGACAGGTGTGTGCTAAAATCTATATCCATTTTTTTGGATAGCATGTTATATTGCCTACAGAGCCTTGGTACAGCGGCGAAATGCCCGAGATTCGTTTTCGCGATTGGAATTTTAAACATATTGTAAGTATTTTTTCTGGGAATGCGAGTGGGTACATTAATTTGTAATTTTCCTACCAATTTACTACAATCTATGTTGCCGTTCAGTATCTTGTGTAAGAAAATAGAGTCTATTAACTTCCTACGACTACTCAAATTAATCATATTATAATGTTTCAACCTTTCGGTGTAACTAGCAAGCTTTTTTGCCAAATGGTCTCCATAGCAGAGATGGCAAAGAAACCTATTTTGGACACGTAATAGCATTTACTTTTATTTAAGGTCATTTTATTACATCTGCACCAATCGCAAAGTCTGTTTAAGTCCTCTTGTAACATATCAGCATCTATTCTATTATTGATCGGCTTGATAATCTTGAGATCGTCAGCAAACAGACTGAATAAGGAATTTTTTAAAATAAGTGATATATCATTAATAAAAACGTTGAAAAGTATTGGTCCCAGATGTGAGCCCTGAGGAATCCCAGAAGTGGCTTGATATGCTACTGACGCGTGACCATGTACCACCACCTTAGACGATCTATTTTCTAAATAAGATTCAAACCATCTGATTAGTCTGCCACCAACACCCATATCTGACAGTTTTTTTTTTATGAGAAGGTAATGATCCACTTTATCGAAAGCCTTGCTAAAGTCTGTATAAATTGCGTCGACAGGTATACGTTTGTCAAGGCATTCCGACAAAGCGGATGTGAAACATAGTAAATTGGTATTGGTAGATCGAGACTTTATGAACCCGTGTTGATATTCTGTATAATGTTGTTTTAGGTTCCACGCAAGATATTTGCTGACTAACTTTTCAACTATTTTTCCAAAAGTAACTAGTATTGAGATTGGTCTATAGTTAGTCACCAAGTTTTTGTCTGCAGATTTATATATAGGAACTACAAACGCTTCTTTCCAACAAAATGGAAAAGTGCCCTCTTATAAAGATCTGTTAAAAATTTGATATAGCGGGGAAACTAAACCTTTAGCACACCGTTTAATAAAAACGGATGGGATCCCATCGCTACCTGCTCCTTTGTTTTCATCTAAGTCTTTTAATGCTCTATATATTTCATTGCGATTGAAAGCCAAGGTACAGAATGAAAGAGATGTGTTTGGGTAATGTATGTTTGGGGATGTTGGTGATGTATTCGTAGGACGATTATAATCTTGTGCGAAGTTTTCTGCGAATAAATTGCATATGTCTTCCCCATTTGAACAAACTTTGTTACTGTAATACATAGTTGCCGGATACGCATTATTTCCCTTTCTTTTACCCTTTATAAATGTCCAAAATGCCTTTGGGTTTTTAGTTATAATACTTTCTATTTGATTAATATAATTTTTATAACATGTCCTGATAAGAATGTTACAATCGCCACGCAGTCTTTCAAATGTCTCTAAATCCAAAGGATTTTTATATTTACTAAATCGCACGTGGTATTTATGCTTTTCTCTAAGTAGTCTTATTATGTCTTTCGAATACCATGGCGGATGTTTTCTGCCACCGCTCTTTTTCAATGGAATACATTCGGCAATTATTTTTCTTAATACTTTGTAAAAGACCTCTACCATATCGTTTACCGAAGGGCAATATTCTAACTCGCGTTCCCATGAAACAGACATCAACAGCTCCAAAGCTTTTTCGTAATCACCCCTAAAAAAGTTGGGTCTTAGTGTTTCTTTACTTTTCAGGTGCCTCTCTCCTAAAAAGGAGAGGTAAAATTCAATTGGAGGGTGTAGAGGATCTACATCTGATAAGGCCGACATGCTACGAGTGACATTCGTAATGGGTGCATTACTAAGTACAAGATCCAGAATCTTTGATTTACAGTTTAAAATATGATTGTATTGGCTCAAATCATTTATTGTCATAAATTCCAAAAATATTGCATTTGTATCCGAATTGTTATTAAACTGAGGATATAACATTGAGGAATCATTTTTCGGAAGCCTCTAAATGTCACTTAGATTAAAATCACCTACGATTAGAGTAGGGTCATTTCTAGCAATAATATTGTGCACGTTATTAGTGTAGTCCTCCAATAAATCACGTTTTAATGGTGGAGGCAAATAAACACCCGCAATATAAAATTTGGTTTTATTATTATTCGAAAGACAAATATCAAGGCTACATCTTCAACTTCACTCTCAATATGGGAAAATCTACGGGAATTTAAGTGTTTTGAGGTGGCAATTAAAACCCCGCCTCCGTCTTTTCGTGTGCTATACTTACTTGATTCACGGTGACGCCTATAAACGACATACCTATCATCGAATAACTCAGAATCATATACACCACTGTTTAACTAAGTCTCTGTAAGCACTATAATTTCATTATTATGTATACAAATATTATGATAAAAGTTTAGCGTTGTTGTCTTTAAAATTCTTAAAAGTCTTTTGAATTTTAATAACAATAACAAAAGGAACTTGCGAAATAATAGAAAAATGTTTAAATCAATAGGATGCAATATTAAGCATGGTATAAGATAAAATGACAGAAAGTTGAAAGAGTAAATAATTAGAAGGCAAATTTAATATACAAGGTGTAACATAATGAAAGCAAGACCTTAAAGTAGTTTGTTCTATATCGGTAACTGAATTGATTCCAACAATTTTTAATTACTCTTAATAGTTTTTTAATTTTAAAATAATACTGGTATTCCTTCAGAGCGCTATAACAAACTAAAGTTATTCTTGATTCGAGGCAATACGGAGATTTCAAATGCATTTTTAAAACATATTTCTCAATACGCACACATTTACATACAAGTTTCATCGTAAATTGGGGTATAAAATTGCTTAAAAAAGGGGTAAAAAACTTTAAATTTGGAAATTTGATTTTCGAATTGAATTTGTGAAGCAATTTTCTGATCGGGGTATCCGAGGTCTTGCGTTTATTATGTTACACCTTGTATAGGTTATGCTTTTTGATATATGAGCTATTTACTAAACAATATTACAAAATATATACAAACACTTTCATGGCTATATTCCCTAAGTGTGGGTGTCAGAGATATTATTACAGCTACTTCTCTCCGACAAGATCAAATAACTTAGATAATGGCGGCGAGCATATCACCGTTATTCCTGTCACAATTTTAACATAGCACAGTTTTGTTTGGGACTAAGCCCGCCACAAATTCCCACCACTTTAAACCAGGATCCACAATGGATTTCTTAGATGACACCATCGGCCTGGGGATGTCCCGGGGAGCGCTATAATGGTCTAAGAACCCGCAAAATATTTAATTAGGAAGAGAATATAACAGGAGAAGTAGGAAAAAATAAAAAATCCACTTCCTTTGCAAAGCCGGAGACAAAAAATGGCACATCAGCAAAAAATGAAAATACTACAACTAGGATAAGCCCAGTCGTAAAGCACCGCGGATACAATAAAAATCTTAACGGAGCCTATTTGTAAGCCTTATATATGATTCCAGTAATAGGTATGGTAAAAACGCTTGAAGGCACGAAAATTATCCAAGGTTTCTACAAGGTATAGTTTTGCAAACTGTCAACATAATGTTATGATCGTTGTGCCAGGAACTGCACTCCCGAAGAACGTGGTGTGCTGATTGTTCAAACTCAAACTCAAACTCAGATTGCTTCATTTGCATAAACGCTGCGGGAGTATTTACAAATGGTCATATTTAGATATTAACTTACATATCTATCACCGGATCGGAATGCGGCCTTCACTGAGAAAATTCGGCGAGAAACTCAGTGGGCTTGTCTTTTTTGTCTAATTCACCATTAAATTTTTTTTGCAATGTTTTCTGTATAGGGTCACACATTTTTATACTATACGAAATCATTCATGCAATCCAGCCCCAGTGGGATGCCTTACTAATGAGATATAAGACTAAATTTTTTTTTTTTAAATATATGTCATGTCTATATATGAAAAGCTAGAGGTTTCTGGGTGGACCAGTCTCCAACACAGCTAATGATAGTCTTTCGATAGAAAAAAATACACTTTGCCCTCGTGATTGTCAGCCAAACTATGCACCACTAGATCAACGCGAAAGAAAATTAAAATAATAATTAATTAACTAGATATAAACTATGTACAATTACTAACACTCTCCAGGATGCCCAGAAACATTCTGCCACAGTAATTTATCTATCGAAAAAATCAGCAATCTAAAGCCTGAATTGTGCCCGATATAATGGCCACAATTTAACCCACGATTAATAATAATAATAATAATAATACATACATCGATATACTCCAGGGGTGGAAGTGTTAAAGGGCATAACGCCGCGAGTAACTTCGGAGAAAGCGCAGCACACCTCTCTACACCCCTGAGCCGCTCACACCGGTGTTGCCCTCAGTTGTCCTAGGACGACCGTTTGAGGGCCCATCTAGTAAGCGGCGAGTCACCGCCGGCCACGGGTAATTAGGTATCACTAATTATGGCCGGTGTCCGTCCCCTTTGAAATAGTCCAGTTTTTGTCCATCAAACCTCATTTGCATAGCCCTTGTTTTCTTTCCATAATTTACAATAGTCCTTGCACCTGCCGGGGTCAGTTCGCTGGTTATGTTTCTTCATTTTCAGCAACTGATCTCAGCAGGTGGCTTACATAACATTAACTTCTCGCAAAGGGCCTCTACGTGTTGGACCCATGTCCCCATGCAAGCCTTTCAAAGGTCCGGGTAAAGCCCGTGAATCTCAGCGAGATACATAATAATAATAATTTATTTAAAAAGTATCAAAGACTCACAAAATCAATAAAATAAAGTCAAATCAGCAGTCACATTAAACATTCAAAAAATTATAAAAAATTAAAATCATTGCCATAAAATTGAAATAATGTCACATAAGATGAATTGGTCCCAATGTCGTCACTCCCTGTGTGCAACGTGAAGCTTACAACAGTGGGTAATGTAGGGACAATCGAGCCTGTCCGCGAGCGTGGCCAGCATGCTGTTGGAGCTCCCCCGCACCCGCCGTACGAGCGAAGTGCCTCTCTTGCGCATAGTTGTGTTGAAGCAATCTACGCGCGCTTCCGCGAACATTGTCGATGCACTGCAAAAGCGAGGGAGCCCCAGCATCATCCTGAACGCGTTGTTAAATTGTACTCGAAGAGCGCTGTACGATTTTTGCGTGTAGTCTGTCCACAAGCTGCATGTGTAAAAAGTAGTGCAATAGGCTCGAAAAAGAGTTATTTTTACGTCAATCGAGCACCGTGCAAACCTCCGGATTACCATGTTCGCTCTAACCGACAGCGCTCTTCGCTCTCGTTCAATGTCTGCATCGTCTTTCAGGGTAGGTGTTACTAAATGGCCAAGATACTTAAAAGTATCTACCCTTTCTAGAGGTGAGCCATTCAGTCGAATAGGTGGCATTTCTGTTACTTTTCTTAGTCCACCCTGAAAGACCATACACTGGCTCTTATTTACATTATAAAGGAGCCCATGATCCGTTGCATAGCCCTCACAGATACTGAGCAGCTTTCTAAGTCCACAGACCGAGGCGCTCAGCAGAACCATATCGTCCGCGTAGCTTATGTTATTGAAACAGACGCCGTCTATGTGACAACCAATATGTTGCTCGCTGAGCGCCTCGACCAGTCCATTAATGTACAGGTTAAAAATGGAGGGAGAGCTCAACCCCCCCTGCCGCACCCCACATTCCAACCTATACGAATCCGACAAGGTGCCTGCCCACTTTACGTTGTTAACCTGATTCTTGTACCAATACTTAAATATGTTTATAAGTTCATTCGGTATATGGGATGATCTCATTTTATTCCACAATATGTCATATGATACCAGGTCAAAAGCTTTGGAAAGGTCAAGAAAGCAAGCATAGACAGATGTTTCCCTTACAGTATAATATTTGACAGCACTCTTGAGACACAATATTGCAGTTTCTGTAGACAGCCCCGGCCTAAAGCCGAACTGGTTATCGTGCAACTTAAGGTGTTTGTTTAATTGTGTATTCAGAATGCTGTCAAACACTTTTGCAACTATCGTTGCCAAGGAAATAGGTCTATAATTAGATACATCTGACAAATCTCCCGCTTTGTTTTTTACTACCGGCACAACAATAGTTCTCATCATGTCAGGAGGTAGGTAAGAGTGAGATATGCAAAAACTATACAACATAGCTAATACTCTGCACATGTGAGGGCCAGCGTTTTGGACATGTTCAACACTTAATCCGTCATGTCCAGGCGATTTGCCTTTTGAAATAGACTTAACGGCGTTTAATACATCTCCGGCCGTAATTCTGGTATTAACGTGTTCGCCACTAACCCTATGACTACTCTGTGACAATGACGGTCCTAACGGAGACCTGACAAGGAACTTATTTTTAAATTTATCAGCGATGCATTTTAAATCATTTGTGCCATCTACATTCACAGGAATACCAGGCCGTCCCTTCAAACGATTGGTATTTTTCCAGAAACCACTAAAATCTTTTTTACTGTGCTTAGTTGCAAGTATATCCATTTTCAATTGATCTTGATGCTTCTGACACCATTTTAAACGTGATTTAAATATTTTTTTACTCTCGCACATCTTTGAATAGATAATACCAGTGGTGGGACTACCGCACGACAACCATTCCTGAAAGATCGCCCTGGCCGCCCTGTAGCTGTCACTAACATGTTTATTCCATCCAACAATTGTTTTGCGCCGCAACTTACTCTGTTCATTCTGTCCACGCTCGCCTACCTGACCCTTTCGCGCCGCCTGGGATAATGCAAGCACAATATCGGAATAAAGTTTATCAATAAGTAAGCTGTGTGTAGGATCATTACAATACCGATCACAACAGTTTCGAAACTCATCAGGAAAATCAATAAGTCTGAGACGTATATGACATTCAGTTCGATATTGTTTAATACCATCGACTGATCTCTCACCCCACACGATATTACTAGCGACATTTGGCATAGTTCTTACAAGGGTCAAACAATCTAAATTACACTCGCATATAACTGGATAGTGATCTGACCAGCACACATCGTATTCAACGTAAACATTGCACACAGACACCGCAGCTGATTGCGATACAACACAATGATCTAACCAACGCTTAGATCCACAAGCTTGATCTATGTATGTAAAAGTTCCAGAGGTCAATCCTAACATATTTATATCAATTGGGACCCATTTAAACTCATTACATATACCATTTAATTCATTAAAAAATAATTCACCGGGATGAGCATTAAAATCTCCTAAAACAAAAATAGGTTCGTTTTCATAATCATTACTAATAGCACTTACAGTTCCCATGCAGTCAGTAAAAGTAGCCAGGTTTTCCGATTTGTTTGTAGGCATATAAACACACACCACAATCAATGGACTAGAAGCTGTATTTATGCGAATAGCACTCACTCGCGGATTATCGCAATTTATAACAGTAACACAATGAAACACACTAGTCTTCCACAGCAGCGCGGTACCGCCGTGCGGCCTGCCACGCAGTAACCCTGCCGTCGTGTCCACAGCTGATGTCCCCGTGCAATTAAATCTACTATCGATGCTATTCAGATACGCCAACTCTTCCGGTAGCAGCCAAGTTTCTTGTAGTGCTATCAGCACGCATTCGTCACATAAACGTCGAATATCGCTCACAGCGCTCTTCACGCTTTTACAATTATAGCTGGCAAATTTGTAGGTCGTACTATCCATAGTTAGAGATCAACGGACCGGATGTCGCGGACTCATCATCCGCTCTTCGATTTTTAAAGTGTACGAAGCGTCTAAAGATAATTCCTTCAGGCCATATTTTTTCGTCTAAGAATTTGGACACTTTAGACTCGGACACAAAGAATTTGTAGGCTTTGTGATCTAATACTTTCTTCGTGTTTATCTTTTCCAAAAATATCCTTTCTTGTGTTTGAGTATTTATATAATTAATGATGTCCGACTCCACTGTATCCTTATGTACATTCGTTATAAAAATAGGTATTTTCTTATTAGCAGCTCTAAAGGACGATACTGACGCTTCTGCTTTACCTATTTCACTCAAATATCTATAGTTTGGTTTTCTTTTACGTTTTTTTACTGTTTGCCAAGGACTAGTATCTTCCTTTCTGTTATTTATTTGGGTTTTCGACTCAGGGAGTAGACGCGTGATCGATACTGCATTATTCATTTTGTGCTCCTGGTCAGTTGCCAGTGTGATTGGTTGATCAGTTCTTAAGCTCGCTTTCGGAGATAACGGAATACTTGGCGCTTCGTCGGTACTCTCGCCCTGAGTCTCCTGTGCTGCCCTTGCAGTCTTTAGCGCACTCGGTGAATCATTTTTGGCTTGAGCTAACGGCGTACACACCACGATATCAACTTGACATTTATCAGTAGCCATTGTCAATGCCTCGTGATTTGCTATTACGGGGCATTGATTTCTTACCATATTATCAGACTGTAACTCGTGCTCTTCCATGATGTAGTTGTTACTCAATGTCATGCTCACAGGTCCACTTTCCTGATTCCAAGCACCCCGTCTCGTATTTACATAGTCAGCAGTATTTATAGGTCCCGATAACGTTGCGTGCTTTAGATTCTGTATATCTGCTCGCAATTAATGGAATGCATAACTAATGTCCCCAGCTTGGAATATGTTTTTTTTTTATTTTGGCCGTTTAATGATTTGCTCAAGACAAATTCTAAGCTAAGTATTTTTGGAAACCAAATTGGCAACTTAAAACTGTGAAAAATATCCTCCATCGAAAGCAAAGCCTTACCCCATAGAATAATAGGCTCTGTTCTTCTAATTATGGACCTTTAATCCTTAGCACTAATGCGATAAGCTAATGACCTCCATATAAATATTATGGTTTACAAGCCATATTAATACTAAAAATATTTTTTTTATTTTATTACTAGAAATAAATCCTGCATCATGGGTGCGTTTACCAACAATAAAGTCACATATATAAATACTCAACATACAACCATTTATGGGTCGCACATACATTTCTCTCATGCGGTAATCAAACCTGCGACAACTCGATCCAGTGGCTGGTGCGACCTAAGCTCTTAACCACTGCACTAAGCCAGCCCACAGGATCAGACACCGAGCACAATCCGAGGCCGTTCCTCCTTGACACGCTCTGGAGCTAGTTGCCCCTTTGTCTTTTAGGCTAAAGCGTGGTGGCACGCTCGCCCTCTTCTACGGTGAAGCTGTAAAGGCCCCGCGGCCAACAACTACGAAGTCGATTGTCAACTGTTTTGTACGTCAAAATGAAAAGGATTGATTATTGTAATTTAATTGCCATCCTCGGATATAAATATGTATTTAGTCCATGAATTCATTTTTATTGCCTAATTTAGGAATGTTAGCGAGTAACAATGGGCTAAGTTCAACTGAGATAAGCTGCTGTTTTGTGCCTAACTCAATTTTAATTAGAAATGGTTTAAAGTTTTGAATTGATGTTCTCAGTCTTCATTTTATGGACATTTTATAATACTAAAGCTAAGTTACAGTTAACTTACTTAAGGTTTTAAAAAATTACGCTGCACGCTAGTAACAACTAATGTGTTGTGGGCGCGTTTATAAACATGACATTCACATGCATAAACTGAACCATTTTTATTTGTCACACACAGATATATATTTTTGTAAGATTGTCCTGTGCGGTAATCAAATCTGCGACTACACAATATAATGATTTAAGCAACTTTCGCTCAAATCACGGGACAAAGCCATTGTCAAATCGCATTTTTATCATTCATATTGAGAAAAGAAAACAGCTATTTTACATGCTCTCTGAATGAATTCGCTAAAACTTATTTACCATTTTTATGTATTAAGTTACATGTCATAAGGTCACACTAATGCATAAGAAAATTCCTGTAATGTTAGTTGTGTATGTAAATCATAAACAAATAAATTTTTAGTTCTTAGATTTACGCGAATATTACACATAAAATAAAACTATTTTGCGGATTTTATCGCGGTTTATTTGTATTCAATTAATTTTTCTACCACGATTAAAATATTTTTATACCAAGAAAAATATTCTAACTCACACCTATTTTAATAACTAATATAATTTTTGTCTGCTTTGTTTCACAAGTGAATAAATAAACAAAATATTTACGTTGTAACTATTTTGTATCAGATGGAGTCTAAAGAGAAAGAAACTAAAAAGATAACTTTATCTATAATGGATAAAGTCTAGGAGATTTTTCTAATAAATTTAGCTAGACGTCATACTAAATGAGTCTTAAAAAAATCTGTTATCGGCCCCAAATAATACATGCCGCGTGGTTCCCGGCTTAGAATAGGACCAACCCTTTTTTTTTTTTTTTTTTGTCGTGGGGAAATCCTCATGGACTTCCGCCAACCTCGGGGGAAGCTGGCGGGGCATGTCGGACTCGTACCGACTAAAACCCCACGGTGGCCGGCACTGGCACGTGTCAGAGGGGCTCCGGGATCTCCGAGTGGAACACGCCGGTGCCCCCCTTGTGCCGCGCTCCGAAGAGCCCGCCTCGGGAGGGGAAACTTGTAGCTTGCTTCCCCCCCTGCACCGTCGCGGTGCTCATGGCGGCGTGGGCCACACCACACCGCCATCCTCCTCGGGGTCGCGCGTGAAGGACGCTTATGGCCCCCGCCCCAGCGTCCCACAACCCCAAAGGCCCCCCTGCGGATGTTGATGCAGGGGGGGGTCCCCCACCAGATTTTGCGGCAGGGGACACAAGTTAGCCCGTATTATAGAGCCCCGGGCTATTGGGCTGGGGGGCCTGGGCGAGCTGTGCCTCCGCCCCGGCGCCTTCGCCTTCGGCGAGCGGGATCGGCCCTCTCCCGATCCCGCTCGGCCTCCTCCTTCTGTGACATCACAGTCTCGCAGAAGGAGGATACGGCCCCCCACGCCGAATCCCCTGCCAGCATAGCCACTACTATTGCCGGCAAGGAGAGGTCCGGTCCAATCCGGTCGACCAGGATCCGCCGCTCGGAGGCCCACGCTGGGCACTCGACAAGCGTGTGCTCTGCGGAATCCCGGTCCCCACCACAGTGGTGACAGATCGCCGTCGCCTCGCGTCCGATCTTGCTCAGATAATCACCGAAACAGCCGTGACCGGTGATTATCTGAGCAAGCCTGTAGGAGATTCGCCCACTCCTCCGCTGTTGCCAGGCTTCGAAGGACGGCAGGATGGCTTGGACGACGCGCTTGCACGCGATGTGCTCCTGGCTGAGCCTCGCGCGCCACTCTTCCAGAGCGCGTCGTCGTTCCCGCCGTCTGATTTCGAGCGCGGGCACGCATTCGTCGCTTTGGCGGACGACGCGAGTTCGGTCGTAGACCCTCGCGTCCATGTCCGCCAAGATGTCGAGCGGCGGAAAGCGTGCCAAGAGGGTCGCCGCCTCGAAAGATACGGTCCGGTATCCTCGTGCGATGCGGATGGCCATCTTGCGCTGCAGGCTATAGATTTTGGTCCTGCAGCGCCGGACGCCCGACAGTCGGTGTGACCATACAGGCGCCCCATAGAGAGCCACCGATCGCACGACCCCCCCGTAAAGGCGGCGTACCTCCTCCGACGGCCCCCCGAGGTTGGGTAGCAGTCTATGCATGGCACCCACTACCCTTTCGACACGGGGGACAAGACGCTCGAAATGCTCTTCGAAGCCCCAGCGACTGTCCAGGGTGAGGCCCAAGTACTTTAGGTACCGCCCCACCCGGACTGGCGAATCTCCGACGCGAACCCACGAGTCGGGCGGTTCCCTGCTCCTAGGCAGTTTATGGAACCATAGCGCCTCGGTCTTATGAGGCGCTATCTGCAGGCCCAACTCGCGGATCTTGGCGACGACGACCTCTGCCCCAAGCTCGGCGAGCCCAACAGTCCTCTCGAAGGTGTCCCCCTCGGCCACTATTAGAGTGTCGTCAGCGTAACAGACGACACTGATGCTGGGGGGGAGATCGACACGCAAGACCGCGTCGTAGGCGAGGTTCCATAGGAGGGGGCCCAACACGGACCCCTGCGGAACCCCGCAAGACACCTCCCTCCGGTGCAGTGTACCGCCCTGTCCGATGTACTGGATGTACCTGTCACGCAAGTAGTCCCCGACTACGGCTTGCAGGTACGGAGGAACGCGATGATGTTCTAGCGCCCCCCGGATCGCGTCCCAAGGCAGGGAGTTGAAGGCGTTGACGATGTCGAGACTTATCGCCAACGCCACCCCGCCCCGGGACACGGCCTGCGCCGACAAGGAGCGGACGCGAATGATCGCGTCCACCGTCGAGCGCCCCTGGCGGAAGCCGTACTGGCTATCAGCCAGGTCGGGACCGACGCGCGACAGATGCCCGCTGAGACGGGCGGCAAGAATCCTCTCGAACAACTTGCCGCACTCGTCCAGCAGGCATATCGGACGGTACGCAGAGGGAGAGTCTGCGGTCCTGCTTTCCTTCATCAAGAGGACCAGGCGAGCCTCCTTCCAGGCCGTGGGGAACTTGGCATGTCGGAGGCAGCTGCTGAACAGCTGCCTCAGCCTGTCCCCCAGGGTGGCCAGAGCGATCACCCACGCCCACCCCGGTATACCGTCGGGGCCGGGCGCAGTATTACGAGCGCGCAAGCGGCTGATGGCTCGGTCCAGCTCCTGTTCGGTCACCCCCAACTCGTCGGTGTAAAAGGCCGACGAAATCGTCGGGGGGACAGAGGGACTGTCCCGGACTGTCGGGAATAGTGCGTCGATGACCCGACGCAGCAGTCCGGGGTCTAGGATCTCCGTCAGGGGGGGCACCCAGGGGCGAAGCTTACCCAGCACTGCCCTGTAGGGGCGTCCCCATGGATCCCTGTCGAGTCCCTCTAGGAGCTCGCTCCAAGACCGAGACCTGGCCTTCGCGATGGCAATTTGGAGCGCCTTTGTAGCCGCTCGATAGCGCTCGTATGCTCCGGCCTTTTCCTCCTCGGTGGCTCACCTTCTCCTTCGGGCTCTAGTGTACTGACGTCGTGCGCGTAAGCAGACTTCGCGCAACTGCGCTATCTGCTGCGACCACCAGTACACTGCCGTTCGCTTGGGGCAGCTGGCCCGGGGCATGGCGGCGTCACATATCGCCGTCATCGTCCCCCGGAACCAGGCCGCCTCCCTTTCCGGATCGGACCAGACCTCATCGGCGATTTCTGGCCATGCCGCGACGCTGGCTGCGGCCTCGAGAAGATCTCGGTTAAGCCGCTTGAGAGACCAGCGTCGCGGGGGGCTGCCTGCACGGCCGCTGGGGCGGTCGGGGGGGCGGAGGGCCACATCGAAGACAATGTGGCGGTGGTCGGATAATGTGACCACCTCCTCCGCCACGCGCCACCCCGACAGCGCGCTCATGGCCGAGGGAGTCGCCCACGTTAGGTCGACGACCGACTCCCCCTGCCACCGCACGCATGTGCTAACGGACCCCCGGTTCACGAGCCGGAGGTCTAGCCCAGCCGCCCACTCTTGCAACGTCCCTCCCTTTGGATCATCCCTAGGGTTGCCCCACGCCCTGGCGTGGGCATTAAAGTCCCCGAGGACGATCGATGGACGAGGCCGGCATCTGCGAATGCAGTTAGCCAGCCCGTCCAGGTACACCTCGTAGTCGGCGAGGGACCTATTGGGAGAGACCTAGCAGCCCACTATGGCCATTCTTCCCCACTGCACAGCCACATATCCCTGCCCCCTTTCCAGTAGGGAGCAGGGCGGAGCGCCCTCCCCTCCTCCCCAGTACACGGCGACGGAGCCCACATCATCCCCGAACCAGCGAGGATTGTCCGGGACACGGTAGGGCTCCGCCACTACCACCAAGGCAACCGACCACTCCGCAACGCACTGCAGTAACAGGTCCTGAGCGTTGCGGCAGTGGTTCAAGTTACCCTGGAGAACTCTTTGGGGAGAGAATTTTATACCGTCTCCATTTCGGCCGACGGGCTGCTAGTGCCTGCAGCCATGGCATTTGGTGCCATGGTGGTCTCCTGGGTGCCGGCATGGGAAGAGGCCTGCTTCCTCTTTCCCTTAGGGGGGCTACACTTCTTGGCGTGCAGCCGATGGTTCGATGCACATCCCTTGTCCACACATAAGGGACATCGTAGCGCTTGCGCACGGCATTCGCTGGCCCTATGATTAGGGTCAGCGCACCGAAAGCATCGGGCGCCCCGGTCAACGTTGTTGGGGCACATAGCCCCAACATGTCCCTTTTCGAGGCATCGGAAGCAGTATAAAGCTCTTGCCTCCAATGCCTCGACCTTTATAGCCCCCCAGCCCACATGGATCTTCTTTGCCGCCACGAGTTTATTCATGGCGGCAAGTGGGCACTTGACTCTTACGGTCCCAAGGGCTGTGGGTGCTCGGTTAATTGGACCGACTTTGATGTCAGCCTCCGAACACCCACCTGCTGCAGCAACGGCAGATGCGACCTCCTCGGCAGTGACAGCGTCGTCGAGGCCTCGCAGCCTTACCTCGCCTGTCTTGCTTGGCCGGGCGACGCGGACTTTGAAGTCACTCAAGACCTCTCGCATGCGTCTGGCCAAGCGATCAGCCTTCTCCCGACAGTCAGGGCCATTAACTGTCAGAAGCAGACCCCCCGTCATCGTCCTCCGTGTCCCGAGGTCAGTCGCCTGAATGCCAAGGTCAGCAAGGTTAATTTCTTTCCGAGCTCTGCCCATGACCTCGGCATTCGTTGTCCCCTCGAGAACTGTGACGGTGACCGCTGCCGTCTTTGGGACTTTCGGCGGTCTCTTTCTGCCTTTCCTTTGCGGCTTCTTTTTTTGGTTTGTCGCGAAGGGCCGGCCAGTTGCCCCCGGTTGGGTGGGTTTTGGCTGTGGGGTCTTCCTGGGCTTTTTGGCGACTGCCACCCAAGTCCCCGCGTCTGCCACCGTTGATTCAGCGCCCCCAAGAACAGGGGCGGGTACTGCTGGCAACTCCAGTACCGGTGCATGCGCGGGGGCTCCCCTGTTCTTAGCCTTTTTAGGCTTGGGCTTGTTGGCCCGCACTGAAGCCACAGACCCCGAAGCGACAGAGGTAGGCGCAGCCAAGGATCTGCGCAGGTCCGCAGCCAACGACGGCCGGACTATGGACGGTGGCAGGAGTCGGTCCTCGATTCCAGCGAACCGGGCGTCCAGCATGTTGCCGACCTGCCGGATTATTGCGGCCGCCAGTGACTCGCTCGTCGTCGGCTCCGAGGCCCGGGGACGAACCGGTGGAGCGCCAGAAGATCCAGCAGGCGACTGAAGAGCCGCAGGCCGGGAGGTCGGTCCCTGAGAAGCCGGAGGTTGTAAACTCTGCGGCTCCAGCCGGCGTTCGCCAACCTGCGGGTTTGCACCTCGGAGAAGTTTGACCTCCTCCATCAGGCTCCGCACTTCTGCTGACAGGCCGGCCAGCTGCGAACGCAGCTCCGCATTTTCGCGCTCCAGTTTGTCCACGTGGGGGTCTATTGGAGCGCGACGGGACAGCTCGTCAACGGCCGCCTTTACCGACCGTGTGGCCATTCTTAGGCCGCGGATGAAACTGCCCTTAAGATTGCGCGACCTGTCCGCAACCTTTTCTATGAGCTCCAGACCCTCGGTTATGCAGTTGCCAAGGTCCGCGCTCGGTCGCGCCACCATCTCTTGGGCCAACTCCTCCGGTCCGGGTAGGGTCTTTTTGGCCCTGGTCATGGTCGGACGACACGACGAGTTAAATATGTCATCGTCGTCCGACCCTTGGGTGTTTGCAGCTTCAAGGCGATTCATTTCATGCGCCGCCTTCTGTGGCGCTCCCAAATCCTTCGACTTCCAGGAGCCATGTGATTCCTCGCTATCACATGCCGCTGACGACTGTGCGGGCGTGTCAGCACGCTTGGCAAACCGCCCGTTCTTCTTGCGGGCCGCTCCCCTCAGTGAGGGGCAGGTACGGCCCCGTCTTGCAGTCGTCACCTTTGGTGGCGGCAGGCTTCCGTCGCTCGCGGATGAGGAACGCCGTTCTCTACGGGGGCGCTTGTGCCCCTCGACTGCGTCTTTTATTAAAACGCAGCATGGACGGGTGTCCGGTTTGGGTAAGCCCTGGTCGATCGTTTTGTTGCGGGTTCGGGTGTCCGTTATGGATGCGTCTTGGTCGTTGGAATGATGTAACAAGTTGCCCCCCCCAGAATACGAGGGGCAGCCGGAGCCCAAGGGCTCCGGGGAGGATTCTCCGGGCCGTCCGGTACCTCCCTGGGGTAATTTATCTTGACTGTGCGACATCATATTTTGTTTTTGGGTGCTGATCCACAGGTTTGGCTTTGAATGGGTGTGCTCCCTTAGAGCCGGTAGACCTCTCATCCCGGCTAGTTGTGCAGTGAAGGTGAGTGTGTGTGAGTTGATGTGCATGTACGTAAGTGTGTGGGTATTTTTAACCGACTTCAAAAAGGAGGAGGTTCTATGTTCGGTTGTATGTATGCTTTTTTTTTTTTTTTTTTTTTTTTTTTATGTATGTTCAGCGATATTTCCGTCAATTGTGGACCGATTTTGATAATTTTTTTTGCATTGGGTTCAGTATATCTCCAAGGTGGTCCCATATTAATTTTATTGACATTGGACTTTGGACTTAGAAGATACACCAGGGAACTCCTTAACGACAAACAATAGGCATGTGTAAATTGCGATATTATGGGTATTACGTCAATCCTATAGGTACCCTACTATAGAATTCATTGGTCACTTAAAATTGTAAAATAAAAATCTTTTATAAAAAAAGGTAAACCGACTTCAAAAAGCAAAAAAATAAATATTTGAAGTCGGTGCCAAGTAACCGACTGCACCAACCAGCACCGACTTCAAATATTTATTTTTTTGCTTTTTGAAGTCGGTTTACCTTTTTTTATAAAAGATTTTTATGTGCATGTGCAGTGTGCCTGGGCCTTGCGGCCTCTCCCCCCAGTTCGTCACCTGAAGGGTCTCACTAGTCCTCTCTGATATCCAGAGAGGCACCTAGAGCCCCCTGGGGTATGCATCTCCATCACCTCCTCTGCGCCCCACCCTCTCCAAAAGCTGGAGAGTGCGAGGGGCAGCGAGACGTCTTCCACCACGCGCCAGACTATTCGCCGCCGTCAGCAGTCCCTCCGGAAAACGAAAGGGCTGCTGGCAACGCCCAGGGTGCACCACGGGGAGGTTGTCTGACCAAGCACCCCAGAATAGGACCAACCCATCTCATCCCATCGGGTGTCGTACAAGGCGACTAAGGGAAAACTAGGGAATGGGCAGCAGCGTTCTCTTAACACTTCTGCGGTCAAAAACTGCGCTCGCCAACCCGCCTGCCAAGCGTGGCGAGTATGGCAAATCCCCCCAATCACTATTATGGAAGAAAAGAAGAAAACCAGGCCCCTAGTCCCCGGCAGTCCTGATCGTCCTGGCCACGGTAGCAGCCATGGTAACGACAGGACAAGGGGTGCTAAGAATCTCCGGCAGAGATTCGGCTACCACCAAAAACGAAAACTGGCCCTGGTGACATACAACGCACGCACTTTGAGGACAGATGAGAAGCTTGTTGAGCTGGAAGAAGAGATAAACAAGTTGCGGTGGAATATTGTTGGTTTATCGTAGGTCCGAAGAGAGGGCGAGGACACGATAACCTTAAAATCCGGCAACTTGTTTTACTACCGGGAGGGCGAACAGCAGTCCCAAGGTGGTGTCGGATTTATCGTCCACAAGTCACTCATAGACAACGTTGTGTCCATCACTAGTGTGTCGAGCAGGGTAGCGTACCTGATACTCAGAATATCCAAAAGATATTCGCTGAAGGTCATACAGGTCTACGCACCGACCTCGACATACTCAGATGATGACGTCGAAGTTATGTATGAGGACATTAGTAGAGCCATACATACTTCCAAAACACACTTTACAGTGGTTATGGGTGACTTCAATGCGCGGCTGGGCAAACGGGGCGATGATGAGTTGAGAGTGGGGCAATTTGGATATGGGCAGCGCAACCCCAGGGGTCAGAGGCTGGCCGAATTCCTGGAGAAGGAGGGACTCTTTATGATGAACTCTTTCTTCCAGAAGCCGCCTCATAGGAAATGGACCTGGATGAGCCCTGATGGTTCCACCAAAAATGAAATAGACTTCATAATGAGCACCAAGCGACAAATATTTAATGATGTCTCTGTGATCCACAGGGTAAAAACCGGCAGTGATCACCGAATGGTCAGAGGCACATTAAATATTAATGTCAAAATGGAAAGATCGCGTCTGATGAAGTCTACGCTCCGACCTTGTAATGCACATATCCAAAACCCCGAGAAATTTCAACTCGAATTAGCAAACCGCTTCGAATTGCTAGACAGCAGCGCATCAGTGGACGAAATCAACAACAGGCTGGTAGAGACTGTCCATACGGTCGGGTCCAAGTATTTTAAGCCCCATCGTTAAAATAGACCTCAAAAACTATCCAACTACACCCGAAACCTCATGGCTGAGCGACGTTCCATGACGCTCCAAACCTCCGATGATGCTAAGTCCTATAGGCAGCTCAATGGACAGATATTGAAGTCCTTGCGACAAGACTTACGGTCCTTCAATACAAGGCGTATTGAGGAGACCATAGCACAGAACAAGGGCTCTAAAGTGTTCGCAAGAGACGCGTTCTATTGGGCAAAGCCAGTTGACGAAGCTGAAGATGGAGGACGGAAACGTAACGTCGAATAGGTCAGAGGTGCTCAGGGAGATAGAGAGGTTCTATGGGCAGTTGTATACCTCAGTAGCTGAACCTGTTGTTGACTTGGTAAAAGACCCAAGAGCCAAGCTAACCCGACACTACACTGAAGATATCCCGGACATCAGCCTGTACGAGATTAGGATGGCTCTCAAACAACTCAAAAATAACAAAGTGCCGGGCGAAGACGGAATTACCGTAGAGCTTCTGAAAGCAGGCGGAACGCCGGTACTTAAAGTCCTTCAGAGGCTGTTTAATTCCGTCTTGCTCGAAGAGAAAACGCCGGAAGCATGGAACAGGGGTGTGGTGGTACTGTTTTTCAAGAAAGGTGATAACACTTTACTGAAGAATTATAGGCCCATCACACTGCTGAGCCATGTTTATAAGTTGTTTTCGAGAGTCATTACGAATCGTCTCGAACGCAGGTTTGATGACCTCCAGCCTCCCGAACAAACCGGTTTCCGGAAAGGCTTTAGTACCATAGACCACATACATACGCTGCGGCAGATTATACAGAAGACCGAGGAGTATAATCGGCCACTATGCTTGGCGTTTGTGGACTATGAGAAAGCCTTCGATTCGATCGAGACTTGGGCGGTTCTTAGTTCTCTCCAGCGATGCCGCATTGACTATCGGTACATCGAAGTGTTGAAGTGCTTGTATAATAACGCCACCATGTCAGTCCGAGTACAGGGGCAGTGCACGAAGGCAATCCCCATAAAAAGAGGAGTAAGACAGGGAGACGTCATTTCTCCGAAACTGTTTACGGCCACCTTAGAGGACGCCTTCAAGCTCTTGGAATGGCAAGGACTTGGCATCAACATCAATGGCGAATACATCACTCACCTTCGATTTGCCGACGACATTGTGGTCGTGGCGGAGTCGCTGGAAGATCTAGGACGAATGCTCGGTGACCTCAACAGAGTATCTCAACAAGTGGGTCTTAAAATGAACATGGACAAAACCAAAACAATGTCTAACGTCCATGTCGTACCCACCACACTCACCGTTGGGAACTCTACTCTTGAAGTTGTCGACGAATACATTTACCTGGGACAGGTAGTCCGGTTAGGTAGGTCCAACTTTGAGAGAGAGGTCAATCGACGAATCCAACTCGGCTGGGCAGCGTTCGGGAAACTGCGCAATATCTTCTCATCCAAAATACCTCAGTGCCTTAAGACTAAAGTTTTCAGTCAATGTGTGTTACCAGTGATGATATATGGATCAGAGACGTGGTCTCTTACAATAGGTCTCATAAAAAAGCTCAGAGTTGCTCAGCGAGCTATGGAGAGAGCTATGCTCGGCGTTTCTCTACGCGATCGAATCAGGAATGAGGAGATTCGTAGAAGAACCAAGGTTACCGACATAGCCCTTAAGATTAGCAAGCTGAAGTGGCAATGGGCGGGCCACATAGCGCGTAGATCGGACGGGCGTTGGAGCAGAAAGATTCTAGAGTGGCGACCACGTATTGGCAAGCGCAGCGTGGGACGACCGCCTGCCAGATGGACCGACGATCTTGTGAAAATCGCAGGAAGTCGTTGGATGCAGGTGGCATCGGACCGGTTACGCTGGAAAGCGATTGGGGAGGCCTATGTTCAACAGTGGACAAGTATGGGCTGAGATGATGATGATGAAATAATACATTAGAAGTCGTAAATACCATTTTAACTTGATACAATCTTAAAAGCCACAAAGGATTCATTTGATGCATATTTCACAGTAAATTTTTATTTCCCTTCGAATTAATTTTAATAGACCAACAGCTCAAAGCCGTCAGACTAACATTAATAAAAAATAGGTATGTAGTTCATTTTAAGAAAGTATTATATTATTTTTTACACTCACTCACTATAATGTCTTTGCTTGCGGAGGCTGGTGGCGCGGGTCACTCCCTTCCCTCCAATATGGTCGAGAGGAGTAATGGCTGTTCCAGTATTCATACTCATGAACGGGTGCTGCTTGTGGGGACTGGTTCATCTGGAATCCTTTAGTCACTCCCTATAAATAACATCATTAGTCTCATATCGTAAAATATTTAATTGTAACCTAAACATTGCGTCCACACAATATTATTGAAAAAAAGAAAGGAAAAAGAGAAAGAGAATTAAATTAAAAAGACAAGCCCGCTAAGTTTCTTCGCCGGTTTTTTCAGTGGAGGTCGTGTTCCGATTCGGTGGTAGATAAGTAATTAAAATATATTTAAAAAAAGTAAATTGACCTTTTTTAAAATATTTTTTTCTATTTGAATTGTATTTTAATACCGTAAATAAAAAAGTAAAATTTCGAAGATATATTTCAATCCTTTAACTCATCGGAAAAATAACGCTTACAAAAGTAGCAAAAATCGAAACAAAGCAGTAAATAATAAAGTTATTAAATCCAAGATTTTCTCAGATTCAAATTAGCTTTGGCGCTTTAATAGTCAGTCAATCTTGATATAAAAATTACCCTAAAAATTGCAACGTCAATACATCGGCCCCATCCGACCGGGTGTCGAGGCAGAGGTTGCGGCCGAGAAAGTGGATCCGGCAGAGCAGGTACCTATGCCTCCATTAGCAATAATAACATATTCATGCTGTTTACCGTGGAAACTCTTCATCCGGACTGATTGCCTCCTCGGGCATCAAGAGGGTTAGCACATTTTATGGTCAAAATATTAATTCAACCGTTCAACTATTAACGCAGTGAGCGTGTTAACTACCGTTTAACGCACACGGTTGCTTTTTTAATATTTTTTTTATAATTATGTTTTAAAAATAAAATTAATATCATGTAAGAAAATAAAATATAACCGTGAATAATTTATATGTTTACAAAGCAATATTAAAGGATTTCGTTGATTAATGACTGAAATAACTAATCATTATTTCGAACGCTACATATGACTAGCGTAGCAGCATTTGAAAATCCTCATCATATAATTAAACTCGTGTAAAAGATGCTTCAAAATTTGAATCAATGGTGGAAAAAACTGGGCGCTATGGTCGAACGCTGATTTGGCAAATGAGTCATCCGAGGCACTATGGAATCGAGCAAAAACTCTCATAGTTAACGCGGTTTCTGCGTCTAGAGCACCGTCTACAACATACAGGTGGCAGCATTGGATGACTGATGACACCTTCCAACTAGTTGAGGAACGCCGTAAGATGAAAGCAGCCGGATATTAAACATCTAAACAGGAAGTCTGCCCAAATCCAGAAAAGATGTAGACAAGACCACAATGCATACTTGCGTAATATCTGTGAGAAAATTGTAGCTCATGCAGGTAGAAATGAGTCTAGAGACCTACATCATAAAATTCGACTTATCACAATGACGCTGCCGTCTAAAACTTGGGCTATTGAGGGATCTCATGGACAATTAGTCACCGAATCGGAACAAATCTCTAAGGTGCGGTGGTGTTACTGTAAATCTCTGTTTGAAGACCCACAGTCACAAATATTTACAACCCGGGGCCTGAGAGTGATGAACTAGAGCCAAACATCCTCAAATCATCCTCATAATCTCTAATAATGACGGTTGCATTGATAAAGTAAAGCGACGTATGGCGATTACTAGAACTGCAATTGATAAGTTGAAAAAGATATGGTGGAATGTTAATATAACCAAAACTAGGCTCGTACGAACACTCGTATTCCCCATATGCACATGCATATACACGCTGCAGAGACTTGGATGTTGCGAGAACTGGAAAAGAAGAAAATAGATGCTCTGGAAATGTGGTGCTGGAGAAGAATTCTTGGGATATCGTGGACCAAATTTCGCACGCATGTCTCCATGACATACTCATATTCCAAGAACTCGGCATAAAACAGCGTCTATCAGCAGTAGTACGGTCTGGTATACTCAAAATTTTCGGCCATGTTTCGAGACGTAACAGCGACTCCATAGAGCGTCTGATTGTGCAGGGCAAAGTGGAAGGAACTAGACCACGTAGGAGGTCACCATGCGGTGAACAGATCAAATTAAGTCAGTAGGAGATCCTATGATCGAGTGCACCAGAATCTCAAACTATCGAACTAAATGGAGAGATATCATAAGGCGAGCTACATCAGCCTTCAGCGACTAAACCTCATCGTGACCACGACCAATCTGTCAAGAGTGAACCGAATAAGAAGAAGAAGAATAATTAAATTTACTGGTAGCTGCGAATTTCTACGTTGGATCATAACTAATATGAATACCACCAGTGTGGTAGCAAGTTACTTCAAGAAATAACTAAGACATACAAACAAAATAAAACAATATGGGCAATTGAGGAACCCCTCCTTTTTGAACTACTGTACTGTACTATAATCTGCGTTAGTACACAAATCAAAAATTTTATAAAATGGTCCGGCGGATACCGGCTCTTATTCAAAGGAAAAATACATTACTCAAATATTTTTCAGACAAATTTTTGAATGAAAAATATCAAAAGAGGCCAGATTTAAACATCATAGCTTGCGCCGGTGAGTTCGGAGTTAAATCTTTCAATTTACCCAACGACCCAATTTGTATCTAGTATAAAGGCAATAGACTCGATCGTTTTTAAATTGAACCTTACATGAAACTCAAACTCAAAATGTTCATTTTGCATGAACCCTGCGGGGGTATTTGCAAATTGTCATATTAACATTTTTTTAACTTACTAAACTACCAACCTCCTCCATGAGAAGATCCGGCGAGAAATTCCATTAATTTTTTTTTAACCTTAATTTATCTCGAGCTTTTTTAGGGTTGGTTAAATGCATGTATCTTCGACCACTTATCCAACCATTTATTCATAAAATAGATGCTTACATTATGTCCTCCCAGTGCAATGTAAGTCGCTCGTTCTACAGTTACATAAATCTAAACGCAGCTGTCTGCATACCAACGACACGTTTTTGTGAACGCATCGGTTTCATTCGTTCGTGATGCGTTTTTGTTGTTTAAGTCGCAGACTTACCATTTGCTATGAAATTAAATCTAGTTATTTTTTTAATTAGTAGCCGTGCGGACCCACCTGTAGAAATATCTTCTTAGAATTAGACAAATTTAACTAAATGGTAACACTAAAGAAATTTTAAACAATAGACACCTGATTTTACAAGAAATTTGTCTCAAGCTTCGTAAAAGCCAGTAAGATGTATATGCATGTGTCTTAATATCGATAATAAACCAAAATAAAATTGTTTATTGTTTGAATTAAGTAATATAACTTAAAAATTGTCTCGCTGGTATTGGATGCGTATGTATGCGGTTCTCTAAGATGGGTTTTGTGTTCTTAGAATGTTTTCGTAATTCTCTTGTGCTTTGAAGTACTTTTAGTGCTATGTTGTTTTCGTCGTGTGTGCTTTGCTGACAACATTGTGATACTGAGAAAATAAAACCACACATTTTAGGATTCAAGTTTTTATGCATAAAGAAGTACACAATGTCAAAGTCAAAAATAACCAATTTATGCAAGGTGTCGTTAATAACCTAAGGACTTCAGACCCCCCAATTAGATAATTGCTTCACAAATTCTATACGAAAATCAAATCAAATTTTCAAATTCAAAGTTTTTTACCCCTTTTGAAGCAATTTTGTACCCCACTTAACAATGAAACTTTATCCAGCAGTAGAACAGTTTAAGCTTATTCATTATGTACATCCTCGTCAGCCCTTCCGAGGCTATCGTCTATTAATATTGACAAAACCCTGTAGCAATTTCCAGGAACATGTGTTTTATATTCTCTCGAATATGAAGGTTATTATTCCTAACAAGTAGATATAATCGGGTTGTTTGCCAAAAGATGATAAAATACACAAAACATTATAGACAGTTATCGAACACAAGTATTAAAAAACAATGCATACCTAGAAATAAAATCAAAACATTAAAATTTAGTATCCCCAGCGGCTTAATCTTAGCAAATACACCAGATTTGTGACATAAACCACCAATCTAGCGATGCAATCACCAAAAATCGTAACTTGGCGATTTGTGGTAAATTTTTATTTTCATGACCTATGAACTCGCGCACTTATTACATTACGCTATCCAATATAATGTGTGTGTTGCGGAAAAGTATAGTATTCAGTAATTTTTGAAAATATATTTAATATGTAGGTTGCGGATATATGCAAAATTGAGTAAAGGGGCTCCGCGAAAAAAACCTCTTTTTGTTCTCCATGCACTTCAAAAAGTATATGGATCAAAGACTTCACATTTCGAAATATGATTTCTAACAATATATTTTAGAATCTGGTAAAAGGAATACTAGACTAAACGAAATTTTCTTGATATAAAAATTTCTAAAATCATCTCTATTGCTTTACATTTTCTGATTCGGAAATTGAGAATTTACTCAAAAACAGCAACTTGTAGCAAAGTTCTTGTAAAGCAGTTTTTAATTTCATAGTATAGCTTTTTAGAAAATGATAAAAATTGTTTTTGCACATACATATTTATTTCCGAGCGCGCTCAATGTATCCGACATTGAGCGCGCCGAATATTATTCCCATATTATTCTTTTGTAAAGTAATTGCGTCCCTCTCCAGGTCGATAAATGGTCGATCGCCGTAGGCCCTTATCGCTGTGACAAATCATGCCAGAAATTAAAACTGATTCGATAATTTTTGCGTAATGCCCTTTGCAGGGATACACATATCTCACCCATATTTTGCTAAGTTATTTTTGGTCTTAATATTATGGATAAGTCGGGGGCTATCCTTCGCGGACATAATTTCCCATGTAATTTGATCTCTCGAACGTGGAGGGAACTTCCATTACTACTACTTATGATGGTTAATTTCACCGTTAGCAAGTATTAATCACATATAGATTTTATAAACCCACAATTTAAAATTGAACCCTGAAACACGTATAAACACAGCCAGGGTTTTACCAACTACTACACTATAATTACTTTATACCATAAAACTTACAAAGTTTTGTGTATTTATAATGACTATTCTATCTTTCTATCTATATCTTCACGCCCGATCCCTTGCGGGGTAGGCATAGAGTACATAGTTCCAACAGGTTCTTTCCTTACATACCTCTCTGGCTTCCTTCACTCTCATAGTTTGACTCATACACGCTCGCCGCTTACGGAGACTCTTGACTTGTCCTTTAGACAAGACTCGGTCTATTTGGTCATGGTAAGATAGTCTAGGTCTGCTACTTCCTGTCTACATCCTTTCACTTTCGCATTATATATCTGTTTGTATTATGATTATTATGTTTGTTAGGCGTTTGAAAATGATGTTGACAAAATGCAAATAAGGGAGCAGTCCCTTAATTTTCACATTTAAAAGGAAATGCTTGCGAGATAACCTATCAGTCGCTACTGATGCATTAGCAGAACGGGAGCGCGGAGCTGCTTGTAAAATCTAGTAGCGAAATAAACTGGAGAGTTTTAAAATCTACCTATTTCGCACTTTTACCGCAACATCTAGTTTTTGCGTATCACGCTGTGGGCGTGTCTAGACCTCTGGTATTTACGATCAAGGTCAGCTCGGATTACTTGATTATATTTGGAAAAGCTTTTCGGTGTCACAGATTCTTTTTGCCTTTTATCTAGATTATAAGTTTTCAAAGCTGGTGCTTTAGGGTGATTTAGTTAAGTCTTGTACGTAAAAAGGCTATTGATTAATGTCACTTCTAAGAGCTACATTTTGATAGTGATAAAAAATTAACACTGTTACACTTAAGCCTCTAAAGCCTCGTGTTCGTTGGACAAATATCCCGTCACCAGAATGTCGGATGCAGTCGGGTGATGTCGGGTACCATCGAATAATGTTGTTCAACATTTGTCCCGTGAAAAATGTCGCCCACTTTTGTTTATTTCGTTGTATAACATTAAAATGGGCATGACCAAACGAGAACCTCAAAGACGGTGGTCAGATTGTGTCTACAAAGCAGCAATAGCCCGCTGAGTTTCTTCTCAGTGGAGGCCGCGTTGCAATCCGGTGGTAGATTAGTAGTTCAACAATTACATTGAAGAAATGTCAATTGACTATTTGTAAGTGTCCCCGCAGGGTTTACACAAAATAAATTATTTGATTTTGAATGCAGGACAAGATATCAAACGGTGTCCCCACACGTGTCACAGGAATTCATCCTCTAATGAATACGTGGCTTTATAATTCCCAAACTGAGGTAGCATTGCAGTATTGCGTTGCAGCTCTGCGGTCTAATCCCCGGGTTAATCAGCGGTACACACACACCGTCACGCATATATTCCCCAGAGGGGGTGGCAGAGGTGTACTGAGTACACCCTCATTTCGACGATGTTAGGTCCCGTGTAATAGGGGGCGAGCCTATTGACATATATCGGGCACAATTCCAGACTCCGGACTCATACTGGGAATTTTTCGTTAGAAAAACTACATTTGTCCGACCTAGGATTTGAACCCACGACCTTGTGATCACAAAGCAATGCGCTTTGCCACCAGACCAACGAGGCTTTTCGAATACCAATCAGTTGTACTGATTGGTATTCGAAAAGTATCGATATAAGACCGGTATTCGAATAGGAATCGATTTTGTGGACGGAGTAGGAAGCAAACACGGAAGATTATAACAGGCAAATACAAGTATTTTACAGCAAAAACAAGTTTCATTTTAGTATGAATGAGTCAAACTACTATAGCATTCTAAAAACTAAAATTCCTACAGTAAGTACTCCCTGGATTGTCTTTCTGCACTTCTGTGTTGAGGAAAAAATATGCGAATTCAAAAGGGATGATTCTAATATTATAAACTAGGGACTACTCCTAACATATGGCTAAACTGCGTCCACAATTCGAATACAGTATTTTTAAGAATTCAGTTTGGTTAGGCTGATATTGTTGACCGTTTGTGACATTTTCGATTATCTATATATAATCACTTAACAAGATAGTCGTTAAGCCAAATTGGAAGCCTTATGAGAGACTTGATAAGTTTCAATTGCTTCCATCCATCCACGCCAGGTTCACGCAGTGGAGTATGACCTATTTTCTGTCACGTCCTAGTCGTTGTTCAGCAGGCGGATATAAAAGGTTTAGTATAAAAAATCAAAATAATAAATACCGGCCGAGGGTCCTCCAACATGTACCCACTCCGAAACTCCAAAATTCAACAAATAATGCGACTCGTAAGCGCACTCAAATGCAACACAAGTAAAAATTACTTCAGTCAATGTTTTCTAAACCTCCCTTGAATTGCAACACCGAGTGGACCGTCCAACGAACTCGAGTGAGCTAGAGTTGCACCCACAGAGATCGTAACGATAAAACACTAGAAGTGAAATAGCGAAAGATTTTTTTAGAAACCGCTGTCGCTTCTTTGCCATACATGACCTGGGCCCCAAGTCTGCTATTTTTACGTGATTTGTAAGTATTGTGGAAGGGTGTAGGTACCGCGGAAGACCTAGACTATCTTACCATGACCAAATAGACCGTGTCTTATCTGAAGGGCAAGTCAAGATTCTCCGTAAACGGCGAGCGTGTATGACACGAACTCTGAGAGTGGAGAAAGCCAGAGAGGTCTGTAAGGAAAGAGCCCGCTGGAACTCTGTACTCTCTCCCTACCCCACAAGGGAACTGGCGTGATGATAAAGTTAGATAGATTTGTAATTATGACATGCTATACCATCCGTTCAATCACAATTATGCCTAAAGGTAATCAACTTTAATTCGGTATGTTCTTATTAACAAAACCGAAAAATGTTTCAAGTGGTACCCTACGGAAAACCATAGAGACACTATTGAATTAATAGATTATCAAAACTGTCAAAACTAACGATTATGAGGTCAATAAACGATAGTTTTTACTAAAATTACAATAGCAGACTTGGTGCCCTTGGTGGTTTAAAAAAAATGACGCAGATACTTTACTCACATTATTATGTATATATTTATTCAGTATAATTTCTTATAAAATATATATAAAAATATAAAATACAAATATTCTTATATACATTCTATAAAAAAAAAATGTGCTCCACCGACAGCAAGGTCTACGACCCATGCTACCGGCGGTCAGGGCTCCAAAGAGAGGAACCTCCTCACAATGCGTGCCGTGTCCAACATTACTGCCTTCTGTATCAGGCCCTTCACCCAACTGCCTAGCGAGAGCTTCTCAAGGTGTTTATCGAAGCTCTTCGCTATAAGGCCGTTGACTGAAACGACCATCGGAATAATGATAGTTGAATCAACATTCCACATGGTGGTAACCTCATGGGCCAGGTCCAAATATTTTGATAATTTTTCTTTTTCGGCCTTTACAAGGTTCTCATCATGCGGAATGGTGACATCAACTAGCATTACACGACGCATCGATCGATCTATTATCACGATATCAGGTTTATTGGCTACAATAGTCCTATCCGTGATAACAGATAGATCCCAGTAGAGCGTGATATGACCACTTTCGAGAACTGGAAGAGGCTGGTACTGGTAGTACGGTACTTCAGAGTCCACAAGGCCATATTTAAGAGCAAGTTGCTGATGGATAATCCTAGCCACTTGGTTGTGTCTGTGCAAGTACTCTCCGTTAGCAAGACGAGAAGAACCGGAAACTACATGTCTAATAGACTCACCGGGACGGTGGCATGCCCGACAAATGTCAACCGTGCCGTCCTTTAGGATGTGCTTCCGGTAGTTGTTCGTCATGATAACTTCGTCCATAATTGCAAAGACAAAGCCTTCAGTTTCCCCAAAAAGGTTGCTGAAGCGTAGCCAGGTCACGGAAGCGAGCTGGTCCACATCAGGCCCTGTAAGAGCCCGATAGAACCCTCCGTGTAGCTCCTTGCCCTTCCATATGGCTGTGCGGTCCGAAGTACTTAATACCTGGGGCCTTCGCCAGTTCCCGTTTGCCAAGGAAAGCGGAGTTAGGCCTCTATCGATTGCGGCAACATCTCGATACATCACCACGGATACACTCAAAAAGTACTGTCTGAGATTGCACACCTCGCGGTTGTGTAGTGTCTTAGCGTTTAAAAACCCACGACCACCGCACTTCCGCGGGATGTACAACCTCATAACAGATGACCGCGGGTGATGCATACGATACGCTGTCAGCAATCGACGGACCTTTCTATCCAGGGCATCCAGTTCAGACTGAGTCCACCTTAGTATGCCAAAAGAGTATGTAAGAACAGGCATGACCCAACCATTGAAAGCGCGGACCTTATTTCCACCTGATAGAAGGCTTTTTAACACTTTTATCAGGCGGGCAAAGAACCGATCACTCAATGATTGTTTCATATCCTGTTCCGCTATACTTAAGGCTTGTGACATACCAAGATACTTGTAGGAATCCATTTCAGAGAGAGACCTGAGGGATATATCTTCAGAGAGCTGTAGATTAAAAGAATCTTCAACTCTCCCTCTTTGTACATGGATGATCGCACACTTGTCTACTCCAAACTCCATTCCGATGTCGTTGCTAAAATTGCCGGTTATTTTGAGCAACTCCATCAAGTCTGTTTTCTTCGAAGCGTACAACTTGAGGTCATCCATGTACAGTAGATGAGATATAGGCTCACTCTCCCTCCGCAAATGGTAACCTAGCTTTGAATCCTTAAGTATAGCACTTAATGGATTCAAAGCTAATCAGAACCACAACGGACTCAAACTGTCGCCCTGAAAGATACCCCTGCTTATCTTTATCAAGTCCGACGAACCAGAAAGGCCACCACATCCTGGGTGACGAAGAACTGTGGTCCACTGCCTCATACACGAACCGAGGAAAGAGCATAGCGCCGGGTGTACTCTGTACAGCTCTAGCACCCTCCCCAGCCATGTATGAGGCACCGAATCATAGGCCTTCTTATAGTCAATCCAGGCCATGGAGACATTCTTTCTGGATCGTCGTACCTGTTGGCAAATGGCAATATCAATGAGGAGCAAATCCTTTGTACCCCGGGACCCCCCCTTACAGCCATTCTGAGTAGGCGATAGAATATGCTGTGCCTTAAGGTGATTATTGATTTTTATTCTCAGAATGGATGTAAGGAGTTTATAGACCGTAGGTAGACATGTAATCGGTCTATATTTTTTAGGTTCCGAAGTACTGCCAGATTTGTGAATCAAGTGAGTGACACCCGATGTCATAAAACTAGGAAGCGATCCCAATTGAAGAGCTTCTTGGAATTGAGTCGCTAGACGAGAATGTGAGCCCTGGAGCCTCTTTAGCCAGAATGCGTGCAGTCCATCCGGCCCCGGACTTTTCCAGTTCGGCGCCGCACGAACCGCACAGGCCAGATCTTCACGGCTTATGACTACGGGCTCCATTTCCTGAATGGGCCCACAGGATCGTCCAACAACATCAAACCATTCGCCCTCGGAGTGAGTGACGGGCACTGACCAAATTTTACGCCAAAACTCGGCCATCACGGCCGCATTTGGCAAGTGCACGTCAGTCACTCTCTCTTGGGGGCACTCCCAAGCCTGGTATACACTCCTTTGATTCGTCTGGAAGGTGCGATTCACGTGGTATCTGTCTGCTCTCGCCTTATACCTGCGAATCCTCTTCGCCCATGCATAAACTTTTTGCTTCCAGTAGTCTATGCGTTCCGCGACTCCTGCCACATAGTCCACAGGAGCCACTCGTGTGCCTGCAAAGGCTTGGGTCACGAAACGCACAACTCTCGGGCGGTTGTTTCCAGCCTGGAAGCACAACAATTTCGCTATGAGTGTCCTAGCCATATTTATACGCCGCTCTATTCTGCACTGCCAGAGTGGTTTAGCATTTGTGGGTTGGGTGGCTCGATGTAGATTAGGAAATCTTACACCTGCCACCCGACACACCGCCACCGCTCCACAGTACAAAATAGAATGGGTATCACATAAGTCCACACTGGTCTCCCAGTGTGGCTTTAAAACATTGTCTAGGGCACTCACAAGCGAAATGTTACGTCTATGCATGGGCAAACGGGGTAGGCATGGTCTTAGGGAAATCGGTGCAGACCGATACTCCGCAAAGGCATCCTCCAGAGCTCTCCTCACCTGCTCCTGTAGCTGGTCACTAACACTTACCTGCTCGCTATTTACCTCCTCCGATCGTGCGAAGTTATTCAAAGAGATAGGATCTTCAACACTTCGCACGTTGGATTCAGTACGAGCAGGAAGTGCTTCGCGGTGCAGTCGCTCAAGCACTGTGTCATCCAACAACTTGCACCGCTGGATGGCACGTACTTGATCCGATAGTCGTTGCGCAGTAACGGCGACAGTCGGGTGAAGCCCCTGAAACAGAGACAACAATTTCGGACGGTAAGCGGTGAGGATGGTTCCTCCCTCTGTAGCACCATAGTAGGCCCGCATGACACTCAAATTTAATTCTGGAGTCCATCTCATGCGGCGCACTACACCACCGGTAGCAGGGGCCGTGGGCGGAGCACAATGTCCCGCTGGTCCCAGGCGTGCCGGCAGCGGTGGGCGTCCTCTCCTCGCAGATGTTGATGTAGGTGGAGACGCCGATATCCCGGCATCGTCGCTAGAGGCCCCAGATGTCGGCGGTGTGAAAAAATCTTCATCCTCCGAAGGCTGGGGCGAGGTGGGCGAGCCGGGCAAAGGTGTTGGGCGTGCGCTAGGTGACCGGGCATCCCGCTGCCGACACAGCCGCACGGGGTTTCTTCGGCTGGGCTCGGCCATTTACAGATGTGTTATGTTTTTCTTCCAAATCCACATTTTGCGAACCCACGTTCGCATTGTAAATTTTGCTCTTAAAGTGTGTTGTTTATTGATGTCTAAACGGATACTTTTCAATATTTCTTCCCTAAAAAAATTTTTATTTACACAAAACGACGTGTCGTTGACAGCGGTTGCCATGGTTATTATTATTATTATGAGACTATACTGTCCCACTACACGGCGAAGGCCTCCCCCTCCCTTTTATGCCTAATTTTACCCCTTTTTAAGCACTTTTATACCCTAATAAACAATCAGACTTGTACGTGTATATGTACATGCATATATGAGTAACAGCAATTTTCAATTAAAAATAGAATGTAAGTTACATCATAGTCGTTGAAATCAATTCAGTTACCGATGTAGAACAAACTACTTTCAGATATTGCGTTAGTTGTTACACCTAGTATATTGGTGCGTGCGGTCCTGAAGCATTTTGTGATGAATTTCTTACATATACGGCGATAAATTCATACAACTGCCAGTAGTTTATTATGACGGTTCGTATGGCTGCACCAATCTGCTCGATGTACCTCTGGCAAAGTTTACAATAATAATTTTGCTCGTGAAATTTTTGGATGCGAAATTATTTAGCAATTCTAGATATATCAAAATTAATGGGAAAGTTTGCTTGTTTGTTAATTAGAAAGAGAGTTGAATAAAAAGGCATGTCCTTGTGAGGTTTTTGCTAAATCTTGTCAGTGGAGGCTGCTTTCCGATCCAATAGTAGGTAAATAGGTGGATAAAATTGAAATTAACAATTTGTAAGTAGAGTTTATACAAAATAAATTATTTGAGTATGAATCATGTATTAATAGTTGAAAGAATTTGGATACCTTTTGACAGATATGTTCGTTATATTCCCTCGAAATACTTTTACTTCGATAGTTGACATATACAACTTTACAGGAATAACGTTGATTTTTTTTTGTTTTGACAACAAAATAAAATAGATTTTTTTCTACCTACCTTAGAAAAATAAAATATGAATATGAATTTCCTTTGCCTTTTGATACTTCTACCACCAACAAACTGCGATCGCCAACCCGCCTGCCAAGCGTGGCCGTAACGGAAACCCCCCTGTTTGGGGAGAATTATGTTCAGCAGTGGACGAGTGTAGGCTAAGATGATGATGATGATGAATTTCCTATGGGACATGAGATACAGTTTAGTTTTAGTAAAAAAAGCTATTTCAATTTTACCTTTTCATCTATTCATCATTGATATCTACATGTTTAAATGTTTATCGAGCTCATTAGTGACTTAGATTTTAATTTTTACGAACGTATCAGTATTCAGTCATTTGCTGCAAAAAGTCCATTAAAGGACAAAGACCTCCCCAAAAATCACATATTAGTATTAGATCTGGTAAATAAAAACAGACAACATGAGCAGAATAGTTTTATTTAAGCAAACCTGCGGCAAGAGGTTATATAATAACTAGCCTTTACAGAATGGCTTTTAGTGGGTGCAGGTATATTTTTAATTTTCAGATATATTAAAAAGGCATGCTTCGTTAGTATTTTGAATGCTCTAACAAAATTTTTGCTTGTAATGCTTGGGGGAAACGACTTTAGAGTTTGTTTAAATTTTTGTTGAATTAAAAGCCGTGTGGTAAAGGTAAATAGATCAGAATGGAATTTTATTAATTAAAAAAGAATTATAAAAAAACTTCATACTGTGAATAAATTTTATGCTTATTATTCGTAAAGGAGTAGGTGTTTCTAGTAAACCCATGTCAAATACAGATTTTTCGTCTAGTTTGGAGTCATCGAAAATTTTACTTAGTTAAGTACTTTTGAATAGTAAATTATTCAAACGAACGCACGCTCGCACGCATGCACGCACGCATACACGCACTTACGCAATCAAGCACGCATGCACGCATGTAGGTATGCACGCACGAACGATTATAATTATTTAAGTCTTCGACCATGATGGGTCCAATTCTCATAATTTAGAATATAACATCTACTAATTCAGCTATATTAACGGTTCAACACCAATCTCAATTCATTCGTAAAACAAAAAACATACCACGATCAATCTTACACTGCACTTAAATGAGGTAACTGTGTGATAGAAGTTTTTATTATGTCAGTCTCGCGATTGCCACTAAAATCTACTAGAATGACTTTATAATTATATATTTTTTTAGGTAATCAACTATCAGCTGCAAGCAATCAAAGATCAATGAGATCTGTTGTGCGTTAGTGAAATATGAAAACGGCTGCTTTTTCAATAAACTGTTTGTTCAAGAACGGTCTTTGGAGAAATGTTTAATATTAAAAAAGATACTTGGTAAGGTAAGAAGTCCAATGGAGTGTTGTGTGAGGCACAGGGAGGTTTCAGGTCTGGAAGAGGATGTTCGGATCAAGTTTTCTCCCTCCGCAACATCGTAGAAAAGCATCTGGCAGTAGGCCGGAAGGTTTTCTGCGGTTTTGTGGACCTGGAGAAGGCGTTTGATAGAGTCGTGCGAAAGAGACTTTGGGACATTTTGCCAGAGTATGGTATAAACGGCAGCCTGTTGCGAGCCGTCCAGTCCACCTACGTGGACAGCAAGGCATGCGTACGGGTGGGTGGTAACATGTCACCTTGGTTTGACGTTAAAATCGGCGTCAAGCAAGGTTGCGTGTTGTCCGCTAGACTGTTTATAGTGTATCTGGATAAAAGTCTTTAAAGACTGAATGCGATGACTGAAGGGGTAAATATGGGTGATCTAGTGATAAACCACCTATTGTATGCAGATGACGCGGTTTTGATAGCGCCAACAGCCACTGATCTGCAAACACTAGTCACAGTTATGAGAGACGACTGCATGAACAATGGCTTACATTTGAATGTGAAGAAAACCAAAATTATGGTTTTTGAACGGGAAGAAACCAGAACGAATGCAAGGATTGTGGTTGGTAACGATGTGCTGGAGCAAGTGAATGAGTTTGTATATCTTGGATGCGCCTTCAGTAAGGATGGGAAATACACCGCTGATATAGAGAGAAGAGTGAATGCAGGTAATAGAGTGAATGGTGCGATGGGAAGGCTACTTGGGAGCCGGCACTTAAGCCAAAAGGCGCAGCTGGCCATGCATAACGGAGTGCTTGTCCCAACGCTGTTATATGGCAGTGAGAGTTGGGTATATAAGAAGGAGAACGAAAGCAGGATAAATGCGGTCGAAATGCGATCTCTGCGGAAGATGTGCGGAGTCACGCTGACCGACCGTATTCGCAACAGCGTAGTAAGAAAGCGAGTAGGTATGAAAGATAGTATCGGTGTAAAGATGAGAAAGGGTATGCTCCGTTGGTTCGGGCATATAGAAAGAATGCCAGAAGAAAGAATGACAAAACAGATATACAATGCGAAAGTGGAAGGATGTAGGTGCCGAGGAAGACCTAGACTATCTTACCATGACCAAATAGACCGTGTCTTAGCTGAAGGGCAAGTCAAGAGTCTCCGTAACCGGCGAGTGTGTATGAGACGAAATATGAGAGTGGAGGAAGCCAGAGAGGTATGTAAGGAAAGAACCTGGTGGAACTCTGTACTCTCTGCCTACCCCGCGAGGGAGCTGGCGTGATGATATAGATAGATAGGTAAGGCTTGGGCGAAAATTGGGCATACGACTTGTCAATATTAAAAGTCTTTAAGACTTCACTTATACAGCTCCAAATCGCTAACTTAATCTTGATATATCTCTGATTCTCGCTCATCAACACAGATCTATGACTTTCCACTTAACTCACCATCACGCCTATATTTCCCAAGCGGGGGTGGCAAAAGTATACTGAGTACACCCACTTTTCGCCAACGATGTTAGGTCTCATGTCATAGGGGGCGAGCCTATTACCATATACCGGGCACAATTCCAGACTCCGGACTCATACTGAGAATCTCTCGTTAGAAAAACTATATTTGTCCGAGCTGGGATTTGAACCCAGGAGTGTACACTTAATTACCGCTTTACACTTAATTTAAAATAATATTTACAACTTTAAGGCAAATTAAAATCTATAAAAGAATCTATTGGAAATCATACAAATACACTTCTGCTAATCCTGGCAAGGTAAAATATATTTAGCGTAAGCGTAACCTCAAACACAATATACTCACTAACATTCCTGTTTCAACAAAATTGTATAAATACTACACAAAGTACTCAAGATGGTTTTCTCAATTCCAAGACCAGAACGTAACTTAGTTTTTGCTTTAACCATCCAGTGAGCTAAGTTTTAACATTATTAACTGAAATATAACTCTTCCAAGTTTCATTTAGGCACAAAGGACAGACTTCCAAAAACTTATTTTAGGTTTAGCGACATTCATTTCATAAACTAAGAATTATTTGAAATTCCGATTGCCTCGATGGCCTAGAGGTTCCATACGGAGAGGCACCGGTGCGTTCCATACGGAGATCCCGGAGCCCCTCCAAAGTGCTGATGTCGGCCACCCTGGGGTTTTAAGTCGGTAGGAATCCGACACGCACCGCGAACTTCCCCGCATGCAGGATTTTCCTCAGGTAAAAAAAAGATGTTTATCATGCGGCGATCATAAAGTCCTGATTTCATATACTACTAGAGCAACTATGTCAAACAAAAATTTTGCGCAACTTGGTGACCGCGAAGTTAACGGGGATGTATGTGTTTTCATAGATAATAAACTCTTTAATTTCTAGAGTCTTCAGCAGTACCTCCAGTGCAAATGAAGGCATTTTTATGAAATAAAACTTAACCTTTAAAGCAAGTGATAGTAAATTTAAAAATTAACTATCACTTGCTTTAACGGTGAAGAAAAACATCGTGAGGAAACCTGCACGCCCTAAAAGTTTCTCAAAGGTGTGTGAAGTTTGCCAACCCACACTGGGCCAGCGTGGTGGACTATAGCCGAAATCCTCTCAGTTTGAGTGGAGGCCCGTGTCCATTGGTGGGACAGTTTCTTAACAGGGCTAATATTATTATTATTTTATTACTAAAACGTAGCACTCAACGGTGTCATTTGGCGGAAAGCACATGGAAGAAAGAGAAGTAGAGTATATGCACTCTTACGTTTCTGCAAATATTTTTTTAAATAAACGGAAACCGACTTCCTTAAGCAAAAACTAAATATTTGAAGTCGATGCCGGTCAATGCTGTTGGTTACTTGGCACCGACTTAAAATGTTTATTTTTTGCTTTTTGAAGTCGGTTTTCCTTTTTTATAGTTATCTATATTAGAATTGTAGGTGATAAGTGAATTAATTCTGCTTAGTTGTACAGTAAAGTATCTACAGGATTAATATAATACCCATAGTAACGGAATCTATACATTCGTGCTGTTTGCCGTTAAGGAGTCCCTTGGTGTATCTTCACAGTTCAAGGTTTAATACCGATTTCATTAAAATTGGACCACCTCGAAGTTATACAAAACCTAGGGCAAAAATAATAAATAAAATCAGTCCATGAATAAAAAACACAGGCGAATTGTCAGCCTCCTCCTTTTTTGAAGTCGGTTAACATTCTGATTAGTTCTATAGTAAGCCTACAGGATTAACACAATAATTATAATCACTCAATCTACAGATTCGTATTATCGTTAAGGAGTTCTCTGGTGAATCTCCAAAGTCCAAAATCCAATACCATCCAATACAGTCATCAAAATGAGTCCACAATTGATGGAAATATCTATCTATCTATCTATCTATAACCTCACGCCAGATCCCTTGCGGGGTAGGCAGAGAGTACAGAGTTCCAACAGGTTCTTTCCTTACATACCTCTCTGGCTTCCTCGACTCTCATAGTTCGTCTCATACACGCTCGCCGGTTACGGAGACTCTTGACTTTTCCATCAGATAAGACTCGGTTTATTTGGTCGTGGTAAGATAGTCTAGGTCTTCCCCGGTACCTGCATCCTTCCACTTTCACATTGTATATCTGTTTTGTCATTCTTTCCTCTGGCATTCTTTCTATATGCCCGAACCAACGGAGCATGCCCTTTCTCATCTTTACACCGATACTATGGAAATATCCGTGAACATATATAATAATACATTCACAAAGGTTCTATGTATAATATTATTATTATTATACATAGAACATTTTCCTTTCTGCCGAGAAAGCCGGTTTAACTATTACTTGAGGTACCTTCTTTAGTGCATTTTGCATAATAACTTAATGGTAGTAGGCCAGAGTCTGAAATTCTGCCGGGTATGGGTATCAGGATCAAAATACGGACGGCAATAAACTACACGATTACTCTGTTATTTTTTTTATATTTTCATAGTTTTCACCAACTGATTATCTTAAAATATTATAAAAAGTATAGTAAAAGGCGCGTTATACTGATCGCGCGTCAAGGAACTTACGACGCGCATCTGCCGCGGGAGCCGCGAGCGGGGTCGCCCGTCGCCGGCGGCCTGCCGCGCTTGCCAAGAATTCCTGCTATAGCGCTGTCGGTTTAGCGGCTGCATTAGACACCGATTACGTCAGCGAGGTTGAAAGATCTCTTGCGCGCCGGCCGGTACAGAGCACCACGCCAATACACTTAATATACGCCCTCCCCCATAACGACAGCCCCAGCCGAGGCCGTGCATTTTTGAGGCGTACTTGAGTCAATTGCCCCGTTGCCCTTGTGGCTGGAGCCTAGTGATTGCACGCTCGCCCTTATCTTTCCGGCCGATTCCGGCGTCTATTTAAAGACTTTAATTAAAGAACGGCCATGGTAATGTATGATAATACTTGATCGAACACTAACTCTGTGTACTGGTACCGATATTATAATTTCAATAAACGCTTTGAGCCTTATAGGTATTCAATTTTGTTTCAGTTCCTTTCTAATTTCGTTCTAATTTTATTAGGTCTCAAGGAAAATTAAGAACAAAATTTTGATATTAAAATTGGTTCCGAGAAAAGCCTTCTTGTAACGCATAAGTTAAAATATCTGCAAGCCTTAATTCTGTTTTATTAAGAAACGACCTTAAATTTGAGATGTTTAACATACAATTCTCATTATACAAAAAAAAAAGAATTAGGTCTAGTGACCCTGTTAGTCTAATGGTGAAAATCCGAAGCAATCACGAAGTCCTAGATTTAAATCATGTGCTGGAAAAAATGACGTTTTTCGGTAGAAAAATTACAAGTATCAAATCGGAGCTTAGAATTATGCCGGGTATATGACAATAGGCTCGCTCCTTATTACATGGGAATTTTTCGATAGGGATTTCGATTCAGAAATTTTTGATAGCTCATTTTGTCCTACAATTTCAACCTAGGACTGTGATTATTGGCCACTAGATGCTACGCGCATTATTTGCTACTGCACCAACGCAGCATATTTATTTTCTGCTGAAAATAGATAGATATGTAGATATTGTCCGAAATCAGTAAGATAGCGATCGTTATCTATATCGAAAAATACAGAACCAGAGAGAGTTCTGCTCAGCGAAACACGAAATCTTTCGCTAGGTACCCATCAGCAAAAAAATTGTTTCAGTCAAAGATTATCCCAACGCTAATTGCAATTATATCTAGGCCTCTTAATCCAACCTTTCAACAGTTTAATTGCAAGCCATTCATAATCGAGATTAAAGATAACAAAACTCTTTGTAAAAGAGCGGATCCCTCGAGTCCCAGAGAACATCGGGGGGATTTTGCAATATGAAAACAGATAAGAGGCCCTTGCAAAACAAAAATGCAAATCAACTTTGAAAATTATCTGTTGTAAGAATCTGCAACAGAAGGGTGATGGCATCACGTAAAGTAGAAGAGAAAAGCGATTTTAGAGGTTCTAATAAGCTTTTGATAAAATTAATTACATTCGTTTAAATAAAAAACTGTCACGCCTTGCAGGGGTGGCATAGGTGGCCTGTGTGCACATACTTGTCACCAACTATGTTAGGTCCCATGTAATAGTGAGCGAGCCTATTGTCATTTTACCGAGGACAATTTAATAATGGGAATCGTTCAATAAAAAAGCTGCACCTTGTCCGATCTAGAATTTGAACTCATGACTTCGTGATCGTCACGTCATAATGCCATGCGCCACTAGTCCAACGAGGCAGCCGAGGCAGTTTTGAAATTATTCTTCGTAATTGGCGGAAAAAGGGAAGTAAAGCGAATAGTTATCACAAACCGATCAATAACGTAAACATTTTCAAAAGTTTTGTTAGTTATGTTCATAAATTGTTTTTTAATCAATGTTTCACAAATTATATACAATACGTACAATTAAAAAAAAAATCAGCGAAACACGGGTGTAAAACAAGAAATATACATATTTACATAGGGCCAACTGGTTCCACGCCGCTGTCAGTTGGCAGTGTACCTAGAACACTGGCAGCATTGCCGTGCTGAATAACAATGCTTATGTGCTGACTAAAATATGTACCAGCGCTCTGAGCCTCAAATCAGCTATTTTTACGTGATTTGTAATTATGAAATGTATAACGTTTATTCAATACAATTATGCCTAATTATGCGGTAATCTACTAAATTCTTTATGGTCTTATTAATACATACCGAATAAAGTTTCAAGTGGTACGCCTATGGAAAACCATAAGGACACAATTGAATCAATAAATTATCCAAACTATCATAACCAACGATTACGAAGTCAATGAACGACAATTTTACTAAAATTGCAATAGCAGACTTGGTACCCTGGTCGCCAGTACACTCCACCAGTCGCTTCGAAATTGCTTGAAACATCCGGCAGGCTCCCGGCTCCCACAGACCCAACCTCTCTACCCCAAACGCCTAAATACTCTTCAATCCATAGACACCTCGAAAGTTAAAGGATTCCGTGATTCCTATATATGGTTAGAGAAGTTGGTCCTAAGTGGTAATTCCCACTCACAACAATAAGGTTTTTTTCGAAAATCATTATTTTAAGTTCAAATCCCTATCCATATTTTGATTAACTCTATATTAGTTAAATCTCTGCATAATTTGGTAATAATATTTTGCCATCCACTTCAACCTAAAAGCTCCAAACTTGACCCACTTATAATGCAGATCCTTTCGGTCTTGGTGATTTGGGGATTTCACTAGAAGATAATAGCAGATAGCCTTAATCACATCTTGGAAAACGCGTGCCTCAGTGGTTCTAATAATTCTTGCCTCTTGATTTTGTGTGCGCCAGAAGTGTGGAATTAGGTTGTGATAATTGGTTGGGAAACTGAATTAAAGATAATTGTTATTTTCTTTAACATATGTAATTATTATGCTGCCTTGTTGGTCCAATGGCGCTTCAGGATTAAAAGGGTGTTAGAACACCCTTATACTTATACTAGGGTAAAAAAACATAATTGGATTTGTTATGTCGCAAAATTTTGGGTAGTAGTCAGTCTGAAATTGTATCCGATAAGATGGTAATAACCTCACCCCTTATTACACTAAGCTGAAACTAGACTTAAAAAATATACCTAGATCTAATGTACACTGTGAAAGAATCATGCCTGTGAGAAAACAACTACCCCTTGAAGGCAAATTAAAAACAGGCAGTGGGATTTACTTATACGCAAATGGAATAAATATATTCAAATTGCATTGCCAAGGTGTTTCACTTAAATGCGACAAAATGCACCGCAAACGAAGTTGGGCCCAAATGTTATTATCAGAACTGTGATAAAACCGAACTTTAACAGCATTTAGCTTTTTTATGTACTTCTAAAATACGAAAAAATTGATCGGCAGCACTTAATATTTTGTTTGAGCTCAATTTCGTAAGTGGGATTGGGAAACAAGTCGACTGTTTAAGAGCGACAGACCTCGAGAACAGAAGTACTGTATCAGCTGGTTTTAATGTTTCTTAATGAGCACTGTTAAGTTCCAGGCATCTCATAAAAACAAAAATTGTGATATATGAAAATAAATTTTATTTCAAGATCCCAAATTTAAAAGAAAGAAATAATCACCGTCACACCTATGTTCCCCAAGCAAGGTCAATAATTTTTCGATTCTGTTTTAAATTTAATCAAAATTTACTCTGCTTTCCGAGCTAATTCATGTGAATGGACTCTTAACAGGAGTCCCCGTGGCCATTTTATTTGTAATCACGTTCTTGACATTTAGCAACGTCTGAAACAACTAGGACTATCATAGTGAAATAATAGCGAGCTGGGAGCTTGAATCCTTTTTTGTGGAGTTGGACACACACACGTATCTTTCAAGCTTTTTTCTTCTAAGGGTAGCTTGCCGCATTCGGACTGCTAGAATTTTCTGACTGCTAAGATCATAATAATGTTTCATAATTGTTTTTTTTTAATTTGTTCCCCACTAGGAAATATATTTACGCAGGGGTAGATATATTTTTGGATGACACAAAGTTTAGTGCTGGACAGAGATCGAACTCTCTACTTGACGTTCTAAGCTCTAGTGTATCATTTTTAATTTATTTTTTTCTTATATCATTAATTGAAGTATTTATTTGCGAGTATAAAGAAGCATGGACCAAATTGTCACCGCGATACAAATTTTTCGGGGCATAATTGATGCCCCTAACCTGCATATTGAGTTGTGTCCCCTATTAACTACTGTCGAAACAGGAAGCATAGATTGTGTTTCAACATGTAGAACTGTAGCGCGTTCGCTAATCCCGCGCACCCACGCCGCACTGAACGCTCTTCTTGACGGCAGTTCTGGTTGTGATCTGTTTGCGGATGCATGGAGTGATATTTTGTCTAAGTGTCTGAGGTATTGTGAAGAACTGGAATGAATGAGCTAGTATATTTCACTTCCATACTTTCAATTGCTTTTTTATATTTTCTTTCATACTAACGTATATATATAGGCCGTTGGGGCAGACTAGTTCTTGAGCGGAGACCACGTGTCGGCAAACGTAGTGTAGCTAGGTGGGGCGACAATATTTGTAAGGCAGCGGGATTGGAGAAGGAGAGCTGTAGATCGAGCTCAGTGGCGTGCCATGGGAGAGGCCTACGTCCAGCAGTGGACTGACACGGGCTGATGATGTATGTATGTATGTTGTTACTGTATGATACTGTAGTTTTTTTTGCAATCGCGGTGTATGTTTATGTGAATGCCATGTTTGCCAGTACACCCACGATACAAGAACCATGCTCAATGTAAGGCTATGTTAAAGAAAAGATGTGATAAAAATAGAGTTAAGTAGAAAAAGTCGGGTATAAAAAACATTGTGTAAGAAATTCGTGAGACAGCAAGTGAGAAAGTTGGGGCGGCCATGAATCATCGAACAATGCGCGAAAAGGTTGGCGGTACGTAAATTTATCTCTTGCTTACTTGCCCAGCTTTGGCCGAGTTCAGAGCGGTAGTTTATACTAAGGAAGTCCGATCCAATATTTTACATTTTAAATAACTCCGTCTTATCCCCGCTGTTTGTATAAGAGGTGAGTTAAAGCCGTCTATGTGGTTACATTCTCTAACCACTCCTACTTTTAGACATGAGTGAGCGCTTTTTTATTGGCATATAGAAATAAATGATTTTCAGCTTTGACTTACTATATCCGACTACTATATGGATAAGGGGATGGTAGTTGCATAATTTAAATTCGGTTTTAAGTATTTCTAAGGACGTATTTTGCTGCTCTTTGCCTTAATGCTCTGACGTAAATACCTAATGATCCAAATACTCCGTTTTGACGGCAGACATGTCGTAATTATATGTAAAGAAATACGATCATTAAGATTTGTATATAGATTAATGTGTGTATCATCAGCATGTATAGCAGTCCATTGCTCGACATAGGCCCCTCGAATTGCACGCCACTAGATACGATCTTCAGCCACTCTCATTCATAATGAATTCTTAGATTTACGCGAATATTACCCATGAAATTAAAATATTTCTTATTTAGGTTACACCGGAACAACTATGCCTTTTAGATATCCAACACCTCAATTCTTACGTGACCATGGGTGCTGCAAAGCACACAAAACGTCGGGAGCTTAAAAATAAACCGCGAATAAATCCGAAAAAATAGTTTTATATGATACTCTAATCTAGTGTCAGTTTACGTCCTCATTGGTGACGCGGACGCAAGGCGACGGCCTTGAGCGTCCTTCACAAGTGACCTCAAGGAGGACGGCGGCGTGGTGTGGCCCACGTCGCCTTGAGCACCGCGTCCGTTGGTGCGGAGATCCTCCATACGGAGATCCCGGAGCAATTCCAAAGTGCTAAAGTCGGTCACCCTGTCGTATTTAGGCGGTAGGAATCCGACACGCGCCGCGAGCTTCCCCCGAGGCTCGCGGAAGTCCTATGCAGTGATTGTCCGCAGGAAAAAAAAAACAAAAAAAAACCCTCACCTCTGCCATCTCCACTTTGGGAACATTATAAAAGATCTTCAAAGTTTATCTCTCTTGCTTAAATTTACAGACTTATTTAGTTTCAAAAAGATTTGGCATAGTATTGGGACTATCGAATAGTATCTTATGTATCTTCTTTAACGTATCTTTATGCATAATGTATACAAAAGTCGTGTATCTTTCCGAAATGTTGGATAGAACCTTTGGTAAGGCAATATTTATTCAAATAAAATGTAAATAAATGTAATAAAATGTAATGGATTGAGTAGTATGATATGTAAAATGGAGTTACTGGGGAACTTACTGCAAGACCTACTTCGTACGGGAAATTTAGGATTCGATATACTGAACAGAAAATTTATGTGTAATAATTTAGACTCATTAAAATAGCTCTCGACTTACACAAAAATATTTAACTTCTTTTGTGGATGAATTCAGAATCAGAATATTTTTTATTTAGGAAACCATTACAGTATTTATGAATCGTCAGAAAAGTAGCAAAGACTCTACCATCACTTCGAAATGTCATTCCTGTGAAAAAGAAGGAAAAGAAACTCCACTATGGTTTTTGAAAGGGAAGAAACCAGAACGAATGTAAGGATTGTGGTTGGTAACGATGTGCTGGAGCAAGTGAATGAGTTTGTATATCTTGGATGCGCCTTCAGTAAGGATGGGAAATACACCGCTGACATAGAGGGAAGAGTGAGTGCAGGGAACAGAGTGAATGGTGCGATGGGAAAGCTACTCGGGAGCCGGCACTTAAGCCATAAGGCGCAGCTGGCCATACATAACGGAGTTCTTGTCCCAACGCTGTTATATGGTAGCGAGAGCTGGGTATGTAAGAAGGAAAATGAAAGTAGGATAAATGCGGTAGAAATGCGAGCTCTGCGGAAGATGTGCGGAGTGAAGCTGACCGACCGCATTAGCAACAGCATAGTAAGAAAGCGAGTAGGTATGAAAGATAGTATCGGTGTAAAGATGAGAAAGGGCATGCTCCGTTGGTTCGGGCATATAGAAAGAATGCCAGAGGAAAGAATGACAAAACAGATATACAATGTGAAAGTGGAAGGATGCAGGTACCGGGGAAGACCTAGACTATCTTACCACGACCAAATAAACCGAGTCTTATCTGATGGAAAATTCAAGAGTCTCCGTAACCGGCGAGCGTGTATGAGACGAACTATGAGAGTCGAGGAAGCCAGAGAGGTATGTAAGGAAAGAACCTGTTGGAACTCTGTACTCTCTGCCTACCCCGCAAGGGATCTGGCGTGAGGTTATAGATAGATAGATAGAAGAAACTCCACGGTTACTCTTTTAAAGTAGTATTTTTACAATTTTCTCCATCTACATTTTGTTGTCTGGTACCTATATGAGAACAATACAGTATCAGGTGAGCCTAAATTCTCGAAAAGCCTTAGTACTTATATTAGAAGGAACTCCAGTGTAAATTTTCATTGTTCCTTTCATTGAGCAGGTCTCACTAAACGATTATTTCACGATATTATCGTAACACGCCGCGTTATGTATTCAATTGACCACAGCGAATAAGGCAGGACCAAATTTTCCATTTAAATCTCAAGTACCAGGAAACATGGAATGAGAAGCAATATAACACTCCGATATCGCCTTTTCATAAAGTTTACGGTTACGAAATAGAATAATTCATTATGAAATGCAAATTTTTCGAGAGGTCTCTGATACAGTTAATTATTAAACAAAGGGTTTGTTAGGGAAAGTTACATGCCTCTTTGTTTAATCTAGTAGACCGAAATACTAAGATCAAACATATCATATTAACTCAATTATAACCAAATCATTCAAAATTTTACATTGTCTACGCACTCGTCAGATATATTTTAGAATATGCTTGTATCGTTTGGAGTCCACAGTACGATATTTCCAAGAAGAATATGGAACGTATACATAAAAGCTTTCTGTGGCACCTCGTGTCTTCTTTTTCGTCTGAGCGTGTTCCCGGTAACATCCTCAGCTGCTGCTTTAGACCCCGGGGTCCGCTTTGTTGCTTCTTTTCCACTTTGCGCGGTCTTCGGCATCATTTGTGGCGATGCCATTGGCACGCATGTCTTCCCTGACGACGTCAAGCCAGCACTTCTTGGGTCTACTCCTCGTGTAATCTAACCAAACAACTTCCCAATTATTCTTCACGCCTTAAACATTTTGATTTAAACTCTTTCTCCGAATGTAGGGTCCAATTTCAACGGACGACTCAGCTCTGATGTCAAGAGCTTACTCCGCTCCGCCCACTGTGCCTAATAGTCGCGGGTTCGATTCCCGCACGGGACAAATGTTTGTGTAACCTTTCGGTGTGTAATATCCAGATATTTGTGTATGTGAATTTTCATGTTTGTTAATGCAATTTCTATACAAGGTGTAACATAGTAAACGCAAGACCTGAAAGTAGTTTGTTCGATAACTGAATTGATTCTAACAATTTGAATTGCATCTTACTTTTTTAATTAAAAAAAATGCTGTTACTCATTTAGTGCACTGTAATAGACTAAATTTATTCTTAATTCAAATAATAATAATAATAAATCTTTATTGCAGACACACAGATCCATAGTTCTACAAACATTCATTTAGTATAAAAAATAAAATAATATAAAAAAACTAAGGAAATTGGGATAAATCATAGAAAAAATAAAAATTATAATAATAATGATTTTTCTTTTCGTTCCTCACTTTCACGTCACAATTTTAATCCATCCCGCACTCTCACTTCAAAATTTCAATCCATTTTCAATACGTTGCAGTCAGGTGCAGTCTGTCTGCCGAACTTCTAATTATTTTGTTGGTACACGAGTCAACCCTGGGAATAAAAGAAGCAATAGGGAGAGTTCAAATGCATTTCTAAAACGTATTTCCCAATACGCACACATACACGTACAATTTTCATTGTTAATTGGGGTATAAAGGTACTTAAAAAAGGGGTTAATAATTTTAAATTTGGAAAATTGGTTTTCGTATGGAATTTGTAAAGCAATTATTAAATCAGGGTCAGTGTTGGGCACTAATTGTTTAATTGTTCAATTGTAGGATCAAACAATTGAAATTTCAATCGCAGAAAACATCAATTGCAATTGACGATTGAAAAATTAATTGTTAATTGTAGGTTTTCACAATTAACAATTGATCAATGGTAATTGTAAAACGTTGCAATTACCATTGATCAATTGTTAATCGTTTTTTGCATGTTTACGATTAAACAATTAACAATTAAACACACGACAGAATATATTTTAAACACATCCAAGATGGCGGACGTGACTTTTGAAGTAAAATGGGTCACTTTTGGGGTTTCGGGAATAATGATTGCGAATATGCCGTGAATTTTTGGATCTAAGATGTCGGACGCGACTTTTGAAGTTAAATCAATATGGGTGTCACATTTGCGATATTAGGGCATGCTGATTACGAATATGACGTTAATTTCTGGATCTAAGATGGCGGACGTGACTTTTGTAACAAAATCAATATGCGTGTCACTTTTATGGTTTTGAGGGATGTTAATAACGAAAATAATGTTAATTTTAAAATCCAAGATGGCGGCTGCGACTTTTTATGAAAATCAATATGGGTATGGACTTTGGGGTTTTAGGGGATGCTGATAACAAATGTAAAGTTAATTTTAAAATCCAAGATGGCGGACGCGACTTTTTATGTAAATCAATATGGGTATCGATTTCGGGGTTTTAGGGGATGCTGATTACGAATATGGCGTTAGTTTCTGGATCCAAGATGGCGGACGCGACTTTTTATGAAAATCTATATGGGTATCGATTTCAGGGTTTAGGTTATGCTGATAACAAATATACCGATAATTTTAAAATCCGAGATGGCGGACGCGACTTTTTATGAAAATCGATATGGATATCGCTTTCGGGGTTTTAGGGGATGTTGATTAAGAATATGGCGTTAGTTTCTGGATTCAGGATGGCGGACGCGACTTTTGAAATAAAATCAATATGGGTGTCACTTTTAGGGTGTTTATGGGATGCTGAGTAGAAATATAACGTTATTTAAAAATCCAAGACAGCGGACGTGATTCTTGATGTAAAATCAATATAGGTGTCACTTTTGGGGTTTTAGGGGATGCTGATAACGAATATGGCGTTAACATTTGAAACCGAGATGGCGGACGCGACTTTTGGAGTTAAATCGATATGGGTTTCATTTTTGGGGTTTATAGTTTATCATATTTTGTGCAAATTTTTCTTGTGTATGTGGCTGGACCTCTTCAACTTTTCTTAAGCCCCTTGTCGGTAATTTTTTTTGGAATTTTTGCACCTTTTTTATTATTTTTCTTTGTTTTTATGTATCTTTTATATTCATTTACACAATGTTATCCATGTTTCCGTTTGAGGTGACTCAGAAAATTGGACGTACAGTTGTCGAATCCTCTGATTTTAGTAGTGAAAGGCGAGCATTTAGTACACAGAACTGTGATTATATGTGCAAGTGCAAGACGCGGGGTGAAGATATTGACGTGATTGAGCTCGGCCCTGAAGACTGCCCATCTCGATCTAACTGTTCATTGATGTCCGTATTCGACGTGTTATCTGATATATAACTATATTCCTTTTCATCCATAATGACTATAATATCCAAAAAGGGTGGAAATATTCGTTGAAATATGCGAATATACTTAATAGAAAATTCGTAAGTTTAAATACCTACTACTATAAGTACACACACAAAAGTACTCTGAAGTGAGATCGTGTTGAAATGTAGGCGATACTTTGCGCTCCGAAAAAAGTTATGACAAAATGTAGGCGGGGTATGTGGTGTGCCCTACCACACTGTACTATAACACAGTAAAACATCTTAGTACTTACGGTCCGAATCAAACTCACGCACACAGACGCGCGCTCTACTCGCCTTCTCGATAGTTTTCCGCATGTAATAAGCCGCGGTGGCATGCACGTCCGAGACGGACGCTTTTTTTACAACTAACATTAGAACGTTCTGTGAAGAAATAACCTGTTCGAACTCTTTACTCTCTGCCTACCCCACAAGGGATCTGGCGTGACAATATAGATAGATAGAAAATTAATACAAATTTAAATATTTTGGCTTTTTGTGCTATTAGGCCTTAATATTTAGAATAAAATAACCACTTTAAACTTATAAGTTACTACATCGCTATTTGCTTATTGCTATCAAAATCGATACATGAGGGCTTGTATGGTTTCTCAATATGTATCTATTATTAGAATTAAAATAATGGCCACTCCAATCGCCAAACTGATATTTAGTAACTCATGTGGTTTTTAACATATATCGGTTTTAACTTATATACAATTTCCGAGTAATCTATCATAAAAACTCTCAATACGAATGAGATACGAGAATACTTATATATAATGAGAATACTTATTCGTAAAAGGAGAAAACGTGTTTCTAGAAACAATTTGCAATAAAGGTAAATAATATATTCTTCAGCATAAAAATTAAAATTATAAACGTTTTCATTATGCTGTTATTGCACAATGTCTATGTTAAATTGCACTCATATCGCTTATAACCACTGCAGTAGATTAGTTTTAATAAATGACAAAAAGTAAATCCAATAAAAGGTGCTAAACTTAACAGCGTTCTGACGGGAGTGTAATTATGCCACTAAAACCGCTTAGATGAGTTACTGGATAGATAGATACTGTGGCACTACCGACCGACTTTACCTACCTACGCACGTGCACTTTGTCGGCTCGTGTCGGTGCCGAAAGGCGACGAGTATCTAGGGTTGCCACCCATAGTTTATTCTAAAGTACGTATTGTACGTTATTTAGGGTAAGTATACTTCATACTTTATGAGAACTGTAAAGTACGCGAAAATTGATTTTTTAAGATTCATTTTACATAAATCATTAAAAAGAAAATAATTGATCGCATTAAAAGCAAAGTGGATGATACTGAGTTCTTAGATTTACACGAATATTACACATGAAATAAAACTATTTTTTCTAATTCTATCGCGGTTTATAACGGTTATTTAACGTCGGGAACTTAAAAATCAAAAATAAACCGCGATAAAATCCGAAAAAATTGTTTTATTTAAAGTGGATGATGTCTGGTGTTAGAATCCGAATATATGGTAAGCTAGATTTAAGAAAAAAACATTGTTACATGTACAACTTCGCTAACTTAAAGAAAATAGTAAATACTATAAGCACTTTTAAATTCTTTCTCCAATCTATTTAAATTATCATAGACTGTTAACATGCTGTGAAGGTGTTTAGCAATGATAATAGTGATTGAAAAGTTCTAAAAGTAATAAAACATATGTTTTTAAACAAAATAGTAAAGTGAAATAAATAATATTTCATTTAGATACAATGTAATTTTTTGCCTTCCTTTAAAAACCAATGTACTTTATTTGCTCAAATAATAGGTGGCAACCCTACTACTGACGCGCGCGCTCTTGTCGGTTCGTGACGATGCCGAAAGGCGACGATTGCGCGCGCGTTTCTTTAAAGTTTAGGTACTTATTTATAAACAAACATATTGATAGCACGGGGGGTTGGCAGAGGGGTGCAGTGTATTGAACGAATGTCGAATGCTTTTATATGAAACTGGAACTTGTAAAATATTCAATTCTTATAGGGACAAAATAGAAATAGTTAATTTTTTAAAAACTTTTATTTAACTTTCACTGTTCGTATGTCTGTCTGTCTTTCCGGATCAACTCTTCTGATCCTTTTTTCAAGCACTTACGGTATCCGAATCAGCTGAAATTGGCATACGTATGTAAGTTCGGTAACAATACAATAATATGGTACCATGGGTTTGGTCTGATGATGAAGTTGGAAGGTGGCCATAGAAACATGTGAACTTGACAAAACCCCTCGTGTTTAGGCTGGTTGGATTGATACTGACAAGTACAAGTAAATTGATATTGGTGTTAAATTAATATGGATATCATTTTTGGGGTTTTGGGGGTGCTGATAACGAATATAGTGTTCGTTCGTGTTTAGTTTGTTCGTAATCAACCCATATTTATAATCAGCATACTCTTAAACCCCAAAAACGATGCTCATATTGAATATTCATAAGAAGTCGCGACCGCCATCTTTGAACCAAAAATTAACGCCATTTTAGTTATCACCATCCCCTAAAATCTCATAGATGATTGTGTCTTGTTTTGTCTTGAGTCTTTTTAGAAGGCAAGCTTTCACTCAAGCATCGTACTTCCGATTCAAGCCTTACAACACCAGACAGAAGTGTACATTGTACAATCCCACATTGCGCCAACGTTAAGTGTGCTTTTAATACCTACATTGCGCCGACGGTTTTTTGATGATTAATTGTTAATTGTTTAATCGTAAATGTGCATAAAACGATTAACAATTGATCAATTGTAATTGCAATGTTTTGCAATTACAATTGATCAATTGTTAATTGCAAAACATTGCAATTACAATTAATCAATTGTTAATTGCATAACACTGCAATTACAATTGATCAATTGTTAATTGTCAATTGTTTAATCAATTGATTTTTGCCCAACACTGATCAGGGTGTCTGAGGTCTTGCGTTATTTACGATACACCTTGTATACAACCATGTTTTAAATACTCCTTTAAGTTATCAACATTTGCGTGCCGTGGTTGCCTATAAATATGACAACAATAAGTTGAGGTTTTCATTTAATTAAGCTTTGAAGTATTGTATGTCATCATAAATAATTAAAATAAAATAAAACATAATTAACTCGAGTACTGAAAGTTGTTTAGATTATGAAATAAAACTATTTTTTCGGATTTTATCGCGGTTTATTTTGATTTTTAAGTTCCCGACGTTTCGAGTGCTTTGCAGCACCCATGGAGGCAAACAATTCCCTAGCTTTCCTAGATGTCTCAGTAATCCGTAACCCCAACAACACCTTAAGCCATACGGTTTATAGAAAAAAGACCCATACTGATAGGTACTTAAACGGTGAATCTCACCACCATCCATCACAGTTAGCTACTGTGGGTAAATCTTTGTTTCAGAGAGCACAAGGGATCTGTGACAAGAAACATCTGGCTGCCGAGCTTCAACATGTCAAGCAAGTCCTGCACGACAATAAGCTTCGAGTCCCACGCCAACGTCACAGTGACCGAGTGAAACCAGCCACAGTCGAGCGTCTCCCTGCTGTACTACCTTACATAAGAGGAGTCACAGACAAGATTGGCTACATCTTGAAGCGTGCTTCAATTAAAACATTTTATAAGCCGCCAAAGAAGATCAGTCAGTTTTTACCATCTGTCAAGTGTCACATCCCTCTACAAGATGCAGGAGTATACAAGCTTGATTGTGAATGTGGTCTCTCTTACATAGGACAAACAAAAAGACCGGTAAAAACTCGGGTTAAAGAACACATAGCTGACCTAAAACACCGTCGCTCAAAGAAGTCTGCAGACTGTGAACATGTCCTTGACCCCACCCGCCATAACATCAGATTTGATAGACCACAAATCCTCGAGAAAGAACACCGATTCCTACCAAGGATGGTTCGCGAGGCTATTGAATTAAAAAACATCCTAATTTCAATAGAGAAGATGGCTGGGTGCTTCCATCGTCTTGGGATCCAGTAATTAATATAATCAAATCTAAAACCAAGCATAATACTGCAAGACCTCAAGACATCGTGAGCTCATTCTGCGTAGATCGGACCAACAAAAACAAAAATAATTAAGAAGTTTGAGGGTACCCCGGAACAACTATGCCTTTTGGACGTCTAACACCTCAGTCCTTCCCGTGACCATGGGTGCTGCAAAGCACTCGAAACGTCGGGAACTTAAAAATCAAAATAAACCGCGATAAAATCCGAAAAAATAGTTTTATTTCATGTGTAATATTCGCGTAAATCTAAGAACTTAGTTTGTTTAGATTAGTTTTGTTTGTTCTTTATTGGGAACGGAATCAATTCCCACCTTTTTTAATATATGTTACAATATATTTTTAATACCTAAATATGCTAAAGTTGCTGCAATTAATACAAATTTGTGTCTCAGACCGCAGTATTAAATACTTCGAATCATAATTGAAAGCAATACAGCGATTTCAATTTCAGTTTTTAACATTACTCCTCAATATTCTAGATTTTGCAGTCAATTTGTATATCAAAGTCCTTCAAGAAATGGTAAATAACCCTGGTAGTTGCAAGGTTAGTTTTCTCATCGAATTTGAAAAGCAACGATTTCGCGCAGTGGTTAAAATCTTAAACCGCTCCACCAACTCGGTCAAGTAGGGTTTCATTCCCGCATGGGCAAATCTTTGTGTGACCAACAATTATTTGTTTCGGTCTGGGTATTTATGTAAACGGACCCGCGGCACAGTAAACGTATCTATTAAACGTAAATATACTTACACTCATGGTATCAATAAGTGTCTACACAGTCCTCTCATTTACAAAATAAAGACTTATAAAAGGTACATGATTCAAATTAAGAAACTACTTTTTTATACAATTAAATCAAGAAATGTTAATAAAGTAATTTATTAAAAAAAATATCACCCTGTTATTATTTAAATCACTACGATAGTTGTCCGATATTAATTCGAAAGTCGTAACGAGCAGTTGTCGTTCACTCATCATGTCCAATGTATTTAAACTTTTATTTGCGTACCCACCTACTCACGATTTGTTACTAAATATTTTGTTATTTAATGTAGACGACTGAACCGGTGCACGGACAAACCTAAATCTGGTTTTTGATGCACCATTTATGTAATAATTTGAATGTTACCACCAATGTTGAAAAATGAAAATAATAGCACACCTCTCTACACCCCTGAGCCGCTCACACTGGTGTTGCCCTCAGTTGTCCTACGACGACCGTTTGAGGGCCCATCTAGTAAGCGGCGAGTCACCGCCGGCTACGGGTAATTAGGTATCACTAATTATGGCCGGTGTCCGTCCCCTTTGAAATAGTCCAGTTTTTGTCCATTAAACCTCATTTATATAGCTTTTGTTTTCTTTCCATAGTTTACAATAGTCCTTGCACCTGCCGGGGTCAGTTCGCTGGTTATGTTTCTTCATTTTCAGCAAGTGATCTCAGCAGGTGACTTACATAACATTAACTTCTCGCAAAGGGCCTCTACGTGTTGAACCCATGTCCCCGTGCAAGCCTTTCAAAGGTCCGGGTAAAGCCCGTGAATCTCAGCGAGATACATAATAATAATAAGAAAAATAAAACTCCTCAATATAAAATATATGAGTGCGAACAAAATACTTGGTTAAAGCTCCAGGGTGATGTCAAATAAGCCAAAGTTAAAAAAAAAGAACAAGTTTAATCAGTCAAAGGATAGAGAATGGATCAGTCTCTACTAGCAGCACCCGTTTACGAGTATCACTTGAGAAGCAGCCATCACTCCCTCACTCACATTTATTAAAGTTTGCATTCATTTATTAAAGTTTACACTCATTTCTTAAAGCTATCGTAATGCCCCGAGAGTAGTCGAGAAGCTTCCTTGACTATCCTAATGAATACACCTCTAACGATATTGGTTTAACCTTATCACTAATCCTTCCATCAATATTCATTAAAAATGATATTTTGGATCAACAACTTTGTGATCAAACTCTTCCCAAGCAATCCCCAACAAAATCTATTAAAGTTTATATTTCAACAAGCATTAAGTTTTAATTTGCGACCTTAATAAAATGGGACCCGTAATGAACGCAATGATGTTATTCGCTATTTATCTTGCAAACTGGCTGTAAATTTTATTTTCGCCTTGGTTACTTAAGTATCTTGAAGATTTAAATGAGGGTGGATGTTTTCATATTAATTGTGTATTTATAAAATCATATAAAAAGAATCTTCTCTTTTAAAAAATATTCCTGCGTCGTGGACTCACGACGCAGGAATTAACGACGCTTACAACAATGACGTAATATATTTACGTCATCGATTTACAAACATAAAACTAACTAGTCAAATATAAAGGCCGGCGTGACTTTATAAAAATATATTTATTTAACAATACAAATTAATAATAGATACTCAAAATATTAATGCAGTCAATTAATATTACTTAACGTTAGTGCGAACGGTAAGAGAGCTGAGTCGATATTGAATGTACTTTGCTTGGCGATGGCTATTTATAGGCATCGTCAAGTAAACAACTGTTTCTAGAAGGAACCCACGCATTATGCGTCTTATTAATTGATATTGATTATTAAGCATAACAGTTTTAGAATTGGACTGAGACTAAACAAGTAACCTGATATCTGTTTACATGATAAATACGCAGCAGAGGCAAGTTAAGCTGATTAAGCAAAACAGTACTTGGAATTATATTCTATGACCAATAGTCTGTTGTTATTGCATCATCTTTTAAAGTACTTGCACTGAGCTGTGTACTGGTCTAGTATACATAACTCCTCCCTCCATAAGTTCAAAATCAGCGTTCGATTTTTGAGAATGTTGATTTTGCTTATGTAGACTTATTAATATATAAAACAATCAAAAGCACAATTATTAATATTACATAAATGATTATAGAACCTAAACTTATGCTATGCACATTCACCGAATATACGTGGTTTTCACTGAGTTTTTCACTTTTACTGCTTAACACGTGTGACAGGAACTGAAGATCTTCTAAGTTGACTTCATCTAGGCTGATTGGCTGCTTGTAGATTTTCTCTGCTGCTGTGATGCTTGGTAAATTTATAACTGGAACTTGATGGAAGACTTGATTAGTTAATTGTATGAGACGTTTCCTTAATGTGATGTTCTCTAATGTAGCTTCACATTCATTATCTAGGGTTAATAGGTGCCAAAAATGTTGTACTGATTAAAATCATTTTCACAGTGTTCTGTGAGAAATGTCTCTTTTCCTGAATATAGTAACCATGTGTCAGGCCGAATAGATTTGACCTTGACTTTTGAAGATTTTACTGTAAGTGGAGAACATGATGTAATTTGTGAAGAAAATTTCATCAAATCTGTAATGCATAAGTCTTTATTAGTGACAGATAAATTATCTTCATAACACAGGAATTCTCCTTCGTCTATTTCTTTGCATGAGTGTGATAGTGGAAGTATATCTGACCCTCTGACTAGAATTTGGGAATATTGCGGCCTTAATAGGAATGTTAGGTTTAAATGAGAATTATACATGGGAAAAGGATGAAGTTTGTAATAGTTATAAAAATCTAATTGGACAATTGGTATTGACATAATAAACGTTATTCGTTTGTCCTTAATATATGCTCTTATGTCTATACAATGTTCAATTTTTATCAAATTATCGGAGTTTACTGGATACATTAATTTATCTATTTTCTCTATATCTTTAAGAGTTGATAACAATTCATCTATGTCTAAAATGGATTGATGTAAAATATTTAATCTACTGAAAGCAATAGCTGTTTCAACCTCATCTAACCTAGTTAACAAAATTTGAAAATTATTGATAATTAAATCGTAAGTATTCAAGACAATTTCTTTACAATGTTGGAATTGAGTTTTATTCAGAATGGATTCTATTTCGTTAATTGTTTTGTCTATTTGAGTAAAATTATTTCTCGTAGAGTTTGTCAGATTTACTAATACTCCAATTGTTTCGGAAACTAATGATATTTTGTTGTCAATAGCGTTTTGTTTAGATTGAATATGACTTATTAAGGAATCGTATCTAATTGCATCTTCATTATCTAAATTGCCTGTAATGGCTTTAACTATTGAACCTAAGGGATTTAAAATACCACTTTTAATTCCAATTGTTGGGACTAATTGATTATAGCGCTCTAATGTTAAACTCATAATATACTCAGTTTGCATTTGTGCATCTATGATATTTCCGTCTAAGAAATATACATTTAATTTTTCTTTTAAATAATCGTTAACTTCATAATACTTGTTAACGTTATATTCAATACTGTTACTAACAAATTTTAAATCTAATATTTTAATTATATTCCAATTATAGGTGCTTATGAATGCTTGTCCTTCCTTAACTGGGAAGATTCCAGGATTATTTTCAATTTTCTGAAGTTGAAGGGCCAGGTTTTGGGCTGCCTGTACGAGGATCAGGAGCGCGAACCTGCGGAGGACGTTTAACGTCTTTTTAAGGGGATTTTACGAGTTTTATTGATGCAGTGTTTCTAATAACGTTCGCAACTTTAATAATTTAACAATACACGGTTAAAACGTGTAATTTACTGCCGAAATCTAAAAAAAAATATTTAACTTTGATTTTGCCAATTTAAATTATAGACTGCAAAGATTTTAGAATATTTGAAGATTTTATAATAGAGTTTATCGTTTCCATATTTTAAGAGTGTTCAGTTTGTCAGATTTGTATATATTTTGTTATTAAATTTTTATCAATCTGTTTTATTTAATCAATTTCATTCGGACTCTAATTTTATTATGCCTGAACCTTTTAATTAAATAAAAATACATATATTGAAGAAATGATCTGATTAATTTTGGGGTATTCGTATGTAATGTAGCTTTTACTGAAATAATAAGTATTTCATCTTCGTCGGAAGATGAAATATTTATTGAAGTTGGGGTATGTCTATCGGGTGAGTTATTCGCTAATAAACTGTATTTTATTTTATAAAGTGAATCAAGTAGTATTCTTATCCTAATAGTTATATTACTATCCTGTTCGACAGGTATTAATTCGTTTAATTTTGAAGGTACGGTAAAATTTATATTTACTATCTTGGGGGGTTCTTCAATATCAATTGTAGGGGCATCTTTTTGATCACTTAATTTTGAAAAATCGTTATTATTAATAATGTCGAGGCTTTCGTCTATGACTTCGTTAATTGCTACTGGCTCATAATCATATAAGTATTCAGTCTCAAGGTCAGTGTCATCTACGTAATCCTCGTATAAGTCTTCTGTTCTAGGATCTCCGAAATGTTCTATGAGGAGTTCCTCTAGGCTATCCCAAGAATTGATATTAATCCATTTGCTTACTAGTATCGCGGCTTTATCGGTTAATTTACTTGTAACGCTATGGTAAATATACAATTGTTGCGCGGCATTATTTTCCCTTGAAAAGCTTCTAACTACATATTCACACCTTTGGATGTAAAAATGTAGTAAATGATCGTTACCGTTGTAATGCGGAATTAAATCGAGAATTTCTTTCGGAAAATTTGAATTTGATTAATTTTGAATATCTTGAACACTTATTATTCAATTTTACAATTAAAAAAAACACAATAAGATACATATTACACACACAAAATAATTAAAAAAAAATACAATTTAAAATAACACACACAAAACAAATACAATTTAAAAATAACTTATGTGTGTGTGTTTGGAAAGAGGTCTCCTTGTGTCCAATACAATATTCCAACACAAGGATATTCATATGTATACGTGGAGAAGAAATGAACAGAAAAGCATGATAGATTTGATCCTGGTAGATAACCGTCTCCGAAGTAAACTTCAAGATACCCGTGCATATAGAGGCCCCACTCTTGAATCGGACCACTATCTCGTAATTGCGCGGTTTAGTGGTTTGTTCAGGAAGTGGAGGCACTGGCGAGAGCATATCCCCTTCGGAGGCCTTGAAAGAATCAAGGTTGAAAGGTTGCAAGATGAGAGCGTGAGGAGAACGTATGAAGACAGAGTCCGGGACAAGCTTTTGACAGCTGGTTTTTCGGACTCAAACATAGATAAATGCTGGAATTGTCTGAAAGAGAGTTTGGTAGAATCAGCGAAAGAAGTATGTGGCTGCTCAAAGAAGCATAGCACAGCAAAAGGGGATGCATGGTGGGACACAGAGTTAAAAAGCTCTGTAGAAAGTAAGAAGAAAGCGTGGCAGGACTATGTCTCTTCTTTGAATCTAAATGATAGTATGACGGAGATGAAGAAAGAAATATACCGGCAATGCAAGAATGCCACCAAAACCTTAGTGAAAGAAAAGCGTGAAAGAGCTAGTGTGATTGAGGAGGAGAGGCTGACGAAGAACTTCGAGAATAACACCAAACTCTTTTGGAGCAAGGTGAGAAAGGCTCGAGGTGATTCGTCAGGCTCCAGAATGGAAAAGATAAAATCTAAGGATGGTGACATTCTTGCAGACACACAAGCTGTGCTAAACCGGTGGAGTGAATACTTTGGAGAAATGTATGATAATGCCCCGGATGCTGGTGCCACAGACGAGCCCAGAGGCGAGTTTGCGGCACCAGAATCCACAGAGGACATCACTATGGAAGAAGTTGAATGGGCGATACGAAGTATGAAAAATGGTAAAGCTGCGGGAATAGACATGATATCTGCCGAGATGATTAAATATGGTGGAACTTGCGTCCGGGACGCTTTTTGGGTCCTCGCAAATCTTTGCTGGAAGACCGGTAGAGTCCCTACAGATTGGCGCCGCGCAGTCATAGTACCCTTGTTTAAAGGCAAGGGCTCACAATATGACTGCGCCAATTACAGGGCCATCAGTTTGATCTGCTTGGCAGCTCAGGTGTATGGTAAAATTATTGAACGAAGAATGCGCGAGAAGTCCGATGGAGTGTTGTGTGAGGCACAGGGAGGTTTCAGGTCTGGAAGAGGATGTTCGGATCAAGTTTTCTCCCTCCGCAACATCGTAGAAAAGCATCTGGCAGTAGGCCAGAAGGTTTTCTGCGGTTTTGTGGACCTGGAGAAGGCGTTTGATAGAGTCGTGCGAAAGAGACTTTGGGACATTTTGCCAGAGTATGGTATAAACGGCACCCTGTTGCGAGCCGTCCAGTCCACCTATGTGGACAGCAAGGCATGCGTACGGGTGGGTGGTAACATGTCACCTTGGTTTGACGTTAAAATCGGCACCAAGGGGTTGCGTGTTGTCCGCAAGACTGTTTATAGTGTATCTGGATAAAAGTCTTCAAAGACTGTATGCGATGACTGAAGGGGTAAAAATGGGTGATCTAGTGATAAACCACCTATTGTATGCAGATGACGCGGTTTTGATAGCGCCAACAGCCACTGATCTGCAAACACTAGTCACAGTTATGAGAGACGACTGCATGAACAATGGCTTACATTTGAATGTGAAGAAAACCAAAATTATGGTTTTTGAACGGGAAGAAACCAGAACGAATGCAAGGATTGTGGTCGGTAACGATGTGCTGGAGCAAGTGAATGAGTTTGTATATCTTGGATGCGCCTTCAGTAAGGATGGGAAATACACCGCTGATAAGGAGAGAAGAGTGAATGCAGGTAATAGAGTGAATGGTGCGATGGGAAGGCTACTTGGGAGCCGGCACTTAAGCCAAAAGGCGCAGCTGGCCATGCATAACGGAGTGCTTGTCCCGACGCTGTTATATGGCAGTGACAGTTGGGTATGTAAGAAGGAGAACGAAAGCAGGATAAATGCGGTCGAAATGCGATCTCTGCGGAAGATGTGCGGAGTCACGCTGACCGACTGTATTCGCAACAGCGTAGTAAGAAAGCGAGTAGGTATGAAAGATAGTATCGGTGTAAAGATGAGAAAGGGTATGCTCCGTTGGTTCGGGCATATAGAAAGAATGCCAGAAGAAAGAATGACAAAACAGATATACAATGCAAAAGTGGAAGGATGTAGGTGCCGGGGAAGACCTAGACTATCTTACAATGACCAAATAGACCGTGTCTTAGCTGAAGGGCAAGTCAAGAGTCTCCGTAACCGGCGAGTGTGTATGAGACGAACTATGAGAACCTGTTGGAACTCTGTACTCTCTGCCTACCGCGCGAGGGAGCTGGCGTGATGATATAGATAGATAGATAGATTAAAAATAACACATAAAAAAAAGTTAACGATAAAAGTTTTACACAATAAAAGAAAAAGTTCATAGATTCGGCGATTTGTGTCCGAAAAGATAAATTTTATCAATTATTATAATTTAATTTAACCTTAGCCTGTATAGGCAGAACAACGTTTATTATTTTTTTATAATATTTAATTTCTTTTCATTAATATTTATTTTCTTTTCAATAAGATTTATTTTCTTTTCAATATTTTACATTCTCAAGTGGACCTTGTGATCGACCCACTGGAAGTAATTTTCTTTTTCAATAAAATACGACAATGTTTTACGTAAGTTCAGCGATACTTGTCTAATTCTTACGGCCCTAAGTGGTGATCTACGGCTTAGCGATGCGGGTCTAAATCCCGTGAGATCCTAAATTCTAATCACAAATTAGCGATGCTTGTCTAATAATGCGATATCCTTTTATCCAAATAATTCCCGTGATTTTTGACCGGAATTACAGACTCGAGGTCTGAATGAAATTAGCGATGCTTGTCCAATTAAATTCAGAATAGACAGAAAAATAGGAACATGTGGGAAAGGTCAGAACTCACACAATGCTGCAATTTTTCATGCCGAATATCCGCTCTTTGAGTATCTGCAGGCACTTCTTGACAAAATTTCTTTGTTCGAAGGTAGGGTAGGTCTTTTTCTAGGATTCAGCCAGGCGATTGTGGTCCGGAATCGATGCTTGTACTCCTACACGGCTTTGAGCTTGTCTGATATGACTACTGCAACACTTATCGCGACTGAAATCCTACCGTTCGGCTGCGCCAGTCAATTATAAAGGCCGGCGTGACTTTATAAAAATATATTTATTTAACAAGACAAATTAATAATAGATACTCAAAATATTAATGCAGTCAATTAATATTACTTAACGTTAGTGCGAACGGTAAGAGAGCTGAGTCGATATTGAATGTACTTTGCTTGGCGATGGCTATTTATAGGCATCGTCAAGTAAACAACTGTTTCTAGAAGGGACCCACGCATTATGCGTCTTATTAATTGATATTGATTATTAAGCATAACAGTTATTAGAATTAGACTGAGACTAAACAAGTAACCTGATATCTGTTTACATGATAAATACGCAGCTGAGGCAAGTTAAGCTGATTAAGCAAAACAGTACTTGGAATTATATTCTATGAGCAATAGTCTGTTGTTATTGCATCATCTTTTAAAGTACTTGCACTGAGCTGTGTACTGGTCTAGTATACATAACTAACTATTCATCCAGTTTTGAACTATGAAGTGACAATGGATTTGTTATTATGACCTAAGTGACATTTCATTTGAGTGACAGTATTTTATTAACATTGACAGTGTTTTATTTTATATGAATAAAATCAATAAGACAATGGATGCTACATCCTAGAAACTAGGGTCACTGATTTATTTTCTGTCGTATCGGGATATCAAATGAAAGAGGTAAAAATTAAGTGCATAAATATCAGATATAGTAAAATATTAAATTTAAATTATACCAAGCGACATAGAAATAATTTAACATTATTTCAGCGCTTATTACGTAGACGGGTTACAGCTTTTTCAATATTTTATTTAACTTGCATTGTTCGTATGTCTTTCCGGTTCAAATTTTGAGATCTATTCTACAAACAATTGCGAGTTTTGGACAGAATTATATGATGGATCTGGTCTGATGGTGGAGTCGATAGGTGGGCATAGAACTCGTCAACTGTGCAATAGTTGTCCGTTGTGTTTTTGCTATCTTTGAAATTAAAATTACTTAATCTTTTTTCCCTTATTTTTTAATTTAAGTCTCAGCCCCTGTACACGCGTATATATTTTTGTATATAGACAACAGGCTCAATATAGACAACACCCTTCGTCACGTTTGCGAAACAAAAACTTTCCTAATAAGTTTTGAGCACTCACAAAGAATTCATTATGAGCTCCAATGGACTTAGAACGAAGTCTTATTTTCATTAACATGACTTTAAATCTCCCTTGAGAAGTATTTTTATTATTTTTAAAGCACACGATAGCTTTTTAATGTTGATAGAAAAATTTAAATTGGGGAAGTTTTGATCACAGTTTTTTTAGGAGTTCGTTTAGTAATTTTCCTATACTAATAGCGATTTTTAGATTTTTGCACGTTTGTACTACTACTGTTGATAATGATAGATCCCAATGTAATAGGGGAGTCTATTATCATAAACTGAGTACCTTCAAGTGCAAATTTGGATGTTTGATAGAAAAAACCCAATAATTCTTACGACCTACGTAAGATTCGCACTCAAGATGACGTGATCGCGTTCTTGATTCAGTATTCAGTGGCATAAGGAATACCATTGCACGAAGTTATCGTAACACGCCACGTTTTATCATGGCAAATAAGGGTTCATTGTAGCTACGCTTATAAACTACACAAGTGTACAAAATAAAAAACAACGGTGTGTATGGATATATTTAAATTCATATATTAATTGAGAAATACTTATTATACACTATAGCTTTTAATATTGATAGAAAAATTTAAGTTGGGGAAGTTTTGATCACAGTTTTTTAGGAGTTCGTTTAGTAATTTTCCTATACCAATAGCGATTTTCAAATTACTGCACGTTTGTACTATGTGTACATTCACATTTTGTCGATGATGATAAATCCCAATGTAATAGGGGGCGAGTCTATTGCCATTAAACTGAGTAGCTATATATCCAGATTTTAATTTTTGATAGAATAAAAATCTTTTTAAAGAAAAAACCGACCTCAAAAAGCAAAAAATAAATATTTGAAGTCGGTACCAGTTAGTGCAGTCGGTTACTTAGCGCCGACTTCAAATATTTATTTTTTGCTTTTTGAAATCGGGTTTTTTTTAAATATATTTATTTTACAATTTTATGTGCCCTCTCAGTTTGAGAGAAGGCCCGTGCCCAACAGTGGGACAGTTTCTTAACAGGGCTAATATTTATATTATATTTTAAGTGACAAATTAATTATTTACTAATATTTATACACCTATATTATATTATTTTGCTGAGTTGTACAGCAAGGTACCTACGGTATTGATATAATAACCATAATAACGGAATCTATACATTCGTGTTGTTTGCCGTTTAGGCCCTGATGTATCTAAAGTCCACAGTTCAATACTGATTTCATTAAAATGGGACCACCTCGAAACTATACTAAACCCAACGCAAAAAGAATCATCAAAATTAGTTCACAAATAGACGTTATAAAAAAAACACAGACGAATTGTTGACCTCCTCCTTTTTTGAAGTTGGTTAATATTCTGATTAGTTCTATGGCAGGGTACCTATAGGATTGACGTACCCCATAATATCTCAATCTACGCATTCGTATTGTTTGTCATTAAGGAGTTTCCTGGTGTATCTTCCAAGTTCAAGGCCCAATACCGATGAAATTAAAATGAGACCACCTTGGAGCTACACTGAACCCAATTCGAAAAGTATCTTCAAAATCGATTCATAATTGGCGAAATGGTCACGTAACATACGTACAAAAAAAAACAAACAGTCGAATTGAGAGGAGGTTCTCAATTCGACTGTATGTTTTTTTTTGCAGTCGTGTCCTTTTTAGAAGTTGGTTAAAAACCACAATAATTCTTACGACCTACGTAATATTCGCACTCAAGATGACGTGATCGTGTTCTTGTATTACTAGCGCTCCTATTTGCTATAGCCGCGGCTATGACCAATTAAACACATAACGCGACATATTACGATAACCTTGTAAAATGTTCATTTGGTGGTACTTCAGTGGCATACGGAATACCATTGCACAATCATGTCACGAAGTTATCGTAACACGCCACGTTTTGTCACGACAAATAAGGGTCCATGGTAGCTATGTTTGTAAACTACACAAGTATACAAAATACAAAACAATGGTGTGTAAAGATACATTTAAATACATATATTTACGAAATCACGATTTCACAGTAACAAATAGATAACTCGACGCAGCGGGCGATACGGCGATGTGCGGCGGACACGTAGAGTGCGGTGTCCGACGCGCGGATCCATGTTTTCTGATTTTAATCGGATTACGGGACAGTTTTCAGAGATGTATTTAAGCTGCTACTTTATCTATCTATATAATCATGATAGATCTGTAACGCGATAGGCAGAGAGTAGGTGCTTACAAGTTTCAGCTGGTTCTTTCTCTCTTCAAAGAAAGTGAGAGAGAATAGGTCGGAAAACGGAAATAATTGATGAAACATATGACATGATATGACACATTTTGACTAGAAATTACTTTTACAACGAACGTGATCAGAACATGTCGCTATCGTTTGCGAAAGAAGAGATACAAACTGCTTGCATTTTGAAAATCCTAGCGGGCGAACCGAGGTACGAACTCTATATGTAAAATTACTCCATAGAGAAAATATCCATTTGCATTTTCTGCGTTCATTCATCATTTGACCAGACGACACCAGATTATAGGAGTACCATCATGCCCACCAATAAGATACGTAACAATAGGATTCTGTCACTCATTCATCTTTCTGTCACGTTTATTCTTCCCTTCGCTGTCATAGATAAATAATAGTCAGGTATTTTTGTGTTATGTGGAAAATTATACATTTTACGTTTGTGCTTTTCTTTTTTGGGTAGGCAGTGTATTATACCACTGCCCTTCCGCGTTAGGTCGGCAGTACAGTTTGTTAGGGTAGACAGCTAGTGTTAATTCGTTTGTTTATTTCATTAATTTTAATGGTGTCAGCATGTCCCAGACTTTGAGAGGAGGTGAACAGAATTAATGTTCAGGATAGGAAAATTTCGTGAGAGTGAGAAACCTGAGAAAGTGCTTTTATTTCTCTTATAACGATTATGACAGGTAGCCGCCATCTTAGGTAGGTAAAATAATGGTACCACGGTCCATATTTTAGTTGCCCGGTTTTATCGATATTATACATACATACACCTCTTATGAAAATGCCACAAACGGTCACCCATCTCAGGCCGACCGAGCCGGACGCTGCTTAACCTTGGTGATCGGTAAGAACACTGCTGTCGCACAGCGCTATGAGCGCCTCTACAGCGCTACGAGCACCTCTACTACATATAAATTACATACGATATTATATTGTGATATAAAAATTATTAGAATTATTTACGTTTTTTATTCCGTTTTATTAACTTTTATAGATCTAAAAATACAAATTTACTATTATTACTACACGGTATCTGGCGTGATGATATAAATAACTCTATTTCTGGAGTCATCTTAAATGGATATATGTGATAGATTTGTTATTTCTATTTTTAACGAGTTTCCCCTTTATTCGAACATTATATACTCGTAGTAAGGACAAAGTGCTAAATTACTACAGGCGTATACAACATTCAATTTTAGTCACGTTAAAAATAAAGATTACAATACATGAATATAGCAATAAGTACAGTAATAAGTATAAGAATAATTTATGAGAATTATTAATATTTGGAAATTAAATAATGATAATGATAAAACAAATAATGACAAACCATGGAAATAAGACAATTTTATTGACAATGAATTATCACACCCAATCCCTTACGGGTAGGCAGAGAGTACAGAGTTTCAACAGTTTTATGATGATCGTCATAAATCGAGCTAACATCGTCGGTGAAAAGTAACACACATCTGCCACCCCCGCTTGGGGAACAATAGTGTGATGCCGTGTCATATAAATAATGATAAAAAAAAAATATCAGCCTATACTGCCCACTGCTGGGCAAAGGTCTTCTCTCACAAAACGAGGTGAGAGAGATTAGGTCATACTCCACCACGCGGCCCCAGTGCGGATTGGTGGAGAGGCAGCTTTGTGGCCACCTCCTGTTGGAACTTATCAAGCCGCCTTAAAGGATTCGAACTCGGCTTAACGACTACCACATTAAGTGGTAACCGGGACCAACGGCTTAATGTGCCTTCCGAAGCACGGAGACGCTCGAATATGAAAATGCCACAAACGGTCACCCATCTCAGGCCGACCGAGCCGGACGCTGCTTAACCTTGGTGATCGGTAAGAACACTGCTGTCGCACAGCACTATGAGCGCCTCTACAGCGCTACGAGCGCCTCTACTACATATAAATAATTTGTGTATTTTAGATCCACCTAAAATACTATTTCCTAAATAATAAAAATAACAAACATATAAAAACCGTTCCCCAAGCGGGGATGGAAGAAGTGTACTGAGTACACCCACTTTTCGCCGACGATGTTAGGTCTAATGTAATAGTAGGCGAGCCTATTGCCAAATAATATTTAATAATAATAATAATCCTGCCTATAATATCTCACTGCTGGCCAAAGCCTTCTCTCACAAATAATATTTACTAATCCTTTATTATATTTGTGTTCATATTTTACTAATATTAAATTTCAGGGTTTGAACCGACGTCCTTGCTGTTAATCCCCAAAGCCTCAGCTTATAAGAGCATAATATTGTAATAAACGGTTTAAGCTTAACTATAATTCGTAGTTAAGTATTGCGATTTCATAAAACGTCCAATCTTTTTTTCTTTTAGTTAGAATTCAACCTAGAAATAACTAAATTTATTATAATGTAAAATTCTAAACTAGACTGGTATAAAACGTCTATCTATCTATATTATCGCCCCAGATCCCCTGCGGGGTAGGCAAAGAGTACAGAGTTCCAACAGGTTCTTTCATTACGTACCTCTCTGGCTTCCTCCACTCTCATAGTTCGTCTTACACACGCTTGCCGGTTAGGAAGACTCTTGACTAGTAGAAAATACTCATCATCATCATCATGCGTTAAGTCTGCCTATGTACAAATGTACATAAAAATAAAATAAAAAATACGCCTTATACTGCCTCATTGGTCCAATGTCGCATAATAATGGCTTCTAATCAAGAGGTCTCGCGATCGAGCGCAAATTATGATTTTTCTACCAAAATTCTCAATAGTAGTCTAAAGATTGGTATTGTTCTGTCAACTGTATCATCGCAATAAATTTAAACAAAGGTCCAATTAACAAGACTACACAACTTAACTGCGAGCAACAAGCGTATTTGGAAATAAAGACCGTTTAAAAAATGATCTTAAATTTTTCTGTCGTTTTTCTAATCATGTTTTATACATTTCGTAAGCAGTTCAGCCCTGTTCAACTGTCGCAGGCAAAATAAACTCAGTCATGTTGCAGGCACGGCATATATATTAGTTAACACATCCTGATGTTAACTGATATATCATATTTTTATAACGTGTCACACGTACTTTTAAATAGAGCATACAGACGAACGACATTATGGTTACGACGACTGTTGTCGACGATTGCCGCCTTTCGCCGGCGACCTCCGACAATCGCGACTGATTGTCACCGCTTGTAGTGTAAGTGGTCGGCAGCCTCTATTTGTCCTACATGATAGTCTATAAAACTTGTGTCGCAGTAAACAGACCTGAACCCAAACATATTTTTGCTTATGAAACTGAAGCGCTAAGAGGCATAGCCCCCATTCCTTCAACTCTTAGGAGTAAGAACTTGGAGCAGATTGGCACGGGAACGCGAAAATAGCACAAGGCTTATGCCTTGCAGTGGGTTGTAGAAAACTGATAATGATAGCCTCCATTGTTCATGAAGTACAGAGTAAATGTATACGAAATTATCAGCCGTGGCTGATTGGTATGGTAACGGCAAGTGTCGAACTTACATCGACATAGCTGATTGCCGCGATCGTCGGCGGCGGTCAGTGCCGACAAGGGGTAAGGCGGTCATCGACATAAAGTGTCGCTCGTCTATGAGTCCCCTAATTGAAATGTTACGTATATTTTTGTTTTCGGCACCTCGTTAATGTAATAAAAAAATGGAGTACACGCGTATTTTAATTGAAAATGTCGGATATTTTCGTGAAAATGGTTGTTTTAGCCTTTATAAGGTAAAAATATTAACGTACAAGACTCTTTATAATACGATATTTGTGTCAAATAATTGATATTTAAATTATGAGTTATAAGTTAGTAAAAAATTAAATCTATGAAATATACATTTCTTATTCAATAATACTTATTTTAACTTTTTTCGTACCACGGGAACCTTACAAAAAGATGGCGGGCGACACCGTATTCCTACTGCTTAAAAAACACGCTGCAGCTGCCATCAACTCATTTCAACTAAACCAACTTCTGCCGGAGGCTAGTAATGCAGTCTTTGCCTTTTAACTTTGATGTCAAACTCTAAGATTTACAGTTCACGGATAGGACAATTAGGTTATCGATCACCTAGATCACTAGGTTGCATGTTATACGGTAGGTATATATTCTAGATTTAACTGCAGGCTTGCCTTTCATATTTTGTGTATCGATTATGATTAACTCTTGCAAAGAGTAGGACAAGGAATACCAAGATGCCTATACCTATAAAGTATATAATAAAAGTTTGTTCTAAATCGATAACTGAATTGATTTCATAAATTTTAACGTATCTTACAGTTTTTTTTTTTTTAATTTGCAATAAATACTGTTAATCCTTTTGTGCGCTATAACAAACTGAATTTATTCTTGATTCAAAGCAATATGGAGATTTTAAGTGGATTTCTAAAACGTATTTTTAATACGCTCACATACACGTAGAAGTTTCATTGTTAATTGTAGTATAAAAGTACTTAAAAAGGAGTTAAAAATGCTAAATTTGGAAAATTGGTTTTCGTATTAAATTTGTGAAGTTATTATTGTGTGTTATAATATTAGCCCTGTTAAGAAACTGTCCCACTGCTGGGCACGGGCCTCCTCTCAAACTGGGAGGGTTTAAGGCCATAGTCCACCACGCTGGGCCAGTGCGGGTTGGCGAACTTCACACACCTGAGAGAAACTCTTAGGCATGCAGGTTTCCTCACGATGTTTTCCTTCACCGTTAAAGCAAGTGATCATTCATTTTAAATACGCACATGCTTTCGAAAAGACAGAGGTGCGTACCTGGGTTTGAACCCGAGACCTCTGACTTTGCAGTCCAACGGTCTAACCACTAGGCTATCACTGCTTTGCTTTGCTGTGTTATGTGATTATCTAATCGGCGTTTTCTGAGGTCTTACATTATTTACGATACACCTTGTATACCCTAAGCGGAATAGCTGAAGCGTGCCGTACCCAGATATCGAGGCGAGAATAATAGGACACAATGAAACCTCGGAGAACTTCAAAATTTTCTAGATAAAAGTGTGTGCCCGGCTGAACCGTATTCTCCCTTTTTTTAGTGCTATACTACTTTTTAAAACGTTTCCTGTCGATCAGAGTTTTATTTAGCCGACGTTAAGTGATGTCTGCAAAGTATTGCATCAGGCTCAACAAGTTGCATTGGGATACAAAACACCTCATCAAAATGTGGATTTATTCATTTTTTAATTTTTACCCCTTTATTTCGAAAAGACAGTTTATTTAAAATTAATTATCACTTGCTTTAACGGTGAAGGAAAAACATCGTGAGGAAACCTGCATGCCTAAGAATTTCTTGAAGGTGTGTGAAGTTCGCCAACCCGCACTAGGCCAGCGTGGTGGACTATGGCCTAAACCCTCTCAGTTTGAGAGGAGGCCCGTGCCCAACAGTGGGACAGTTTCTTAACAGGGCTAATATTATATTATTATATTACCCCTTCATATAAAACAATCGTTACATTTTACCTATCCGCCTTTATCTAATCCAAGTCCCAAAAATATAGTTTCATTAAAAATATAAATTCAACGCGAAAATTAAATACATTTTAATTTCATACCGCTTCTAAGTTTCTGAAATAAAATTATTCCTGAAGACTTAGCACGTACCGATTGACGTTAGCAAACCACTATCGAGTTTATATGCCATCCTTTTTACACTACAAGTTTACTAAATTAACATGAACGTGGCGGCATGCTTTCTCGACAGCGTGACAATAACGCCAATCTGTCAGCGCCAAGTCCTCAGTTCTGAGGGCTTACCACGAAAACTTTGACACTAGCGTAACTAGCGAGTAATCGTGCTATCACGTTCACGTTTATTTGTTAAATTTATAGTTAGATAAGGATGGCTTATCACCTTGCTTCCGTCGCGCTAACGTCAATCTTTTTGTGCTAAGCTACTGAGAGCTCAGATGACCTCGTGTTGTACTTCTGAAAATAAATTTACAATGTTTTGGGGCCTTATATTTGGCCTACCTAATTAAATCCGCTTGGATTTATTAAGTTCAAATGCTTCGTTTTAATTTTATTCCTGAGCTAAAAGTGTGACGTTAGTTTGTGAACTGGAAATTATGCTAAAAACTCGTCCTTCGTGAATATCATATTTTCTGTGGGTGCTTTAATTAAATTTTAGATGTTTTATCGTATTAAGTCATTTTAGGCAATGTTAAAGTTGTGTAGCTAAAATAATTTAAATACATTATTTTAGGACGTTCTGTTGGTATATTCTTTGAAGTACCGTGCCACTATAAATATTCATGGTTATAAGATAGTAGTAGAAACATTGCCTCATACTAGGAATTATGCTTTTACGCGTCGTGGATACGATTATAAACACGAAATTTACATACTCGTACACAAACACTCTAATCGAAACAAATATTACACAAAATAGTCTAGCTCTCGTAATGTTTTGCTACCCACAACTATCTACATTATCAAGCCAGATCCTTTGCGGAAATCTAGAAAAAAAACACGATTATATAAATCAATCAATCAATCATCTTCCTTATCAAGACTAATCGCAGTAAAAGAATGAAATACGCGAATGAAGTTGTCTCAATTACCTACATTTGCCCTATACAATCATCTTATTATACATACATCCATATACATACATATTATACAATACATTCTTTCACCGTACGTAACACGTACATACCAAGTGCGTACATTATATTTTTGCGTTACGTCAATGTTATTTCCTTCTTTGTTTTTTCCGTCACAAAACCAGAAATGACTTCATTCAAGTAAAAGAATTCGTTCAGTCTCTCGTCTGGATTAATTTTTCAACAGAAGATATCTTAAAAGCAACTCAAGTGGTTTCTCGTGTTACAAAATTAGAATCGTTTTTCCGCTTTTCTAAAAGGTATGATTTAGTTTGAACAAAAAATATATTGTAGGCATATATTTTACCAGCCGGGATGTTGGGTCTCAATGTGATATTACACAAGGCACAATCCTAGAACTACAATTCGGCCATAAACCTTCAGAGGACTTAGCACGAAAGGATTGACGTTACCGTGATGCTTGCGAGTTAATATGCCATTATTGTCACACTAGTTTACTAAATTAACGTGAACCAGACCGTAAGCTTCCTTGGTAGCGTCTCGCTAAAGTTAATCTTTTCGTGCTAAGCCCTCTGATCGCCAGCTGAATTATTTGACACTAGATGAATACAGCAGGTTGTTCTCACTCTGTGCTTTTTACTGATTCAAAATTGTGCACTCACTGAATAATATGGAAAAATTATAGCACAGAATCAGTTGAAGTGTTCGTTCTTTGGAAGCTTTTGTGTAAGGAACAATGAACTAGGTCGTTTTTCTAGGCATTTCTAGGCGGTTTTTCCATGATATTAATTTTGAATTATTGCCATTGAGTCAGGGCACCGGGTAGGATTCTTTTAGGTCGCTTTTCCGTTTGGTTTATATTCTTTTGTTGACTTCCATAGAAGAGGAAGATATTTATTTTGGTATCGTTTCTGCTTTTGTTCGCGTTCCTTACAATCTTGTTTAAAGGAAAGTGAGCTTTGAAATAGTAGTTAATGTCTTTCTTTCCTTTATCGCCAGATCCCTTGAGGGGTAGGCAGAGAGTAGAGAGTATAATAGTATGGAATTATGTATATGTTACGCCGGATGTTGGCATTCAGTATACTCATCTTACACCACAACCATCTAGCATGATGCAAAAGATAGATAGAAAAATACGCCAGATTATGGCTGTTTAGATATTATCAGCGTAATGTCGGATAGGATGGAACTTTGTGTATCCGTCAAGATAATGAATATATCTAAGTAGCTAACATGGGCTTCAGACACTTAAATGAATGAAGTGAAATGAAATTTATTTGCTTGGAACATGGTATTATAATAAGGTGTTGCATTATCTCGTAGTTCAGCACATTTCACCTTACAGGTATACCTGTAAGGTGAAATGTGTTGAACTACGAATATTAAATACGCTGAATATTAAATATTTATTAGGGAATAGGAAATACAAAATATGTCATTAATGTCAATATATATTCTGAATTAAAATAATATCATTCATTCATAATAATTTCGTATAATTTTCTATATTATAGTTATTCTTTCCTATTCATATTATTATATTGTTATCTTAATATAATAGTCCCAATAAAATTATTTATGTTGCATAACCGAGTAGAATTCATCAAGGGTGTAGAAGGTGTGGTCTATAAGCCATTGCTTCAATTTTTTCATCATAGGCAGCGCTGGCATTTCTCTTATTTTTTTTGGTATTTTATTGAATACTTTGATACACATAATATATGAACTATTTTGGTAGGTTCTAAATTTTGGAATTAGTAATCTAGTGGGATCCCTGTTTCCTATTATATTATTATTATACTTAAAGGTGAAGTGGGTTGGATATTTTTTTACAAAGATGCAAACTTCATATATATAATCCAACCAGAGTTAGGATATTGTTGGATTTAAATAATGATCTACATGAGTCGCGTGGCCCTACATTGTTTAAAGCACGTACACACTTTTTTTGCGCAAGGAATACAGTTTTAGCGTCTGTTAAATTACCCCACAGTAGTATTCCATATCGTAAGATACTCTACATAGCCATAATAAGCAATAAGAGCAACCTTTTTGCCCACTACACACTGAAGTCTGCGAAGTGCAAAAACGTATCTGTTTAGTTTAGTGGAGGTATTTTTTACGTGTAGTATCCAATTACAGTGTTGGTCTATTGTGAGACCCAGAAATTTCAGGTCTGAAACTTCTTCGATATTTTGACCATTATACATAAGGTTTAGATTTTGTTTTTTCCCTTTGTAGTTATTTAACTGTATAAATTTTGTTTTGGAAATATTTGCGCGTAGGTTATTATTATTGAGCCAACTTATTATAGATTCCACAGTAGAATTCAAAACCTTTTCGTGCGAGATTGATTTACTTCCCACGCCTGTTCGATGCTTGTAACCTCTCTTACAAATATCCCACTTGCGCAACCATTTGGTGGTTTACTAACCACCAAATGGTTGCGCAGTGGATATAAACTGGCCATACCATACATTCAGAGTGGAATTTATTTATTTATTTATATTATCAAGCCAGAGTAGGCAGAGAGTACAAAATTTCAACAGGTTCTTTTCTTACAGACATCTCTGGCTTCCTGCACTTTCACAGATCGTTTCATACTCGCTCACCTATTACGGAGAATTCGGAATTTACTCGTATAATTATATGTAATACCAGCCTATATTGTCTCACTGCTGGGAGGCCTTCTCTCACAAATCGAGGTGAAATATAATAGGTCATACTCCACCACGCGGACTCCGTGCGGATTGGTGGAGGCAGGTTTGCGGCCACCTGCTGTTGGAACTTATCAAGCGGCCTATACGGTGATCAACTCGGCTTAACGACTACCACATTAAGTTGTAACCGGGACCAACGGCTTAGCGTGCCTTCCGAAGCACGGAGACGCTCGAATATGAGAATGCCACAAACGGTCACCGCTCTCAGGCCAACCGAGTCGAACAATGCTTAACCATGGTGATCGGCAAGAACACTCTGGTACGAGCGCCTCCTATTACTATGATAACTTCCTTAAATTTGGTCGACCTTATAAGAAATATTTTTAATCCTCCTCCCCAATTTATAGTAATATAAAACGCACGTAAAAATATAGCATACTTTATATACTACATCTGCTGACCTATTACCATTATTTTGTCCGTACAATATTGCTGCACAAGATTAATCCAACAAAATAGATTAGCTAGACAAATCTACCGGTTCGTCCGGCGCTGGGTTGTGGCCCGGTTAGGTCCGATTAATTGCCTCTGTAAGGCCTACATGAAGGTACGATTATGTCTGGTTTACGATGTGAGCCATTGTGCTGATCTAGGTAATACTACTACCATTTAGAAGATTATTTTAAAGATAAAAACGCTTGGATAAACGCATCAGCTGCAATTTAATATGGATACTTTGTTGAGCTTTTCTTAAGGTGAGATCAAACAGACGACGGGGCGTGACGGAAGCGCTCGGCCGGTGGTGGGCAATGCGGCGCCCACTTCTCACTGGGGAGCGACATCGCGCCGGCCGGGCCCACGCACAACACCCGCTAGCGGCTAAGCTCTTAACCACTGCACTAAGTCGGCACACAGGATCAGACACCGACCTTGCCGGCGAGGTCGAAGAATCCTCATGGACGTGTGGAAATCCTCATGGACTTCCACCAACCTCGGGGGAAGCTGGCAGGGCATGTCGGACTCTTACCGACTAAAACCCCACGGTGGCCGGCACTGGCACGTGTCAGAGGGGCTCCGGAATCTCCGAGTGGAACGCGCCGGTGCCCCTCTTGTGGCGTGCTCCGAAGAGCCCGCCTCGGGAGGGGAAACTTGTAGCTTGCTTCCCCCCCTGCACCATCGCGGTGCTCACGGCGACGTGGGCCACACCACGCCGCTATCCTTCTCGGGGTCGCGCGTAAAGGACGCTTAGGGCCCCCACCCCAGCGTCCCACGACCCCAAAGGCCCCCCTGCGGGTGTTGGTGCAGGGGGGGGGGGGGGGGGGTCCCCCACCAGATGTTGCGGCAGGGGACACAAGTTAGCCCGTATTATAAAGCCCCGGGCTATTGGGCTGGGGGGCCTGGGCGGGCTGTGCCTCCGCCCCGGCGCCGTCGCCTTCGGCCCTCTCCCGATCCCGCTCGGCCTCCTCCTTCTGTGACATCACAGTCTCGCAGAAGGAGGATACGGCACCCCACGCCGAATCTCCTGCCAGGATAGCCGCTACTATTGCCGGCAAGGAGAGGTCCGGTCCAATCCGGTCGACCAGGATCCGCCGCTCGGAGGTCCACGCTGGGCACTCGACAAGCGTGTGCTCTGCGGAACCCCGGTCCCCACCACAGTGGTGACACATCGCCGTCGCCTCGCGTCCGATCTTGCTTAGATAATCACCGAAACAGCCGTGACCGGTGATTATCTGAGCAAGCCTGTAGGAGATTCGCCCACTCCTCCGCTGTTGCCAGGCTTCGAAGGACGGCAGGATGGCTTGGACGACGCGCTTGCGCACGATGTGCTCCTGGATGAGCCTCGCGCGCCACTCCGCCAGAGCGCGTTGTCGTTCCCGCCGTCTGATTTCGAGCGCGGGCACGCATTCGTCGCTTTGGCGGACGACGCGAGTTAGTAGACCCTCGCGTCTATGTCCGCCAGGATGTCGAACGTCGGAAAGCGTGCCAAGAGGGTTGCCGCCTCGAAAGATACGGTCCGGTATCCTCGTGCGATGCGGATGGCCATCTTGCGCTGCAGGCTATAGATTTTGGTCCTGCAGCGCCGGACGCCCGACAGTCGGTGTGACCATACAGGCGCCCCATAGAGAGCCACCGATCGCACGACCCCCCCGTAGAGGTGGCGTACCTCCTACGACGGGATACACCCTCTCCTATAGCGACTGCCCAAACCGAGGCCGTTCCTCCTTGAGGCGCCCTGGAGCTAGGATCGCCCTCTTGTTCAGTGAAACGGTAAAGGCCAACAATAACTAAGCCTTGAATTTTTTATGGAATAGGATTGATTATTATAATTTTATTGCCATACTCGGATCCAAATATGTATTTAGTCCATTAATTCATTTTTATTGCCTAATTTAGGACTGTTAGCGAGTAACAATGGGCTAAGTTTAACTGAGATAAGCTGCTGTTTGTTGCCTAACTCAATTTTAATTAGGAATGGTTTGGAGTTTTAAATTGATGTGCTCAGTTTTCATTTTATGGTCATTACGTAGCTTTGTTTAGAGTTAACTTACTTAAAGTTTTAAAAAATCATTGCCTTACGCTAGTAATAAATAATGTGTTGTAGGCGTTTATAAAAATGATATTGAGAAAAGAAAACAGCCGTTTTACATGATCCCTTAATGAATTCGCTAAAACTTCCATCTCTATATCATCACGCCAGATCCCTTGCGGGCTAGGCAGAGAGTACAAAGTTCCAACAGGTTTTTTACTCACATACCCCTCTGGCTTCGCTGAAACTTGTTTTTATGTATTAAGTTACATGTCATAAGGTCACACTAATGCATATGGAAATTTCTGTAATGTGAGTTGTGTATGTGAATAATAAATAAATAATAAAAAAAAGAAATATTTGTATCCAATTAACTTTTCTACCACGTTTAAAATATTTTTTATACCTAGCAAAAAATTCTAACTCACATCTATTTTAATAACTAATATATTTTTTGTCTGCTTTGTTACACCAATGAATTAATAAACAAAACCATTATAACCAATTTGTATTAGATGGAGTCTAAAGAGAAAGAATCTAAAAAGAAAACTTTATCTTTAATCGGATAAAGTCTAGATTTTTCTAAAAACTTTCGCTAGACGTAATACTAAATGAGTCTTTAAAAATACTGTTTTGATTTTTAAAAGGGTCCCACATAATCCAGTAGGAGTCGTAAATACCCTTTAAACTTTATACAAGCTAAAAAGCCACAAAGAATTCATTTGATGCATATTTCACAGTGAATTTTTATTTCTGTTCAAATTAATTATAATAGACCAACAACTCAAAGCCACTAGACTAACTCTATTTAAAATATGTAGTTCATTTTTAGAACGTACGAACAATCAGCCAGTTCTAAGATATATTTCAATCTTCTAACTCGTCGGAAGATTAACGCATCCAAAAGTAGCAAAGAGTAACAAATAATAAAGTTATGAAATCTAGGATATTCAGAGATTAAAATTAGCGTTGGCGGTTAAGTAGTTAGACAAGATTTATATAAAAATTACTCAAAAAATTGCACGTCAATACATTGAACCCATACGACCTCAGGAAGTCGGGTGTTGAGGCGGAGGTAGCGGCCGAGAAAGCGGATCCGGACTAGTAGCGCAGATCAGACCTATGCCTCCATTAGCAATAATAACATATTCATGCTGTTTGCCGTGGAAACTCTTCACCCGGGCTGATTGCCTCCTCGGGTATCGGGAGGGTTAGCACATTTTATGGTAAAAATATTAATTTAACTGTTCAACTATTAACGCCATGAGCGTTTTTACTGCTGTTTGACGCAGATGGTTACTTTTTTAATCAATTTTATAATTATGTTTTAAAAATAAAATTGATATCACTTAATAAAATAAAATATAACCGTGAAAGATTTGTATATTTAACAAATGATTGATTTATGACTGAAATAACAAATCATTATTTCGTACGCTACATATGACTAGCATTTGAAAATCCTTATCATATTATTAAATTCACTGGTAGCTGCGAATTTCTACGTGGGATCATAAGTAATATAAATACCACCAGTTTGGTAGCAAGCTACTTCAAGAAATAACTAAGACATACAAACAAAATAAAACAATATGGGCAATTGAGGAACCCCTCCGTTTTTAAATCACTGTACTGTACTATAATCTGCGTTAGTACACAAATCAAAGATTTTAGAAAATGGTCCGGTGGTCACCGGCTCTTAATCAAAGGAAAAATACATTATTCAAATATTTTTTAGAGAATTTTTTGAATGAAAGCTATTAAAAGTGGCCAGATTTAAACATCATAGTATGCGCCGGTGAGTGGAAGTTAAATCTTCCACTTTACCTAACGAACCGGTTACAAAGCTATACCAACATATTTTAAGATAAGTTCCATCGTTAGGTATGATAATTTTGACTGGTTTTATTGAAACGCATTTTAGACACGATATTCACCAGCCTGTGTTTGAAGTTGTGTCTTTTTTTTCGTTTGCGTCACTTTACCCTACACAAAGAAATTAAGAAATCATAGAAGAAAACACTCTGTCAAATTAATGTAGTCCTACACTAGAAACACTAATTTTGTGTCATCGGTACGCTAATAAACATGAAATACACAAACACCCAGACCGAACGAAACGATTACTTGAGCAATCTTTTAAATACTACTACCATTACCTATCTTGTGCACCTTAATTTTCTTTTTATCCATATACAAACTCTTTAGTACTCAATTCTCTCCGACTATTTTAAACCTTTTTTCTTTCTTTACCTAAGTCCATAAAACGATGATTTATTATCGCAATAACCCAGACCCAAAAGAAATCCCCTAAAAAAATGGTAAATTTAAAGGTTTAGACTGAGTCGACCCGCGCTTTGATCTGATACTAACAACGTTAGATCAATGATGCTCAAACTGTGGTTTGAAGCTGACTTTTGTAAGTGGGCCACTTATTATCGCTTCAAATTCTATGTAACTATGAAAAAGAAAACTCTCTCTCGTCTATATTCCCACGGTGGGGGTGACATCGATATACTTAAACAAGTCACAGTTTGACGTCTTGATTTGTGCCTAGTATAAAGGCAATAGACTCGATCGCTTTTAAAATGTTTATTTTGCATAAACCCTGCGGGAGTATTTGCAAATTATCATATTTACATTTTTTAACTTACTAAACTACCAACGAATCAAAACGCGGCCTCTACTGAGAAGATCCGGCGAGAAACTCAGCAGGCTAATCCTTTTTGCCTGATTCTCCATTCATTCTTTTTTTCATCATTTTCTGTATAGTTACATACATTTTTATATTCTACAAAATCATTTATGCGATCCCGCTCCAGTCTGATGCCTTACGACTGAGATCGCGAAAAACTAGAGGATTCTGGGTAGAACAGTGTCCACAAGCAGCACCCGTTCACTACTTGAGCAGCCATCATCGCCAGTGACATGTACAGAGTGCACCTCTGCTACCCCCACTTGGGAATAAAGGCATAACTGTATTTGATTTTGTGACCGTGCGCACAGTTATAAAAATCTAAGTGGGCCAAGAAAAAATGTTTGACTATCGCTGCCTTCAGACGGTCTGATAAAGACGTATTCTATTATTTATATCTTCATCTTCAAAGTACGTGGCTAATGGACCGTGTTTTATTGCAGAGACGTGATTGTAGGGTTAGAATTTAAAGTTTTATGAGCGTATTGATAAGTACCAACAGCAGGTGGCCACAAACCTGCCTTTCTCAATCCGCACTGGTGTAGTCTGAGGTCAGCTTGTTGTAGTATGAAGTCTCACTTTGATTTGTGTAACCACAGCGATGTGACAAAAATAAATAGATCTATCAATAATTACATAATATCGATTAAAAGTTGTCAAATGTCTCTAGCTACACCTTTTAGGGTTGCTTGAAGGTAAGTATGTATCTTCGACCACACATCCAACCGTTCATTCATAAAATACGAGTAGGTACTTACATTATGTCCTCCCAGTGCTATGTAAGTCGCTTGTTTTACAGTTCTATACATAAATCTAAACGCAATTGTCTGCATACCAACGATATGTTTTTGTGAACGCACCGGTTTTATTCATTAGTGATGTGTTTTAGTGTTTTATTTTATTTTAAAAATGGTACCTGGAATTTTAAACCTAGATTTTTTTTGTTTATTTGGCTAGTAAGTCATGGTGTCAGTATTGATTCTATTTCAATTTTTTTGATTATTCCTCGCGTTGTTTTGGATCACAATGTTGGTAGAATATTAATTACTAGCGGCCGCCCGCGACTTTGTCTGCGTATATACCTTTATAAATTATAACCCTTCTATTGTTGTGATGCATACGCTATATTACTGTATAGTTTCAGCTAAATCGTTTCAGTAGTTTTTGCCTTGAAAGAGTAAAAAACATCCATGCATTGTAGGTATCATCTAGGTATCGTCTTTTTAATTAAGACACGCGTGGCGTCGTTATTGGCCTTTAAAGTATAAAGTATTTACTTTATAGTTTTATAGTTTTTAAGTATTCACTATAACATAATTTAAGGAAGCCAGAGAGGTATGTAAATAAAAAACCTGTTGGAACACTGTACTCTCTGCCTACCGCACAAGGGATCTGGCGTAATGATATAGATAGATCACACAATTTTTAGGGAGGAGTTGAATTCATTTTAAAACAACTTGATTAGATTATGCTACTTAAAACAGGCCAAGGTTCCAATGCCATTATTAATAAAAGTAAATCCTTTTTTATTGTGTCTATACAAAGGTAGGTGTAGTAATTACAATCCTACAAGGACCTTTTGGCCTGCGGCTAAAATCGGAACTAACCTTGTCATCAAGTGAAATGTCACTTCATGACAATCGCAAAGTTGCCGTGTGCTATTAAATTTACACAAGTTCTTTTTTTAATTAGTAACCCTACGGCCCTACCTGTTGAAATATCTCCTTAGAAGTAGAAAAAATAACTATATGGTAACACTCATTTCACACCAACGCCTTCCTCCGCCAAGATCCTCATAGCACCGTATTTTTAAATTCAGAAAGATATAAAAAATACATATTCCCACCATAAAAAACGTTATATTCTATATTCAAATTCTAATTAATGTTGTAACGCTTACAAAACATAATTTCCTTGGGTGCCCCTGTGTAGTTGCGAACTGATGTTAGTGTTTAGCAAATAAAGGGAAAAGTTGCCCCGTTTGTTCGTGTTCCGGAACAAAGTTTCCATAGTTGATGTTTTAGTTAGTAGGCCTATATTTAACTGTGTGCCGTTTGCAGGATTTAGAAGGGGACTTTGAGACTATTTTAGTCAGTCAGATAAATGTGGCCTAAACAACGCCCGTGCTAGGCCCCAATCAAATAACGACATTCAAACACTCCTAGAACAGCGAAAAGAAATATTAAAAACCTTAAGACATGATGGTATTCATGAAATTAATAAATGTATACGACATTCTATACGGAACCATCTTAGACGGAAGAAACATAAATTGATCTTGAGTACAATACAGAAAAATCGCTGTCCTAAGGTTTTTCAAAAACAACTTAAAAGAGGTAACCAACAAATCCACAAATTAACTTCTGGAAACGGTATAACAACTGACAGGGATGAAATACTGAAAGAGGTAGAAAAATACTATACGGAATTGTACAGTTGCAAAGCACCACAACCCATCGTGGTTGACAAAAAAGACCCAAGGGCAACCCTGGCACGGCACAAAACTGAAGACCTCCCCGAAATAAGCATGTATGAGATAAAGCACGCCTTAAAACAGATGAAGCGAAGGAAATCACCTGGCGAGGATAGAATAACTTATGAGCACTTACAATATGGTGGTAAACCTGTACTGAAACAACTGCAGTTGCTCTTTAATAAGGTACTGTTGGAAGGTGCATCTCCAAACACATGGAAAAATGCGGTCGTAACTCTTCTTTACAAGAAAGGTGACTACCAAACTCACAAATTACCGACCCATTTCGCTACTCAGCCATGTATATAAGCTATTTACTAAAGTAATTACGTTGCGTTTGGCCGTTAGATTAGACTCCGAACAGCCAGTGGAGCAGGCGGGCTTCCGAAGTGGATTCTCCACTATAGACCATATCCACACAGTGCGACAGATATTGGAAAAATGTACAGAGTATAATCAACCATTGTTTTTGGCTTTCATAGACTACGAACAAGCTTTTGATACAGTAGAGCACTGGGCTGTAATACAATTCTTACAACGTTCTCAAGTAGACTATAGGTATATCGAGGCCATCAAAGAAATCTACCGTGGCGCCACCCTGCAGGTGAAATTACACACGCTGACAAATCCCATACACGTGAAAAGAGGGGTCAGACGGGGTGATACTATCTCACCGAAACTATTTACGTCCTGCCTAGAAGACATATTCCGGCTCCTCGACTGGTCCAATAGAGGTTTAAATATAAATGGTGAACGGCTAAGCCACCTCCGCTTTGCAGACGATATCATTGTATTCGCAGAAAGTCTCGATGATCTGCAAATTATGGTTGAAGAACTATACTCTGTGTCGCTGCGTGTTGGTTTAAAAATGAACACATCTAAGACCAAAATAATGTGCAATAATAGCCCTGTAGATAACATCCTCGTACGTGAACAGAAAATAGAGCGGGTTGATGAGTACATCTACTTAGGACAAACCCTTAGCTTCAATAAGAACAGGCAAGAAACTGAAATCCTACGCCTTGTTCGATTGGGATGGGGCGCTTTTGGAAAATTGTCCGACATATTTAAGAGAAACATACCCATGAATCTCAAACGTCGCACCTTTTGAACAGTGTGTCCTGCCCGTTATGGTATATGGAGCCGAAACCTGGACGCTCACAAAATACAACTTAAATAAGCTACGTGTGAGCCAAAGAGCTATGGAGCGAGCTATGTTAGGTATATCGCTAAGAGACCGGGTCCAAAACATCATAATCCGGGAAAGAACAAAACTTACCGACATAGCTCAAGTGATAGCGGAAAGAAAGTGGAGATGGGCAGGACACATATGCCGGAGATCGGACAACAGATGGGGGAAAAGGGTGCTTGATTGGAGACCGCGAACCGGCCATCGAAATGTAGGTAGACAACCCGCAAGATGAACTGATGATCTGACGACGGTGGCCGGAAGGGATTGGATGAGAAAAACGCAAGACCGAAGGGAATGGAGTGCCATGGAAGAGACCTACACTCAGCATTGGGTGGCTACGGGTTGAAAATGATGATGATGAAACAATGTTAACTACATTTAGATGTATCGTAGGTCGGTCCATACTAATATGATACAGTGATATGAAACATGAACAAGAACTACAAGACGGACGATTTAGCGCAGTGGTTACGAGCTTAAGCCGCTCCGCCCACTGTGTCTAATAGTCGCGGGATCGATTCCCGCACGGGAAAAATCTTTGTGTGATCCACAATGATTTGTTCCGTTCTGGGTATTTGTGTATGTGAATTTTCATGTTTGTAAACGCACCCACGACACAGGAATAAATACTAGTGTGGGGCTACGTTTTTTAAAAAAGAAAGAAAAGAAAGCAGATTCAAAACAGTTATACCGAAAAAATGCCTCATACGCAGTCAGTATACAAAGGCGCTAATCTTACAGAATAAACAAAATGCTTCATAGTTCGTTCCAATCTGAAACTGAATCTCGATCTGACATTCACTAAGCTTACCGTCTCACAGAACGAAAGGAGACACGACGCGATGTCGGTTGGTAGGCCGACTGTGCTTGAATTTAGCTGATTCAAATGTTCCAAATAGGACATGTTGGGATTCGAATCTTTGCATTGTACCAAATACAAAATGATCGAATCTGAACAGTGAGACTGATGTCTATTTAGGTGATATTTGAACAAAATTAACAGACCGTTAACTCAGTGGGTGGATGACATATCGAGAGTTGGAGAAGAAAAGCACAAAAGGGAGGAGGCCACTGCAAGGGCAGTGGGCTATAGAAAACTGATGATGATGGCCAACATGATGATGATCATTAGTTCAGGTAAAAATACTAATACTACGTTTACAACAGCGTAGTTAGAAAGCATTTACATACGAAACAAAGCGTCAGTGTAAAAATGAGATAGGTAAGGTACGCTGTAGTGGTTCGGACATATATAAAGAAGTCATAACGGAAGGATGTCAAAATTGAACTACAATGCGAAGAAGAAAGATTAAGGTATCGGAAAACACCTAGACTATCTTCGTAAATGACTGGTGAGCAAGTCTAGAGTCTCCGTAACCGAGCGTGTATGGAACAACCTATGAGAGTAGAAAAAGCAAAAAAGATCTGGTATGATGCTAGAGGACGATACAAAAGTAGGCTTCAGAACTTGGTTGTGATGGAAAATTGACTACCACTAAATCACTTGAACGTTGAGACAGACGGACCTCAACGAATTTAAATTTGAAAATCAAACTATTACAAAACCGCTGTCAATCAAGGTGTTCGATTAATAAAAGTGTTTTGGAAATCCATTGGTTACAATAAACCTATTGCAGCACCCATGGTTACGGGAGGGACTGAGGTGTTAGACGTCCAAAAGGCATAGTTGTTCCGGGGTACCCTCAAACTTCTTAATTATTTTTGTTGGTCCGATCTACGCAGAATTATTTTTGTTGGTCCGATCTACGCAGAAATAAACCGCGATAAAATCCGTAAAATAGTTTTATTTCATATGTAATATTCGCGTAAATCTAAGAACTCACTATTGGTGATGTTGTAAAAATCGTCTGATAATTTAAGGTTGAAAATATAAGTATGTGATTCTAAGAGAGATGAAGTAGATGAAGGTTATATAGCAACATAATAAATAAATTCTGCTCATTAATAAATTTCCCCACCGTATTAAATTTTATTGATTTTAGTTACCACGATATATTTGTTAAGAAAAATGGCCACTTAACGAAAAACAGACTTTATAAAACCTAGCTACTTGTAATCATTCAGACAATGAAAGCTGTTTATAATTTCCATTTCGAAGAAAATTAACATGTTCATCACAGATTATTATTTCAATGTATATTATATTTGCGAACATAATATTGTTTTAGGTACGGCGCATATTTCATATAGAGCGCTGCCTGCGATATTACCTAAAATGCACGTATGCTCTTTATCTAGCTAACACAAACACAATCCTTTGTAACATACGCCAGAGACGATCTTCTCAGAAAACTGCATATGAATTTATCTACTTAGTTATTTATTATAGTATAAATACATAAGATTTTGCTCACAATTTGTTTGGGCGCATTAATTTGGGTGCAACGCCGTCTATTGTCGTTTTATGCAAACTAAATTATACTAAATACACATTGTCTTGTAAAATAGTACTCAATATATAGAATCATATAGAGACTCCTTAAAGCAATAAAGAGGGTAAGCTAAAAAGTTCTTCGAAAACGACTCAGAATATTTAGTAGTATGCACTAAGAATTAAATTAAACAATGGAATTGAGCAGCTTATCTTCAAACTCTCTTTGTAAGTGTTGCTTGGTTGCAACCATTTCATTCTTAGAAACTTTTTACTCAATCCGAGCGAGCTTTGTTAAATGCAACTTGTAATCTATATTGCTTTGTTTGTAACTTAACCTGACTGCCTTAAGAGTATTCCAGTCTAGATTCCTTTGCAAAGCCGTCGGACACCCGTGTGCATATATTGAATCCGCCACAGCTTGATTTAGTGACCTGAGTGGCGTACGCTAAACCCATTAAACATGGCTGTTATTTAAAACTTACCTTTAGATTGATTCGTTAAATGATTGTTGTTTCTAATCAAAAACTAAAACGTTACTAAACCTTTTTTTAATCTAAAGAAATTCGTTTAATAATTCAAATACTATACTTTTATAAGGATAACCTTTGAAAGGGCAGCCTTTGGTAAGGGATAAAGGCTGCCCTTTGAAAGGATTTTTTGGGTCAAAAAATGTGTTATCTTAGACGCCCACCTGAAAATTTTTAATAGAAAATGTATTTCTTGATATCTTTCTAAGAGAGTAATTCTAAACAATTACTTGACATGCCATATAGAACTCCACTCTTGCGCCGACACAAATCTCCTAATCCCCAACGTTTACTAGCGTGTGGGTCACCCGAAAATCCTATAATCCTATAGAAATGAAAACCAATTGCCATACGGCATATTATCTGCCGCGATCCGGATAAACAATCGCCTCCGACGGGCTGAGAAATTTCACCAAAACGATTTCTTGAGTTTGGAGATACTTTTATAGAAGAATATAGATGCGCTTCTAACTGGAGGGGGTACCATAGTTTAGTCCCTGTAGATGCTTTCGGCTCAGTCGGTGTGAGATTGGAGAACGTGACTGTTTGTCGCAATTCATTTTCAATCATGCTTCGGTAGGCACGTAAAGTTAATATGTAAAATTGGTCTCAGTTGCCACTTAAAATGGTAGAATGTGCTTGATAAGTCCCGATAGCAGGTGGCCACAAATCTGCCTCGACCAATCTGCACTGGGTCCGCGTGATGGAGTATGACCTAAGAAGAAGGACATGATGTAGGGTTAGAATTTAAAGTTTTATGAGCGAATTGATAAGTTCCAATAGCAGGTAGCCACAAACTTCCCCCGATCTGCACAGGTATAATTTGGGGTCAGCTTGTTGTAGTATGAAGTCTCACTTTGATTTGTGTGACCTACAGCGATGGGACAAAAATAATTAGATCTATCAATTACATAAATATCGATTAAAAGTAATCAAATGTCTCTAGCCAGACCTTTTACGGTTGCTTGAAGGTATGTATGTATCTTCGACCACACATCCAACCGTTCATTCATAAAATAGGTGCTTACATTATGTCCTCCCAGTGCAATGTAAGTCGCTCATTGTACAGTTCTATACACAAATTTAACCGCTGTTGTCTGAATACGTTTTTGTGAACGCACCGGTTTCATTCATCAGTGATGCGTTTTTAGTGTTTAAAAATTGAACCTGGATTTTAAAGCTAGAATGTTTTTTTGTTTATTTGGCGGAAAATAGATTGGCTATGTTGTCAGTATTGATTCTATTTCAATTTCTTTGATTATTCCTCGTGTTGTTTTGAATCACAATGTATAATGTTGGTAGAATATTAAATACTAGCGGCCGCCTGCGACTTTGTCTGCGTATGTAGCTTTATAAATTGTAACCCTTTTGTTGTTCTGATGCATACGCTATGTTACTGTATAGTTTCAGCTAAAAACGTTCCGTAGTTTTTGCTTTGAAAGAGTAACAAACATCCATTCATCGTAGGCAGCATTAACAAATTGACGAATATTGACCCTTTAATAATGACACGCGTGGCATCGTTATTAGCCTTTAAAGTGTGAAGTATTTACTTAACTGGTTGGACTGGGGGTATAATTCATAAATATCATTATCACATAAATTTTAGGCAGGTGTTGAATTAATTTTAAAAACAACTCGATAAAATTATGCTACTTGTTACAGGCCAAGATTCCATTGAAATTATTAATAAAAATAAATCCTTTTTTATTATGTCTATACAAAGGTAGCTGTAGGAATTACAGTCCCGCAAGGACCTTTTGGCCCACGGCAAAACTTGGAACTGTCATCAAGTGAAATGTTATTCATGACTATTGCAAAGTTGCTGTTTGCTATTAAAATTACCCAAGTTCTTTTTTTAATTAGTAATCCTTAGGCCCCACCTATTGAAATATCTCCTTAGAAGTAGAAAAATATAACTATATGGTAACACTCATTTCACAACAACGCCTTCCTCTCGAAAATCCTTGGCACTGTATTTTTAAATTCAGAAAGATAAAAAAAATACATATTCCTACCAAAACGTCATATTCCACATTCAAATTCTAATTAATGTTGTAACGCTTACGAAACATAGTTTCAATGGCTGCCCCTGTGTAGTTGCTAACTTATGTTAGTGTTTAGCAAATAAAGGGAAAAGTTGCCCCGTTTGTTCGTGTTCCGGGACAAAGTTTTCATAGTTGATGTTTTAGTTAGTAGGCCTATATTTAACTGTGTGTCGTTCGCAGGATTTATAAGGTAGTTTGGGTGATGTGGATAGTGACTTTGAGCTTATTTTAGACAGTCCGATAAATGTAGCTTTAACGATGTTAACTATATTTGGGTATAAAAATGTGTCGATCTTTACTGATATGGTACAGTGATTTGGAACTTTAACGAAAACTTCAAGATTCGAATCAGTTGTACAGAAAAAATGCCTCATCTGTATTTCATTCTGAATCTCGATCTTATACTCACCAGTCAGTATACAAAGGCGCTAATCTTACGGATTAAACAAAATGCTTCATAGTTCATTCCAATCTGAAACTGAATCTCGATCTGACATTCACTAAGCTTGCCGTCTCACAGAACGAAAGAATACGCGACGCGATGTCGGTCAGTGAGCCGACGGTGCATGAATTTAGCTGATTCAAATGTTCCAAATAGGACATACTGGGGTTCGAATCTTTGCATTGTTCCAAATACAAATGATCGAATCTGAACAGTGAGACTGATGTCTATTTAGGTGATATTTGAACAAAATTATTTATTTAGAACTAGCTAAAACGTGGGCAGACCATTAACTTAGTGGGTGGATGACATATCGAGAGTTGGAGGAGAGACAGACGGACCTCAAGGAATTTAAATTTGAAAATCAAACTGTTACAAAACCGCTGTCAATCAAGGTGTTCAATTAATAAATGTTATTTGGAAATCCATTGGATACAATAAACCTATTGGTGATGTTGTAAAACTCGTCTGATAATTTAAGGTTGAAAATAGAAGTATGTGATTCTAATAGAGATGAAGTAGATGAAGGTTATAGAGAAACATAATAAATAAATTCTGCTTATTAATAGATTTCCCAACCGTATTAAATTTTATTATTTTTAGTTACCACGATATTTTTGTTAAGAGAAATGGCCACTTAAGAAAAAAAAACAGACTTTACAAAACCTAAAAACTAACATGTTCATCACAGATTATTATTTCAATGTATATTATGTTTGCGAAAATAATATTGTTTTAAGTATGGCGCATATTTCATATAGCGCGCTGAGTGCGATGGTACCTAAAATGCACGAATGCTCTTTATCTAGCTAATACAAACAATCCTTCATAGCATACGCCAGAGATTTTCTCAGAAAACTGCATATGAAATTATGTACTTGGTTATTTATTATAGTATAAACACATAAGATTTTGCCCAAAATTCGCTTGCGTGCATTAATTTGGGTGCAACGCCATCTATTGTTGTTTTAGGCAAGCTAAATTATACCAAATACACATTGTCTTGTAAAACAGAACTCAAAATATAGAATCATCTAGAGACTCCTTATACCAATAAAGAGGGTAAGCTAAAAAGTTCTGCGAAAAACGACTAACAGTATTTAGTAGTATGCACTAAGAATTAAATTAAACAATAGAATTAAGCAGCTTATCTTCAAACTCTCTTTGTAAGTGGTGCTTGGTTGCAAACATTTAATTCCTAGAAACTTTGTACTCAAGCCGAGCGAGCTTTGTTAAATGCAACTTGTAATGTATATTGCTTTGTTTGTAACTTAACCTAACTGCCTTAAGAGTATTCCAGTCTAGATTCCTTTGCAAAGCCGTCGGAACCCCGTGTGCAGATATTGAATCCATTACTGCTTGATTTAGTGACCTGAGTGGCCTACGCTAAACCCATTAAACATGGCTGTTATTTAAAACTTACCTTTAGACTAATTCGTTAAATGATTATTGCTTCTATTCAAAAACTAAAACGTTACTATAACTTTTTTTTTTAATCTAAAGAAATTCGTTTAATAATTCAAATACTATACTTTTATAAGGATAACCTTTGAAGCCTTTGGTAAGGGTTAAAGGCTGCCCTTTGAAAGGATTTTTTGGGTCAAAAAATGTGTTATCTTAGACGCCCACCTGAAAAATTTTTAATAGAAAATTTGACTTGACATCTTTCTAAGAGAGTAATTCTAAACAATTACTTGACATGCCATACAGAACTCCAGTCTTGCGCCGACACAAATCTCCTAATCCCCAACGTTTACTAGCGTGTGAGTCACCCGAAAATCCTATAATCCTATAGAAATGAAAACCAACTGCCATACGGCATATTATCTGCCGCGATCCGGATAAACAATCGCCTCCGACGGGCTGAGAAATTTCACCAAAACGAATTGTTGAGTTTGGAGATAGATGCGCTTCTAAGTGGATGGAGTACCAAAGTTTAGTCCCTGTAGATGCCCGTCCCTGGAGAACGTGTTTGTCGCAATTCATTTTCAATCATGCTTCAGTAGGCACGTAAAGTTTATAAGTTGATCTCAGTTGCCACTTAAAATGGTAGAATGTGCTTGATAGGTCCCGACAGCAGGTGGCCACAAATCTGCCTCGACCGATCTGCACTGGGTCCGCGTGATGGAGTATGACCTAAAAAAAAAAGATAAGAGAGAAGGTCTTAACCAGAAATGTGACGGAATAGGCTGAATAACATGTTACATTCGTAAGCGTGTGTGTGTGTGAATGATGTACACTATTGGCCGCGAGGCCTTTACAGCTTCACCGGACTTAAAGGCGAGTGTGCAACCACTACGCTCTAGCCAGCCAGAAGGGCAAGGGGCAACATACTCGAGGGCGCCTCGAATAGAGGCGCCCTCGGTTGGGACAGTCGCTGTAGGGTGACGGGTGCACTACTAAGTGCACCGGTCAACCGCCGGCTATGGGAGGGGATCTACGACTACGTCTTCGTCGTCGCCCGTATTCTGAGCGGAAAGAAGGGATGACAAAGCATCGGGGGGGTCGGTGAGAACATGTCGCGGCCAGCGGTGGCGGCAGGGGTCAGGGGGGAGATCGTAGTCGGCGGCGGCTACGATTAACGGATTTGCATGGGTAGATGCGTTCGCGAAGTGTCGTGTTGTCGCCTTTTTAATATAGGCGCGAAAAGGTTCGAGACCTAGATGCGAGTGGAGATCGACATTCCGTACGAACCAGGGGGCTCCTACGGCTTTACGGAGGAAGCGGTTTTGAACCACTTGGAGTTTATCGATGTGAGAGGGGGCCGAATACTCGAACACAACACACGCATAAGTGATGATGGGTCGAACGCAAGTTTTGTAAAGCGTCACCTTATTTCTAAGGGACATTTTACTCCGCTTGCAGATTAACGAATGGAGACGACTGAGCACAAAGGATGCTCGGTAATGGACCCGCTTGATGTGCGGGCCAAAGGACATGGTACTGTTTAGGGTGACCCCTAGATATTTGACCTCTTTGACCCAGGGAATAGGTCGGTCGAACATGGTCACTTGGCCGAGATTACTTCTAGGGCGGCGCAGGGAGTGGCGCGGGGTGGCACCTCTGGAGAAGAACACCGCAGCGAACTTGTCCGGGTTCACCTCAATACGCCACTTCCTGAACCAATTCCCTAGGGAATTGGGGGTTGTCTGAAGGTTTCTGGTAATGAAGCCCTGATTCCTATGCGAGACGTAGAGAGCGGTATCATCGGCGAATAGGGCTAGATGCGCCTTACTCGAACGAGGAATATCGTTCGTGTAAAGGCTAAACAGGAGCGGAGAGAGAACTGAGCCCTGTGGGACTCCAGCACTGATGAAGTGGGAAGTGGAGCGCGTCATTTCGACGCGATAACGGAAGGTGCGATTCAACAAGAAGTCTCGTAAGATGAGCACAAGTCTGTCCGGCACACCCATTTGGTTGTAGATCAAGCCGTTGTGCCAGACTTTGTCGAATGCCTTCGCGACATCTAGGAAGAGGGCGCCCGTGTAGACGGGTTTGGGTCTATTGAGACCGGAGAGGATGTGCTCCGTGATGCGGTGCACTTGGTAGACACTCTTGGTGTTTGGCTCGAAAGCCGATCTGCTCGTCGATAAGGATGCCCCTGGACGTTATGAAGTCTTTGAGCCGCGCCAGAAGTAGGCGCTCGTAGATCTTGGCCAGGGAGTTGAGGAGACTGATAGGACGGTAGATTGTGAGGTTTGCCGGGCTTGGGAATGCCTATGACGTCCGCCTCCTTCCATTTAGCGGGGAAGGTGCAGTTCGTCATGGCGGCGTTCAGTATGGCCACTAGGAGGCAGATGAGTTGGGTGGGCAGGCATTTCAGAACGCGATTCGAAATGCCGTCAGAGCCGGGGGCTTTTTTAGTTTTCAGACCCATAATGAGATCTTCGACCTCAGTTTGGGTGATAGGAGGTAAGGAATCGACGGGGGGGAGGGATGCCCTGCGCTCGACTTCCCTGTCTACCTCGTCGACATGGGACTGGTCGACGGACTGAGAGCTTGGGGCGCACTGGCTCTCGAGGGAGCGAGAAGCTCGGCCTTTTCGTCGTCGTCGAAGTCTGGGGGTGCACCTGAAGGGCGGGACAGCGGGGGCATGCCAGTCGTGGAGTCGGTTTTGAGGCTACGCGCCAGCTGCCAGTAGGCCAGATGCGATGGCGCGATGCCCTCTAGGAGGTCACCCCACCGTTCGTCCCGGACCTCCGCGACACGACGCTTTACCTCTCGTTGTAAAGCGCGCATCCGGGCCCGATTGGCTTCGGTGGGGTAAGAGTCGTACGCTCGGATAGAGGCATTCTTGGAACTTGTTTAGTATCTATAATGCATTACAATTAGACACACTTATCCTAGTTGTAGACTTTTTTAACGTAGCCTCACACTTGTTTTTATTCCTGTGTCGTGGGTGCGTTTACAAACATGAAAACGCACATACACAAATACCCCGACCGAAACAAATAACTCACACAAAGATTTGTCCAGTGCGGGAATCGAACCCGTTATTCGACACAGTAGTCGGAGCAGCTTAAGTTCTCAACCACTGTGCTAAATCGTCCGTCGCAGAGACTTTTAAAATTTTTTAAGTATACATTAGTCGCTAATCTTTCTTATGATATATAAATTATGTATTGATAGATTAGCTAATAATGTCATCTTCAATTTTTAAAAAAACATCTCTGCAACTGGGCCATGATCCATTTATTATCAAACCAATCATATTATATTAATACATTATATCAAATCATTTAAATACTCGTACACCCCTAATCTTGCGATTCCTTTAGATTATCTCTATCCTATGGTTGCCTGGAAGAGATCACTATTAGTTATCAAGATTATTTCCAAATTATGTATCTTTGATGGAACAATAAAGTGTTATCTATCTATCTATCATTTATTTTATATAAAACCTGTGGCACTTAAAAATTGTCAAGTTTCAATTTTTAACATACTATTATCAATCAATCTCCCACCAGATTGGAAAGTGGCTTTCACTAATAGGAACCGCCAAGAAACTCAGCGGGCTTGTCTTTACTGTCAATAAAGAATGTTTTTAAACAATGATAGTCTAAAGGTTTCTGGGTGGACCAGTCTCCAGAAGTAACACCCGTTCACAAGCCAAATAGCCACCGCAAGTATAGACTTTCTAGTGAATATTACTGATAAATACTGAGTTCTTAGGTTTACGCGAATCATCATCATCATCATCATCATCTCAGCCTATACTTGTCCACTGCTGAACATAGGCCTCCCCAATCGCTTTCCAGCGTAACCGGTCCGATGCCACCTGCATCCAACGACTTCCTGCGATTTTCACAAGATCGTCGGTCCATCTGGCAGGCGGTCGTCCCACGCTGCGCTTGCCAATACGTGGTCTCCACTCTAGAATCTTTCTGCCCCAACGCCCGTCCGATCTACGCGCTATGTGGCCCGCCCATTGCCACTTCAGCTTGCTAATCTTAACGGCTATGTCGGTGACCTTGGTTCTTCTACGAATCTCCTCATTCCTGATTCGATCGCGTAGAGAAACGCCGAGCATAGCTCTCTCCATAGCTCGCTGAGCAACTCTGAGCTTTTTTATGAGACCTATTGTAAGAGACCACGTCTCTGATCCATATATCATCACTGGTAACACACATTGACTAAAAAACTTAAGTCTTAAGGCACTGAGGTATTTTGGATGAGAAGATGTTGCGCAGTTTCCCGAACGCTGCCCAGCCGAGTTGGATTCGTCGATTGACCTCTCTCTCAAAGTTGGACCTACCTAACCGGACTACCTGTCCCAGGTAAATGTATTCGTCGACAACTTCAAGAGTAGAGTTCCCAACGGTGAGTGCGGTGGGTACGACATGGACTTTAGACATTATTTTCGTTTTGTCCATGTTCATTTTAAGACCCACTTGTTGAGATACTCTGTTGAGGTCACCGAGCATTCGTCCTAGATCTTCCAGCGACTCCGCCACGACCACAATGTCGTCGGCAAATCGAAGGTGAGTGATGTATTCGCCATTGATGTTGATGCCAAGTCCTTGCCATTCCAAGAGCTTGAAGGCGTCCTCTAAGGTGGCCGTAAACAGTTTCGGAGAAATGACGTCTCCCTGCCTTACTCCTCTTTTTATGGGGATCGCCTTCGTGCACTGCCCCTGTACTCGGACTGACATGGTGGCGTTATTATACAAGCACTTCAACACTTCAATGTACCGATAGTCAATGCGGCATCGCTGGAGAGATCTAAGAACCGCCCAAGTCTCGATCGAATCGAAGGCTTTCTCATAGTCCACAAACGCCAAGCATAGTGGCCGATTATACTCCTCGGTCTTCTGTATAATCTGCCGCAGCGTATGTATGTGGTCTATGGTACTAAAGCCTTTCCGGAAACCGGCTTGTTCGGGAGGCTGGAAGTCATCAAGCCTGCGTTCGAGACGATTCGTGATGACTCTCAAAAACAACTTATAAACATGGCTCAGCAGTGTGATGGGCCTATAGTTCTTCAGTAAAGTGTTATCACCTTTCTTGAAAAAGAGTACCACCACACCCCTGTTCCACGCTTCCGGCGTTTTTCCTTCGAGCAAGACGGAATTAAACAGCCTCTGAAGGACTTTAAGTACCGGCGATCCGCCCGCTTTCAGAAGCTCTGCGGTAATTCCGTCTTCACCCGGCGCTTTGTTGTTTTTAAGGTGTTTGAGAGCCATCCCAATCTCGCACAGGCTGATGGTGATGTTTACGCGAATATTACACATGAAATAAAACTATTTTTTCGGATTTTATCGGGGTTTATTTTGATTTTTAAGTTCCCGACGTTTCGAGTGCTTTGCAGCACCCATGGTCACGGGAAGGACTGAGGTGTTAGACGTCCAAAAGGCATAGTTGTTCCGGGGTACCCTCAAACTTCTTGATTATTATTTTTTTTGTTTCTTACATAGGACATACAAAAAGACCAATAAAAACTCGGGTTAAAGAATACATAGCTGACCTAAAACACCGTCGCTCAAAGAAGTCTGCAGTCTGTGAACATGTCCTTGACCGCACCCGCCATAACATCAGATTTGATAGACCACAAATCCTCGTGAAAGAACACCGATTCCTACCAAGGATGGTTCGCGAGGCTATTGAAATTAAAAAACATCCTAATTTCAATAGAGAAGATGGCTGGGTGCTTCCATCGTCTTGGGATCCAGAAATTAATATAATCAAATCTAAAACCAAGCATAACACTGCAAGACCTCAAGACACCGTGAGCTCATTCTGCGTAGATCGGACCAACAAAAACAAATAATAATTAAGAAGTTTGAGGGTACCCCGGAACAACTATGCCTTTTGGACGTCTAACACCTCAGTCCTTCCCGTGACCATGGGTGCTGCAAAGCACTCGAAACGTCGGGAACTTAAAAATCAAAATAAACCGCGATAAAATCCGAAAAAATAGTTTTATTACTGATAAACCCATGGCATTTAATAACTGCTGGTCTGGTATCTACACGTATTACCCATTTCAAAGGCATAACAGGCCTCTAAATCAAAGAGCAAACAGCATCGAATGTCAGAACCGCAAACAGAACATAAATCTGTTTACCACCATTATTAATGGCGTTAGATATATCAAAATTAGCTCGCACTTGATCTCATTACCGTAAATAAACTGACATTAACTGCTGGTAATGACTGTTTGGAGAAGAGCTGCTAATTGTTGGATATGGCTGTTTGGCATCAAATTTACATCAATTTATGTACTAAGACTAAATATATCTTACCATGGCTAAAGAGACCGTAGATTTACCTTAAGGATAAGTCAAGAGTCTTGGTGACTGACGAACTGTGTATCAGACTCTGGGAATAGCGGTAGCAAGAGTCGACTGTAAGGAGAGAACCGGTTAGAGCTCTATAATGTACCCTTGCGGGTAATCAAAAATCCTACCCCTGCAAGGAATCTGGCGTAATCATCATCAGGTTGATGGCACTAAAGTTAACCAGCGAAGGGATCGCTCAGTCTGAGATAGAGAATCGTTTCTGTGAGCCGTTTCGAGAAAGTTAAACTTGATTTATTAATATAAGTTATCAAAATACTTCATGAATATTCTAACACATAATATACTCAATAGATGTCCAAGATGGTAACTGAAATTTCCATTCTTGATTTCTTTAATTTACATGAATATTACACATGAAATAAAACTATGTTTCGTACCGCGGTTGGTCACGGAAGGACTAATATGCTAGAGGTCCAAAAGACATGGTTGTACCAGGGTACTCTCAAACTTCTTAATTATTTTTGTTGGTCCGATATATGCCTAATGAGATCATGTTATGTTGAATTTTTGGATGGATTATATTAGTTACCAGATTTCAAGCCGATGGAAGCACCCACTCATCTTCTTTATTGAAATTAAGATGTTTTTTTTTTAATTACAATAGCGTCGTGAACTATCCTTGGTAAGAATCGGTGTTCTTTCACGAGGATTTGAGGTCTATCGAATTTTTCGACGGTTTCCTCATTTGAACCCAGAATGTCGTGATCGCCTCGCTATGCATCACTAAACCATATTAATACAAGGAAGTTATACAGATCCAAATAACAAGAATCGCAAATATATTATAGAGCATTACCATCGTATTAATCCTAATCATTACTGTTAATTATATGTCATCATTATCATTATCCGACACATGATGTCATTACTCGGTGCTCGTCATTACAGCATCCAACAATTAGTTTGTAATGCTATTGCGTTTGAATTAACTCGAATAATTATCGGTTTAGTTTGGGTTTCTATAGATTAATTAATTGTGCTGTGTGGTATTAGTCACTCGAATGAACTATCCGGTTTTGATTGAAACAGACTTCAAGTTTGATTACCTAAATAGGAAATAGCCTTTTTGAAATGTAAGAATGGATACCTAATATCTCAATATTGTAAAGATGGTTACCTACAATCTCAATCTTATAAAAGCTTATACCTAAAAAGATCTATTTAGTTGAGTTCATAAAGTTTTTCACCGTCACGCCTATATTCCCTCAGCAAGTGTGGCAGAGGCGTTCTGTGTACATCCACTTTTCGCAGACGATGTTAGGTCCCCTGTAATAGGGGGCGAGCTTATTGCCATTTGGAAGTTTTTCGTTACAAAAACTTCATTTGTCTGACCTAGGATTTGAACCCAGGACCTCGTGATCACCAAGCGATGCACTTTGCCATTAGACCAACGAGGCAGTCCAAAGTTATTTTTCAAAATATTTATCAAAACTGCACTCGGACTTTGGTTTTCAGATGAGGAAGTATTTTTTTACCCTCTATTGTCCCTAACTGCTGGGCAAAGGTCTCCATAACCTTCCAGACCTTGCCATACACCAGGCACAATTCCAGACTCCGGACTGATTCTGGAAATTTTTCAATAGGAAAAGTACATTTGTCTGACCTAGGATTTGAGCCCAGGGCCTCGTGATGGCAAAGCACATTATTTGTCACAAGACCCACGTGGCAATCAGAGGCAGATGTATAACGTTTTATTTTTTATAAATAGTTTTTACACAGTATGAACGGCGTTTCATCCACAAACAACTAACATCTACAAATACCCATTCGCTATTAGAAAACGCGGCCTGTTACGATGACTACGAGGATTGATCGCTTAGTGATACTCTAGTAGCTTACAGAATACCATTACGTAATCATCTCACAAAATATTATATATATATATATATATATATATAATACGTCGCATTTGATCATACCGAATAGGCTCGGAAGGACCAAAACAATTTTATGTTAGACACAGTGGGCGGAGCGGCTTAAACTCTTAACCACTGCGCTAAATCGTTCGTCATTTGATCAAGTGAGTGACTTCTGCTCTTACTACTGGACGAATCCGTCGTGAAAATAAAAAGTGAATATAATATGCTTATTCTTAAAAAGAAACAGTCATGGCCCAATGGTTAGACCGATAGACTGCAAAGCCAGAGTTCTCGGATTCAAACCCAGGCACGCACCTCTGTCTTTTCGAAAGCATGTGCAATCTAAGTCGTAAGCACACTGGAGCTGGATTGCATAAATTATTTTTTAACCGTCTTCAAAAATGAGGTTCTATGTTTGGTTGTTTGTATGATTTTTTTTTTATGTATATTCACCGATATTTCTGTCAGTTGTGGACCGATTTTGATGATTCTTTTGCATTGGGTTCAGTATAGCTCTAAGGTGGTCCCATTTTAATTTCATCAGTATTGGACCTTGGACTTGGAGGACATACCAGAGAACTCCTTATCGACATACAATAGGAATGTGCAAATTGAGACAATATGGGTGTTACGTCAATCCTATAGGGTACCTACTAGGTACTATAGAACTAAGCAGAATGTTCGCCCGCGCCCGCGGCCCGCAGTCCTGGCAGTGCCTCTCGCGCGTTCGGTTGTGTCACTGCGCTGCCCGCCCGCTCGCTATTTTCGTGTTACGTAATTATCGATTTCGACTTGCTTTGTTGGAAACGCCTGCGCTTGCGTGGAGTGGTAATCAGGTTAGCTCGTATACGTGTATACGTACGCATATACGGGCTGCGACGTTGCTTCTCCGCGTCTGGCTCGCGCGTAGCAACAAGGCGAGCCGTTAGGCAGACTCGCCGTTCTGACGGCGGTCGGTCTTCCCGCGTTTTTGTAACGGTCGTTTTCCGCGACCTACGTGGTTCGTCGCGGCTGTGCTTGCGTGTGTTGTGCTTGTGTGTCTACGTGTTTGCACTCGCTGTGCGTGTGCTTTTGCGTCCCGTGCAGGTACGGTTCGCGTATAGCCCGGCGTGACCAAGCACGTGGGTTGCTAGGCAGCCGCGTCGGCTAACGGCGCGGCCGGCCCTCCCGCGGTTTCTTCTCTAGGGTGAGTTTTTTAATTCGATTATCTATTCTCTTATATCTATTCTATCCTATTCTCCGTGCGGCGGTTCTCTTCGCCCCGGAGCAGATAGGGTTTGGTGCCGCCCGTTCGCCCCTAAGGCGAAGGGGCACACCGCGTCTCCCCGGTAGTGCCACCCCCCCGCCGCTACCCGGTGGGGGGATCAGGGCAACGTTCACGCCCGGGTCTTAGGGCCCCTTGTTCTTGTTTTTTTTTTTTTTTTTTAGTTCACTCGACCTGCCATTTCCCCTCTGGAAATGGCGGAAGACTTCCCTCCGGAGTTCGTCCGGGAGCTCGCGAAGTACATCGTCCTACGCTGCCCGGACATAGTCCGGGAATTCAAGGCGACGTACTCGCCCGCCTCGCCCGACGCGTCGCCCGAGCGCGCGTCGGCCCCCGGCCCCGCGCACCCCGCGCCTTCTGCGCGCCCCGTGACTCCGTTCGCCGCGCCGCGAACTGATGTAGGGGCGCAGCCCCAGACCCCCGCCGACCGCCCCGTCTCGCCATGCGGGTCCGAGCCTCTCTCGGACTCGGATATGGAGGTCGAGCGCGCGTCCGCGCGACGCGCCGCCCCCGCCCGGTCCCCGTCCCCGTCGCTCTCGTCGGAGGACGACTTCGTTCCCATCGCGAATGGGAAGCGGGCGCGCAAACCGCGCGACTCGCCGCCGCCCAAAATCCAGAGGGCCGGAAACGACTCTGTTTCTCCCGGCCCCTCCGGCCCCCGGCCGTCTCCGTCTCCCAACGCGGCCGCGAGGGCCTCCCCCCTCGCGCGCCCCGCACGTCCGAACATCACTCCCCCGCCGCTTGTCATTCAGGACAAGAGCGCCTGGGAGCGTATATCCAAGGCGATTTACAATCGCCAAATTAGTTATACGCACGCGCGTTCCACCGCGCAAGGCATAGCCGTCAAGGTGGCGTCTTCGGACGACCACCGACGGCTATCCGCGTTCCTGCGATCTAATAAGATCGCATACCACACATACACCCTGGAGGAGGAAAGGGAGCTCAGGGTGGTAATCCGCGGTGTCCCGAGAGAGCTGGACACCGCCGTCATCAAGGCCGACCTCCAGTCCCAGGACCTTCCTGTGCGCCAGGTGCACAGAATGGTGAATGGGCGCTCCAAGGAGGCGTACGACATGGTGCTGGTCGTCCTCGACCGCACCGAGTCCGGCCGTAGGGTCTTCGACCTGAAGGCCGTGTGCCATATCTCTGGCCTCTCCGTGGAGGCCCCCCATAAACGTGGCACGCCCGGGCAGTGCCACAACTGCCAGCTGTACGGGCACTCTGCCCGTAACTGTCACGCGCGCCCTCGATGCGTTAAGTGCATCGGGGACCACGCGACGTCCCAGTGCGCCCGCTCGAAGGAGACGGCGGCCGAGCCCCCCAGCTGCGTCCTCTGCGGCACCAAGGGGCACACCGCGAACTATCGCGGTTGCCCCAAGGCCCCGAAGGGGAAGCGCGGCCGGGCGAGGCGCGGCGGCCGCCGCCGCCCCCGCGCGGTTGCCCCCCCCTCTGCGCCCTCAGCGCAACACCCCCCCGCGCCCTCAGCGCACCCTCGTCCGGTGCCTTCTGCGCCAGCGACCGCGGCTCCCCGCGCTCCCGCGACGCTGAAGCTGGCCCCCCCTCCCCCGCCGCTCAGGCCGTCCCTCGGCGCCAACGCATGGGTGAAGCCGCTGCCCTACACCGCGGCCTCCCACCCTGCGTCAGTGGGCCCCGCCTGCCCCCCGAAGCGCGCGCCGGCGATCCCGCCGGTGGCGGCTTGTCCCCCTCCGCCCACTAACGTCAGTCAGGACGTCGACCTCATAATGAGTGTCTCGGCGGTCATAAGCCCCGCTCTGTTTCCCAGAGTCCGCGAACTCGCCCTTCGTCTCCGCGCCGCCACCAACTTGGCGGACCAGGTTCTCCTGGCCGCGGAATACAGGGACGTCTATGACGTCCTGACGTCCCTCAGAACCCAACCCCCCCGCACCCGATAATGGATCTGCGACCTCCCCGCCATAAGCCCCACAACCTATCCCTGGCGTTCTTTAACGCCGATGGCCTTCGCTCCCAGCGAGATCAGGTTGCTGATTTCCTCCGAGATCACCAACTTGATATCCTCCTCGTGCAGGAAACCTTCCTGAAGCCCGCACATCGCGATCCTAGGATCGCAAACTACAACCTCGTGCGCAATGACAGAATCGGCTCCCGCGGAGGCGGTACTCTCATTTATTACAGGAGGTCCCTGCACTGCATCCCTCTCGATCCCCCCGCGCTCACCAACATCGAAGCCTCGGTCTGTCGCGTCTCTCTCACGGGGCACCAGCCCATCGTGATCGCCTCCGTTTACCTTTCCCCCACTAAATCCGTTCTCAGGAGTGACTTTGAAGCACTCCTCAATCTGGGAAGCGCCGTCATTCTGGCGGGCGACTTCAACAGCAAACACGTGGCCTGGAACGGTCTCACCACTACCCCTAACGGTAGGAGCCTTGACGCCCTGGTCGACGTTCTCGACTTTGACGTCATCGCACCCATGCACCCTACCCACTATCCTAACAATCCCAATCACCGACCCGACGTCCTGGACATGGCGCTTCTGAAGGGTGTCACCCTACGGCTGCACTCCTTGGAAGTAGTCCAGGAACTCGACTCTGACCATCGACCTGTAGTCATGAGACTCGGTTCCCCCCCTTCCGCCCCTCAGCGACCCAAAAAGACGGTGGTGGATTGGCATGCGCTAAGCACGGCCTTGGCGGATGCCGACCCTCCCCCCCTGCCTCTCAGCTCGGACTCCATCCCGTCCCCTCAGGACACCGATCAGGCCGTAGATGCCTTCACCGAACACATCCGATCGGCGGTCAGTCGATCGTCCAAGCAAGTCGAAGCGGAAGATTTCTACCTCAACCGCTTTCGACTGCCGGACGATGTTAGGGATCTCATTCGTTCCAAGAATGCTTCCATCCGAGCGTACGACTCCTACCCCACCGAAGCCAATCGGGCCCGGATGCGCGCTTTACAACGAGAGGTAAAGCGTCGTGTCGCGGAGGTCCGGGAGGAACGGTGGGGTGTCCTCCTAGAGGGAATCGCGCCGTCGCATCTGGCCTACTGGCAGCTGGCGCGTAGCCTCAAATCCGACTCCACGACTGACATGCCCCCGCTGTCCCGCCCTTCAGGCGCAGCGCCCCCAGCCTTCGACGACGACGAAAAGGCCGAGCTTCTCGCCGACTCCCTCGAGAGCCAGTGCGCCCCCAGCTCTCAGTCCGTCGACCAGTCCCACGTCGACGCGGTAGACAGGGAAGTCGAGCGCAGGGCATCCCTCCCCCCCGTCGATTCCTTGCCTCCTATCACGCAAACGGAGGTCGAAGATCTGATCATGGGTCTTAAAACTAAAAAAGCCCCCGGCCCTGACGGCATTTCGAATCGCGTTCTGAAATGCCTGCCCGCCCAACTCATCTGCCTCTTGGTGGCCATCTTGAACGCCGCCATGACGAACTGCACCTTCCCCGCTAAGTGGAAGGAGGCGGACGTCATTGGCATCCCCAAGCCCGGCAAACCTCGCAATCTCCCCGCGAGCTACCGCCCTATCAGTCTCCTCAACTCCCTGGCCAAGATATACGAGCGCCTCCTTCTGGCGAGGCTCAAGGACTTCATAACGTCCAGGGGTATCCTTATCGACGAGCAGTTCGGCTTTCGAGCCAAACACTCTTGTGTCCATCAGGTGCACCGCATCACGGAGCACATTCTCTCCGGTCTCAATGGGCCCGGAAGACCCGTCTACACGGGCGCCCTCTTCCTGGATGTCGCGAAGGCATTCGACAAAGTCTGGCACAACGGCTTGATCTACAAGCTCTACCGATTGGGTGTGCCGGACAGACTCGTGCTCATCTTACGAGACTTCTTGTCGAATCGCGCCTTTCGTTATCGCGTCGAAATGACGCGCTCCGCTTCCCACTCCATCAGTGCTGGAGTCCCACAGGGCTCAGTGCTCTCTCCGCTCCTGTTTAGCCTCTACACGAACGACATTCCTCGTTCGAGTGATGTTAAACTAGCTTTATTCGCGGATGATACCGCTCTTTATTATTCCAATAGGAACAAGGCCCGCATCACGAGGAAACTCCAGACCGCCGCCAATACCCTAGGGGATTGGTTCAGGAAGTGGCGAATCGAGGTGAACCCGGACAAGAGCGCGGCGGTGCTCTTCGCCAGAGGTGCACCTTCGCACCACTCTCTGCGCCGCCCCGGAAGGAACCGAGGTCAAGTGACCATGTTCGACCGACCCATTCCCTGGGTCAAAGAGGTCAAATATTTAGGGGTCACCCTGAACAGTACCATGACCTTCGGCCCGCACATCAAGCGGGTCCGTCACCGAGCATCCTTCGTGCTCGGTCGTCTCCATTCGTTAATCTGCAAGCGGAGTAAAATGTCCCTTAGAAATAAGGTGACGCTTTACAAAACTTGCGTTCGTCCCATCATGACTTATGCGTGTGCTGTGTTCGGGCATTCGGCCCCCTCTCACATCGACAGACTTCAAGCGGTTCAAAACCGCTTCCTCCGTAAAGCCGTAGGAGCCCCCTGGTTCGTACGGAACGTCGACCTCCACTCCGATCTAGGTCTCGAACCTATTCGCGCCTTTATTAAAAAGGCGTCAACACGTCACTTCGCGAACGCATCTTCCCATGCGAATCCGTTAATCGTAGCCACCGCCGACTACGACCTCCCTCGCGACCCCTGCCGCTACCGCCGGCCGAGACATGTTCTCACCGACCCCCCCGATGCTTTGTCATCCCTTCTTTCCGCTCAGAATACGAGCGACGCCGTAGACGCAGACGCAGTAGTAGATCCCCTCCCATAGCCGGCGGTCGACCGGTGCGCTTAGTAGTGCACCGGTCCCCCTACAGCGACTGTCCCAACCGAGGGCGCCTCTCCGAGGCGCCCTCGAGTATGTCGCCTCTTGCCCTTCTGGCTGGCTGGAGCGTAGTGGTTGCACGCTCGCCTTTAAAATCCGGTGAAGCTGTAGAGGCCTCGAGGCCAACAGCGTAGATCATTCACACACACACACACACACGCAGAATGTTAACCGACTTTAAAAAAGGAGGAGGAACATAATTCGTCTGTGTTGTTTTATAACTTATTTTCTTATAAACCGATTTGGATGATTCTTTTTTCGCTGGATTCAACATAGTTTAAAGGTGGTCCCATTTTAATTTTATCAGTATTGGATCTTGGACTTTGCAGATACACCAGGGGTTTCCTATACGGCAAACAGAATGAATGTGAAAATTCAGTTATTATGAGTTTTATATCAATCTTGTAGGTACCTCACTGTATAAATAAGTAGAATAATATAAAGGCGGTATATAAATAACAATAATACATTCACTCATCACTTAAAATTGTAAAATAAAAACTTAAAAAAAAAGGAAAACCGCCTTAAAGAAGTAAAAAATATATATTTGAAGTCGGTGCCAAGTAACCGACTGCACCAACCAGCACCGACTTCAAATATTTACTTTCTGCTCTATGAAGTTGGTTTCCCTTTTTTTTAAAAGATTTTTTATATGTTTGTATCAACAAGCTGTAACATAATAAACGCAAGACCTGAAAGTTGTTTGTTCTAAATCAGTAACTGAATTGATTCAATCAATTTTTAATGTACTAAAAATTTGCTGCTTTATTCCTTCAGTGCGCTATAAAAATCTAAATGTATTATTGATTCATAGCAATAAGGAAAATTAAAACGCATTTCTAAAACGTATTTTTCAAAACTTACAAATACACGTACAAGTTTCGTTGTTAATTGGTGTATAAAAATGCTTAAAAAAAGTGTAAAAGCATTTAAATTTGAAAATTTGGTTTTCGTTTTGAATTTATGAAGCAATGCTCTAATCGGGGTGTCGGTGGTCTTGCGTTTATTATGTTAAACCTTGTATATAGAGAAAATGATGAAAAAATGAATGGAGAATTAGACAAAAAAGACAAGCCCACTGAGTTTCTCACCGGATCATCTTAGCACATTAGTAAGTTAAAAAAATGTAAATATGACAATTTGTGATTATCCTCGCAGAGTTTTAACGATTTTTGTATGAGTTGAGTTTGTGCGCATTAAAAGTTAACTATTACTTGCTTTGACGGTTATTGAAAACATCGTGACGAAACCTGCATGAGTTTCTCGAAGGTGTGTGAAGTTCGCCAACACACACTGGGCCAGCGTGGTGGACAAAATAAAAAGAAAAGAAAGGAGGCCCATGCCCAACGGTGGGATAGTTTCTTAACAGGGCTAATATTATTATCAATATTTATTCTTAACTTACACTTGCTTTCTGTAAATACTCTGTGTCATTCTATTAAAAAGCGCCTACTTAAAAAACGACAGCAATGTTTGAAGTTTGTGTACTGCTAATTGATTATGTTTTTCCACTGGTCACGGCATTAGGCCGGTCGTCATAATGAACCATGATCCCTTTGTCCAGATTTGGACGCCTTTGAACTGATAAAATTGTGATGATGAAACCTGTGATTCTTTAAAGTGCTTTCTGCTTTATTTGATTTTAATTTAAGTAGTTATTGATTGTATATCGAAGACGTTTACATGAAATAAAATCACACGCACCTATTTTAAATATAAACATTTATCAAACCATGACGACCATTATTGCAGGAGTTGTTAGAGATATTTAAAACACTGCTATTCCAAACTTATTTATTTTTATATTTCGTTTGTTTTGGGTTATGAACCTTCATGTTCAAGTAGGCATTTAATGTCTTTGAATTTAATTAGACTTAGTCTATAATTATATTAAAATTTATTTGTAAGGTACAAATCAAATTACTTGTATTTAGGTACCCACTTTAAAAATAAGCCGCCGTTGGGCTGCAAAGTCACATGTCTCGGGCTCAAACCCAGGCATACACCGTCTTTGCAAAAACATTTGCGTATTAAAAATTAATTATCACTTGTTTTAACAGTGAAGGAAAACATCGTGAGGAAACCTGATTGCCCAAAGCGTTTCTCGAAGGTGTGTGAAGTTCATCAATCCGCACTGGGCCAGCGTGGTGGATTATGGCCTAAAACCCTCTCAGTTTGAGCGGAGGCCCGTGCCCAACGGTGGGATAGTTTCTTAACAAAGCTAAGTAGGTAGATAATCTATCAGTACTATTGTCTAAAATAATTTATTAGATATCGTTAAATTTAATTTAAGAAAATTTAAATAATCTTAGTTAACTATCATCATTTTTTAAAGTAATCCCAGCTGAACGATGAGTGATTGAACTAAGACTTGTTTAAATTTACTTCGAAATAAGCCACATAAATAAGGCACTTGGTGAGTTTATAATTCCTAATCAGGTGATATAATTTACGTCATGTTACTCACATCTAGCAGTGCTAAAAGTCTCACATATCTCAGTCCTTCCCATACAGTGCTAAGGATCATCTGAAGATCCTCCCTAAGCAAAAAAGAATTAAGCAAATGTACCTTAAGTCTAATTAATCTTATAGGCTTAATAAAAATCTGTAATTGTGCAACTGACGTAAAAGCGTTGAGGCTTCTGAGTTAAGGGACGTGGAGTAAATTTCCGCTTACATTTGAGTGATTCACTGATGATTTTCTGTATCCTTTCATCATCATTAACATCTATAGGCCATTCCTATCCACTGATGGGTATGAACCTCCTTCGGTTGATGTCATACGAAATTGCTTTAAATAAATTCTTCCACACTACTAATAGTTCTGACTGAAAACAGATCGGCTTGGAAGGTTATGGAGACCTTTGCCCAGCAGTTAGGGACAATATAGGAAAAAAAAATACTTCCCTCATCTGAAAATCAAAGTCCGAGTATAGTTTTGATAAATATTTTAAAAAGAACCTTGGACTGCCTCGTTGGCCTAATGGCAAAGCGCATTGCTTGGTGATCACGAGGTCCTTGGTTCAAATCCTAGGTCGGACAAATGAAGTTTCTCTAACGAAAAACTTCCAAATATGAGTCCGGAGTCTGAAATTGTGCCCGGTATATGGCAATAGGCTCGCCTCCTATTACATGGGACCTAACATCGTTGGCGAAAAGTGGGTGTACTCAGTACACCTCTGCCACCCCCACTTGGGGAATATAGGCGTGACGGTGTTAATTTTATTTTAAAAAGAATCACCACACGGTAATCCGAGTTCGAGAACTTCCAGTGTCAAATGCTCAGTTACAGAAATGTTTTTTAATTTGAAAGATGACATTAGTCGGTAATTTATCGTCATTCTTTATGATAAGATAGATCACAAAATAACGTAATTTTTAAAATTTAAATATCATCTCTGCAACTCTGCGCATGTCATTTTACAAGCTTTTATTTAGCTTGCAATGATTGTTTGTTTAGGTGAAATCTTGTATGCTGAGTACTTCCTCTTATCCTACGAAGTTGATGTTGATTCAGCTCCAAAGACAATACATTTTTATGGTAAGAATCAGGTGATTTGTGAGTTCCTTTGTCTGGACCTATAAAAGGAACTCATCAGCAGCAAACAGCATGGTCCCGAAATCTAGTAATTAGATTTAATTTTGAATAGCCGTTTCAAAAGCTTGCAAAAAAGCTTTAAAAAATGCTTTTGACGAACTTAATTTTTATTTACTTTTTTGTTTAAATTTAAAGATAGTCTCTGCAATTTAGTGAAAGTGCTTAATTTTTAAGGTTTTCTCATCAGTACATTAAGACATCTCACTAAGAACCTTATATCCCAAGGCTAAGACAACAACATAGCTGAAAGGTTCCAGCCAATTAATCAAAGTGTTAGTCCGTTCGCTGATTGTACTTGCGAGATTAATTGTTCGCTGTCTCGGCTCCGGCTCGATATTGGGTTTCGGTTGTATCGGTAAATTGATAAATGATGGGTGTTGACACTAGTGTGTAAGGAATTAAGTAGTATGTATCTTAGACTAGATATAAATTTGTTTTCATTATCTAAGAGAAACGTATTTCTAAAAGTTGTTATCCTAATTCTTAATATCCTACTAATATTATAAATGTGAAAATTTGTATGTATAGATGTTTGTTACTCAATCACGCAAAAACGGCTGAATAGATTCGAATGAAATTTGGCATTCAGATAGTATATTACCTGGAGTATTACATAGGAGACTTTAAACCCGGAATAATGTTAGGTTCCCATCTAAACTCAACGCGGACGAAGTCCCAGGCAGAAACTGGAAGGATATAATATATTAAAAACTGTTTTAAAACTATTGTAAGTCTCATAACGATCATCTCTCATAACGAAAATATTGAATTTCAGAAATTTTTGAATTGCTTTTTGTATAAAAAGGACTGTACGAAATCTGAAGTTGAATAATTTATTTCATTTTGTATGAACCCTGCGAGGGCATTTATTAATTGTTAGTGAACATTTTTTTATCTAATCCATCTACTAATCTGCTACCAGATTGAAATGTGACCGCCACTGAGAAGATTTGGCGAAAAATTCAGTGGGCTTGTATTTTTTTATTTAATTCTTTCTTTTTTTTTCTATCATCATTTTTATATTGTGTAGGTACAATGATCAGGTTACAATTGGTTTCCGATCTAGCTCCAGTGTCTAAGGCCTCGGACACGAAGTCAGCGGGAGCGGGGCGGCGGCGGCGGCGGCGGCGGCGCGGGGAGCGGCGCGTTTCAATGCATACATTTATGTGGAACTGGCCTCGAAGGCAGCGGCGCGGGGAGCGGGCGGCGAGCGGCGTACGAGCGGTGCGTGCCAATCTAGCGGTGCCCGCACGCCTGCATTGACGTAGTGTTGAGTTGTAGTATTAATTTTTTTTTTTTAACGACCGAAGTTTCAAAATGCCCGCCGACTTGTTGGAGCAAATTAATACAATGATTTCTATACAATTTGATTTGATAGATTTGCTTCCTCGCCCGGTTGTAGGAATTTACATCTTCTTTTGCCCACAATAAATCAAACTTTAAGAAGGAATTAGTATCAAAAAGTTGTTGTTGTCGCTGTTTAGACATTTCGTTCGCGAACAAAGATACTAATTTCTCGTAACATAACACTACTCCGCTCTAGTGGCGAGCGGTCTGCCCGCTGACTTCGAGACCGGGTACAGCGTTGCCGCGCCACTCCCCGCGCCGCCGCCGCCGCCGCCCCGCTCCCGCTGACTTCGTGACCGAGGCCTTACAACCCACAGAATCAGACACCGACCTCGCCAGCGAGGTCTAAGGGACCCGTTCCCACAAGCATAGAGGTGGTATCAATAGATACACTTCCGATTAAATTGGGACTTACCATTACCGACGAAATGTAAGTGTTCCTACAGCACTGCCACCCCCGCTTGCGAAATACAGCGGTTTGCTACCGATTTTAACAATTTTTAAAAAGACATTTCTTTGACCTCCTTTTTCTAAAGCAAACTGAAAAGCTGTTTTATCTCATTCATTTTGTCTGAAAACATAATAATTGAATTATGAAACACAAGTCCAGAGAGACGGGTCGTAAAAATAGAAACAATGTTCTCTCGGGACAAACAAGATGACGACATGATCAGAACTTGGGCTAATTGAAAGTAACTGCCTTACGTCAAGTCGCAACTTTAGTAATAACTGTATTAATAACTGGGACCTTATTCGTTATGACCTTAAACACGTAACGCAACGCGTTACGATAAGGTCGTGTAATTATTGTTTAATCATATTCCAGTGGCGTACATAATACACATCATACGTTACGATACATAATCATTTCATGATTTTGCCGTAAGGCGCTATTTCGTCATAGCGAATATGGGCCCTTAATAGAATGTTAGCTGTGCGGATGTGCGCAACCAAGTTCTTTATACTAAGGGGATTACTAACGCTAATAACCTTGATAATTGGTGGTTGAGAATGTATTGTTCCTATTGACCTTGACGGTGTAGTGTGACGCGGCTTCAACTACAGATTTTTATGAAATAAATTATATATTTCAAATAAAGTTCAATTTATAGAGCATCTCAAGCTATCTCTTCGTATTTATTTTATTAATCCGCACAGCTGTTGAATAAATAATTTACTATGTTTCAAGTATGTTGCTGAAAATTTATTTCCCTTAAACTTTAATGAAAACCATTAAAAAAATTTGACCTTTGAAATTAATTGTTGCATAATTAAGTTACTGTTTTGGTACATAAATTGTTTTGAAATTTTCGGGAACGCGATCGGGTCATAAAACTAGTATCATGGATCTAACAGAAAATTAATGTATCTAACAAAGTTCTACATGAAAACAAATAAGTCTAAAAATAAAATCTGTAGCTAAATAACCCAATTTGTATTATTGTCACCCAGAAATGGTCATCAATAAAAAATTCAATTTTGAAGGGACTCGGTAAATTTTTCACACGAAACTTTATTTGTACCTACAATGGAACTGCCTGGATATATTAATATTATAAACAGATTTAGTGCTCGATCTCTGGCTATTGCGAATAATGGTGACGATATAGCTTCGTGTTAGTAATTTAGTTGTTTACACAAGTCGAGTGATCGTAACCGGTTGCGATAACAGAGACAATATCGGGTGGATATTGATATAATAATATCTATATATTAAGTTCTAACGATCTCTGCAAGGGATCTGGTGTGATGATATATAGTATAGATAGATGGTGATGATGATTTATAGACTACTTCGTTGGGTAGGAGTGTTATAGTGTTGCTGGCGATCATGAGTTCCTGGACTAAAGGACCTAACTTTGGAGTCATCAAAAGCGAGGTGCAACCTTTGGAGAGATGGAGTGTCCCTTCCAAATCCTTTTGTACCACCTGCTGAGAGTCTCCACCTGGACATAAATTACCATGGACGGTCTGCTGCAGTGATAGCCTACTTGGTAAGACCGTTGAACTGCAAAGTCAGAGGGCTGGGGTTTAAACCGAGGCACGCACCTCTGTCTTTTCAAAAGCAAGTCCGTATCAAAAATTAACTGTCGCTTGCTTGTACGGTGAAGGAAAACATCGTGAGGAAACCTGCATGCCTGAGAGTTTCTCGAAGGTGTGTGAAGTTCACCAACCCGCACTGGGCCAGCGTGGTGGACTATTTTTAACCGACTTCAAAAAAGGAGGAGGTTCTAATTCGACTGTATGTTTTTTTGCATGTATGTTACACGATTATTCCACAATTATTAATCGACTTTGATGATTCTTTTTGCATTGGGTTCAGTATAGCCCAGGTGGTCCCATTTTAATTTCAGCAGTATTGGACCTTGGACTTTGAAGATACACCAGGGAACTCCTTAACGACCAACAAGACAGATGTGTAGATTGAGATACTATAGGTTTTACGTCAATCCTATAGGTACCCTACTATAGAACTAAGCAGAATATTACCGACTTCAAAAAAGGAGGAGGTTCATCATTAGTTTATGTCCTTTTATAACTTCTTTGCTAATAAACCGATTGTATAGCTCCAAGGTAGTCCCATTTTAATTGTATCGGTATTGGACCTTGGTCTTTAAAGATACACCACGGGACTCCTTGACCGCAAACAGCACGAAAGTGTAATATCAGTTACTATGAGCATTATATCAATCCTGTTAGTACCTTACTTTAATTATAAAGTTATATTATTAAATATGACATATGTATATAAATATACATAATTAATTCCTCATCACTTAAAATTTAAAATTTTAAAACTTAAAAAAAAAGTGAAACCAAAAAATAGGATATTTGAAGTCATTGCCAAGTAACCCACTGCACCAAGCAGCGCCGATTTCAAATATTTACTTGTCGCTTTTTGAAATCGGTTTCACTTTTTTTAAGTTTTATTTTATTTTTTTAAAAGGGCTAACATTATACCGAAACGATGGTCCACCGTACATCGTACTCTGCATGCCCCAACACCTGCACGTGGCAGGATTTGATGAATGCCACCGACAATGCGGTCGAAGTGGCCGTGTTCTGGGCCGCTTCCATATAGATTCGACATGTCTGCCGTCGAAACGACAAGAAGATGAGTTCCTAGGTTCTAATTGTAGGACTAAATATAGATATTGCAGCAATGCTACTATAGTCTAGAGTTATACCCGGTATGATGACAATAAACCAGTCCTCTAATACTTTGGGACATAATATACAATGTACACAAATTACATTTGCTACCCACGTTTGAAGAATAAAGAAATGACATTGTTTATTTGTGTGTTACCAGTGATGATATATGGATCAGAGACGTGGTCTCTTACAATAGGTCTCATAAAAAAGCTCAGAGTTGCTCAGCGAGCTATGGAGAGAGCTATGCTCGGCGTTTCTCTACGCGATCGACTCAGGAATGAGGAGATTCGTAGAAGAACCAAGGTCACCGACATAGCCGTTAAGATTAGCAAGCTGAAGTGGCAATGGGCGGGCCACATAGCGAGTAGATCGGACGGGCGTTGGGGCAGAAAGATTCTAGAGTGGAGACCACGTATTGGCAAGCGCAGCGTGGGACGACCGCCTGCCAGATGGACCGACGATCTTGTGAAAATCGCAGGAAGTCGTTGGATGCAGGTGGCATCGGACCGGTTACGCTGGAAAGCGATTGGGGAGGCCTATGTTCAGCAGTGGACAAGTATAGGCTGAGATGATGATGATGATGATGATTGTTTATTTTCTATATATAACAAAAATAAACACCGTCACACCTATATTCCTTAGGCGGGGTGGCAGAGGTGTACCGTATACACCCACTTCGCGCCGGCAATGTAAAGTCCCATGTAATAAGGGGCGAGCCATTTTACTGCGTACAATGCTAGACTCCGGAACGACACTGGATTCTTTTAAATAAATTAATTACATTTTTGTCCGTACTAGGATTTAAACCGATTAAGTAACTCGTGGTTATTACAAGCATTATTTACCACTAGATCCACGATTCAGTCAATTATTATTAAGTTGGTTAATAGTTAGTTAATATTTAAAATAACATAAAATTTAATTGAGTAGCGACTTTAATAGTATTAGGTGATAAACTTTGTAAATTTGTACTTAAATAAAACACGTCATCATCATAAAGTCGTTTACTTTGTATTTGCAGTGAAAATTCACTATAGTTTTTGAATAAATTTTTTTTTTGCGAACGTCGGCAAAAAATTACCGCGCCTGTCCTGGCCGCTTCCAAAACAACCGCTCCAAACTTTGGAAATGTTTTCCGATCATAGGAGTTAAAACTGTAAAATAAAACGTTATCTCCCATTATATTATAATGAAAATAATCACACATCCTTAGTTTTAATAGTCTTTATATAATACAGATGTAGGTCAAGTGTGATTGGCATGTGGTTTGGTAACTTCCTACCACAGCCGTCCAGGATGTAATTACGGGAAGGCAGGAACGGCGGAAATTATGTCGGGAAGGGTCAAGACAGGGCCCCTACTATCGACGGCTAGCGCGATTTAGTTTCGAAATAATTAATTTGCTATGCATAACCGCTAAGAGGCTATCGTAGTTTCTAGAAAATGTATGCAATAAATGCTAATTATGCGGCATCAATAATTTGATGATTTAACGATTTGGTACTCTTTCTGAGACAGGTTGCCTACTAGGCGTCAACTCCTTTCGGGGTTTAGCAGTAGACTGACTCAAACTTAGGATATCATAGATGAATGATGATGAATGATTGATCCGACCGATTTCGGCCATGGCGACCACTTTGACCCCTAGTCGGAGTAATGCCGCTGATGCGCTCGAAGATGGCTTATGTAGCCTATCTTCGCGGCGAAACTCCGTGCACACAGAGGGCACGTGAGTACGCCGTTCTCATAATTGTATGATATGGCCGAAGGTGGGTGAGCCTTTAACTGATTCCGTTTGGCGTCAAGGTCAGCTTTACGCTGAGCCTCGAACTCGTGTACTTGGTTGTTCACCATCCTGCGCCATTCTGGCCGCTGTGCTGCCTAACGTTCGACGTTCAACGAGAGGGCTCTATGTTGCATCTCTTCATATGTCACTTTTAAATATCCTTGTACCAGAGGAGGGGGCCGCCATGATTCCGCTTGCCCTTCTCCAGTTCAGAGTAGAAGATGCGCTTCGCCACTCTTTCCTCCGCCATACGAGATACGTGACCGCACCACCGAAGCTGTCGACGCATTAATAATATTACATAATATTATTATTATTATTAATACAATGCATTAGTCAGTAAATGAACCATGTTGCAGTGGTTCAAGTACTGACAGTCAAACCTCTCCGCCAATGCGTTAAGGATACTGTTGGGGCTGGCCCGCACCCTGCGCAGCAAGGACGTGCACCGCTTGCGCATGGTTGCAAAAAAGCAGTCCACGTGCGCCTCGGCGAACATTCCCGAAGCGCTACAAAAGCGAGGCAGCCCCAAAAGCACCCGGAACGCATTGTTATATTGGACACGTAAAGCGCCGTACTGTCCCCGCGAATAAGCGACCCACAGACTGCTCGCGTAGAAAGAAGTGCAAAATGCCCTGAATAAGGTTATTTTGACTCCTCTCGAACAGCGAGCGAATCTGCGGGCTATCATATTCGCACGAACAGACAACGCCCTACGTTCCTTTTCAATGTCAACATCGTCTTTCAAGTCCGAGGTTAACACATGACCTAGGTATTTAAATTTGTCGACTCTATTTAGGGGACACCCTTTTAATTTAATGGTCGGTATATTACCCAGACATCTGCCTCGGGCCTGAAAGACCATACACTCGCTTTTTTTCACGTTGTACAACAAGCCGTGATCGTCAGCGTACTTTTCGCAAATGCCAAGCAGCTTCGATAATCCACTCACTGAGGCGCTCAGCAGCACCATGTCATCAGCATAACTAATATTATTAAGGCATGCTCCTCCAATATGACAACCGACATGCGTACTGCTCAGCCTCTCAATCAGCGCATTTACATAGAGGTTGAAAAGTTTAGGTGAGGTTAGCCCCCCTTGCCTCACTCCGCACTCCAACCTATATGAGGTCGAATAGGCCCCCGCCCACCGAACAACGTTGACCTGATTCATGTACCAATATTTAAAAAGACGTATTAAATCCGCTGGCATTGATGTTTGTTGTAGTTTTTGCCACAAGATGTCATAACAAACCAGGTCAAACGCCTTCGATAAGTCGAGGAAGCAAGCAAAAATAGGCGTATTCCTATCGGTACAGTATTTGACAGTTTGCTTTAAACACAATATCGCCATTTCTGTGGAGAGACCTGACTTAAAACCAAATTGGTTGTCGTGTACATGTATGTGTTTTTCAAGCTGAGTGTTAAGCAAACCGTCAAGCACTTTCGAGATAATAGTGGCCAGGGAGATGGGTCTATAATTGCTCCTGTCACTAATATCGCCAGTCCTATTCTTCACGACCGGGACAACCACAGTCTTGAGCATCTGCGAAGGTAAGTACGAGTGTCCCACACATAAGGAGTAGAACATCGCCAGCACTCGGGGCAGATGAGTACCTGCATATTTAAGGTGCTCAATGCTCAAGTCGTCATGGCCCGGAGACTTACCCTTCGACATAGATTTAATGACCTCTCTTACTTCTTTTGCCGAAAATCGGGCACTAACCTCCTGGCCACTACAACCAACGCTACATGCATGCTGTGATGGTTAAATAGGCCTCAATGCCACCAACATTGGCTCGTCGCAGAACTTCGGTATTTCGCACTCTATCGGACCATCTGATCCTCATGATGGTACGGAGGGATTTAAGGTGGAAGCGATCCAGAGTGCGAATGTGGCGGCGGTATACACACCACGTCTCAGAGGAGTATAGGAGGTTTGGCAGCACGATTGCCATATACACCGATATCTTAGTGGGCAACTTAAGGTTATGCGAGCAGAAGACCTTGGTACATAGCTTGCCGAATGCCGCAGCTGCGGTACCCACCCTGCTATTGATCTCAGCATCAAGGTCACACTTGGATGTTACAGTGTTCCCCAGATAGCGAAATCTATCCACCTGCTTTAGCACATCCTCACCAAGTTTTATGGTCAGTGTCTCGTGACCGTGTATGTCCAGGGACATCACCTCCGTCTTATTGAAACTGATCTTTAAGCCGAACTTACGGCAGGCTTGGTGGAATGCGGACATCAGCTGTTGCAGGCCGTCTAGGTATTCTGATAGGAAGCACAAGTCATCAGCATACATGATCTCAGTGATCAGTGCGGAAGAGACTTTAGTGCCAGCCTTAAGTCTAGCCAAGTTGAAAAGGCTGCCGTCTGTGCGGAAACGGATGCGGACTCCCTGAGAAACAGTGTGTAAGACCTCTCTAACTACCACCGCAAAGTATAAGGCAAACAGAGTAGGCGCTAAGCCACATCCTTGCTTCACCCCACAGGTAACGGGAAAGAAGTCTGTCTGTTCACCGTCTACGGCAACGCAGCATTGCATGTCGTCATGCAGGAGTCTAAGAAGTCTCACAAACTTTTCCGTGCACCCGAGCTTACCTAGCACTAACCATAGAGCTTCCCGAGGCACACTGTCGAAAGCCTTCTCCAGGTCAACAAAGCAAAGGTACAGCTGACAGCCCTGTTCCCTGCTCTTTTCTTGCAGTTGACGCACAGAGAATATAGCTATGCATGTCCCTCGGTCCGGTCGGAAGCCAAACTGGGTTTCAGGCAGAATCTTTTTCCAGACAAGTTCTTTAGGCGGTTTAAGGAAAAGGTTGAAAGGAGCGAAATACCGCGGTAGGAGTTGCAGTCAGATCGGTCACCCTTGTGCTTGTAAAGAGTACTTATGCGCGATACTTTAAAGGTATCCGGAACGCGCTTCTCCTCCCACATGCGAACAAATAGTTTCCACACTAACGTGTGCAACTCCTCTCCGCCGTATCTTATCAGCTCTCCCGGTATAAGGTCAATGCCAGCCGCCCGTTTGTTTTGTTGCTGTCTGATGGCAGTAACAACCTCGTCACGCAATAGAGTCTCGTCCAGCTCAATGGCAAGAGGGAGCTGAGGCATTAAACCGATACTTTGCAGATCAGCTGATCGATCCACATTTAGCAGAATGTTGAAGTAATCAGCCCAGTGCTTTAGTATATCCTCCTTGCTTGTCAACATGTGACTACCGTCTAGAGACCTAAAAGGCACCCGAGCTTGGTAGGATAAACCAATCAGCTTACGTACCTCACTGTAGAACTCACCCAGCTGGTTTGTGTCAATGAGCCATTGCATGTGACTAGCTTTGTCCTGCCACCACTTGTCTTTCATATGTCGAGACAGATTGCGCAATTCGAGGTCACTAGCTTTAACAACCGCAACGCTTCCTCTCTGCCTTTTGTGCTGTCGCAGGAGATCTCGGTGTTTGTCGAATGCTGCCCGCAGGGTTTCATCATTTCCATCAAACCAGTCTTCGTTGCGACGGATTTTTTTACCCAGTACAGTTGAAGCGGTATCCATGATATGAGATGACATAGTTCCCCAGGCAGCATCAACATCACCTACCTCATTAGCTGGTATCAGCTTTTCAGAACGGGCTTCAGCGTATTTCTCCCTGACCGCGATATCTTCTAGCTTATCCAAGTTCAAAGAAGCAAGCTTTTTTATAAGAGATCTACGTGAGTGACGGAGGCGGATTCGTAGCTTAGTGACAATAAGTCGGTGGTCAGACCAGCAGTGCGCACCACGCATGACGCGGGTGACCTGTACTTGGCTGAAATCTTTTTGTCTCACGATAGCATAGTCAATCAAATGCCAATGCTTAGATCTTGGGTGCATCCATGTTGTCTTGTACTTGGCGGCAAGTCTAAACATAGTGTTCGTAATTGCCAGACCGTATTGAGCACAAAGACTGAGCAGCAACTGACCATTGCTGTTCATGTTGCCAACTCCATGTCTACCCAGAACTCCAGGCCAAGCCTCATATTCCCGTCCATTGAAATCGCCCAGCAATAAAACCTGCTCCCTGGCGTTGAAACTATCGAGGCGATGTGTCACTTCCTCATAGAACTTTTCCTTGATGTCATCAGACTTGTCTAACGTTGGAGCATAGACACTGATGTCATTAAGGTAGTTGTCTTTGTCCAGGTGAAGGCGCAGTGTGGTTACGCGGTCTGAGATATGTACAGAGTACTCCTCTAAATGCTTTGCTAAGTGATTCTTGATGGCAAAACCTACCCCTGATCGTCGAGTTTCGGAGGCAGCGGTACCTTTCCAGAAGAAAGTGTAGCCTCCACCTACTTCCACCAGCTCTCCTTCATCGGGGAGATGTGTTTCGCTGAGAGCAGCCATATCCACGTTATAGCGATGAAGTTCCCGAGCTACTATGGCGGTCTTACGTTCAGGGTAGGCGTTGACATCTCGATCAAGAAGCGTTCTCACGTTCCACGCGCCGAATGTCATAACAGGTTTCTTTTTAAATTTCCTTTGCGGCGTCGACCACTATTTGAATGATGCGATGATAGCTGCGGTTACTACCATCTGCCATGTCGGGACGAGCATTTTTTTAGGGCACCTTTTCTAGCCCCCTCCCCAGCTGAGCGGGGAAAGCAGTGCCTCTCTAAACAGGGCTGCTTTGACATCCCAAGTGCTGCCGAGCCCGTGCTGTCGTCCCAAATGTGCAGCGCGGAAACGACCACGGCGTGTTCTCACGCCCCCGGGACCGCCTGCGTGCAGATATCAGACAAAGCCTAGTTTGCATCAGTCCAGTAACGGAAGCGGTTAAATGTGCAGGAAATATTAAGGTGCACAAGTATACGCGCGAGACACAGGTGCACATACTCATCCTTATCCTTCTGGGCCCAGTGGAACGGAGACCGTTAAGACCGAAGAAGGACTCAGACAGACGGAGCAGTATCACGGTGAGAAAGATACAAGGAGTCAGTATTTTCTCATACTTCCTTAATCGCCTTTTACGATACCCACGGGAAGATATGGGGTGGTGCTATTCTGCTCTGCCGGCATAACACGGCACGATATCATAGATACCACCATTCCAAAGTGTTCTGCTCCTGTAAACTACAAGGAAGAACACCAGTGGCACATTGGAGGAGGCTCCAATGTGCCGCTAGTGTACTTCCGTAGTACTACTTTTGTTTAAGCACCTTTATTTTGGGGTATTCGTTGCTTGATAAAGTGGTTTCCTACGACCCACTGTTAGTCCAGCTGGCAGTGGAAAATGGTAAATTACGGACCCTGTCCCCAAGCGGACAATTTTCCATTGCGAGTATATTTGTTATATATGTTTTCCGAATTTAATTAATTTAATACGCAAGTTTATGGTAAGGCCAACTTTACAAATGGAAGTTAACCATACATGGTTAGCCATAGCTAGCGATACATTTCAACATTTCATAAACAATTTGGTAGTGTACTGAGGCCGGGCTACAGATGACGCTGGGCAGATTGCTTTGCATATTGAAGATTTGCTTTGATGTGATTTGTTTGTTGTCACCAGTACTGACTAAAGGTACGACTAAATATCGTTAAGCTTGATCAGAAGCTAAATTATCTTGAACTAAAACGCATTTACCAGTGACAATACTATCCTAAATCCGACTATGGATGACTGTCCTAGGAGAAAGCAGCTTAGCTTATTAGTTCAGTAATCATAGATTCAATTGCTGCAGGCATAACGTTATATGACAGATAAATATTTATTTCGGTCTAGGCATTTGTTCATCCAATATTCTTATTTTTATACATATCTACGTTATAGAAATAATTCTTAGCGTAGAGCAGGTCTATTCAGCTATTCAAGTATAATCAGGTCAAATCAAACTTAAAAAAAAATTAATCGTTTTTCGCTCTAACTAGAAATGTCCATATCTTGCTAGCAACATTTTCATTTCAATGTCTTGGGAATTGTTTTCGCCTTCATATTACACTTGTTATAGATTGCAATCGCAACTGAAACATCTAAAAGTGATGATGGTTTATTCACAAGATTTTAAAGTGTGATTGGAATAGACTTGGAATATATCTTTATCTACCTATCTACATCATCACGCCAGATCCCTTACGGGGTAGGCAGAGAGTACAGAGTTCCAACAGGCTCTTTCCTTACATACCCCTCTGGCTTCCTCTACTCTCATAGTCCGTCTCATACACGCTCGCCGGTTACGGAGACTCCTGACTTGTCCTTCAGATAAGACCCGGTCTATTTGGTCATGGTAAGATAGTCTAGGTCTTCCCCGGTACCTACATCCCTCCACTTTCGCATTGTATATCTGTTTTGTCATTCTTTCTTCAGACATTCTTTCTATATGCCCGAACCAACGGAGCATACCCTTTCTCATCTTTACACCGATACTCTCTTTCATACCTATTTGCTTTCTTACTACGCTGTTGCAAATACGGTCGGTCAGCTACACTCCGCACATCTTCCGCAGAGCTCGCATTTCCACCGCATTTATCCTACTTTCATTCTCCTTCTTACATACCCAGCTCTCGCTGGGTATATCTTTATCATTACGCTATATCCTTTGCTGGGTAGGCAAGAGCACAGAGTTCCAATAGACAAGGAAACTTCTTTGATAAAGCAAAACAATTGACATGTGAAATGGTCGGTCGTCGTGCAACTTTGATGTGGAGAATGTATATATGAGAAGCTCAACATTGTACAATATTTGCCCCTAATAAATACGTGGGTTTAGTTGACTAATCGAATCCAATGAATCAACGCAAATCCCGACATTAATCTGGTATAATAATATCCATATTTCCAAAATTAACTTTCATTCTCGCTGTCACTGGAAACGGTGTGGAAACAAACGATTATGATGGCTCTAAAAACAATTGAAGAAAGAAAGTCAATTTCCTGAGACGCGCGGGCTCACAATGGCGGATATAAATCATTTATCAATTTTAAATGCAAATCTCAACGAGACTCACCCAGTAGAGTTAGGGCACTTTGCCAAGAAACTGCGCATGAAGCCTCGACACTAATTGGCTCTTCGGGCCTTGGGCATATAAAAAAGTAGCTACTAGGTAAAGTTGATGTCTAAACATTCTATCTATCCTTTTTCACCCTACTTAAAATTGCTAAGGTCATAAATATTTGGCGTCGATCAGTCGATCTAATATCCTAATTAAGACTGTTGGGTTTCGTTTTTGTAAAATGGACTTTATACTGTACCACGGGGTACAGTAAAAAGTCAAGCGTAGTTTCTAAAATCGAGGTGAGAGATAACGGTGTCACCGTTATGACAACCATTTCATCCAAGACTGGTGTACGTCTACTATAACAGGCGATAAAACCAACCAATACGATTGACTATGATAACATTCGGATATAAAAAAATTAATAGTTTTTTACTAGATAGTTAGTATAGTTATTATAGATAGTTATATATTAGATACAGAATATGGCCAACAAGCCTTAAACTTAGAAACATAACAGTTTTCGGAGGATCTCTGTTTTCGACTTAAAAGTTTAGTATAAGTATAAAAGTATTCTTACAGGGTCTGCTTGGTTTTCAGTTAAAACCATATAGCTTCTTGCAGGCGTCTTTAAGACTGTGTAACTGTAAATAGGTCTGACCGAGTTCCAGGGAATAATGCATTTTGTTTGTACTAGGTACCGTTGTAAAAGGTATTTTTGTGAACTTCGCTGGTTTCGATAATCTTTATTCGCTTTTACATTTTGTAGTTTAATAGTTTTATTAAAGTTGCCGGGTTTGTGTACGTGTTTCGTTGCTGAAAAACAAGAAAATATATTGCAAGGTACATATTGTTTACTCGTTTCCTCTTACAGGTCGGACATGGTTTGGATATATTATTTGTATATATCGATGGCAGAACATCGTTTGTAGAACTGACGACGGTTGGGACGGAAAGGTTCGTAAGTAGCGACCTAGTCGAAGATGTGGAGTGAGCATGCCCTCTACAAGGTGATCTTGGTGAAAGGAACATGTAAAAGCTGGCTACTTTCAGTACAAAACCGGTTGTCCTGGCGATCTTTACGGAGGTCTTTGTTCTGCAGTTGACGGCTTAAGGCTGATGATCGATGTTCGATTGTTGGAGGTATACGTTTCTTTCTTCTCATGAAAACCAAGCAAGTCCCCCAGGCTCCTTTAGAAAATATACAGCAGTGGACTAATATGAGTGGTTAAGCGCTTAAGACGCTCCCACTGCGTCAAATAGTCGCAGGTTCGATTCCAGCACGGGATAAATCTTTGTGTGATCTACAATTATTTGTTTCGGTCTGGGTATTTGTGTGTATGAATTTTCATGTTTGTGAACGCACCTACACAGGAACAAATTCCAAGCGTGGAACTACCCTTTTTTTTTAAATGTGCTAATAACGATGATGAAAATATTCACATATCTTACTTTTCTCACCGTGACCTCAAAATCTTAAAATAATTGCACTACGATACCCTAAAAAGGGCTTGCTCAAGCTGTGGCTAAGTATATTGGTGTATTGGCCAACTGCCTAAGTAAACGTTGTTTCGATGTGTGTCGATAAACAATGCGGCCGGGCTTATCGGCGATGGATTTAGCCAATACCACAGTAAACATATCTAAACAGCAGCACTTCAAGAATGTTCGTAAGAATCAGGGATTAGCTACTGTCTTCCCGTTAAAAACCCGCTGACTGTAATCGAGGAGACAACTCATCAACTTTAATAAGAATAAAATAATTATAAACACCGGCACACCCATATTTGCCAAGCCACAATACACCTCCACCACGGAGGTGTATTGTGTATACCCACATTTCACCGCTGTAGACTTTTTTCGCAAGCCATGGGTACGGTGGCGATTCATCAAATTCCGTTTCACGGATATTTTCCTATAGAAAATTTGAAATAGGGAAGCCAGAAAATTAACAAGAATATAATCAAAAATCTATCTAAACTGCATTTAAAACATATTGTTTATAAATTTGTGCAATTACTTAAAAAACTTAAAACTTTGTATAATTCTATTCCTTAATTATGTAAATTGAAATGGTTTGAGTTTTAGTGACTGATACAATGAAATCGTCGTAATCGATCAATTGTTTTTAAAACTGTACAAAATCGATTGCCGACTTCTTTATAAATATAATTATATGTATCCAATTAAAATTTGATAAGTTCAAAGTGCAAGTGTGTAAGTTCTAGCCTAGTGGTTAGACCGTTGGACTGCAAAGTCAGAGGTCTCGGGTTCAAACCCAGGCACGCACGCACCACTGTCGTTTCGAAAGCATGTGCGTATCTAAATTTAATTATCACTTGCTTTAACGGTGAAGGAAAACATCGTAAGGAAACCTGCATGCCTAAGAGTTTCTCGAAGGTGTGTGAGGTTCGCCAACCCGCACTGGGCCAGCGTGGTGGACTATGGCCTAAACCCTCTCAGTTTGAGAGGAGTCCCGTGCCCAGCAGTGGGACAGTTTCTTAACAGGGCTAATATTATAAGTTCAAAGTCTAGAAATTAAATCAATAAAAAATACGTGGATTCGCCATCTTGTACACTTTAAAATAGACAGTTTCATAGATTTTTTAAATAATAATTCACGTGCACGACGAGTTTTTTTTTTTTTTTTTATTTATTTAGGAAAACAAACAGTTAAGCGATTTGTAAATAAACAATGAAATTTTGTGTTTTGTTTTTCTTTTTGTCGATACGATTTTTTAATCGATTCTATTTCATTTAATTTTATCATTACCACATTTTTAGAAACGTCAAATTCTAAAAGTCATTTTACCCATGTCTCGTGAAAAAGACTATAATATTAGCCGCAAATGTAGGGGCAAGTCTGTTGCTATCTCACACCTTACAAATTTTAATAGATTTTTCGAAAAAAAAACTCTTAGAATCAAACGCAGGTCATTTAGATCGTCCTAAGTCGCTAGAGTAACGTGGCAGTCTTTAATTTTTATAATTATTCTTCTATACGCAGACTAAGTCAAGTTGCAACAAAATTACAGACTTACAAAGACAGACTGCAAAATGCTTTTCTATTCCAAAATACAAGTTAAAAGCTAATGAAAACTTTAAGCAAAGAAACGAATCATTTCGTACAATTTAACTTACCGCAGCCATTTAATTATTTTGAGAATACTTAGCTTTTAATTAATAAGAAATAGAAAATATACCTGTCAGCTTTCTATAGTTGAGTTTAATCATAATTATTTATGTTAGCTGTGGATGCTTAAACAACAATTTTGAGAAATTTTGGGTGTCTTATTTTGTAATTTTACGACTTTGTACAATAAAGGTCGATCAGCAATCGATCTCTATATTATCACGACGGATCCCTTGCGATTATCGCCAATAATATTTGTTTTGTGTCTCAAAGTGACTAACACCAACGTGCCTTTTTGGAAGTGTTATGGACGGCTTGATAAATGTGATTGATTCCAACAGCAGTCCAACACCAATCCACAATGTGTCCGCGTGGTTGAGTAAGACCTATTCTATCACATCTCGTTTTGTGAGACGAGGTTTCCGGTCAGAAGTGAGACTAAATAGGTTGATTTATGACTTTCCAGTTAAACTGTATATTCCAATCGCTCAAGCAGAACCGAACCCGTTAAATGTACCTACCGCCCACCTCCATATAAATTTATAGATACCAAATTAGTGAGCCTCATTCCCCTGATATTATTGATGTGAATTTCAAAAATTACCCCCGTCAAGAGAGAGGTTGCATCTCAAATATTCTCTAACCTTGTTTTAGCCCGTGGTATCGCTTACTTGCAATTAAGTTACACACATTAGATAAAATTGGGTATACCATTTTTTTAACGGATGTAATTTTCGCAATTGTAAAACTTATTAAATATAATTTTATTTTTCATTTACATTTACGTCAGTGTAATGTATTAAATTCATTATAAATTATTTAATTGGAATACGAAAAAAGATAAACTTCTTTGATCGTCCGGTTAAGATTTGGTTTTTGCGGAATTTTGTAAGTAGAATTTGCCATCAGGAAACGTTACATAATAATAATGGCTCATGGCAGATGTACTTATAAGATTACGGAAAAGAACTTTGCCCTTTTACCACTTTATAGGTTATTAAACTGAGTAACCGATATTCAAATTTACACATTTATCATTCGAGATTTTTAGGACGAACAGATTTTTCATCATCATTATTAAATAGCACATATATTTTTTTTTTAAATGTAGCCCCACACTAAGATTTATTCCTGTTTATTATTGACATTAGGGTAACTATCGCATCAGAATCATCAGAATCAGAATATTTTTTTTATTAATGTTAATGTCACAAATGTATGAAAGGCTCTGTGGCCGCATTCCAACTTCATCATCAGACCAGCTCCATGATACCTACCATATTATTGCATTGTTACAAAATTCAGATACGTATGCTGAATTTCAGCTTAATCAGATACCCGCAAGTGCTTGAAAAAGGATCACAAGATTTAAACCAGATAGACAGACAGAGAGCTCGAAGCAAGTTAAGTAAAGAGCTTGTAAAGAGGATAGGAGAAGGATACTATCGAGTTAAGATAGGGTAACGCTAAAGCTAATCTGTTGATGTTAAGCCCTCAGATAAAAGTTATTCACCAACGAAATTAAAACCTGACTGAATATGAAAGTGAAACGATTGACGTATCTTTATCGAACGACTAAGATTTTTAATTTGTTTATGTTGTAATTTATCCGATGGTTGAAATATTATATCTGTCTTTAATTCCAAAACATTTTACTTCTTGAAATCCAAACTTGGTCAGCCGTTCCAGCCTAAATAATAGACATCCAGACATCGGAAATTACCCTCTATTCTATTAATATGATTAATAATTTATCGACCAATTTGCCTTGCGAATCGGTAATTAAGGCCTGATTGAGATAATGTCAGTATTCGTTAGTGTTTCATTCGATTTGGAAACGCATTAAATGACATTAGCTATCGAATCGATATGCTTATCCTTTTCACACAACACATTTAGTAAATAAAGATGAGCGTAACAGCACTATTTCTCGATAATGTTACTATATTGTCAAATAGTTTGTTCTAAGCCCTAACTTTAGTTTGACGTTATTGAGGGTTGATCACGTAAAGGTTAAGGGTTATTTGTGATTACATTGCTCCTAGACTCGAATTTTACTAACTAAACTTTACTCTCATGACGTTCTCGTCGGTCTTGTAAATTATAGTGCGGGTGGTGTTCACGAGGTGCTGGATTCGAATATTAGATCGGACAAATTGTGCTTAAAAATCCTTAATAACAGTTCGGAACTGTGTCCAGTATAATAGCAATAGACTTTTTCTTGTTATATTGGCACCTAACATCGTCAGAAATATGTGAATGTACTCAAAACATCTCTGACACCCCTACAGTCGCGACAGTATGTGCCTACCCCGCAAGGGATCTGGCGAAATTATGTAGATAGAGAGACAAACACCATGTGTATATTTATAGTAAGTATGAAACAAGAATAGTAGAGAATAATCAAATTTCAATTATAAGGTCTTAAATCAATGTAAAAATTCTTATAGTGTGTAAATTACCACACTAACAAAGACATAACGCAGATGCATTTATTGAGAATTTTGACTCCGGCGTTAATGCAGATGGGGCAAAAGTATTGAACATTACTTAGCATCAATCAAAACGAACTTAAAAGTATGTCGGACGACTTAGTTGCTAGTCGACATAGGTTGGACTCGGTTATGTTGGCGCACTATCAAAAAGAATGTTATACACCTATCTCTCCATTTATTAAGTTCTAATCCGTAAAGTCATTAATTAAATTGCCTACATTCAATTAAAATAATGAAACCAATTATAATAATGCGTAGATGTGAAGTCCAAAGGCTCATTATAAAAACGATGCAATCATTTTTATTAGCTACTTCATTATGATCCAAGCTGGGCTCCTTGGGAGGATTTCGAAATGGACTACTGGTACAGCTTATTATAGCCGAGGGTTAACTCGGTACTAACAGTGGTACCGAATTACAAGCACAGATCCATACATAAGCATTTATCTGAACGCATTAGCCAGTCCACCTTACGACGCTTCTTGGATTGCGCGAGCGCTCCGCGTTATACAGTTTGTGATATAAGCATTTGAAGATAAGACTTATTGTGATTAAAGAAACATATTCTTAAATTTATGCATAGAATTTTTTGACAAATTGTCACTTCAACTACACTTATTTATTAGTATTTTAATTAGGACTGGCCGGTACATACATGTCTACATGCTATTATGACTGTTATCATGGAAGGGGTGGCCAGAAACGTTTAGAATATTTAAACATTTCAAATGTCTACATTTTACTATAACTATTTCAAATAAACTTGTAATGGAAGTGAAGATTATTGCCGGAAAATGCTACTTTTAGGTCCTTTGGTTTCTTTTCGATTCTTTCAACGATATTCATTGAAAATGGGAGTGCTTCTATTCCATTTCTACGTATTTTGGGATTACGATACCGGTCACGCCTTTTTAGATTTAATATCTTAAAAAAACGTAGCTACGTTCGTAGAATGAACTAGCTGTTTAACAAGCTATACTCCTGCCTCGAAGCATTTAGATTAATCGAAAAAAACCATGCTCCGGACAAAATGGAGTGCTTTGTTTCAAGATTGTTAATATTTTGCATTCGCTGTAAAACCCCGTTGTTTATGTTATTGGTTGAAACGTAGGTACTTAAGTATTCCTTGGTTTGTGTTTAGTTACATAAAGCCGGTCGTCATGATGAATTCTAGTAAAGACTTATGTCACGCAGTGGATCTTCTTCCGCTGATCATGATCTATGTCATCGCGTTAGATCCCTTGCGAGATTGGCAGAGAGCAGATATGGGCAGAACGTAATCAGATTAATGATTAAAATTGCGTTTTGTAATATTCAATCATGATTGGACTGACGATTTAGCGCAGTGGTTAAGAGCTTAAGCCGCTCCGCCCACTATGTCTAAGAGTCGCGGGTTCGATTCCGGCACGGGACAAATCTTTGTGTGATCCACAATTATTTGTTTCGGTCTGAGTATTTGTGTATGTGAATTTTCATGTTTGTAAACGCACCCACGACACAGGAATAAATTCTATAGTGAGGGTACGTTTTAAAAAAAAAAAACTAACGGTAAACAGATATACAATACGAAAGTGGAAGGATGTAGGTACCGGAGAAGACCTAGACTATCTTGCCATGACCCAATAGACCGTGTCTTATCTGAAGGGCAAGTCAAGAGTCTCCGTAGCTGGCGAGGTTGTATGCGACGAAATATGAGAGTGGAAGAAGCCAGAGAGGTCTGTAAGGAAAGAACCTGTTGAAACTCTGTACTCTCTGCCTACCCCGCAAGGGAACTGGCGTGATGATATAGATAGATAGTTTCAAGATTTAAAGTGTACTCGTTGAAGATTACAAAATGTAACCCCCAGTTTGAAATATGTAAGCGTGACGATGTTTAAGTTTCTCGTAGAAAAAATTAGCATAACAATATTGTATTGTGACATTTTCCGAGTATGAATCATTGAGTGCCACAAACCGCACTGATTCACTGCGATTTGGTTCTTAATGAGTTTGAGTCACCCACCTGTGAGTCAGAGTATTGAGATAAGAAATGGATTTCGAAATAAAACACACGTGAAATTTCTGCTTTGTTCTGTAAATGAGTTTGTCTCAATCAGTCTGAGATGGGATTTGGGGCGTTCGTAATATTTTCAAAAGTAAGTGAAAGATCTATTGTAAATTTACGGAAAGAGACGTTTTTGTCGACGATTTGATAGAGTGGTTTCGAGCTTAGGCCGCTCCAATTACTAGATCGAGTAGTTGCGGTTTTGATCCCCGCGCAATATAAATCTTTTTGTGACCCACAATGTAACTATGTTCCTATATTAGTTTTATGTTTCTAAACACAACCAGAATACAGGAATCATTTGGGAGTAATTGTAAGAATAATTGAAGAAAAAAATATTTTTTTGAAAGTAAGTATTGGTTTATGGAAGTGAGACTTGGATGGACATCAAACTGGGCCAATGCAAAAGCATCTGAAAACCAACTAATATAACCAAAAATATTTTATCGCATTACATCTCTATTGGTTGTGCCAAGCAGTTGTGCCACGGAGGATAAACCACTTTTACTGAACCCACCCCTGGAGCATACAGTTCTAAGGACTTAATAAAGCCCTTGAAGCTTGTATTGTATTAGCCTCATGATCAAGCCAGAGTCGAGAGTCCTGCGAGTTATCATATTCTTATTTAAATAAGTAGTCCACCACACAAGAAATTATTCCTATAATTATTTTTTAATTAAGGCTAAATTATGTCAGAAAGCCTATTACAAAATCTCACGGTAATTACCTAGAAGATAAGACCGAGCGTTTAAAATACCAAGCTATAAATATTGCTCTTAGAAATACAACAATGTATAGCATAGCGTGCTGTGCCTAGCGAGCTCGGGGTATTGCTGCTTTGTAGATATATGACATATGACTGGCTCGTTGGTCTAGAGGCAAAGCGCATCTTTTTGTGATCACGAGGTCCTGGGCTCAAATCCTAGGTCGGACAAGTGTAGTTTTTCTAAAAGAAAAACTTCCCGGTACAAGTCCGGAGTCTGGAATTGTGCCCGGTATATGGCAATAGGCTCGCCCCCTATTACATGGGACCTAACATCGTCGGCGAAACGTGGGTGTACAAGTACATCTCTGCCACCCTCGATTGGGGGATATAGGCGTGACGGTGTAGATAAATTCTGACCACCGTCTTTGGGGTTCTGGTTTGGTCATGCTCACTTAAATGTCTTTGCTTGCGACGGCTGTTTAATGCCACTTCTGTCGTTCCAATATGGTTGAGGGGGGTGATGGTTGTTCTAGTAGTTCATACTCGTGAACGGGCGCTGCTTGTGAGGACTGGTCCATACGGAATCCTTTAGACACTTACTCTTTAGAAATAACATCATTAGTCTTATATCTCGATCGTAAGGCATCACACTGGAGCTAGATCTTAACTATTTAATTGTAACATAAACATTGTACTCACGCAATATGATAAAAAAGAATAAGAAGATTAAATAAAAAAGACAAGCGTGAGTTTCTCGCCGGATCTTCTCAGTGGAGCCCGCGTTCCGATTGGTAGCTTAGTAGTTAGATTAGATAAAAATAAATGTAAACTGACTATTTGTAAGTAGCAGGATTTATACAAAACAAATTATTTGAGTTTGAGTTAGTATTGTGGGTGCATTTCATCATCATCATCATTTCAGCCTATACTTGTCCACTGCTGAACATAGGCCTCCCCAATCGCTTTCCAGCGTAACCGGTCCGATGCCACCTGCATCCAACGATTTCCTGCGATTTTCACAAGATCGTCGGTCCATCTGGCAGGCGGTCGTCCTACACTGCGCTTGCCAATACGTGGTCTCCACTCTAGAATCTTTCTGCCCCAACGCCCGTCCGAGCTTCGCGCTATGTGGCCAGCCCATTGCCACTTCAGCATGCTAATCCTGAGGGCTATGTCGGTGACCTTGGTTCTTCTACGAATCTCCTCATTCCTGATTCGATCACGTAGAGAAACGCCGAGCATAGCTCTTTCCATAGCTCGCTGAGCAACTTTGAGCTTTTTTATGAGACCTATTGTAAGAGACCACGTCTCTGATCCATATGTCATCACTGGTAACACACATTGACTAAAAACTTTAGTCTTTAGGCACTGAGGTATTTTGGATGAGAAGATGTTGCGCAGTTTCCCGAACGCTGCCCAGCCGAGTTGGATTCGTCGATTGACCTCTCTCTCAAAGTTGGACCTACCTAACCGGGCTGCCTGTCCCAGGTAAATGTATTCGTCGACAACTTCAAGAGAAGAGTTCCCAACGGTGAGTGCGGTGGGTACGACATGGACGTTACACATTATTTTCGTTTTGTCCATGTTCATTTTAAGACCCACTTGTTGAGATACTCTGTTGAGGTCACCGAGCATTCGTCCTAGATCTTCCAGCGACTCCGCCACGACCACAATGTCTTCGGCAAATCGAAGGTGAGTGATGTATTCGCCATTGATGTTGATGCCAAGTCCTTGCCATTCCAAGAGCTTGAAGGCGTCCTCTAAGGTGGCCGTAAACAGTTTCGGAGAAATGACGTCTCCCTGCCTTACTCCTCTTTTTATGGGGATCGCCTTCGTGCAATGCCCCTGTACTCGGACTGACATGGTGGCGTTATTATACAAGCACTTCAACACTTCAATGTACCGATAGTCAATGCGGCATCGCTGGAGAGATCTAAGAACCGCCCAAGTCTCGATCGAATCGAAGGCTTTCTCGTGGGTGCATTTAGAAACGTGAAATTCATATACACTAACACAGAGACTGAATATATATATTTGTGGGTCACACAAAAATTAGTCTCGTGCGAGAATCTAACCCTCGATTAATCGCAGTTACTAGAGGACGGAGCGAGCGTTTTCTTAACCACTGGACTAAACCGTCCGTAAAATCATTGTACCTACGCCTACGCAGCGCGACGGAAGTGCGACGGTGGTGCAGCTAGCTAGGGGAGTTGTAATGCACTAAAATGGACGCGAGACGCCACACAGCGCACCACCACTCGGCGCGACGGAAAACGTTACGACCTAACGTAAACGAACGCTTCTGTCACGCTCTCGTCGCGCTCCGTCGGCTATTTGACCAAACTTTAAATCTTTTCGTAAATAAATAATTGCAATTTAATGGCTAAGTTAAGCTCGAACTAAGTAACATTATTATATAGATGCCTTTCAAAAGGCCTGGAAAGAATTAATATCAGAGCAAATTGCAAAAGCTCTATTTCTATTACAATTGACACTTGTCGTTTAGCTGTAATTTAAGTGAGATTTACTTTATTTTCATTAATGCACCTCTTAGTGTTGAGACAATCACGAGGTCCTGGGTTTGAAGGTCGGAGACAAAGTGCTTTTTCTATTGTTAAAGGGCATTGTCGAAAATGGTACCAGGGCCAACAAAAATTAGACCCATGCCATCATTATTTATCTATTTTATTATAGTAATAATGGCAAATATGCGGATATAAGATACGGATCTTATGGACAATTTGCAATCTAAAACGAATATTTCAAAGTATTGTCAGTACTTAATCAATCGAAATTGCCGACATGTTTAATGAATATCAACGTTGTCATCGAATTACGGTAAGAGGTGTCAATCCTACCAATCGGTTATATTCAGTCGATTACAGTCAACCGTAATCGATTTCATTGTTGCTAATACATTTTACATACGAGTATCTTCTTAGCCGACATACATTTACGCCGTTACTACTAATCTAGTGTTAACATATTGTTACGTTAGCAAGGTAATTAGATGCCGAATAACGAGCGAAGTACTTTATTAAAATTAACATTCCCCGATAAGGGGTTTACGAGATATCGGATATATACTTTTGAAATAAAACTTAGAACTCGCACGTGTCTCATTGCGGCAAAGACTTGGCACAAAGTGATATGATCAGAAATATCATTTTGAAAAAACTGCACCTTATACCGTTGGGGATACAGTAATTGAAATATACTATTGATAGTTAATACTGTGATTATTAAAATTAAATAGTCATTTTTTTTGCAGATGAGTGTACATATATTGTCCTTGCTAGGCGGGATATTCCAGTAACAACAAGCAATTAATCAAATATGGTTAGGTACTTCAAGGAAAAATATCCATAGAACTTATTTAATTTATATAACAGTAGATCTAAAATCAAACATAGGACGACCAACAGTGCAGGTGTTACTGAATGCAGAATAATTTATTGTTATTATTTGGTATCTGAGTCTGAGAGTATTTCTAAGTTATAAAAGATATCAAAATATTGAACCCCTTATTCAATGTTTAGATAAAACTACTTGCCAATGATGAAAGCCAATAAACTATTACTTTATTAAAAACCAGTTTTATGATATATTGGTGATAGGATTCAGGACTGATTTAAGTACTTTTATTAGATAAAGATCTAAAGAAAGACTGCCTTGTGGGTCTAGTGGCAAAGCGTATCACTTTGTGATCACGAGCTCATGGGTTCAAATTATAAATCGGACGAAAACTTCCCTGTTACTTGGGACATAGCATCGTCGGCGAACGTGGGCGTACTGCACCCCTACTTCGGTTACATAGGCGTGTCTTAAATGAAATTAATAAAACAAGTACCCATACTTTACTTTTCTACTTTCTAAAACATCAATAAATCAGTAGGAATTGACTCTGCATAAAGTAGTAGGCGTAACTATGAACTATCTAGATTGCTTGTCATGTTAGACTAAATACTATATAGATAGTTCCTTAGTGTGTCGATATACCTCTATAGAAATATAATTAATCTTTAAGCCCACTCAATATATTTTTGACTACACAATATAATCTCATACGTATTAATGGCAACTAAATTTAAAAAAAACTTATAACCTGAATATCTAATACGTTTTGTGCAATTATGCGATTCCCCGCTTGTCCGATTAATAATAAATGCCTCAAAGAATTTATGGGTGATTTGAAATTAGTCAAGTATTTTTTCACATCGCTTTTGGTTCTGGGGGAAATGTCCTTTTTAGTCATTGTACGGAGTAATTGTGTCCATTAAAATGACAATAGGCTCGCCTTCTATTATATTCAGGACCTAAAATTTTTGCCAAAAAGTGGGTGTACACAGTACCCTCCTGCCACCCACACGTGGGGAATATAGGCGTGACGGTGTTTATTTTTGGGCCTTATGTTTCTTTTCCTTTTTTCCATTTAGTAAATACCTATTTAAAATTGTCTTTCACTGAAATACCAATTCAATGTAGCCTAGTACTATCCCTGTAGTTCTTATTAATTATATCTATCTATCTATCTATCTATAACCTCACGCCAGATCCCTTGCGGGGTAGGCAGAGAGTACAGAGTTCCAACAGGTTCTTTCCTTACATACCTCTCTGGCTTCCTCGACTCTCATAGTTCGTCTCATACACGCTCGCCGGTTACGGAGACTCTTGACTTTTCCATCAGATAAGACTCGGTTTATTTGGTCGTGGTAAGATAGTCTAGGTCTTCCCCGGTACCTGCATCCTTCCACTTTCACATTGTATATCTGTTTTGTCATTCTTTCCTCTGGCATTCTTTCTATATGCCCGAACGAACGGAGCATGCCCTTTCTTATCTTTACACCGATACTATCTTTCATACCTACTCGCTGTCTTACTATGCTGTTGCTAATGCGGTCGGTCAGCTTCACTCCGCACATCTTCCGCAGAGCTCGCATTTCTACCGCATTTATCCTACTTTAATTCTCCTTCTTACATACCCAGCTCTCGCTACCATATAACAGCGTTGGGACAAGAACTCCGTTATGTATGGCCAGCTGCGCCTTATGGCTTAAGTGCCGGCTCCCGAGTAGCTTTCCCATCGCACCATTCACTCTGTTCCCTGCACTCACTCTTCTCTGTGTATTTCCCATCCTTACTGAAGGCGCATCCAAGATATACAAACTCATTCACTTGCTCCAGCACATCGTTACCAACCACAATCCTAATAGATATATACAATAATGGTTTTGAAGGAATTTTTCACTATAATAATCTGGGGTAATGATAAATACAGGGTTTTAATAAATAAAAATATTCTAAATCGGATTTCTTTTGTTGTTGTTGGTAGGTATTTAAACGGTTAATATATAAAATATATTCTATCGAGGCTATGCAGCCTTTGCAAATTCAGAAATCTTGCTATAATGTGCTAAGACTACCGCATCATCCCAAAGCCGCGAGCCCTTATAACAAAAAAAAACATTTTTTGCCATATTCCTCCCCATAATTCCCAGAAACTCATTAATATTCTCAGAAGATATAATTCAAGAAACTACTTCGAGAAATATGAGAGCCTCAATTAATCAATTCAAAGTTAGTGGTAGGCCTTATTAATCCCCCACAAAGTGAAACCAACTTCGACCGCTAAACAGAAAGCTATGAAAATACCAATAAGAAGGGAACTGCTATTAATTATGTTGAGACACTTGTCGGTAAGGAGATAAGTTATTTTGCGTCTCGGAGACGGCTTTTGGTGGGAGCATATCTGTTTGGGCGAAAAAGCTGCCGACGATGATGTAATAAAAGTATCAAACAGCAGGAAGATGTCGATTTGATGACGGATAACCGAAAATAGTAACAAAATAAAATTGGTGTCTTTATAAGTGAAAAGAAACAATCGCAATAAAAAAAGGCAAAAAGAAAATAAAATAAGATGTGACATGCCGCCGCGTTAACATCAAAAAGGTTTTTCTTTATGCCTGTACAAAATTAACCGCTGTAGCAATTAAACCACTTTAAGTTAGTAGGATAACGCGCGAATTCTCCAAGCGAGGGTCGCAGAGGGATACTCTGATAGTGAGTGACCCTATTGCAATTACACCGGGCACAACTTTTCAATCAATATCAGGTTCTAATGTACTAGCGTCTGAGCATATTGCCATGGAGTCGGGCACTATTGGACATTTGTCACTGCTAATGAGTATTATTTCAATAAAAAGTTACATGATGTATTAGAGAGCGAGCCTACTGCCATATTACTGGACCCAATTCCAGAGTACAAACTGCTACTGAGATATTTCTTTAGAAACACCCCAACAATATTATGGCTTATGATTTCAAAGCAAGACATCGTTACCACCATTATACTAACCAGAGCTCACCAGAACCTAAAGTGCTATAACAACCTTCTACAAGTTTTTGACTTTATTTCCTACTAGCTTCTGCTCGCGACTTCTTTGCTTGCGGTGGCTGTATGGCGAGGGCCAATCCTTTCAAATATAGCCTAGGAGAGTGATGGCTATTCCAGTAGTCAATTTCGTCTGTCAAAAATTCACACTTATTTCATGGGGTGCTTAATAAAATTCCTCCTGACGTCATTAAACTTAGCAACAATAAATTTAAAGCTTGTATTAAATGTACGCTTCCAGCTCCACTTGATTAAATATGGATAAATTCCATATTAGCACCACAAATACATGTAAAAGAATGTCGTTTTATCGGTTTATGGAAGTGAGACTTGGATGGACATCAAACTGGGCCAATGCAAAAGCATCTGAAAACCCACTGGAAAGAAAATTATTTTATCGCATCACATCTCTATTGATTGTGCCAAACAGTTTTGCCACGGAGGATAAACTACCTTTATGAAATCCACTCCTGGAGCATACAGTTTTATCGACTCAATCAAGCTCGTGAAGCTTGTATTAGCTTCATTATCATGCCAGTGCGCCAAGTTTGCTATTTTTTACGTGTTTTGTAATTATGCCATGCTACAAAAAACGCTCAATCTTAATTGTGCAATAAGTCGGCAATTGTTTGAACTGGTACCTATGGAAAACCATAAGAATGATTGATAGGTACCCTAAAAATTAGAAAACATTGAATAAGTAGATTGAAAACTGACAAAACTAACAATTATGATATCAATGATCAACAATTTTATTAAAATTGCAATAATGGACTTGGGGCCCTGAGTAGAGAGTCCTGCAAGATATGTCATTTCATTTTAAATGCGTAGCCCCACACAAGAAATTAATTCTGTAATTATTTTAATTAAAGCTAAATTATGATAGAAAGCCTATTACAAAATCTCGGATTAATTTACCTAGAAGATAAGACCGAATGGGTTTCAATTGCCAAGCTATAAATTTTGTGTTGTTGTTGTGTTGTACTGGGGGTATTGCTGCTTTGTAGACACATTCTGACATTTCTGGCCGTCTTTGGGGTTCTGGTTTGGTCATGCTCACTCAAATGTCTTTGTTTGCGACGGCTGTTTAATGCCACTTCTTTCTCTCCAATATGGTCGAGGGAAGTGATGTCTGTTCTAGTTGTCATACGAGTACTTGTGAACGGGTTTTGCTTCTGGGGACTGGTCTATGCGGAATCCTTTAGACACTAACTTTTTAAAAATAACATCATTTGTTTAAGATCTAGATCCTAAGGCATCACACTGGAGCTAGATCTTAACGATTTAATTGTAACAATAACATTGTACTTACACAATATGATATAAAAAGAATGAAAAAAGAGTAAGAAAATTTAATAAAAAAGACAAGATCGCTGAGTTTCTTGCCGGATCAGTGGAGGCCGCATTCCGATCCGGTGGTAGCTTAGTCTAAGTAGTAAGTGTATATACAATAAATTATTTGAGTTTGTATTGTGGGTGCGTTTACATAAATGAAATGTGTATACACTAACACACATACAGTATTTGTGTTACAGAAATACTGTAATAATAGTACAATGATCACATTTATTAAAGGTTTCGCCACATATCCGACGCAGCGCGACAACAGCGCGATGATGTCGCGGCTTGGTAAGTTGTAATGTACTAAAATGTACGCGAGACATCACACAGTGCAGCCCCGCTATATGTGACGGCAAACGTAGACGAGCGCTTCTGTCACGCTCACGTCGCGCTCCGTGGGCTATTTGATCAAACCTTAAATATATTCGTGAATAAAAAATTGCCATTTAATGGCTAAGTCAAGCTCGAACTAAGTAACATTATTATACAAATGCCTTTCGAAAGGCCGGGGGCGATCCTAGATTAAATCTCAGAGCAAATTGCGAAAGCTCTCATTCTAATACAACTGACACCTGTCGTTTAGCTGTAATTTGAGAGAGATTTACTTTATTTTCATTAATGCACCTCTTAGTGTGGAGGCAATCACGAGGTCCTACGTTTGAAGGTCGGAGATAAAGTGCTTTTGCTATTAAAAACATTTCAGTCACTGTCCAGAGTATGGAATAGTGACCAGTAAAATGGTTATAGGCTCACCTCCTATTATACATAGGACCTAAAATCGTCGGTAAAAAGTGGGGCTCTACACAGTACAAATTGTAACTCAAACTCAAAATGTTTATTTTGCATAAACCCTGCTAATAATACCCCCGTATTTTAGAATTGTCATATTTAAAATTTATTTTAACTTATTTATCTACCACCGGATCGAAAAGCGGCCTCCACTGAGAAGATCCGGCGATAAACTCAGCGGGCTTGGCTTTTTTGTCCCATTCATTTTTTTTCATCATATTCTGTATAAATATGTACATTTTTATATTATATAAAATTATTCATGCGATCCAGCTCCAGTGTAATGTCTAACGACTGAGAAATAAGGCTCATAATAATGTTTTTAAATATATATTATAATGAAAAGCTAAAGGAATCTGATGACATCCCGGACATCAGTTTGTGCGAGATTAGTATGGCTCTCAAACAGCTCAAGAACAACAAGGCGCCAGGCGATGACGGTATAACAGCCGAGCTTCTCAAGGCTAGTGGAAAGCCGATATTGAGGGCTCTCCAGAAACTATTCGACACCGTCATCCTCGAGGGCAAAACGCCACAGTCATGGCGCGGAAGTGTGGTGGTTCGCTTCTACAAAAAAGGTGATAAAACCCTCTTGAAGAATTATGGACCCATCTCACTTCTGAGCCACGTCTATAAACTGTTTTCGAGAGTCATCACGAATCGTCTCGCGCGCAGACTAGATGACTTTCAGCCTCCCGAACAAGCCGGTTTCCGAAAAGGCTTCAGCACCATAGACCACATTCATACGCTGCGACAGGTCATACAGAAGACTGAAGAGTATAACCTGCCACTATGCTTAGCGTTTGTGGATTATGAGAAGGCCTTCGATTCGATCGAGACTTGGGCTGTACTACAGTCTCTCCAGCGGTGCCAAGTTGACTACCGGTATATCGAGGTGCTGAAGAGTTTGTACGAAAACGCTACTATGTCAGTCCGCCTTCAGGACCAGAGCTCGAAACCTATTCAACTGCAGCGTGGTGTGAGACAGGGAGACGTTATATCCCCGAAACTGTTCTCCGCTGCGCTGGAAGATGTCTTTAAGCTTCTGGACTGGAGAGGACTAGGTATCAACATCAACGGCGAGTACATCTCTCACCTTCGATTTGCCGATGATATCGTGCTCATGGCGGATACCCTGGAAGACCTCAGTGCCATGCTCGACGACCTCAGTAGAGTCTCTCAACAAGTAGGTCTTAAAATGAACATGGACAAGACGAAGATCATGTCAAACGTCCATGTAGTACCAACTTCTATAAAGGTTGGAGACTCTACGCTCGAAGTTGTTGACGATTATACATACCTGGGACAAAGAATCCAATTAGGTAGGTCCAACTTCGAGAAAGAGGTCAATCATCGAATCCAGCTCGGTTGGGCGGCGTTCGGGAAGCTACGTAACATCTTCTCGTCCAAAATTCCGCAGTGTCTCAAGACAAAAGTCTTTGACCAGTATGTGTTGCCAGTGATGACTTATGGCACTGAGACATGGTCGCTTACGATGGGCCTCATAAGAAGGCTCAAGGTCACCCAAAGGGCGATGGAGAGAGCTATGCTCGGAGTTACCCTGCGGGATCGAATCAGAAGCGAGGAGATCCGCAGGAGGACGAAAGTCACTGACATAGCACTCAGAATTGCTAAACTTAAGTGGCAGTGGGCGGGGCACATCGCTCGTAGAACTGACGACCGTTGGGGCAGAAAGGTTCTCGAATGGCGACCACGTACCGGAAGACGTGGAGTGGGTAGGCCCCCTACAAGATGGACCGATGACCTGGTGAAGGTCGCGGGTAGAAGTTAGATGCGTACAGCACAAAGCCGGTCGTTGTGGCGGTCTTTAGGGGAGGCCTTTGTCCTGCAGTGGACGTCTTTCGGCTGAAGAAGAAGAAGAAGAGAAAGGAATCTGGGTGGGCCAGTCTTCACAAGCAGCACCCGTTCACGAGTATGACTACTTCAACAGCCATCCATCCAATCACTTAGCATAGACTCTTGCAATCCACTTGGGGAAAGAAAAATAAGATAAAAAATAAACACCATCACGGTGTTTATTTTTTATCTTATTTTTCTTTTCCTTTTTTCCTTTTACAATCCCCTGTCTACATTGTTCTTCCACATAAATATTTAATGTGGCCTTGTACCATCACTGTAGTCCTTATTAATTAATAGGTATATACCAAAATAATTTCGAAGGATTCTGGCAATATAATAATCTGAGGTAGTGATAAATGGATAGCTAAAACAGTTTTAATGAATAACAAAAAATACATATTTTCACATATTCCTCCCTATAATTCCCAGAAACACATTAATATTCTCAGAGGATATAATTCAAGAAAGTACTTCGAGAACTTAACCAAGTTGGTAAATGTTAGAGCCTCAATTAATTAATTCCAAGTTAGTGATAGGCCTTATTAATTCCCCACAAAGTGAAACCAACTTCGACCGCTAAACAGAAAGCGATGAAAACACCAATAAGAAGGGAACTGCTATTAATTATGTTGAGAAACTTGTCGGTAAGGAGATGAGTTATTTTGCGTCTTGAAGACGGCTTTTGGTGGGAACATATCTGTTTGGGCGTAGAGGCTGCGTAAGCTGATGTAACAAAAGAATCAAACAGCAGGAAGATATCAATTTAATTACTGGTAACCGAAAATAGTAACAAAATAAAATTGGTGTCTTTATAGGTGAAAAGAAACAATCGCAATGAGAAAAGGCAAAAATAAAAAAAAGATGTGACACGCCGCCGCGTTTTTCTTTGTGCGTTTACAGTTCCAGGTTCCAGTGACTGGTAAGTTATTAGGATCACGCGCGAATTCTCCAAGCGAGGTTCGCAGACGGATACTCTGCCATAATTCCAGACTCCGGTTTTTTTTTGAAAATTTAAGGGTAGAAAAATATCAGGTTCTAATGTACTAGAGAGTGAGCATGTTGCCATGGAGTCGGGCACTATTGCAGATTTCTCACTGCTCATGAGTATTTTTTCAATAAAAAAGCACATGTCGCAGGCAATAGCATTAGAGAGCAAACCTATTGCCATATTACTGGACCCAATTCCAGAGTACAGACTACTACTGAGATATTTTCTATAGAAACACCCCAAAAATATTACGGCTTATGATTCCAAAGCAAGACAATGTACTAACCAGAGACCACCAGAGCCAAAAGTGCTATAACAACCTTCTTCGAGTTTTTGACTTTATTTCTTACCAGCTTCTGCCCACGACTGCGTTCGCGTTGGCTTGAGACTGGAGCCTAGCATTTTTCCAGGATATAAAGAATCCTATGTGTAATCCGGGTAATAAAATGTGTGCCAACTTTCATCCAAATCCGTTCAACCGTTTTTGGGTAACAAACATCCACACATACAAACTTTCACATTAATAATATCAGTAGGAAGTAGTATAGCCAAATGGCTTATCCTAAATGAATGAATCAAAATCTCAAAGCTTATTAGGCCCACTTTCACGAACCAGTGTTAGCGTTGCCTATTGACAAACTCGAGGTTATAACGTTAAATTGTCTTTAATAATATAACGAGCAGTGATAGCCTAGTGATTAGAGCGTTGGACTGCAAAGTAAAAGGTCTCGAGTTCAAACCTAGGCACGCACCTATGTCTTTTCGAAAGCATGTTCGTATTAAAAAAAATATACCTGCTTTAACGGTGAAGGAAACATGCATGCCTAATAGTTTCTCGAAGGTGTGTGAAGGTCGCCAACCCGCACTGGGCCAGCGTGGTGGACTATGGCCTAAGCCCTCTCAGTTTGAGTGGAGGCCCGTGCCCAACGGTGAGACAGTTTCTTAACAGGGCTAAATTGCATATAACTTAACGTTATAGTCAATAGGTACCGCTAACCCTAGTTCGTGCAAGTGGGCCTTACTGTACTACTACTACTTCGGGCTAAACGGTACAATTGCAGACTATAGACTGCTATTGTAAATTTTTCTACAAGAAAGTACCAACAGAACTCCGGATTAGGATTCTTAATCAGACTAACATGATCACCAACTGCTGCATATGCCGGAAGACCAAAAGGCAAACAAATTAACGTTCCCTAAATAACAGGCTCGCATTTCAGTCTTCCATATTACCTACACTAATACGTGTAAAAGAATATCGGGACTAATAAATTAACTTCACAGTAGCTCGCCTGTTTCAATGGGACATTAAGGAAATTGGCCCACGTAATAAGCGATATTAAGAGCTTCACAACTATTTGTATGCAAAACCGTACTCCCCGATCCAATTGCGGGGTTCATTGAAGCTGACGCCCCATTGTTCGGCTGTTGTTCATCTGGTATCAGCAATGTGGAGGAGTATCCCTGGTTTCTTTGTTCGTGTTCTCTAAGTCGGAGTATGATATCGGAGATTCTTAATTCCGGAGTTTAATTAACCCCTGGTAAAGTTTCGTGTTTGTTTCCAATCTACGAGTTAAAGCGAAAAGGTCAGCTGATGACGCAGCAACTCATTTTTTTAGCTAGCTTTCTTTTTACTAGACGTGTGACCAATGGAATCTACTGTTGATAACTTTTAACACTCTACTTAATAATAATAATCCCACCTTCATCCGAACCAGAACGAAGGCCTCTTTTAAAAATCTCTATAACGACTACGACTGCCTCGTTGGTCTAGTGGCAAAGAGCATCGCTTTGTGATCACGAGGTCCTGGGTTCAAATCCTAGGTCGGACAAATGTGGTTCTTCTAACGAAAACTTTCCAGTATGAGTCTTGGAGTCTGGAATTGTGTATATAGCAATAGCCTCGCCCACTATTACATGGGACCTAACATCATCGGCGAAAAGTGGGTGTACTTAATATTTTTATTTTATTTATTTTTATAACGACTTATGAGATGATTTTTGAAGTTTTTATTTCGTGTGTACATACTTTATTAATGAATTCTCATGCTTCTAGACACACACTCCTAACACAAGTATAAACATACTTAAAAGGAGTCTCCAACCACTGTCAAAGAATGTTTTGTTGTTACCGAAATAAAGATTTTTGTTTTTTTTTTTATTCTAGATCTACTGACTTGATAACAATTGTAATGTATAATATCAATGGCATATATCAAAATAAAAAGCTTCAGTAAAAAAACAACAGTGAGACACATACGAATCTTATTAAAACGAAATTAGTATGAGCAGGCAATGCAATCGTCGTCGTCGTCGTCGAGAAGTATTTGCGGTGGTATAATATAAATTCAGTATTAAACATGCCCCAATATCGGCATTAACCTGTCAACAAATTATTTACACTGCGGGCTGGCACCCGGGACAGCATTTAGCGTTTGAGGTCACAGAGAACTGAATTGTCACGCGTCACTGTTTTGCATATTAGGACTACAAATAATCGAGTCTACAAGTGCAATAGTAAATATTCGGGAAGTTTAAATGAGAAACGACTTTTAAAATAAGCCTAATTCCTAGTTTGAAAAAATAAAGAGTTCCATTAAATTATAACATGTTAATTTAGCTTATTCTTGTCTCAAAACGGTCTAAATTTGCTTAGTCTTCATTGAAAATTGACATTAAAATATGCTTTTTGTTACAAATGACATATTTTTTATATTAATCCATATTTTTTACGCTTTATATAAAATTATTAAAGTGAAAACAAGTATTGTTGAAAAGTCACTTCTTAAAATATCAGTAGGTATAAAAGTCGGATTACAATTATAAATGTTTTTTTAATTTTTTGACATATGTTAAATTAACTAAGTATTTGTGAGAGACCAACAGTCTTTGCACTAGTCTAAATTACTCCTAATCCTGTATTCTAAATTACCAAATCCCTAATCCCTTAAACAACATGCTAAATACAATATTGAAGCAATATAAACTACTGAATTGCCCAGAACAACCCGCAAAGTCACAAATTCTTCCAGCGTTCCATTTTACCAAATTTCTTCTGAAAGCCTATACTTTCAAGCCGGACATTGTTAGACAATTTTCTAATTTCAAGCCTGAAGAAGTCTTGAATAATAGACTGAAATTTTGTACAAAGGCATTGACAATTGGGCGCATAGCTATAAAATTGGTCTCGAGTCGTTTTAGAGAAGGAAATTGTTAGTTCCAGCCTTTGGTTTAAATAGACTTTTTGGGCGGTTAGACTTTAAATTAAAATGCGCCCAAGTCTAAAATGCAATTCAGATGTTTATGTAGAACACTAAATAAAAAAATGGATAAAAAATGCTGCCAGGAGGTAACGTCATTGTCTTAGTGGTGAAAAGATCAAGGTAATTCAAAAATAAGCTGAAATTTGTTTTCTTTTACTATTGAGTTTGTGAACTAATTGCTGTAGAGCTTAGTAATGTAAATTACTTCTTCTAATATTATGTTGTGAAACACTAAGCACTAAGCTTGCCATTGTCATTACGTCCATCTTGGTTGCACAAATATGATAAAACATGCACGGAATTAGCGATGACGAAAAAAATAACTTAATATATCGAGTCTAGAAATATTAAAAAAAATGTATGTCACTGCTAAGTAAAGACCTTTTCTCACAAACCGAGAAGAGAGAAAAGATAATGCTCCATTGAAATTTTTTCTCACCCTTAAATCGATAATAATCATACGTTTTTACGATTATAAAATTCAAATTCCAGTTTTAATTAAACAAAATGCGAGCTTCCATTAGAACTTCATCGTTAAATGAATTTCTCACACAAATATGACTTAAAAGTATTTTACAACATTATCGGAGTTCAGTGCAGAATTTAATAAAATACCGTTTAACGGGCAGCAACCGAGGGGGACATGACACTTGCGCTGACGGAATATTAACAGAATATTTCTCGACACAAAATCAGATCTTGTACATTGAGAAGTTTCGTGCACTCCACGAGCGATATAAATTTCTTACTGATACCCTTATTCGTTTTCGTATAATTTTGGGTTCGTTACACATCTGACAGGGCGGAACGAATACCATTACAGTTATTAGCTAAAAATAAAAGGGAACGACAAATAACAGGAGACGTGGAACTGTGATTGGCGATTTAAGGGTTCCGTATAATTTTTAAACGATGGCTCTTTTTAAAAATGTTAGCTATTTCGGGGAAACAGTTTTTCTGAGATTTATTTATTTATTTATTTATTTATTTAGGTATACCAACAGTTATTACAGTAAACCGTGTTACAAGTTTTTCATACAAATCCATTATCGAACAATGCTGCACAACCAATTATAGGTACACACAACATGTAATAGGTACTTTAATCGTTGGGAGAAGACAATGTTTCACTCAACCAGCGTATTGTAATATAATAAAACAATAATAATAGTTTAAGCAAATGAAAACAACACAAGACTTAGACTTAGAGTTTTTGACATTACAGAGAGCACAGGGGAGACCCCAACAATGGGTGGTGTAATTTTGTTTTTGTTGTCTATGGTGAACAGAAAGCGCGGGTGAAAGTTGCCAGACTATCTGCGTGGATATCACAGCGATCGCTTCGGCTATTTATAAGTTTGCATAGACGTGGTACTGGAGAGTTTGCACCAAAGTTCGTTCGCCGAAGAGGTGGTACTAATGGGGTTATAGGTTTACGGGGAGAATTTCGCGGTACTCTGAAACAAAACTTACTAAGAAGCTGAGGGGAGTCAATTTTATTCCTAAACAGCTTGTGAAAAAACTTAAGATCTAGAATATCTCTGCGTTTCTCTAAAGTTTTCATTTTATAATGTGATAGCTTATCTGTATACGACCATTTAGTTTTTTTCCCCTTGGTATTTGAATAGGCCAAGTGATTTAAAAACCTCTTTTGCACCCGCTCTATACGCAATGAATGTGTTGCATAATGAGGCCTCCAGACCACGCTACAGTACTCCAAGATACTTCGTACTAAGCTATTGTACAAACATATTTTGGTGCGTGAGTTATGGAACATTTTGCCGTTGCGAATTACGAACCCCAACATTCGAAGGGCTTTTTTAATAATGCTGTCAACATGTGGCACAAAAGATAATTTGCTATCTAGAAACACCCCTAGATCCCTGATACCGTTTACTTCCGTCAGTGAGGTTCCATTTATACTGTAGGCTGTATTTATATTTTGTAATTTCCTGCTGAACTTGATATGTCGACACTTGTCACAGTTCAACAAGATATTGTTTCGTTTGCACCACTTAGAAAGTCTATCTATATCTTCCTGCATGAGAACAGCATCCTGCTGAGAAGTAACTGCTCTTACTAGTTTAATGTCATCAGCAAACAAGAAGGGGGTAGAATGGTGAAAACATGTAATGACATCGTTGATAAAGATGCTAAATAGAACAGGACCTAAATGCGAACCTTGAGGGACGCCTGATTCAACGCTGCGACAGGTTGAATGAAACCCATTGACGACTACATAAAACTCTCTCTGGCGTAAGTAGGATTGCATCCATTCAAGCAGGTCACCAGAAACACCGTACATGGAAAGCTTTTGGAGTAGTATTTTATGGGACACGCTGTCAAATGCTTTACTGAAGTCCGTATATACAGCGTCTACTTGTGTGCCTTTATCCATGAACTGTGTCACGGTCTCTGTGTATAATGTAAGGTTTGTACATGTTGACCGGGATTTTATAAAGCCATGCTGTTGCTCACTTAATATCCTTCCAAAATGACGCTGTATATACGGGCATAGCAATGATTCCAAGATTTTTCCAAATATAGACAGAATCGATATAGGTCTGTAGTTGCTCACCACCTCCCTATCACCATTTTTAAAGATCGGAATTACTTTAGCTAATTTCCATTTATTCGGGAAACACCCTGAAGTAATAGATTTGTTATATATTATTGTTAAGGGGGTGGCTAAGCTTGTTGCACACCTTGCAATGAATATTGTGGGAATACTGTCAGGACCTGCACCCTTTGATACGTCGAGGTTTTTCAGTTTCCTTAAGACGACGTCCCGGCTCAGTGCCAAAGTGGATATGTTGTCATTTATTGAATTAGAGTGTGTAATGCTGCAATCCAGAACCTCCGTGTCCTTAATATAGGCCTTGGAGAATGTTGAAGCAAAGAGATTACATATCTCTGTGCCTTCAGACGCGGATGTGGTCCCATCCGAGATTATTGCTGGGTAGCTACTCTCCCCGCCGCGTTTGCCCTTTACATACGTCCAGAAATATTTTGGGTTAACAGTTATCGCTTTTTCAGTATATTCTATATGTATTTTATACCACGTTTTTATCTGTTCGTCACATCGTTTATTAATTAAACGCAGAGACACAGAATCTAATGGGTTATGATATTTTTTAATTTTTTTCCTAATTCTGTTCTTTTCTCTTAACATTCTAACTAAATCTTTACTAAACCAGGCTGGAGTTTTTCTATTTGTTTTTCGACTCATTGGTACATACGTGTCGATGGTCGTCTCCAAAACGTTGTAAAACATGTTTACCATGTCATCGACGTCTCTACAATCGCGAAACAATTCACTCCAATTCTGACTCTTTAGGTACTCATTTATTTGTCCGTAATCCGTATTTGTGCTTTATAAAAGTTTGTTTTTTTGCAGTCGCTATTAGGTTCAAGTTGCTTAATTTTATTTAACAAGGATATTTGTATGTTTAGGGGAGGGTGAAAGTTATCAATGGGACTTAATGGTTCCGCTTCACAAACAGTGCAACCCGGAACATCCACCAGCACAATGTCAAGCATCTTTCCATTTTTATTTGTGATGGTGTTACATTGGTGTAGACCATTAACCGAAACGAAGTCCGCAAGTATCTCACCAAGCGTGGAATGTTTCTGTGCAAAATTAGAATTGCTCATCTCCGACCAGTTCACGTGACCCATGTTGAAATCTCCCACAATGCAAGTATAAGCATTAGAATTATCTAAAACTTCATTACATCCATCCAGAAAGTGCTCAAGCATACGTCGTGACACGGGCGGCGGAAGATAAATTGTACAAATTTCAAGACTACAAGGTTGAGCTGAGCCCCGGGGCGATATATCAATAGATACCCATAGGTCTTCACAGTTGCTTTCTCTTACTGTTAATCTTGTAGCGTTTAAACTTTTTAACACAGCAACTAATACCCCTCCGCCATCCTTGTCACTATGAAACCCTGAGTTCTCTCGATCCCTTCTATAGACTAAGTACCTGTCATCGAATAGTTCTTTGCTATATACAGTACTATTAAGCCAAGTTTCTACTAAAATTATGATATCGTAGTTACAATTCAATACAGAGCAAATTAAATTATGTGTTTTGGTGCGTAAGCCTCTAACATTCTGGTAAAATATATTTAGTGTTGAGAATTTTGACAATTTTAAGTCTAGAGAATCATGAGTAGTTAGGGGGTCTACTTTAACTTATTCAATGATGCAATATCTCTAACAACTATATACTCCGACGACACGTCCTTTCTCATCAGGATCCGACCGCTTCTCACCCAAACAAACTTGTATCCAACCTCTTTCGCTTTAATTCGGGCTGCTGCATGGATAGCTCTATTTGTTGGGGAAAGGTGCTTCATGATAAATACCGGTTTTTTCTCTCCAGCTATCCCAAGGTGAGAAGAATTTAGCTTGTCATTGCAATGAGCCCTGTTGTAGGTTATTGCAGCTGCCAAGAAAGTGTCTCTAGTTCTAGGTGAGCAAAACTGAACTACAATTGATCTTGGGCGGTTGGACTCGCGGTTTAATTTGGGTGTCCTAGTACAGTGAAGGATTTGCTCATCGGTTATCCTGCATCCTATAACTGAGCCCAATTGTTGAGTTAGTGTAATTAAATTTTCAGTTTTGTATTCTGGCACGCACTGTATCTCAACATTGCTGCCACGAGTATGCTGTTCAATTTGGTTCATTCTAGTAGTTAAGGTATTGATTGTACTTTCCAGTCTCTCATTCTCCTTCTCGAGTTCTTTGACCGCATCCGATGATACCTTTAGCTCCTTCTTAATGTCGTCATACTCTTTGCTAATAAACATTATTGAGTCTTTCACGCCCTGTATTTCGTCCTTGATAGATTTCAGTTCAGAGCCTATCAAGGACTTTATGGTGTTCCTAAGTTCAGACATCATTTCGACTCTCTCAGTCTTTAAGACTTCTGTAATAATGCTTCTCAAATCATCCCTGCTAATAGGGCTAGAATTAGTTAACTGTGGTGAGGACAGAGCTGGCCTTTTCTTAGATCTGGATGTAACATTTTCCGCTGCATCGATACTTTTGACAGGGGTGTTATCGTTCTTTCTGTTACCTCCCTTGGTTTGCGCACTCTTACACAGGGGGCACAGCCAGGCCGGAGTGAGCCATTCAGCATTGCTAGCCCACTTAGATGTTGATTGTAAACAAGCCAGATGAAATCCCTGTTTACAGTTGCAACATGTTGCATAGTCACCATCACTGAATTCATTACAACAACCCCACTCAATTGAAATTGACATGATGGTGTCAAACAGTATATAATAGTTGGCAAACGGTTTAAGAGTTAAAACTGATTAATAAAAGAAAAAAAATAAGCAAATATACTATAAAACAGTAAAAAAAAAGTTAAAAAAAAAGTCAAAAACGAAAATGTTGCGAATGTGTGATTTGATCGCACATCTGTATAATCCGGAGCGCTCTTACTACAAGTGAGCTAACCGTTCTACCAATGGGAAGTTCTAATAGTTAAGTGTATGGTAGCACATTAACGAAGTAATTAGTCTGCAGAATACTGTCGTTGACCTTCCTATTGTTCGTCAATGTCACCTATTGTACACTTTTTATCGAACACAGATTACTTGAGTTTGTTTATTATCAATTTTGCCACAGTTTAATAACACTTCACTTAGAGTCTTACTTTAAACTAAAGAGCAGATCAAAGCACACGTCTCGGTGTAGGTTTAAGGACTAATAATGAACTTTTTCGAACAATTTAGAATAAAAAACATCGAAGACGAAAGAAACACGTCCGCTCACAACAAGTTGCGGGTAGATAGCTGATATAATAACAGAATAACAGATGTACATGTTTTCAGATATTCTTCTTTATTTGTACTATGAAAACTTACTTCTTGCCACATGTTATGATTATATGTGTACGAAAAGTATCTTATAGGTTTTTATGAGTTTAAATAGCCAGATTTTCAGATTATAGATAAATACATTTTTTCGCTCCATCAAGAGATCAAATCCATCAGAATCAGATCAGGCCTGATTAGATATAAATTTCATGTTTTTATTTATTTATTGATGTACAAAACACTAAACAAGGACATTAACAATTCAATTTATAGTATGGATCAAGATAGCAAATCATAATATGTATGTACGAGTATATTCAGCAAAACTAACATTCAGCAAATAAGCGATGATAAATTTAATAAAGGAACCCTAAAAATTTGCACTAAATTGCCTCCAACTCCCGAACGGGATTATTTCGTTATTTTTATATCAAAAGCATTTTTGCTCCACACCACGGTGCGAATTACCTTAGTGTTCGTTTTGAATGGGCACTTTTGGACCTGAGCGCGAATTGATCTGTTTTTTTTACACCATGACGTGGGCCGTTGTGCGAAACGATGAAGTACCTCCAAGTCCTGCCACTTGCGAAGGTTTGCCAGAATACCAACGCTGCACTATAACTATAGTGCAACAAATGCTGAGGTAGAGTCATGTTTGGGCGCACACAACTTATACTGTTACTGTTTAATGTACCTGTATATTTACATTTTCCTCTAGTCTGTTGGTAAAATAAATATTTTTTATTTTTTTCTCTTTTTCAAGTGGAAGCGACAGATATGTA